>CM017562.1:34748248-36028248 GCA_007844125.1 Sinonovacula constricta
GGTTGTATTTATTAAATACAATTGTTTGATACCTTTCGATTGAAATGCCAAATAAAATAACAGACTAAATACAGTGATAGTTTCGGATTTACTCAGTCAGGATTTTGCGTGCGCAAGCTACTATTTTTACAATACAGACCCAAAGATAATTGCCCAAAAGGCTCGCATTTTTTGTGCAAATCTGAAAGCTCATACACATGTTACCATTAGACTATTTCATCAAGGGTTTAAGACTTAATGTTAAGAAGAAATAACCCTTGATGATAGGTCAGAAGAACATTATAGGTAACTCATCGATTTCATCTTTATATTAGATTATACTCAAGTACCGAAAAATTGACAATTACTGATAATTCTGATTTTGGTCTGAAACTCTGAATAGTTTTCAACCAATTTAGTCAGGGATTTTGTTGTGTAAAAAAAATAAAAGGAAAGAAACTCCATTCAGGGGTCGTTGTACCTCATTAGTTGGTTAAATGATTGTATTTATGAGAGAAAATATAGAAGTAAAACACTGGAGGTCTCTGTTGGGGCTGTAGGTGACAGTGTATAATGTTGCGGCGATCAATAATTGGAGACGACGCTTCCCTGGGAAACCCGTTCTTTTATTGCCAACACAATCTGCTTTCTATCAAATCCTTAGAGAGGGCGACATTTTTAAGCCTTTCATCGATTATGAATTTTATTCTCCGCGCACCTGTATTTTCTTCGACGCCTTATGATTGGCTAAGCTAACCTCAGTGCCACTGATATGGGTTCTCTTGTAATGGTCTGGATTTATTGGCGAAAATTGGGCATTTGACTTTGTCATATCCATTGATTGAACGGTGCCACGGAGCAATACTGGGGCGAGGTGTGCATCTAACCCTAAATCACAGGGGTGCGGTGTTACTGTTTTGTATTTTAAATGTAAACGTTTGATTTTTAATTTGGAATTCTCGGCAGCATGTGTGATTTCTCGCTAGTTTATGTTAACGATTGTTACGCTTTATTACATCTTGGTGACAGAATGATACCGCGGTCATAGATACTGTCTTTGAGAGTGCTTTTGTGGCCTCACTGAAGACCCTCTTGCTTCCAAATCGATATTTGAATATGAATCATTTAACAAGTTTTATTGTGATATTGGCTTTACTTGTGACCGTTTGATAGTTGGTGTTTATGTGAAAACAGTTGTGTTTTATGAGGTGTTCGTGTATCGGAAAAAGTGCTTAGTACTTAGGTATCGGAAACTAGAGAAGAGAGGAATTGACACCTTGAGCTTTATATCATGATGACTTCTATGGGTATGTATGACAAAGCTATATTTAAATTGGCCAATACCTACGTTTAATTGATTTATAAATATATGAGCATTGATTTATTGATGCTAATTTTCTATTAAGAAAGTTATTACCTTGCTTTAAATCGGGAGTTACCGCATTGCTATTATGTTTTTATTTTATACATTCGACTACGATGTTAAAGGGATCTCTATTAAAAGGACTTATAAAAAGCTTGACCGGTATTATTATAGTAACGGACAAAGAGTCCATGTTTTTCATCAGTTCAGATCGGCAGACCATCTTCTCCAGAAGTCGTGGACATTGACACTGATGCTTTAGTATTTAATACTTAAGTTTAAACATATCTTATTGTCAACTTTATAAATAATATCAAAAATAAGTGACATGTAGTGAAATTCCGATCGGCAATATTCTTAAACTCGGCAATATTCTAAAACTCAGCAATATTCTTAAACTCGGCAAAATTCTTAAACTCGGCAATATTCTAAAACTCGGCAATATTCTTAAACTCGGCAATATTCTAAAACTCGGAAATATTCTAAAACTCGGCAATATTCTAAAACTCGGCAATATTCTAAAACTCCGTCCCAAATACTTAGTGAATAGGCTTTATTAGTTTTTATGAAACCATACATAGTTTATAATGTTCTCTAAGAAGTTTGAACATCGACATTACCCGTCTACTATTGAACTTATAACACACAAACATGCACACAGAGCCAACGTAGTGAAATGCACCTTTAAAACAATAGTATTCATGTATTTTCTTGGTCAACAGGAACTGCGACAGTCATATTTGTAATTGGTTTTAAAAATGTTCCTTGGGTGACGAAACTGTTCAAGAAAGTAAATAATTACGTCGATTTAGAGGATTTTATTTTTTTGTATTTTTTTTTGTTCTGAGTAACATTAGTTGAATTTACGTTTTGCTTCTGTTTGTTTGAATCTGTATAAGGAGTCTGATACATAACAGTTGTTGCATTTCGGGCTAAGATTTTTGTCTTTATTTACTTTGTGCCAATACTAATAAGGCTGGACTTAGCTTTTGTGATTGTCATACGTGCAGCAGGTCAGGTAGGGCACTGTATACACCTGTAGATGGCGTTCTTGTGAAGGCAGCTGGACAATGGAAATATTTTAATAAATAGGCGTAATTTTAATGAGATATTATCAGGCAATAATAGTCGTGCAGAGCTGATTTAACGGCGAGGTCTGCCTTTTGCGCAGCATTATTGTGGCCATCAAAGAATGAATAGAAGGGAACCAGTTATAAGACCTGGAGTGATATTGGATTTTGTTATGATGTTGCAGTACCATTGTATCATGCCCCTTTTAAGAATTCCCAGAGTTAAGACGAGAGAGAGAGAGAGAGAGAGAGAGAGAGAGAGAGAGAGAGAGAGGGGGCCGAGGGGGGCTGAGAGAGGTGGCCGAGGGAGGCATAGAGAGACAGACTGAGAGACCGAGTGAGGCAGAGAGAGACAGACAGACAGGATGAGGCAGACACAGAGAGAGACAGAGAGAGACAGAGTGAGATGAGATAGGAAGATATTAATAGAGAGAGAGAAGAAGAAGGGGGAGAAAAAGAGAGCAGGCGGGGGATCTGAGCGAGAAAGGTGTCGAGAGATATAGTGAAGGAGGAAGAGAAGGAGAATTAAAGACTGAAGATATTGAAAGAATGAACATAAAAATCAATGGGACCATATATAGAAGGAACGTAAGATGATACAATAGCAAAAGTAAAAAGAATGTAAATAAATCACCCTGGATTGCTGGTGAAACGAAATAGAGAAGGTAAGAACAATGTATAGAAGGGACAACAGTGGATAGCTCTGAACCACATGTACACGCTCTTTAAGTATTATGTCAAAAACGGATTAGACTATTAACAAGACTTACAGAGAAAAGAAAGAGATTTTAAGAGAAGAAGGGGGAGAGGAATTGAGAGAGAGAGAGAGAGAGAGAGAGAGAGAGAGAGAGAGAGGCAGATACAGGTAAAGAGATATGGAGATCAAATAATGAGGGAGACGGACAACGTGACGTAGATACACAGAGGGACAAAGGGAGAGAGGGATGGTCAAACTGTGAAAGAGTATACCTGTGAGAATATATATAAGTATTTAATGTAAATAGCATTTCAAAGGCCAGTTAGTTTTGAATAAGGATGTTGATAAACGGAAATATAAATTGAGATAATAAACTACTGCACAGACAGACTAATCGATGACAAGAAGACAAAGACAATACTGTTACCTTATCCATGTGTTTGTCTCAAAACGGTTCTAAGCCCATTGAAGATGATTCTAAAAATAGCTAACCATTCTTAAATCATGACCGCGGTGTCAAAAGGCAGCTCCTACACAAATCAAAGACATCAACAGGCAGCTTTAGCAAGATCTTTCAAGGAAACATACGTTCTTTGTTATATCTTTAATGTTATGTTGCACTCAAAATGTCGGATTACCCTAAAAACCTGTTCATTTGCATTTGAATAACAACAATAACGAAAACAATAACAACACTGATTAGCAGCAGAAAAAAAGCACAGAAATACATTATTATTATTATTGTGTTTGATCACAGACACGACAGAGAATGGGAAAGTAAGCCCCGCACCACCTCTAGCCTCGACACCCAAACCACAGGCCATCGAAGAGTACTTTCCCCTGAACATGAGCAACAGTCTCGGACAACTTTCGCCCGCCTCAAGAGATGAAAGCAAAGGTCATCCAGAAAGGAAGCGCAGACTCAGTGACGACAGTGAGGAGGTATGAAGGTTGACGTCATACATTTTAAACATTTTTTTTTAATTTCCCTTGCATTTTGGTTCAATTTTAATAACGAATTAAGGGAATATAATATCACATTACACCAAGACTGAATATTAAAATGTCATTTGACACCAGAAAACAGACATGCACTGCCATGTCCTGTATTATCAATTAATTATGTAATATCAAATTTATGACTAACAACCAAAATTATTTTATTATAAATTTTCTAAAATAGTGCCCGCAGAAAGAAGACAGCTGTCGCTAATGCGGGTCGAATTTGTTTCAGCTTTCACTTGGCTTTGTCAGCAAACGGCCAGTTAAACATTGTCTGGTGTATTTTGACACACGTGTATTTAGATAATAATGCACTTAATATAAGTCATTTAATGTTGGCTAATATTAAACAACACGCATGTGTAACTATTAAGTTCTTTGCTTAAAACATAACAAGTTAACAATCAGTTAAGTTGGTTTAGTGTTAAAATATTTACTTATTCTTTTAAATTGTTAAAACTCTTTTGATGTACATGTATTTGAAAGAAAATCATAACCTTGCTTAAGTAGCGACCGCCTTTTCTCGACCCGCTACTTAAACATCGACTTGTTAAAGTAATAACTGTAATGAAACTTATTTTTTGTTTTCATTTTCGTTTAAATGTGAACATTAATTTGCCCTTCTTATTTTAATTAGCGAGAAAATGTGCCATTTGATAACGTGCTAGATTCTAAGATATAATAATTAATTGACCAGGAAATTCTTTGCTGACCCTATTTCAAAGCGAACAATTTAAAATCTGCACCAAGTTAATAGTGATATTTCTAAATTTTGTTAATTGTATCCTTAGCAGGCATTTGTTCATCATCATGATCATCATCATTATCAACAACAACATAATCATCAGCATCATTAGCAACAACAACCCCAGAAGCAGCATCAGCTCCATCATGACCACTGTACACCTCTACGACCACCCCCACTATTTCCACCAACACAACCATCACCACAATAACATTCACAGCCATCTTTGATTACCGCCATATTCATTGTCACAACGAAACAACTTTAATATGCTAACATTATCGTCTGCTTTATGTTTGCAACAGACGTCCTCGAAGACCAGCGAGACCGGAACTAACGACGACTCCATATTAAAAGATGATGAAGACGACGACGTTGACGACGATGACGATAAAGAACCAGTTGGAGCTAATATAGACCCAGAGCGACTGAAGTCTTTTAATGTAAGTATTATATATTAAGTTACGTGAATTACTTTTATTCTTCATCATCACCATCATTATCATCAGCAGCAGCAGAAGTAGCAGCATCAGCATCTCCATCACACACTATTATACATCTACGGCTACCACCATCACCACCAATTAGCCTTTCCTCATGAAAACGTATACAGTGTATCTACAGAATATTCAAATAATTTTTACATTTACAGAAAACAAATGTTAAACAACCGACTGTATCGTTTAATAAAATTTGACAAATGGGAAGTACAGGTCCGCAAAATACGTTCAAATCAGAAATACAACTGAGAAAAAAACACTATTCAAACAAAGCAACCTTCCTAAGAAGTAATTATGATAACAAGTCCTTATACATGTGTATGCTTTGATAGAATGCTTAAATGTATGTACAAAAAACGCACACGGTAATACATAATGATTTTGATAAAGTGATGAACCCTCAAATGAAAGTTTTTTAAAACAAACAAACTGGCAAATATTCTAATTGTCACGTTTATTTCAGATGTTTGTACGCCTGTTTGTGGACGAGAATCTCGATAGAATGGTACCTATCTCAAAGCAGCCCAAAGACAAAGTTCAGGCCATCCTTGACGCTTGTGATCGGCAATTTCCGGAGTTCCATCTCCGAGCGAGAAAACGGATCCGCACTTACCTTAAGTCTTGTCGACGAATGAGAAGATCGAAAGAAAATGGATGGGAGCCAGTAAGATTATATTTCGATTTCTTTTGTTGTGCCGCATTGCTTCAACCGTATGGGGTTGTTTCAATTGCAAAAAAAATAAATATGATAAGTTCGATAAATAGTTCATTGTCTGTCTGAACATATGTCAAGTGAATTGCGACCCTTTTTATAACAGAGGCATCATAACACGACAAATAGCTACAGGGAAATAAATACTCATGAAATTAATGCACATAATTTATAGACAATGCTTCGATACAAATTGTGTACCACTGTGTCTGTTTTACAAAGATACAGGATAAATACTGTTTATACAAGTTTCCATATAAGTGGGTAATTGAAATTCAGTTTATTTATTGTTAATGGTTTTTGTTATGTTTAGCTCCGCCCCACCCCTCCTCATCTGACGTCAGCGGCAGCTGAAAGTTACCTCGCACAGGCCTGTGAGAACGAGAGCATCAACGCAAAACGCATGCGCATGGGTCTAGAACCACTTCCGGTAAGAATAATATTCGTTTGATTGTAATTTGATTATGAGAAAATAATAGCTTATCCTTTTTTTTCGCAAGAGCTCATATTTGACAGTCACGCTTCCATTATTTAATTTTATTATAATTTAATAAATTCAATTATTTTACTTATTTAAGAAACAACTTTTACATATTTACTAAAGTTGTTACAATTTCTTACTTATTTTTATGTATGATTCCTTTATCAAAAGTCAGTTATGCACACAGCGCATACAACTACATACCTTTGCAACTGGCGGTCGGTAGGGTCTTATTATGAGGGAAATAACTTGTTTTCCGATCAGATGTAAACACAAATATTAAAATAAATATCTCACCTTCCAGGCGTCCGCCATGCCGGTCACCCATCACCCGATCATCACTAGTCAGTCCCAGGCCTCTCCGGCCAAATCTTCTCCCTCGGCGGGCCCCCAGCATTCCCCGACCAGGCCCGACTCAAAGGAGATCAAGGACACGCCGTCCAAGTCAGCCACGCCCACCCCGACAGCTGCCCACGTTGACCGACACACGCCGGTATCGGCGGCATCAGCCACAGACTTCATCCGTCATCAGGCGCCCACGGCCGCCTTCCGACCCCCGCCAGACTTTCCGCCATTCTTCACGAACGGTAACGGAATCTTTCGTCCCGGTTTCCCGACGTACCCTGCACACCATCACCCTTCCGTGCTGCACAGTCCCATCCAGCCGTCGAGTCTACAAAACGGTACATGTATTGTATCTACCAGTCATGCTATTATTACACATACTTACACTTAATTCACAAACCCCGCCTGTCGTTAAAAGGAACAACCCTACCACCATGAACAGCCTAATTAAATGTATGGTATCAAAAAGATTTTAATTAAGGAAAACATCAATACCAATAAAATAAAAATGAGAAAATACTTTTATTTTGGGGAAGCAATGTTGATTGAAACTAAACAAAATGTTACATGACAGCCTAATATAACTTTAAAACGACTTCGTCACAGTTTTGCAAAGGTACATAACACATAGAACCACACGCTTCGCTCTTTATATATATTTAAATTAATGTGTCACTATCGAGCCAATTACCATACTATTTCTGAATAATATATACACATGACATAAACAGCCGCAAAGGCATTATTCTGTTCCGAGCTATAGTAGATCGTTCGGCGCAATTTTTGAAGGACAGCGTGTTAACATAAAGTCTTGTGATAAGAGGTTATATTCCTTTTTGGTTTAACAAAGTTGCTCTTTTAAAAAATGGCAACTGTGACCATGACTCCATAACATTAGACAGCGAACTATACTGGTAGTATTTTTAAGTCAATCATTCAAGGGGAATAACTCATTATTTTACCATAACTAAAAAAACGGTTTTATTTTCCCTTTTCACTAATTTATGAGCAATCCGCCACATTATTTTGATCAGGCTTCATTAGGTCTTGTTAGCCTTAAAATCATTTTAATATGCAAAATCAACAACATTTGAATATTGTAAATTAATGATTCAAGTTTCACAAGACATCTGAATGCACGATATTAATCTAGCGAGATATATTTGGTCATTAAATGAACCTTTTCTTACAAAGGGATCACGTAATTAACTCACTACCATATCTGATCTTTTTAAAACTTCAGTCCTTTATCCAAATATATTAACATCTTAAGATTATTTCGGCATGTTCCCAACCCAAAAATATATCACCATCAAAGCATACAAAGATGATTATTTCATTAATATTGCTTATAAAAGGTATTATGAATACATAGACTTCTGTTCTCTTTTCTGATAATAAGATATGCAACAAGTCATAAACAATCCACCATTGTAACCTTCAAAGGGTCGTTTTTTGTTGGCTAAATAATTGTATTTGCTTGAATATAATAAGAATAAAGTATATCATCAAAAAACTAACAAAACACTACAACAGATCTTGGTCTTTAATTGCATTCATTACCCTTTCTTTCCTCTATTTCCCAGGCCCCACAGATTTAAGTATGAAGAAGCAGACCTCTAAAAATCAGTTGAGTTCGAGCGAGGTGTCAACCATTAAGCAGCTGATATCTGGGTACAGAGAGTCTGCCGCCTTCCTCTACAGATCGGCCGATGAACTGGAACAACTTCTGTTGCAGCAAAACTGAAAGTAGAGAGTCTCTCATTGGTCTGTAATGGCCACGTGCCATCGTTTTCAGAGTGACGTCATATTTACGTCGTAGGAAGGTTGGCGTTGTTGCTGCAGTTTAGGCTGGATGCGTTGTTCAGGTCTTCGGCCCCTATTATTTAGCAAACAAGCGTTTACGTTACGTTGTCGCGAGACACAGTTCAAAGCGTGTTTGAAACTCACATTCTCTTGAAGATGAAAAATACAAACTATGCTTAGTGGTGGTTTAAGCCATGTCTCATTTTTTTCGAAGCAAAATTATGTATTCATTCTCTAGGCAGCATCTTTCTTTTATTGGCCAGATCTATAAAGTGCAAATGTCTTTATGCTAGTCATTGTCCAGAAACTTTACTTTGGAAATTCATGCAATGTGTTAACAGTGAAATAATAAAAGATATTAAATACTTATTATTTTAAACACGTGATGTAGATGCCATTTTAGCCGTTGTCAATATTTGGGCGATAAGGATGTCACAGATGTCAGAGTACTAAGTAAAGAAATCGTGGGCCCCGCTTAAGTGAGATGGCTTAACTTTTGTGACTGTAGATAGAGAAAGTGTATATTTTATAAATGCGAATTATTTCAATGACATAAGTCGAAATGTAGGCTAGTAGGCGCATATCTTGCTCACACAAATTATTGATGGTGGTTGAGTTGAGTTTTGAACATGTTTAAAGTATGTGTTTTATTGGCTTCATACATAAACATCAGCATTTTGTTTGCAACATTTAAACAGATGTAAGTATAGAAATTTAGAAAAAAAGCATCTTGAGCAAATTTACACTATTTAGAAAAATACACTTTTTAGATTTTTAAAAAGGGATGAAAAACCTTGGTCGTTTTTTGTAAAAGATATCTGAAATTTAAATTAATACATTTTAAGCAAAAAGAGTGTTTTGAATTTGATTAATTAAGGGAATACTTATGAAACCTAATCATGCTGTTTATTTATGAAGAAGTTGCATTCATGCATACCGAGCCTACATTCTGACAGATGTCAGTCTCCTGTTTCGCCACAAGCCTGCCTTTACTGTCTGTATGTCTGTCGGGTGACGTCTTGTAGGGAAGTGACGTCATATATGTACATTTTGTGTACTTCTTTGTCTGTTAGTAAAGAAGTATATCAAGATTTGACTTGTTGTAAAGTCATGATGTGGCAAATGTAGCCTTTGCTTAATTCATTAGAAACTGATGGTCTTACCATCTGGAGAAAGAGATGCGGATCTTACCACTCACATCTGACTGTAGTTCTGTTGTTGAGTCTGAATTTCCTCACCTTTCATGATAAACATTCATTGGAGTCCGTAGTCCTTCTAAATACTGCATTATATCAAATGTTCACAATGGATCAAATTTAAATTCCACAGTTTTAAACTAGGATTATTTTTTAAGTTCCCATGGCAAAAGGTACAGCAGCAATGCCATTTGCATCTACACACGGATGCATTAGTCTGATGACGAAAACGAAATAAAAAAACAAACAAACAAAAACAGGTAAACATAGACCGACTGTGCGTCTCTATCACAGACTTTCTGGAACTTTTCCTGTCCTTTCCCCTAATCGAAAAAACAAACATCAGAACTTATGACGTCAGTAGTTCATTCATCCAATGGATGTCTTTTATTGTGGCTTCCCTGACAGACATACGGACTTGCCATTATCTTGTTCTGTTTTTAAGATTTTTAACTCCATATTGTTGATGCATATATATTTACCAAGTCACTAGAAATAAACATGTGTAGATAGTAAATGTATTGATGTTAATTACGATGTTTTGTTTAATCTTTGTCTCTTTTTGTAAATGCGTTGGTCATTTATTGATCAAGTTGCATTCACAAAACTGTCTTTCATCCTTAATCCCTTTTTAGGTTGGCTTTTTTATTCCATTAGCTTATTGACCCATTCCGTTGTTAACGTTTTGGTCGGATAGCTTATTCCTAATTAACATTCCACTATGGATTTATGGGTACACTTTAATATCAGATGGAACGGCGTTATTTATAAGTTTAGAAATAACAACACTCGTCATTAAACCATATAAATATAACACGAGTTTGTAAATTACTTGCATACCTTTTTGGGTATGTAAAGAGAATATGTTCGTCACTTAAAATCATTATTTTGAAAAAGCATACATACTTATACACAAAATATTGCATACATATGCTGTGGCGCTTACTCTAAAAACTTATTCGCATTTATACTGCTGATAAAAGGCGAGCAAATACTTCTAAAAAAATATGAAAATCAACTTTTTTTCTGATTTTATTTTAAAACAGGTTTCTACGTGCGGTACCCCAACTTAAACCAACATTTTCACCCTCGGCCAAATGACTGTAATTGTGAGACCATATTACTAACATGTGGCCTTTACATGGTGTTTACTAATAGCAGGTGTGGTGTTGTTTTTTCATAGCTGAATGGTCTTGCGTGGGCCAATGGTCTTACAGGGGCCAATGGTCTTACAGGGGCCATTGGTCTTACAGGGACCAATGGTCTTACAGGGGCCAATAGTCTTACAGGGCCAATGGTCTTACACGGGCCATTGGTCTTTCACGGGCAATTGGTCTTACAGGGACCATTGGTCTTACAGGGGGCCATTGGTCTTACATAGGTCAATGGTCTTACAGGGGCCATTGGTCTTACAGGGGCCAATGGTCGTACAGTGGGCAATGATCTTACAGGGGCCAATGGTCGTACAGTGGGCAATGGTCTTACAGGGCCAATGGTCTTACAAGGGCCAATGGTCGTACAGGGAGCAATGGTCTTACAGGGGCCATTGGTCTTACAGGGGCCATTGGTCTTACAGGGTGGTCTTACAGGGGCCGATGGTCTTACATGGGCCAATAATGGGCCTCGTAGAGACAAGTCTACATTTGGACTTAAGTGGAGATTCACTGTATGTAGTTGTTCCTGGATAATAGTAAATATACACTGGGGAAACAAGGGCCAATAATATGTTAAGTAGGAGGGACCATTTTTTCTTATTTCGCAATTCACTCTGTCTCAACTCTATTTGCTCAGGACGTCCTTGTCGTATGTTTTTATACATTACTTTTGTAAAGATATTTTATGTGCTAATATTTATATATATTTATTGTTTTGTCTAGTCATAGTCGTAAACGGGCAAAGTGCATACAATGAAATGGTTTATTGCTAATTTTAAGTCATCCAACGCAGTGTATTTTATAGTTTGGAACTGTCTATATGCATATTATAAAATATGGAAAAAGTATTGAATTTGTTTGTATTCATATTATTTAATATTTACAATTACCAAAACTGTTCAATTTATGTGCATTTAACTTCAAAGCTAAAGTTTAAGGGTTTTAATTGAATTTAAAATAAACTTGTAGTCCCAAATCTCTCTTTAAACTGCCTGGCCATACCTTATGCTGATTTTATCAGAGATTTATATTTTACACCTGATAATTTTGTCTTTTTTAATTTTTGTTTGAATCTAACTGTATTGTCACATACATACTTATTACAGTGTTCATGCTATGTGTTAAGAATACATGTCTCCATTGATATCATGGGTTTGTTTTATTTATTGTTTTGTTGTAAATAACAATAGACAAAATGGTTATGTAATTATGTAGATTTGAGTTTTACGCCTAATGATGGTGACTATTTATGGAGAACTACCATTAGTACTCTTAAAAGTATGCATCTTTTATACTTTGATGTTGCATCAATCGTGATTATTTTAAGCGATCAATGTGATCTGATGATTTTAATTGGAATTTAATTGGTTTTGAAATGAAACATGACAATTCGTTTCATTTTCATAAAATTACGTCTTACTATAAAAATACGGCATATTTTTATTGAAATAGATGTAATTTGCCCACGGCGCCCGATTATCATCTACATCTTGTAGTTGGTATACTTCACTACTTATTATCTGTGAAGTTTCTACGGCTTGCTTGTTAGGGTATATATGGTATGTTCCAGATTGGGGTATTTCTCGTTGGTGTTGTAGACGTATTTTTATTATGTGCAATAGACTATATATTGACAAATCACAGTGAGCGACTCTTTGTGTATTTTGATCGACTGAAGAATCCCAACTATTTCAAGTATGTTACATTGTTGTTTAAAATTTCTGCGATTTACAGATTTTGGTTAAATTTTTTTGATAAAAATCAACCTTAAACTGGAATTAATAATATATAAATATGGGATGTGGAGTTCAAAGTATTTAATAAAACATGAATATTCATTTATGTTTACTTTAAACTATGAAGTACGCTTAATTAAACCAGACATTCACTGGTTAATTTTAATTGCATTGAAAGTTTGAGAATTGTAATTCCAAGTTAAATAACATGAAACTCCGGATCATGTACACACTGGTCGACCCCTCGCTGTATAAATTATACAAATTGTTAAATAAAAAATAAATATATTTCTTGAAATTTAAATAAATATTTATAAAAATGTTCGTTCTGTTTATGACTTCATTGCCTTTTTATATATATTATTGTGTTTTCTTCCAACGAAATTGGATTGTAATCTTAGTAAATAGGTGACAGTTTTAGCACATGTTACATAGTTACATATGTCATGACTGCTGTTTTGTTAAATACAGATATTTTACCCATGCCAAAAGATCAAACACCATCAGCTAGGAGTCATGCATTGTTTTGATCCATAATACTCTGGCATGGTCGCTCTACAATGGTGATCCATAAAGGCACGTTAGTTCCAGCACTGTCTGCGTCTATAGAGCCAATTCCACTGTATATCTTCACTTAAATTTACATTTATGAAGAACCCTGTTGTATTTTGGGCGTTACACATGAGATTATGATGGACTGATATAAGTAACATGAGGGTCTGATTTATACTGGTATATTCTTACTATAACACCGGTTAGGTATTAACAATATCGAACATAATGAGATGACCTACTACTAGTAGCTACTACAAACCTTATAAAATATATTTTAGTGTTTAAATATATGAGGTATATTTACGTATGTATTATTTATCTATTCCGATTTCTTAGAAGGGTGGGGCATCTTTTAAGAAATTCAAATAACAAGTATGAACCGATAAATTAGCACTATTTAAGTCAACACAGATAAAAGGATCGCTAAATTTAAACTTGAAATTAAAAGTACGTGATTTGACACATAACATAAACAATAATACTTTAAACAAGAAAAAAACACTGTTAAAGTCGCTTTTATGCATTGCGGTTTGGTGGTGTTTTTATCAAAATATAAAGTTACTGGACATTATAAACGCGTTAACTTAGTAATAAGAGATATTATGTATGCTGATGGGATCGTCTTTACTGTGTGTGACGCAGAAAAATATCATGTTGACAAGTCACGCGCCAATTGATGACAATAAGAGTTGTTTTTAAAGTTTGTTTATCTTCCTTCCGACTGAGCAACTACACTATATAAACGACCCTTCCCAACTTGTGGGGAGTTCACGTATAAGGAAGGGGAATAACCCCGATTGAAACATCCAGGACGTGCCTAAGATTTTGAAATACCTGCGTAATGAGATGCGCGTGTAAAAGCCATTTATTTACAGCATTTAAACCCGTATCATGCTGCATTTATAAATATACGCTACAAATTCAAGCAAAGAAAACAATACACAGGGATAGGGGGTTTGGGGCGGGGGGGACTGATATGTAGATTCATGTCAGCAAATCGTGTATATCTTGATCAGGCAGATCACAGCTGGGGCTTTCATAAACTGGTCTACATTGCCGACTTATGCCTGATTAAGCAGTAGTCAGCAGAGATAATACATGACGAGGGGCGTTGATTAAAATCGAATTTTGTTTTGGCACGTATCGCTAAGACCTGATAAAGGTGGTTTGCCTATATCCAATAATTATTAAAAACTTATTATAATATCCTACCCTTGTCAGAATGATGACATAACTGCTGCATAACCTCATATTTTAGTCTAAGTAAAAACGAGTTTTAACTCTACATTCTCACGATTGAAAACAAAAACTTATGTTCTAACATTTAATTATATTGATAGTCTACTTTCTTATTAATACTGGAAATGTGATATAAAAATAATAATAACAACAATATAAAAAGAACGATTAATTCAAAGCAAACTATCAAAATATATATTTAGTAAGGTGAAAATAGTCTGTTACTTACACGTAGTTCCAAGCCGAGAATCCTTGGTCAGTAGATAGTATAAAGACAGTTGGTCCTAGCTAACGTTCGTACCAAACATCAGGTAACGTTATTCGCACATTCCGACCTACGAGACTCAGTCAAACACGCCATTTGCAAGCACTGATCTCGTTTTGCTAGCATGAATCATGTGCATTTGTGTTTTTTTCGATGTCAATTACAAACACAAATAAAGATGTGATTCTATTTTGCAATGCACTTTCGGTCCGCCATATTGGATTCGTAAACAATTTAGCCATATCTTTATCTTTCCAGTGATGGAATAGTTGTGTGTATGTGTGTGTGTGTGTGTGTGTGTGTGTTCTTTCTTGGTTTAGTTTACATCAACAGGCCTTGTTTTTTTACCTTGAGTACAGAGTTGATTTTAGCGAGTAGAGTCCTTAATAAGAGTACAATGTTTCACTTTCAAATAGATGTAGAACTCCAATTAACAGATTTGCGCGGGATCTTTCCCGGTAGCAATAATTGATCTGTTTGTGTTTGGAAAAACAAACAAATGGTCCACAATGTTAGATTCTAACTTTATAGCCACCAGAACACAACTGATACATTATAGTCGGGGTAATTCAAAACTAGAACTAGAAAACTCTCATCAAGTGGTCCAGGGGCTAATATTATATTATATTATATTATATTATATTATATTATATTATATTATATTATATTATATTATATTATATTATATTATATTATATTATATTATATTATATTATATTATATTATATCATACATATCATATCATATCATATATCATATCATATCATTTTATATTATTCGGTGTTGTTTTACAAGTGTTAAAATGAAAATAATGTCACCAAAACGCTTTAAATATTTCGGACAAGCATTTATCACACGGATAAACAAATCATGATTGGTCACCCCTCTTTCAGCGAGCTCTGTCACCAGGTATATACAGTTAAAGCAGTCAGGAGCTTTCACACACCCTATCATACTACAACTGGGCATATTTACAGTAGAAATCTGCCCGTGATATATACCTCGTGAAACAATTGTGGTCAATAGCCTACATAAGTACATTCTACTGATATATAGGAAATACTGGCTGTCTGCCCTTATTCTGGTGTTTACGCAACTTCAAAACGGATCTAACGATATAAAAGTTGTACTTTCTATGTTGTGATTAAAGTGTTTACGTGAGATTACATTATATGCCTGGATAAATAGATGGTTGTTATCTCTGACAACAGCGCATGGATGTGAAAAACTTAATATCAGAAGTGTACATGAGAAAATTTAATGTTTAATTTTCGTTTCACATGTTAGTTAGGTTTAAGTATTTCATAAACGGCACTGTACCTGAAAATAATTAAATGGTGCTTAAAGCAAGTACGAGCACGTTGCTTTAAAATTGCTTAGATATTCATTGTAAATCCGACTTAATATTTTTCAAAAACTGATTTTAAGTGATTAAGATTGCAAATCGTTTTTTGAAAGAAATAGAAAGAACACTATAAAACATTCATCACTTTACCATGTAATTGTGTGCTTATGGTTTATGCTTAAAAGTTAAATTCGCGGTGTGAATTGATAATTGACTCCTGAATAAATAAACGCCGTGAGTTCATTTAGTTGGTTATATAAACGTTACCTAAAAAGGAAAAAAAAACAATGACAAAAACAATGGAAGGAACGACTAACTACAACACATTTTCTCCTGAAGATCCTGCAGAATCTTCCTCCAAGACCAGATGCCAGCAGGTTTTGCGCGTCCTACGGAAGAACCTTCTTCTAATATGCCTTCTCTTGTCGCTCCTTCTCGGCATCGGCTTAGGAGCTATCCTCCGGACGGTGGATCCACCGTTCACCAAACGTGAAATAATGTACCTGCGTTTCCCAGGCGACTTATTAATGAACATGCTCAAATTTCTCATCGTTCCTTTAATCATATCGAGTCTCGTTTCCGGTCTGTCGTCACTGGATACACGCTCGTCCGGGAAAATTGGAATGCGCGCCATTGCGTACTACCTGACGACAACTTTTGCTGCTGTGGTGATTGGAATCGTATTGACAGTGAGTATCCAGCCAGGAAAACGAGGGGGAGAACACGAGTTCGCAGAAGCAGGCGAGAAAAGGATCGTTAATACAGCGGATACGTTCTTAGATCTAATAAGGTATGCACGCATGCGCAGAGATGTAATGACATGATCATTACGTTATAAGTCGATAGCTGAACACAGGTCAAACTAACAGAAGTTGAACAAGAAAAAAAGTGAATAATTTATTAATTCTTACAATATAATAGATATTACTAATAAGTAATAAGGAATTATTTAATTTTGTTCCCGTGTTATGGCAAACCTTCTATTGAACCCACCCAGTTAACCAAAAGATATGTTTTTTATGAAAGGTGGTATCCTAGAACTTGGACCAACTTCTATTTTCTAAAATAACCAAATAAGTCAGCGTTTACATGAAAAGATCATGCAAAATGATGTTCATTGATGTACAAAATACATGTGAACAGTGACGCATAAATCCCCAATCGTCACTGCAAAAAGGTATTTCCTATCTGAGCCACGCTGCAGAAATAGCTATTTTTAAACTCACAAAACCATGTGGTTACTTTTGACTATTTTCGACATCACGTTATATTGCCACCCAGGTAGTCCAGGATATATATTTTTAGCAGAGATCACTATCGTGCTTATTTATAGATTTGGAAAGAATGAACATTAAGAGTGATTCTTTTTGAAATATGATTTTCCAAAGACAATAGGTAGTGTTCAAAATATTTACGTAAATAAAGTTGGAGTGTATGAAGAAATTATGCCCCCGATTCCCCCAAACAAGTGGTAAGATATTGTTGCATGTATTTGAATAGGCAAACTGTCGGTTACCACCTTTAAATAAATGCAGAAACAGAATAATGATATATGGAACACAGTATGTAATAAATCATAACATTTAATTAATGCTCTGTAATAGGCCAGTGTTTTAAACGCATATATATAGTTATACGTATACATGTATACATACACCCCCCATATATATATATATATATATATATATATATATATATATATATATATATATATATATATATATATATATATATATATATATATATATATAGAGAGAGAGAGAGAGAGAGAGAGAGAGAGAGAGAGAGAGAGAGAGAGAGAGAGAGAGAGAGAGAGAGAGAGAGAGAGAGAGAGAGAGAGAGAGAGAGAGAGAGAGAGAGACAGACAGACAGACAGACAGACGACAGACAGACAGACAGACAGACAGACAGACAGACAGACAGACAGAGACAGACAGAGACAGAGACAGAGACAAAGACAGAGAGGTGGGGGGGGGGGGGGAGAGAGAGAGGGAGGGAGAGAGAGAGAGTATGTATATTTGCGCGTGTGTTTCTATCTGCCTTGCTGTCCGTCCGGTCGTGTGTCTTTCCGTCCGCCTGTCTTTATGTTTATGGACAGACCGATCAGACTGACTGATAACCCAATGCCTTTTTTCATTCTTCTTATTTCTGCTTTAACCAAATGATTTAAATTCAGCTGTCATTTTCAGGCAATGCTTTCCGGACAACATTATTGAGATGTGCTTCAGTAAGGTAAGCAATAAAACACAACCACATTTATAAGTATAGTCCTCCTCCTCCTCTTCCTCATCATCATGATCCTTCTCCTCCTCTTCCTCATCATCATGATCCTCCTCCTCCTCTTTCTTCTCATCATCATCATGATCCTCCTCCTCCTCTTCCTCATCATCATGATCCTCCTCCTCCTCTTCCCCTTATCATTATCATGATCCTCCTCCTCCTCTTTCCCTTATCATCATCATGATCCTCCTCCTCCTCTTTCCCTTATCATCATCATGATCCTCCTCCTCCTCTTCCCCTTATCATCATCATGATCCTCCTCCTCCTCTTCCTCTTATCATCATGATCCTCCTCCTCCTCTTTCTCATCATCATGATCCTCCTTCTCCTCTTCCTCATCATCATGATGCTCCTCCTCCTCTTCCTCATCATCATGATCCTCCTCCTCCTCTTCCTCATCATCATGATCCTCCTCCTCCTCTTCCCCTTATCATAATCATGATCCTCCTCCTCCTCTTCCCCTTATAATCATCATGATCCGCCTCCTCCTCTTCCCCTTATCATCATCATGATCCTCCTTCTCCTCTTCCCCTTATCATCATCATGATCCTCCTCCTCCTCTTCCTCATCATCATCATGATCCTCCTCCTCCTCTTCCCCTTATCATCATCATGATCCTCCTCCTCCTCTTCCCCTTATCATCATCATGATCCTCCTCTTCCTCTTCCCCTTATCATCATCATGATCCTCCTCCTCCTCTTCCTCATCATCATCATGATCCTCCTTCTCCTCTTCCCCTTATCATCATCATGATCCTCCTCCTCCTCTTCCCCTTATCATCATCATGATCCTCCTCTTCCTCTTCCCCTTATCATCATCATGATCCTCCTCCTCCTCTTCCCCTTATCATCATCATGATCCTCTTCCTCCTCTTCCTCATCATCATCTTGATCCTCCTCCTCCTCTTCCCCTTATCATTAATATGATCCTCCTCCTCCTCTTCCCCTTATCATCATCATGATCCTCTTCCTCCTCTTCCTCATCATCATCTTGATCCTCCTCCTCCTCTTCCCCTTATCATCATCATGATCCTCCTTCTCCTCTTCCCCTTATCATCATCATGATCCTCCTCCTCCTCTTCCCCTTATCATCATCATGATCCTCCTCTTCCTCTTCCCCTTATCATCATCATGATCCTCCTCCTCCTCTTCCCCTCATCATCATCATGATCCTCTTCCTCCTCTTCCTCATCATCATCTTGATCCTCCTCCTCCTCTTCCCCTTATCATTAATATGATCCTCCTCCTTCTCTTCCCCTTATCATCATCATGATCCTCCTTCTCCTCTTCCCCTTATCATTAATATGATCCTCCTCCTCCTCTTCCCCTTATCATCATCATGATCCTCCTTCTCCTCTTCCCCTTATCATTAATATGATCCTCCTTCTCCTCTTCCCCTTATCATTAATATGATCCTCCTCCTCCTCTTCCCCTTATCATCATCATGATCCTCCTTCTCCTCTTCCCCTTATCATTAATATGATCCTCCTCCACCTCTTCCTCATTATCACCACCATTCCCCTCATCATTCTCAAGACCCTCCTCCTTATTTTCTTTTTCGTCTTAGTTATTTTCTCCCTTATGATTCTGAATGCACATATTCTTGTCGCCATACTTTTTTAAGATGATTGACTGATATAGAGCTGTTCCATGTCAGTAAACATTTGTTTTAAACTTGTAAAAGGTTTTATTTATGCCTTCCATGCAAGGGATTGATAGCCCTGGTCTACAAGATCACAGGCACAATATCTTGTAGACTGTATAGCCTTAGTTAATACTTACAAGAAGTTCGTGTTTGTACATACAGTTACAATAGGCAGGTTAAGATGACTCCGTTTGCGTGTGACTTAGCAACGCACTCGGTTATCAAGTGACAAATCTTGAAAAGGGAACTTTTTGAAGGAGTGGTCAAATATAAACGGATTTTAGTGTAGGGGGATTTTAGTATAGGGGTTGTTTTGAACTTATATATCCTAATCCGGGTATGTGTGATGGGTGTTAGGGTTGGTGGTTTGGGGGGGGGGGGGGGGGGGGGGGGGGGGTGGTGGTGTCGGATAACGCATCCGCTTTATGTGTTTATTTTGTTACACGATTGATATTATTACAAAGTTATATGAACAACAACAACAAAAACAAGAAAAGGTGGGGATAAAACAATACAAATTATATGATTTTGACATTTAGTAACAATCTTTTTGATCATATAAAAGTAACAAGAAAAGCATTGATACAAAGCATCAAAAGGCGTCCAGTATACATTAAAAACATATATGTTATCTGACGAACGAAAAATGCAGGCATCCGATAAGTACTTTGACATAAGGTGAGTTGAATTCAGCAAATGTATTGAAAATGTCTGAATGTATTAAACACTTCATTTAATAATGAAACCGGCCGCAATAGCTCAGGTGGTAGAGCGTCGGCTTGCGGATCGGGAGGTCGTGGGTTCGAACCCCGGCCGGGTCTAACCAATAACTTTAAAGTTGGTAGTAGTGGCTTCCCTCCTAACGCTCGGGGCTAAGGGGACAGCATTACGCCTGACTCGTCGGTGTCAGTATAATGGACCGGCCGGGTTCAGTCCCTGGGCACCTCATAAGTGCTCCTGTGCTATAATGATAGAAATGTCGCTGGGCAGTATCGGCAAAAATGCCGGCTTATCCCTAATCCCTAATCCCTTTAATAATGCACCTAATCTAACACTTAATTTATTAACGCAACTAGTCTGTTTTTTTTTATTAGACTCATTTGAGAAATATTAAACTAATCCCATTCTTAAAACCCCTGTACAACATTGCTAAGGGGCGAGAACACAATCTGCTGAAACTTGACTCGAAGTTGCCAAAATCGGTACGTTATAAACATGGTAATAAAAAGTTATGTGGTATAAATATGTTACACCTTATAAGCACCCGCAACACCTTGGCCATTTCTATGAAATAGATTTGTCTGGATACCACCGAGAAGTTACGAATGACATGATAACTACAACAGCATTGCCAATTTTCTAACGCATTGCATAAAGGGTGTGGCGCTTTGCCGCAGTGCTTAAATACTTACTTACTTACTAGGATTTATTTACCCTCGCCCTAACTACTGTTTTTGGGCGAACATTAATGTCAAATGGGTTATAATAATATCACAGTTGTTTATAATTAATGGCGTGAGGGTTGCCTTTTGCCATGGAGTTAACTTTTATTTTATTTTATTGAAAAATGTAAAGTTGCCTGGAAATTATCGGTGTTTGGCAAAACGCATTTTAATTATAGAAGTGGACGATTGGACCGGTACTTTTATTCTGGTAGTCCCGTTATGATTGTCAAGTGTATTTTTATATCGTCCACATTCACCATCCAAGCAATGTTATAAGAAATGAATAAGTACAACACAAAAAATCGAGAAAAAGGAGGTAAGGGAGACCTATATACTCGTGTTTGACAATTACAAAAGATGTCTCCCATTCCCTATAGAGTAAGACTATATATTGGTTATAACAGTGCTTGCAGCGTTTTCACTATTATATACGATCATAAGACCAGCTGAAAAAACATTTATATTTACAGTTGACGAAGTCATTAAGATAATAATATCAGTAATCATAATGCAATAGGCTAAGACTTTAACTTATAGAGCAGCAGAAATAAAGATTCTTAAATCGGAAGTAAGAATCAAGGATATCTCAATTAGGAACAATTAAAACATCTAATACAGTACAATCGGATTTTGTATTAAAGTTCTTTTTACTTTCTTTAATTAAGCCATTGCTTACCTTTACGAAACAATGTAGTCCTGGTAGATTAACATTAATTGCAGGACAGCGAAGACTTTTCTCAAATAAACAGATAAGTCCCGGTCTAAGCTAGGCAAAATATTGAAAATGGCACCGGACAGTTTGCCTATTTAAAATGTATGTAACAATATCTTAAAACAATATTCGAGAATTTCGGCATAATGTATGCTAACACTCAAACGTTACTCTAAAATGACGATTTTAAAGTTTGCCTGAATTGTTAGATAATACAAGTCGTGAAATAAATCGCTCAAAATGTTGATCGTTTCCAGTCTAGAAATAATCACGTTTGGGACTTCCGCTAAATAAGATATCGACAACACCGCAGACCTCAAAAGTAAATAGCCACGTGTTGTGTTTTTAGTTTAAAAATAGCTAATTGTGCAGCGTAGCTCGGATAGCAAATACATGTTTGTAAAGTCAGTTAGGGTGGTATGCTGCACTTTTGCGCACAATTTTCAGAATATTTTTGGAATACTCAATTTACATTTTGGGAGATTGTGTCGGACCTAGAAATCCGTGCTGCATCTGCTTTTAGACTCAGACGAAGGATGATGGGAAGGTTTTTGTAAAGATGTTATTTACACAACAAACACATGAGAGGATATATGGCGTTGTTTAAATATATATAATATGCTTATACAAAACTTTTCTTTTTTATGGGAAGACTTGTTGCTTAACATTACCTGTGTATCTACTGTGTACCTTGATTGGGATGCAAGGTGACAAACAATCGTAACACCTCGGCTAATGCCGCCTGGACATTGCCGAGGAGAGCCGATAACGCTTGTTAGTAGGGTGTCAAGAGCGAGTGCTTTATGACTAGCACCAGGTGGCAGAGTGGCTCGGACGGTTAAGTATATGACAGTCTGGGGGGCTGAGATACCCGTGATTATCTCTACACGGTCTACAGAATTTCTGTGATTTTACCATTTCTCAGGAAATACAGTTGAGAAAAATTGTCACAGGCAAGACCCCCTCGCCCCCGTCCCCGGTAAATCCGGACCTGTAACATGTATTTTTATAAATCTAAGCTATAGAATAAAGTAATTTAGCCTTAATAAATTTTTGTCATTGTCTGGGTACAGTGAAATCTTTCTTGACCAACCAAAATAATGACCATTGCTATGTAAATATGGTAACGTATATAAGTATTTCCTATATGAGCCACGCTGCAGGGATAGCTAATTATAAACTAAAGAAATCACGCGACACCTTACTTTTGAGATCGTTATATTGTCATACAGGTAATCCTCTTCGACGTCGATATCTTTTTTTTAGCAGAGACCACTATCGCGCTTATTTATAGATTTTGAAAGAATGAACATGTAGAATAAAAACGTTTCGCAACTTGTACTGTTTAACAATATAGGTAGTGTTTAAAATCGTCTTAACTTAGACTAAAGTGTGAGTTTTTGCAGAAATATGCCTAAATCTCCCCGAACGAGGATTACACGTATTGATAGAGGCAAACTGACGAATACCACCTTGAAACCAATGAATAACAATTGTGCATGTTATACATCCATCATTAGACTGTTATATTACAGTCGTGCATGTCAGACTACCGTCAAACGACTATAACTATAGCCATAAACATACTAATAACTAATCGAACTTAAATATTTGTTAACATTTTTCTTATTGAGATATATCTTATTTATATTATTATTTACCAAGAATACACCTAATATGTGTGACAAAATTCATTCTTTCAGTATGTAAAAACGGGAATCATTATGTTAAAATGTATTATCGTTGCGAAATGACCACATGGGATTGTAGACAATTATAGTACAATATTGGAATCGGCTGAAAGTCAGACACACATATAAAGATTACCCTCCACCCACACCCACACCCGACACCTACCTACAAAGGTATATGTTATCAAAATAACATTCCTATTTATGCACCCTTAAGATAATAAATTTCGACATCTATGTCGGCTTTCTTGTGTTTTTGTTTTAATTTAACGTAAAGATAAGGATATCAATAAAGCCTGAGATTAAACCCTTTAGCAGTACGATAAATGTCGCTATGAGAAGTTAAAAGATCCTTTGTATTTCTTCAGCACCATTATGTGGCTGCAAATGCACAAAGAATGCTGATAAGACTCAATCTTTATGTACTCTGTTCCAGGTACCTGCTTAAAATGCAAACCACCTTGGGTACTCTTTTAAAATATATACGTTGTCAAGATCAAAATTATTCATGCTGTGACACTCTTCAAAGAAAGACAACAAAAAAACACAAAAGAACACGAGATATGGCTGCATAACATAAGAAAGCAAACATCCTTGTTTTGTGTTTAGAACAACATCGTAGTTACCACGTATGGTCATGTTAACATTATAAAAATTAAAGGGGCGCCCGTGGCATACCTGTAGTTGTATAGTCGCCGACTTGTAATTCCTCTTACTGCTTAGCCTCTCACCTCTTAGTCGCGTTCCGTTCGGGGCAAACGATTTAATGTGGAAAGGTCTTCTAGATGACCTGCTCTTGCGCCGGTGGTTCTACCCAGACATATGCCATATGTCTTCCTCCACCAAAAAAGATGGACTATCATGACCATAATTGTGTTGCTGCAATGTAAAAACACAACAAACAAAACAACTATTAACATTTACCTCTTGAAATTAACATTTAATTAATAAAAAACATGCACACCCCAAAGCATTATCCATCAATTTAACCTTGTTACGTAAAGAATCTTGACATTTGTTGAAGTGAAACTGTAACTTTGCGTATGATGATGTGATGGAAAGTGTCCTACATCTTCCATTAAAAGACACCATAACACAACCTTGACCGAGTATCTCATTATTGGGTAGCATGTGCCCTCTATTCTCATGGAGAATAAATCGAACACAAGATAACAACTTAAGATCGTTTGCATTTTATGATATCCTAGTTCAATCGGAACACCTCGAACACCTCGGATAATTCACGAATCACCTCTCAGATGTATGTCGGTAGTCGGATCAGGCCATTTCCCTAAATGGGACTACTTTGTGACAGACGTCAAACTAAAGATGGCAGGTCGGATGGCTCACTACATTTCGATGCCTGTAAAACTTCAATTTTAGGCATATTATTCTTCGATCGTGCTGTCAGTAAGTATCATTAAACCAGATACATCCGACGAATGATTGTCAAGAGGACGGAATTACCCGAGGAGTTCCGGCTGATCCGAGTTGAAAGAAATAAAGATCATAAATCTGCCATCGAAGTAAAATAAACAAACAACCGCTGTTTAACTTTGTTCAAGGGGAAATCATTCAGTCTTTGTCCACTCAGTCTTTGATCATCGTGTGGACTCAAGGACCATCCGGAGCGAAGAGAAGGTCTATCAGCTTATCTGCCCAAACATTGTTTATGGTCCTTTCCCCACCGTACGTGTCAGTGCGATGTATTTGTTTTAAACAGGAAACAAACTGGAATATATTTATTTACTAAATAGTAATTCGTGAATCTAAGAATAACGATTAATGCAACGTTAAACTTGCAGCATGTATACCTGCGAGTAAAAACAACAAGCGAATGTATAAACAGCGTTAATTTATTACTACTTTTTTCTAGAAGTAACATGAATTTAAATGGTTCATATACTTTATTAAGAAATAAAGTCTATACCTATGCTCGTCTGTTTTCTGTATTTCAAAACGCTTGCATGAAACATCGGTTTAACCAAATAAAATTTACTAACATGGCGTATGGTCATAACCCGTACTCAGCAAATAATAGCGCCGTTTGTCACAATAATGACCATTTCCGACCTGTCTTGGTGTATTTTTATGTTGTTATAAAACCAATAAGTCTACATACTATACTATAGCGTGTTTTTTTTTTTTATCTACCATTTAAATTACCTCGCCTGCTATTTCGGTTTTGAGTCAAGTCGTATTTCGCAAAATGTTCACTTTTGTAATCAATATTCACATTTTGCATGTCCATGTTGACAGTGGGTGACAACCCAAGTGCTCCGTGAAGAGAATGACGTCACATCAACAACTACTGAATTACCTAACAACCTGACAACCGTTGCCATGACAACAATCTTATCAACAAACGGGTCAGACAACCAAACCAATGCACCAATCTCGCCTGCACCGACAAAAGGTAAACAAATCTTTTACATTTAGTGGCTGATTAAAACAACGCGGGTTTGAAAGTGGCCCAGAGAAGCTGCTTCCTAATCAGACCATTATATTGTACTTTGTTCAATTTATTAAAATACCATAACAATGTACTTTAATTGTCTGTTGTTGTTGTTGTTGTTTTTTAATTTTGAAGACAGTTAAAGGTACCTGTATATTCCGCGTTTAGATGAGTCATCACTGGAGAAATTTAGCTTTTACTGTTTTTCTGTAAAAAATATCTAGTTTACCGTGAGGGCCCTTAGTTTTTACGAAAGCTGGCAAAATGGTGTTTCGTGTATGTTTTAAATGTAAGTAATGGCGACTGATTTTTTCATTGCAAGATATTTTTATATTAGTGTTATAATCGAGCCGAAACAATATATCTATGATCTTTGACAGCTTGTTGTTTTCTTAATCTTTGTAACGCCCGCCAATCTTAATCAAAGACAACAAAAACAATCATGTTTCTTATGTGTGTCGTTTTATGTGCGAGCGTATTGGTGTGTGTGCGCGCGCGCACGTGTGTGTGTGCGTGTGCACGTGCGTGTGTGTGTCTGTCTGTTTGTTTGTGTGTGTGTGTGCGTGTGCGCGCGCGCGTGCGTGCGTGCGTGTGATATGTTTTACAAGTGTTGGAGATTTCGTTGTTACTTTTGTTATACTACGTAATGCTATTTTGTAATATAATGAAAACATGGTGTTTTTTAGTGTATGATCCAGTTCCCCAGAAAATAGATGGAATGAACGTGTTGGGCATGGTCGTGTTCTCCATTTTCTTCGGCATAATTATTGGTCGAATGGGGTCACGTGGTCGCCTTATTGTGGAGCTGTTCCAACAGATTTGTGAAGCCACTATGCAACTTGTGAATCTGGTTATTTGGTAGGTCTGTAGTATGTTATGCTTAATGGCGTTATTGTAGTATTAAAGATGCCATTCGACAGTTTTGAACCATTTTCTTTTTCAACCACATAAACTATTGTTACCTGAAAAAATCCGTGTGATGCTATTTGTTGGCACCCTTCATCAATCTGAAAAGTATAGCATAACAGCCCACTTGTCAGTACAAAAATAAATTTCCTAACCTAGTCCCGCTGCACAGTTACCTTTAAACTAAGAAAACTAGGTTACCACTTGCTTTTTGAGATCACGTGATATAATCTGGGCGGTCAGCTGTGCGAGGACGTCAATATCTATTTTAAGCTGATGTCTCAATCGTGATTACATATACTGAATAATGAGCATTTAAAGCGATATATCCTTTGAATTGTTTTGTCTTACACTTGACGAGGTGCTGTAAACAGCTTTTATTTAAACTTAAGTTAATAAAGTTTATATAAAGTGTACGTTTATGCACCAGTATACGCAGATTCCCAAGAACTGTTTTTACATGTATTAGATTGACGCCAACTATTAGACGGAAAGGGCCTGTGCACCATGCAGACCAAAGCACAAACAACGGCAACCATTGAGGTGTCAAAAGCATTTAAATAGATGATTTCTGCAGTTACGACTTTACAGAAGAACAAAATAATCAAAAGGGCGATTTTACATTTCATCTTTATGTCGGTTTTGTCAAAGTAAACCAGTGGTCATGTGCAAAAAATGCGTTTGCTGATTGGTCGGGTAACGGGGATTAGTATTTTCGGCAATTCTGGTTAACAACCACCTTGTATAGACAGCTTATAAACATGTCTGTTTTACATAGAAATATTAATATTACATAAATTAAATATAGTTGAGAATTTAACAACAGAACAGATTGAATTTGTATAACTTCAAGCAATATATCTTATTGTTTGTCTTAGTAATTGTCCACTGTACGTATTTTGCTTCTCTGTAAACTCCATATTTAAATTATTTAGCTGTTGATAGTGTCATGTACCTCGTGTTAAGGATTGATAGATCGATATTTATGTATTGCTATAACTATGCAATAAAATATGGAAATGAATAATACGGCTTAGCCAATCACTGGACATGCTAACAACACGGCGAACAGAAAATACGTGCTTTTAATCTGATAGATTTTTATTTCTACTCACGTATTTTAGTTTTAACCTGATTATATTCTATTGTCGTTAAACTTCAATTTATTCGGCGCCGTATGACCTATTAAGTGTCGGTGTGCCGTAAAACCGCCAAATCAAAACAAAAAAAGAAAACAAGTGCGGTTGTTTTTTTGATACTGTTTGTGAACAGTGGACCTAGGCATGAATAAAAAATGTACAGATATTAGCGGGGAGGAGAAACATTCAAGATTTGTTGCTAGAGGGAGGAACCGGAATGTATTGACTTTTCGTGATTCATGTATCGTTTAGGAGTCCTAGATAATTGTTTCTCTTTGCATGTGTATACATGTATGTAGCAATCTTGGTTGAACCACTAATGCTGTACAGATCAATACTCCTGATAGGAGCCCGGCAAGTGAAGATATAAAATTTCTCTTTTATTACATTTCTAATCATACCATTCTAATTATACCATTCAGAACAATCTCAATATAGGTGTTGTTGTTCTTGGTACTGGAGATTGTTGCTGTAAATATCAGCAGTGAGAACTGTTACCGCTTTGTCATAAAACTAGGGACAGTATTAATAGCATATTTGCCAAAGTTATTTATTAAACGTTCCCCAAATGTGTCATAGAGACAATGGCATAACTATTTTATTAAATGAACTTTAACATCACTTTGCAAGACGTTAAGTCTTAGGACTAGTCACTTCATTCTATACTGCTGTTCCGTTTGTAGGTACTCCCCTCTCGGCATCATGTCGCTAGTGGCAGCCAAGGTAGTGGAGATGGACGATCCGGAGACAGTGTTTCAGCAGTTGCTATTCTACTTCCTCACCGTCATCGCCGGCTTATTTGTCCACGGCTTCATTGTCCTCCCTCTTATTTTCTTCGTCATCGTCCGCCGCAACCCATTTCGCTTCTTCCACGGGGTTCTAGAGCCAGTTGTCACAGCGCTAGCCACGTCGTCAAGGTACGTAACTATCAGATCAGTCATCTTATTATCCATCAATATTACGCATTTTAATAGAAGCTTAATGCCGATGCTAAGTGCCGATGCAAAATACAAATGCTCTGTGCAAATGCTTCGTGTTGATGCTGAATGTCGACGCTTGGTGTAGATGCGAAGTGCCGATGCTATGTGCCGATGCTTATTTTCAATGCAAAGCGCCGATGCTTTGTGCCGATGCTAAGTGCCTATGACAAGAGTCAATGCGTTGTGCCAACGCTTTATGCCGATGCTTAGTGCTGATACTTGGTGCCGCTGCTAAGTGTCGCTGTTTTGTGTCAATGTTTTGAGCCGATGCTTGATGCTATGTACCGATGCTGAATGATGCTTAGTGTCGCTGCTTAATGTCGATGCTTTGTGCCGATGGTGGGTGCCGGAGCTTACTGCAGGTGCTTTGTTTCGAAGCTCCGTGCCGATGCTGTGTACAGACGCTAAATGTCGATGTTTACTTCCGATGCTTGTAGCCGATGCTTTTGCGCCTATCCTAAATGTTGATGCATAGTGCAAATGCTTCGTGTTGATGCTTAGTGACTATACTTAGTGCCAATGTTAAGTGCCGAAAAGTTCAAGAATTTCTTTTTCTGCGAAAAGAAATCGGCCTGAAAAAAAAACGAAAAATACCCCACTGACATGTGAATTGCCTAGCAAGTAGGCAAATCTCTAAAAATCAAATATCATAAATCTGTTTTCGAGTATTTTCAGTTGACATAATGTTTACTTCAGTTAAATAGTATGCGTAAAAGATTTATAATTAAGAAGAATGAGCATATCATAAGCCCTCTAAACTAATATATATATATATGCATGGTATGAAACTTTTTTTTATGAGAAATGTGCACCCATACACCACACAAATTTAAACTTTTTTACCAAACTAATAAGAGCAACAGTTCTATTGTTACCGATGATGTCACAGTAAAAACACCCCATCCCACGCACACATCACCAACCGTTTCATGTAAAATGCTTGCAGCCTGATATAATACAAGATACACATGTAAGCTCAGTCCGAAGAGCATTAAGTCTTGAAATCGAATTTGAAACCCGGCTGTATATACTTAATTAGACAAGAAAGAGCGCGGATGTAAGACATCGGATGAGCTGCAGAAAGCATGCGCTTTAAACAAGTTGACTGACTACCAGGAAATAAACACCTTCATACACTGTCACTTCATTACATATACATGTATATGTGAAAGTAACGAACGGTAACTCTGATAGGTACTGGACTGCTACTTTGCTTTCTACCTTGTCTGGTACAAATTTTATTACAAGCTGCATTGTAAACATCGGCAGACCTCGCCAAAGGGCTGCAAATTCCTTTTAATGCCTGCTACTTTGTATAATTGCAAGCTACACTTTATTGTTGCATGCTACACGATTAATAAAACGGAACACTCGGTTCTTTCCTCTGAAAAGGGTCAGACAGAACGACTGCGACTCCCTGTTATTGACTGCTATACTATCTTCCACATAAATTTTTTCCAATAAGAGGCACAGAGTGGCGCCAAAGAAACAAAACACACACACTAAAAAAAACAACAAACAAACAACAACAACAAAAAACAATACGGCAATTTATTTACTTTATCATAAATTGCTTAAAAGCGAATCAAGGACAATGTCAATGCAACCTCTAATTTGTACAGCCTACACGGATCTGGTTCTGAAATAGTTCTGCACAATGCTATAAAAGAATAGCAACGAACCTGGGGATACACAGTGGCCATAATACTTTTATTCCAACAGAACGTTTAAACAAACCATGTCAGAACATTGTGCCCATTTGTAGCAAGCAAATAAGCCTTACCACTTGAAGGTTACTTGTGAACCGTTAGTAACTGTAACTAAAAACCTAGAAATAGTGCACTTTCCTGCTCGAGTTTCCCAATGACCACAAACTTCCACAATGTTACATGTATGTTACCACTACATATCAATATTGTCTTTTATTTTCTACAGTTCAGCTACCTTGCCAGTAACCATGAGGTGCTTGGAGGAGAATAACGGGGTGGACAGCCGTGTGACCAAATTTGTTGCCCCCGTTGGGGCCACCATTAATATGGATGGCACGGCGCTGTACGAAGCTGTCGCTGTTCTTTTTATAGGCCAAATGAGAGGATTTGACCTTGACATAGGACAAATCATCACAGTTAGGTAATAATTTGAGTTTAACATCTTGATATCATAGTTTTTTGTAATCAAATCAAATTTGGTAGATCTAATCATAACATCGTCATGTCATTTTAATAAAGTTCATAATACGACTTCATATTATTTTGCTTAAAATACGAACGTGTTTACCTGGATTAGAAATATTATATTCTTGATTGTGATGAGATTTCTGATTCTCCTAAGAAACTTTTATCCCAGATTTAGTCACTTATTGCGATTTACGGGAATAATAAACATGTTAACCAAAAGACTGGCGAAGACAGGTGTTTTATTTTTCAAATACAACGAATTGGCGCCTTAAAACATACATTTGACTACATTCCTTTTTCTTCCCATATTCAAAGTTCGTAAGAATGACAGACATTACTGTGTTGCTTGAAACACGCGATCATGCTTGTTTATTTTTTGTTTACTCTTAACACTGATAACATGATAACCTGTGCATACTACGCAATACATTCACTGTATTTTCTTCCCCACTACATGGGTTTATGACCTAATCTTCATTTAGTTCGTTATATTAGAAAATCAACAATGAATCTTACAGATAAGCTAACTTTTAAAATGTTAAATCCTATTCGTATTACAATTCCTTTTCACTATGGCCAATTTTGCCACAAAAGAAATATAATGCATTAAGTAATAAACATCATGTGAAGTCGCGTATAATCAAATGCCCTATTAACCATTATCAGGTATTTTTGTTAAAGTGAAAGTCTATTTAAAAAGATGTTAATTATGAGGAAGAGACGTTTAAAAAAATAGCAAAGAGCAGATTATATTTAATTAAGCTACATACACTTCTACTTAATTTTTATGGTACGTTTGTTTATCTGCCGGTATACATGCAGGCTATATGGCTGAACACGAGTCGGTTACATTATGTAGGCCAAGCCTGTCGAACTTGCTATGAATAATGTGACTATCTTAAAATGCGAAAACATCATTTCCACCATCCACCATCCACCTGAAAATGATCAAAATAAAGATTGAGTAAATAAATTTGGGGATGGATCCGTGGGGGTGCGGGTGGGGGTGGTGGTTGTGTGGGGATGCATTCCCCACCAACCAGGCAAAAAACACATACATGTAACTTCAATGTTAGCTTAAAAATACTAAGCTCTTGAAGTAAATTTTGTCTGTAGAATGCTTAGATCGAAGTTAGTGTGTGTGTGAGTGTGTGTGTTAGTGTGTGTGTGTTTGTGTGTGTGTGTGTGTGTGTGTGTGTGTGTGTGTGCGTGCGTGCTTGCGTGCGTGCGTGTGTGTGTGTACTGCGATAAAGTTGAATGGATCTTGATTCATACCCCCACCCCCACCCACTTAATATTTTCTGGTTCCGCCTCTGCTTGAATCATAATCTGAAAAATAACCAAATAGTTAGGTTTTTTTGTATCTCTCATGTTTTGCGAATCTGATCTAAAGATACTCTTATGTGTACCAATTATACACCATGGTGTGTAAACAGTGTATCAATCTATACAAGGTCAACTGAAACCGAAAGCCATTGTTTTTATATATTTATCTTTGAATGAGGGTCATTATCCTTATCGGACATCTGATGCAATATACGAGTACACACAAGTGTTTTTGCAACGAATTGACATATAACTAAAATCATCCAGTATTCGATCTTTAGGATTACTGCGCACCTAAACGTAACAGTGTGCTTTATTCACGTGAAACCATACTATTCCCTAATGGTATAAAAAGGCTATATTGTTTTGACCCTTAAAATCACCCCGCATGTTCTTGTATTCCTCTACCAGTATCACAGCTACTGCAGCGGCAATAGGTGCAGCCGGCGTCCCACAAGCCGGTCTAGTTACCATGGTGATCGTCCTGTCGGCGGTTGGTTTCCCGACGGAAGATGTGGCCGTCATCCTGGCCGTGGACTGGCTGCTGTAAGTACATTTTTTTTTCAAATATTCTGTGATCTGATGACCGTCCTCGTGTATTTGTTTAAGAATGCTGTTTTATCATTTAAATAATAATCAAGTTGTTTAATAAATATAACAGTTATTGTTATTTGTTGATTTAAAGTTTAAAGCGTCATAGGCTTTTTTGCCAGTATTCTTGTTTAGTCAGTCAAAGGTGAAAATGATTAATACTTCATGGTTTTGCTTGACATCACATTCAATGCTATGCGATGTAAACACTTGTTTTGACAACTCCTGTAGCTACGACTATAGTGTTGAAAGACAAAATAATACAGAATTACTGAAACAAATAATGTCTATGAAAGTGTTTATATGGTTATGATTATGGAACTAAAATTATATCCCAGTGACCGATTCCGGACAGCCATTAACGTGCTGGGAGACGCCTACGGGGCAGGGATTGTGGCTCACCTGTCACGTGATGACCTGGCACGGATGGACATGGCAGCAAAGCAGACGGAGGATGACAGTGCTGAAACAAGTCTGGAAGAAGAGGAGAAGATAACTCTAGAAACTCAGCGAATCTTTCCAGCGGATGAAGCGGGGCTTGTGTCAGAAGATTCACGTGGTCAAGATAATGTCGGTTATACAAAGGAAGGAAGTAAACTCTAACAGAAGAAATTGCTAAATGGTTGTGATTTCGTTGCAAGCTGTGTATAGGTCTCAGATCGGTAATGTGTCTTTCGCTCATAACGTGTTGTAGCTTGTGAAAGTTTTGTGGAGTAAAGTGAGTCGGAACTGTTTTAAGAATCTATCCGCTGTTAGTATTGTCCAAAATATGTTCAACACACATACAAAATATAACAAGGCTGTTTACACATACAAGTTAACTGATCTTACTGCGCTATGCGTATCAAGTGTATCTTACCGCGCTATGCGCATGCATTGCTGGTTTGCCACACTAATAACGAACCGTTGTAATTTTTTGTTCTGTCAAGAAATCAGCCAGTTGGTCGAAAAGTTTAGTGTAAAATAGATTTTTTGCGCACTTTTCTTCGACAAGTAGCTAACTGCTTAGTAAGGTACACCTTTCTTTAGTTTATCCGAGCAATTCTTGTCCATTTTCGTCATTGTAAAACACCAACAGAATAAACCTTTCGTTAAGAAAAGGGAGTTAATATTTACATTCAATAAACAAATATAACTTGTAAGCGCTCGAGTTGAACGTTTTCTAATTTTTAGATTATATGTATATGTGAAAGGATGGACGACCAATCAAAAATGGTTTCGTACACGTATTTGTCGGGGGATTTGCATATCGTTCAAATGTTAAGGTTATTTGTAACACCCCTTTCCCGAGTAAAAAATACATGATATTAAGTCGCCTTGAATAAATTTTATACTTATACCATTTTTACAAACTGTTAGATGTATATTTCCTTTTTGTAATTGTAATGTAGTTTAAATGCTTTAAAACACAGCCATATCAGTGGAGAATGTGGTAATATTCAGGTATGCGTACAAATTTGGTTGTTCTGGTGAATTAAATGCTGTACAATACAACCATGTCAATGGAATAGGTTGTAATTATATGGCCAATTCACCGTAATGAGTGTGTTGTAATAATACGGTCATATCATTGGAATGTGTTGTAATAATACGGACATTCATTGGAATGTGTTATAACAATACGGCCATATCATTGGAATGTGTTGTAATATACGGCCATATCGTTGGAATTTGTTGTAATAATATGGCCATGTCAATGGAATGTGTTGTAATAATACAGCCATGCCTGTAATGTGTTGTAATACTAGGCCATGTCAGTGGAATGTGTTGTAATATACGGCCATGTCAATGGAATGTGTTGTTATAAAACGGCTATTTCATTGGAATGTGTTGTAATAATACGGCCATGTCAGTGGAATGTGTTGTAATAATACGGCCATGTTATTGGAATGTGTTGTAATAATACGGCCATGTCAATGGAATGTGTTGTAATATACGGCCATGTCATTGGAATGTGTTGTAATAATACAGCCATGTCTGAAATGTGTTGGAATACTACGGCCATGTCATTGGAATGTGTTGTGATATACGGCCATGTCAATGGAATGTGTTGTAATAATACAGCCATGTCAATGGAATGTGTTTTTATAATACGGCCATGTCAGTGGAATGTGTTGTAATAATACGGCCATGTCAATGGAATGTGTTGTAATATACGGCCATGTCAATGGAATGTGTTGTAATATACGGCCATGTCAATGGAATGTGTTGTAATAATACAGCCATGTCTGAAATGTGTTGGAATAATACGACCATGTCATTGGAATGTGTTGTAATAATACGGCCATGTCAATGGAATGTGTTGTAATAATACGGCCATGTCAATGGAATGTGTTGTGATAATACGACCATGTCATTGGAATGTGTTGTGATAATACGACCATGTCATTGGAATGTGTTGTGATAATACGGCCATGTCATTGGAATGTGTTGTAATAATACGGCCATGTCAATGGAATGTGTTGTAAAAATACGGCCATGTCATTGGAATGTGTTGTAATAATACGGTCATGTTATTGAATGTGTTTTAATAATACGGCCATGTCAATGGAATGTGTTGTAATATACGACCATGTCATTGGGTGTTTTGTTATAATACGGCCATGTCAATGGAATGTGTTGTAAAAATACGGCCATGTCAATGAAATGTGTTGCAATACTACGACCATGTCAGTGGAATGTGTTGTAATATACGGCTATGTCATTGGAATGTGTTGTAATAATACGGCCATGTCAATGGAATGTGTTGTAATAATACGGCCATGTCATTGGAATGGGTTTTTATAATACGGCCATGTCAATGGAATGTGTTGTAATAATACAGCCATGTCAATGGAATGTGTTGTAATAATACGGCCATGTCAATGGAATGTGTTGTAATAATACGGCCATGTCAATGGAATGTGCTGTAATATACGGCCATGTCAATGGAATGTGTTGTACTAATACGGCCATGTCTATGGAATGTGTTGTAATAATACGGCCATGTCAATGGAATGTGCTGTAATAATACGGCCATGTCATTGGAATGTGTTGTAATAATACAGCCATGTCAATGGAATGTGTTGTAATACTACGGCCATGTCAGTGGAATGTGTTGTAATATACGGCCATGTCAATGGAATGTGCTGTAATAATACGGCCATGTCAATCGAATGTGTTGTACTAATACGGCCATGTCCATCGAATGTGTTGTAATAATACGGCCATTTAAATGGAATGTGTTGTAATAATACGGCCATGTCACTGGGGTGTGTTGTAATAAAACGGCCATGTCATTAGAATGTGTTGTAATAATACGGCCATGTCTGTAATGTGTTTTGCTCCAATATTTACATATAAGTAGGACATCAATAAACGGCATTTCGTAGGTACTTTTCAGGTACAGGGAAGGATCCAGTGGGGTGGGGGTGGTGGTGAGTTGGGTGCACCCCCCCCCCCTCTTCTAAATATAAAAGAGAAGAGTAGGGAAAAAATATATACATACACTCGCGCACACTATGACTAGTATTTACTGTGGTAAAGTTGAATTAATATTGATTCACCCACCCCACCCCACCCCTACCCACCAAAATTATCTGGATCCGCCCCTGTTCAGGTGAGAAAAATTACTTAGTTGTCTGAAGAAAAAAATTCTGTCTCAAACAATCGGATACCAAGTTTAAGGTTTATTTGAACGCTATGCTTAAATAAGATAGCCGATGGCAGTGGCGGGCTCACTCAGTCAAGCGATGTGTTTTATGTACATATTATAGATCTGTCCGATTTTAATTATTTTCTAATTGCCTCTTCTGTGAACTGCTTATAAAGTCTCGTTAAAGAGAGAGCAAAACACAGACTGGATTCCAAGCTATGCATTTTTATGCATACATGTAAATCTATTTTACACTGCGTACGTGTAACTTATTTCTGAAGCCTATGTGAATACTTTTGTGTAATTTTTCATTCTTTTAAGAAAACGACACAAACTAGATGCTCTATATACATGTAATATTAGAATGTGTGTTTTCATAAATTAGCTAGATTAAAACAGATGCTCTGTTTATGTTTTTGTATTTTCATATTCCTTGTCTTGTTGTTTTCGTCATGTCGATATGGTCGTTATCTGCAGACAAACATGAACAACGGAGTAATGCCCTACTTAGATTATTAACTCGGGGGTTCTTTTAGAGCTGCTCATCTGTGTTTCTTGGTCTCTTTACTTTATGATGTTTAAATGTGTTTTATATCTTTTGTTCGATTGTAATAAAAGTACATGCATTACACACACCTCGTTTTGCCTTGACAGTACCTTATTTTTGGTACATTTTACCATAAATTGCATCCCCACAAACTAATTAGATAAAAAACGTCAAAATATGCATGGTGATGTTTTCATATGCGCAGTAAATCTTAAATGTGGTATTCAACAGTTCGGACAAAAGTTTTGTTTCTCAAACATTTAAATAAATTGTTGCTATACAAAATCGCCACGAGAAACGCTGTTTATTGATGCCCTACATCTATGTGTAAAGTGAAGCACAACACCCCACTCGACATCACAAATCTTTAATTCTTATCTGAGCCCCACTTCCAGTTAGCTATTTTTAAGCTTCGAGATTACATTTTGTCATTATCCGGGTGTTCCCTTCAGACGTTGATGTCAATTTTTAGCTGATATCTTGTCATGGTTATTAATAGATTTGGAAATAATGAACATTTCGAGCGATGTATTTCACGATGTCTCAGAACCGTCTTTACTTGGACCGAAGTACGGATTCATGAAGAGATTATGCCAAATGTCCATCAAGTATGGGTAAAATATAGTTTCCATGTGATGTCATGGCACTGGCAAGACTGTTGAAGGCAACTATCTTTGAAGGCAGAAGCTAATGCAGAAATCTGGAAATATGTGCTGTATTAAACTCTGTGTGTGTGTGTTTTTTTTTCCAGTCTATTTTACACAATTTTATATCAAATTATCTGGAAATATGTGCTGTATTAAACTCACCACTGTGTTTTTATTTTTCTGAATTTTATATCAAATTTAACAGCTTTTATGAAGTATTTTATAAAACTATATTTTGATAGTTTAAAAGGTAAAAGAAATATAACCAAAAAGGTAAACTGTTTATGTTGTTTGATAAGCCAATGATTTTATTTATTTCTGTGTATTAATTTTTTGTGCATTTATCAATTTTAAAACAAATTGTATTCTAAAAATATTAATATCAAGAGATTTCTAATGGTGTATAGCTTTTTATAATTGGACCACAAATGAATAAATTACAAGAAAATAAAATTAACGCTTCTATACAATCCATCTGAAAATCCCTTGAAGTTACCATCAAAGATGGCTGCCAAATAAGGGATCTTCACTAATGTGTAAACTATATGTATTTGAAATTGGCAAACTGTCGGATACCATCTTAAAACACGTAGGCCGTAAGCCCCGGGTGGTAAATTTTTAAATCACCTGAACAAAACACCATGCATTATAAAGATGTATAGCACTTAAACCAAAATTCATTTCCATTCTACGTTTTATTACACATTATTCCATTTCACCTCCCTTATATTCACGACCTCTTAAAAAGAAAATAAAAACCAAAAAAAAAAAAAAAAAAAAAAAGAAAAAGAAAAAAAGGGAAAGAAAAAAGGAAAGAAAAAGAAAAGATTAGGTCATTTCCTGCTCTATTATTATTTTATTAAATTACAATTTATTACCGTATAATTGTAGGAAGGAGAAACTATCTTGAGTTTCAATGCATCAGTATGAAATAAATAAAACCATTGTTGTATTTATCAACGTTAAGGTAGCATTGAAACTCATACGTGTTTATACTGTCTATTGGTGTTAGGGATTGGGATGGGATTAACCGGCATTTTTGCCGATACTGCGCAGCGACATTTCTATCATTATAGCACAGGGGCACTTATGAGGTGCCCAGGGACTGAACCCGGCCGGTCCATTATACTGACACCGACGAGTCAGGCGTAATGCTGTCCCCTTAGCCCCGAGCGTTAGGAGGGAAGCCACTACTACCAACTTTAAAGTCTTTGGTTTGACCCGGCCGGGGTTCGAACCCACGACCTCCCGATCCGCAAGCCGACGCTCTCTATTGGTGTTAGAATCATGCATAATGGTACATGTTTTTATCACATACGTATCAGAACATTCAGTCAAAAACAACACTTCTATGGTGTTTGATATTTTCTCATTATCAAATGGAGCTCTAGAAATAATCTAATATGTTATCTGAAACATTTTTACAAACACCTTTCGTTGTCCTGAACAATTAGGAACCATAGACATTGTGAATAAAAAAGATTTCAAGAGTAAAATAAGCATAAACAAGACAGCCACTACAAAAGATTTTATTTATAGAAATATATATCTGAGCAAAAAAAAATCATAGAGCGAGAACACAGTGAACAGGCGAACACAGTGAAAATCAACTTGCTTATGAAAACAACGTCTGCAGAAAAATTCAGACAAACACAGTGAAATATCAAATAAAACTAATAGAATGAGCACTTTTATCATCACAAAAATATGACAAGAGAATAAGTATGCTACACAGGGCATGCATATTATAGAATGGTAGTAATATTGTAACACTAGTATTATGCTTTGAGAGAAAGGAGCTAATGAACATACTGTGCATATGCCAACAAATGTGACTTTAACATTTAATCAGGTCCTTGTTTTGTCCCGTTTTAGAAATACATCCCAGTGACACAGTTATGGTCAATGAAGTCATTTAAGTTACATCCAGCTATATTGATGGCGGAGAAACCACACACATTTCTAGGTAGAACTACCAGCACACCACAGGTCATGTGGAAGACATTGTACATTACGTTCTTCACCCCATCTGGGATAAGTCCTTCCCCAAATGCAGTGAGAGGCAAGCAGTCAGACAAGTCACAAGTCTGTCATTCTAGAACACAGCCATGGATGTCTCCATTTATTCAGGACCATTACATATAGCAGGATATTAAAGTTATATATATATATATATAATATATATATATATACACCCATCAACAGAATTGTATATAAATATGAAGACAAAAATAGTTAACAACACAGATAAATTCACCACATAAATATGTTGATGATTTGACTGCTTATATGTATGTTCATATATCCTATGAACTACACCATACAACTATATCATTTCCAGTATATATATATATATATAAATCAATTTCAAAGGTACAATAGTCAGTCATGACTTTATCATTACAATGAAGTACAATGATATGAACATTTTAAATACATAAAAAAATGGTAATATTTAAATTTTGTTCAGCTGTACTCATTAGTTAGTGGGTATGTGCTGTTTATTGGTTCCTATCAGGCACAAGTCCTGCAGAGAAAGCAGACAACTTATGGCCAGTGACAAATACATCCTTTTGGATTGTATTCCAATGATTTTAAAAATTAAAAAAGTTACCATTTATTATGTATTTATATTATTTTTAGAAATGCAATGCAGCAACCAATTATGCTCATTAAAACAACGTCCAACTTTTTGGTGGAGGAAGATTTCAGACCAGTGTCTGAGTAGAACCACCTGCGCACCACAAGTCAGCTGGAACACCTCCCCACATTAAGTCCTTTGCACCAAACAGAACCCAAACCCACACAGTAGGACCACTTATTATTATCATCATACACCTATAAATGTTTCTACACTAACAAAATGTTCAAGTCTATACAAGTCAAATTCAGACCACTATAACATGATCTCATCCAGTTAATTAGGAGTTTTTCAGATAATTAAATTCACTGAATATATATAAAGCATACAATCTTTAATAAAAACCACGTAAACTATACATGTAAGAAAATGGATTTCTGTGTCTTCTAGAACTGTCTAGGAATATGCTGGTTTTCCATTTATAAATTTGCTTAGGCTAACAATCTAAAAAACGTATCAAAGATTGATTAACAATGCACAATGATGTTTCAAAAAATCAAAATGCATAAATGTGCAGTTCTAAATGCTTTTAAAGTTGAAAGATGTATGACATAAAGTTAAAAGTGGTATAGCAAAGAGTTGAAATTTTCTAGCGTAACTTATAACATGAACAAAGCACATTATTATTAAAATTTTGTCAACATATGGACAAAAACTGAGAAAACTAACACAGCAAGTTGATAATTATGCCTTATGAATGTATATTTGACAGCCTGATATAGAAAATCTAAACAACAACATAGAGCAAGTAAAACAGGTTCCCAAATTTCACAATAATACTGACACATGTATGATATATTTGCATAAAAGTTTGAAGGAGACCAACGTTCATAAATTTGTTTTTTATTTGGTTTTGATGTTAATAGTACTTCTATGGCTCTTTATCAAATGAAACCAGGCAGACTGGGTGCAAATATGTGGTTAGAAATCTGACCCTTCACACCCAGAGTACCTTGCAATAATGATTATCACAAGAGAGGCAGAACTGCAGAGCTATATGAAAATCCGGCAGAGCTATGAGACAACGGGCAGAGCTATGAGACAATCCGGCTCCTCAGATGTTCCATCAGGGCATTGGTTCCCTTCATCAGGATCTGGGGCCGTGGCACTTTGAACAGGTTACCTCCCAGCTGGACAGATCTGTAACAATATTGAGAATGATCAAATAGGATAAAGATGGTATCTGACAGTTGTCCTACATCAAATACATGTAGCAACATCTTAACCTTGGGTATTTGGGTTTAGTTCAGGAAAAGATGATTTTGAACACTACTGCAGTTGTATGACAGTAAAAATTAAAGAAGAAATTGCTCTAAATGTTTATTCTTTCCAAATCAATAAATGAACATGGTGGGGATTTCTGCTAAAAATATACAGATGTCAATGCATATAACTAAAATGATTATATAAGATGGTCACAAATGTAAGTGGTCAAGTGGTTTTCTTAGTTTTAAAAAAAGCACTGTGCAGCATGGCTCAGAAAGGAAATACATGATGGTAATGAAGAGTGGAGTTGTGCTTCATTTTTCACATAGATGTAAAAACAGTGTTTCATGGAGACCTTTTCAGGCAGTAATAATTTATTTGGTAGTTTGAGAGAAAAATTAATTGTCCAAACTGTTGGATACTATCCTTAAAATGTTGGCAAGTTAACCCTAAGCAGATCTATAACATAATAAGATACGATCTTATCTTGCGCATGGATGGTAAATATCATATCAAATACACATTAACTTCAATTTTCATAATCATTCACCCATAACCATATCACCACATCTAGCATTACAACTCTACTCTGGGTTACCTAATTTAGCGGGGTACCAGATCTAGTTCTGATGGCACCTGGTTAATGCTGTTATCCATCATCACTACTACCATTTAAAAAACACAACCAAGATCATCACCACCACTTCAATTAAACACACTACCATTACCACCACTGCCATATAAAAACCATCAAGCACCAGCAATATCACCATCACCACCACCTTCGTTTAAAACACCACCACTTACTGCCACAATCATATACCAACCATCATGAGCACCACCAACATCATCCTTATCACCACTCACTAAAACACCACCAGAATCCTCTGAGGCACCTACTTGAGTTGTGTACACAGGCCCAGTTCTGGGGGCACCTGGTGGATGCTGTTGTTTTGTAGGTCCAATGTAGCCAACATGGGCAGCTGTTGAAGACCTGCAGCATCAATAGTATCAACCTTGTTGTCGCTCGCTATCAGGATCTCAAGCTTTGGCAAGCGATACAGAACCTCTGGCAACTTGGTAAGTCTGTAAATATAAAGAACATGTAAATAATGTGCATACAATACAAGGTGCACTATAGGGTATGCAATGAATTTTTTTACAAGAATGCTAAAGTTGATGCAACAAAACATATGTACCTTCCAATTAAAAAGAATTAAAATGCTATTTAAACTTTAAAAGTATACTGTTGCTTAGAATCCCGAGAACTGGACAATTAGACATATAACAGGCATTAGATTTAAAGAAGGAAACACTGTGTCCATATTCACGAACAAACTTGTCAAAGTAAATGGGCTCAAAACTTCAAACTCTAAGGATGTGATTCCTACTCTGCCAATATACAACCTGAAAATTAAAACGAATATGGAGTTCTAAAACAATATTATTATAAAAGGAGATCTCACAAATGAGCAAACTCACTTGTTAAGTGTCAGGTTGATTTCCCGAAGTTCCTTCAAGGAAGACATGTCTGAAGGCAGGTCTGACAGCTGGTTATTCCTGAAACAAAACAGATACAAAATAGAAATAGGTTTCACCATCTAAGATAATCATTTACTACATGATTTCCCTTGTTTGGCACTTAATACATACATTAAATATTTTGTTACATTACACTAGTGTAATACAGGTTTTTGACTGATGACGTCATTTCACAAAGTATTGTTAAAATTGTGTAAAATCTAATATTGGTGATTAAAATCATGTGATAAAAAGAATCTGACACAAGTTGTCATTTTATAGAAATGGGTTTAAACATATAAGATTATTATTAAACATTGTTACTACAATGTCAACTGCATGAAAAGGTTTATGATAAAATGAAATATAGCGCTTTTGCTGAAATCTTCATCTATGATTTATTTTAGTTTCTAACCCTATCAGTATTTACCACATGATATCTTACATCAATATTAGAAAAAACAAGTGCTGAGCCAAGACAGCACATGCTTGACTCTTCCATTGCTTTGTAGTATTTTGTAAGCTAAATAGTACTTGAACACACATTTTCAACCTGCATATATGTGCACTAAAAATTTCTACAGAGCAACAGGTACAACATCCTGCCCAGAACAATTAAAATGATTGAAAACAAGACCATAGGTATGGTATCTAGGTAGACATTTGTTAAGTTTCATAGTGTACTGGCTTTTTGAGATAAAAGCTTGATACATGTAATACTTTCTCACCAAAAACTTTAACCAAAAGGTTACTGCAAAACGGACATACAGGTAAGTAAATATGCTTACTTAAATTATAGAAATGTTGATCTCAAATTAAATGTTATACATATATCTGTACTTAAAAAATTATGTCTTATTCACAAGTTATTTAAACAATTTATTAAACAAAACTGCACACCAGCCAAGACTACTGAATTAACAATTCAAACTACCTAAGATCCAGAAATTGCAACTGCAGGTAGAGTCCAATATCTGAGTGCAGGGATGAAAGCCTATTGAAACTGAGGTTAAGTTCCTTCAGGAAGTCAGACACAAGCATAATCCTACAAAAGAAAAAGGGGATAAAGCAAATCAATAAAGTATGTACATGTATACACAAAACTGTCCAAGCTCAATTCAATGGTAGAAGAAGGTATTGGATGCTCTGGACTAAAAATAACACACAAGCAAAGAATGTATTGTTAACTTAAAAGGTCTTACTCAAAGCTGATTGTTGGTGTCATAGATCTGTGTAGCAGTTGCCTAGTTACTTCAAGCCAAGATGCTTATTACTGTCATAGATCTGTGTAGCAGTTGCCTAGTTACACCAAGCCAAGGTGCTTGTTTGTGTCATAGATCTGTGTAGCAGTTGCCTAGTAACACCAAGCCAAGATGCTTATTACTGTCATAGATCTGTGTAGCAGTTACCTAGTTACACCAAGCCAAGGTGCTTGTTTGTGTCATAGATCTGTGTAGCAGTTGCCTAGTTACACCAAGCCAAGGTGCTTGTTGGTGTCATAGTCTGTGTAGCAGTTGCCTAGTTACACCAAACCAAGGTGCTTGTTGGTGTCATAGATCTGTGTAGCAGTTGCCTAGTTACACCAAGCCAAGGTGCTTGTTGGTGTCATAGTCTGTGTAGCAGTTGCCTAGTTACACCAAACCAAGGTGCTTGTTGGTGTCATAGATCTGTGTAGCAGTTGCCTAGTTACACCAAGCCAAGGTGCTTGTTGGTGTCATAGATCTGTGAAGCAGTTGCCTAGTTACACCAAGCCCAGGTGCTTGTTGGTGTCATAGATCTGTGTAGCAGTTGCCTAGTTACACCAAGCCAAGGTGCTTGTTGGTGTCATAGATCTGTGTAGCAGTTGCCTAGTTACTCCAAGCCAAGATGCTTATTACTGTCGTCGATCTGTGTAGCAGTTACCTAGTTACACCAAGCCAAGGTGCTGTTGGTGTCATAGATCTGTGTAGCAGTTGCCTAGTTACACCAAGCCAAGGTGCTTGTTGGTGTCATAGATCTGTGTAGCTGTTGCCTTGTTACACCAAGCCAAGATGCTTATTACTGTCATAGATCTGTGTAGCAGTTGCCTAGTTACACCAAGCCAAGGTGCTTGTTGGTGTCATAGATCTGTGTAGCAGTTGCCTAGTTACACCAAGCCAAGATGCTTATTACTGTCGTAGATCTGTGTAGCAGTTGTCTAGTTACACCAAGCTAAGGTGCTTTGTTGGTGTCATAGATCTTTGTAGCAGTTGCCTAGTTACACCAAGTCAAGAGCATGATTAAACTTGGGTTTATTTTTATTTGAGCTAATGCAACAAAGTTAGCTTTATATAGAACTAGACACCAGAAGTTGGGAGCTGTTTGGCTTTAAACAAATGCATAAAATAACATGACTTTTCCTTTTTTCTGTAAGTAAATGTGGTATAATAGCATTTGGTTGCATTATTCTGTTATAAAAATAAAGTTTTCCATCACATTTAAAGTCTATATTTCGTAGAAATCCTGGTTGCATCTAAAAAAGAAAATGATGTCAGACTGAGTATATCTGAAAAATACACCTTTATTTAACTGAAGTTGTATAAAACTGTCTTAAATTTATGCATAACAGCTAACAAGTTTATGTGGTATGTTTTCGCCTAAAACAATGTGAAAACTTTTTGCCAGTTGCTAGACCCCGCCTATAAGACGAGCCCCATACTTTCAACATAAAATTTAATGGAAAAATCCCTGTCTTATATGTGAGAAAATACGGTATACTATTTTCAATCATCATTTCCCCAAAACTAAAGGACAATGGTTTGCTTAAAGAAGAAAAACTTTTGTGTTTTTTTTTCAATACTTTTTGCCACAAACATTCTGACAACTATAACTGAAAGAAAACTTCAGTGGAATCTTCTTTGATAAATATTTTTACCTAAATAAAGTACAAACCTTAACAAATTTGTTGTTGCTTTTTGTCAGAGAATAATTTGTTTTACAAAGGTAATATATTCTAAAGTCATCCTCAATGATGAATGAACATATCAAAGAAATAAAAAAATAAGCATTATTTTCATGAATCTACCTTTTAACCATGAATGCAATAAGGTTTATATATAGCTAGTTTGTCAATATTCACAGTAAATTCTTAACTTTAGGCAAACAAAACTAGTCACATTGCTTGAGACACAGCGACAAAAAGTATAAATCCTGATCAGGTAGCTCCCTGCAGTAGCTGTCTGATCTGGACCCACTCCATTTGTCTAAGCTTAATCAATCTGCGCTTAGCCTGCTTAGAGTTCTCTTTTATATGTTACAAGGGCACTAACCCCTCTGGCAGGTCTGTAAGCGAGTTCTTGCTGAGGTTGACTATGGTTACCTCCCCTTTCGCAGCCACCTGCCACACATCACCAGGGATACTGCTGCACTGCTTGCCACTGAAATAACAAGGTCAAGGTCATATCAACCTAGGATTATGATTTACATGCTTTCAAACAATATCCAAGAAATATCATATTATAATATAATATCACATTGCAAAGTCTCAAAGGCATGCAAAAGTAATTATTGTTTATGATCATGCCCTTTCATATTTTATTATTGTAATGATGAAAGATTCTGTTAAATATCTGGCTTTAATTTTCACATATTGTTATATTATTTAGTTGCAAAGATGATCAGTTATATTGACGTGATTCGTGTAACTTCAATAAGATGCAGTTAATAATTAATACCCTTGTTGATTTGAGGTAATTTATTGTGCATTAAATGTTTGCAACTGTGTTTATATTTATGACCAGAAAAAGAGGGACTTTTTACAATATACAGAAAACAAAAAAAATCTTTAGTTTTGACTAAAAGAATGGAGATCACATCACCTTGCAAATATTATACATGAAGAATACTTTTAAAGAACTATTAAACTGAAGAGTTATGTCATAAATTGACACATTATTGAACAGGTAATGTTAAGTAGGTTTAAGTCATACTAATAGAGTCAATGTAATATATGAATGACTGTTTATTATAAAAATATACACTTTCCTATAACAAGTTCAATACATAATTGGTTTTTACCTTTAAAAAGTACAAGTTGTCCATACTTTTCAGTGGTGAAATGACAAAACTTGTCCATATTGGAATGAATGCAAAGTTCCTAGTTAAGAGAGAAGGATTAATCTCTGCAACTTGTAATTCCTTAGCTACTCACTGCCTGTATTTGATTTTCATTTATTTGTTACATCACACCGACACAATTAGGATCATATTGGCAATGTCCGGCTAATTTTTGATGGAGGGACAACCTAGACTTAAACCTAGTTAGAACCAGCAGTGCACTGCAGGCTAGCTGGAAAACCTCCCCACAGACTGGGTTTGATTCTGAGTGAACATTTTTATGTGGTCTCCCAACTGTGAAGTTGAAATGTCCTGGTTGTTTCGAAAAACTATAGGACGTCACTTATATGACCATAAAGTAATGTGGAATAGTACCCAACACCTCCTGGCTTTCATTTCCATAATTTTGTATAAACATGACCTTGTGACTTGGAATAACTTTGGGTCTTTGCCACACAGTGCCCATAGTCTGATGCTAATGAGACACAGGTCCCATGCAGGTCATAGAACCAACAGCACATGATAAAGTCATTCTTAATGTGGGGGTATACAAGGTCAATTGGATAGACACTGGGTTGTACCAGATGGTGATAAGGAATTTTTATCAGTCAGGGGATGGGATGAGATTAGCCGGCATTTTTGCCGATACTGCGCAGCGACATTTCTATCATTATAGCACAGGGGCACTTATGAGGTGCCCAGGGACTGAACCTTGCTGGTCCATTATACTGACACTGACGAGTCAGGCGTAATGCTGTTCCCTCAGCCCCGAGCGTTAGGAGGGAAGCCACTACTACCAACTTCAAAGTCTTTGGTTTGACCGGGCCGGGGTTTGAACCCACTACCTCCCGATGCTCAACCACCTGAGCTATTGTGGCCGGTTTTATTAGTCAGTATTAACCCATTAAATATCAAGATATACACACTTTTCTTTAATAGATTTTTTTAATATTTTGGAATTTATAACAATGGTTTCAACTCTTTTCATTTGTCTTTTCTTGTTTAGTCTAGCCTTTTTCTGAGATTATTTTGTGACTGCCATTTGTTACATGATCCTTTCATAACTCTCTCTAAGTAATGACCAGAAACAAGACTGTATCTTGAACTTATCTTACAATAGAAAGGAAAATAATCCATTCATAAATAATTTACAAATACATTTTAAAACCAAATTATTATCATGAGATGTGTCAACCTCAATGCCAGGTTTCTCAATTTGTGCCACATGACAATATTGCATCCTAAAATCCCATTCTGATCTCGGCAAATCATATGACCTACTGACATTGTTTAGCACTGTAGAATATGAAATGATGTGTACTGTAGAACATTAAAAAAATTGACAGTTAGAGATCAAATTGGTAAATGTAAAATAAAATCGGAAATATCTTAGACCAAAAATACAAGTTAAGTTTTAAAAAGTCAACCAAAAATGCAAGTTTAGGTTTGGATAGACACATAGATTTGTGTAGATTATACAAATTTAGTACTGATATTCAAATGAAAGTAAACTATAAAAAAATCAATGTTTTAAGTCACTCAAGATTAAATAAATGCATTTACAATATCTTATGGTAATTCTTGATGTTGTTTTTTCTTCAAAATACTGTGTTAACAAATAAAATATATTACATAATACTGTGGATTTTTTTTTCTCACATCATACTTTTAAAACTATTGTTATCCATAATAATAATAATATTTAAAGTATATATCTTATGTTTACTTACTCTCTCACAAAAGTTTTGTGAATTTCTTGCATTGCAAATTGACACCAAAATAATCCCTGTTTTATTTTTAACTTAGACTCAAGCTCAAAGTTTTATGCCCTTGGGTCCAAGGAGTAAATCTACCTGGTCAGAAGAAGAAAAAGCCTTAAAGCAGACTATGTTATACCCATCTCCTTCATACAACAGCTGACAATATACCTGTAATCCAAAGTCTTGGTCTGTGACACCTCATGTGCATCCACACCATCCCCACCACCACCAATGATCCCTGACTGACCTCTGGTGTCCTTGACCCCAGATTCTGAACCATTTTCCTTGACCTCTGGGGTCTCCTCTATACGACTGGCCAGGTACTTCTTCACTGCCATGGTTCCACGCTGAGGAAAATAAACCAGGAAAGCTTTCAAGATTTTATACCTAAACATACACATTCAATGACATTATTATAACAAAACCTGAATCAAATACCATAAGTTTACAAAACCTGATGTAACTATGTCAACTTTATTGGTTAAAAAGTAAAAATAAAATTATAGTGAAAAGGGAAAAGATATGACCTTCACTACACGGAAAATAAATTTTGATTAAAATTTAAACATAAAGCAAGACTAACAATACATCCAATTTTTTACCTAATAAATAAAGTATCGGTTACAGGATACTCTGACTCCGTCATTTTATAACCCCTAGAGCTTTAGATAAAAACAGTAAATCTGATTGGGTGTTACCATATGCCAGTATCCCATAATATGTAAACACTTTATTGCAGAAACTCATTAGAATTGTCATATCAGTCTTCACGAAAGAAATTTTAACCTTCAGTCCACCAAGATGGCAAAATCTACTGAACCGGATCAGAATTTACTGGATCAGTATGATTTTGCCATTTTGACACAAAATGTTAATAAGCTAGCCACGGCGTTTGTTGGGTAAAGTACAAGACTGTAAATCATTGTCTAGTATACATGTTTTCATAATAATTTGGAATTTTGAAAATTATGTGGCTAAAAATTCTGGTAGACCATCAATCCATTTAACTTGTAAAATTTAATGAGCCGACTGAGATTTAGGTGGCACTGCCAACCGGGTTTTGTTGAAAATTGTTATATCATGTCATTTCCAATAAATACCAGGTATAAAGAGTATGGAAGAGAAATAAAAGATTTTCTGAAACAGCCCTCCTTTTTTCTGGGGCTCTAAACACCCCTTCTCTTGACAATATGGGAACAAACTTACCATGATGATATCTCTCCTGATGGATTTCATTGGGTTGCCATCCAGAACCAGTGACTTTAGGGCAGGCAGGGTGCCCAATGCGTAGGGCAGTCTGGAGTACATGCATGCATACTGAACATAGTAGTGCAAGTACAAGTTACATAACAATATGAGACCTTGTTATCTAGAGTTCTTTCCAGCTTTCTTGTATATGTTGATGCGAACATGCAATCCCAAATTTACTCTTTTATATTTATCAGAATTTTTTGTTGAATGGTCTTATAAGTATGTGTTGTGTTGTATTTTTCATTGTTATCATAATGAATGATATGTACAATTGTATTATGTTAAAATAAATGAATAATAAAAGATATATCATTTGTCGGGGTCCCAACAAAACTAAGTTAACAATGTTTTACTGTACACCAATCAACAATTATCACCATGAGCACATAATTCCAAGTACTGGTAATTTCAATGATCCATTGCTTGGCTTTAATTAAAGATCAAGTTTCATTTAAGATTTTAGCATGAGAAATGGATGGGGTCATAATTTCATAAGAAGTATTTGTTTTTTAAATATATTGCAGTAAGTAATTATTGTCATTAAGACACCCAGCCATTTGTTGGAGGAAGACCCAAGACAAGTGTCTGGGTAAAACCAACAGCATACCCCAGGTCAGCTGGAAGACATTCACACAGTGAGTCCTTTTACCCCAAATGGGACTCAAGCCCGTGGGGTGAGAGGCTAGGCAGTCATAAGAATTATAAGTTGGTGAATCTACTACTACGCCACACCGTAATAAGTAGGCTATCTAATTATTGATTTACACACGCTGATAAGTCGTTGTTAGTGACATCAAGCCTCTCTAGTGACTGCAGATTGACTATCTCATCTGGGAGGGTAGCTATTTTGTTGTCTCGGAGATCCAACACAGAGATAGCCGGCAGCTGCTGCAGGTGGGCCGCAGTCACCTCCTGAATCTGATTGTTACCCAGGTGTAGCTCCTGATGGGAGAAGGGGCAGGTGTAAATACAGATCAGATCTAGACCAAGCCAAGTAAAGCTATATAAAATGGGTATGGTAACTTTAGGTCTTTTACTTGAGTAGGGTAGCTCTACAATACAAATTATTTTTCAGTAAAGACTATATGTTAAAGCTTTTACAATTCAATGTTTTATCCTGTATTGAAACTCAAACACATTCAATAAGTCTGTATACTTGATATTGTTTTGTTGTTGAAAGACATTACAGTGGACCAATTATAGTCAATATAGCGACCTCCAGGAGAAAGGTCTAGATAGAACCACTGGAACACTGCAGGTCAGTCGGAGGACCTTCCCACATAAAGGCCTTTGCCCTGAACAAGACTCGAAACCACGCGGTGAGAGGCTACGCAGTCAGAGGAGGTGCAGGTTAGTGACTCTGCCACTATCTCTATACAGGATATACCAGTAGATAATAAATGTTTATTTTGGTTTTACTATCTACCAACAATCTTTCAGTAATTAACAGACAAGCTCATGCTCCTTTCACAATGGCAGTTTGGACTAGAGATGGAAATAGTTAATTGGTTAACTAGTTAACTTGTAGGTTACAGTTATGTAACAGGTGAATTGCTTCTAATGTTGTTATACAAAATGAGTTGGATAATGTTTATCTTTAATCACTTTATTGTAGTTGCCTAAATTCAAGGACATTGGGGTTATTGTTCAGGTAAATAGGTCAAACGTTTGATAAGGTTGACTATTAGTGATTTCATAACATCTGTCACCCCTAGTTTTCATATATATATATACATATATATATATATTTAAAAGATTTAACAAAAAATATGGAGCCAACCTTGAGTGCAGCACACTCTGTGAGAACTGGTACCCGTGTCAGATTGTTGTGTCGCAGGTACAACTGTTCAAGGTGCAGCAGGGTACCAATCTGTTCTGGGAGGTCCCTTAGCTCATTGTTGGTACAATCCAGCTGGCGTAAAGCTGAAATTTGAAAAATAAGAAACAAGTTTTTACTATTAAATTACTTAAATACAGGTGTTAAGTAAAAATATAAACAAACAACTACATTATACCTATAGATGTAATAATCATAATAAAATGAGCTACAACACTTTTGATATCTTTATCTAAATATGACTATGAACTTTGATGGATATCTTGCAATTTCAAGTTTTTGATTAAAGCCATATGGTATTGCTCATTTCTTAGTCTTCACATTGGACATCCCACCATGAATCTTGCCACCATAATTAGATGGTTATGGACAACATTAGTTAATCTTGGCAAGTAACCATACTATATGAAAAAAATATTTATTAATGTTTTAATTTATAGCTTGGTAGCAAAACCAGTCTACATGGAGTAATTTTGTACACATAAATGTGCCAATTCAGACTTTGAGCCCTCATCATGTGGTTTTTAGTCCTGGTCAGTGCAAAAACTTTCATGTGGGGAGATTTTCCAGCTGAGCTGATGGTTCCACAAGGACATCTGGCATACTCCTCTGACAAAATAGCCGAAAGTAAATAACAATGACCATAACTGTATTGCTGTGATGTTTGTTAAAGAGAAAAGGAATGTCTTATTCACCATTCATGCTGCCAATCTCAGGGGGAAGGGTCTGAAGTTTGTTCTGTGACAGGTTGAGCTTAACAATCTTACACAGGTAACCAATACCAGGAGGGAGGCTAGTCAGGGCATTGTTAGACACCTCCTGATGAAACAACAACACATAATGTTGACAAATGATAAAAAAAATGGAAACAAGTTAATTGTTGTTGTTATTATATAACAGCAAATAACAGAGGAAACCAACAAAGATTTATTTTAATCAAACAAAACTATTTTTAACCTGCATTTTACTTGAACTGGTCCTGCCTTTTGATATTTCAACGAGTTCAGCCACATCACAAAAATGTTAAGTAAAAAGGTTATGGTGTAACAGGTTTTGGTTCATTTTGTTTAAGGATGAGCCAATAATTTTATTTATTTCTGTTTATTAATTCTATGTGCATTTATCAATTTTAAAAATATTGTATTCTACAAATATGAATTTTAAGAGCTTTCCAATGGTGTACAGCTTTTAATTTTTGGAACACAAAAGAAGAAATTACAAGAAAATAAAATGAATGCTTCAATACAATTCATCTGAATATCCCTTGAAGCAGCCATCAAAGATGGCTGCCAAGGTAAGGGACCTTCACTGATGTGGGAACTATCTATTAGAGTGTGGTGGACAAACTAAACATACAAATTCTTCCAGAAATGTAAGGTTTCCTAGATCATTAGGCAGCTCTTGAAGCTGGTTGTACTCAACATGGAGACTCTTCAGTGATCGGAGTCTACACACACATCCAGGGAGCTCCGTTAACTTGTTACGACTGTAATACAATGTATATATGGACACTAGAGATCATTGGTTAATGAATAAAGATTGATTCAATGAAATATTAAACTTATCATCAAATAAAAAAAACTTTAAGAAGCATTCATAATTGTTTTAAATTATGTTTGTTTCTGAATGGTGTGCCCATAACTATTGTTGTATTGCATATACTAAAGTACAATTTATGATGGTATGCAAAGGTTAGCCTTAGCAAACTTAATATCATCAGACACTTTGGTCTTATACCTATGATTCTTAAAATTTTCTAAAATGTCAAATTAAATCAATGATCTTTCCACTGTGAAACATTGCACATTTTGAATTACCAATCAAAAGAAGAGTGAAGAGTTGATACCTGACATCCAACTTCTGTAAATTCTCTAAACCACCAAGAGCTTCAGGGAGACTATCTAGCCTGTTATCATGAACCTGGAAAAAATACAAACATTTGCTGCTTTGAAGAAAAGATTTCTTTTAATCATTTTTAATTTTAATTCATTGTCTAGATAACACAATAGCACTTAAGTCCTTATTTCTTTTTGTATCTCTTTTCGTCCATATCCTGGGTAGAAATGCCAGTACTCTGGTATTGACTGCCAGGAGAAATGTTTAGTAAATTGTCTTGCACCAGGATTTGTATCTTGTATCAGGTACAATGTGTATATGCCTTGGATCCTCGGATCCCAAGTTGTAAATAATGAACAGTAAGTGCACAATGCAACTTTGGCATATAAAATAAATTGTATTTGGTAAACCTGTAAGGTCATGAAATGAACTAAAAGGTATGCTAACCCTTAATGTGAAAGTCAATTCTTAATTCTTAATTCCTTGTTCTTAAATTGATTTAAAAAATATGTATCTTGCAAAAAAAATATGTTTTGTGTAATGTGTTATAGAAAAATATAATTGTAGTTTGATTAGTGTTTTAACAGACATTTACTTTTCTCTAATAGTAGTTTAATATTTCTAAAAGTATTATGGGCAGTAAAAACTACAGAAATAGTCCTTAAATAGATTGTTAGTCGCTGTCCGGATATTTCTCTACACCTACATCGAGGACTGTTAGAGCTGGAAGGTTAGCTATATCCTCTGAGAGTTTTGTCAGTAGGTTTGATGCAGCGATCAGTTTGAGAAGGTCAGTCTGTTCCCACCAGCGGTCATCTGCATTGTCCATGGACACAGTTTTACCCTCCTCTGGTACGTCTAGGTTGATACGCCACACAGCATCTGGTACTACAATGTATGGATTTAAAAATGTTCATGCATTTGACATTGAATATCTTAAAAGAGGTAAGAAGACAAAATCTCACCAATAAATAATAACTAATCCAATGTAGCCTCAAAGACTTTATCAACAATGCCATGTTTTCACTACTTGTAAAAACTAAAAAATTCAATGAAAGTTTAACACTCATTAAAAGTATTCTTTTAAAGGTGATATTTGACATTTTCAGCTAGAAATAACATGAAAGTAAATGCAAAGAATGTAGGATTGAATAGAAGAGTTTTGCTAAAGGCTAATTATTGCTATCCTAGATTTGTGTAAGAGTTGCCTTGTAACAGCACAATTATGATTTAAATGAGGTCTATGCATATGCAGCTCAATTAGCTATTTTTTTTTAAATCATGCACCAGAAGTTTTGAACCCCTTGGCAATCTGAGTTGTCTCACCTTGTTTGGTACAACTACACACCAATAGCAATAATCTCAGCAAATATGAAGTACAGTTAATTGAATAAAAGTTATAGTCATATTCCATTTTATCAGTGTCAACAACATAAACAGCAGCCTGTTCTGCTTGCTCTGTAAATTTAATGAGCAATAAAGATGGATTTATTCACACAAGAAGCTGAAAACGGATGGACAACAAGCCATACCATAATACAACCTTTCTTGCATATAAAAAATAGAGTATTCAAAATTAATAAAGGCAAATCATTGGATACCATCTTTAAAACCAATATAACAAACTGTGTACAAATAGTTAATACATTACAGAGATTATATGAATTCCTTGTATAAGTCACACATGTGCAAAGACTTTACCAGTAACTTAAAATTATAGGAAGAAACAAACATATTAACAAAGCAAACTTACTTTCTTCAAGGTTTCTGCTTGAGATATTTAGCTGACCACTCTTCCTGGCCTGTTTGATGATGCTGGCGTGAACCCCATCCTTTGGCTGTTCAGGTTTTTGGAACCTGGGGTTTAAAGCACCTCTCCTGCCTCTGGATGCCATCTTAATACATCTCACTCTAACCTGTATTGTAGGTAAATTGTATTGCACTGAATATGTTCCAGTCTATATGAAAGTTTGTTTTTTTCTGGCCACATTACATGTTAACATAAGAATTATTTCAGGACTGAATGAACTTTTCATGCTGATAAAATACTTTGTTTTCTGGTTAACATTATACAAACCATTTCACATTAATTCATATTTAACAGGAACACAATTTAAAGATTGAAAGTCCATCAAAGTGGTATAAGTACATATATCTAATGTTAAAAAAAAATTGAAAAGCATAAACATAACAAAAATGAATAAACAATTATAAAATAAAAATATAATAGATAAAAGGAAATTAACATCATAAAACAGTTTTCAGTTTGCTAATCACTGACATGTTACCATAATTATAGATAGAACTACCGGTAATAAATAAATGAATGTTAATATAAATTAATAACAAACTAGTTTGTTTTTTTATGAACATTTAAAGTTCTACCCATTTTATGACCTTAAACATATTTTTAGAATTAAATCATTGTAGTCTTTGCTTAGTCTAAATCTTACCTAAACAAAAACAGCAGTTTTCAATTTCATCTGAGCGCTACATTTTATTGTGGAAACACAAAACTAGGAAACAAAGACAGCTGCTTATAAACTGAGCAGCACTCAACTATGGTGTTGAAAACAATAAATTAAAAATTCTTAAACAGACATGTGATGTTTCCCGATTTCGCCGGGAGACTCCCGATATCAGGGGTCTGTCTCACGCCTCACGCTGAGTACATCAATTCTCCCGCTTTGATGTTGCCGACAGACTTAATCTCATTCCTCCTAAAGACTGCCCCAGACAGTAGCTAGCAGCCGATCATTTGATTACGCAATATATCCTACTGCAAGCGACCAGCATCTGCTTGTGTATGTATGCAGCTAATCAGAACAGATCACTGCCAATCATTGAGCCTACCAAGTGTTCATTGGTCACGACGATAAATTCGTACCCCGCCTCCTGGTGTTAAAAGGCAACCGCCACAAACTGTAATCCCTTGATTGACTATATAACCACACCCATTTAGTGAACGGTGGAGATCATGCCCAATCAGTGTCACATGTTCTATTTTCTCACACAACTAATCGCACAGGCGAACAAAGGCAAAGGACTAAGCTTCGAAATTTAAAATGTTCGATAACCCGTTAAAAGGGTGATATGAGAATAAATTTGTATTTACCCAAACGCAGGCTTCGAATAATTAGACTGAACGTATTCAGTCTTTTTCTCTATCGAGCCAGGGTTATAATTTCCAGCATTACTATTGCGATTGACAAACCTCCTGACTGCAAAAAAAGTACTCCGATTTCCGTTTACGTCGGTACTCTAAATACACGGCGTAAAACATGTAAAAATGTAGAAAAATGGACATGAATGCCCTTGAATGCAGGCAACTTACATGACAGAATAAGTCTAAAACGTTTTACAACTGACCCGCCTACGTGCCTTACAAAAAAACAAACTAGTGCTAATTATATGTGTGACGTCATCGCGTCATAGCGCCATTTTGTCAGAAGACTACCGCATATGTTGAAACTGATGCGTTCGTGTGTAATCATAAAACTTACTCTAGTATTGATTTTCTTTTTCTTAAACCGAGACGATTGTGTATATTTTTAATATGTTAAGGTTAGTGTCTAAATGGGCGACTCATCCTGGAATTAAAAACCAAAGGGAGCAAACGAAGCGAGCGAACGTGGTTTCTTTTCCATGAGTAAGAATATATGACAAAGTCCAATGAGCATTGCAATATATACTTAAATTTGAAAACGCACAGGACAAAGGTATTTACGTGCAAGCCAAATGTAAAAGTAAATAAGTGATGAGTCTTTTAACAAAATGAGCAGACCCAATTCCAAATAAACCGACTAGAAGAAACGTCAATTTAGGTTCTAAACCTATGCTAAGAACTTGTTGCGTGTAATGATTGGAAATAAACATTATGTTAAAGTAATAATGTGCATATGAAATTAACATAAAAAAAGTTTGCATGAAAGAGATGAATGTCTGAAACAATAACACTGCTGAATACACAGAGCTTGCAACATGTATATTTGTGAATTGTGCTACTAAAACAATCACTGATTTTAATTTGATTCTTTGTAAGGCCCTTTGCTAACTGCATATTATTTAGGACATTATGGGCACTCACAAAACAACACATTGTATAAGACATGTAGACAAGCTTCTAGCCCTGAAATATGTCGGGGGTGGAAATTAGGAGACAAATCTGCAAGGGTCACAGTAACATTGGAACAGATCAAATCTAAAAAATGGTAAACATTTCCCAACATTATGTAAACCTTACTTTGACTTAAGCTTTTTAAGAGGAGTAAACGTTTCTTTACTTTACAATAGTGTTGTTTCTGTCTTCTTCCTGCAAATATACATTTATCATAAAAAGTAAATGGTTTTCGTGACAGTTGATACCATTTCATTTTGTGCATGAACAGTAAATAAAATGCCAACCTTGGACACTTTTTCAACTTTTGGTAGTTCAAACCAGTTGACATCATACATTGTCAAAAGATGAATTCTTTAAATCTAAAATAATTTAACTTTTTTTCATATGTATGTGGTTTATATATGTAAAAACAATCTGGACAATTCTCTATTTACCACTTTGTCATAGACAAACACTTGTTTTACTATTTATTCTTGATTAGTATAATGTCTTCTAAATTCATTTAACTTTGTTTAAACAGTAATGGTATCAATGTGTTTACCACTAATATTTTATAATTATCAAAACTCTTTTGTCACTAACTTACAAATTATATAAATTATTTTTATCCTTGCATACTCATTATTTCTTTGGAAACGTTTTTTCAATTCATTAGAAAGTGCTGTTGAAACTTGACTTGTTAACACTATGTTTGGATGTTGTTTTTGAAGGCCATATTCTTAAAACCAAAGCAAACAATTTATGTCTAGATAGTGAACTAAAATATGCTAGATATAATCCAAAATTCATTAAAAAATATTGTAAAGAACATTTTTATCACTGAAATTACTATTTTTATTAATAAAAAAGACAAAAAATGCTGTTTTACAAACAGAAATAAGCCAGACAGTCAATTTAACGCGCGTTCTCGGAAATCTCCCTCCCTGGCACCCCAATCTCCCTCTCTGGATGCATAAGTCTCCCTCTTTGGGACCAAGGCAATATCACATGTCTGCTTAAACAGAAAGTAAACGTCACTACTGAGTCCACACTCTCATGATTGACTTACCTAAGCCTTAAGTGATTTCTCATTGCAAAATGATGTCATTAAAAAAATTCTTTCATTTTACGGAAGTTTATTGAAACATAAAGGAAAAACTGCAAGCTCTCTTTTACAGAAGTACAAACAAGTATTTCTAACGTTTTTGTCGACCACAAGGACCATATGTCTAGTGTTCTTTCCTGGCCTGTTGAATGGTAGCTTAGAAAATAGACCACCTGATTCACAGAATAGCAAAAGGACATTTGTTTAATGTTTGCCCTTGGTAATAGGAATATTCCAGCTCTCATACAAATGGAGATTGCAAAACAACGAAATTTGAGCTTTGACCCCCCCCCCCCCCCCCCAAAAAAAAAAAATAAATAAATAAAAAATAAAAAATAGCAGCTTCAGAGCCTAAGCAGGCTAATATTGTCCATGACATCATAAATTTATGAACATTTTTGAAAAGATTCTCGACAGCATATTGGTAATAGTGTCAGGTAAAGTGATAAGCAGATGCTACTAAATATTTACATGTGTGAACCACAATAAGACTTACGCAAACAAAGAAAAGACACTGAGGCTAAAATTATATGAGGCTTAAATTATACAAGATAACAGCCATATCCGAAAAAAATGTATCCGAAATTAATGTTGACTTCTTACAGACAAATGAAAGTTTGAAATTTATCTCCAGAAAGTAAAATAATTCATGACATTCACTGTGTTCGTACACGTTTTTTAATTTCCCTATCATAATCAGAATGACACGAACATATATCTATGTTTATTAAAGTTAAAAGTAAAAAACAAACAAACCAGCAAGTTGGTATGAATTTCAAGGGGAATTACTCTAACGAATAGAAATCCAATGGGAATAACTCAAACGATATTTACATAGCGCGGGAAATTTTATAGGTCTAATAAAATTCTATTAAAATTCTGACGTTACAATCTAAATCAGCTCCGAAATAAGATATTATTCTCTTATTGTGATATGTTAAATAGATCTATATTGAAATGGATACTTTAATCGATGGGTGAGAATTAAGTTCTGAAACATTTGAATATTAGCTTATTTGATCTTGGTGGTATTTTGAAGTAGATCTATAGGCCTATTGGTTTTGACGGCACTCCGACACCCGATAGGCCGTACAGCGCTGAATACAATGAAACCCTACGTGAATAGAGCACATTCAGGTTAAAATCAAAATACGTAGGTAGATATACAAAATCCTATCAGGTTAAAATAATGTGAATTACATTTAAAACATGTAAACATATTAGACAGTTTGGAATGTATAACGTTTAATAACAATAAAAAATCATAACTGATTGAAAATACCAATCCCGTCCAAGAAGCAAAAAAGCTTAGAATCGGGCACTGTCTTAAATAGTTCGTACATGTCAAAATACTTTGACCGAATATGAATTGTGTCAATACAATTTATGATACGGTTAACCGTCAGTGGTTCCTGTGAAAATGAACGCTTTAACTTATTGTTTGTACGAAGAGTTCAATCAACAGCTGGAGTTTTAAACTACCATGGTGAAAATTCCAATACATTATTTTCCATACTTTGATTTAAATTCAGATGCGATGATTGCATGTTTTATAACATTTGCAAACCAAAAGGTTTAATTGCCTTTGGTTAACCCTCTAACAAATGTTCATATCTAAGATTAAAAATTACACGGTGTGCAGAAGATTTATGATAGGGGTTAACTCTCTTAATGAAATGAAGCGCAAGTTTCTCTCGTCTAAGGGTGATGTCCTGAAGGCACCAAGGGCCAGTTGGAGTCCCTGCCTAGCAACTGGTGATATGATTTCCTCGCAGAGCTGTAAACAATGCTTCCATAATCTAATTTCGATCTTACCAGTAATCTATACAGCTGTAATAAAAATGTTCTATCAGCTCACCAGTCGGAATGGGATAAAAAACTTCAACAGGTTAAAAGATTTAAGAAATTTAGTCTTAGCATATTTGATATAAGGTATAAAAGGTAATTTTCTGTCAAATATAACACCAAGAAATTTAGTTTCCTTGACGATAGGAATAAGAATGTTTATTAAGAAATAATTCAGGGTCGATATGCACAGTTCTTTTCTGACACAAATGTATTGAGTGTGTTTTGGTGGGTGAAGATTTCAAACCATTGTTGTTACTCCAAGTTTGTAATTTGTTGAGGCACTGTTGTAATTGCCTTTCTATCATATTAATATTTTTGGCGCAATAGCATTTAAGGAAATCGTCCACATATAGCGAACAACTTACTACATTTTCTAGAGTTTGTACAATGTTTTTGAATGAGATCATCGATTGTACTGCGATGGTTTCTGGATCCACTTTGAAGTTCTGTTAGTAAATTATTTGATTCAAGATACCAAATGAGTCTATTATTTATCATCTGTTCTAAAATTTTACTTATGCAACTTGTCGATGCAATTGGTATGTAACTTAAGGATCTATTGAATCCTTGCCTTGTTTAGGTATTGGAATGACGAATGCATTTTCCCATGAATTTTGTACTTCTCCAAACTTCATTATAGAGACACAAAGACAAATTTAATGATTTTTGAGACCCCGAACTTGGTGGCCACTACTTGTAAACCAAATAAATCTAATAAACAATGAAGCTAAAAAATATATATGCAAATTTTAAAGAAAATAATTAGATTTAGTTAAAATATGTTTTGTTGTATTTAAGACCAGAAAGACACATACAGATTTAACAAGTAAGGAGCACTGTTTTAAGATTGTCATTGTATGAAATATTTTAAATATTACATTATTATTTATCAAAATTTCAAAATCACAACAATATATGTGACATTAAAAGAAGAAATTATCTTCAAGTAGAAGTTACCGTTAAGTTTTCGGACATTGACATGGGCGTGCCTGGGCTTACGCACTTACGCACGTGCGTACAGTTGCTTCCAAAAAATTTCGCACCCACCTTTTTCCAGTATGTACCGGTATACAGTCTTGATTTACTAGTATTACTCGTAACGCAAATAAATTTAGTTATGTTGACATAGTGTTAATTTCTAATAAGTCTGTCCATAATATACCATAAAAAGTTAAATAGACAAGTGAAAAAGATTATCTTTTCCATTACAAATGATAGTTATAGGCAAATTTTGCGTGTGTAAAACACCCAGAATGCATTAACGGCTCCCGGACCCCATATAAATAGTGCGTATACTCAAATATGCCAAGGCACGCCCCTGATTGAAACGAAACAGATATATCCGCATCACTTTTCTAAGTTAAAGACATTGGAAATTGGAATGTTGCCTTATCTGGCTTCAAACTGAGATCACAGTGGGATGTCAGATAGGGCCACATTTAAATTTTCAATGCCTTTATCTATTTTTTTCTGAAGCTGTTAAAGACGGTACTCAGGCGCGTATCTGGGCCGTTTTTGAAGGTACGCACAATTACAGGGGAAATAACCTTTGTATTAATACTTTTGAAAATATTCGGTTCTTTTCTAATGAATAACATGTAAAATGCGGACATGCGAGGAACTTAACGCAAAATATGAACGACTAAAATCCTGACGTGTTTAAAGTTTAGTCATTTAAACCTTTTCAACTTGATTGGTGTAGTAATAAGATTTAATAACATAGAAACTACGGAAATAAAATATATCATTCCTAACCCGGGTTAAGCTTCGACTTTCTTAGTGTGTTTGGTACTTTTAGATTTTTGATTTTTTGAGCGGAGGTTACGCACGTGCGTAAAGTGCGCAATGGGAGAAACGCGCCTCACGGTACTTATTACTTTCTTCCGAGTTCCATCGTTTTCATTACAAAAGCATCAATGGCGACCATGGGAATGTCACGACCAGTCACGATTGCTTCCGTAAATTTCCGGATAAAATTGATCGCCGTTTATAGCAATTATGAATCTGTAAATTTTTGCACATTGAATTATTCGGTATTTTTTATAAAGAATGGATAAATCACCATATAATCGTGCATAAAAGTATCAAAACATCTTTCGCACCTGTTTTGAAAATGAAAACTGGTACCTTATTTTTTATTTATTACCTTAATAACTATGAGTTTGAGATAGCAACATCTTTGACATGTATTCCTGGGACTTGAACAATCTATTTACAGCAAGATAAAATAAAGCATGAACAATGATGTTTTTTTATTAAGCTTCTTCTGACAGGTAACTAGATTAGTTTTACAGCAGATATTTGTGCTGTTGCTAAATGATAAGGTAAGTTTTCGTACTGCTGGTTAGTAAAACTATATAAATCGGGTTGTTAGTTGTTGTCTCAGTTGTATTTAGTAGCAGAACTAATCATATTAAAGGAAACTTTAGTTTTTATTCATAACCATGAGATCTATATGTTAACACGGAGATGGAAAATATCGATCTATATGTTAACACGGAGATGGAAAATATCGATCTATATGTTAACACGGAGATGGAAAATATCGATCTATATGTTAACACGGAGATGGAAAATATCGATCTATATGATAACACGGCGCCTTTTAGATTAAAATGAATTAAAAATATAATATATTCTTACCTGTTCATTAAAAACAATCGGCATCTGTACTCGCATGGCAAATATATACTGTTTTTGACTAAGGTATTAAATGTCGATGAAACGGCACTTTTGTTTTGCTGAACACAGATTAAAAGCTATTAAAAATCTTACTTTTAGACGGGTTGTTATAAAATAACATGATCGCAGGTGTGCATGAAAGTAATGTTCTGTACATGCTGGCGCATTTTTTTTTTATAAATTCGACACGCTGAGTCTGTAAATTTATATTTTTGGTGAGTATTTTTATTTTCTTTTGCTCAACACTTTCCGCATGTTCTGTCTATCCCTTGTTGTACCTTGTGTAAAAGGAGCTCAGACGTGACTTAAGCCTGCTCACAAAGATCAGATAGAAAGGGCGGAGACAGGTAAACATAAAACAGAAGCGCACCTGGTACCGGTCAGAATTAACTTTTTTCAGTTATTCTCAACGTGCTTAAATTAACGTGGACTAGATATCACACAAATTTGTGTTAGTTGTAATAGGAATGACTGCGATTGAATGTACTGAGAATGCGTACATGTACGAGGGCTGTATATCATTCCTAACAAGCGTATTACATCTGCACAACAAAATTGCACTCTTGTCTCCTTCTTGTCAGTCTGACGGACTTAATTTATTTTCCTCTTAAATTTTATAAAGTCGTAATGGGCAACTGCTATAAACATTCTCTTAACTATTGCCGACTGCCCTCAATTGCATGCTTAGTTCTAGCAATCTTAGCGATATTCTTCTCAATTAAACTACTTTTTAAAGCAATTAATTTCTAGGCCCACTTATCGCGATTTAAATGTTAAATTAGTATGTTTTCACCCTCCACCACCCGGGAATAGAAAAACGCGATTTTTTTGTACTTCCGGGTAGGGTGCAGTGAGTACGTTTTGAAGCGTTTAATGTCCCTGTCCATTTTTCTAGATTCTGGAAGGAAGTCTATTATATGTATTCTTTACAAAAGCAATGCGAAATAGCAACTCTTACTTATATGGCTTTTTTGCTTATTTAATTCAAGAAAGAGTCTCAAATCTCGATGCTTGACCAGTTCTTCTGAACATTATATAAGCTTAGTTTGCATAAACGTAATAAAAGATCTTATGGATTTAATAATACACTTTGTTTTGTAAAGGACAGATTAAGTTTAAATCTAAAGCAAATATCAACTTGCTAACAACAACATCATTGCCACTCGGCACAATCATTTTAAAACCAAACTTTTCTCAATTCTTAAGCGTTATGTGTCAACTGTCATATAAATACAGAATCTGATTTCGTGAAATCCTAATCTTATTTGGTGCTTAAATAATGAAAATACTCTTAAAAGAACGAGAAAAATCCACCAGCATCTTTGAATGATCAAGTAAAGTTTCCCCACTGCCAAAACAATCAGCCGCCATAACTAAGACAGAAGACCTAACGCGCATTGTACATTCCAGTTTTGTTTTCCTGAGTAGACTTTACAGTCATCTTTTTCACTTATCTTTACCATGGCAGAATACTTATGAGATGCCATCAGATTTGAGTAAAATGTATATGATCTTTATCACTCAAGATGTTATTTACTCAAGACATTTTCGTGAACGTGTATTGACAATAGAGAAAACAAGATAGTTTGACGTGACATTTTATTTAAGAATCTTGTACTGAAGAACAAAGTAGAACGTGCAGTGTTGGGGTTCTTCGTAAAAAGGTTTTAGCAAGTCATTTTACTGACTGACTGTTCAATGTTCTGTTTTTCCTCTGTTTATAAAGTGTATATTCTCCTTGTTTATATCACTTCTACTCTTAACATGCATGTTTATACTAGTTATACCCCAACCCCCAACGCCTAAGATAACATCATGGTGTAAGATCACAGCTGGACACTTGATTAGTTTATTATTTACAGAAATGTATAAGGGGAAGAGGTCGTCACTTGCCGCACATAGACTTACTGCACTGCCATTGGTCAGTAACGCTCTAATTCCCACACCTTTCCTGATACCAATGCAGCCTGATGCTGTATCCAGACTCCCACCTCACACATTTCCTTTCTCCGTGTCATTAACCTCCCACTGTGATCACAGTATGAACATTCCAATTTTTTCAATGCCTTTACGATATATTAATGCTAATTATGCGCTGGAGCGCGGCGCCTATATATGGAATGCTCACTAAAATTTGCACATGGGGAACGTGTCGTGTTTTGTGGACTTTCATAACCCTGATAAAATTCGGACCCTAATTCAATAAACGGCGTTCTTTATATTATTTATTATAAAGTATTTTACATTTTTTGTGTGCATGTAAATTTTATACAAGCATGGCAGAAAACGAGACATTTTGGTTTATTACATTGCAATGTCTAAATCTTTAACACAATTGTACTTGGATTCTCGTACGCCCTTACATCTTCATACTTAGGTAAGTATCTAGAAATGCTTCTATGTACGTCTTTCGATGTTGGGAGTGCATGTTAACAAAGTGAGATTATCTATTTGTAACTGAACAGTCCATAGCCAAAAATAGCCTGTAATATTGAACAGTTCTTGGAAAATAGGTGCAGGTTATAATTAAGATCGGAGGGTTCACAAGTCAAACCCTAGACCACAAGTCAAACTCTAGACTTGTATAGTTTTCAAACATATGTTATTCGATTTCGATGATCATTAATAAAGTCCAATATACGAAGAAAGCTTTTATAACATGCTTGAAGTTTTCTTGTCAAAAGATTAAAGTTATTGACTCGGTATGGAAGGGTTTGAGGTCCTTTCCCACTTTCTTATTTTCACGAACATTTTGCAAAAAACAGAATATGTTCAGACTAATTATTACTTTCGTGACCGTTTCCATACCACAAGATGTATCCATCTAAGATATTGCAAATATTGTTTCTCTCAGTTTTTGTCTTCATTTATTCCACTTTAACATGCATGGAGTCGGTTAACTCTAGGAAAAACTAAGCTTTATTCTTTGTACACATAACATTGAAACAAAAATGTTTCCATAAAAAACGGCTTTGGTAATAGACAATGAGGTACCGAGAAAGGAAAGAAAATACGTTTATAAAAAAGATTACCTAAACAATAATGATTTGTGTAATGTAAGGCTGCTGCACATGTGCATTTTCTGCTGGTACGATTTCGTTTTACAGATAATTTTAATAGTTTTGTAATTTCTTTCTTCTACATATGTAACATCTTGAAATACCTATTAAATGGGGTCTGGTGTTTCTTTATATTTGGATTTGTTTTAAACCATTCTATGATCTCAGGATACATTATACATACATTTTCTGGTGATTTATAGTTACTGAAAACTATCATAATAACCATAACTTTTCAAACATGTCTTCTTATTTGCTCCCATATTGCTTTAATCTGTTTACCTGTTACCTGTTCCTGTTTATGCGTCGCCTTTGATGCTGTGCATCAATTTCTTTTCTTGTATTAATTGTCATACGATATTGAAACATGAGTATGATGCCTACGCATTTTATTCCAATATATCTGGAAAGGCAGGTTGATAAGGAGACACAAGTATAATAACTTATCTCAAATAAAAATTGAGATCAATATTTTCTCAGTCTCAATGACATCGATTTAATTTTTGTAATATAACACAATATCTGTATGTCTCTAAAATATCTAGAATGTTAAATTATTACAAAATTGAACCGTAGAAAAACAATGAAAACTACAATATATAATTAATTGTTAATGGATAAAATATAATGCATGATCATTATCGATATAAATGTATGCTCATCACCGTTTTCATTGTTATCATAACCACTATATCCTTTTCATTATCACAACAGCCCTATATCTTATTTATATTTTTGTATCATTTACCATTTCTTCTACCGGCCGCAATAGCTCACGTGGTAGAGCGTCGTCTTGCGGATCGGGAGGTCGTGGGTTCAAACCCCAGCCGGGTCAAACAAAAGCCTTTAAGTTGGTGGTTGTGGCTTCCCTCTTACCTCTCGGGGCTAAGGGGACATCATTTAGCCTGACTCGTCGGTGTCAGTATAATGGACCGACCGGGTTCAGTCACTGGGCACCTCATAAGTACCCCTGTGCTATAATGATAGATATGTCGCTGCACAGTATCGACAAAAATGCCAGCTGATTCCATCCCATCCCATCCCATCCTGTCCCATTTCTTCATTATCAGCAACATAAACTCTTCTTGCCCATGTTTGTCTCTTTAATGTTTCGGAATATTGTGTATTGTACGAGTTTGTTTTGCTCTTCAAATTTTGGTTTGATATAAATGACTAACTTGTATTTAAAAATTAAGTTTTCATTTAAGCCAAGATTTTAGTCCTCTAATTTAGAGTGCTAACTCACGAATAACCAGACGGAGTGTCCGAGTGGTAGAGTCACAACTGCTCGGGCTGATCACTTCTCACCTCACGGGTTCGAGTCCTGTGCTTGCTGAAGGATTTAATGTGAGACGATCTCCTACCTGATTTCCTGTGGCGCACGGCTTGTTCAGCACAGATATTAGTATGGAATCTACCCCAATAAAAATATATTAAAATGACGATGACACACAAACACAACACAAATAGCCTGAACTTACATACATGTTGTATAAAAACGACCCGAATAAGTGCAGTCGCTTTTTTCGCTTTAATAATGTTTCTAAGGTCGATGGCTCTTCTGCAAGCTTAACAAAAGTGATCTTAAACAAAACTGGAAATGCTTGGACTTTTTTATCGATTTGAAAATGGAAATCCATTTACCTTGAGTATTTATTCGTTACGTTTATTACTGCGTCGTTTAATCCTTTAGTCGGTTATGTGACAGGTTTGTTTACAAAACCAAAGCCCTCAAAGCCCTAGAATTAAACAGGACCACATCAATCGATGTCAAACTGGTGTTAAATAGAACTTATCGGTCACGAAACTAGCGCACTGGGATGATGAATGTAACAGCAAATGTTCGTAAACAGATAACACTTGATAAAAGTGATCGGGAGAGCAACTTCTTAAATGCCAGAAAAGGACATGATACTTGTTTTTAAAAACAAAATGTAAACATTTACATCGTATGACGCGACACATGGGTAGACATTTTTATTTTCGAAAAAAGTTTGTTGACCTACAGACAGGACTGTCTTGGTTACTGATATTTAGGTATATAAATGGTCATTCTATTACACTATGCACTACTAGTATATTACACTATGCATTGAGATTTTTAAGCTGTCTACTGAGCCAATCTTACTGTTGTGCGTGGTGATTAAACGTTAAGATAAGTAACTGATTGTATCTTTGACCAATCATATTGATCATAATCCAGTTTAAGACTGGATTTCAGTTTTAAAAAAAACTTAGATCCGGATTTTTCTGATTAAGAAAAGATCAAAAAGATAATGAAGAAATATTCGGATCTAGAACTAAATAAAGAAGATCAAAATTTTTCTGTAAATTATAAACTTGTCATGCATTCATGCCCTCTTGACTAAAATAAATTGTAGTCTTAACATATGCATTTTTAGTAATGAACGCTCTTCTTGTTTTTCGTTTCGGCAAGTTTGAGCATTTAATTGTGAGTGCATAAAATATCAAATATCATTTATTTTTTACATTTTATTCATGAAGATTTCATGTTTAGATCTTGCTTCCACAAGATCTAATTAGGTGAAATTAATCATTATATTAATTTTTGTATTCATTAGCGTTAAATAGCTTTACTGCTGATTCCTCACTTGTATACATATTTATGTACATATTTTATTCATCTCTTTTTCCTAACATATATATGTGTATGGTTTTGTGTGTGTGCGTGCGTGCACGCGTGAGCGCGCGAACTTGTGTGTGTGTGTGTGTGTGTTTGTCTGGGCGTGTTTGTATCTATCTGTGCCTTTTTGTACATTGGTGCTGTATATTAATCCTTTTCATTGTTGTTGTTTCTTTCCTTGTATACTCACTTTAACTGTGACATGTTAGATGTTCATGTTGTAATTGCATTTATGTATGTGTATATGTAATGTACTCTTCTATAAAAAGGAGGAAATAAAGATATATATATATATACATGTATATATTCATGCCCTCTGCATGCATGTGTGGTCCAACAGAAAAAAGCTTCTTAACATACGCAATATTTACAGCCCATGTAATGGATTATCTGGCTTAAGAAAAAAAGGCAGATAGTACCACTGACATAAATTAAAATGAAGGTATTAAATAACAGTTTTTGTCAATATAAAATTACCGAAGTAAAATAGTATACATGGTTAGAAGTCTTAAGCGAGATACATTTTTGGGATTCTTAAGATAGTTTTGGTCTGAATGTCTTTACAAAAAAAAAAAAACAGAAAAAAAGAAAAGAAAAGAAAAAAATCACACACCAAAAAACACACACCGAATTTGGAGTCGAGGCTCTACCGATTTCTATTTATGATGGTCATACGAAATAACGATGGACTTGTAAACAGACAATTGCAGTTATTTAACCATGGCTATTCATCAGGTGCAGGAACATGTTTTACGTTTCAAACCATTGCCACTTATGAAAGTAAATGATGTTCCCCCCAAATCGAAACTATAGGTACCAACTTAGAAACTACATCCAACTGGTAATCATATTTCAAGGCTTATCTAGACCATTTGGCAGTGTTGTAAATTTTTACTGATAGCATGTCATCTATATTGGATCTGGCACCCGTCCGGTTATACAAAAAAACAAAACAACCCAAAATATATCTATAAACGCGTTGTACTACAAGTTGCTTTGCTGAACTGTCTAGATTAGAACTGAGTATAATTATAACGGTGAAAATGATAAATCTTGGACTATTTTACAGATTTAATTGGTTAAACAACGCAATGAAAGTGATTATCTTATCATTAAACATCGTTATAAAATGCGTATTTTAAAGATCACTTTAATGATTATTTTAATCATTTTTGGATCATAGACAGACTCACTATCTCGCACATTTGTGGCCCTTCTCCTTTTCCACGGCAAAGATTTAAAATAGCTAAGTTATTCGTTTTACAGGAACCTTTTCATGTAACTGTTTGTTTTCAGGTGTACACAGCATCTTTTCGTCAAGTATGAATAAGTCTTCAATATAAAAATGGCTGTTAGTTATTGATTTACCTGGAAAAATGCTCCGCCTAACCCTACCGCGAAGAGACATGATATAACTATAAATATAAATAAATATATATATAACGTAATTATTAAGATAAACATCGTGCCGGTTACAATTGTTGTCAAGGTACGTGCACATTTCCCACGGTCGCTCAACTATCGCGTTCATATCCTAACCATCAAAAACAGCTGCATACATAATAAAAGTAACGTTCAACCTCTTGTCAATCTATAACCGATGTTTGTTTAGGAAGTTTGTTGGAATCTACTTTGGTTAGCTTCCAAAATTACATTCTTATATGAAAGCTTAAACACCGACTGAGAAAGGGCTTAGCAGTCTGTGTAAACTATTCTTGTGTACAAGTTAATTTTTATTAAAAATATATATATCGGTGTGCCGTAAAACCCCAAATACAAATACAAATAAAAATATATATCGAACTATTTTCTGGAAGCCTTCCACACAACACAATTTTTATTTTATTTGATAGTTACAACAATCCTATCATTATCAAGTACACGGAAATGAAACAATCAAGTTACCCTTTTAAAAATTGCCTGGAATAATATAAAAAAACTTTGATTATTAAAGATGGTTTATTATTTTGAAACAATAATACACATAAATGAAACAAGATGAATGAAATATGTACACGAAACTGTATTGTGTAAGCATACTTTCCTGTCTGTAAAGTCATCGGATCACGTCTATCATTAATCGTTTCTTTACTATCAGGAAAACTGAGTAAGTTTTCATAGTCGTTTATCACGTAACATACAGTGAGGTAACATTCATGCGTTATTTTTGGTAACACACTAGTTTGGTATCGTAGTGGGACGCCATTAAGTATGTGTAGTGTATGTATATGTAATTTCCTGATAACTTTGTTGTCGCCGTTTGTTTTTTTTCCATTTTCTTGGACAATTTTATTTTAATTAATAAAAAACACAACATTTTAGTCACGTTATAAACGAATATGTTCCCTTTTTCATGGAAAATGGCCGAGAAAAGAGTGGAACTATGCTTTGTGCGGATTCTCCCAAACCGAATTGCACATGTCAAGGCCGACAGTTCAAACTATAAAAAGATGATGCATTGTAAACAAAAAACAACAACAATACAAACAAACAACAACAGCTGTTGTTTTGGTTATGTGATAAATAGAATTTAATATTCTCATATGCTGAAAAAAACATTAAACTCGTTGTCTAAAAGGATACGAATGTTGACAGAGCCTTGTTTCATATCATTTCATCCAACTCGTTTAATATTTTCAGTATCTAATGAACACTCATATCAGATCCATTTAACGTTTCCTGCATACAACAATTGTACTTACATTTTTTTGTGACCAGGTTTTAGCAGCAAAACCATTTGCAACAGCATCATAAACATGCTCAACGGGTTTAAATGCATTAACATATCGGTTAATGGTCACGTTTATGTCACCTAACTTTCAAGTATATAATGCTGGAAATAAATGAACATTATCCACTCAAAACCAGCAAGAAGACCAGGTAAGTTTTGATGCATGTGGAACAAAAATCATTGTATCACGTGATTAATGTCCACTACAGACATTTTCTTACAATGTCCCTTAATGTCCTAAGCGGTTATCTTGGTTTAACGGTTAGACATTCCGAAATCTTTGCAATCCACTTAAGAGATATATTAAATATCGATAGATCTAATTGCTATGAGGTCTGGCAGGTAATTGGTAATTGTAAGTGTATAATATTTATGACGATCGAAAGCCCCAGAAATGATTGCCAGTGTGATGGAAATGGCACATTGTAAGTTGTACCACCAGACACAGCTTAAGGTCCGCATTGCTTAATATACGTATCAGTATGATACGAAAATTTTACTAACATCAAAGTAACTCTGCCTTTTTTGTAATAATCAATTAGTATTATTGTATAATTACTTTTTATAACAATCACACGTATCGCGCGGTTTTGTTACAAATTTAAGGTCTTGTTTTCCATTTTTTCATATATCACATGATTGAAGGATCATATTTTTAGTATAAAGACCTTGCTTGCTAATAGGCACATAACACGGTTAAATCATATCAACTCTTTACTCCCGCGACGTCTCGCGAGAGCCGCCAAATCTCGCGTGGTTTTCATGGACGACGTTCTAGGTCGGAATTCAGAATCGTCGTCTGAATCATCTTCGTCTAGTGCCGTGACGCTTGAAGCTGATCGGACGGAGTAGTTGTCAAGCATTATATCGCCACTGTCGCTGGACTGAAGGCTGAGGTTGGAGGTTCCGAGACGCTGTTGGTCCCAGCGTCTAGCAGACCCCTTGTGGAGAGTGTGAATGGTGTGCTGAATGTCACAGAACTGGCGCTTCAACAGGATGTCATGTTGCCTGAGAAGGATCTAAAACAGCAGGAATAAATCTAACTTCATTTATAAGTAAATATGCGTACATAGATAATACAGAAATGGAAATAGGGGCGGTGTGTATGTGTTAACATAAGAATAAAAAATAAATAAAACAACCATTTTCGTACCAGAACTAAACTTAGACGCGAATGTCAGTTGACGACTTCTCGACAAGCCATCTGTTACGGTAGGCCTGTTATATTACATTATGTCAATATCGATTGTACATGTGATTGCTTTACTAAATACTACGATACACCATAACCATAACAAAGTACTTATCAAAATATCATTTTGTCATATGCATGTTATTAAAACATAAACGCAAACATTATTTTGTTCGCAATAGTTGTAACTAGAATTGCTTTTTGATTATGCTAGCAGAATGTAAGATTGTTAAATCTCTTTTTTTATAAAAAGAAATGTAGGACAGAAAACCATTAAGGTAATAAAGAAGTATTATTTACATAGTTATGCAAAGAACTGACTAGGTATGTCATCTTATAAAATAAACATTGGATTTCTATTTGAAAAGGTGTAGCATGACAATGACATTCGCGGTCTAAGTTGTTTCTATTTGCACAATGAAATGTATTCCTGATGCTTCATTTATTTTTGCAGGGTGAATATTTGTTAAAAATGTAAGCGATATACCAGATATACACCATAGTTGACAATACACATATATATTAGAAAGAAGTCTGTATTTTCTGAATGAATGCGGGAAATTATCCCACGAAATGTATCGTCAACTATGTGAAATACATCCAGTCATTGGTGTTTGTTACTAGACATGCTGACGACGCTGATCAACACCCCTATGTTCATAATTCTTGGACGGACGGCCAGTACTTTTAATTTACGTTAGAAGGAATACGCCGTGAATTGTTGAAAAAATGCGATCAAATAAAATGCGTCTGATTGTCTTTTAATCATTGTCTCATTTACACAAAAAGCTTTATGAATATGTGCCAATCGGACTTAAAATCGCCCGAGTTATATTTGGTAAATCACTATATTATATGTCCATCAAAATATAGTGTTGGCTAAAATTTAAATAACTCAAAGGGTTGACGATTTTTTCAACAATTGCCAAACCGTTTATAACTAGTATATGAGCGTGCTGCGCATGCTATTATATACGTAAGGTGGATATGTCACTCATAAACGTGTCACTGATTGTTTCGATAGAGACGCAGTCAGTTGAATACACATGAAGTGAAAATGAGTCACCTATGGTAAACTGTAAAAGTCGCTTCTGACTCTGGTTTCTAGATAACCTTAATGTTGTGTTAGTGTAATAACGTACTAGTCTAAGGACTGTGGCAATTTATACAATTGTCGTTAACCGGACCTGGTAGCGCAATCAGTAGAGCGTCGGCTCCAGATACGGGAGGCCTCGGGTTCTATCCTGAGCCGCAACATACCAAAGTCGTAAAAAAGTGGTAGAGGTATAGCTGCCTTGCTAACGCTCAAGAAAATATTAGGGTAGTTCCACGACTGATTGGCCCGGTGTCAGGATAATGTGACTGGGTGTGGTATAATACCACATGCTATACACAGTGAAGGCAGCACTTTATCTGCTTCAAGTGGATACCGTCTCCAGATAACTGAAATACTGTTGGTGGGGCAATAAACCCAATAAACAAAAACAAACAAAACTTACAATTGTCATTTAATTTAAAACTAACTATTTCTTATCACGAACACTGAACATTTATGTCATAACTACTGTGATCAACAAACCTCGTAAACCTCAGGAAGGAATGTTTTGTTGGGACAAGTGCGCTCGCATAATTAATTAACCTTTCGACATTTCTGTCTGGCATGTTTATTTTACACATAACAGTTCTGTCGCCTGGCTATATGTTTGAAATTCACACCGCCTAATATTTACGTGCATCGTTGGCGTGAACCTTACAGGTAAAAGCAATAGTATATATCAATACGGATCTAACAGACCCGCCATATACCAAAAAATTGCGAGAGAAAAAAATCGGTTAGGTTCATAGCTAGAAATTATTTCTAACACGCCTGAACAACTTGATGCGTCTTGCTGTAAACATTTAACTATTGACAAAATCATGATTGTTAAAACTCATCTTAATATGTCGCAGATGACACAATGTAAGATCATAACTTAAGGATAACTTAACAGTTGGTCAGACTTTGTCATCTTCATTTGATCCACTTCATCTTTTAACTATCTCTTTAGGGTGTGGTTAAGGTAATGGTAAAATATTGCAAAATTATTAAATATTTAGATGGGTTGAAGATATCAGTCTTAAAAAAACGTTTAGGGTATACTTGTTAATAAGACATACTTCTGACTGGGTAACGGTATTATAGATCAGAGTGACATTTTTGAGAAATAAGAGTTCGTAAATATTAGTTAACTGTCACGACGGAAGCATGAGTAGATCCATGTCAATGTGAAATAAAGCTATTAAAAATAACAACACATAACTTGTAGTGTTACGCAGTGATCGGTAGTTAATGCAAGATTGAGTTGTAGCCCATAATTGTCATAAAGTACCGGATTGGTCAATATCTTTAGTTACTGTGATTTAACTAATTAAAAGCTCGTGCATGGTCGCAGACTTTAAATAAACAGATAAAGTCATGAAAATGATATTTACAAGTTCCTGTTTGACCCAAAGAATTGCCTGCATAAGATCATGCATCCGCTCGTCCTCGTTTTCGGTTTGCGCATGAGCGACGAAGGATTGTCGTTTCCGGACAGGAGACATCGTTTTTGCTGCGAAGATCTCGTATCTCTTGGGTAACTTCAACGAACCTGGTAGACTGCCGTGCCTCAGCGGAATGATTCCATTCTCCATCGAGACCTGTAAATTTCTTGGCTCACATTTTATTGTACCTGAAGAAGAGATTATAACAGCTTTAATGCGTTTTGTATCATTTGTTTATCAATGAGTACTGTGATAGACAGTCGTAAAGGTTATGGTGTAGTAATGTAGGCATTTTTACTACTAGGTATAATGTCGAACTTTCCCATGCTCCCTTATTAACAACATAAACGCCTTTACATCGGACTCATCGCTCTTTCATGGTATGAATGTACACTTTTGGTGAATGTTTAACAAATTAATGCGATGCATCAACATGCATGATACACAAATGTAACAATCTACGTTTTTGCATAAATGTTCAAAATAATTGTTGACGTCGAATAACTTTATTATAATTATTTAAAACAATTTTCAACCCATTAATACAAATTGTCTAACAGAAGTTTATATGGAGTAATTGTGGCAAACATTTTACATAGAATATGAGATTAATATGTCTTCAGATAGCTTAAAAAATTCTGCATGAATTGACTTAAACATTAAGTATTTCCCACACATAGAAACTAGACTAGTAAAATCTTTATATACACTATCATTTAAATTTTTTGAAAAGCTGGAATCATATGGTATCGACGGGATAATATATCGTGGAAGTAAACTTCTTTAGACAATCTATATAATACAAGTATGTAGTTGTGCAAATAAATCTGGAAAATCACTTTTTCCTTTGAACATACCTCACGATAAGTACAAAAACAGACTGAGATTATCTCAAATATGAGATTCTTTATCGGTTACATTACTGCAGCAATGGTACCTCACTAACTACCAGATAAAATGACTGTACTTTTCCATGGACTAGTCATCTTTTATTATGCTTCTTCTGACATGTTATTACGTGGGGTTTACGACAGAGATACAGCATCTGGCATTCCTAAGGCTAAGGTCGGGCTGTGTTCTGTTCATTGCGTAAATTTCCGTTTACTAAGGTTTCTGCAATACATCTTCATGACAATATAGCAATAAAAGTGATGAATCGCTTTTGCACTCTAAAGACTCTATTCAAACATCTGGAAAGAACGATCCCAACTTAATGAAATTCGTATAGTTATTTTTCATATAATAATAATAATAATAATAATAATAATAATAATAATAATAATAATAATAATAATAATAATAATAAAAAAATAATCAATGTTTCCGCCCATTGTTTCAATATTCTTCAAATCCGCAATTTTTTGTTTTGAGTCATTGTTTTTATCCGTTTTTGTTGCCCAACATCTTATTCTATTTTTTCTTTCCATTGTTGTACATCTGACGGAGTAAACAGGACTCGGATCTAAATTTTTCCCATGCTCACAAATTCAAACCGGAAATTATTGAATACAATAGGACAACACCGTGCATTGTACTGATGAGTTGTCTACGTATCTTGTTGTTGGCTATACATCTACTTATCTTAGTCATTTTGTTATTGTGGTAGTTTATTAACTGTTGCATAAGTACCATCATCTAAAGGAACAACGCTTATTTTCATGCTGAACATATCTCTGTTGCAGTAATGTCTGTTACACAGTGCATATTTTCTTACCAGCTGTGTCATATGTAATGTAATGATGTTGAGTCTGAAAGGTGGTATCCGGGGAATTTGCCTGTATAAAATACATATAACAGTATCAAACCACTGCTTTGTCGAATCTGGGCATAACTTTTGTATAGATCTATACTTAAGTTTTAATAAATACGAGTTTGAACACTAATTGAATTGTTAGACAGAACTAATAACTAAGAAAGTCACTCTGAATGTGTATTCCTTCTAACTAAATAAACTATATATAAAAACTCGATAATGGTCTCTGCTACAGAGACATGTCGACGTCAGAGCGGATTACCCGGATGACAATATAACATAATCTTAAAAATAAGTGGTCACGTAGTTTTCTAAGTTTAAAAATAGCTATTTCTGCAGCGTGGATCGGAAAGGAAATACCTGTTTGCATATGGCGAGTGGTGTTTTATGTTTGACTGTACACGTACCTAGGATATCAATGAACATCATTTTGCCGGAACTTTTCAGGTAACAATGACCTATTTGGTTATTCGTGGAAAAAAATACATTTTGGTTCAAAGTGATAAGAGTTTAAAGTCTAGGATTTGAGACTTCTTGTTTAAACCCTCTGATTATTTTGTGCCAAAACCTTAAATATTGACAAAATATTGTAGTTAATCATTCTTTTATTAATATTTTATTAATAAAATAGTTTTCTGTTTTCATCTCAACATACACGTGCAGCTAAAACTCGACTGTTGAACAAATAACATAAGTTCAATGAGGCTTTTTCCCCCTAAGTACAAATAAAATATGTTGACAGAAAACAAGTACACGACAGTGTGGTGATTTTCAATAATTTTCAGTTTTGAAGAGCTCACCAAAGTAACCGACTGTATTTACATAGTATGATTGTTTTTTTATTGGGTTTATCGTCCCACCAACAGTTTTTCAGTTATCTGGAGACGGTCATAGTATGATTGTGTTTGGAATAACTAACAAGTGGGCTGTGGTGGGCAATTTGTGTGTTTACCGTCATAAAGTACATATGTACTGACAGAGTTTATTAAACATCTTTAAACTAAGAAATGTGCCACTCTTTGCCATTTTAATGCGCGCTGTGTTTAAAATAATTTAAAGATAAAATCTGACTGGGTTTGTATTAGTGGGAGTTTCATTTACTAAGCAAAATTAAACAAAGCCTGAGAAACCGTAGTAAATCAGCTTGGTTACTCCAAGAGATAAATTGAACGCAATTTTAACAACATCTGTGGATGTTTGTTTCTTTTGAATAATTTTTCTCACATAAGTAAGTTAGACAAAAAATAACTATGAGACAGTTTCAAGTTTCCAATATCTTAGACTTAGTCAGATCTGTCTAAATAAACGATCTTAACGTCTAGAGTAAACATCAGGCGAATGTATGCATAAAACTCATATATTGTACGTATTACTTTCCTTGAAATGATGTAATGTGAATACAATGAATGTTACATACTCATTAACTAAAGGCAAAACGGTCCAAATAACATGTACAGTTAAATTATGTTAGTAACTAATTAAATTAAAATTTATTATACCCTGAAGTTGAATGATACTATTGTATCATTTTATTGTAAGCAGAAAAAAATGAACTGCGATGCTATAATGAGTATTTAATTACTGAGCCAGATTGTAACCTAAACCCGCTGCCTTCTAGTCATATTGGGTACATAAACGGCCGGCATATCCAACATTTTTAGAGCTAACTTAAGAACATAATTTTTAATTAGTAGTGTCATATACAATACATTATTAACAAGTGATATCCAAGATATGAAGGATGTGTTTTTATTTTCCAAACAGAATGTCATATAACATTATGTGCTGCCCTAAGTTATGTTTATCATTGCTTAATACTAGACTCCCATTACATTTAACTATTCAGCAGAGATGGTTACGAACTTACTCCAATGTCAACACATAACAATGATCGTTAAACATGGTTATTAAATCATACACTATATGCTAGAATGCATAGAGGTATTATATGTCACGTTACTGTGTAAATACGTTTATATTAAATGTAGGCCTACATACATAAACTATTTGATAGTATCAGACGCCATGACCAATTCATAAGCAATAACACTTGGATTGAAAAGTTCCTCAGAATTATTCTCAGAAGTGACAATTTGCTTCAGCTGGTAACATTTTGATGACGGTTACCTTCCTTGTGCTGTGTCTACTTTCAAATGTTTGTTAAAACATGTATGGCATTGACGTGCTCGTTAGCTCCAGGTATTGAGGCCTGGCTACAGTTTATTTAAATTAATCATTACTTATAACTCAGGTATTTTATATCAAAGTTATAAATGAACTTCAACGAATGTTTTAAGAAAAACAATATGGTCGCTTTAAAGGTCATTTGTTAAATTAATGTAGCGAAAATAAAACTGCGAATACACGCTTGTTGCTGAGGCTCATACAGGCAAAATATATTCATGTAGGACTTAAACGGCAAGGTTAATAAACTGTACTTACAATAAAGTGTTTAATCCAAACCCACAAAACAATAGGATTTGTGTTATAATTTTATCCTTTGCTATCAGAAATACATCATAATAACACAAACAACGATATTCACATAATGCTGTGTTTATACAGACAGCTCCTGTCAGTTTCCCTGTAGTCATACGTACTCGTATCTACCTAGACCGGTAAGCGAAACGAGCCAACAGTAACTGCCTTACTTCCCCATGGGTGCACAGATTTGTATTCACTCGTTGTGTGTGTGTATGTAAACAGTTTATCAATTATACCAGGTGGATTAATGATACAGTAGATATAATACGGTATGGTGCGTCTATGCCCGTTCTATCCATGTTTGCGTGCACCCATTCCTGTCGCGATATGGAACACATCATGTTGATGTTTTCGCTGCGGTTAATGTTAAGAAAAAAGGCAATTGTCGTAAAATTGGAATACCCTTTGATAAGACACCAGAAAGGACCCAGTTTTAAACTACCATACTAAACATTGCACTCAATCCGATATAAGGATGTCCGTCATATTGGATCTGTCATGAAATATGTCGAATCTTTGCTTACAGAGAAAATAATGTGTCCAGCGTCATACAATTTGTTCCATTATGACACGCTTTATATTTTTAGTTTAAATGTTTCGAAATGCAAATTCGTAAAAATAAGTGTTTTTTGGAAATCTTGAAGTAATTAAAAAATAAATAAAACATGCATGTGGAAGAAAATATTGCATAAAATGGTAAAATACGCGCACATCCGGTATGAACACAACTACACCCGCCTCGGATCTTTTTTACACATATATTGTACATGTTTGATGTTGTTCTAGTTACGAGCATTTCATATCAGACGCATGCACTGCATCTATTCAACTTAACCGTAGTATTGTCTTAACGATAAAATGTCTGTCAAGTCTACCTTTGTCCAAAGAGGATATCAACCTTAGGTTGGTCTCAGACCCAAGCTGAAATTTTATAACCTGGTCCCCAGATCTCATTTTCTTCTAAACAGTTACAAATCAGATTTTTCGAAATCATAACACAACATCTATAGATACTCACTTCTGACACCATGTTATATTTCTCAAGTTATGTTCTTCTTATATTAGCTTTATAGTGGCACTATGTGGGCGTTTAACTAATATCCAAAGCCATATTGTTTAAACTCTTTTATTGATGCAAGAGTATGTTTTAACCATTAGAACTTTTTTTCATTTATTGTCTTCCCATTTGAATTATATTTTCAGTTGCATGTCATTCGTCAATATACAATGAACAAGTTTGAAAAAGGTTATAATCATTTCTATATTATTTTATCCGTCCATTATATAAGCCTTTTAAATATACTCCTTTCTGAGCAATAGTCTTGATGAGGCTATAAGTGGGTTCTTGGATAATTTAGAAACTCAAAACAATTTAAGAAAATGTAGCCTGATTTAAAAAAGGTCGCCCAAAACAAATCACCCGAGGCTGAACAGAAAGTTTAAAAACAAACACTTTTCGGGAATTATCTTTAGAAACAATGTGGCAGTTCAAGAGAGTACAAAGCCATCCGCCAGTGAAAACCTCTTGTATAAATTTATCAATTATTTAAGATGGTATGTCAATATATATGTGCTCGAGAAAACATATATTTTATGTTGTGTTGTATCTCGATAAGCTTAAATGACCATCATAAGCACTTCGACACTCAATTGATTACTATTTAGGAGCTTACGTGTAAACGTATTTAGGCATTGAACAAGTAATGAAAGCATTGGTTAATTGTGAAGTTAATATGACTTGTTTCCCTAATTCCTTCTTACGAAAACGGTCGTTCTCTTTAAAATACTGTACAGAAAAGACAACATTAGTAATCTATTGAAAAATACGACTTTCTCAACCTGTTTGCTTAAGGATTAATTTGTTAACATACTACTAGCTTCGTGTTAATTTTTAAATACATACAAACAATATGTATGCAGTTTTTGTCAATTAGAAAAATAATAATCAAGAGACGAATGGCCATTGAAACAATGCTATTCAAATGTTCCAGCCAGAAATAAAGGGTATGTTGAGTACCCAGTTAGTGTTTTACCATCTTACTGAGCTTATGGCCTTTTGTATTATAGTATTGTAATGCAGTTGTACTTTATTTGCACAATGATGTGAGTTTTCCTAAAATTGCTAATATACAATAACCTATACCTTATTATTTTATGTAAATGTTCTTTGCTAAAATACTGCACTTCTTTATATTTATATCGTTGTACATGCGCTCAGGACTAAGGTTAGTTAAGAAATGTTATTGTACGTAATGATGTACGTATGTGTAGCAGTTGGTAATAAAATGTGTAAAACGTGTTAGTTTTTTTTTGTAAAGAAGATCATTGTTGATATGCAAACAGATACATTTTAAATATTTTAATAAATTTATATAAATATTTATATATTTATTTAAATTTAACTTAAGTATTTAAATAAGAAACAGCAGTATGAGCGGTGTATATATAAATAACATGCCAAGTTGTTATCTAAAACAATATACATATTTATTTTGTTAAAATGTGGCAATCCAACACAAATTTAGCACAATTCATATGCATAAGTAATACATTATCACTGGTAAATGTGATGTGCAACTGAACAGTTTTCGTGCAGATGATTACATTAAGTTACAAAGCTGTACAATTAATTAAAACCAAGGACCTTTGCATTATCACCTCAATCTTTCATTCTTCAAAAGCTTCATTTGTAGTTTTTGGTGTATGCAGCTAGACAATTAAAGTAAAGAATAAATCCGATTTGTTGGACAATTCACTTGCAAAGATTTTCTTGTATTTAAATGAAAAAAATGGTGAATGAATATTGAGAAAGAGAGTAAAGAAAGCATTTCAAAAGGCAGACGGCTTTTCTGTTAGGTTAGGGTAAAACATGTATACCGAGAATTAAAATATAAGTATGATTCTTATCTAATGAATTAATGTAAGATGTTTGTGTGTTATATATATATCACTGCATGTCTCAATTTGCTTAATGACTCGTTACAGATTTGGTCTCATTTTTAGATTTTTACTTTGATGTCAATAACTTTGTCCTATGCCTTTTCAAATGTGTGTATACAATTCAACGCTCATAGATCTTTGAAATTTTTCCTTATTCTGTTACTTTTTGTTTTTATATCTATTTAACACATATACAGTTATAGCTGATGATGATGATGATGATGATGATGATGATGCTTTCAAGTGTTTGCGATTGAAAAGCCAAGATGCCTTGCATTACACCAGACGTGTTTACAAATGTGTCTAATTGCAATGTGTATAAACAATGTTCAACTTTAATTTTTATCGTCCATGCTTTACGTATACACGCCAACACCCCACAAAAGGAAATAAAACAACAAACACACCTGCTTGTTGATTAGTTTAACTAAAAACGAGCATCATGCTCACGTAGACCTTAAACTGCAATAGCATTAAATTTATACTTACAAGTTTAAATCAACGATATTAGTTTGAAATCAGTATTATTTCTCTTGGAATCGCATCCTTTGTTATCCGAGACACTACTCTGTGTATAAAACTAAAGACACCTCTGACGTTTGTATAATCAGCTTCCCGTAACTCCTATCCTTTCTAAACCAGTCAACAACGAGACAACAGTAACTACGTTAATTCCTCTCCAACGCACAGAGGTGTATACATTCAATGTTATAACTATGTGTACTTTGGTAAAACATTTGATTAAAAATATATCGCGGGGACAAATGATACGATACGATATGATACGGTACGGTGCATTTTTCTGTGCGTCAACATTTCCTGTTAGTATTCCACACAAAATAAACATGTTTGTTAAGGTATAAAACTGGAAAATGTCTAGATGGTAAACAATAGCTGGGAAATAGCAACATGGCATATATTCTGGACTGACCCCTGTTAAGGAACTGAAAAAAGACACAATCTCATAGCGACCCAGTTTATCTTACACTTTACCTCGAACTATGGAAACTCTAAAAAGACATGAAAAATACAAAGGTTGAAGGTTTATACAGATATGAGACAATTTCTTAAAGTAAAATTTGCATATGAAGTAAGCATAAATTATTTGTTTTATATCAGTAGTATTGCATAAGAAGCAGATATACAATTTTGTATTGTGCAATAACGGATTTGTCAGTGCTAAATGAGTTTGTATGGTTTTTGCTGTTTCAATACATCTGACTTGAGGGGGTAATAACCTCTTTTAAAAAGAAGTCGGTAATTTATGTACTAATATTAAAATTCTCCTGAGAAATCGTTAAGAAAAATCCAAATAATTGAACTGAGGCGCCGGCGTGGTTTTCAAACATGTTACTCAATTGCACCACGATAAAATCAAACAACATAATAGCAGTAGCCCATTCTAGCTGCATGGATATTAATTATTTCTATACACGCGCATTTACACCCACTTTCACGCATTCTTTAGCTAAGGTATGATCATATAAAAACGTGACAAATAATATATCTAGTAATCTGCGTTTGTTTACCCACCTTTGAAGAGATTTGACAACTAGAATTAAAAGGTGCGATGAAACCTGACCATTGCAATCCACGTTTTATTTAAGTGGGAGGAATACATTAATAATCATAAATTATATATAATAGATCACATTAACATTAAGTTAAACTGTCTAAGCGGCCTTGGCATAAGATATTCACTTGAAACATGTTCTACGTCAGCACAACAAACGCACCAATGACATTAATTCCCATCGACATTTGAACTTATAAATAATTGCTCGAAGTCTCGATACGATTTTTTATGCTACACTGACCTGTCAGTCTCGGTTATAAACACACGATTATGCTCTAGATATACCTTTAATACATACAAAATAAATGAGCTGGAATTAAAGTGTTTGTGTACAAGTAATCAATTCAAACGCATTAGCGATTCAATTACAGGCCGTTCCTAAGCTTGGTTAAACATGAGTAATCCCCGGTGTTATAATTTACCCCTTCACTTACTAAATTGTTGTTTCGAGATTAATGGTTCATTAAACTCAAGCTATGAGAGAGATGCTCTGTAGCATTATGTTTTTGTGTTATAAAAAGTTTATCATTTATGGCTTGAAGAAGCAACGTAAAACTATGCAGAATATGTCTTATAGTATTTAAAGTATTTAGATGACCGACAATATAATGTCAAAACTAAACTAAGAAATACACGACATTCCCGTTTGATAAATAAGGTATTTTTATAATCTGAAGATAGCATCGCGGGATTTATAATTCCGAAAAGGAAAGAAGTAAGCTTGTTCTTCATTTGACTCTAAGCTCAGATGGGATTACTGTTTAGCTTAGTGGTGTATGATTAATAGAACTGCCGGATAAGTTTTTCCCCCGGGGCAAATCTGTCGATCTGATCATAACAAACAATCGAACATGTTTAGGCTATTTATTAGATATGCACTGGAGACAAAAAAATACATTACTCATGATAATAGTCGCATATTTTAAACAGACAGTTGACATTTTCTATGTTAGAATTTTGGAAAAATATGGCATCCACGGAAGGTAAACAGATACGAATGAAGATCTGCTTATACTGCAAGTTTATTTTTACAAGTGGATATTTCGTAAACCATGCCGCGTCTTCATATACAAAACCCCATATGTACATTGAATTATTTTACTATGCAAAATAAGTGGGGTTCAGCAACTAGGATATGTGACCAGGTCTGACATTGATACTCGACGAATGTCAAGGTACAAATAGTTTACAAAGAGTTTTAAATAAAACCATGTCTACAATTAAAAAGTCACATCCACTTTAACAACACAATACCACGCATTCATTTTTACCACGGACGGATGACACAAAGTTATGTTTGTCAAAGTAGAAATTCGAATAAAGTACGTTTTAATATTAAAAAGATATTTGATTTTTAGAAAACAACATTACTTTCACTTTTACAATATATCATTGTGGAAATTTCGGCTTGTTTAACTTTTTATTTTATAAACTGTCTTTTAACTTAATGAGCATTTATTATTTGTATAATTCTTCCCGAGAATCAAGGTGATTGTTACAGCCATGATCTGCATAAATGATATATATGTAGTGTTCATTTAAACTTACAAAAATATTACAGTTCTGATAGCCAAGCTGTGAAAGTCTGTAACCACTTTACATGTCATTTAAACGCACAACAATGCGTGAAGTAAAGATATTAATTATTAATAAGATATGATGGCAGGATTTTAAGTCATGCAAACGCTGTTTGTACTCATATTTGCATATTCCCTTTTCAACATGTTTATGGGTTAAGCGTTCTTTATGCACCGATCTGCATCTCCATCAACTCCATGCCTTTGCTTTATCCTTGTTACATTAATATCGGAAATGTTACATTAATATCGGAAATGTTACATTAATATCGTAAATGTTACATTAATATCATGAATGTTATATTAATATCGGAAATGGTCCCAAGTAAACAGACCCCAGACGCGACTCTTTTCAGTTTATAAAGAATAAAAAGGGCGGAGACAGGGATGTTGTGAATGTCTTTGTAAAATACATGTATGGGGACACATTTGCGCGCAAATCTAAACTGGCAGTTTTTGCTATCGGTAAGTCTATTTATGCCTTGCTGTTTTGGCAAACAGATCCTGAATGTGAACATACTTGGGCTAAATATACTCAGTTTGTAAAGTGTGAGATTGCTTACCCCACTGCTGTCCTGGCATACTTGCAAACTGCATATCCATTCAGACACGTGCTCTGCACTTCTTAACTGTTTGTGTAACTTGTTTTTCACCATTAAAGCCGAGCTTTATCCACAAGGGATAAAATAAATAAAAACCCCACGAATTCCTCATTGTTTCCTCCTTAAAGTGTATATCTGTTTATTGTTTATATGTACAGTGTACCAAAATGTTTTCCCTACCTTTATCATTAAATGAATCTGTTAGAAATCATATTTTCTATCTTAAATTTAACCCCTCTCTGTGAAAGAATCATTAATAGTCTGCAAGTTAGGTTATGTTACTGCGTATCAAATCTCCTATGTGCTTTGTAATATAGATACAGCAGTATCCTTTCTGCAAAAAGCAGTAGAATAGTTAACAGTCTTTATCGCAACATTCCTGTGTAGCTACAAACAGTTAAGTTTAACAAATACACATTCCGTCATTAGTTAAAATGTTCAAGTGTTTGAGTCCATGCAAAATAACTGACATGTAAACCAGACACAACGATATAATCATTTTCAATCTTGTTACGTTTGGAAGTGTTTGTATGCTTGTATAACATAAAGTAAACGCACGTGTTTATACATTTTGTTTGTTTGCATTCAGAATGCCTTAACGGTAGACAATACGCGCGGATACCGTCAAAGGTTGTATCATTAGCTGCCCGCTGATACATTTTAAGATCCTTTACGATATCAGGCAAATACATACAAATGCGTTTAAAGGTGGTAGTCGATAGTTTGTGCATTAAAAATACGTGTAACAATATTTTACGCCCGTTTGAGGGAAATCTGGCCATACTCTCTACATTATCTCGTACTGTAATCTTAGCAAAGACGATTTTGAATACCATCGCAATTGTTTGATAGTATAACTAATAAAAATCGCTTGCAATGACTATTCTTTCATAATCTATTAAACAGGTACGACTGGAATTAAAAAATAGAAGTCGACGTCTCAGCGAATTACCCGGATAATCACCCAACGTGATCTCAAAAGAAGGTAGTCACGTGTTTTTCTTAGTTTAAAAATAGCTAACTGTGCAGGTTGGCTCAGATAGGAAATACATGAATCTATTGATGAGTGAAGTGTTATACTTCACACATCAGTAAAAATGTGAGACATCATTAAGCATCAATTCCCGGGATCTTTTCAGGTAACAATAATTTATATAGTGTTTTAAGACAGAAAAATCTGTCCAAATTGCCGAATACCACCTTTAATGTGGAACAAGCACAACATGGGTTATGAATGCACTGACTGTGTTATGTGCTATTGATGATTAAATAAATTAGCAACTTTTAACTAAAACTTGGGAAATGCAACTGAATCTATGGAACATCGTTTACGTGAAAAGACACTAGGATTACACTGACAAGAGCCAAAATAGCGTTAAAGATTGACTGACGTATCGTCTAAATCAGAGGAAATGTTTCTCACGTACAGTTAGTTAACATGCATCTACCGAAAACAAGTTTGTCACATATGTTGTACTAGTATATATTTTCGACTTCCGTCGATATTATAGTGACTAACACGTTGCTTAGCAGCCAGATTTGAACCCACTAAACGACGTTATGTCTAAAATACTTGTTATATAAACAATCTCACACCATTGACCCTCGTCGAAAAAATATTATAACCTTTTACTTTGTCATTTTTTCTATATCTGTCACTGATCTTATTAAATACTACATTGCTTAGCAATCAGATTTGTAGCAACTTTATGATTTACGTGATAATTATAGTCTTCTGGGACAGAGAGCTCTTATTCGGAAAGTTTGTCTTGTACCTCGTTTGATTTATGCATGTAATAACTTTCAGTGTAAATCGACATCATGCAATGTTTTTTTTTTCCATATTATATCATTCGTGTAGAGACATCATATCAAATTATGCATGTAAATGGATTTGAGTGCTCTATAAATGCAAGCATCAAGAATTATATGATAATAATAATAGAATTATTTATAATAATAATAATAATAATTATTTAATAATAATAAAAATAATAATAATAATAATAATAATAATAATAATAATAATAATAATAATAATAATAATAATAATAATAATAATAATCATGTCATCTGTCATTTAATATATTCACTATTATCGTAATACATAAAATGCTAAACCACGCGAGAATATTTTGCTATACACTATTTAAGAAATCAACGGTCTTTATCATTTAAAGTACACGTGTGATGCAAGATTATAATAACAGTAACAATAACTGTACTCACAAATACCAAGACCCATTTCAGTATAGGGTTACTTTCATAACCAACAGTCTGACGATAAGGAAGTACTCTAATTCGCTGTAACAGTTATACACTAAAACAGCACAGGAAATATATATTTCTATAGAAAAACATGAATCAAGCACTGATTTCTCAGTACAATACTTTTTGAGTTTTTCTTTTATATACAGAGAAATGATCTGATTTGATATATTTTATATTGTTATAAGTGTAAACACATTGGATTGTGTCTAGCTCTAGGCTTGAACCAGCAATTTCTTAACACTGAGACAAATATCACTATGATGGGCAGGTTTAAAGTAACTTTAAGGAAACAGTAATGAATCGAATAAAGACATGGTAGTAAATACACAACGAATTATTTTTTATTCAATACACCTTTTTACGTACCGACATTTATGTCTATCATCGGTTCTGTATGCAATTTTCAGCTAATAATCAACTCGAAATTGTAGATTACAAGTAAAGTTCCGGATCAGATAAGTTGAGTCGGGGACTTTTTACAGTCTTTTTAAATTCAAATACCCAGGTTGTACGTTTTTTAAACTAAGCAAATTTAGTGTACATAAAAAGTGTGTAAGCGCTTTTATATATCATTTTTTAAAGTAATGCTTAAACAATATAGGCCATTTTCAATCGTGTTATTACCGCCCAGTCTTCAAACCGACAGAACTCGTAATAGTAACCATCTACATAAAAGGCACTTCCATCAGCGTTTTTTTCTGCTGATAAAGTTTATGGAGTGAAACCGGAAAATAAAGAAGGACATAGCCTGTGTCTTTATAAATATCGAGAAGGCTTTCGACCCTGACCCATTTTAAGTGGTCTTGTGGGCCATGAAGCAACTTTAGATCTCTGAATGTCTCATTAACACCAGCAAGGCAATGTACGGCCAACTGCTAAGTCAAGTGGTTGTTTAATGACAGGCGCGCGATACTCACGGTTTGTATACAGCTAAGTTCAGTCCTAAGCCCCAAACGTTTACGAGATAGTGAGACCTGTGTTGTACAAAAAAGTAGGTCACAGTGATCTGTACGAAATGTTGATCTATTAATACAAATACGCAGTTAGCAGACGACATTGTCCTTATGATCGTGTCTCTTGAGAAAACTGCGTATCGACTTGAAAATGGCAATCTGCCTTCCCAGACAAAGTCACGATGTCATTGCGCAGCGTTCAACTCAACCATTGCACTGGCTTCATATTCTGGATGCACTACAGGTGCAGTGCGCTTACAAGAGCAGCCTGCGAAACAGTTGTAGCGGCAACTGACTCTCTATGCACCCTTATGGGCACTTCAATAGTTTAATTTCTGCCAAATTTCCAGAGCAAGAAGTCGTCATTGATTTACACAGAACATTAGGGACAGAAGCCACAAATATGCCGACGAGTCTGATCTAGCTTTGACAATATATAAGGTTTCATCAGGAGCAACTGAATGCCACGAGGACCAGAGACCCAGTTTTCAGACAGTACGTTGGTAATCTTGTGTTTTAGGCTGTTGAGATTTAGCTCACCATGGACCAAAACCTTAGCGGTCTTGAAAAAAAGTGAAAAATATTGCTCAGATGATTGGCCACACAATACAGATAGTAGCGACTAATTGACCCATATATGTATAGGCAATTAGCCAATTACCCCAAGCAGCACTACTAGACTATGTACATCGCATATTGTACTTCATTGTCTCTTTATTAAAGGTTCAAAAATAAGTTCCAATGACGAAGAAACTTGTGATAAAAATCAGGGTTATTTAAACGCCTGCATAACATTTAGCAAAGTACAGCTACGTAAGCGTTGATCATTATAAATTGCTCGTGCTTCATGTGATACGGACATGGCAACATTTGAGGAAGTGAAACTACAAACAGCTATTTGACTTGTTGATAACTTGAATAAAACAGACATTAAAATCCCGTCAATATTAAAATGTCAGAACAATTGCATATACTTACAATTAAAGGTAAAATACAAATTCCAAAGTCGGTGTCATCCTTTTGGAATCTTATACCTTGATTACCGAAGCACAACACAATGTAAAAACAATATTCACTTACGAATGTGTTGTTCGTATAATCAACGTTCAGATACCCGTATGCACTTTCTACCTTGGTCCGCGAAATGAACCAAGTCTGAATGCATTACTCTCACCCAATACGCCAAATGTTATAGCTATGTATACAAACCGTGTATTAGTTGTGCCGCATGAGCTTATGTTGATACTGTGTATATTATATGTGTTCTATAAGCGTATTTTGCTCTTGTTGTTTCTAATTATGAAACACATTATATTACTATATATGTGACTATGTATTACGGATAAAAACAAGATGGCACGTAGTTTGGTCTATCCTCTGATAAGGAATTTAAAATGGACACATTTACATACCAACCCTACTTAAGCTCGCTCTTAAGCCTGTGATAGCTCTGTAACCTCTAAATGGACGTGAAATATACACCAGGTGAATCATTTATGAAGCCCTTAAAAGACATATACTTAAATTAACAAAGCATTAAATATACTATTAAAATATTGTTTTAAAATTTAATATTTAATGATTGGTTTAACACAAATTTATATTTTACTTTGCTTTGATATAACACTTAATGTTTTGAGATTGCATTTAAATACAATACATTTGTGCCAGAGTTATTTTATAAATGGCCATGGTAAATGATCTGGTACGTGACATCACATTTAAATGTCTTGTCGAAACATTTGAATAAAAAGGCAAACCATCGAGATTACAGCACTGATACAGAGGTTTGTGTAAGTTTTCGACAACAATTTAATACTCAGAATATCTGCTTATTACTTTTTTGATATCAATAAAACAGATAATATACATAAGAGTACATAACATAAACTCAATAGTTGTGTCAAAAATCATGCAAGCTTATTTTTTCCACAAAAATCAACACAGTATTACTTTAGCATATATGTACAAAGATGTAGCTAAAACGCATGTTTATAAACAGGAATATCATTGTTTCATGCATTAAAGATTGTTCTACTTCTTTTGCTTTAATCTCATCAACATCGCAGGAGACACTATGTACTTCGTTTGTTAAAATACCTTTGTAAACATAACGGAATTTGATAACATCTGATCCGACGAAAACCACAAACCAATTAAATAAAGCCTTTATAAATATTTTGTTGACTCTGTATGAACAAATGAATCAGGATTAAGATTATAACCAATATAAATCTTACTGTTGTACTAATTACAAGGCTTTGACGTTATCCAAACTCAGCTTAATCTCATCACATCAAACGCGAAATGACACTAATAGACGATGACATTTCACCTTACAAAATTATGTATTATTTAAACTCAATTATCAACTCATTGATCTGACCTGTCATTCTAGGTTAAATTATACGAATAAGATCTCAGTGCGGTTATAGTATATACACAATAAAAGGGCTGACAAGTGTTTATTTACATGCAATCAATTCAAAGGCATTAACTTTTAATCGATAAACCGTTCCTAAACTCGATTAAACAAGATTAATCACCAGGTGTTGTAATTTACCCTTTCACCTACCTTTATCATTGTTGTTGGGTCGGCGGTTCTTTATATTAAAAATGTGAGTGGTACTACTGGATTTATATTGTATATAGTGATAGTTATTTATATTGTGTGTATTATTTCGGCAATTCCGTTTCCGGAATCATAGTAGAAATCAGCAAAACGGCTGCATCAAATAAAACTACACTTTATTATGGGTCTAAATCGATATTACAGTGGACATACTGTTATAATACTTTTACAAAATTACATGTATTTATCCAACTAATTTGTAGAGTTAGAAAAATATAGGTTCTGGGACTTTTATATGAAAGATGAACAAAATAAAAAAAACAGTACGTCGGTATTGTTGTGTTTTAAGATTGAGATTTGGCCGACCATTGAGCAGAACCTTATTCAATTATATTAAGAATTATAACAATACTGTAAAAAATCTTAATGTTTGCATTTAATACTTGAATACATGTATTTTTCAAACACGTGGTCTGTTGCAATAGTAGCTGGAGATCCACTTTAAGTGGTTAATCTTACGAAAGGCACAAGACAAAGATATTCACATGCAAGCCAAATATAAAAGTAAGAATAAATCTATAATGAGTCTTCACACCAAAAGAGCAAACCCAACTGTTTTACCGCCTTGAAAATGTCAGTCGGCAAAAGGGACAGACTTGGGCGCTTCGTTTAAAGTGGGTAGGCGATCTTAAAGTGTGGTTTTGAAAAATTGTAGTTTTGTCTTTTAGATAAGTTTTAAAAAATTTCATATCATGTCTGACAATATTAGACAACAAGAATTATTTTTGCCATTTCATTAATGTTGTGGTTTTAACCTTATTACACTTTAGTGTAGTAAGTTTTATAAAGTGTAACCACTATGAGTCGGTATTAAGGAGCAAATTTGATACATTTCAGAGGACAGTTAGGTCTGTTATCCCATAATGAGTCTATGTCAGTTACCAATCTTTTTGGTTTTTATAGAGATAGTAAGTTGGAACCTACAAAGTTTTAATTTTAGCAAACAATGTGGACTATTTTCTTCTTCTGGTTATCAGACTGAGAGCCTTCATGGGGTAATTTTTAGAAAATTGTTCTTTAATAAAAATAATGTATTGCTTTCTCTGCTGTTTGCATTGACGTGTTTTTGCTTCTACATGATTCATTGAAAAAGGTACCTATGTATAAGATTTTCCAATCTACTTAAGAGTTATTTACTGTGATTTTATACCAGGCACTGTTTCTTGTCCCCAGTACCCAAGTTTCTGTTTTAATTCCTGGCTTCTTAAAAAATGTCATTAAGTTATCTTGGTATTTTTGGACAAAACTTTTATTAGAAATAGGCCTTATTTGCAATCGTTGTATAGTTTTATCAATGTAGTCCTGTATGTATAATCTATAGTTATTGTTGCTATAAAGAAATAAATGTATTGTTGATAAGTCTTCCCTGCTTGCTTTACAAATTTTGCACATATGAAAATCCGTTTTTATTTAAGAATTGTTGTTGTTACATTCTGTAAAAACCTCCTGGATATTTGTATTTATAGATACATGATTTTCAAAGAAGACAAGGTTTAAACTCATTATTTTATTGTGCTGTCCATTTTATATATTATTCTTAAAATGTTTTAGTGAATTATGACCCTCAAAGGTTTTGTCGCACAACAATTCTCCAAATTGAATTAAAGGCTTGGTTTAAGCGAATGTTTGGTTAGCAAAGGGATCATTTTGCAGAATCAAAGTGTATCTTTTTTATATATATTATATATATATTTATAATATTTATTTATCCGATATGCCAAAATATAATAATTGCATTTTAAAGTTTACTCTCATTTACATCGTGATATTTATCGATCGATTTATATAATGGTATTGTAGATATTTGCTATTTTCTGTGAGATTTTGTAATTCCGTCATAGATATTTGTTAGTCTGTTCGTAATGGTTTATTAAACAGCAGTCAGGGGGAATCACACGTGTAAGAAAGTATAATTAAATTATCACAGATTGAAAATAATGTCAGTCTGCTTATAACTAATCGTGCCTTTAAAGAAATGTATGCATGTGAGACATGTGTCAAAAGGGTTTCGTACCTCTTATCTCAAGTTTTTACAGTCCAATATTTTATAAAGATGACAGGGATACCTTTCTTATTAAAATAACGTTAAACGCGAAAGTTTAGTTATTGTCAAAATACAACATTTGAAAAAAATCAAATGTGTTTTTTTCTAAAATAGAATAATCGTTTCCTTATCAAAACATATTCTATATATGCGGTCCTTTTGTTGCACAGTTTACACCGTCTCTAATCATTTACAAGAGAATCAAAGAGCAAATATTTGCGACTATCCGAAAAAAGAAATTATGTTTACATATTTTGCTTTTAAAATTAAATACATTGAATTGACCAAATGATATTTTCAAAACTATTATCTTTTTATTGTTATGGTTTATCATTATATTTTGTATACGAAACCCCTTTCATTATTGGTATTTACACAAAAGCATTTTAAACATTTTCTCTTAAATACCTCTTTTTCAATACATCGCTATTGACAATAACACATTATTTCTTCATTGTTTCGTTATCAGTATCCAGAAATAATTAAGAAAGATTTGAGAAGAAAGAATATGGACTATTTTTATTACAACCATTCAAAATCGAGAATTCATTTCGCATATATTAAAGTATCTCATTCTCATACGGTTATAAGACATCTACACAGTACAATGAATGATGTAAAAGTAAGCCATTTAAAGTCGTAAACATTGAAAGTTTCTTCCAGTTAGAGAAAATAGTTTCATATGAATGTTCATTGAATATCCCTTTTCATTATACATTTAAAAAAATAAACGCTATCCACCCTCGGAATTGCGCCTTGCTGTGACTGATTTTAGAAATCATGCGTTTTTTAAAAAAGTTATCATGGCATAAAACGAATATCAGAATGTTTTATTTGATAAAGTATCATTTTCTTCATAGATAAACTTACTAATACAAGAAATAATTAGAAATAATAGAATAATTGTTCTTTCGAAAAGGTCGGAATCTGCTCTTTCACAAGAGCCCTCAAATAAGACAAATACAAGTCTTGTATAATCATTTATTTTGCCTTTTTTGCAGAACCGGTACTTTAATATTGCAGACTTATCAATAATAACATACCTGCTCAACTGGTTGGCATAAAATCTTATCCATAGTAGATGGGTTCCGTTTCTTTGGTCGGTAGGTTGGGCCATATGTTTCGGTCTGGGAGGTACATGTAAAAGGAACATCATTTACTTACATTAACGCTAATGGGTTGGAACGAAAAACATGTACGTCTATCTGGGATATACACCGCGTAACTACTTTCATCTGTTTACCAGCAAGATGCCAGATGCTTAAGTGTTAGCCCATTAAAACATTTTAAAGGTCAAATTCATATACTTGCATGCATTACAATAAATCAAAATTTAGTTAACCCAGTGTTTTGTGGTACAAAACGAGAAGCAACTAGGCTCCGGATAATTTAATTAAACAAAAACAACAACGAACAAAACCAAGCAATAGCAACAACAAACAAACAATCAAAATGTGTGTGTGTGTGTGTGTGTGTGTGTGTGTGTGTGTGTGTGTGTGTGTGTGTGTGTGTGTGTGTGTGTGTGTGTGTGTGTGTGTGTGTGTGTGTGTGTGTGTGTGTGTGTGTGTGTGTGTGTGTGTGTGTGTGTGTGTGTGTGTGTGTGTGTGTGTGTGTGTGTGTGTGTGTGTGTGTGTGTGTGTGTGTGTGTGTGTGTGTGTGTGTGTGTGTGTGTGTGTGTGTGTTTCATCGTCGCTATTGCTGACTGACCGTTCCAATGCGATAACTGTCGGGTTTGCTCTTATTGTTAAATGACTCAGATTTGTTCTCACATTTACATTTGGCGTGCATGTGGATACATTGGTCCTGTGTTTTTTCAATTTTTGTATATATTGCAATGCTCATAGGACTTTGTCTTATATATTCTTATTCATGATCACAAAACTGTTACTTGTGCAGTGTGGCAGTCGTAAAAATTCTCCCCGTGCATGTAATCTATGTTGTCATTTAATTCATCCTATAAGGATTGTTACGTGTATTTCCTTTGATGGACATTGTACTTTGGTCCTTCAATTGCAGCTTCACATATGCAGGATGCTAAACCATTTATTCGTCTCTGGTCATGTTTGTTCATAATTCAGAAAGTCAATTTTATTTATAGTCAACCATTTTTGTGTGCTTTTTCGGATCTTGGTGGTGCCGTGTTCTTTTCTGGACACTATGTTGACATTATTTTTCAATGACGTCACTACTTTCGTCCTAACTTATAAAAATATCAGCGCTTGGACATTTTGTATTCAAATAGATCGTTGTTCTTTTCATTGCTTGCATTTGAGAAATTCGCCAGGAAGTACGAGGTTAGAGCTCTGTAAAAGCGGTTTAAGCACCCCAGTCGGTCGCTATTGCCGACGGACCGTTCCACGGCGGTAATTGTCGGGATCGCTCTTATTGTTCAATGACTCATCACAGATTTGTTCTCACATTTACATTTGGCGTGCATGTGGATAACTTGGTCCTGTGTCTTTTCAATTTTTGTATATGTTGCAATGCTCATAGGACTTTGTCTTAGATATTCTTATTGAATGCAGAGTATGATTATTAAATTTGTTTTGATTTTAATTTGTTTCACAAAACGCAAGACTATCGTGCCACTGGGTGAAACTGAAGACAATATGTAAGACCTTCATGTATTAACATTTAATCACAGGGATTCCGATCTTAAGTTTTACAGAATTTAAAAAAAAAATCTCCATCCATCTCTCTCTGCATACGATGCGAAAGTTAAGAATTAGTTTCGAAAACAAGTATCAATGTCCCTTGCTGACATTTATTTAAGTACCATTTTAAGCTCTTTCTATTAAATGTTATCAGTGAACGAACTTTCGCTGTTACAATTATCATACTTGTGCCTAGGTTTCGTGGCAGATAATCTCTATTTAACACCTGTTTGACATAGATTTGAGTTATCTTGTTTGGACCATAGAGGTTAGAGAGTAACTGTTTTGTAAACAAGCTGTCACATAGCCGACAAGGACTTAAACATCGTAAAACAAATTTGCAAATACCCAAAACTCCGTGTTAGCGGGTCTCCAGAGATAAAAAAGAAGTTAATTACAGAAACCCTAGTCAAAGAATGATTATACCATGTATAATAACGCCGTGACAAAGAGAAAGTACATAGAAAGCGTTGAAAAGAGAGACAGTATAGACAATCAGTGAATACATAAACCTGCAGGTGTTGAACATTGTATACCAATCAGAAGAAACAAGATAGAAGCATATATGCCATATAAAACTGCAAAGAATGATTCAATGCCACAAAACATTGTTATTCGAATGTTGAATGTATGGAACATGACGACAACATACACAAACTATTCCATTAATGCATGTCTGGTATCAATGCTCCGAAAAAAAAATGGAAGTGTGTTTTAACTGGGCTTTGAAATCTGCAATCAGAACTTTTATTTTTGACCTGTTCAACACACACGTCCCCTTTAACAACGCATATACGGCTTTTGTTTTGGACGGAAGATAATAAATACTGATAAACAGACATGTCTAGGCAAACAATGTAGTTCCAGAGACGCCAGATTCCATTGTCTGGACCTTTACTACTGCGATCAATTTAATATATATCTTTCATGTTATGTTTTTTTGTTTTCGAAATACACCGCAGCGACTAATTATGATCATTACAGCGACGTCCAGCTATTTTCTTAAAGAAAGGCTCCCGACAAATGTCTTGACAGAACCACCGACGCACCGCAAGTCAGCTGGAAGACCTTCCCACATTAACTCCTTCGCCCCAAACGGGAATCGAACCCACGTGGTAAGTGGCGGTGAGAGACTAAGCAGTCATAGGAGTTACAAGTCGGCGACTCTACCACTACGCCAGGCGCCAGGCGCGTTTCTGCCATTACGCACTTTACGCACGTGCGTAACGTCCGTTCGAAAAATCTCAAATCTAAAAGTACCAAAAGCACTACGAAAGTCGATGCCTAACCCGGGTTTTATTTTCATAGTTTCTATGTTATAAAATTTTATTACCAGACCAATCACGTTGAAAAGGTTTAAAATAATTAAAGTTATACAAGTCAAATTTAAGTCGTTCATATTTTGCGTTAAGTTCCTCGCGTGTCCGCATTTTACCTGTTATTCATTAAAAAAGAACCGAATATATTCAAAAGTATTACTACAAAGGTTATTCCCCGTGTAATTGTGCGTAACTTCAAAAAGGGCCCAGATACGCGCCTGCACTACGCCACGGGCGCCCCTATCTTTCATGCACCTGTTTGCAATAAGCACAATAGCCATAGGGTATAATAACATATACAGCATGTTAATAATGGTCTTAAATGTATAACAACACCTACATTAATACGGTCTATTCAAATAAGTGGAATAACTAACCAACGAATCATTATATGAAGCAAAAATACAAAACTTTTACTTATAGACAGGGTTTGTAAAGTGTATTACATTTTATTTTAGAAATACGGTACAGAGAATTTTTTATTTTATACACACCGGATTTCAGCTGTAACTGCTAATCAGCAGCACAAATCGTTATAAGTTAATAACATTCGCAGAAAACTCTTTTGAACCTCGAGAACGATTTTCAACTGTATTTGATATAAAAATTAAATTGGAAAACTTGTATATTTTGGAGCTATAATTGGAATCAATTAAAGGAAAGTTAAAAAAATGTAAAAGAAGCCAACATTGTTTGGTTTTGCATGGCCCCGAATAAATGGCTCCTAAGTGGTATCCGACAGTTAAGACCAATATCTTTGCTCAAATAACCAAATAAGTCATTGTTACTTAAAATCGTCCTGCAACGCAACCTTCTGTCCATACACTAGATTTCTGTGAACATTGAAACATAAATCCCCACTCATCATTGCAAACAGATATTTCGGACTATTTCCTATGTGTGCCATACTTCAGCGATAGCTATTTTAAAACCATCAAAACCATGTGATAGCTTATTTTGAGATCGCTTATTATCGTCAGCCTGGCAGTCCTTACTGACGTAGGTATCTTTTTAAGCAGAGGTCACTATCGTGCTTATTCAAAGATTGAACATATAGTTTGAACATATAGAGTGATTTGTTTCGCAATTTATACTGTCTAACAATATATGGAGTGTTCCAAATCTCTTTTGCTTAGACAAAAGCATGAGTGTATTCAGAGATTATGCAAATTTCCAAAATCCGCGGGAAAATATTGTTACAGGCATTGGATATATGTAGATTGTCCGATACTACATTTAAGCCGATAACAACGCATACCTGCAGAGGTGTTTTCGCATTTCATGCACTATTTACTGACTTACCGCAATATCTAAATTTTTGAGCGAAGATCTTGAAATCGATATATTGCATATTTTGCATCTATTCAACACATCCTCTAGAAGAGACACAATAAAACAGACATCAGTCTTCAGAATTTGTATCCTATAAATCTAGGAATGTTTTCCGAAGTAAAACCACGGAGTTGAGATAATGTCATCTGTTTTTATACTTTTCGTGTTTTATGTTCTTTGAAAATACTCGAATTCTCCCGATTTATCTGTTTTCATGTTTTGTATTTCCTAGCTGAAAATAATTTCTTATCTTGATAATATTTATCTGAATATTCTTTGGGTTACTCATATTGATCGTATACATTATTCTTCATAATTCAGTACTTTTTAACTTTACACAAACAATATTTGAACTTTATACATGGATCTTTGTCCCCCGCCCCGCTAGATTGGAAATCATCAGCAGACAGACTGTTTTCTCACTGATGGGCATTTTCCTTTTTTAAACAATATCTTCAGCTTGAATGACGTTTGAAATTATTTGGTTTTGACTGAAACGCCTTAAGTCTCAGCGTGTTGTTATTCTATACTAATTCTGTCATAATGGATGTTTGAACGAAATATAGGTATGTGATTTAAACCTAACCTTGTTATTTGCTAGTACGTCTGCTCGTAAAATGGACCGTTTGTTTGCAGATGGTAACTACGATCAAATAGTTTCCCGTCGTCGCCATGTGACTAAGTTTTCCACCAATGTCACATATGCTTATGTTTTAAACATAACACTAGTCTTTGTTTTATAGATGTGTTCCTGACAGAATTGAAAAGAAAACTGACGTAACTGCTTGGGTTTTGCTTTGGGGTATGTCATTTATTTGCCTTATATGTTTGCAGATTGCGTTAGCAGCAATTTCAACAAATCTATGAATAACTCTCAAGGACTTGGATTACATGCAAACGAAGAATCCTGTCCGGAAACGGCAATCCTCCAGCTGGTAAGCAGGACGAGTGGCTGTATGATCTGATGAAGATGATTGCTTCATTTCATTGACCTATATAGTTAGAACCATGCACACACACGTTATTGGTCATATTAGAGTTTTGCCAAATCTTGACCACATAGGCGTGCTTATTACTGCTCAGTAAAGGGAATTGCATTCAACTTGCGTTGTATGACGGATTACCCCAATATTCTCCATATAAAACAAAATATAATCAACGCAATGACGTGTAGAAACACTATAAATGTGTGATTAATACGCCAACAAAATAAAAATGGATATTATTTGCTTGTAATAGATCTATATTAATGTAAACCGTTAACGTATTATGATTAGTTTATTGTGTAACAGTGTCAATGGAGTGGTATGCCGAAAAGTAGTTTGGAAAAGGAAAAACACAGAAACAGGAAAATATGCAAAAGGTCGTATGAGAACTACAGACTTTTAATTTGTTACTTGTACTGTGTAACACAGAGAGAGGGCCAGTTTATTTACTGCAATAATATGTTTGCAAAATAAGTTTTTAATTTCGTTCGTTTCTGAATAACTGGGAATTACAATTTTCTATTCATGTCACGATCAGCAAGTTTTTTAATGCATGTAGGCCTTAAGTAATGTCGCATTACATAATTATTAAGATACATAATGATTTTAGCGTGGTCCTGCAGTGTTATTAATACGAGTATTTTTGGATCTTGTTCTAATTTTAAAGAAACAATAACATTAATTACGAAATATACACAACGTACCAAACAATATTCATAAACTATTCTTTACGTATCTCTTATTACTTATTTGCGTAGTTTACGTACCCTTAACGTTAACCTTGTGCTGCCCGTATAATATTACAAATGGTGTGTTTTATTATAATGATGGAATGGATATCATTTAAACTGCCATTAAATATAACTCAAAACAGTTTTTGTCCAATAAAAAAACGTCATTACTCTGTAATATGTATAAGGATAAGTTATAAGAGTCATGTTTTAATAAGCTTATGAGATCAAGTACAGTTTTTGCTAATACAGTAACTGTAGATCATTAAAACGTTCGTCCTATATAACGATATTTCAGACATTTTTGCCATTACGATTTATGTATTTGTCAATATTACCATGGTAACAAACGTTATCTTAACTTTTTAACATCGTTACCAAATAACATAAAAATGTCTTGTTTCTTTCTAAGCTAAATGAACGTATAATAATTACCAGCTGGTGCGTTTTACTAACATTTTAAGTCACCTGGATTTACACGCTCATAAGAATAACCAATGAGATGAGAACCTATAAATAAAATAGAAAAAAAATGAAAATAACCACATTAAGTAAAATGAGAGAGCACTAGACAATGACAGTAAAATACTATAGTTATAAAATACACTTAGGCGAGACAAGACACAGAGAAAAATCAAAAGCTTCTGTCCTGTCCACGAATACTTTGCCGACTAGGTTAACTGTTTTACGAACTGCTCTGATCTTGCACTATCTGGAGGTTTTTTCTTTCGCAAAGAAATTGTTAATACAAATGTTCCTCCAAACTGAGACAACTAAAAGTAAGCTATTGCCTTCAGAGCAACTAACTGATAAAAGAATGACTTTATACAATCATACTTCTTAATTAGGGAACATACGAGCATAATGGCATAATGGATTAATTCAAGATACTGTTTAAATGTTTCACATATTTGTTGACATATTATTAAAATTTAAACCTGTGTCAAAGTCTTTAAAAATACGCTACAAAACCCACTAAACGGTTTAAGATAGTTAAGATTGAGAAAAGATTTTTATCTAAAATCCGCTGGGAGTGTAGGTTTTGTTACATAGGATACACAGTGTACGCCAAGCTTCTTTGTCGTTACAGTAATACCCTGTTAGTTGATCGTAACTTATTTGTTTAAGAATAATGGTGATAAATAGGTTAATCCTAGCAGAGCACACATCATGCTGATTTAAAACAACCAGTTATGATATAAAACGCCTTTTGTCGTTGTTTTATGTTGTTTCGTTCTAAAGAAGAAGAAAACAAAGTATAAGTCCCTGTATATGTACGTATTCAGTAGGCGTATATTGACTAACACCAATTACAAATCATAAGTAACAACAATAACAACAGACATTTGTCAACTAAGTTTAACGATTTGGTATTGAGAGGCATTTTGAATACACTGTCCCTTTACAACATCGTTAATTAAAAAAATATGTTGACAATAAAACATGTTCATATGAGCAAGATTATTCCCCTCTAAGTTCAATATTGTTTCCTCATCATAGCCGCCTCCGCCACAACACCAACCAAGTTCAAGTCCACCATTATCCACCTCCAAACCACCAACCATCACAGCAACCATTGAGACACCACTATCCGCTCTCCCGCAGTCCTCCTCGTCAAACTAATACATTAGTTACTATGACAAACGTCTATATGACCGTTTTATACTGCTTTGTTTTTGTGAAAAATGCAGACATTATTTGATATCTTTGTCTGTTAAGCGACTATTAGAATTACAGCTTTTAACATCTTCAATTGTTGCCATTGCCATCAGTTAATTGAAAGAACTATACATCTGTAATGAGTGTAATTATTTACCTGCTAACTCAAACGGGTTTAAGAAGGCCAATTGTTGATGTGCAGATGTCGGCTTCAAAATAATCATGATCAAACTTGTGTTTAATTATTGAGATCTATGACTTAATAAGCCAGAGTTCTTACACCTAGACAACTAAAGGCGTAATTTTTTTTACAATCAAGTTTCGCGGATAAATTATTCAGCTGTCATTGTCAATTATTTGCTGTCAAACCCACGTGTCAACTTCAATCAAACGACTTACAATTAACTCACTATTCACGATAGCGATCTATTGAAAACCGCTTTGTCAAGTTAACAATCTTGTTAAAAATCCCACAATGCATATAGTCTTTTAGACGACAGAAGCGCTCAGATTATTTCGGCCCAGATTATTTCGGCATAACAGTAGCGGGTACATGTGGTAAAAGGGAGGTGTCTGGTCGTTCTAAAATATATTTGAACGCGATACAACCTTGTTGAATGTCATATCCAGTGGACATGTTTTTAAAATGCTCACACCACATATTTGAGCAATGTCTCTTCTCTGAGTTTGTGTATCTTTTACATCAAACTTGCTCGTGTTTATCTGTGCCTGGGACTATTTAAAATTGAAATACATGTATATGTTGTAATACTCACATGATCTTATCATATTTTCATACTAAAACCGATAGTTTGAGGAGATAATGAAAGTGTTTACGCAAGAATACATATAAAATAAAAAGTAATAAAAAGTTAACAGCTCAACAAATTTGTAAACTTCGTATTAATAATAATGGGTAAATTTAAGCCCTGTACATCAAATGAACTACTCCTCTAACACTCATTTCAATAAAATTTGAAATAGACTGTCGTTTATTACAGGGAACCTTTTACTCTTTGATACAATTTATGACATACAATTCTGCCTTGGTTAGTCAGTCTGGTCTAACACACGATATCTCCGTTGTATCTTAAACATACCTGCTGTTGTTTTGTTATTATTTTAAACTGTACAAAAGAATTCATATTTTTAATCCATAAATAACAGTTGTTATATTTTGTATTATCGTGTTCGTTGTCGTTGTTTCATATTTTTAGATGATTTTTAGACTGTTTTGAATGTAAAATGTACTTGTATATTGACGAGATACTACACTGTATTTTTATCAGAGGTAAATAAGAAAAGGGCCTATCAAAATTTTCACAGATATTTAAATTTTATCTACCTGTAGACAAAGGCAAACAAGGTAAATGTAAATGTGACAAAAAACACAGAGACGAGACATAACACACAAAAAGAAAAACCATCAGTTACCGCCTTGGAACGGTCAGTCGGCAAAAGGGCCAACTGGGGTGCTTAAACCTGGTTTGTGGAGCGCTCCAACCTCGCACTTCCTGAAGGTTTTTTCTATCAAACAAACAGTGTAAATAAAAATATCCCGTCAAAGTGAAACAACTAACAGTAAGCACCTTCATTTATTTAGGCTTAAAATTTTGTTTGATTCGTCGCATAGCCTTTTAGTCTTACGCCAGATTTCCATTTTACATTTACTAACTCCACTTTCTTCGAACAGCTATGTTATTGTCATGATCCTCCCTTCAGCACCCGCTAAAATACCATATGCTTATAGTCCCGAGATCCATACCTTAACCCCTGGAGTCCCACGTTCATCGCGTAATTTTCGGTCCCGTTTCTTGTTTATTGCGTGAATATTTATGTATTGAGGTAACAAAAATGTTCAATTCTTTTGGCCATATTATATAAAGATATAACGGGGTGTTATTAGCTAGTATTTACTCACAAGTAACCAAAATAAATTAATAAATGGAAAATAAAATAAGATAACGCTATGAAGTATATTTAGAATTTGTTTTATGTTAAAAAGTATAAAGTGATAATAGAAAATCAGGCCTTAGACAAAAATGTAATGTACTGGTTTAAGCAGCCCAGACGGTTCATATTGCCGACTGACCGTTCCAAGGCGGTAACTGTCGGGTTTGCCCTTTTCTTCAAATGACTCATCACAAATTTGTTTTTACTTTTCGCTTGGCTTGCATGTGAAATACATTTGTTCTGTGCCTTTTCGGAGTGTGGTTTATGTTGCAATTCTCACAGGATTTTGTCATATATTCTTATTGAGAATGACATAAAAAGTTTTAAGGTTCAGATTTTAATATAACAAAAAAAAACCACTTCAAATACAGCATTGACATATAATTGATATTAATTATTAATATTAAAGAAATATATAAGCTATATGTGAATAAAACGTTAAATTATTGCACATTTAATGTAAGTGATAATAGATAGTTTCCACATCAGTGAAAATCCCTTATCTTGGCAGCCATCTTTGTGGGTAACTTCAAGGAATTTTCATATAAATTGTATAGAAGGGTAAATTTTATTTTCTTGTAATTTCTTCATTTGTAGTTCGAAAATTAAAAGCTATACACCATTGGAAAGCTCTTGAAATTCATATTATTAGAATACAAAATTTTTATAATTGAAAAATGCACACAGAATTAATACACAGACATAAATAAAACTATTGGCTCATACTTTAAACAAATTGAACAGTGCATCATTTTCGGTTGTATTTCTTTAACCTTTTTAACTATCAAAATATAGTTTTGATATTTAAAATACTTTATAAAAGCTGTTAAATTTTATATAAAATTCAGTAAAATAGACTGAAAAATAAAAACACAGTGGTGAGTCAAATGCAGCACATATTTCCCGATTTCGGCCTGCATTAGCTTCTGCCCACAAAGATGGCTGCCTGAAACTGTCTTTTCAGTGTCGATGACATCACATGGAAACTATCTATAGATTGTTATGTTGGAATGTGCTCTTGTTCGATGATATCATACATATTCGGTGTTGCTTCATATCTTTTAAACTATTACCATTTCAAAATTACAAGTCAATGAGTACATAGATGGCGGGATTGTAAAGAAGAAAGACAACCAAAGTGATTTTGCAGTTATTTTTCATTCATTCTTTGCACATTCTTAAAAAATTGACATAACATAAATATGCAAATTATTTCATCACAAATTACTGATTGCAGTTAGTCAATTCACATAAATTTACACTTAACATCATATTTTATAACTTATAACTTAAACAGAAACATTGTTATTATCAACCTTTATTTACAGAAAATTTCTTCAATTGATCGATTTAACACACAAATGTTACGTTTTTCTTCTAAACTAAAAAGCACGGGGAAGTTGTGAGCGTCAAGTGCTGAGCAAGTTAAGAAAGAAACAATAGTAATATTCCTGTATCTACTTAGCTGTAAACAATCTAGGGAAACAACCAACAAAGCGTGGGTATTTCTTTTACATAATTGCATCCCTTTATTTAGGTACAATAATGGACGTCGTACGCGTTCTTGACGGGTTTTTTGAACCCAAAGTGTTTCACTAGTTTCTCTTCCTTTTTTTGTTCCTTCTTTTTTCAGAAACTTATTTTTACAAGCCATTTCTCTATTTTATTTTTTTAAATTTATTCCATTAACTTTAAAACACAACGACGGATCTGGGATTGTATTTGCAGACATTTTACTGTTTAAGGAGGATTTAGACATCCTTTGTTTTTCATAAGAGTCTTGTGTACCAGGTGTATCATGGCAGCTGGCAATAGCAAACATATCAATGTAAACGTCCTCGTGGGAAATGGACAGTAATAGGAAATAACGAAAATGTAATAAAAAATAAGCTTACTATGATTTTGCAATATAGCTCCGTGACAGTATAACAATTAAATTGAAGAATCACTTTTGCACTCTAAGACCCAATGAATCACCTATACTACATGAAATAGATATAGTCATTTGTCATTTAATAACAATAATAATAATGATTATTATAAAAATAATAATAAAAATAATAATAGTAGTAAGAGTAGTAGTAGTAGCAGTAGCAGCAGAAGTTGTAGTAGTAGTAGTAGTAGTAGCAGTAGTAGTAGTAGTAGTAGTAGAAATAGTAGTAGTAGTAGTAGAAGTAGTAGTAGAAGTAGTAGTAGTAGTAGTAGTAGTAGTAGTAGTAGTAGTAGTAGTAGTAGTAGTAGTAATAGTAGTAGTAGTAGTAGTAGTAGTAGTAGTAGTAGTAGTAGTAGTAGTAGTAGTAGTAGTAAGTAAGTAAGTAAGCAAGTAAGTAAGTAAGTGAGTGAATAAGTAAGTAAGTAAGTAAGTTAAATCCACTTTAATTCATAATTTAATGCAAAAACTTCTCCAAAACGTGATTGGCTTGCTCAAGAAAGGAAAATCCTGCTGATCGATAACTCGCTAGTGGGCACGTTTGATTCGCATACGAAAAATAGTTCGTATAGTTCCCATCCATGTTTATTGTCTGCAAGTTTTGTACTGTAAGACATAACAACATGGCATTTTAATTACAATCTCTGTTTTTATTGTTGTTCTTTGTACCACGCGCATGATTTAAAGGTGGAATCCGACATTGTGGAATCAAACTATTTTCAATAAACATTATAAACTTGAACTGATCTCGCAGAATACTGTTAATTGAGGTCCTACACATGTCTGAAAAGTGAACCATAACGTTACAATCGTAATTTCAAGCATGTATTTCCTATTTGAGCAACGCTGCAGAGTTAACTATTATTAAACTAGAAAACCACGTGATCACTTATGTTTGAGCTCATCCACGTCATGTGACATCGTCTTTTTTAGCACGAATCCCAATCGTACTTATTTATAAAAGATATAAAGATATATATAAAAGAATGAACATTTACTTGTTGATTAACGAGTTTTACTGCCCTAAAATTGAGATACTGTTACAAATCGCCAAAGCTTAGACTAAAGTGTGATTTTTTGTACTGAAATTTTGTACAAAACCACTTAACAGAGGTCAGATATTGTTACATATATCAGATATAGGACAACTGTCGGATACCACCTTTAAGCGACCTATTATATGTCGCCTATTTTTGTTGATCTTATGCATTTTTTGTGCTTAATGCATGTTCCAGGAAATTTAGGATGTGTGCCCCGTGTCTGCCTTTTGTCTTAATACGCACCTGAAATTAAGAAAAATAGATAGTAAGATATAAAAATGAAAAAAAGCTGAAAAAAGTTTCGAAAGGAGTAAAACTCAAAGAAAAACATACACCTTTCCTGTATATAATATGACCACATCTGGTAATTGTATGTCATATTATGGTAATATTGATCGCTTCTTTGAAATGGAGCCCACCTGATGCCAAATCCATGAAACAAAACCAATATCTCAACAGAAATTTGAATCGAATGTCGGCTGAGCTTATGTTTCAAACAAACAACGGTTTTTTGTATAGCTTGTGGCCAACAACGTCGAACGGCATTGGCGGGCTTCTGACAAGTTAATCTAACATTCGTCTGGTTTATGATACAAAACATATATTTATAACCCATTAAAAAGTAGTTCCACTGATGTCTTAGAAATGCTCTGCAAATATTGCATTTAGACGATTTTCATTTGCTGTATTACATAGTCCCCCGAGAAAGTATATAGGCAGAAAAAGGCTAAGATCTTTTGCTGATATGTTGACTTGTATCTACTTATCAACGTGAGAGAATAAGCATAGACGGAAACATCTCAGATGGGTGTATGGTCGTTTGGATGTGAGCAAACTGCAGATTTGCACGTTATCAACACGTTATCTCATTTAACCTATGACACAGAAATCGACATTGAGAGAGGAAAGGAGGATACTTGAAATACAGAAACAAATTAACGGCGGTGGATAGAAGCGGGTGGCAAAGAATGATAGAAACTCTTCTCTCCTGTAGGTGGTACCTCTGAAAATGATGGCATCGCGATACGTCGACACAATGGACGAACTTAAAAAAGCATTTGGCCGTAGACGACATCTAGATTGAAATGTAAGAACCTCATTTTCATTGCTGGTCAATTAATTGGCGCTGCTGTTTTAATCAGTATTCTTGTTCCTGTTGTTGTTGTTGGAATTGCTGTTGTTATTTATTGTGTTGTTGTGGTTGTTGTTCATGCTGAAATTGTTGCTTTTGCTGTTGCTGCTGATGATGTTGTTTCTCCTGCTTGTGTTGTTGTTTCTGTTGTTGATGGTGATGTTGTTGTTGTCGTCAGCCTAGTCAATTACGTGTATTCTCAAGCAATAACAACCAGGTCATGTATTATTAACCCAAGAATACCCGTATTCGACACAGGCGTATCATGGTCCACCAGTGTCTCAACCAAATTGATTCAATTTAAATATTCTTGTCCAATGGAAATGGTATAATTTCATCCTGTTATCCCTAGAAACGCAGTTCCGCCCTTAATTTGAAACCCAAATCATCCATATTAGAAACAAAGTTCTGTCCCGCTTTTGAAACGCAATTCCGCCTTTTGAAAGCCAAGATGTCAATCCACTTCTAAAACGCATTTCACCCAACGTGCGATCATCACGTACAGGTCAACGTATCTTTCCAACATTACTTCAGGCTTCATGTCATCTCCGGGAGATTGGTAGCTGTTTTCTTTGTAATACCTGCAAAGAGACTCTTTTGGTTCATCTTCTTCTGCTTAGTTTCCGTCCAAGTCAATGCTGTTTGATAGTATTTGTATTTCCAAGGTTTACAGAATGTTTGGCGTATCCATAGAAAATCCTCCATTCAGTTGTGTCCAGTTTTCCATTGATTCCATCTAGTGTTGACAGTCTTGGATGCAGGTACTTCGGACCGTTATATTTTTTTCTACCGCTAACCTGAAATTACTTAACATCTGTTTTCTCTTGTAAACACACAATTAAGCCCCTATATAAAACCATTATACATCCACCCAGCACCACAACTCACGCGAAACAAGCATCATGACGACCAATCTAAAATTCTTTTATTAATTACTATAGACATTTGTCATCCTGTCGGATAAATCATTCTTCTGTTCTGCAAATTAAAGAGAAAATTCACAGAAATGACATTAATGTTCATTTAACTTATAAATATCTTCGTAAGAATAAACTCTTATCATTTAAAATACAGCGCGAAGATGCCATTTAATGGCAGAACAATAAAAGACGTTAATTAAACCCATTTATGTATTCATTTTTGTTCTGATAAACATTTCATGTACTTTAAACCCTTAACTAGTACGATAGATGGACAAATGTGTATTAGACGTGACATACAACAACGACTTATCAAAAGCAAACATTTGACAAAGGTCACAAGCAATGTTTTTCACCAGTCTGTTCTTAATTGTCCGCTCTAATTTCTGGTGATGAATATTGCGTTCATTTATTGGATCGAAGTAAAACTTGATATCTATTTATATAAACATTATCCATGTATAATGTTCATGTAAAGGTAAGTCAGAAGCCATTCTTTCCTGTAAGAGTGAACTTATCAACACCAGGCTGAACGACCTGTCTGTTTCGAAGCGCTCAAAATACACTACAGTACGAAACGTTTTTATTGTCGGTATGATATATTTGCATGTTATATTTTAACAAATAAAATTAGCTTTGAAAAGCTTTTACCGACAAAGGATTATATGAACGGAGTACGCTCAAACATTTTCCTGAATAAAACATTTTAAACAAAGTCGGTGATGCTTGTTTTTATAAAGGGTACTTTACATGCTATTTATATATTTTATATAACGTTAACATGTTTTCGTGATTTTGTTACATGGAACTATTTTACTATGCGGATGCACAAATACCCATATCGGATAGGTGTGAAGTGTCTTGGTATCGAGTAGACTAAAATCGAGCAACGACACAGTCAATGTACATGTATAAGATGGAAGTAGTTTGATTTCAAACTTCTTAACAACTAACGCTGCCAGAACCACATGGGAAAAGATACCTGAGTAAAATCTAAACTTTATAAACTGCTTTAAATGTGATGGATACTTCTACATCTATGTTAGTACAAATTGCTGAAACAATTCGTGACAACGTGTGTTTGTAAGTGACATTTACTGAGGAAATACTAGAATGACAATTTATTATTATTGTTGGGTGTATTGAACAGGATTATTAAATATTAATTGACGTTTTCCTGGATGCTGTATTGCTGCGCGCTCTAGATGATATTCAACATTCCTTTTATAATCACATTTGCACATAGTTTAAACAGACTGAACATTTGTAAAATTTATAAAAGTACTGGATTTTAAGTATGTGACTTTTCCTTCCGATTTATAAATAAGAAGGATTATGTGCCTCGTTGGAGACAGGAATTGGTATTTATATATGTATATAATAGTTATAATTTGTTAGATCAACAGCTTTCTGCGTAAGCACTTAATCCGAATGCAATCAAGGTTATCCCATTGACCGTTATATCAAAATAATAAATAAAATAACATGTCATTACAGCGCCACTTGTTGAGTCGACATAAAATATAAACAATGACGAACATCTGACGTCAGTTGTAAGTATCGATACAACGACTAAGTGAGTGTTGATTTAAATTTTAGTTTTATTAAAGTTGGAGATAACGCCAATGCTATAATGGTAACTAACTAAAATATGTTTTCTAGTAATCTTAATGGCCTTAAACTGAACTTACGAATTTTCAAAGGAAATCAAATTTAAAAGTATAAATGAAAAAATATCAAAAATAGGTATTTTTGCCCAATCGAATGAATATTTTTACGTGAAGAACTAACCTGCGGTCTGTTACTGGCCATATTATTGACATGTTCTCATTGTCTGTGGTATTCTGGCAAGCGTTATTTGATTCTAACCTTGTACAGCAATACCGACCAGGCTTAGCTAAAAAAAGGTGCACATCCTGACTAGCCAGGGAAACGTTTAGGGATTCCTCTCGTGTTTCCGAATGTCCTTCTAATATCTGAACCAAGTTTGGATGGAAAAATTAAATGCATACAAAAAGGGCTCTCGTTATTAATGTGTAGCGTCACTGACTTGTATCTCCTCTACCTCCTCTGACCTCTCCCCATGTGGCTTCAAGACCCGGTCTGAGTGAATGACATAATTTGAGAAGGGCTTCCAGCTGACCTCTGGTGCACCTGTGGTTCTACCAAGAATTAAGTTTGGACTCTTCCTCTATCCTATTTGTTTGGTTACACTACGATGGCGATAATTGTGTCGTTGCAATTATTTCTAAAACCATAATTGTCCAGTCTTGCATAATGATCATAATAATAATAATAATAATAATAATAATAATAATAATAATAATAATAATAATAATAATAATAATAATAATAATAATTATAATATCTATTTAACGAAGGTCATAAGTCATATGCATACACAAATACGATACATCTTTTCTAGCAGAGGCCTTAGACAACAATGTGAATACATAATACTATTAAATAAATATGATTGTAATTTGAATTAAAAAAAAAGCATGATTGAAGAAGATAATGTAAGGAGGCGGAGGATTATCAAAAGAACACTTCTGGAATAAATAATGGTTGATGAAGATTGGGAATAAAACATCGTCAAAATTTATACACTCATGTTACTAATACGAAATTCTTGAATGAATGCGTAATACTGACTCCCGTAGAGCATATTTTCAGTTATAATTGTGATTGTATATTAACATGCATATACAAATAATATTTATGCTTAACTCCTTACCAAATTTTAAATGGTAATGTATTTAATGTATTATATATTGAGCCATCAGATAAGTGTATAGCATTTCATTTAACTCCGTGAATCATTGCGTTTCTTGTGTTTGGGGGATATTAACCAGAATTTTAATGCCTTTTGTAGTTATTTTTTTTCCAACAGTCGGCTTTTCTGCTTGCTCCACTCACATTTGAACATGAATCGGTAGTTGATGAAATGTAAGCATTCTTAAAAAAAAGATTTTCTTGTTTCGAGAGTAATATTTGCTATTTTTGAAAAACTGTAGAATTATGATTTATTTTCTTTATTACATATGATACTTAATATTCTCAACTCAATGTTTTATCTACATAAACCCACAGAACCTTTTGCCACTGACAGATCTCAATTACTGAGTTGTTTATCTTGGTACTTAACAGATCAGAATTGATACTTTTGTTACTATATAAAAGCTTTGGTTTAGTTTTACTGGATTTTAGAGCCATTTTGTTATCGGTGCAACACATTTGAATGTTGTTTAATTCAGACTGTTGAGTATTCTCAATTTCACGTATATGTATCGTTTGTATACAGCATGGAATCATCAGCATGTATGTTACATGGTTTGACACGTAATGGTAGGTCGTTTATAGAAATCAGAAACAAAATCGGACTAGAATCGCCCCTTGTTGCACACCAGTTAAGATGACTTGAAAGAGGAAAATAGTTTTTCAATTTTAACTATTTGTTGTCTGTGAGTCAAATAAGATTTGAACCATTGTCTTCTGGAGTCTGAAAATTTATAAAGTTTAAACTTGTAAAGATTAATTTTATGTGAACCGGGTCAAATGCCTTTTTCATATCAAGAAATACATTATGCATCAAGTTTCTCGTTGTACTACTCAACTATTGGTCAATCGGTGCCGTCTAAAAGGAATAATTTTGTCTAAATCCCGACTGTGCTTTATGCAGTAAATCGTTTTTGTCAAGTAATCTTGCAGATGCAAGAACAAGTACTTCAACTATTATGGAGATAATGTTAAGTATTGAGATATGCTTGAAACTGGAGGGACTGTCCTTACCTCCACCGTTTTAAATTAGATACACACATACTTGTTTTAGCTGATATACTGATATACTGTTGTTTATGATACTGGTAAATGGAGTAGCTATTATATTTGCCTATGTTAATAATATATGTGGACCAATTCAATCAGTTCCTATCTATATTTTGGTCTTGTACGTTTCTTAGGGTTCTTACGTTATTTTGCTATCTGTGCATCACAACATTGACGTGAGCTTATGTAGACTCTCCAACGAAGTAAAGGCAATTCCTTGAAAAGCGTCGTAAACCGCTTAGTTTGTGAAACAAAATGGTTTCATAGGGATAACTGCCTAAGGCGGTGTCCAGCCGGGTAGATCAGCCTTTTTCCAACTTTCCTCCGCGTAACCAATAACCTCACAACATAAACCAGATAAGGACACATTCCAAATTCTTCCAGGTCTTTAAGAATAAACTCATACAAATAAATATCTGAAATGTTACAAACAAAGATACTTAAAATTGACAATGTATTTTAAGTTCCCAGAGGTAATTTTGAAACGTTTTAAAGTACAGATGGCATATGAAAAAGATTGGAGTTCGCGAAGAGGGAAATGTAAATGGTGTAAATGTTATATAGGTATTTAACAACGAAATACCGCTTCCGATATTAGGATCCGTTAGGGAAAATGACAGCTATGGTGGTCGTATTAACAGTGTCCACTGGAGAATAAACTGATATACACCATGCAGATTACATTATAAAATAGTCATATTCATAAACAGGGAATAAAATAGAGGAGAGCAAAAAGTAGAAAAATATCAACTTTTCTAAACATAAGTCGTATATGCGCGTAGTTTTAAACAACTTATTACATATATCAATTTTGCTAACCAAGATATCTTTTACATGTTGAAAATTAATATTTTGTCGATAGTTTGGTAGACTTTTTAAATAAGACTTATATTTCGTAATTATATACTTGCATTTATAAACATGTATTATCTTTAAATCTTTCTAACATACTGAGCGAAACAAAACTAAACACATCAAATTGTTTGACGTTTTTATCTGTGCCAAAAACACTATTTACAAACTATTTCAAACGCCTGCTTGCTTTTTGGCCCGTATTCATCAATCATTTTTAAGCCTAAGTCATGACAAAAGACCAAGTCCAAATGTTCATACCAACAAATATAAGCTTGTTTATGAAATTTCAATGCAATTTTAAGATCAAAATAGCAATGTCAATGTTTAAGTGTCAGTCAAAAGTGCAGATATGTAGTTAAAACAAAATGAAGATATTGTTGATTGATATGAATTACTTGAGCACTTTCTACTTAAAAATAATGAATACTGTCCCAATTGTTATTGAAACCCTCTGAACGCATTGATGCACAGTCAACTTTATATCAATCATTACACACTTTCAAATGATCTATGGCATAACACAGCCCATTTCATAATCATTCTCAAAAAAGAATAAACTGCTTGCCAGAAAACCTGTAAGAATTGAAAATACTGCCGAGGAGCAGCATGGCTTCCTTCTTCAAATATCGTTGTATGAACATACTATTTCTATTTATTCATTAAAAGTTTTGCTGTTTTTTACTTTTTAATGTGCTCACTGACTTCAAGAAACCCCATTATAATAATTACAATATAACAATCTGGCAACCATTATAAAGGCTTCTTTATATTTTTAATCCATTTCTAAACCTTTAGTCTTTTGCTGCTTAGTGAAGAATCCAGACCAGCCAGCTCCTGCCTGGAGTTGTCTGAGCAGGATGCGCATTTTTTGCTTCTGAGCCTACATATATGAGTGCAGTCTTTTCACAATATTGTGATTTTGTATCGCTTTGTTATTAATAAGGATTCATCTGTCAACCGCAAAACACACTTCTGGTAATTTCTGGCACTATGCCACTTAGAACTAATTTCTATTCACGAAGACTTTGTAACTAGCCGAATACAAACAAATGAAATGACACTTCTGGTAAGCTCTTGTTCTAGGTCACTCGGAACAACTCTGCAATTTCTGTTCATTGAGATTCTGGAAATTGTCGAATAGCTTCGAACGGGTTTATGACATACAAATGCTGCGTTTTTGGGCTGGAAGCCCCGTAATATATCACACTATTGCAGACCGTCTGAAAGGCCTGTCTTAGGGTTCTTGGCCGTTTAGTTATGTACAGTGCAACGATGCCGTTCTCTCGACAGGTGAATGTTCAAGGATAAAATAAATTATAAGTATGCTTGTAATAATTTCATGTTTATGTTTACATGTGCCATATTTTATTGCATTAACGAATAAATAAAGTTTCGCTTAAAAGTTTCGCAGTACATGAAAGAAATTGTAAAAATATTAATACATTAATTGAAATAAAACGAGTTCCTAATGGATTAATATAAAACAACATTATAGACAGTATTTATTTTATTTTAAAGTTAGAAAAATATTGAAAGAAATGTGTTTTTACAAAACTTGATCTAATTTTAAATAAAAATAAAATTTATATCTATATATCTATATATATCTATATCTATATCTATATCTATCTATCTATCTATCTATCTATCTATCTATCTATCTATCTATCTATCTATCTATCTATCTATCTATCTATCTATCTATCTATCTATCTATCTATCTATCTATCTATCTATATATATATATATATATATATATATATATATATATATATATATATATATATATATATATATATATCTATATATATATGAATATATATATCTATACATGAAATACAAGAAGTCGGAAGACGTTTTCAAGTAAAACTTAAGAACAGTGTAAGAATATATATATATTCTTACACTGTTCTTAAGTTTTACTTGAAAACGTCTTCCGACTTCTTGTATTTCATGAACATAATATGCACTTGTACCTTACTTACTTGGCATCTCTGGCGATAAATCTGTGACCATGGTAACGAAATCTAAAAAAGAAATAATACGTTAGAATTTAATGGAGGAAAAAAAGATTAATATACGTGTTATACAGCTGCCTATGGGAAGTTTGCCATTTACTTTCCACCATTATTTCCTCATTTAGGGAAACTCGTTCAATACAGCTTTAAAATAATTCCAGAAACAGCGTTTTCAGTTTCCCATCGGTATTATGAATAATAGGAGACCATTAAGAAATAATAGTATGTTATGTTATTAAACATACATGTGCTAATTTAAAGTGCAATTGGCATTTTGGCATGTTGAACGGTTTAGTACTTTTATTCCTAGCAATCAAAATTAAGAACATTGCAATTAATAATTACAAATATGTGGTTAACATATTTGAGTAGTTAACATTTTACAGGCAAACAACCTACAATTGTCAACTCAAATGTTTCAGTTTCATGCATTATATTTTCAAAACATAATTGTTTTAGAGGATCAATTAAATTGCTGTAAATGCCAGTCTTTTGTTTGTTTTATTTGTTAATATTATTGCTGGTCAGAATGTATTTTATTGATATCAGTTTGTATGGACCAAGCTATGGTAATGTTAGGGTAAAAAAGTAAAAGAAATTAAAGTAAAATAAAGTGATTAATAAAGATAAAAAATAATTAAAATCGCCTAAAATTTGCATTTACCGTCTTTGCCTTTGTATAGTGGTAGTTTAGATTTAAATTCTTTGGTAATCTTTTTATGACCTGTTCATACTTACCAATTTATAACACGAAATTTTATTATTTATGTTGAACAATAATAAAAATGATCTAATTAACAAATTACTAAACCTAAAAAGCAATATCTTGCAGCAATGGTTGCGCATTGTAACAGCGGCTGAATGCATAGCATTTCAATTGTAATTCAGTATGTTAAGATTCTTCCTAAAAAACAGACTTTCCTAAAATTCATTAAATTCGATCAGTTTCAATAACATTTTCTTCTTTTATAAGAACGTAACCTTTAATTTGATTAATACAAGCAGTTTGAGTTAGGTCAAGATTTTGTAAGAAGTTTTGTAGATCTAAAATTCGTTATATTCAGTTAATTCGAAACAATATATAATATTTTGCACTTTGAAGTCTAATGAACGTACTATATATTAGTATAATATTACAATATATAATTTCCTTAATGTCGTATTTTGGTGTTCATTTTAGTTATTAAATAGTAATCTACATGGGTGCGTATAAATAACGAGTTCAAAAAGGTCATTTTCCACCATTTTCTCAATGACGCCAACAGTAATCTTTTATATACAGTTGATTCTGCTTATTTCCATAATTTCCCAGATAGAATATATGCAAATTTATGCAGCAGTGGATTATGCTTATCAGCGAAATGGCGCAGACAAGTTATGCATATAACCAAAAATGTTTGACAAAGATTCAGAAGAAAAGGTTTGGTTTCGAATATTTCATCCAGTAAAACGGAATATGGGTATAACCGTTATTCGTTTTACTGGAATCAACCGTATTCATATACAAATCCCTATTAGTATGTTAATCTATTTTTATGAACTTTATTATAAGTTTACGTTTTGCCGTACAAAGTTCTATTCAATATGGGAAAAATCATCAACACTTATATGAGAATAAATTTTATATAGTTGATTTCCTCAAAGTATACTACATGTGATATTTTAATGTAATTTCTAACGACCGTGGCATCGGCGATTTTTTCGTTAATATACGTACAAGTCTGATAACCTTTTAGCTGTTTCGGGTGACAATAATGGCATTTTCGGCTGAAAATGTCAATAAAGGGAATGCAACATACAGTTCTTCTGAAAACTTTTTGGTTTGTAGCAGAATATCGACACTTTACAGAACATATAAAGCTAGGCTCGCTATAGATTTATTACTACCGTGAACCTATAATATTTTGTTCAAGCTAGGTCAAATGATGTTTATAACAATGGACCAGTCAGTTCCGAAGCCTCCATAATAAGCGGATGTTTCGTTTTGCTTTTGAAACAGATCTCAGCGGCGACTAGCTATTTTTATGGAAGAAAACCTCAAGCAAATATCTGGATAGAAACCCCGGCGCAAAGCAGGTCAGCTGAAAGACCTTCCCACATTAAGTCCTTTGCCCCGAAAGGGTAATAAGCTGAATGTAAGAAAGTATGTTGCTCGGACCAGTCTGCACAGTGACGCTATGAGTACAATCTCTGTGCCTTTGATTAGTTAATGGGGGTTATTTATGATTTGTAAATAAGTGTACTGATCACGCCGTGTTAATTGACATAATATCGTAAGGATAACATAAAACAAATCCTATTGTGGTACTCGATGGGTCTCTGAGATAGGTGTTGTGTCAACATAATAGTTTGTGGTGGCATATAGTTTCTGGAAATATGTTATTTGTGGTGGCGTATTTTTATGATAATATGACTGTGGTAACTGTGTGTTTGTGGGTGTGTATAGTTTGTGTGGTCACATAGAGAACAGTGGTTAAATTAAATAGCTTATAATGACCTATACTCCGATACTCCGAAGTGAGCTAGAATTTGTAATATCATTAATTTCAAAGCAATACACGTAAGGTATTATGAAACAATTATTGGAAATGTAAACATTGTGTTAGAAATTATAATTTTATGTTTGTCTTTACTTTAGATTTTTAATGACTACGTTTTTCACCCAAGCAACAGCATTCCTGCACATTTGTAAGCGCCTATAGATGTACATATATTGCTTTAAACAGAAACATACAAATGGCATGTATTGTATAATGATAATATACAAGGTGGGTGATGCTTCTTATAGCTAAAATAGTTTGAAAGGCATTAATTGTGATATTTTTTTCCATTTGGTCAAATTAAATTAGCTAAAAAAAATATAAAAAATATTCAAAAAAATATATATATAAAAAAATGAAAGCACTGCGAGCACTGTCATTTTAACTGCTTCGCACATGTTATATTTTAAGACAATGAAAATAGGTGATAAAATAACAGAGATTGACCCTTCCTTGGATTTGTCTTAAGTCCACAATAAAATAGCGCCTGTTGAAACCCGTTAAAGTAATAAATGCATTGTGTTGAAAGCCTTATATCAACATTGTGCCACTCGCGATGTTTTATTAATTGTATTTATTTGAAGTTTGCTTTTAAACCAAGGCTAGGTAGCATAATTCAAACAGCAATGGACTGCGAAACATGAGGACCCGGGTTCGAATCACACATTGATTTTTTTTTCATGTTGTTTTTTTAATTTATCTTTTTTTTTTCCTACATGTTTCACTTGAAATCATTTTGCAGTTCCAGGGTTTGACAATGTGTATGCCGGCATTATAAGGTAATGTGCATCTTAAGCGTTAAAATATTAAATTCATATGAAAGTACACGTAATCGAATTTTGAAATTCATTTACAAGTATACATTGTGAAAAAAACTAAGATATTGTAAGAACAGTTGCAATACATTGGGTACAACTTTATAAGGAGTACCTAACAACAGATTAGATAATCACTTAGAATAATTAACATATTGAACAAAAACCATGTTACTTTAAGACTTAAACACATTCAACCATTTCGTTATACTGAATATGATTGGATTTCTTAAGCATCAAAAGAAGAAAAAACACTATTTTCTTTTTTACTTTCATTAATTTAAAGTCATTTGACTCTATCCGATGAAAATAACTATTAACAAACTTACCTAATACTGGCATCAAATGAAAGATGTTTTGTATAATAAAACGTTTTAACAAATATCATGAATATTATTGTAAAAAAAACAACAACAACAACGTTTCTAGCCTGCAACCAAGGGATCCAACAGAGAGAAAATCTGTCACTGCTTTTTTTTCACATCAAAACTCAACAATTAAGAAATATTTTCCTTGGGAAACAAATAGCTATTGACATCACAAATCAAAATGAATACATGTATTTTAAGATTCTTCATTTTCTGCATACCTGTGATAATATCGTTCGTGACAGCGAAGCGGCAAAGCAAATAAGCCTAAACAGATTTCTGGTATATTGCAAAAATAAATGGAAGTTAAACATCAATATAAATTGACACATCAAGACACGTAAATACGACCTCCATCTGAAAAATAACATCATTTAGTGGACTAACACAAGTACCTAGAATATTAGTCAGAATAGCAAGACATAGCAAGATACCTAACTGGTTAGGCAGAACATGCTTTGCATTTACTTAACAGAATAACAATTTTTATTCTCAACTTTTATTGTAATTTGTAATCTGCAGATACAATTGTTTGGACATATTACCAATTTACTTTCGGTTATGCAACTTGTAGTGTAATGGTATGATAATAACTCATTAAAACATTAATTTGTGGTGGCATATCTTCTGGAAATATGTTATTAATTTTGTGGTGACATATTTTTATGATAATATGACTGTGATAAGAATGCTTAGAATGACGACCAGCTACCTGCAATAATGTACAAGATGACCAGCTAACTGCAATGATGTGCAAGATGACCCGTTAACTGCAATAATGTACTAGATGGCCAATTAACTGCAATAATGTACAAGATGACCCGTTAACTGCAATAATGTACAAGATGACCAGCTAACTGCAATAATGTGCAAGATGACCCGTTAACTGCAATAATGTACAAGATGACCCGTTAACTTCAATAATGTACAAGATGACCCGTTAACTGCAATAATGTACACGATGACCCGTTAACTGCAATAATGTACAAGATGACCCGTTAACTGCAATAATGTACAAGATTACCTGTTAACTGCAATAATGTACAAGATGACCAGCTAACTGCAATAATGTGCAAGATGACCCGTTAACTGCAATAATGGTCGAGATGACCAATTAACAGCTATAATGTACAAGATTACCTGTTAACTGCAATAATGTACAAGATGACCAGCTAACTGCAATAATGTGCAAGATGACCCGTTAACTGCAATAATGTACGAGATGACCAATTAACAGCTATAATGTACAAGATGACCTGTTAACTGCAATAATGTACTAGATGACCAATTAACAGCAATAATCTACAAGATGACCAGTTAACTGCAATAATGTACAAGATGACCCGTTAACTGCAATAATGTACAAGATTACCTGTTAACTGCAATAATGTACAAGATGACTAGCTAACACAAATAATGAACATGTTGACTAGTAAGCAGTATCGGGTTTGTTAGGTTCTATAAGGCTTTCTCTAAACTATGTCTTCCAGAAAGCGATATCTGAAGAGGTTATTTTTAAGATACACTGTATTATAAATTGGATCGGTTACCTTCGTTCTCGTGACCAACAGGCATAATCATATAAACAGGTTCTCCGTAAATCTAGTTTTTAACCTTGTTTTACTTTTATAAAACCTTCTAGTGCACACATGAAAATTAACAATCTCAAAATTGAACCTTTACTTCACTGTCGATTTGTAAGATTTCCCTTCATAATTGTAATATAAGGAAAAACATGATGTGTTCATGTTTATTATTCTAATTTAATTATTGTTAATATTATTTTAATGATTATTATTGCGAACATTATAAGGATTATGATGATAATAATGATGATGATGATGATGATGATGATGATGATGATGAATATGATGATGATGATGATGATGATGATGATGATGATGATGATGATGATGATGATGATGATGACGATTACGATTATTATTATTACTACTACTACTACTACTACTACTACTACTACTACTACTACTACTACTACTACTACTACTACCACTACTACTTCTATAACACTACTGATACTATTATTATTATTATTATCATTATTATTATTATTATTATTATTATTATTATTATTATTATTATTATTATTATTATTATTATTATTATTATTATTATTATTATTTCTACGTGCATTACGTTATTCTCGGGATGTAAGCGGAAGTTAATTAAACTGAGGTATCAATTATATGCTGCATGTTTTTCATTTGTAAAATACACTCTTACTAAGGTAAAACAAAATACGAACGCAAATATAGACGCAAATATATATTAATGAATTATCGTATGCATATTTGGGGATTTTCTTGTTTTGAAATTCGTGTTGTTTAATATGCTGAATCGTACATTTAAAGTGAGAGATAGCACGATATTAAACACAAATATTCATTAAAATGTTGTCTACAAAACAATACATATTCACGAAACAACTAATTTTCCGAAAGTTTCGTGTGGTTAATATAGAATCTTGGACCATCAGTATGTAATTAAGGAGGAAGCCATTTCAGGTCTATAATTAAATTCGAAATCGTGAAATATAATATTTGTTAAAGCTATTTTCAACAAATTTTATGGAATACTTTTATATGTTTGCGGAACAAACCTGTAAAGAAAAAAAATATATATAAATGTTAAAATAATATTGCTGTCGATGTATTGACATGCATTGCTCCGTTAAAACGATTCCGTATATGCGTCCTTATTATCTCTTTTTGCACTATGTTTGATAATAATGCAGAAAGCATTTGTTGCCATGTTTATAGGTTAGTAACGGGGACTTTTTGGTCAAATTTATAGCCGTTTTTGGTATGCTATCCCAAAGAAAAAAGGTTAATTTTGTTCCAGTTTTCGAAGCATTTCAAATAAGGACAAATTAACATGTCAGAATCCTATAGAAATCTTTCTCATATTTGCCAACATCGATGCTGTTAATCGCGAAAATCCCCACGGGTATGACTCTTTTTCTCAATTTTGTGGGAATCAATTCCAGAAGTAGTAAATAAGACAAACTAAAGCAAAAAACTAAAGCAAAACTTTCTTATTTTAGAAATTTCAATTACCGAACATTGATGCTTGATGAAATTCTGCATTCTACTCATATTTTACTCGTATTTTACCTGTAATCTTATTTATACTTTGAACATATTTTTGTCATTTTTCTTCTAAAAAAAAAACAACAACAATTACCCCACATGATATTCATTTTAAAATTCTTAGGGCAATTTTTGGTGTGTGCATCTGATTTTACGTCCTTATCCCTAGTAGTAAACATAAAAATATAAAAACAATTCAGTCCAATCCGTCAGATTGTAGTAACACTAACAGTGCCCAAAATTCACAAAGTGACAAGAAAATCTCCGTCTGGAAAATACATGGAATAGTTCTTAATCTGTGGTTTACAAAAAGAAAACAATAACAAACAAGCAATAAGCAGAATGTGGTTAATACTTGAGCACTCAGGCAAAGATTGAACACTGTTCTTGCACGTACTTAAATAGGTATACCTCGATCTTTTTTATTTAAAGTACTGTCTTAGAGGTTACATTTCGACTTATTGTGTTACTGACGGAGATAATTTTTATTGCCTGTTTTTCTTTCAACTTTCGTTTTAATGTGCTTAATGGTGTGTGTGTGTGTGTGCGTGCGTGCGTGCGTGCGTGTGTCCGTGCGTGCGTGTGTGTGTGCATGTGTGTGTGTGTGTGTTAGAGAGAGAGAGAGAGAGAGAGAGAGAGAGAAAGAGAGAGAGGGAGAGAGAGAGAGAGGGAGAGAGAGAGAGAGAGAGAGAGAGAGAGAGAGAGAGAGAGAGAGAGAGTGTGTGTGTGTATGAACCAACCACTACGACCTTTAAGAGATTTTATTATGTTGTCCATTATGTTGTCTGAAGTGCTTCTACCTTTGTTACATGCAGTAAGAATTCAGTACAAATTTAAAAGATGAAAATAAGCACGGCTGATTTCCTAAAATAGAACATGGACTTTTCTTGAAGTAGACCCAAACAGCATGTTGACCACCCATGAACATGTCTCGCCTGTCAATAATGTTTCCCGGTGTGCAGTCAGTCACACGACAAAACTCGATCCCCGTCTTTTGTTTTCTGTTAACCCTCGCTCTGTCTTAGCATTAATTGACCTAAATAGTGCAGATCCAGATCAGCGATGTCCAGTTTCGATATATGTGACTAGGAACTGCACTATTTGCGGCTGAATCTGTAATATATCTACCTTTTCACGTGAGCATGTGGTTGTGAGGAATAACTAACAGTTATGCTTATGGCATGATAAGGGTAAGTTCAGACGAATATGACTCTTGAGATAGCATGGCTACGTTCCTTGAAGACTCTGTAATGATGTGGTGCCAGGTTGCATGTAATAGCCAGCACAGACAATTACAGAGACAAGCTTCTGTCCCCAGAACATAACAGCCAAGTTCACCCAACTACATAGACAAGTCGTTACAGGTAAAATTTCTTATTAAATGTGATGCACCGACTGTCGCTATTTGTTTGAAGGTGGTATCCAACAGTTACCTTGGTCAGTTACATCTAACAATATCTTGTTGATGTTCTGCGGAATTTTGGTATAAATTCTTCATAAAAATCATCATTTTCTGATGATGATACAGTGTGACCTTAAAGGGAACTGGTCACGTGGTTTTCTAAGTTTTAAAATAGCTCATTGTGCAGCGTTGCTCAGATAAGAAATACATATTTGTAATGACAAGTGGGGTGTCAGACTTCACTTTTGTACATAGATATAAAGCATTCATAAACAGCATTTCGCGAGATCTTTTCAGATAACAATATTTTATTTGGTTGCTTGAGAAATAAAAATTGGTGTTAATTGTCGAATACCACCTTTGATACATCATTGCATTTTTATAAATAGTCCCCTATACACAATAGCTTAATATTGCAATGTTCTTGTTAAGCACATTGTTTTAACGTGTATCTCTGTTATTGCTGTGTATCTCTGTTATTGCTGTGTATGTTTACTAATATCTGACTGTCAATACTTAGTGGTCTTGCTGTGTCCTAAGAAGGGACGGTCATCGATTCTGTCTAAAGTTGACGAAGCTGCAAGTTTGGAAGATTTACAAATGATTATTGTCCAAAAAGACATACATATGACCCACAAATAAAAGCAATTGTTTTTAACATTGTTTGATTCAATTTTAATTGGAACTGCATTTATGAAAAATTTAAAAATGTAACACTGATGATTTTATTCATACTATAAACATGCATTATACCCAGATACTTTTAAAATCATTTCGATAAAATAAAAACTAACCTTCTTTTTCTTTACTTATTCATATACTTGAAGCATCTCCATTGCAGATATATATTTTCAATGACATAAATTCAAATGCAGTACACGACCTTTGTGCATACATCCTCGGAAAAGCCCTTAGAACGTCGTAAATGCATTATGGATGTTTTTTTACACCAAAAGTCTGCCTAAATTTACTTTTAAAATGAAGAACCAATATTGTGCATGTTCTGTTAAGATTTCTTTTCTTGATAAATTACGATCAAAAGAAAGTATTCTGCATTTAAGGCATAACTAAATCTCTACACACAGATGAGCCAGAGATGGATCCGGGGTGGGGTGGGGGCGGGGGAGGGGCATTTACTGCGATAACGTTGAATAGATCTTGATTCATAACCCCCCCCCCCCTCCACCAAAATTATCTGGATCCGTCCCTGAGTTAAGCTGTTTGTTTTAAAGCGTTTTTTTTTAATTTCTACTTTTCCAATCTATTGTACTCACGTGCGTTCATGCGTTAGACCAGGCACGGACCTGATATTCTAGTTTCCTTGACATAAGATGTTCGATTAGGACCAAATTATGATATTAACCATAAACTATTAACCATTAACCTCGCACCTATTAGACAATTTAATTAGTCGACGAAAGGCGATTAACGTAATATTGAATACATATTCACATATGTCTGCATTTATGAAGTTAAAACAATAATTACTTTCTTACCGAAAAGCACAAAACCGGCTGTTTAAGAATACATCTGAAGGCCTGAGCCATGCAATGTCATTATATTAAACTTTCGGGCCAGAAACAAATCAACACAAGTCCAGTCAAAGCTATCTTTTGGAAAAAATGACCTACACAAAAACAAAAATGTAAATGTTTTTGTTTTGTTCATAAAAGTCACCTTTTTATTAACATCTGTTGTGTTTTAGTAGTTTGTGAATTAAAATGATCAGTTTTAATTGTGCTCAGTTTAACTGGTTAGAAAACGGCAATTTATGTACGCCTCTTCAAAATGTAAAATGTTTCGTAAGCGAACGAAGGGAAATTATATGCGACTACGTGTATATCTATCTACATGTGAAGTATACACGGCGTATATAAAAGACGTGTTAAATAGCATTATTAACAGGAACATTATATTTACTTTAACATTGTTCGTATTATCTTTGTTCTTTGCTTTATTATTTTAATACACAATTCTGTCTTTTTGCCGGCTGATCGTTTCACGGCGGTAACTTATCTTGTTTTCTCTATTTTCCTATATCTATATAATGCCTATAATGTCTCGAGTTTTGTCATTTTTATTTCCATATTTGTGCCTCTTGGCTAGTGATAGTCAAATTTAAATATGTGCTAATATTCTTTTCATATATTTTTTTGTTTATTCTGAACATTTTGTAAATATTTTTACAAGTTCAAGTGTAAGTAGACTTACAGCGCCGTAAACAAATATTTCATTTTTGCATTTAGTATTAAGATAAATAATAAGATATATTTCAAACACTATTTCATTCATAGTATTTTATTATTTTTAAATGGATTAATTAAATGTGTTACATTTATTGCCGTTAAAAGAAACCGCAATAAGACCCAATTAAGGATAATACTAATGCATAATCCTCCACTTAGCATAAACCCACATTGTTCTGCTATTCGTTTACGATAATAGTCGAACGTAAATTAAGCTTAAAAAAGTACAAAACGCACACCAGCACTAGTAACTATTTAGGAAATAATAAAGGCAAAATAAACTTTATCGGGCATTATGCATAAGAAGATTGATGACTATAGACAGATCTTAATAAATGGTTAAAGGTATGACGTGGCAATAAGACTAATCAACGTTAACATGGCGTAGGTAGGCAGTTCACTTTTCTGTCAGATTAATGTGTTCTTCTTTCTTTATCTTTAATAAGAAAACAATAAGCATGTTGTCGTTAGTTTTGTCACTACTTTTTCTGTACTTGAATGTTTTTGTATGTGAGAAGAAACTCTTAAGTTTGCGCCACTTTAATAAACGATCTGTCTGTCTGTCTGTCTGTCTGTCTGTCTGTCTGTCTGTCTGTCTGTCTGTCTGTCTGTCTGTCTGTCTGTCTGTCTGTCTGTCTGTCTGTCTGTCTGTCTGTCTGTCTGTCTGTCTGTCTGTCTGTCTGTCTGTCTGTCTGTCTGTCTGTCTGTCTGTCTGTCTGTCTGTCTGTCTGTCTGTCTGTCTGCTAACATGGCTATGCTTAATTTGATATACTTTAAACAAGACGTGCTAATATCGATCAGCCAGATCCCGCCTGCTGGGAACTGTCTGATCCGGATCTACTTGCTTCAAGTCATTATTGATTCGACATATATTTGATTTTTTTTAAATAAAGAATTCTGTAATTTAATAAGCAAACGCAATTAGAATTAATTCGGGCATTTTTATTTGCCAATAAAGCAGTAACCACCGCCAGACGTAGCAGGAAATAATGAGTAGTTAACTATCTCCTCCTAGCCTTACCCGAATTATTGACTCTCTTAAAGTATCCCCGATAACAAAGGATTGACCGGGGATGTCAAAAGGCAGCCTTTGGATCTATTGTAAAGAGATCAACGAATCCTTAGAAACATAATTATATAGTACGAAAGGTAGCATAAGGCATATTATATTTTAATGAACTTTTGAACAGAGCTGACAGTAATAAAGTATTGATCTATCTGTATAGCCAGGTAATTAACAGTTCCTTTAGAATATCCATTTCGTGCGGACACGCCTAAACTCCTAACACGCTACATGTGTAAATAACCACCGTGCAAATCTTAGTTATTCACAAACACATTGAAGATGTATCAATTTATAAGACACGGCGGTAAATAGTGACGATCCTAATTAGACAGCTCGGAGCGGGAGCACACAGCGGGAGCCTGACTGATCTTGGTCTAATCTATTTGCCAATGCCCGATCAAATTGTGTTCAGCATGTAGAGACGGTTAACGGTCGTGTGCATGCAGTCACCACTAGAATATTTTGCTAATGAAGTTTTTGAAGGACGATGTCAAGTTTAATAGTCACAAACACATTTACTTGTTTTCAAATAAACACACATTAGATAAACTCCCAAGTGCACGCACATACACGCATACGTACATAATTCTCTTGCAATTTTTTATCCCAAAAACAGAGATTAACACTGATTACTAAACTGAAATGTCTGAAAGTCAACAAATCAAAACATGAATATTCGAATTCTGAACCATAGCGTATCAGGTATTCCGATATCTTAATGATGAATTACGCTTTATTTAATTACATCTAACTTCACAACCTCCACATCTTCCTATTTTTCACTAAACATTTATACAATATGCAAACAAATAAAGAAGACAGTTTCTCGGAAAAAAATGCAGCAATGCGCTATTAGCTGACTTTCTAAGCTTAACACGGCCGCAGATTCAAAGACGTTCTTTCATTTGTTTGAATTCCCAAAGGGACTTGTTCAACGGACAGAAAGCCTCGTAGAATAATACCATATACTATTGACAGAACAAATTCAGACAGGCGATTCATTGTGTACAGCTTTAAGGTTTGTCCGTAATCCCCAGTTCATATTATTAACTCTAAGTCTGTCAAGATTTGATCAGGCTTTTTAAAAAAAAAATGAGAACCAGATCGTCCAACTCCTTGTTGGAAGAATATATGATCAAGATGAACACTAGTTGTTGCTTTGTTACTATAGATACCTCTTCTTATAACACAGTTAAGTTAAAAAATAACAATGTGTATGGGTCTTGAGAAATGTTGAAGAATTAGTTTTACAGGGATCCACATGCTTAAGTTTGTGAACGTTACAAGAGGCAATGTGGGGTTTTTTCCCCGTACGTTTAGAATTGCGCTGAGGTAATATATCAAGAGACCACGTGAATAAAAAACCATTAAACACTTTAAACCACGCTAAGATTATAACAAATTGAGATGTCAAATATATGCAAGTAATAAATTGAACCACGTTTAACGGTATTTCTATACTTTGCAAGAACGTCAATGCTAATTTGCACAGGCATTATATAACTTAATCACAAAGAAACAAGATATTGCCTAACAGAAATGATATTCTGAAATACCGGTAATTTGACGGAAATAGTCCGTGTTGCTAATTTGCATTGGTCTAGTATTCTTTAATATTATATTGAGACTAGCACCGAATAAATTAAACATTATACCATTAATGTAATGCTTGTGATGAATGTCATAACAAGGTCTCGGTTTGCAGTGTTCGTTGAATGTAATCATTCACCTTTCCTGTGGCTATTGTACAGAAGGTGCTGCGATATCACTATTGTGTCGGTTCTGGCCATTGCGTCAATGATTACATTCAACACACCAGGTGTCCATCAGATCTAGGTGTGATGAAAGCGATCATTTGGCCGAGATGTCATCACTGTATAGTAAAGCTTCCATCACCCCTTCACCACTATGACACTATACTCGCTACTTGTGAACACTTCGATATTTGGTTTCGTATATTCACACCATTTCTCGTGCTCTTCATGTGAAATAAATGCCTATGAAAAATATGATTATATAGGAATTAGACTGTTTTTACCTGAAGTAAAGTATTACTGCTATTGTTTTAAATTATGTTTTGTTGACCCGTTTCTAATTCAGTCTGAATAAGGCTAGCGCGTTGTTGTTTTTTACCCATTTTGGGCTGTGGCATCGCCGCTTTGTACACAAAGAAAAAAAGGAATGTTTAGTCCACCTAGAAAAATACATGGGGGTATGTCGTCCACGTAGAAAAATACATGAGGGTATCTCGTCCAAGTAGAATACACGGGGGTATGTCGTCGACGTAGAAAAATACATGGGGGTATGTCGTCCACATAGAAAAATACATGGGGGTATGTCATCGACGTAAAAATACATGGGGGTATGTTGTCCACGTAGAAAAATATATGGGGGTATGTCGTCCACTTAAAAAGTATATGGGGGTATGTCGTCCACTTAAAAAGTATATGGGGGTATGTCGTCCACTTAAAAAAAGCTAGTTTTTGTTGTTTGTTTTTGTGTTTGTTTTTTGTCCGAGGTATGTTTGTATACGGGTGAACATTGGGAAATTTAACAATAGAAAATTATTCAATGCCGTTTTCAAATAATGTTGAATTACGTATAGTCAGAGTATTACGCCACAAAAAGATTGGGTTTAATTTAGACAATCGAGAACAAACAAGGACACATTAAATTAAATATCAAATCAGACAACAAAGACAGATAAACACAGAAGGTGCTACCAAATAGTTGTGATTGGTTTTGTCGTGGCAGCAGTTTAATCTTCTAGCAGTTAAACAAAACAAAACAAATAGTTGAAGATACCGTGCATTGGTGAAACTTATATGTTTGTAGAAGCTGTATGATTAGAACCATTAAAAATAAACAAAAGTAACTGATTATATAGAAAATAATGATTATTTCAAAACTTCTTACGTGCCATTCTTTGATAGATCCATTATTATTATTATTATTATTATTATTATTATTATTATTATTATTATTATTATTATTATTATTATTATTATTATTATTTTTATTATTGTCATAATTATTATCAAAATCATCATCATCATCATCATCTGAAAAGATCTTTATAAATGAAGATAAAACTAGAGAAAAAAGACAAAAAATAGCCAAAACGACTTTCGGTGCCGCAATTTGTGAAAATTAAATAAGGCTAACAGTCAAATGATTGGAAAATAACATGTTTCAAAAAATGTTCATAAAATTCTTAATTAAAACCTACCAAAAGCTTTATCTTTGTCATTGCCAATCGCTATTTAAGTCCTTTCAGTTTTCTACCGGCAATACAAGGACATTAGTTTATCAGCAACTTTATGTCCCTAAAACCGTGTATGTAACAAGTATTCTTATAAAATGCATTAAGCCAGAACGATAATTGAAATATAATGCAGATGATATACAAGAATAAACAACATGTAGACACATTACCTTTGGATGAGTCCATCGCTGCAGCAGTTCTGTCCGGTGGGAAGCAGGTCCCACGATCAGAGGTCGTCTTGCAGCGCGGATTTAATTACTTTTGCCATTGTATGCCACTACTAATTACCCGGAGTTGCTTTACGGCTTGGAAACTGGCAAAATGTTATCAAACGACCGCAAAAGCCAAACTGCAATCCTGAAATTGCATGCCCACAGAAGCCCTGTTTTTGTACATGAAGACCGACAGTTAAATCTAACAATACACACCTGACCAAATCCGAAGCTTACCATGTTTTGTTATTGCTACTTTCGTTTGCTAAAGCTTCGAAAAGTTGTCTGTCACTTCTTGCAAGAAGACCGAGTCTTTATGACAGCAACGGCGACCACGTGACCTATAACAAAGGCACACGTCGTGCATATCGATTGTGGGTTTTGTGTAACTGTTTCTCGGTTCCACCAATAGCGTTGAGGTTTGCTGGCTGGCGGAGACTTTTACAAGACGACATGTGATACCTGAAAACTGTTCAGAACTCGTATATTGGGGACTCCTGGTTTGCGCAAAGGTTCACAAATGTACGTCATTTGGCATAACCGCTTACTTGAAAGCCGATCCCTGCACCTTTTTTCCTAATATGCACTATCAGTTCTTCCAGATTTATCGTGTACATGCAAAATGTAAAAAAAACTAGGACTTTAGACAGATGTATGTTCAAATATCCCTTTATCACAAAGGGTATATAGAATCTTCAAAATTAAATTTAAGCAAATGTATTCGAAGCTGCAGGTTAAAAAGTTATCCGGTCGCACCTCACTGGCTGGCGCCGCGGACGACTTACGGAAAATTCCATTTGTATGTTCGTTCAGAGGTCGGATAGTTGGTCGTTTGTTTGGTGATGTCATTTGAATCCGATAGAAAGTTTCAATGTGTGTTAAACTTGGAACAGATACTACCGTTGTTTTTAAGGCGGTTATGCATTTTGTCCGAAACTCTTGCGGTACTATCCGCTCATTGTCTTGTACTAGACTGGTAATTTTCCATTGATGTCCAGTATATATAAATGTGACCACTAACTTTTAACATCAGGTAATGTCATCATCCGGGTATTCGGCTCTGACGTCGATATGTGTTGTTTTTTGTTGTTGTTGTTGCTGTTGTTGTTTTGCGGAATTCTTTGCATTTATCAGTAACTGTTTTATGTTATTGAGCCAGTTGAACTTTGTTTGCGTCTCATTTGGTGTGTTATTGTTATTGGAATTTTGTGTGCATGTTTACTTGTTTTTTAAATTCATCGCAGCGACAAAATTTTGGACTTAATAACGTCCAGCTATTTTGGTAAAGAAAGATCTCAAGACAAACATCGAGCAAAATCACCGGCGCACCACAGGTCAGTTTGAAGACCTTCAAAAATTAAGTACATCGCTTCGAGCTGGAATCGAACGCACGCGGTGAGAGGCTAAGCAGTCAGAGGCGTTACGTGTCAGCCTCACTATCACTTTTCAACAGGCGCCCCGGACTTATATGCATATGTATAGTGTGCGTGCGAATATTATATATAATTTCTTAACATTCCAAAATTACATATGTCATTCGCTGTTTCCGCTAAATTGCTGGTACACGAACGTTCATTGTCTGGTACACGTTCATTTTATACGGTACTTATATTTTATAAATCCGGAACATATCCGTTAATTATACGGTTACTGTGAGGGACGGACAAAAAAAAACAACAACACTCTTTCGTACCACCATTCGGATCACCTTGACTATTTTACTTTCAGAAATAGACATCGGAGGTAATATGGGGGGAAAGTAGCCCCGGCAAAATAGCGGCAAATCCCAAAAGACCATTATACACAATCTGTAGTCATAACACGTTGCTTAATGGCACAGCCACAGCAAAATATCGAAGAAAGAAGTTAATGTTGGAGAGAGAAGGTGGGGTGTAGGAAGAGAAAGATTTATATAAAGCTGTTTAATTTCTATGTACAACAATCACAATCTATGTGAATAACTGCAGCAAGTATTTAAAATGTTTTTCCTACACGATTGACATTATAAACGTAGTCTATATGATACAAACTTAGTTCAGAAAAAAATGAATTTAACTGTAAAAGTATGATATGGACTGCATTTTGATTATCTGATTTTGTTATTTTTAAGTGACACCTTAACTTACTTTAAATGTGCAGCAACTACTCTACGATGTAGGAAGACCGAAGCTCCTACGAGAATCCTGGTGTGTTAATAACCATACCTTCAGGGTTGTTGTTTTTTTTCGAACGTGTACGGAAAGGGCCGAATGTGCTTCGACTACCGTACACCAATCGGGACCCCTCGGCGATTTCTTCGGAAATAGACCTCGGGAATCATATGCAGAGAAAGTAGTCCATCCCTGATCATACACGTGATGTAAAGTCTTCAATTGTTCAGCTTTCAGAGTGTGTTTTAAATTTAATTTTTCAACAGCAAAAGACACACATTCTTCGAAGATCGCCATATTTAAACAAACGCGCTTAGGTAGCCGAATTACAACCGACCATATCACTGAATCTATAAATAGATGGTTGTATCACTGCTATGGTTTACGAGGTTTTTTTCGGAAAGTTACGGAAATGGCCGAGTTGTTACGATTGACCGTACACCTGTATGATCAATCGGAACTCCTCGGGTAATTCCGTCCTCGGGACAATCATCCCTCGGATGTATCTGGTGCAATAATACTTACAGAAATCACTATTCGTTTTGTTCGCCGGAAGTCAGAAGAAAATGTTTAAATGTAGTTCGCACAAAACATAAACAATGGCGTCGTTTGACAGCTATGTCTTTGCTGCGCTGGGTAAATTAAACTTTGATTATTTAAATTTGAAGCAGCCACAAAGTGAAGTTTTACAGGCATTGTACTATAATGAGCTGTCATCCAAGCTGCCATCTTTGTCTTGACGCTTGTCACAAAAAGAAGTCCTATTTAGGGAAAAGACCGAGCTAATCCGACTACCTACAAACATCCGAGAGATGATTCGTGAATTATCCGAGTTGTTCCGATTGCTGTACGATTAATACGTTGCATAACCTGACCGCGGAAGCTGCGGAGACGGACGTCATTTTTATCACCGGATAAGTGGCAGGTCATTACTGTGTGCAAACACATAGCCTTGAAAGCGGATTTGTAACACCTCTTAGTGGCTTTTCGTCTAACGAACAATGTCTAACAAAAAGAAGCATGCCTTGCTTTCCAATGACATCTTAAATAAATCGTTCAGGATATCCGAAGATCAGTAGAATATATGTGTGCTTTATTAAATGCTCGGGCGTTCAAGGAGAACATACCGACTATATAGAAATGTTGTTACTCCCTGTTGTTTTGGTGTACAATTTTAAAGGTGATATCCGACAGTTTGGACCAAAATATTTTCATTAAAGATCCCAATAAATCATTGTTACCTGAACAAATCTCTCAAAATGCTGCTTATTAATGCCCTACACCTGTCTGATAAGTAAACCATAACATCACAATCGTCATTTCAAACATGTATTTCCTATGTGAGCCACGCTGCACAGTTGCCTATTTTTAAACTAAGAAAACCACGTGACCATGTTTTAGCTCATCACTGTCATCCATTGTGAATTCGATGTTTATTTTAGCAGGAATCCCAATCGTTCTTATTTATAGATTTGAAAAGAATGAATATTTAAGTGTTGATTAACGAGTTTTACTGCCCTAAAATTGAGATACTGTTGAAGATTGTCAAAGCTTAGACTAAAGTATAATGTTTTTCTACAGAAATTATGCGCAAATACACTAAAACAAAGGTCAGATATTGTTACATATATTTGATACAGGCATTAGATAGGCCTGTAGACCTACATGTGAATGTTTCAAGCCTTGACTATATTTCAATCTATTCTTGGAGGTGGACAACGTAGCCTGCTGTGTGTGCAGACGACAACTTTAGGGGTGTTAAGCATAAATGTTCACCGGAAGTAGAACCCCTGATATAAAGTGTTTATTGTTGTTGTTGTTGTTGATTTTTTCAAAGTAAATTATTTTGTTTTGTGACTGCATTTGCTGAGGTTAAGATAATCTAATGCAGTTTGGTGACAAAAATGCTGAAACATTGTAGAATTATGAAAACGCAAAAATAACTGCACTCATATTCCCAATAATAGACTGATTCATTTAGACCGGAACTGATCATTTCACTGAAATTGTACGGATATGCTATGCAAAAAACAAGATATATGTTTTCAGTGGAGGATAACAGTGTTTGCAACACATAACTTTTCTTTGCAGAGGCCCGTTTAATTAGATAATGCATTGCTCTTTCTCAGCATATATAAGTTTGTAGTTCCAAAGAAACGGAAAATTGCTTTTCACATTTACTAAAGAGTAAAGAACAAATTAATTTAGTGTCGTTCAACCTTTAGAAAGGGCACTGCAGTAAAGGAACAACTACACTAAATTATAACCCTCCGAAAAGTTGGAAACCATGAACAAGTTATGATAGAGCCCCATAATATATAGGTGAAAAAAGCTGTTTATTGTCTCTCAGAAAGACCCAGAAATAAATCAACTTTTGCAACTTGCAAGAAGGTTCTGCTTCATAGAATGCACTTACCGCCAAGTTGCCAGTCGGTAGCCCCCAGATTTTAATGAAATATGTTCGTCCGGTAAAAGTGGATCAGTGCATTATTGATCATAGGTGTTAAAAAGTTTTGCTTTCTTTTAAATCAACGCAGTTTCTGACACCAAAAGATTAAGGCTATCTTCAAAATAGGAAATTTGATGCCAAAAACATAGCAGCATACTGTTACTAAAGAGAGACCGTCCATGTCACAGATTCTACTACCGGTCGCTATTTAGGGTAACCACCCTTAATGAGAGACATTAGTGGATAGTCTCCCCTGATTAATCCTTCAATGTAAGAGGGTCCTTTCATTTGAATAACACGGTTTTTTTGCTAGTACTCTCTAGAGTGGTTGTTGACTTTTCTTGTGATGCCCAGCCTAACCACCATCAACGAACACATTTTCTTGTTTATATAACATATATCGATAAGTATTTTAATGGTTTCAAAGCTATTTTTTATCCAAAGGTACGAAATTTCCTTGTAATTGCACCATCAGCTAAAGAACGGGGGACAAAGGCCAAGAATTCAAATTGCAATGACCAACCAACTATTTGCACTTAAACCAGGGCCGTGACATACTAAAGTAATAAAGTGGAGTGCTTTCAAACGGATATCAGAAAACGTTCTGCAGCTGATCAGCCAGATATCGTGATTATGTGGCGGCGTGTTGTGATATGCCCGGTGTTCATGCTATTATACATGAAATAAATATTATTTATTCTTGCGACATTTCTTCCGAAAACGAATTAAAAGGATTCTTCATTAAAATGTTCACTAGTCTTTTCAGATTCCGTCATTAAGGAAAACGAATGACTTTTAGTCTTTAAAGAAATAAAAGTTATGCCCGTTTGAGCTTGAAAAAAATACAAGCTCGATTCTAAATATCGTAAGAGGCATTTTAAGTTCAGTAAATTCGGAATTCTTTGACACTTATTAAATTGCACTTTCTCTTGTCATACTGGTATTTGCAATTCGACAGTTGTCTAATACACTGAAAAAGACGAAGAGAAAATTAACAAAGGAAAAGTAGTCTTTTATTTGAAAAAAATGTGTCCATTTGAAATGAAAAACAAATGCATTAACGAATAAGGAAATTGTTAAAATAAATAAGGAAACTCTAAAGATATCAAAACGTCTTTCTTTACAAATCTTGTCAAGTATTTAAATAACATTGTCTCATATGTTTCAAGGTTGACTATACTGACTCGACAAAATCATTTTAAATATATCAGTGTCTTCAAGGCCAGCGAGAAAGCCATATTTATGCTTTGATTTGTTGCATTTCTCTTCATACAGGGGTTGCACCAACCTCCAACAAAAATAGGTCTAAAGAAAGACCATCCGAAAATAAGATGCTGACGAGGTAAGTAGAATAAAAGGCACACAGCTGGCTAGGTACATCATTTCGCTTTATCCATAATCGGACTCGTTTTTGTTTTTCATTATTTCGAGAGTATTTCTTCTAGAAAATAGCTGGACATCGCCATACGTCCATAATCAGAATGCTACAGTGTGTGATTAAAAAAAAATTACAATGTATACTAATTTCTCGAATACTGTTACCGTTCAATCTTTTGAAAACGGAATGAGTTTTTCTGTTTAATGCTTTTCCAGATTCAGTTTGTGCAAAATTAGAATTATTCCATGTTACTATGGATGTATTTCCAGCGTCTGGACTTAATCTGTTGAAGCATAACAAATAATAATCAAAAGGACAGAGAATGTCGTTATAAGTCTATGCTGGCATTGTCCATAAAGGTAGACGCCATCAGATCAGAGAAGTGCACAGGGGTCTGCTTTAAGCTAAAAACGATTGCTTTTAAAGCGGATCATGTTTTAAATATCATACGAGTTAATAGGGAAAATTTAATGAGAAATTAAGCCACGTACCCAAACATATAATTGCGTATTTAAATGCACTATCAAGATGAAATACTTTAATAAAAAGCATAAAAATCTTCAAATATGAATCTTAATTCATTTTTTTCTATGTTGCTGTTGTTGTTTTTCTACGTAGCTGTCTTACCTCTCTGAACGACGTACGGTAAGTCCGAACAAATATTATCTTGGATGGTTGCATATGGGCGTGTTTTAACATTACAATTTTCACAATAAAAGAGCTTAAAGATCGAAAAACATGCAATTATAACCCTAAAATAGAACTGGTAGTAATATAACAGTGCATAAAACGCAACATTTACACACACTAACGTCTTAAAACAAGGGGATACAATTGTTTATGATGAAATTCATATCGCAGTCCAAGGACAATGTAAAATAAATAGAAATATGTATGAAATGTCTTTTGTCATACATATTACACGGAGGTCATAAAAGAGACATGGCCAAGTTTAGTGTATGAACCACCAGGGGCAGATCCAGATTATTATTTTTTTATTTTATTTTATTTTTTTATTTTTATTTTTATTAGGGGGTGGGGAGGTATGAATAAAGATCCATTTAACTTTATCGCAGTAAATTCTAGATATAGATGCACAGTATGACGTCACAGTCGCGCACTCCTCCGCACCTCAATTTTCGACATCGGCATTTCCCGGTGTTATTTCCAGAATTTTCCGTAAAAGGTCGGTTTTAGCTGTGCGTTATTGCGGATTGGACACGCTCCACAGAAATTTATTTCTGAAACGTCCAATCGTTTTCTATCTGTCCCGAGATATATTTTTTCCACATACACTAATTACATTGGCCCTGGAATCTCGAAAGTGCTTAAAGTCACATTCAGTTTTATTTTGCATCAACTTTATACAGCTGTGTATAATGGTATAGCGCTCTTCACAATATTGTCATAGCCTATATAATTAAAATAAAAATTAAGCTACAATAATGCATGTGCACTGGATCTCAGACTATGTATCATGAAAAAATGCTTTTGTTATATTGAATGTCTGTGAAATGCAAACAACAATTGGGAATATTGTCTCCCTTGTTTGATAATATCCGATGTAGTCCAAAAAGTAGGTAGGTCCTTTAAAGTTGGAATTCTTCGACTTTATCGCCTGTGTTTTTTGCAGATAATGCAATATCAAAAAGTAAAATTTCTTACGTGTGCATAAATATGAGCCCTAAATCCATTGAAGTACTAACTGAGATATTTTATATTAGCAACAAAATGAAAGTGTTGGTAGATGATGGCGAACCTGGATATCAAAGGGAAAGCATGAAAGTGAACATACACGCCAAATAGTACAAGCATAGAAACCGAGTAAACCAAATAAAAGGACCTACTTGCATGTCCGGATTATTCAGGGGAGACTATCCACTGATGTCTCTATTTCTGACAGAACCGACTAATTGCAATTACATTCTAACGATATATTTTAATGAGAAATTATTATTTGACTTTTACTAGTTTTTCAACCCTAAATAGAATAAAATAAAACAGATCTTTATAATAGTACGTACCATTATTAATTGTGTCAGTATAAACCTATATTATAATATCACTAAATTTTGTTTCCACATAAATATACGGCTTTACATTGTTGTTGTTTTATCTAAAAAAAATTAATCATAATTAATATTTTTACAAAAAAAAATGATTCTATGTCGAATGTTCTTGATTTCAGATTCAATTATAGTCACGTCTGAATTCCCATTTATTTTATTCATTCCCAAAGGACCAATGCAATTTTCAAGTTGATGGGTTTTTTTCTCTCGCGAACAGTTTGTTGACAATACAAAACAGTTATAGTCGCAATAAAAATAGTTGGCCACTTTACGCAATGAAACACGGTGTTAAAGATTACGATGATTATAGGCAATCATTATGAATTCTTGAATGCCTGATTTTCATTAATTTATATAGCTCCTTATCAAAATACTTAAATATTGTGCCAATAAAGCATACAAACCATTTAAAGAAATAAATGCGTTTAAAGTCATCATCATCATCATCATCATCATCATCATTATCATCATCATCATCATCATCATCATAAGATTTCCCTTGAGCAGCACCATTATCAGCAGCAGCAGCAGCAGCAACAGCCGTAAAAACATCAACAATGGCAGGATTATATTATTTCCCCTTAGCAGCAGCACCCATTATCATCATCATCATCATCATCGTCGTCGTCGTCGTCGTCGTCGTCGTCGTCGTCGTTATCATCGTCATCGTCATCATCTCCGTATGATTTTCCTTTAGCGTTGCGTAATAACAAGTTAAAAAGCCATATTAAGAAGGCAGAAAAATGTGTATATTCTGATCAGACAGTAAGTTAAGGATTTGTTAAATATATTTGTATAAAAATATAGCTTTAGAAAATGGTTTATGCAATATTAAAGATCTATTTATTTAAGACCTATGTCACATCAAGATAAATCGATAGATCTCAGTTAAATGAAAATATATATAAATAATTAATTTACTATTAGATGTGTTAAATATATTATAATTTGTTTTAAAGTATAATTCTCGTTAATAAACAACCACAAAAATGAGTAAACACCTTTAGATTCAGAATTATTTTCCTCTGAAGTCTTTATTAACTTCTTTGATCATTTTTTACAACAATCGATGTGCAATAAAACAATGTAATGTATGAATTTTCATATAATGATAAATAAATAATGACTGTAATAAAATATGTTTTCACTACGCGGCTCGATCTGAAATATACAAATTTAACATGCTTTAAAAAACGATTAAAATGCATGTTCAATTACAGCTATTGTCAAGCAACAATTACTTATGTTTAGCATTATTAACAATTTGTCACTAAAGTGGATGTTTGTTTTCCTTTGGACACAGTTTTGTTATCTTGTTCCGAAATTGACATTGTAATGAAAACTAGACCAAAATCAAATAAAAAAATTCCCATTGGAAAGATGGTTGTGATTGTAAATACAGAATTAGTATGTGTCGACGACCACATGTGAAACAGTTTCCAATTTAGCTAACTTCGACTTTATGCCAGTCATTATGTCCGCGGTGACAACCTTACCAAGACATCGCCGTCTGGCTTAAGAAACGAGCCTTTTGAAAGTGTTGGTGGAAATGCAAGTGTTGGTGATGGTGCTGCCTTAACACTTTGAAACAAACGAACAACAGCAAGTTTGGTTTCAGCCAAAGCAAGCTTCATTCCAACGCAATTTCTTGGTCCAACACCGAATGGAATATAACTGCATGGATGAATGTTCTTCTTGTTCTCAGGTGAAAACCGTTCAGGGTCGAATTTGTTAGGTTCCGGCCAGTATTTAGGGTTTCTGTGTATTATGTGCGTGCTAATTGTTACATCCATGCCTTTTGGTATGTGCACGCCGTTAATAGTGACGTCTTCGGCAGCAGAGCGGTTAAATCGTAACGCAGGGCAGTAGAGTCGTAACGTCTCACAGACAACCATATCTAAATAGTTCATGTTCATTAGCTTGCTGATAGGCGGATTACCTGTTCCAACCTCTCTATCGATCTCCTCAATAAGCAGATCCTGGCAGTGTTTGTGAAATGCCATGTTATATACAATCCAAGACAACAAAACGGACGTGGTCTCGTGTCCAGCGGCCAAAAATATAATCCCGTTGATAATGATTTCATCGTCGGTAAGTCCTCTTGCTTTTAATTCATCAAAACTCTCCTTGTGACTTGCAGCTACGACCGGAATGCTTTTTTGCGTATCCATCATTGATTTGAGCAGGTCGTGAAATGAAGATCCTTTATTATCTTCTTGTTTCTTGTCATTCATTGCCTTTCGTACAGCTGACCGCAAATACGCCATTGCGTCTTTATCGATGAAGCCCCCTGCCAGATATGTAATCCAGTCAGCAAGATCGGGGAATAGAAAGTTTAAAGTGATGATTATGTTACCAAGACCAACACCGAGTACCTTCGAAGCATGTTTTACAAACTCGTCCTCTTCATTCCTCAGAGTGTCGATCTCCAGCCCGAACGCAGCGCTGCAAATGATATCCATTGTCAGGGCTTTGAACATTTGGTACATCTCAACTTCGCCGTTAGGAGATTTGATTCGCTTTTGGTTCAGAACTGCGACAAAGTTGTCCATGCATCGGTCAACTACTGGTCTCAGGCTGTTCATTTTCGCTGTTGTGAAGGCCGGTTGCAGGACTGTGCGGAGATATTTCCACAAGTCTCCACTGGCGTTGTTAATAGAGCGTTTCCATATCGGGGACTGTTTCACTGGTTCAGCTCTGTTGTAGAATTTTGAGAACTGCTTGATGCAAATCTCTTTAATCATGTCTGCGTCGTTGATTATCAGAGCTGGACAATTACCATAAAATGTACCAAAAACTGGGGCGTATTCTGTACCGGCGTTCATATCGAAGTTAGCCATCCCATCTTTTAAATACATTTTCAGATGTCCAAAAATGAATGCTGGTTTTGGTCCTGGTATGCCTAATCTTTTGAATGTCTGATGTTTGTGCCATGAATAAGCAGCAATGAGGAGAAACAGACAAATAAAGACCACAATAACACTTCCTGTTACCAAGAGAAACATGTCTGTGATTTGCACAAAAACTTACTTGTCTTTTTCGACTTAATTGCTTTTTAATGTGCTGTTTATCAATGTTAACTTTCAAAACACTGATGCCGAATAATATCCGCAACTATTCGATAGTTTTGAACATAAGGCAAAATGTTCCAAAGCCGGAAGGTATTTACGTTTGTGTTTATCCTCGATAAAAGTGATCGGGCAAGCGCGTCTTTATAGCCTCGAGAGAAATTTCACGACCAATGGTATACACTCGTCGTTGAAGCAAACGGCACACGACTGATATTTATTTGATTATGACCTTCATCCGCCCCACGATCTAGGACATACACTCCAGACAAATATGTTTCCCGTGGTGGTGAAATGTAGTCCTGACGATGATAACGTATGTCGTGGCGTTGTGAAATACAATGTACTTTGTCCTTATCAGTTCTAGCAACTACGGCTAAACATTCTCGTCAATGATATATTAAATGACTATGTATGCATTTACAATTGCTTGGATTTTAAATAAATATTACGATTAATCCATGAAGATAAACGGACATCAATAGCAATTTTTAATTTTGTTTACTGTAATTCCACTGTATTTTCGCGTATAGTTAAGTTAAAATACTCTGGTATCTTCCTGTTGACATGCAGAGCGTCTGTAAACATGACCGATTTATATATGGGCTTTCCCGACCAATAAAAAACTAGTATAACGATAAAGGTCATAATGGCCGTGCATATGTCGGTGCAATCGGAACGCCTCGGATAAATCATGAATCATTCCTCGGATGTATGACGGAACACTACCTCGAAAATAGACGTGTCGGTTCTTATGACGTCATCAAAACAACAAAGAGAAATGTCTTGTTATCCCTACTGAAAATGCAGTAGTGACTGTAAATCTAAACAGACTTGAACAGTTAAATTGATGAATGAAGGTTTATAGGATGAAATAATCACATGCACTATACCTACCGCCGTTTTAATAATTTTTATGGCGTTTTCTTTATTCGGCGAACAAAAGGATCATGATTCTGTAAGTATCATTGCACTGGTCCGAGGGACGATAGTCTCGAGGACGGAATTACCCGAGGGGTTCCGATTGATGTCGGTGCTATGTCAATTTTAAAACAGAATGTACAATATTGTATAATAACTCAATGTAACATCAGAGTGGAGATTAAGATATCCCACTCAAGATAGCTTTAATACAAGAAACGTGGTCATACCACGAAACCAGGTTTTCAACGATTTAAAAATTAATTTTAGTAGTAAACTAAAAAGGCAGCAGCTATATGGTTGTGATATTAGTTACTGAAGAAAAACAGTAGTGTGCATGAAGCAGACAATATGCATGCAGCTGTTAGAGAAGAAACACATGCAACATGCACTTCATGCCATGCTTAGAAAGTAAAGCGGGGGCAAATTTAATTCCAGGGTGTTTATGACTGGCAGGACTGTATTGCAGATCAATCTAAGTTTGCACATAAATAAGATTTCAGTAATATACCTCCATTTTATATTAAAATTATAAAGCAGAAGCTTTTTACTATTTTTAGTAACAGTGACCTTGACCTTGACCCGACTGGCCTTAAATCCAATTCCAAGCTAGGTTTTCATGTAAGCTTGCTAGATCTAAAGTTTCAGCAAGTTCAAAATAAGACATTTAAATATATAACAGCTTCATGAGAACGTATATATTGACCCAACCAGTCCTCCGTTTACATTCTATGTGTACATATTTCGGTCAATATATAGCACTTCCACTAACCAACATCAAGGTTTGCTACTGGTTACACTACACTAAATGACCGTTTAATTTCTATGCCAAGATTTTGAAGCAAATTCATTAGTAAGTAGTCCCCTTTTCGATTTGATTGAATAATTTCTTAATATATCTCTCGACTTTTGCATAATGTTATATGGCAAAAGTGATATTCTGTTTTCAAATAATATAAAAATTGTTTAGTTGGGCAGTTCCCCTGCACAAGGAAATGGAGACCATCCACTGTAGAGTGTGCGCATATCTTGGGTTATGTGTTATCAAACGTCGTGTGAACAATGCTGTAGTTTAACGTTACTGCCGGCCTTATCATGATTCATACTGTACAAACTCCATAAATGTTTGTAGTCTCATCAACAACTTTATGTAAACGTTGAGTTTAATCTAAAACAATCTACTGGCATATTATTGGTTATCTCTATACAGTCATTTAAATCTGACCAATCTGATGCTAGAGTGTGGCTGCAGATTCAGCATTATTTGTTTTAAACATATGCTCAGAATATCAAAGTTCCCCCCATCAGCATCATCATCATCATCATCATCATAATCATCATCATCATCATCATCATCATCATCATCATCATTATCATCGTCGTCGTTGTCGTCGTCGTCGCCGTCGTCGTCGTCGTCATGATCATCATCATTACGTAACAAGAGGTGGTTACAATACCCTGCCGGTTTATTTTGCTGATCCTGTAGAACAGTAACCTGAGATTCGTGACTGGAACATACGATACCTTACTACAAATCTTCTAGTGAAGGTACCTAATGAGACAAACCACAAACTAAGGAATCAGCCCTGAGAATCTTTGCCTTGCTAGAAAATGTCAACGATGATTAATCTGAGATCGATTGATTACTCATATTTCGTGCAAATGCTGACAGAACGTAATATCTAATAGAATTACAAGACAATTTCGATTCTTTAACGAATTAGAAGAACAAAAACGCTAACGTTTGCATGCACATGGCGAAATATGAACCGATTGGTTAGGTGCAGTTTCAAAGTTTTCCTAAATGAGTTCAATTTTCTTTTAATTTAACACAAGAGCACGAACACATGTGCTATGATAGGGTTACAATTAAAGTAGGGATAACACGATGGTTATATTGTTGTTTGATTAGCGGGGTATAAGGATTTTCCAAACTGCTTTGTTAAGAAGGCAGTGCACACTCCATTGCACTTTTAAAACACCATCCTTGTTAGAGGACTGCGCTTTTGGAGTTATCCCAACAATACATTTTAATGTCTATTTCAATATAAAAGCAATCACTATTTTAATGTATTCATAAATTTCAGCCTGTTGTATGGTATATTAATAAAAACATATTCATACCGAGACGATTTAAATGTTTAATTGGTAAACTGATCATAGTGTTTAAAACCATTTTATTTTTATAAGTTTATCGTCCCACCAACATTATTTCTGGAGACGGTGTCCACTTGAAGCATATATAATGCTGTCTTCACTGTGTATAGCATGCCTTTAACACCTGGCATGATACCACACCAAGTCACATTATCCTGACACCGGGCCAACCAGTCGTAGAACTACCCTTATATCTGCTTGAGCGTTAGCAAGGGAGCTATGCTAGTAACATTTTAACGACTTTAACAAAAATACATGCAAATAAAAAGACATCCAAACAATAAGACATTCAGGCAAGAAGACATTTAGGCAAGAAGACATTCAAACAAGAAGATATTCAAATAATGCATTCAAGCAAGAAGACATTCAAACAATAAGACATTAAAACAAGAAGACATTTAAACAAGAAGATATTCAAATAATGTATTCAAACAATAAGACATTCAAACAATAAGGCATTCAAACAAGTAAACATTCAAGCAAGAAGACAATCAAGCAAGAATGCATTTAAATAAGAACACGTTCAAACAAGAAGACAATCAAGCAAGAAGACATTCAAACAATAAGACATTCAAACAAGAAGATATTCAAACAAGAAGACATTCAAACAAGAAGACATTCAAACAAGAAGACATTCAAACAAGAAGACATTCAAACAAGAAGACAATCAAGCAAGAAGACAATCAAGCAAGAAGACATTCAAACAAGAAGACAATCAAGCAAGAATGCATTCAAATAAGAAGACATTCAAACATGAAGATATTTAAATAAAAAGACATTCAAGCAAGAAGGCATTTAAACATAAGACAGAAAAAGAAGAAGACATTCAAACAAAAGGACATCCAAACAATAAGACATTCAGCTAAGAAGACATTCAGGCAAGAAGACATTCAAACAAGAAGATATTCAAATAATGCATTCAAGCAAGAAGACATTCAAACAATAAGACATGGAAACAAGAAGACATTCAAACAAGAAAACATTCAAGAAAGAAGACAATCAAGAAAGAATGCATTTAAATAAGGAAACGTTCAAACAAGAGGACAATCAAACAATAAGACATTCAAACAAGAAGACAATCAAACAATAAGACATTCAAACAAGAAAACATTCAAGAAAGAAGACAATCAAGCAAGAATGTATTTAAATAAGGACACGTTCAAACAATAAGACAATCAAACAAGAAGACATTCAAACAAGAAAACATTCAAGAAAGAAGACAATCAAGCAAGAATGCATTTAAATAAGGACACGTTCAAACAAGAAGACAATCAAACAATAAGACATTCAAACAAGAAAACATTCAAGAAAGAAGACAATCAAGCAAGAATGCATTTAAATAAGGACACGTTCAAACAATAAGACAATCAAACAATAAGACATTCAAACAAGAAAACATTCAAGAAAGAAGACAATCAAGCAAGAATGCATTCAAATAAGGACACGTTCAAACAATAAGACAATCAAACAATAAGACATTCAAACAAGAAAACATTCAAGAAAGAAGACAATCAAGCAAGAATGTATTTAAATAAGGACACGTTCAAACAATAAGACAATCAAACAAGAAGACATTCAAACAAGAAAACATTCAAGAAAGAAGACAATCAAGCAAGAATGCATTTAAATAAGGACACGTTCAAACAAGAAGACAATCAAACAATAAGACATTCAAACAAGAAAACATTCAAGAAAGAAGACAATCAAGCAAGAATGCATTTAAATAAGGACACGTTCAAACAATAAGACAATCAAACAATAAGACATTCAAACAAGAAAACATTCAAGAAAGAAGACAATCAAGCAAGAATGCATTCAAATAAGGACACGTTCAAACAATAAGACAATCAAACAAGAAGACATTCAAACAAGAAAACATTCAAGAAAGAAGACACTAAAGCAGGAATGCATTTAAATAAGAACACGTTCAAACAAGAAGACAATCAAACAATAAGACATTCAAACAAGAAGACATTCAAACAAGAAGACATTCAAACAAGAAGATTCAAACAAGAAGACATTCAAACAAGAAGACAATCAAACAAGAAGACAATCAAGCAAGAAGACATTCAAGCAAGAAGACAATCAAGCAAGAAGACATTCAAATAAGAAAAAAATCAAGCAAGAAAATATTCAAATAAGAAGAAATTCAAGCAAGAAGATATTCAAGTAAGAAGACATTCGAGCAAGAAGACATTCAAGCAAGAAGACATTCAAGCAAGAAGATATTCAAATAAAAAGACATTCAAGCAGGAAGGCATTTAAACAACAAGACAGGCGTGAGACATTCAAGCAAAAAGACATTCACGCAAGAAAACAGTCAAGCAAAAGGGCATTTAGACAAGAAGATATTCAAATAAGAAGACATTCATGCAAGAGGAAATTCATACAATAAGACATCCAGAGAAGGAGATATTCGTGCAAGAAGACATTCAAGCAAGAAGAAATTCGTTCAAGAAGGCATTCAAACAAGAAGAAACATACGCAAGTATACATTTAAACAAAAAGACTTCTGGGCAAGAAGACATCAAATAAAGAAAACATTTACGTTCGACGACATTCACACAAAGGACGTCCACACAAAAAGACTCTCCAAAAATTACATTTAAGCAAGGAGATATTGAATTAATATAACATCGATGCAAAATGACATTCAAGCAGGTGGGTTGTCATGCAAGAAGACATCTAATCACGAAGCCATTCACACATTACCGAAAAGTCATTCAATACGAAGATATGAAAACCATTAGATGATCATGTATTTAGTTTGACAATAAAAAGTATAATAGTATAATTAGATATATGAAAGGTGGCAAACGAAGATGCGGCGTCTTTTGCTGGAGGACTTTCATCTTATTGAATTGAGGTGCACTGATCAAACATGTAAGAAATCGGCTTAATTGGAAATGTATATTCCTGAACTTTGATACCCGCGTCACATGTGGTTTTATGACAACATATTATGTTCAAAGGCCTCACAACATTTAGACTAAATGGCGAATACAACGTTGTAACTCGATCTTACATGTACACTCAAATTTCATAACGGCCTTGATCATATTGCATGCAACTATCGGTTTTTCTTTATATAAATATTGGATAGTTAGTTTATGCTTACCTGTTACCTGAATTTTATTTCATTTCGAGCTGATGTTACTGAAAGTATTTAGATATTTATAGTTTCCACGCTAGCGCACGTCATTATTCGGTCAGTCAATGTCTGGTGCAAATTCTTTTGGGCTGTAATTTTAAGGTGTTCTGTGTATAGGATGCTTTATTTGTACAAATGTTCCAGTTCCATGTATGTGTAAGATTGCTTTCAAAAGTATTTAAATAAAACAATGAGATCATAGTTACGCTATAAACAGATATCAACACTCTCCATTAACTGTCGTTTTGATACGACCATTAGTTATTAACGCCAAAGCTTTTGCCCCCACCCCCCGGCTCCCTCCCCACCCAAATCAGTGTATGACTTTTAACCTCTCATCTGAAATAATTTCAATTAAGTAAGATATCATGCTAATTGCTAACGATATTTTGATTAAAAACACTGCTTATAGTGCTACAAAATGAAATGACACAAATGCTCACCTTTCCTTACATTAATGACAGGGCTGCTGAAAATAAGAACTCAAACACTGCAACATAAATACAATCTAAAAAATATATTGTTTAATATAGATATAATTTGTTCGTTTCATATTTCGCTATTAACTAAAAGCTATTTTAATCAAATATTTCATTCATTTAGAGCCTTACGAATGACGATATGGACAATGAATTTCGAAACGGATTCTAAAGCCGCTCTCTGTAGCTGACTTCTGCATCTTCAGGCTGTATTTTAAGTTGTTTTTCAAATTAATATAAAGATTACAGCACTTCCCATCGTCAGTTCAACGGTACCTGAAACCAGAACCATCTCTCACTGACATGTGTCGAACATAAATACGTCATAAGCTTATTTATTCGGAACATCAATTAGAAAATCAGTCGTTCCCGCCATCTGTTATCCTCTGGCAAATGATATATTCTGAGTTTCCTATCAAACGCGAAACGAAATGAGGAATCATTTACATTTTTATGACACACATAATTAAAAAGTATGCGAATCTAGATAAATGTTTCTGAAAATATGTGCAAGAAAAAAGTAAATGAAGGAACTAGGAAAAATGCATCTTTGAATTTGAAAGATAAAGTTATGTAAACGGTAAAGGCAGCTGCAAGAAACAAGTAGTATTCTACTTGGTCTACTCTGTACAAAATATCATGTATAATGATACCTTGTTTCTAAACACTAATGAGCGTGTTAGTGCTGATATTAAAAAATAATACGTTTTCGTTCTTTTGTCAAATTGCTCGTGTAAGATTTTCTTTACCTGAAAAAATCAGCCGTTGGGAAGAAAAGGACGTCATAAATCCTCCGTTTACCTGCCAATAAAGATCATGTTTTCATTCAACAAAGTAATTGCTACAGAACTCACCATCTGATCTCAGTATCACTTGCGCTACCATTATCTCCTACCCTGCTTTGCACGAAATGATCTGGTTTTGGCAAATGGTGAAGATCTGGATCAGACAGCTTTCACTGGGAGTTGTCTTATTAGAATCTTCATAGTTTGCTTTTAAGTCGGTATCAATTGTTTTGTTTAATATGCGCAAAATTTAAAGGAAATAAGACTTAAAATGTTATTTGTTAATAAATGAAGCACCGCAAGGATTATCACCCTTCAATAGACTTCGTTACCATGACAACGCAGTTTTATCGTCTGCCAGTCATGTTTCATTCACTAGAAAATTATAATTTCATTAGTACGCTCTGAGACAATTTCTAGTGTCATATATACGTTTTATATTCTCGGATGAAAAGAAGACTGTCAATAAAGAAGTATCATAACTGCTGAAGAAAGTAGAATCACAGCAACAAGAGATGACGGGGCAGCAACAACAACAACAATGTGACAGACTAGTGGTGGTAGGCGTGAAGTAGCAGAATTAGAAAAAAAATATGTGTAGTTGTAGATTTGTCTTACAAATTCGTTTGTTTGTTTCTTTATTTTGTTTGTAGTATCGTTACGAAACAATTATGGTCAATTATTGGCGTTGTCCAGCTGGTGTTAGTGATGATGATGATGATGCTGCTGATGATGATGATGCTGCTGCTGCTGCTGCTGCTGCTGCTGCTGCTGATGATGATGATGATGATGATGATGATGACGACGATGATGATCCCCATTATCATCATCATCATCATCATCATCATCATCATCATCATCATCATCATCATCATCATCATGACGACGGCGATGATTTTGTTTATATCCATCTAGAAAGGAAAACGGCTAGTATGTTTGATGTGACTAAACAAGCAAAAAATTAATGTCAAAGCAATGGAAATGTCATAACAATGGAGATGTCATAGCAATGGAGATGTCATCAGTTTCAAGTACATATGTTTTTAAGTGGCAACCGGACGCTAAAAGATAACCACTGGCCAGACAAATGAATGTAAAAGAGCAAGAAAGCTAGTTCGAGACGACTTTTTTATTAAACAGTTGAAAAACAAAGATCTGTAGAGCCAATCAGTCTACCTTTTACGACTAATGTATACATATGACGATTGCTAGTTAAAGACTTAAACCACTTTCTTACATTTTTAATTTCCCCTACAAGTTTAAACGGTGGTATCCGACATTTTACATACATCTAATACATGTAACATGCACAACATGTACACAATACAAATCGTTGAATATATCGCTTTAAATGTCAAATTTTCCAAATCTTCAAATAAGCATGACGGGAATTTCAACTTAAAATAGATATCGAGGTCAGATTTGATTACCAGTATGATCATGAAAAGTTATCTTAAAAAAGGTAGCGGTCATGTGATTTTCTTAGTTAAAAATAGCTGACCGTGTAGCATGGCTCGGATAGGAAAAACCCATTTTTGTAATGACAAATGGGATGTAATTCTTTATCTTTCACATGGATGTAGGGCACCAATAATCAGCACTTTGCGAGACGTGTTCACGTAACAATTACTTATTGTCTGCATGCGAGAGAAAGATTTGGTCCAAACTGTCGAATATCTGCTTTAATCCAAGAAACATAGGTCGCCACATCTTCTCTCATACATGGGAAACCGTGTTTACATCTTTAACCCCGTTTAGCGGCGTAAATCCCCTGTAGACAGTCGGTCTGTTCACAGATGTAGACAAAAGCTTCTGGTTGCTTTACAGTTCTGTTGTGTGTGTAATTAAAACGTTTAAATCGTAAAGGTGGTAACCGAGGGTTTACCTACATCAAATACATGTATAAATATATGACTATTGTTTGAGTCAGATCTGCTTAATTTTTGCATAAACTAATACTTTAATATATGACAAGATGATCTGGAACATCGTCTTAATTGTAAGACAACACAACTCGTTAAACACCACTCTAAATATCCATGCTTTTAAATTTATAAATAGGAACATTTGGGGTTTTGGTCGAAAATTGATAAGGCCATCAATGCGGACTACCTTGATGATCTTATAACGTAAACTAAAAATTTACCGGACCTGGTAGCGCAATCGGTAGAGCGTCGGCTCCAGGTACGGGAGGCCCAGGGTTCGATCCCGGGCCGCGACATTCCAAAGTCTATAAAAATGGTAGTTGTATACCTCCCTTGCTAACGCTCAAGCAAATATAAGGGTAGTTCCACGACTGGTTGGCCCGGTGTCAGGATAATGTGACTGGATGTGGTATCATGCCAGGTGTTCATGGCATGTTATACACAGTGAAGGCGGCAATACATCTGCTTCAAGTGGACACCGTCTCCAGATAACTGAAATACTGTTGGTGGGACGATAAACCCAATAAACAAACAAATAATTAAGTGGTCACGTGTTTTTTTGTTAGTTTAAAAAAGCTGAGCTGTGTTGGCTCAGACAGGTGATACATGCTTGTTATGATGATTGCGGTGGTTTGCTTCACTTTTCACATAGATGTAGGACATCTATAAGTCACTTCTTGCGGGATCTGTTCAAGTAACAATAATTTATATCGGTTTTTTTTTTTAGGAAAACAAACTGGGTCCAACTATCGGATGCCACCTTTAACGATTTCTACGACACATGTGAATTTTCACCATAACATTGACCCTACTGTTCTCAATAATTAAACGAATTCTACTGACATTACGTGATTAATTTTGTGGTAAACAATATACCATATTAAAATCGGTATAGTTGTCTTTAATGTTAAGCTTGATTTCAGTCTTTAGGTCAGATTTTGTCTTGTCTTGGCTGAGACTTAAATCATCTAGCTGTAAACATATAACCTAGTTCAAGTTATATCAAGCACGTAAATATCAAAGAGTCAAGTGGCTGATATGCAAATTAAATTGTTCGTACTCTTAAATGTCTCTGAGTTTATATTTTAAACGTAATCTATACTGTTAACTTACTACTTTATTTATTGTTTATCTCAAAATAAGAATTGACTGGCGTATACGCGTGAGCATTATATCTCATGCGCAGTTTAGAAGTACACAAGGGTGGTGAGCTTTAACGGAAAAAAAATGCAGAAAATATTTTTATTCTCCCAACCCAAAGACAATCAGTCATCCCAGGGTTATTGGCCCTGTTTTGTAAAAAAACATGTCTCCGGCATTCAGTTGAATACCAACTTAAAGAAAGGTTCATTAGGGAGAAACAAAATCCTCTTATGGCATCATTTAGTGTGTGGCAAAATGTTCGTAACAATTTAATTTGTCTAACTGACGCATTTGTTTTATTTTTGGGGAAAAAAAAAAAGATTATTGACCTCAGCCCTCAACGCAACTTTTCGCCGGTATCCGGACAGTTGGCCGAGATGTTCCGATTGCTCGGCGCTGGGACGCAAACTTTTAAGCATTACTTGTAGTTCAATTGGCTTCTATGGGACGGTTCGAATCCTTAAACGAGCATTGATAATAAAATGTGATGTGTCACGCACAAACGCTGTAGTTGGACACGCACAAACGCTGTAGTTGGACAGTTTTATTTTTCTGTTTCATTAGAGAGTGTAGTTTATTTCGGTTTATTAAACATATACATACAAATAATGTGTGTGCGGTAAGCTGAGGTATTTCTTTTTACTCAACAGGGAAGTCTACGTCGAGATGCAACAACGTCGCAAAGAAGTAGCAATATAGTAGCGATGCATGCAACAACGGATTTACAAAATATGACAAGGTCCTATGAGCGTAGGAAGACATTTTCACGAGAAAAAAAAATCTTTGTTCTGTTCAATTTTATTGTATTAAAAATAAATAAAAAGTAAGTAAAATAATAAAGTTTTTTAACGTCTATATAGATGTTATCCTCTGATATATTATGGGCCAATTTGTACACTCATGGGCCAATTTGTACAATCATAGACCGATTTGTACACTCATGGGGTGTTTGTACAATCATTGGCCGATTTGTACACTCATGGGCCAGTTTGTACAATCATGGACCGATTTGTGCATTCATGGGCCAATTTGTACACTCGTGGGCCAGTTCGAAAAATCATGACCAATTTTTTACAGTCATGGCCCGTTTGTACAATCATTAGCCGATTTGTACACTTATGGGCCAATTTGTACAATCATTAGCCGATTTGTACACTTATGTGCCAGTTTGTATAATTATGGGCCTATTTGTAAAAACATGGGCCAATCTGTACTATCATTGGACGATTTGTACACTTATGGTCCAATTTGTACAATCGTGGGCCGATTGGTACATTCATGGGCAAATCTATAAAATCACGGGCCGATTTGTATGGTCATGGGCCAATTTGTACAAGCATGGGCCGATTTGTGCACTCATGGGCGATTTGTACACTCATGGGCCACTTTGTATAATCATAGGCCGATTTGTACAGTCATGGGCCAGTTTGTACAATCATGGGCCGATTTGTACAGTCATGGGCCAATTTGTACAATCATGGGCCAATTTGTACAATCATGGGCCAGTTTGTATAATCATGGGCCTATTTGTCAAGTCGTGGGCTAATCTGTACTATCATGGGCCGATTTGTACATTCGTGGGCCATTTTGTACAATCACGGGCCGATTTGTATAATCATGGGCCAAATTGTACAATCATAGGCCGATTTGTGCACTCATGGGCCAATTTGTACAATCATAGACCGATTTTACAGTCATGGGGCAGTTTGTTCAATCATGGGCCAATTTGTACACTCATGGGCCAGTTTGTATAATCATGGGCCAATTTGTACACTCATGGGCCAGTTTGTATAATTATGGGCCTATTTGTCAAGTCATGGGCCAATCTGTACTATCATAGGCCGATTTGTACATTCGTGGGCCAATTTGTACAATCATGGGCCTATTTATACAACGTTTGTTTTGAGGAGATCGATGCAATAAAACAGTTCTGTTTTCGACCACCTTCCTGCGATAAACACCTTTACATATGCAGCAATATTTCGGCGATTTCCATTTCGGTTTTGTTTCTTTTTTTAAAAAGACTTTCCATGTCACTCAATGTTTGTATTATACACGCTGATAAAATTTCTACTTATGCCCCGGATGTTTTAAACAGCGCGAGTGCGCATGCGCATTCGGAGAGTACTTAAGGGCAGACAACTAATTTATCGGAAAGCCCAATTGCCAAATTCTAACGTAAAGGGCGCCGCACTTCAGCGCGGACGCCCAAAACTGCTAATAGTGTGAGCGACATACAAATTACAGATTTTTTTATTTTTATTACTCAGGTGGGCCTGCGTGTGTTACTTCAATCGTGTATTGTCTTTGTTCTTATATTTTCGTAATAATTTATTTTATGGCTAATTTGTTGTTTTTTTAAAATTGCATTATTGTTACGGTCCGCGGTGCAACAGAAAGTAAAAGCCAACAACAAGTTTTACAACAATATTTTATTAAACAAACAAATAACAAATTAATACAATACATATATTCAAGAAACAGAACAATGAAGGATGCATATCAAATAAAGCGTTCCAAGTCCTAAATAAAATTAAATTGTTCACTTATATGAATGTCCAATTTACTTATTAAATCCACAAATATCAACAAATGTCTCAAATGGCGATATTTGAAATAAAAATCCAAATACACTAATTGTAATCCAAATCCACATTCGAATTCCCGCACTGTTTTATACACGCATGGTCGTTTATTTAAATCTTGAAGGCGTTACTCAGGTCTATCGTAACCCAAGTAAACAACCCTATTTATAATTGTTAAGAATATTAGAGATGGTACAAGTTGCATCATCATCTATTAATTAAAATACTATCAGTGAGCGGCGCAGCAGCGACGTTTAGAAGTGTCCAAGAATGTGATTGGTACAAGGTTAAAAATATGTGATGGAAGATTTTTATATAACAATTAAAAAGAGTTAGAATTGTTGTTTTAGTACTATTAAATGTCAATACAAACCTTATTTTTTGTTGTTGATTAGGTTTTCTTTCTGCCAAATATGATTTCGTTTTATGTCGATAGCCCTTAATAATAAATGCGCATTATAAGCACGACAAATTAAATGCTTTAAAACTACATTACAATCATTACTGTCAATTACATAATTACACAAACAACAAAATTTGCTAATAAGTGTAATTGTGACTTTCGCATGATTGTTTTTATATTCAACATTAACATTAAAAACATATTAAAAAATAAGCACCAATTTATTAATTTAGTTATTTATAAGCCAATTATATATCTTTAAGAAATAACTGAAGAGTGAAGCTCACAAAAGATGAACGTATCTACCAAACGGTTTAACGCGACATTTAAACAGGATTTCTTTTACGTGATTGATCACTTAAAAATTACAGGACACATTTCCGATTTTTAACTTGGAAAACACAACATTTCCAAATGCCTACTGAATCATTTAGTGCTATGTCTATCTATAACTCCCTGATACATTTTACACGGCCATAACGGCGCTTAATCTATTAATATGTGGACTTTTTAAGGCCTAAAAATAAAATATTAAATGTTTCCCCTCCAAAACACGACCTGAAACAATCGACCCGACCCAAAATATTTTATTGCAAAAACAGAAATTATGTATTTATTTTTTGTGCAATAAAGCTTGGGACGAAAATGCAAGAAAACGCTTCGTTTTTTTTTAACTTTTGAGTACGAAGATGATTGAGTACGAATATTGCATTCATAATATTATAAAGATTTTAAAAAGGAATACAATTTAGTGTTCAAATGGAAATGTTCCATTGTTGGTACAATTAATTTAGCAGAAACACACATTGTGTGTTTTGGTATTCTACTAAACTGTTATTTTAACACTCTATGTTTTGGACTGGTCAGTTTAAAAAAATTTTTTACCTACCTACCTTCCCATACTAAATTGACCTGGGTCGCGGGAGGGGAAAAAAGAAATATTTTAAGCAAGGCCTAAGCGACATGGACTCAGTTTCATAGTCCATGATCAATTTTTTGCTGAAAGCAGCAAATTTTTGTTAAACATCAATGAACGACAGTTTTAAAAGAGAGATTGTTTTCTTTTTCTGGTATGAGATAATTTTATTTTATCGAGTGGCCATCAATGTATTATTTTCTCGAGATATTTAGTCACTAACTGAAGATACTTTTTTGCTGAGCATAAGTTGAAATAAAATCTATCTTTCACAAGAACAGAGTATACCTTGTACTATACACATGTTAGTAAATACACACAAAACTTATACGGATTCATGTTTCAAAATCGTCTGGTAATAAGATATATAAAGATAGCATTTCCAACCTGACCAATCCAGTGCATAATTAGGACCTCAGACTATATTTTGGTTGTATATAGTAATTGAAGCTGACATTTGTCCACAGTCATTTTATATTCATATTCTGACTTAAGAAACATTTTATTCGGTCGGGTTCATTGATCAATGTAAATCTTTATTATGAAATTTTAAAAATATGTCCAAATATTGAAGATATTTGTATTTCATTTCAAAGCAGCTTCTCGCCTCATTGTATGACTTTGGTAACCTCTTATACTGAAATTTGTGGCTACATACCTTACTCTTTAGTTTTCACGAACTTTACTTGAAACGTTTACAACCTTCCCACCAGTCCGTTAGTTATCGTGAGATCTGCGATGACGGTGTCAGGGTGTGAAAACCAAGATGCAATTAACTGTGAAAATACCACCCATCGTCGCCACATGGAAGCAACACCTCTCACCTCCCTCCTCTGAACGGATTTTTCTATTTTGGAATTGCTCGTTCGCAAATAGTGAAAATATTGACAATAATAATGACAAGTTAACAAAAAAAAGTTTACCAGAATGTACAATCGGGAATATTGATCGTACATTTTGGCGTTGGTTTAAATAAAATAATAGTAATACATCTTTAATATGGATTGTCTGACAGTCATTTTCATCGCCAGTTGTTTATTAGGGACCAAAATATGATCTGAACTATGTTAGGCACCGGTTAAGTAAAAGGCGGCATTTTTTCTTACAATCATTTGCGTGCTGTCTTCTATTGTCAAAGAAAAATATCACAATCCCTGTTTTAGAATTGCGCAAAGCCTTCAAACGGTAGCTTCTAAAGACTTGCAAAATTTTATTGGAATCGCAACATGATCATATAACTTAATGACGTATCTTACTTCTAGTACTGAAATACAGCGATAATAGTTGACCGGTTATTCGGTTACCCGGTCAAACGACTGGAAAGGTTAACCAATCACTTGATTTCGAAACCGTTGTCATCCCTACTTAAAAGATTCGCGAACAAAATTAAGGCTTTCGTGATATTTATTTGGTTTCATTAAAATTTCATTTATCTCTAGGTTAAGTAAACATCATAGCAGAAAACTTACAAAGTTACTGATATTTTGTTTCACTAATACTTCTCATTAACGCTTTCATTATGTCACTTATCTTCTTTACTCGGATACACATGGTCGAATAGCTCTGTGTACAAATTCTAGTATAAGATCAGGAGTATCACAAAAGTATGGCGTCGTATTCTAGCCACCGGATAATCTACAGCCCTGAAAAACTTGTGATCAAATTTACTGATGAAAATTTTGAGTTTTCGGAATATGTTGTTGTTCATTCATCGGGATGTCATAAAAACCACACATTTTTTTACTATTTGTAAGAATTTGTTTGTTAAAACTACTTGAGATAGCATAAAGCGAGACCAATAGCTATATAACGTTTACATAGGATCTGATACGAGTTGTCATTGAATACCAAATTTTTTAAACGTTTGTATTAAATGACAAGGAATGTCAGACTATTTTTAATCACTTGATTTTAGTCGCAATATACGTTTTTAACAAAAAATACTTAGTGGTATGAGACGATCTGATTTATGATGACGTCGCTGGCGTCATTGATCATAAAGCTGTATTACACTAGTGTCATATAAACTATGTAATAGATGGATTCAATGGAAAACAAGGTGAATCATGTGATAACTAACGCACTAATACACCTTCTATGAGGTATTATCAAAGCTGCATGTACTGTCCCGTTACCATACAGCAATCATAATGGTCACATAAGGTTTTCACACTGATAATCATTGTACTGTCATGGAAGCAGACACAGGTCTTGATAAAAACAAACAAACAACAAAAACCAAAACAAAACAAAACCAAACACATTTCATGAAACGTTTTAATAGAAATTTCGGATACTTACCACTGGACAAGCATTTGTAGCGGTATCTTCATTTTTATACGTACCCATCACGTAAGCTTCTGAGAAAACGCCTATAGGTTACACGACACTAAATAAATGTGTTCTTTACTCTGTAGTAAATGTCACAACTGTGGAATCCATGTAACAACAAACCGTTTCTTTGGGAACCCCAAAACTATACATTGCGAGAAAGACCAATGCATTATCTAATTAACAGGGCCTCTGCGAAGGAAAGTTATGTATCACGAAGACGGTTATCCTCCCCTAAAAACATACATAGTAAATTTTGCATAGTGTACCCGCTCATTTTCAATGAATAATCAGTTCGATACTGTGCGACGACATTTCTATCATTATTGAACAGAGCAGTGCAGTTATATTGCATTTCCATAGCCCCACAATGTGTTCAGCTTTGTTTTGCACCCAATTGCATGGGATTTTAGTAGCAAATACGGTCACAAGGCAATATAATCTACTTTTAAAATACATGTATCAGAAAAACTATGTCAGGCGTTCTACTTCCGGTGGGCATGTAGGCTTACCACCCCTATACATCTATATGAAACACCAGGCGCTGACATATTTCTGAACCGATGACGTGGTAGAAGGGGCAGATAATCCAGACTAAGGATGTCCCTGAAAACCGATAACAAAGTGATGGCTAGAGTAGGACACCATAGAAAGAAGAAGAATGATACTGTTACATTTTGATTAGAGAAAAGATCATTTCGTACTGTACGTAGAATCTTTTGATGTTTATATCAGTTTCAGATTATCAGTTTAATCTTATTTTGTTATCATCTTGCATACTACGTCTTATTACTTGTAAAGGCCAAACGGACACCTAGGTTATATACAAATTTATCTTACGTCCCCAGGACTGTAACCTTTAATTAAAGTAAAATGTCTACAATTGTTTTTTTATGCTCGTAAAGAAAAATAAAACGTCTTCACATTACTATTTACGTTTGTTGTTTTTGCTAGTGTGTTTTCTTCCCTATTCGATTACATTTTTTATTGTTTCAGGAGCCTTTGTTTCCTGGGTGTCTTGATTTCATCAAATTAAATAATACATTGTTTTGTATAGAAGAGAAAAAATATTTATTAGTGAAATTCTAAACAAAATCTCTTTGTGTGGTTACACCGCAAGAAGGAAATAATAAGCTTCCATACAAGACTTCGATTATATTCTGTATTCACCTGTTTACACATTGTTGTCATTAGTTTACATAAATTCATGTTTTCATCTGAAATCGAAGGTCAATAAGCGACAATGCTACATGAAAATTAACATGTCATGTATTGTCATTGTATTTCTATGAACACAGTAAAGGTCCATCTATTGGTTCTTAATTATTTTAATTTCTTTTCTGGTATATCAGCTTTTTAAATAACTTGATAGTAATTATGTGTATTTTACTTATAATGAATTTGAGATTAAAATCTGCGTTTTGTTTTTGCCATGTTCATAGGTTAAATTTTAGCATTTATTTCAACATCTGGGCTGGGATAGGGAAGACAACATTAAACCAAAAACAAAAGGGGAGAAGAAAATATTGAAAAAGCAAGTTTTTTATCTAACATTAATAGAACATTTGCTTTTCGGTGTACAAACTATTTATTTGTCATTAAACGGTCTACAAAAATGTATCTTGTCGACTGGAGTGACTACGAATGACAGTACTAGTTGTGCTGTCCGCCGAACAAAATAAATAATAGGAGTATCTGTCTTAAAGTGCACAAACAATATTAACCTGTCACAGTCGCACAATCATACTACATGTGGCGCATGTGCTAAAACAAGTTTTTATAAAGAATGGTTTAAATTGCATTTAACAAGAAGAAAAGTTAACACAAATGGAGAGCTTTGTTTTATTGCAATTTTTAGTGTTTATTTTTCATTACATTAATAACATGTAAGGCGTAAAATCATATTATTAACTTAAGCGATCATTTACGTAAGTTATCAAACTCCGCACAGGGTTTACGACATCGCTACGCTCGCTTAAAACCACTGCCATCATACAAAATCACGTGACGATAGTAACCTACAGGCAGATAAGCTATGACGTCTTTGCCTGCCAACAGAGACTGCAGACACTCGATCTGTTTGGGTTTCGCTTTTATGGAGGAGTCAAACTCCGTTATTACTTTGTGAATTTCTTCAACAGTATCCATTGATTGTTTACATTGAACCGGTGTAACACTGAAATTTCGCCCTCGGCAAAAGGACGGAAATGGCCGAGTTGTTACGATTGTAGTGATAAATACATTCTTTCTTTTTCTTTATCGTTAGAATTTGTTTTTTCATCCATTATTAGTCGTTTTTCTAATATACACATTCATTCCGATTGCCATTTTACAGAACAAAAATTAAAAGTAAAAAAATCAAATCCTTCCAGATCTAGAAGGATTTTTGTGTGGAAGCAGAGATTCTCCTTACTGAAAGGCGGAGATCACTGCGTTGGAGATTGGTAAGTTACATCTAAACTAGTACACCTCTTATAACTGATGGTCAAAACATGTGTAGGAGACCCTAGGCCAATATTATATAGTCCCTCAGCTGCACGTAGCGTGGATTGATTGGTTGATTTCGAGACATTTCATGCTGAAAGAGAGTGGGTTCTACATGTTGACGTACGGTGTGCCTCCAGTTTTATTCAGACAGTTGTTTGGAGTTTTCCTACACCTATTATAAATAGACGTTGTCAATTAAACCACAATTATGTCGGTGCGATGTAACAGAATGTGTCCTTGTAGAACTATCTTACAATGCTTCAATTGATTAAAACCTGTGAGAAGATCCGCTGCTTTAATGATCTTCATTTCCTATATAGTGGATCGTGCTAGTAGGAAATGTAATTATTATGACAATTGTCTTACAATGTTAACAAAGTAAAAGTAAACATACATGTCAATGCACTGGAGTCCGTCTCAGCAATCACCTTCCGAATGTTAGTCCAGTGGTAATGAGAGAAAGAGAGAGAAAGAGAGAGAGAGAGAGAGAGAGAGAGAGAGAGAGAGAGGGAGAGGGAGAGAGAGAGAGAGAGAGAGAGAGAGAGAGAGAGAGAGAAGATAGAGCGTGTGTGTGTGCGTGCGGGTGTAAAATACAGGCAGTGGGTGAGAGAGTAAAAAAGAGTGAGAGAGAGAGAGAGAGAGAGAGAGAGAGAGAGAGAGAGAGAGAGAGAGAAAGAGAGAGAGAGAGCATAACCATTAAATGTTAAAAAATTCGTAATTACGTCGTTACGTCAGATTTTTGGCGTTTGCAACAGCAACGTCTGTCTCTCAGGGTCAACACATATTGAACAACGTTCGGAATAGATAAAATTTTGTCGTTACATGTTGTTGTGTTTTTTTTAAATAAATGTGTACGGCACTGAAGTTGAGTGGGAAGTAAGTACATAATACAAACCCATTAATTTCATAATGTAGATTGCAATCTAACAACAAATAACAAATTAAAAATCACAATGGGATGAGGTGGGGTGTTATTTGAATATACTTTTCAATTCCAATGATGAAAACGTTGAAACGTTTTTGTTGTTTTTTTTAATTAACTTTTGTTCTCTTCAGGTTTTTCTTGTTTAGTTTGTTTTTAAGCATTATAGCGACGTCAAGCTGTTTGAGGTGAAGGGCTAAGCAGTCAGAGGAGTTACAAATCGGCGGTCCTACCACTACGTCAGGGGCGCCCCCCGTTCGTTTTTTTTTTTTTTTTTTTTTTTTTTTTAATTTAAGGTAACGCAAGTGTAATAGCCATTTACAGAATTGAAACGAATGTGTTGTAAACTTTGATGTTGATGCCAAATTTTAAGAAAATTCTCCATTTAGTTTTGAATTTATGGATATTTTTTCTTCTGAAATTGATATTTAAGGTGTCTTCTTTTTAGAAATATGAGAACTCCAAATTTTATGTTATGTCCTATTTAGAAGGAGTGTTTTGCTATTGAATATCATTTGGAAACAAATTATAGCAAAAACAAATCAATCAAACATGTTACTTCGATGAATTGACTCTGACTACCCCAAAAATGTAATTGATTGTTTACAAATTCAATATTTTTTAGACTGAATCTCCCATTTAATCTGCTGACTGTTCTTCATTAAAATGTCACCGAGCTCTTGATAGCAAGACAATTAATTTAAGAGTTGCTCACAATGTTCTGTAAAGTATTTTGGGTGGTGCTGCAAAAATTCACCACATGGTGTGTGTTTTAGACTTTGAATTTATCACGTTATTAATCTAAAATCAGATTTAGTAAAAATAATTAAATTAAAATTTATTTACAAAATAAAAGCTAAAAACTAAACATATTTTATTCTACATCTGGTAGGGTGATAAAAAAGTTAAAGTGAAAAAATAGGAAGGAAAAAAAAGTTGTCAATGCGTGTCCATACCGAGATTCGAACCCTCAACCCCCAGTTTTAACGCGTTTAAACCCTAATTTTGATACTCTTCAATTGGAGGTGCAGCATTACTGATGCTCTACCTTAAGGTTCTGGACCTGTAATGGTGACCTTCCACAATCCTTATAATGATACTGTTTCTTGAATCTGTACTATAAAACACATCGTATGGTGAATTTTTAAGGAAGTTTACCGTTTGTAGCTCAAGTTATGTACATTTTTATAAAGTAACCCTTGATTTTCAAAAACACCATAAATTGTGCTGGAACAAAAAATGAAAAAGTACCATTTTTTCAAATTCTACTGTTCTATATTCAAATTTTAACCAATTTTCCTGTTACATAATCATGTCATGATAAATCAGAACAATAAGATCACACTTTGGACAAATACTTATAAAAATACAGAACTTTGCATACATGTACCCCCGAGCAAAAATCCGAGTTTTTGGGTGTGTTTAAAAATTTACTCTATCTATAAAAGTAAATATCTCAAGTTTGAAGCTAATTAGACGCATACAACTAGTTTTAAAATTTTCTGCAATATGAACTGCCCATAATATGAGATTTTAAAGGCATTTTACCGTTCCTAATAAAATTTATACGAATTTGTAAAGGTTACTATAATGAAACTGCAAGAGAATTTATAGCGAAAAATAACGTCAAAATGGTCAATTACAGATTATACTCCTTTATACGAAGAATCACTTATAGTTGGTATTAGAGATGGAAATATGTATGTAAAACACATTATTACATGAAAACCTTCTCTTTACTGATTTTGGCTGGCTTGAAGGAAATATTTGAAATTAACCACTTTACACGTTTTTCGTAAAAAAAAATCCGACAGTTTAGGAATAACTGAGTCAAGCACTCTTTTGGTATTAGTGACACTTGAATGTCCCTCACAATTTTGACCCCTGAACACATTTAAAAGTCCATCCTGGCCATCCCGAGAAAATATCAGACGAAGGTGAGCGAGCGTCAAACCATGTCGCTAACTCTCGCAGTTAGCATGCGAAGGCAAATTTAAATCGCAAACACAAGATAAAACAGTGCATTTTTCACCTGTACACAGGAAACCAACACAATAGTTATGATCCTCTTCAACTTTACATGACTTTGTTGTCGGTAAACCACTATTTTTACAATATCGCCCTCGACGATCACGCTGTCGAGCTCCCGGTTCCCTCATTTTTGAGAAATGGGTAACCCATGACGACATGGAAAATCCATATCACGTGGCGAAAAACTACTAAAAATAGCAAATACGAAACTTTACGAAAATGCTATTCAAATAAAACCGGATCATACCGAGTGCCGATGTTTACCGAAGTTAGTTACAGGTCCAGAACCTTAAGGTCGTAAACTAAGAAGTGTGCATTTTTATCTTATTTTTATGTTTGATTATCCAACCTTTTGAGCAGATTATTGAACTTTTCAAATCTCGATTTTTCTTTATGCAGTAATCTATAAACACAATGATTTTAAATATTATTAGTATTTCAAGCAAAATAGTAAACAATATCTTCAATGTTGCTGTGCGGATTTTACACGTTTTATATACTGTTTTTGCGTATTTTGCACACAATTTACATATTAATTTGTAATTGGAAAATACTTTTCGCCTGATAACATCAAAATTGTTGCCACTCGATGTTTCCGACAGCAAATCATTACGTTTAATAACGAATGTATTATTAATAAAAATGTACATATATATATATGTATACCAGTATGTATACGTGTGTACGTGTTTGCGGGTGTGTGTGTCTCTGTGCGTGCGTGCGTGCGTGCGTGTGTCTGTGTGTGTGTCTGTGTGTAAAAGACACAATTTAGTACAAATATCTGTTTAGTCTTTACGAATAGGATGAGTCACATAAATATAGATTCCATGGTTCTGGATGTCATTTGAATTGTTTTAGTCAACGGTTGTCATCTAAAAATAGTTTTATTATAATTATTTTTAAATTATGTTTGGCTATGTACCTTGTGTAAGCAGAAGACGATTTAAATCCCGGAACGCATAGATATATGAAAGGGCGATTATAAATATGTCCTAAAGCGAACTTGCATACAAAGAATTTCTTTCCATAAATTTCACCATTTAAATATGTCAATTTTGCATAATTTCTTATGACTGCATCGTAACTGTTACCAGTAATGCGTTCTTATTTCAAGTCTTGTTATCTAAAAATGTGTGTGTGTTGGCTTTAAATCATGACGTCATCACTACCCACAAATGTGAACAAATATGACACCTCAACACATCAGTCAGGATCTCTTTTGAGTATATGTAGAATCTGCATCGTTTATTGAACAATTGCACTCGACCGACATCAACAAAATACATTTTCTGTTAAACAAAATAACAAGTGCAAATTGAATAAGAAAATTGAAATTAGTGCCACAAAATTGTAAACACCAGCGAAATCAGTACTTTATGACATAACGTTAAAATTGTCCACAGGACCCCTTTGTCGTAACGTGGGTCCATATATATACTGGGAAATTTTGTGTAGTTCTTCTAACAAATAAAACCTCTCTGCTAAATTCTATGTAAACATTATTGTTTAATGACGTCACTACTTTCGTCAGAACATATCAAAGAAAACGTCAACGCTTGGACATTTTTTTATTCAAATAGATTGGTTTTCTTTTCATTGCCTGCATTTGAGAAAGCCATCAGGAAGTGCGAGATTAGAGCTCTGTATAACGGGTTCAAGCACCCCGAGTCGGTCCTTTTTGTCGACTGACCGTTCCAAGGCGGTAACTGTTGAGTTTGCTCTTTTTGTTAATTTTGACTCAATACAGATTTGTTCTTGCTTTTACATTTGACTTTCGCGTGAATACCTTTGTCATGTGCCTTTTCATGGTCTAGTATATGTTGCAATGCTTATAAGATTTGTCATATATTCTTCTTGCAGTTGATTGATATTTCTGATAAAGATGCATGGTCGTTTAGAACTGTGCGTCAAATTCCAAAGAGGAAATTGCTATTGAGGAAATCCTGTATGCGACATCTTACTTCGGGCGTTGTCATTCTTTTCAATATACAGTAGAAACTCGCTATTAAGGCCACTTTTGGGACCAGCAAGAAGTGGCCTTAATTTAAAGTTTGGCCTTAATAGCGAGTTTTGATATAAGCTGTAACAAGTTATGCCCCTTTGACATAATGAACTACATGTGTGTTTATATTCTTTTTATATACGTGTTGTATACTTTATATTTGTGTTTAAACCAATATCATATTTTGTTTTGTTAGTATAATAGTAGTAGTTTAAATCAATAATATAATATGCATTATGATTCATAAAATGTAGAACACTTTCATTTTTTTTTCAGTATTATTTATTTTAGTTGATTTTGTACACTTTTAAACTACAATCTATTAACCTATTAACCTGTAAATCAATAAAAATAAAACAACAAACAATGTCCTTATTTACACAGAGGTTTGTGTTAGTGTTTACTTAAAAAACTGAGTGATTGTGCTCTGTTTGGCAGCTGCCATCACTTTGATCTGCTGAGACTCAATGTCGTCCTGGATGTCTCTTAATTTATCACTAGCACTGCCCCCCCCCCCCCCCCCCCCCCCCTTACACTGTTCACCACGGATAGCAAGTGTCTTGTTCGGTAATGCGCGATAGAACAGGCCTGTTTCATCTATGTTGAAAATGTCATCCGATGTGTAGCCTTCTAGAAGAGCTGGTAGTTGCTGCTTCCAGTCTTCAACAGCTGCTGTTGAAACGCTTCCAGCCTCTCCGTAGACATTGGCCAACTGTATGTTGTGACGTTTCTTGAAGCAGCTTAGCCAACCATTTGATGCCTTGAAGGTGTCAGTTGATGTTCCAAGTTCCTCTGCATATTTCAGAGCTCTTTCCTGAAGCATTGGTCCTGATAGGGGGACACACAGGGAACGCTTCCTCTGAAACCACTCCCACATCAGACTGTTGACATCATCAACAGGTGACCTCTTGCAAATCCTTTTCCTGTCGTGGTCCTTGTTTTCTTCATATCCGTCAAGTAGATCTGCCTTTCTCTTTAGGATGTTGGCCACCTGAAACCATTTGACCAGTTTTTTTTCAGTGGCTCTACATGTCTTATGCACTGATGCCTTTGTTATTCAAGAACATTACATTGTATTTATACCCGAGTCTTCCCAATTACGTACTTTTCTGCTAGAAAACGTTGTGATTGTCCAGGGCTCTCTTTGATAAGAGAAATCTTTTCTTTAAGACAGAGTTCTTTGCGTTTTCTACTCATTGCTACTTCAGTACTTTAACATAAACAGAATGATGTGATTAATAAAGAAGGGCAGAATCAATAAAGCATACGTTTTCAAACCAAACCTTCAAGTATATAAGGACGTTGCGATTTTCACACCTAACGATTGTCAATTAACCATTCGTATCAATATTGACGACCATTAAAATTACCAAATCAACTTAAAACAGTTTGATTTCGGCATTATCGTACAAAGTGTAATTATGGCGACTAATGAAGCCATAATGACAATGGGGCGAAATATCATAATACGCACCTGCTACGATGAAAAGACCCGCCACTGTTGTGTTGTTGTTTTTTTTAATTAACTGACACATGCCTATGATGTCTGTTAATCCTTTGTGAAGGAACAAAACTACTAATGGCAGGTGGAGAGTAAATTTCAATGTGTGCAGTCGGAAAATTAAATTATACAACCATCATCATCATTATCATCATCAACAACATCATCATTATTATCATCATCGTTATCATCATCAACAACAACGTCATCATCATCGTCGTCTTCGTCGTCGTTGTCATCGTCGTCGCCGCCGCCGCTGTTGTTGTTATTAGTAGTAGTAGTAGAAGTAGAACTATTATTATTATTATTATTATTTTATTATTATTATTATTATTATTATTATTATTATTATTATTATTATTATTATTATTATTATTATTATTATTATTATTATTATTATTACACTGAAATTTAAGCAGGACGATAGGACGTAAGTATATAACCGACTTTTGTCTGAGTACGCTGACCAATTTGATTAATTTAAAAAATAATGAAAAAATGATTAGCGTGTTTAAGGAAAATTGTCTGGCCTAATGATGGTCTTACGATGCTTGAATGGCTCGAGAATGTTCAAGGACGCTCGTCGACATGCACAGCATGCGGCAGACATAACGGCTGGCCGACCTTCTCGTGTACAGGTTCATCGTAAATTCCATACATTAAGTGCACCGCAATTGACAGACTGTACAGAATAATTTGTCTGTAACTTCACTTTATATAATACATTACTCATGTGTTAATTCATTATCATCGTTAAACGAAATTAACTTATGGTTTATATACATCAAATAATGCAAATAAATTCCCCGGGCTCTTTATGACAAATACATGCATAGTTATATTTATTTAAGAATGTATTTGTTTTATTTATGGTTTTAAACATTTGAAAGACTCCAGTACTCAAATGTATGGTAATTTTAGATATTGCTTGGACCACAACTTGAGCTACATAGCTTAACAACAAATTGATATAATGAAACGCTTGTTAAATATCAACGATATAACAACTTGGATATATCAAGGCTGGGCAGAATTAACTACAGTACATTACAAAATTACTAATTTTATTCAAAAGCTGAAGCTGACAAGACCGTGTTGGTGTTTTAAGAATGAGGCGACTTCACTTTTGGACACAGAAATTCTTTCAGTGTAAGCAAGTGACATCTACCTGTTATCATACTTAGAAGGAATTGATTAGACTTGGCCAAATGGTGAATGGTTAAAGGTAAATGTCTCACGAAGTCTACTTCTATGTCAATGTATGTTCAGCCGATTTCACAGTTTTACCTCCTGGTCATTTGGGAATATTCGTAAAGACTCAGCAACTGGTAGGTGGAAAAAACGGATGATCCAGAGCAGCCAGTCAAGACAGGATCTACAGTATTTGCTGTTAGAAGTTGCCTGCAGATAATGAAGAGATTCGGGCCGGTTCTTAAAGCGACTGTGTCACAGTGGGTCACGTGACACATTGAACAGTAAGATCATCACTACATTTATATTTGCGTCACTATTGAGCTAAAGAGCACACTGTTTATAAATAATATACCAATAGGGTAAAAGGCAAGGATAAACAAAACAAACTTATCACATGACATACCCGCATGCGCAATGGAACATGTGGTTTAGCAAAAAAAAAAAACGAAGAAAAGCGTCGCGACACTTTTGACTACCCCAACACAAGGACGCCTGACCTTTGGATGGGACAACATATTTACATATAAGATATTTATCAGATTTGTTACATTGTTTATTTTGAAGAAAAAAAGTAGAATCGACCAACTGCATTCGAATGATTACGTCTCATTTACTGTCATCCCTTGAATGTTTCTGATATACGTACACAACTGCGTCTCTTTTTTTTTCACCGTAAGAAGAATACGCGATAAAAAAAAAAGTTCCATTTATCAATTTTTATTTTACACATTTTTAGATTTACAACTGCTACTGCATGTTCAAGAGAGATAACACCATTGTTTACCTTTGTTGTTATAACTACTTAAAAGGCAACGACACGTGTTGTTGTTGTTGTTGTTGTTGTTGTTTTTGCGTGATTTTCCTGTCAAACATAATAGAGACGATTCTCGATTTATCCAGGGCTTTCCGATTGTTCATTGTATATGTAAGCGTAACGAACGATAACTCTGCGCAGTAGGATCGAACCCGATATCTTTCATCAAAGTAAACAAAGGCCGGAGTAATAAAGAACACGAAACCATTTACTTTGTTCAAATTATCAATAATAAAAATGTAAGTTTATGTAAGAAAACGAGGGATGAATTGATAAACATTATTCAACAGAACAACAATATCAAGCCTGAAACTTGTGAAAGTGTCAACGGAGGAGTGACAAAAAATATACACGGACACACTTGTAATATCAAATACAATGGACCCAAAACTCGGCTGATGTGTAACAGATAGAGAAAATAACTCAATACAAATATACATCTGCAACAAATATAAACAACAAAGTTGTCTAATAAAGCTAATGAAGCATTGGAAATCAATAAAAATAACACTATATATTTAAACTAAATACACAAAAAGGGCGTTATAAAATTATAAAATACTATAATTTCAAATATACAATAAATTTGTTAGAGCATAAATTAATAGAATTAAACACGTGTTACACATTACTTGGATACGTCATAGTCAATGCAATGTCGACCAACATTAATCGGCTCTTTTCTTTGAATATATGTCTAAGGCTTTGTCTAGGTATGAGAATATAGGCTGGTAGTACCGTTTATGATTAGTATGGTGCAAAAAATGAGTCTTGGCGCCGCCCACAAGTCCGAAAGGCACCAGACGATGACAGCTGAACGGCATGTCGTAGCCGGCATGGTTGTCCACTAACAGGCCGATAAACAGTGGCACGAAGATGGTCCGGGTCAAAGGATGGCTATAGAATACTTTCAGGGCGAAATTCGCCGAAAGAATCAGGGTCGTTCGTTCAATAACAGTTAGTTGATTAGTCACATGCGCATGTACCATGTCGTGGTCATGATGGTGGCGATGAATGTACTTGTACAGGAACGCACTTTTATGAAGCGTCAGATGGACAGCGAAAAACAGAATGTCGTATAAAATGAACGACGCAACAAGCTGAAATATGATTGCGTAGAAAGTCGGGGCTTGCTCAGGAAGCCCTCGTGTATATTGGATGATATTGGATCGTTTTTCAGCCCAGATCGCAGGCGATACGCCGTCATATTTCTTCACCATAAAAGTATCGAGTAGCATCAGGGGAGTCATATAGAACAGAGCTTCTTTTGCAATTGTCGGGATTGACAAATGAACATATCGTACGGTTGGGTGAATTTTGTAGCCGTCAAGACAGCGCAGTTTGTCGGCCAGCCAAGGATAAGCGGGAATAATGACAGAGTAGCAGGCTGTAGCGAACCATGTTTCGAAGTAGACCGAGTTAAACACCCATAAACCAAGAAGCCAGGAATAAAAATTGCGTACAACTTCATCTAACATGGCGGCGTTGCGTATAGACCAAATAGCCGTGAGAATCAGCCAGATCCGCAGTGACACCACGTATTTCATGCCGCCGTAATGATCCTTGTCGGAATCTAAAAGAAAAGAAACAGGTTTGTTAATACTAGCGCATACTACCAACTCCCAACCCTATAACACTGGTTCTGTAGGGTTACGTATGCCTGGAATAGTTGCTTGCAAAAACCATTACATATTTTTACTGTGAGCATCTGTGAGTATGTGTTATTGTGGGTGAAGTTGTTGGCCAGATTACCGGTGACATTGAAATACCGGTGATTGCCGAGTTTAGGGCTCACCTGGATACAATTAACGATATAAGCATTTAAATTGCAGGATGATAACACAGTATAAAACTGTCATGGAAGTGACTGTAGGTTATGAATTGTTTAATACTATACATTCGAGTATACATTATTTTAAATGAGATTCCATAAAAAAAAATAAGCACGTATGTTTTACACATTGTACATATTGTTTGTTTTTATCTTCTACCGTTTATACGTTGTTACACTGTAACACGTTAAGGTATGTCATATGTATATGTATGATTTCACTTAAAACAGTTTTGATCCTTTTATCCGCTACTGTAAAATATAGCACACAATGAAATAAGTATACCTAGAGATCGACAAAAAATGGATGGTTTTATAAAAAATCAATACGATACAAGAGAACAAAGGTATGGTGATGAGTAGCTAACCATGGGGCAAAGTTTGTGAAAGTTACCTCCCTTCTTTTCTTATTGTATTGTTTTCTTCCACTGAAACTGATTAAACCCGCATTTACTAGTTTAAAAATGAGAATGCATGCCTAGGGTCTTCCTTGTGAGACAATTACATATTTACTCGCCAAAAATTACATATTTTGCACTTATAAAAGACGTTAGCTATACTGAAATGTCAATTACTTTATCCATTTGATCTATGAGAAATTAGGATAAAAATATTTTAAGTACACAATATACATATGTTTTGACATATCTGAGGTTAATAGGGTTGAAAAGTTGGCTGCTGGGTTTACGTAGTTACATAATAATAATAATAATAATAATAATAATAATAATAATAATAATAATAATAATAACAATAATAATAATAATAATAATAATAATAATAATAATAATAATATATAATTTATTAATTAATAAATATTTAATTTCAAATTAATTAATATAATAATAATATTATTTATTTATTTATTTATTTATTTATTTATTTATATATTTATTATTATTATTATTATTATTATTATTATTATTATTATTATTATTATATAAGAGTGTACAGACTTTTAAAAAATAAATTTTTATTCTTAAACATAAGATTGAAAAATATATCAAGAAATTTTTACCTGAAAAAAAGAAGCCCGCGAAATGTTATTTTTGTTGCCGTATAATATGTGAAATTTGAAGCATAACACCCCACTCGTCATTCGGCTATATATTTACTGTCTGAGCCACGCTGCAAAGTTAGCTATATTTAAACTGAGAAAACCACGTGATCGTTTACATTTTATCATCATCCGGATAATCCGCAACAGACTTTCTTGTCTATTTTTATCAGAAATACCCATCGTTCTTATTTATTTATAGATTTGGACCAATTGAACATTTACAGCGATTTTCCCCAATTTGTACTTTCTAGCAATTTAGGTAGTGTTAAAAAATCGTCTTTACTTGACCTGAAATACGAGTTTACGAAGAAATTATAACCGAATTCCCCAACACACGGATAAGTTTTTCTTACAGTATTCGTATGATGCAACTTTCGGAAACCTCCTTTCGGGAAAGGTTTGGAAGTTCTAAAGGTCATGTTTACAGTATTATCCAATCAACTTTATCCGACATACTGAAACTACGTGTACTTTAAAACAAACTTACCCGATTAAAGCAATAGAAACGCCACACCGTTATCGAACCAACGCTTCGTTGCAATCGATCTTATTTTATTAAAAATCCATATAATGCTCTATTTTTAAATAACCCACATACATTCTTACTTATCTTCTTACATGGACATAAAGGAAAAGACTCGAACGCAAAGGGTGCAAACAGCTCTTCATTATATTTTCCTAAACCTGGTGATCTTGCATAACGCAGGCTAACAGTAAATTTAAAAAAATGAAAAGCAATCAACATAATCGTTCAAGAACTAGACAAATTGTCTTTGTCCTCAAACGAACAAAGACTTTCACTTATCGCCCATAAAAATGAACTTCCAATACTACTGCCATAAAAGTGCAATATCTCAAATAATTGTTCGCTTAAATTAAATATATTCCCCAAATATCGGCTTGTGCATGAATAAACAGGTCTTATTAAAAGCGTTTATTAATAGTTCATTGGTAAATATACTATTTAAAATAACTATAATAAATTGATTCGACTTAGCATACACTTCAATTGTATTTAATGTATACACGTTTCACTTTCATACAAACAAACATACACCAATCAGCAGTTTGAACATAGCAGACTAGTCTGAGTAGTTTAATTTATGCATGCATAAATTTAATGATACAGCTGGCAGATAAGTCAACATACACTCCAAAGAGCACAAGCAAAATAACCGAGTAAAACAAATGAAAGAACCTACTTGCATTTAGGGATTATTCAGGGGAGACTATTCATTAATGTCTCTCATTAAACATACGTGGATCCATGCCTATTAACATTGAGTGGATCAAACCCAGGGAAAACAGTTCAGAACTACGTCAGTTAACTGTGGAACTTTCTGTCAAGCTCTGGTGATATACATTTGCTTGTTGTTTAAAGGTGGTATCCGAAAGTTTGGACCAGTTTTTATTTCTCTCAAACAACAATAAGCTCGCTTTATAATCATCATATTTTTTTCTGACGTCGCACTCGGTCTCATTTTTAGCAGAAACCCTTATCGTGCCTGTATATAGATTTGGAAAGAGTGATAATTCAGAGCGATTTTTGCGATTTGTAGTGTCTTACAAAAATAATGTCTAATTATTAGGGAGACTTAAAATCGTCTATTTCGACTAAAACTTTTTGTAGAAATTATGCCCAAAATTTCCCAAAACAGTGGTATGATCTTGTTAAGTGTATTAACTACAGGCAAACTGTCGGGGACCACCTTTAAGCAAATAACTTTGTTGGACGTTAGACTCCGGATCGGAGGGTCCCGGGTTCGAACCCCGAAACTGACCACGTGATGTTAGTCCTTAAGCAAGACTATTTACTGGACATTGCTCCAGGTATTCAGTACCTGAGTACTGATTCTACACAGGAAGTGGACAGTCGAGAGGGATTAATATAAGTTAAAAGAACTTGTTTCCCAATCGACTATAAATGAATAGGATTAAACTAAGCAAATAACTAGAGTTGAGTTATCACAAATATGGCAGTCTATGGATAGTACAAGTGTCTGCACTGAAGCTCGGCAGTAAAAAGGTAGCGTATATATATTTAATGTACATAGCATTGATCAGGTTAGACGTAACCATGGTGCCGGTTATCAAACATGATATTCCTTGCCTGGGCGTGTGTTCAAACTCAGGATCGAGGTTTGGATTACAAATGTTAGAATCTTGGTCATGCTAAATGACAAAGATCGGTAATGGCTTAAAAAAAGTTGAGCTTGGTTGGGATTGGGATTGGGATTTGCCGGCATTTTTGCCGATACTGTGCAGGGACATTTCTATCATTATAGCACTTATGAGGGGCCCAGGGACTGGACCTGGCCGGTCCATTATACTGACACCGACGAGTCAGGCGTAATGCGGTCCCCTTAGCCCCGAGCGTTAGGAGGGAAGCCACTACTACCAACTTTATCTTTGGTGTGAGCCAGCCGGGGTTAGAATCCACGACCTCCCGATTCGCAAGCCGTCGCTCTACCACCTGAGCTATTGCGGCCAATAAGCTGAGTTGGTAAATTTTGATCTGCTTAATTCCAATCATCCCAACACTTGAGCTATGTTTTACTTCGAGCAGGGGTGGATCCGAGATGCACCCCAAACCCCCACCCCTTCCCCATCAACCATGCAGCTAAAAAAGTAGAGTTTTGAAAACATATACATGTAAGCTTAAAGTACAAAGTTAAGTAAAGTTTTTCTTTTGAATGCTTTAGTCGAAGTTAGGTTCCCCTTACTGTGTATGTATTTACAGCGATAAAGATTAATGGATCTTGATTTATACCCACTCCACCCCCATTTTCTGTATCCTCCCATGACTTCGTGACAAGAATTTCAGTGTTCAATATGCTATTTTACTCGGCTGTAAAACTGTCACTGTTTTACATAAGGATACTGCAAATACCTGTGTAAATAAGATACGGATCAGACGCTGTTATAGCAAAAAATAACGACAAACATGATGGACTCTGACGAACTGAAATCTTATATTCTTATACCCGCCCACCCCCACCCTCGTCCAATTATTCACCAACCCAGCCACCCAACACATGTGTGGGTATCTGTTTTCTGAAAAGCCAGGCTGCCATACAGTAAACACATCATACAGTAAACAACCCACATTATCACTAATATTAATGTTTATGGCTTTGTGCAAAACTAACCTTCTGTCTAACTTCCATACTAACAGATAAATTAGTTTTGCATTAACCCATCAGAGGTTTTACTGTGACAGATAAGTAAGATGTTGGCTAAAGGCTCCTAGCAATGATGACCAGCAATTAGCAGGTCTGGTCTGGGGGCCCTGGCTCAGTGGAATACCACATACCTTTCGAGATGCCTTTAAAGGTAACGTGTCCAAAATGTCCAAATGTTCTTATTTGCGATTTTCATTCCAATGAATGCAATTAAAGATCAAGACTTTTAAAAAAATAATAAAGAAAATGTTCCTTCGATGACCACACTTAGCAAGAACGACCTGCTTATCGTTAATAAGTGACATTATTAAATAACTATACGTTATTAGTCCTATAAAAAAGCACCTGTCACGGTCAATTACACGACGGACTGCTTTAAGACAGTGCCAATATCTTTATCACTTTTTCGGGCCAAAAAGTGATATAGATATAAAGCCCGCATTTAAAGTCATTGGATTGGCTACTAAGGCAGGGCAAAAAAAAATGATATAGATTTCAGCAAGAAGCTCTGGGAAATAGCAGCCATTTTGTTTTAATTCGGTCTATATGTAGACGTCGACAGGTTGCACAATTTTATGAAACAAAATATTCTCAGTTTTCAAACATTCACGGCATGAATTGGTAGTGTTTAACTACTATCAGCTAAAAATAATGAAAAACAGTACATATTTAACATTTTTATAATAAGTTATAATAAATATTTAACATTTTTAAAATAAGTTAGGCGTTCTGCTTTTCGTTTCACGTTAATAAAAACAGTCAGATATCACTTTAAGAGAATTTGTATATTGGTAAACTACATGTTTTTGTAGAAGCACATTTCTGAAATCGAATACAACTTTGCTAAAAGCACTATAACTTGTGGCACGATATTATGAGATTAAAATGGAATATTTCCACAGGCGGCAGGTGTTAACGTTATTTCGATACATTTTATGCAAAATGATTGTGTTACAGCTGTGGAAATAAGGAAAATTTGTAGCTTGGGTCATACTATATAGGTATTGTTGTTATTAGAATTCTCCACCAATATCACTGTTGTCTAATTTGCATTTCAGCAGTCTGCCTTCATCAAGCGCTGTCGTCAGTAAACGATTGGCTTCTCCGTAGTTTTCCGTCACGTTTTGTGGCTGGAGCCAAACCATTTTGTGCCAAAATGTGGATTGGGCTTCTAGTCGCATGCGCATTTGCACCATAACTCTTAAAATTAATCTTAAAATCGACCTTTAAATCAACCTTACAACGAATGTCCATCTTACCTAACGAGAAAGGGAGCCAGTACAAAAAGTATTTTCAAATTTCAACATCCGATAGGCCGAGGGACAATGGTCAAATGTGGTTGACAAATATATCAATATGTGTGTACATAAATTAAACTACAATAATTCTGATATAGATTTTGGTGCTGTTGGTAATTGTTTAACACCCAAGAGTTAGAAAATGTAGAAATAACAAGTAGGCTAGCCATTAGGCTGGGACGTAGCTGGACAGAAAAGCATATATAGGCACCTTGCATCTAGAGAGGTTCTGGGGGAATGCTTGCATAATATTCAGGCGAACCGATATCTGGGCAGGGATATCTGGGCATGGATATCTGGGCATGGATATCTGGGCAGGGATATCTGGGCAAGGATATCTGGGCAGGGATATCTGGGCAGGGATATCTGGGCAGAATATCTGGGCAGGGATATCTGGACAGGGATATCTAGACAAGGATATCTGGGCAGGGATATCTGGGCAGGGATATCTGGGCAAGGATATCTGGACAGGGATATCTGGGCAGGGATATAAGGACAGGGATATCTGGGCACGGATATCTGGGCACGGATATCTGGGCACGGATATCTTGGCACGGATATCTGGGCACGGATATCTGGGCAAGAATATCTGGGCAGGGATATCTGGGCAGGGATATCAGGGCAGGGATATCTGGGCACGGATATCTGGGCACGGATATCTGGGCAGGTATATCTGGGCAGGGATATCTGGGCAGGGATATCTGGGCAGGGATATCTGGGCAAGGATATCTGAGCAAGGATATCTGGGCAATGATATCTGGGCAAGGATATCTGGCAGGGATATCTGGTCGTGCATATCTGGGAAGGGATATCTGGGTAAGGATATCTGGCAGGGATATCTGGGCATGGATATCTGGGCAAGGATATCTGGGCACGGATATCTGGGCAAGGATATATGGCCATGGATGACCGTACTCAATCTTGTAAAATGTTTATATTTAAAACGTTAACCACTCTACTAACTTCGCTTGGTTCACGGTGCATAGTATAGCATCAACATGAATTTTGCATGTACGGGTACTGGCTCATACAGTATATATGAATCAATAAATCTTTGCACCTATGGCATAAGGCAAAACAGATTGTGTGATTAGAGTATTTACAGCTCATGCATACGCCGTGACAACCGCCCCTACATTTTCCTATTTTTATCACTATGCCGATCTCGTACAAACGACGATGGTAAATGAACCAAAAAATGCTTGTGAAGATCCATCGACGTCCCGCCGCTTAGCTGGGGGGACCACTTGACGCACATTTGAAACTATTGTTGCCACAATCACATGTCAACTTTTTTTTGTTTAATTTAACTATTTATCGGTAAAATGACAACATCCTGTATGTACGATATATGTCAGTAATGAAGTATAAGTCCTGTTTTACCCGACATGAATTCGAACCCATTAGGCGTAGGCCGGTGAGTAAAAGGTATGCGACTAAAACAGCTCGGTCTACAATGATCCCTTACTTTAAAACCGGCATCTAAAATAAATTCTTACCTGATTCTGTGTAATTCTTGGAATATCCGGGATGAGCGTTTTCCGCGTCGCCATTGACAACATGTTTCTGTCCTTGGGTAGATGTCATATTGTGACCATAAACATGTGACGCTGGTTCAGCTCATGTATAAACACAGCTTAACAATCCGACAATTTTCACCCAAACAGTTAACCCACAACCCCCTGCTAAGTATACTTAATTATGAACCCGAATGTCCTTTCCCCACCTAGTTAACTAGAGCTTGACAATTGAGAAATTACACGGACGGTATAGGTGTACATGTGCGTACCCCAACAGCCAATAAAAGTGAGTAGAGGTGTTCGCATTAGGTTCACAGTTTGTTTTGTCTCGTTACACGTTTTGTCTCGTTACATACATCCGCACTTCCTGTTTAAAAACGCAGGGACGTTTGTCATAAATCAATTGAAAAAGAAGCAACCAAAAGAGTATTATATGTGTTGTCGTGTATTTCCATCGATTAACGATACATCGATGCTAGGAGTGGTAGTTGTTATATACCCTTAGCCTGCTAGTGATATCAAGGATCAGTATCAGTTTTTACTTGTTTGATATCTACATGGCACAAGATTACGTTTCCAGGGGCTCCCCAACCCAACCGTACATTCCCGGACCATAATAAAATGTTATACTATTGAAATATTATAACATAAAATAGTTTCAACTTTGGTCCTTCCTCTGACTGCTAAGCCTCTCAGCGCGTGGGTTCGAGTCCCGTTTGGGGCGAAGAACTTAATGTGGGAAGGTCTCCCAGCTGACTTGCGGTGCGCCGGTGGTTCTACCCAGACATTTTTCTGGGGTATTCCTCCACCAAAATGCTGGACGTTGCTATAATGATTATAACTGGTCGCGAAACAAAACTCAACTTTGGTCCAGACACACGCCAAAATGCATCTTCGAATTTCAAGAAATTAAAATCGACGTTGTTTGAAACTCATTCTCACTTAAATGGGACAAATGGAGGTTGAGTAGATGATTTCACAAAATGTCGTAAAATCTGTAGCTATTAATTTTTTTTCTGAAAATCTTATTGCTGAAGGTAAAGAACTGAAGTTTTAATAGTACAAGTCTTTTACTTTTTAAAATACACGTATTTAGACACCATGGCTCGTCTCTTTTGTAAACCATTTTTGAGGCAAAACTAATCAGTTAAGTAAAGATATATTGCTACCAACTATTGGTGTTTGCCTTTTTTCTTCTTTCACTGTTGCACATACACATATTTGAAGGAATCATAAAGATTCAAAATGGTTTAACACATGTTTGGAGTAAAAACTCCCATCTTTATTACAAATTTATTTAAAACTTTTGCAACTTTTATCTAAACGTATGATAAACAATGCATGAAAAACAATTAGTAGTGAACACAGACTATAGAAATGTGCTTTTAACAGCACCAGTTTACTATTTGAAGACTGCAAAATGTATGGTTAATGTAGTGTGTGGTTGTTTTTATCATATTTTTGCATTAAACGTTGGTAAAAAAAAGGCTCGTAAATCGTCAGCTTTTGTCCCGTAAATGGCCCAGCATTTGAAAAGCAAATAAAGAGAATATTGTTAATTTGATAAAGAAAGTAGATATATAAAGATATATTTGGAAGCCAAATTATAACTTTCTAAATGTTCGTAAATGAAAATAGATAAATAAACGAAGAAACGGATCTATTAAAGTAATATTTAAATTAATATATCCATAATATAACATATTACTGATGTTATATACTTATATTCAGATATATAATAATATATGACTGAAATTCTTATAATTTATAATTTAAAATGCCGAACCATCATTACAAGATATATAACAAAAACTAACAGTTGAAACAGTGTACAATGTAGGTTCATATTAATGGACGAATGAATTGTCTCGTAAATGGTCAGTGGCTAGTACTGGCTAGATGATTTCATAAAAGACTCTATTTCACTGTCCAGGGTAAAGAGTCTTCGACTTCAACCAGTTGGTTAAGGAGCGTCGAATACCGTAGCATAATCATTTTCCATCTTGGTCTCGTAAATGGCTTTTATAAAAATTACGCTACCAACTCTGAAGATAACCTAGCGCTAACAAAAAAATGTACTTAGTAACGGTTCATAAATGTGTTATCTTTATAATAGGAACACATATCCTGCTTTATTTGCTACTGTTGATCGGTAAAATGGTAAATAGTTGTACATGCCCATTTCAAAATGACTCGTAACTTGTTTCAGATTTGAAGACACGTGTATTCAAACATTTTTTCCCCTGTTAATTGAACTTAATTGGCTGTCGTTTTTGTATTTTTGTATTTTACAATATATAGCTAATCTTTCTTAAAACTGAAATTCTTTTTTAAAAAAAAATCATTCTGCAACATAACATAAACGTTAATAAATAAATTGATATTTTGTGAAGACATGCATTTTATAGTCTTAACCTAAACAAATGAGTGTTAACTCATATTTAATGAGATGGCACATACAATTATAGCAGTATATACATATACACATACAAATAAAATGCTCCTATCGAATTGTGATGCTTTAAAAGCTGGTAAATAAAGCAAGAATTCCGAAGACATGGTTCGTCCCTTGGGACAAACATCCGAGGGGGCAAAAGTCCATTTACCATTTTTGCGAAGTGTCCAGTGCCATTTTCCCGTATATGTACCAGATAAATAATGAATTGTTTGTTTTCCTCATAGTGTTTACAAATATATAAGGATCATACATTGTTTCAAAATACTATCAGCAAGAATTTAAAGGAGAATACCTGATTTGATATTATGCAGTATATCATCAGTCAGTACACCGTTCTGTGTTCTTTTTTATATTTTCTTGGTTTTTGTTTGTGCAAATAGCACAATGAAACCAAGTGCCTATCTTATGTTTGTGAAGATTTCTTTCGAATAATAGGCGTGGCGTTTTTGTCCTCTGTTGATATCATATTTAATCGGTCGATACCATCCTGTAAAGAAGAACTGAAAAAAAGAAGGTTTTAAAAGTAAGACTCCAAAACAAGCAAATAAATAGGATAAAAACCATTTCTAATAAGAAAATTCCATAAGGAAAATTGTATATGTAATAGTCATTGAATGATTTTTTTTTAAAATACAGAAGTCATTTTATGCGAATGTGATTGCTTTTGATGATTTAAACAGCAATGACATTTGTTGATAATGTCCTTGTTTTTGTTGTGTTCTTTTAGTCTTTACACACAAAAATATAACTATGAAACGTTTCGTACGACTTTTGACTTTCGAACAAACGCTAGGTTGTTGAGCATTGGTTTTAAATTGTAAATCAAAAGCGGATTGAATTAATTCGTAAGAGTTATTTAAATTAAAAATACACGTTGGCAAGTTATATCATAAATGTTTTTTAAAACAGTCATTGATAATTGCTTACACAAAGCTGAATTTTAGCCATTAACATGTAATACTTGTAGGAAGGTGTTGTATATAGAAGTAGTTATGCTTCTCTAGAACTTGTAAGATTTTGAAAGTCAAAAATATGGTTTTGGTGGGGCTTCGAACCGGAACATTATCTCAATGAAAAGTGCATTGCCACTGGACCAGACCGTCTTTTGTATTTATTTGTACTTCATAACAACAAAATCATGCATTCTTAAACCTAATCTTACCTGGGTTACCCATTCAGTGTTCAGTCAGGAAGATCATTGTTTGTATACAACGGTCAAAGTATCGAGTTTTAAATACTAGGCAATATTAGCCATGAAACTGGCACTCATTCGTATGCGTATATTTCTGAAAATGGCTGACGGTTTGTTAATGTCTATTTATACAAGACTCTCCGATGTTTGGCGAAAATTTTATCGAAAATTAATGAGTGCAAGTTTAATGTTGACACACTATACCTACATATGTTTTCAGTGCTAGTGTTTACAGTTTTAACTACAAAGCAAGATTTGTTAAATTAATTTTATATTTTTTCCCATAAATACTTTAGTCCTAATGTTATTTTTAAGTATTATTTTGATTCATAAAATACATTTTAATACTATGTTTGTGCAGTGATTTAGAAGAGGGTCCGATTTAAAATTCGTATTACGTTTGGCCATTTTTTAGAATAGCTGTTCAGAACAGTTTAAAACATTTTACTACCGTGTATCTGTATGTTAAAGGAATCAACACCATCAACCACCTTTCATAATATATCCACAAAACGGACATTTCCTTATGCTGTTTTATACCTTTTTAATCTTCTTATGCGATTTACCCACATTTTAATCCTTTAATTAACTACTGTTAAATTGTTTCGTCTCTTTTGATGTTGAGATTTTTTTTTGTAATTCCTATAACTGTCCAATTTATAAGTACTTATCAGAGTTCAAGCCTTGCAAAAATCCATGCATTGACAGTGGTTGTTGCAGTACTCGTGTTGATTGCCAGAAACGTTAGCTATGGTATTTAAGCCATTAGGCGAGGCCAAAAAGCGATATTTGGCATGCGCAGCTAGGTGAATTTTGCCTTCTGTCACTTGGGTAGTCCAGCCAAAACACTTGCAATTTAAATGCAACTTTTCTTAGAGATTGTTTGCTGGGTTTATGGTCCCACCAACAGCATGTATGTTATCAAAGACGGTGTCCACTTGAAGCAGATATAGTGCTGTCCTCAACGTATAGCTTATTGTCAAAACCTGGCATGATCCCACACCCAGTCACATTATCCTGACACTGGGCCAACCAGTCATGGAACTACTCTTAAATATGCTTGAACATCAGCAAAGGAGCTGTACCACTACCATTTTACCAGTCTTTGGTATCAAATCTGTGACCTACCATTATTGGGGCCGACGCTCGACAGATTACACTACCAGATTCGGTGCTTCTGGTATTTGAAGACTGGTGGAGACACCGAGGTCTATGGAAGCAGAACACAACACTAACAGTTAAAAGTAGTACTTTTATTTTTTTTCTTGATACATTTATAAAACAAAAGCAACAGATCAGCATAACAGAACATTAATGATAGTGTGTGGGGTTGTTTTTTTCTATTTTAAAGATCGTTAAAGATTTTTTTTAAGATTCTTACAACAATGTTTTGGATTGTATCTCAATATTTCTGATTTTAGGTTATGAAGTTAGCAAAAGGCAAGTCCGCTAATTTATGCATTTAGGGATAATACAGCACAATGTAACTCCCTGGAAAAAAAAACATGTTAAAATGGTAGTTTGGATCTAAATGGCAGATGTGTTGTACTAGAACTTCGTATAAGCACATCTGCTTATAATGTTACTGTCACTAACAAATTTGGATATGCTTATACAGCAATTGAAAGCTTGGCAAATCTATAAAGACATGTCGACTGACCTCTTACAAGGACCAAATCATCTCCTAGACACTTTGTTGGACCCATCTTTAACCCTTTAAATGACGACCTCACCGACTCCTTCCTTGTCCTGTCAAGCCTACGCAGCAGCTGACTCAGTCCGTCAGCTGTAACATACCCTACACCACTACCACCTCCTAGCCCTAAAGAGTAGCCTCCAGATACCAAGTAACCAATCGTCTTCCTTGAACAAATATCTACATTTATCTCTCCCTTCCCGCTCAATATTTTTAAAGTTCTATCAACCTTCACCTTCTTCTTGCCACTTCTCCCCATCTTTGCTTTCAATTCTTTCTTCATCTGTTTCTTTTTTTCTTCAACTGGGTCTGTGTGCTTTGGTTCTTCTGGTCCTCTATAGTTTTTGTCCATTCGCAATGATTCAAGATCTGAGCCATTTGGAAAACAAATGGCTGAAAACATTTTAGGTGCCCCTCGCTGCAATAACTCTAAACGTACTGGGATGATCGCAGAATCTTTCAAGCTTGTCAAAGCAGTTAATACTTCTTCAAACATTTTATCAGCTTTCAGTGGTGCATTTTGCAGTTGATTAGAGCTACCTGCAAAGGAACACAAGATATTTTCTAAACGTCGAAGCAATTTGATATCCCTAAGAACATGAAATTTGATGACTGGAATGCTTTGTGTAAAACTTGAAATGGGCTGGGTTTGTAAGTTATCACATTCCATTTTACTGACATCTTTGTCTTCTGATTCCTGTTTGTCAGAAGCAATGTGACACTTCTCCGTGACACTATTGCTGTTAGTATCATCTTTCGCAAGACTTTTATCTGACTCTTTCTCATCATTAACATTTTGCCTAATGTGTCCTGCCCCAACGGTACTACCATCACCACTACTACCAGCTTCCTCACCAACATCTTTTATCCCTAGCAGCTGTGACCAAGGACAAGTAAATGGAGCTGCCACACCATACTTTGTGTAGTTTGTCCGCTTAGCTGGAGGCCTGCGATTGTATTTCTCCACAAATTTCCTCTCTTGTTCCATCTGATGTAGGCAACCAGCCATAGTATCTGGATAGTCATTAGGAAACAATAGCGTTCTTTCTTCATGGGCACAGTTCTCAAGCTCCCTTAGACCCCCACATCGAGCCCCACGGAACACCAGCGACAACCAAAGGGCCATGCTCCATGATTTGGGCAGCAGGATATCCCAGCCACTACCTCGCCCAAGGGTGGCACTGGGGTTCGAACCACAGTTGGTCGAGTAACAGGCTCCAGGACGCTGGATCAGGATTACTGGCACCCTTGACTCTTCATTGCCTAATTCTAATGGCATCCCTGGAAATTAAAATACACAATTAATCAGAAGTGAGAACTAAATTAACTTTCAAAATGATATATTGGATGTAAGGGTGGGGCACAAAGCTGTAGAAGACATCTCTACTAGTAGACAATTATTCATGCTTTACAACCTTTTCAAGACTAAAAATTTAATGATATTACTTACAATCATTACCTTTATGTTTTGGACAATTCTATATTTGTGATAATGTTTTGGATATTTTAGAACTTTTACTTAGGTAAAAAAAAATCTTTCAGTTTTTTTTTATCTTTAAGAAGTGAAGATAATCAGACAAACCTGGCACAAGTCTTTCAGATCGTAGCTCGTGTATTTTATAGTCTGACATTTTGGTAGCAACGACCTGTTCCCTGACCTCTGCATCCCACAGTGGAGAGGCTGACACATCTGGAGTTATCTTCTGCTTGCACACAGTCTTGTTTTCAGAAATGTCTGCAGGGGGAAATAAACATTCAAGTCTGAGTTTTGTTTGTGTTTATCGTACAATCGTTTAAGCTTGTTCTAATCTAAATAATATTATTAAAAAGATGATCATAGCATAACAATAAAAGCACATTTACCTGTCTCTTCAGCTATAATCTTAGTTCTGGTAGTTGGCCGATTCAATCTAGGATCTCTCACCAACAGTCCAATTACAGCACAGGGAGGCAACTCTGCTGGAGACTGACACTCTTTGACACCCTCCATTACCTCCCTTTGTGCAATGTGGGCCAAAGAACGCTGTGCAACTGCATAGTAACTGTCCCACCATGGCTCTGGCTGTCCTAGTTCCTTTGAAGGCACTACATCAGCCTGCTGCAGAGCATCACATAACACTGCATTAGACTGGGGACCAGTAAGTCGGAACCTCATCAATGAGCCAGATAAGGATTGAATGGTCACGCCTAGAGCCTCATTCGCAATAGTTATTCCAGCTTTAAATTTGTCCGGAGCATGTTTGTGGCTTTCACACACATTTGCTCCTTCTTCAATTAAAGAGTTCTCCATTTTTTTCTTTTTAATGTTGTCCTGATCATTTCTACTATTGTCCATGTAGTGTCGTTTTCTTCCTTTCTTAGCTGCAGCTGTCACCTCCATGTCCTCTCTAGCCTCGTCATCTAAGACTTTGCCATGACTGACCACCGAATTCACTAGTAATTCTACATACTGTCTATCACTATCTTTCTTTGACACTGGCTTGATCAGCTTGTCAGGCTGCACTGTACTCCTTCCAGAAATATGACAAACACTTGATTCAGCCAATAAGAAACACATTAAAAGGTTGTCCCAAACTTCATGAAAGCAGGCTGGATGACACCACACCCAGATTCTTCTGGATTTGGATTCAGGTTTGCCTGCATCCCTGGTTTCCATGACAACAGGTTGCCACAAAAATGTCACAGGTCCGATGGCTCCTAGAGGATATTTGTCATACTTATACATCACCAGGTGACCTTCTCGTGTACCAGAACGACATGATATGGCTGCAAATGTCTGACCTGTATATAAAAAATTAAATCAACTTTAAATATTTTTCAAGGATAAGGAAGTGTGTGATGCTAAATTTTAGGGATATTGTTATCACTGTTGAATGAAAGGGGTGAATTCTCTGATGACTATTGTAAAAAAAGAGATGGGATGGGATTTGCCTGCATTTTTGCTGATACTGTGCAGTGGCATTTCTATCATTATAGCCCAGGGAACTGAACCTGGCTGGTCCATTAAACTGACACCGATGAGTCAGGTGAAATGCTGTCCCCTTATCGCCGAGCGTTAGGAGGGAAACCACTACTACCAACTTTAATGTCTTTGGTATGACCCGGCCGGGGTTTGAACCCACGACCTCCCAATCTGCAAGCCGACGCTCTACCACATGAGCTATTGCGGTCGGTCTGTAAAAAAAGGAAAATTGTATCTATTCATTTTGGGAAAATTGCCTATTCTATACTTTCTGAATATCATGTAAGTTTTTTAACATGGTAAATGTATTAAGCTCAATATAAGTAAAAAGGCAAAGCTTTAAGATGCTTAAAGATACTATAATATTACAATAATGACTTAAAAATTGCTTCATGTGTTACTAATATAAACGATACACATACTACAAGATTTAAATTAAGTTCCAGTTTGTCTTCATTTTTAACAGTAAAAAAATAACAAGTCGACAAGAAACCTTTAAGTTTTGTTAATTCAATAAAATACACAAAATAATTATTAAAAAAATTAAATCCTGCAGTATTTTTTTTAAATGCAGCAAGTGGGTTTTGAACCGGTGGCATCATGTGACAGCTGAACATGATTACCACACTACCTTTATGGCAGATGCTATGTAGTTGTTTATAATCATTGTTCTATAACTTACCTTAATCAGAATACTGTAACCATTTTTATTGAAAGATTTTTTTGTTTTTTATTACATGGCACCAATAGATAGTTTCCACATCATTAAAGATCCCTTATCTTGGCAGCCATCTTTGATGGTAACGTCAAGGGATTTTCATATGAATTGTATAGAAGCGTAAATTTTATTTTCTTGTAATTTCTTCATTTGTGGTCCGAAAATTAAAGATTTACTCCATTGGAAAGCTCTTGAAATTCATATTTTTAGAATACAATATTTTTACAATTGATAAATGCACACAGAATTAATATACAGAAATAAATAAAACTTTTCGCTCATACTTAAAACAAAATGAACAATGTATCATTTTCAGTTGTATTTCTTTAACCTTTTAAACTATCAAAATATAGTTTTGATATTTAAAATATTTTATAAAAGCTGTTAAATTTGATATAAAATTCAGTCAAATAGACTGGAAAATATAAACACAGTGGTGAGTTAAATACAGCACATATTTCCCGATTTCGGCCTGCATTTGCTTCTGCCCACAAAGATGGCTGCCTTAAACTGTCTAATCAGTGTCGATGACATCACATGGAAACTATCTATACAATAATGGTAATACCTGGACGTCAGCCATTATTGGTGAAGGAAGACTCCAGACTTATGTCTAGGTTGAACCACCGGCCTACTGTGGTTTGTTGGTTTGTTTACCGGGTATTGGGTTTATCGTCCACCAACAGTATATCAGTTATCTGGAGACGGTGTCCACTTGAAGCAGATATAGTGCTGCCATCACTGTGTATATCATGCCATGAACACTTGGCATGACACCACATCAAGCCACATTATCCTGACACCAGGCCAACCAGTGGTGTTACTACCCTTATATTTGCTTGAGCGTTAGCAAGGGATTTTTACTGTACCATTTTTTACGACTTTAATATTTCGCGGCCAGGATAAAAGCTGGGGCCTCCTGTACCTGAAGCTGATGCTCTACCGATTGCACTACCAGGTCTGGTTCGTACTGCAGTTTTGCTGGAAAACCTCCCTACATGAATGTTCTCTACCTGACATAGACTCAAACCCAAGCGGTGAGGGGCAAAGAAGTTACAAGTTGGCGACTCTTGTTGCCTGGACAAGGGTGCCTCTCTGTTGCAAGAACTTCCAAAAATGTTACAATTTGCTGTTACTTAATAACTGATGCTGTACATTTCATGTGTGAAAAGTAAACAAAAACTACTCTCTGCTAAAAAAAGACATTGATGTCATAGGACTTCCCTAATGATGATATAAAGCAAACTCAAAAGTGAGTTGTCATGTGGTTTTCTTAGTGGTTTTCTTAGTTTAAAAATAGCTATCTCTAGCAGCATAGATCTGATAGAAAATAACTTTTTGCAATGTCGACTGGGGATTTATGCTTCACTGTTCACACAGATCTAAGGCATCAATGAACAGCATGTAACAATGACTTATTTGGCCATGAGAGGAAAAGGTAATAATTCTAAACTGTCAGATACCACCTTCAATATGACCCTGACCTTATTGGTTGCACTTGTAAATTCAGGATACACCTTCAAGTGTATTTTGTAAGACTGCAAAGTTTTTTGTAAGTACTTTAAATACTATGGATAAGATATAGAAATGTGAGAGAAGGATTGCATAATTGCATAATGCCATGTTTTGGGGGCAATAAACATATGCACATTATGAAAAGGCATGACAATGTATGAACCTATTTTTTCCATGACTAAGCACACACCTGTAGCCTTGTTGGAGATATGGGCCAATCCCTTCAGCAGAGTGTCCTCAGGTCCATTCAGTTCTATACAGCACATGTAGGACATGTCCTGAAAGGACATTCAATAAATGTTGTAAACTGTAGAATGGCATTGTCTTATGACTTTAATAAAGCATGCAATAAATCATTTAATACTGTTTTGCTAAATCACTTTAAAAAAAAGATCAACATTCATAAATTAAGCATTTAAACTCTAAATCAAAGTGCTGATAATGATGCATACGAGAATTTAAGATGATGACAAAAATAGGGTGAAGTTAATGATGATGTTGAGAATGTCAAAGACAAGATTCAATGACAATGCTGTTTTTAATACACAATAATGACCATATTTCAGTTTGTTTGTTTATTGGGTTTATAGTCCCACCAACAGTATATAGTTATCTGGAGATGGTGGCTACTTAAAGTAGATATAGTGCTTCTTTCACTGTGAATATCATGCCATCAACACCTGGCATGATACCACACCCAGTCACATTATCCTGAAACCGGGCCAACTAGTCATGGAACTACCCTTATTTTTGCTTGAGCATTAGCAAGAGAACTATACCTCTAACATTTTTTACGACTTTGGTATGATGCGGTCCAGGAATGAACCAGTGGCCTCCCGTACCTGGAGCCGATGTTCAACCGATTGCTCTACCAGGTCCGGTGACATATATCAGGGTAGAACCACCACCTCAGTGACGATTAACTGAAGGCCCTTCCCAAATGGAAGTTCTTGCCAAAACCAATACTTGAATCAGCAACTCTAACCCCTCAATGACAATGATTGTACAGGAATAGGTAATAATAAATGAAAAATGAAAAAATACAATATTGTAATATGTTTCTACCTGAAGCAAACAATGCTTTGTGGTAGCTCTGTATGCGGCTCTTTCACTCTTTTGTGTAGGTTTCCACGGTAATTTATGACCCCATTTCTCCACCATATGAAAACGTTTAGCATGCCATATATGTGTCTCTAGCCACATGTGTTTTCTCTGCCTGCGTACATACTCCTGCATCAAATTCTTTGGACGTCGGCGAAAAAATCTACTTGGTCTCTTTCTTATCAGTCCTTTTTGGTTTGCAAACTAAAAGAAAATATGTCATACAAAATTATCTTCGAGATGACTTATATACTCATTTTTTTCAGAATAGAAAAATGTTAAACATACATAACAAAACTAAGTGTACCCAAGTAATATGCATAAATGAAGACTTATCAAAACAAGAGCTGCCTGTAGACAATCTACTTTACTTTTTTCATTGCTGGATAATAAAATTTAGTTGTTTACATAAGACAGAAAATTCCAAGTAAAAAAAAGGGGCATAACTATTCCAAAATTAATTTAGGGTTACCTGTACTTTTTAAATAATTTGGCTTTTAATAGTGCACAAGTATTTCGAGTTTGATGCAGATATTTTTTTATTTTATTGATTAATAGTCCTTAACAAAATGTTTAACAAATGCAAATGCAAACAAGAGGATCATGTCAATTTTCCTTTGAATTGTGAAACTAAAAAAATTACTGCATTGAAAAATAGCAACAAACCCCTTGTCCAAAAGTACATTGCCTTAGTCAAAACATACTGCATGCATCCAAAAAATGTATCATGTACAACATCAGTTCTTTTTCTTGCCTGATAATAATGACAGGCCATTTAACCTAAGGATAAGCAGCTATCATTTGCTTATAAATTTGGTGTCTGAATACAGCTAAGTTGCAAGCCAAATAAAATACACTGAAAAGCTGCATTTTTCTATGGCAATATAAATAAATGTATTGTGAGTTATCTCAATTAAAATCAATGTAAATCCTGTGAAGCAAACACATTACACCATTCTAATAGCAGGTAATTTTCTCACCAGATGTGCTGCGGCTGCTCTGAGAGCCTTGGGAAGTCGCTTGATATTGTGGCTGAGGGCACGGCGCCGCATGTGTGGGGGCAACTTCTGCGTGATGGCATGGCCACCCTGTTGTACACGGACTGCCTTCTGTAGGGCCTGAATCTCACCTGCATGACTCTCCGCGTACCGCAATGTATTAACCTCTGAAAAAGAACAAAAATTAAAATGAACAATAAAACATTTTCTTTTTACTTCATAATGCATTAGTCATTATTGTACTCAAAATTATGGAAATTATTGATACAAACCAGAAGCCTAATAGCATGTTCCTGTATCAAAATAAAAAAAACGTGACATGAGGGTCATGATGGTCTTGATTGATTACAATCTAACCACAAGACTAAATGTACACTAAACTGTACCTTTGGCATTTAGGGATCATGACTTATTTTTTTTGGCAAATCCTTGTGCATATTAAAATTCTGTGAACCTGTTACAAACACATTAAAGTTTAAAAATTTGATCTAGCTGCTTTGTGTTACCAAAACACCTGTTTATGTTAAAAAATAAGCCAGAACATTTACCTGATACTGTGGATACTAATCCAGCTGATGCATTACTGCTGTCGTTCTTCTTTGACCAAAATGTAGCACCATTTCCAAAACTTTTTTTATAGCCTTCCATTGTTGGTGTCAACTAAAACAAATAGAAACACCATAGTAGAAAACAGTAATCAAAATCATCTGATTTCCTTCTGTTTCAACAATTAATTCAGCTTAACTTCAAACAAATGAAGCAGCATACATGGATGTGCAAACATGTTCACTGATGTTAAGACAGAATATTGGAAATAGAAAAAAGACCCCAAAAAGAACTTATGCTGTTAACTTCCTTGATTCTCAATAAACTATAACGCTTTGATACAGCCAGTCACAACAGCTCTATAACTTTTTTTTTTATAATGCTTTCCTTATCATCTTTTTTCAAATGTTTACAATCTGTAAAAAAATACAATGTACTGGTATAATCTACACATTATTGTTGCAAGCTAAAATGTTAAAAAATGGAATACTCTGTCCTTTTCTCTGAAAAAGGTCTCACAGAACAGCTGCGATTTCCTGTTTTTGCCAGCTAGACCTATGTCCCCAGCAAAAAATGCATTGCAAAAGAGGCACTGCTACATTGTGTAAGAGGGAGGCACTGCTATCCAGAGTGGTCCCAGTCAATAATCCCGTAATGAAATGTCTACGTGGGTGTGTTGCTTTGTAAAGTTACTCACCTCATCTTTCTTAACCATAAAGCAAAGCTGTATCATAGAATTCATTAGTGAGTTTAACAGGGTATAAATTTATGGAAGTCAAAACAATGATTCAATTTGTCACATTACGTGTCATGACTAAAATAGATTTTGCTGCTTATTTAGTTCACAACCCAAGTCAAAATGTACATACAAACTTCTGTCTGCTACCAGTTTCCAAAGATGTCAGACCTATAGACTGAAAAGAGGTTTATAAAGTTTGCACATAATATAATGCCTTTAATTAATGCCAATAATGGTACAGCTCTAACACGAAAACGTATTATAAACACAAAATACAAGACAAAAAGGACTGTCACTGAATATGATTAACACTGAGTCGACTTCAATGTAAAATTTCAATTAAAATCTTTTAAGTAAAATTGTAAATCAAATTTAAAAAAGGCAAATATTTACAATCTTTAGTCCACTCCTCGTGAGCTTTCCATGGACGCCGCCATTTTGGAAAAATTATCGAAGAGGGGCGACAACTCTAAAAGGACCGGCATCATACCTTGTAGATTACCAAATGTCAAGAATGGCATCGGTTGTACGACGTATAATACAGACATCTAAGGCTCCAGGTGCCGTAGGACCATACAGGTGAACAAAGACTGTAGTATTATTTAAATGTTCAATAATGGCATGTCCGCATTGTTAGAGAACACAATGTCCCAATTAGCTACCTTTACCCCACCCGCTTCAATTAACATACTTGAAAACTAGGTTAAGGTACATTGCTTCATGCATTTTTGCACCATTTCTTTCAGACTGAAAGTAAATCGTCATTGTCCAGTGTTGTATCTGGAGAGACCCATGTTTCAACCCCAATACGCCTGGCCTAATAACACAATCGGTAGTGCCCTCTCCAGGTACAGGTCTTGGTTTCGATGCTGGGTTGCAGCATACCAAAGTCTGCTATGCCCGCAAGCTAGAGTTCCATGACCCGTTACCTCGGTGTCAGGATAATATGCCTTGGCATGGTATCACGACAGGTGTTGACAGCATGCTATATATCTGACAGGCAGCTGCTTCAAGAGAACTTTGTCTCTAAATAAGTGAAGTAATGACACTTTACAACACATGATAATCTGTGCAAGATTTTTAACATTAATTTCCCAAACTAGTGCCATGGGTATTATACCACCTAGGAAGTGGACATCCAAGCGATAAAAGTATAACTTAAATCAACTTTTATTGTGTTAGACTAGACCTTGTTTTCCCAATGATAAAGGCCCACATGACAACATCTTTGCATTTTTTTTTCAGAAAATAAAGTGTGTGCCTTATGAATGAAACTGATGTAGTACATTTGTTCAGTTGCTTTCTTGCAATTTCAGTCAAGCTGTCTGTGTAGATAACACCATGTATATCTCTGGACAGATTGGCCTTGATCCTGCAACTTCAGAAATGGTTGAAGGGGGAGTCATAGCAGAGACAGAGCAGGTTTGTTTTTATATTTTAGCAGTTTTAACTCCCAGCCTGCTTAAGTAATCTCAGCTTAAAATCAAAGAGCTGGAAAGCACTGTTTGGATGGTATAAAAAAAAAAAAAATGTACACGATTTAAGGAATGCAAATATAGGTCACTTTTTATTTTCTGAGGGTAGATCAACTAAACAGCACATTGGAAAGCTGACAGGCCTTCAGATGTGAAACAACCACCTCTTCTAAATATAGATTATACATTGGGCCAACAGCTACAACACAGTCACTAACATCCCATCATAAAAAACAACAACACTTCTATATTAAACATACCAAACCTTCCACATAATTGTATTTTAACGATATTAGGTCTATAATAACTATTCATATAACAAAACTTCATAAACTAAGTTAAATATTAACTCTGTTATCACTTTGTCAGTAGACTGACCATTGCATACAGCTCAGTGACAATCGCTTTGATTTATTTCATCAACATGACACCCCTCTAAGCAGAATCTAAATCCTTATTGTAAACCAGCTGTATAACCACAGAAGGCATAGAGGCCTTGCTCACAAGATATACAAATATTTTAGCCTTGTATACAATGCATAGCCAGTGGAACACTTTTTCTATTAAGATTTATCTCCCTCTGTTTGCCCTGTAAGTCAATGAGTGGTATTAATGTGTGCCATTGTTCATTCATTAACCTGCATTTTGTGTGTATCTGCATTACATAATATAATCATTTATTATATACTTATCTTCTGGCGAACAAAAAGTTGCAATTTTGTTAGTATGATTGTATCAGATACAGTTAAGGGGTGACTGTGCAGAGGACAGGATTTACTAGAGTTCGGGTTCTAATTGATACAATAAACAGACAGTTTTAGTTGTGTTTATTAGTTAACCCTTACCATACTACTACTAAGCCCCCCCCCAAAACTCTTACCTTAGGCAGAGATCAAACCCACAACCTTCAGCACTGGTGTAAAGTACTCTACCAATTGATCTCCCCGGAAAGATAGCTCAGGGAATAACACTTCTTTCCACTTTAACCTTATGAACTGGACAAAACCATTGGTTTTAAATTTCTTTAATCTCTATTAACGCAAAAACGTATTTGCTTACTTAGAATATTTCTAAGTAACAAAATGTGTTCTGCCTTCATGGATAATTATTTAAAAAAATGCACAATCCAGAACAAGAGATCACCCAATATTGTTACATCAGCTTCTAGCCTGCTGCTGTGCCACAGGGTCCTCAACCTCTTCTAACACCATTGAAGTGATCTGAGATGGGACTCATTGCAGGGATTGAATCTGCTGCCTCCAGTTCCACAGTCAGGAGCTCTGCCAACTGAGCTGTTCCATTTTTTCAAATGTAAAGGGACTTTACTCTAAATATTAAAAAAAAACTAAATTCCCTTGTGGATATGTATTGGTATATAGTTACTGCAGAAAACTTAAGATTTTTCCACTTTTTAAACTTTTAAAAAGCATGTAACACTGAAGCATGTGCATAAACTGGAATCTTATTGATTGAGATAAGAATTAAGTTCAAGCATTTTTTTTTTAAATAAGCACACTTAAAAAAAATTTATACATTTCTTATATGAAGTATATGAATATAACCTCCCACACATTTCTTTCATTTCGAAAATGGGGAGTAAGGGCAGACAACTCAGGGGATAGTGCATTCACTACACTGGTAAGCTGATGATGGTAAGGCCTATGCAAATAGTGTAGATACAGGTCAGCTTACTTCCTACTGGGAGCTTATTGTTATTTCTATTCATAGTCAGATTATGGTATTCTCATTAAAATTAATGTTTTTAACTATTAACAGGCACTGAAGAATATGGGTGAGATTTTGAAGGCAGCTGGTGTTGGATATGGAAATGGTAACTGTTCAGTTCTAAGAATTTATCTAACAATTATTTTTAAACAATCAACAAGATTGTAAACATAGGGGCAGTTTACTGTACATTATTTCTTGATATATTGACAGCAAATCTGATGTCAGTTGTATAATACAACTTTAGTAAAATTTATTTCATGCAGACACACTAAAACTAGGCTGTATTTAAACTTCCTGTTAAAAACATGTACAGTAGTGTTGTTGTTGTTTTTTGATAAGATACTTTTGTAACAAGTTATAATAACAGTTTAAAGTTTTTGATTGTGTACTGATATCATTATACAACAGAAGTAACTTTAATATAACTGATTTTTAAACAAAGAAACTTATTTTGTTTAGATGCTTTGGCCATATGGTGAATGTCATTTTTTATGTCACCAATTCGTTACAACTTAATTGGTGTCATAACTTATTTATGATGAAAATACATATTGTACCATAAAAAAAGAAATAAATCAATAAAACATTGAAAATAATAAAAAATATTGTTTTAGTGGTGCTTGTTAATAGCAGTAAAGCAAATTTAAAATGGAAATGGAAAAATATAACATACATTTGAAATATTGTTGATATGTCATGATTCTTTGTGCTCATGATAATTCATTTGAGTCACTTTTTTCATAGTCAGCATACTCTTGATATTGAGAAAAGTTAAGTTGTTCGGAATGTAAGGGGACGGATTCATTTTCAGTTTCCAAATTAATTCACATTAAGACACTTACCATCTGGGTTTACTCTTAACATAGTGATGATGGTGATGAATCTTGATGATGATGATGCTAAGGATGTTGAAGATGATGGACATGATGACAGCAGCAATGACAATGATGATGATATTAATATTACCAGTATTGGTAATACTTAAATATTTTTTAGATTAATTTCATATTTATACTTATTCTTAATTTATTATTAATCAATTCGTATAAACCCCTCCTCTGCCTTTTATAAGTGCATGCTGTATGCTGGCCTGCTTAGCACTCAGGGTGAGGCACTGAAGGGGTAAATATTCATCTTTTATATTTGTCTATTTCAGTTGTGAAGACGACAGTTCTTATGGATGACATCAAAAATTTCCAAACCATCAATGAAATTTATGTGAAATGTAAGCTAATTATTATTGCTAAGTTCATTGAACTGATCATTCAGAAGACTTGTGTAAGGAGTGGTGTTTTGGTGCTAATAGGTTCCATATTGGTATGCCCTTTAAATATAATGTTAAATAACAAAGGCTTCTTTTTTTTGGAGGCAAGGGAAACAAGTATAGGGATGTAGGAATTGATGTTTTGTAGTGATTATCTCCCTTCCAAGTAAACTGTATTAAAAAAATGTGTAACTTAAAATTTAGATAAAATGTTTTAATCCTTTTCATAATTAATTAACTCATTAATTTCATTAGCTATTACAAATAAAATGTCAATCTTCATATACAGTTTGCTTGACATCTTTAAACTTGAAAACAACAGATTAAGACATTGAAATTTGGAATTTGACCTTATCTGACTTTATACTGTGATCACAGTGGGAGGTTAATGTATTGCAGAAAGCCTACATGCATCAGATGTGGCTGTCCCTATGACATCTAAATACACAATGATGGTGACATCTTGTTAAGGGGAGGGGTTCTACAATTATTCCATTACTACCAAAAATTAATGTTTGATACCCTCTGAACAAAGTTTTGAGTGGTATGGTGTAATCAGGTTGTTCATGAAACTATCTGTCTGTCCATCCATGGACACAATTTTCTCCCTGAAACTTCAAGAGCAACACCATAAGTAACATGGGAACCTGTTTACCTACTTTTTTTCCTCAGGATCAGATCAAAGTTGCAGGAGCTATTTCTCCTTTTAATGATAGTTTTAATGCTTTAATTTGAGAGTGAGATTTATGAACACTGAATGGTGAGGGTTTTTCGAAAGCCGTCTAATTACAAACAGTCCTAGTTACTTTTTAACTTGTTATCCTTTCCTTGATTACCCTTAAATTGACATTTAATGCCAAAAATCTGTTACTTTTTATGCCTTAAATATCTTTTTATTTATCTGTTTTAGACTTTCCCGAAAACAAGCCTGCTAGAGCTGCCTACCAGGCAGCTGCTTTACCAAAGGTATTTCCTTTCTACTTAGATAGGCTAATTAAATATATATAACTAATAACTCATTTTTAAATCCTTTGTCATATGTACAGCTCCAAATTCTAATTTTAAAGTACAGATCATTGAAAACTGTTGTGAATAAGAACATGCTTGCCAGCGGTATTGCAGCTTTTATAGATTTCAATGAGATACATTCATAGAGTAGTTAGATTAAAATGATAATGAGAGAATTAAACTCGATGGACATTTGAACATAGTGTGGAAATTTCAGCAAAAAGCACTGCCTTCTTTCTTTTTGTTTTCAGACATATTGGTAGAAAATTACCTGATTTTTTTTTCATTTGTTTTAACTAGTGAGGCACAGAAGAGAATTATGCAGTGATATTAAAATATTTACAAGTTAGAAAAATCATAGGAATCACACTCAAGTAAGGAATATTATCTGCTAATACTTATTGCAAGGAGCTATTTTAACATTCTGATGGTTTGAAAATCGTTGTTAATAATCTCTTATGCCACTTGATGCTGTCTTTTTTTATTAGAAAATTTGGCCTTCAATAACACTTATTTTAGGTTAAAATGAAAAGATTAATGCAGATAGCATTTATGAATTCAGTGTTTGGGAAGAAGTTGTAAACTTCTAAAGTTTGTTTGCCAAGTTAGATATTTTTGTATCACATATAGTCTTTTAATATGAGCTTAACATGTAAATTTTGTGTCATATATATGTCATCATTAACATTCTCTTCAAGAGTAACTGTTAAACTGTGTGTCATTTCAGGGGGCCAGGGTTGAGATTGAAGCCATAGCCACCCTGGGGGATATAACACGGGGGTTAACCAACAAGCTTTGAAATGAACATAATCTCTGGGAAATACTCTTATATAAAAGCTACTTGTCGACATTTTGTAAAATTTGATATTTTTTTATAAAACATCAACACTTTAATGAACCTCATGGAAAAATGCCAAAAAAAATTTCATAGAAATTAGGTTTGAATGTTGCATTTTAGGTTTTACGAAACACTGACACTTGACAGTTCATAAAGTGCTGAATACGATGTCCTGTAGTGTAAATAAAGAATGAGCATGTTGTTGCTTTTAAATATCGATTTGCACTGAGAGTATTAAATGTAACGCAACATATTAAAACTATTTTATGCTGTTTTAAGCTCAACAACCTAGTATATTTCAAACTGTGCAGGTTGTTATAGATGTCGTGTGTATCTTAACAGCAATAAAAAATGCATTGGATTGTGGATTGTGTGAGTTTGTCTTTAATGTAACTACAGAAAACTGTGACCAAGTCTCTTCATGAATGTAATTTGGCATGCTTTAAAAATCATACCTGCTGAGATTATTTAATTGTACACACCCTCTGGGAAATAGTAATGATTTCACTGTTAGGCTGCTATACATATAGCGTGAGAAAATAGTGAAGATCAGATCTGCAATCTCTCTGGGAAAAGATGTTTGGACAGGATCCCCACTATTTGCTGGTCTTTGTCCATGTGTGACATTCAAGTGTTTTTTAAGAAAACATCAGAAAATCGATGTGGATCATTTGTAGTTAAAAATTTTCAGCAATGGGTTAACGAAATCTTGCTTGCTGTGTATCATTTCAGGGGGCCAGAGTAGAGATAGAAGCCATAGCTGTCCTGGGAGAAATCACAGAGGGGAAAAAGTAAATTTGGCTTTTGAAGACACAGCAAGTTTTGAAATGTGCATGATCTGCGTGAAATATTGATGTACAGGGTGTATATAAAATAACCTTTCTTACAACCAGCTGAATTTTGTTTACATGTGTTGACTGGTGCCATGTAGCAGGTTATAAATGTCTTACCTAAGTTCAATTTTAGCAGTTAACATTTTAAGATGTTTAATAAGTCAAAATATTTTTTACAACTTTCTGTTGTTTTGCAGGATAAAAAAGTTAAATGTGTCTGTCCTTTAATAGAAGATTTTTTTCGTCAATTATAATATTTCTTCATGCACATTTTTTTGGTATTATTTTTTAATGTATGCTTTTGAGAAATTTAATAGAAAAAAAAAATATGTCTTAATAAACAATATGTTTCCCTTTGTATAGTACACATAGTGCATCTGTCTAGTAACAGCCTCTAAAATGGATCACTACAGATGTATTTGAGACACAGGTAATTCCTATATTGTATACTCAGAGATGATGCATGTTATTGCAATGTTTTGCATTACAAGAACTTTGACTGGGAATGTTTCCTAAGAACTATATGCTGTTGTTTTAACGATTGTCAGGAATGTAAATTGTAAGTGTGATTATATATAAAAAATTGGGTTTGGAGTGGATTTAGTTTATGTGTGTTTGTTATGTTTGTTTTTCATTTTTTTTTAATAGTTTTCAGTAAAATGTTCAAAAACATATCACATCACATCTTGAAAAAAACACACACACAAAAAAAACATGTCACCAAATTTACTGCAAGATAAGATTTCTCAGTTTTGAGATCACTATAAATCTGCACCATAATTTTCTATAGAAGAAACCTCGCAGAGATCTTGGAGTGTATCAATCGATCCTTGTTCCTATCTCATAAAAGCCATGGAAAGCTGGTGCCTTTGAGGAGTGTAGGACAAAATCCCTTGCAGACAAAATCCCTTCCCCATAAAATCTCCTGTTTATTTTAGCATTTTCAATCCAGTAAATTAAAAAAAGCAAAACATCAAAAGAAAATTGTCTGTGTTATTATGAAGATATTTGCTACACTTAACTGTGAAAACCAAATAAACAATCAAAGCGAATTTGTCCACCTTTGCTAAACTGAACGGAAAGAATTTCGTTGTGGAATAATTTTGCTGTCACCTCTGACATGTTATAACTATTGAATGAGATGGTTAACCATAAATCCAGTACCATTCACACATCTTACAGTCAAGTTTTCTTTGTTGTATATCATCCGAATACCTTATAAATTTCTTGCCAATAAAATTGGGAAGCATTTCCTTGTAGGAAATGCTTAAATGCAGTAGACTATTTTCCATACCTGTGTGAGAAGACAATGAATAAAGGAACATTGTAAGATATTTCAGGTGTTTTATTGTTTATTATTTTAAAACATACTCATGAGAGATCTATTGTGAGACCTTTTTCCTTGTCCTTATGAACATTTGAATTGTTTTTATATAGTATTTATAGAAGAGGTCATATTCTTAAAGAATCTTAGTTCTTTTTCCTGACTTTAACTAAATCATTTTCTTAAAATTTGAAATATTTTCTTAGATATTTACAAAATTTACGTAAATTTCGATCATCCAACCATTAAATCTAAGATATTAAAGGATATTTTTTTCAAATTTAAGAAAAATTCTTAGTTTAAGTAATTCTTAATGAATAAAATCCCTGATCTTTGTTGCCATTTGGATATAACAGAACTTATTAGATTTGAGACTGAAACGCCAAGATTATAGGAACAAATGAACAGAATTTTATCACAAAATATGTTTGCAGATTTGAAAACAGTTCAGCCAAATTAAAATGTGTAATATAAAACGGGTTAGCATTATTGATGGTAAAACAGTGACATGTTCAAAACGAGTTGGCCAATGAGAGGAAGGGTATGACAAAACGGGTTGGCCAATAAGATAAAGGGTATGACTAAATAGGTTGGCCGATGAGAGAAAGGTTATAACAAAACGGGTTGGCCGATGAGAGATAGGGTATGACTAAATGGGTTGGCCGATAAGAGATAGGGTATGACTAAATGGGTTGGCCGATAAGAGAAAGGTTATATCAAAACGGGTTGGCCGATGAGAGATAGGGTATGACTAAATGGGTTGGCCGATAAGAGAAAGGGTATGACTAAATGGGTTGGCCGATGAGAGATAGGGTATGACTAAATGGGTTGGCCGATAAGAGAAAGGTTATATCAAAACGGGTTGGCCGATGAGAGATAGGGTATGACTAAATGGCTTGGCCGATAAGAGATAGGGTATGACTAAATGGGTTGGCCGATAAGAGAAAGGTTATAACAAAACGGGTTGGCCGATGAGAGATAGGGTATGACTAAATAGGTTGGCCGATAAGAGAAAGGTTATAACAAAACGGGTTGGCCGATGAGAGATAGGGTATGACTAAATGGCTTGGCCGATAAGAGAAAGGTTATAACAAAACGGGTTGGCCGATTAGAGATAGGGTATGACTAAATGGGTTGGCCGATGAGAGATAGGGTATGACTAAATGGGTTGGCCGATAAGAGATAGGGTATGACTAAATGGGTTGGCCGATAAGAGAAAGGTTATATCAAAACGGGTTGGCCGATGAGAGATAGGGTATGACTAAATGGGTTGGCCGATGAGAGATAGGGTATGACTAAATGGGTTGGCCGATAAGAGATAGGGTATGACTAAATGGGTTGGCCGATAAGAGAAAGGTTATATCAAAACGGGTTGACCGATGAGAGATAGGGTATGACTAAATGGGTTGGCCGATAAGAGATAGGGTATGACTAAATGGGTTGGCCGATAAGAGAAAGGTTATAACAAAACGGGTTGGCCGATGAGAGATAGGGTATGACTAAATAGGTTGGCCGATAAGAGAAAGGTTAAAGCAAAACGGGTTGGCCGATGAGAGATAGGGTATGACTAAATGGGTTGGCCGATAAGAGAAAGGTTATAACAAAACGGGTTGGCCGATGAGAGATAGGGTATGACTAAATGGGTTGGCCGATGAGTGAAAGGTTATAACAAAACGGGTTGGCCGATGAGAGATAGGGTATGACTAAATGGGTTGGCCGATAAGAGAAAGGTTATAACAAAACGGACTGGCCGATGTGAGATAGGGTATGACTAAATAGGTTGGCCGATAAGAGATAGGGTATGACTAAATAGGTTGGCCGATAAGAGAAAGGTTATAACAAAACGGGTTGGCCGATGAGACATAGGGTATGACTAAATGGGTTAGCCGATGAGAGAAAGGTTACAACAAAATGGGTTGGTTGATGAGAGATAGGGTATGACTAAATGGGTTGGCCGATGAGAGAAAGGTTACAACAATACGGGTTGGCCGATGAGACATAGGGTATGACTAAATGGGTTGGCCGATGAGAGAAAGGTTATAACAAAACGGGTTGGTTGATGAGAGAAAGGGTATGACTAAATGGGTTGGCCGATGAGAGATAGGGTATGACTAAATGGGTTGGCCGATAAGAGATAGGGTATGACTAAATGGGTTTGCCGATGAGAGAGAGGGTATGACTAAATGGGTATCCATTCTATCCTTCTAACTCGAGTTTAGGAGGAAAATCACCTATATGCACATTGTGCACATCTCTGAACAAGTCGACTGAACAAACGACTTTAAATATCCATTTTTATGAGTACATTATAGCTTGCTGCCAAATGCAAGAAGAACCTTTGTGTACCAGTATAGATCAGTTTATGATTGCCCTCTCACTACGTGATATAGTTCCTAGAGCGATGTTATTTAAAAATATGCCATTCCAACTTCCATTCACCCCAAAGACTATTATGCGATAGGACTGTTTACTAAATTTAAGATCTGCGCGTTTGCTCAGAATAAACTTAATGGGCATGCAAAAAACTTGGTATTGGCACGGAGAACGGACACCATGGATACGGGAAATTGTTTCCTTTTCGCGATAGCTCGCGCCTAGCCAGCACTGGAAGCGCTGTTACACGACTCACTTTTTCCATTATAACCCTCTATGAGCTCACAAGGGGCTATATATAGGACTTTTGGGCATATAAAGGATGCCTGTTTGAAGCTTGTACTGGTGCCTCTAGAGCAAATTCAGCATCAAAACACTCCAAGCAACCCAACATACATTATTTGGGTGTCTGCTTTTATATTGGATATGAAAAAGGCGCTTTGTGAAACATGACAATAAAGGATGCCTGTTTGAAGCTTGTACTGGTGCCTCTTAGAGCAAATTCAGCATCAAAACACTCCAAGCAACCCAACATACATTATTTGGGTGTCTGCTTTTATATCGGATATGAAAAAGTCGCTTTTGTGAAACATGACAATTTTAGTTTTCAGTTTTATTGATAATTATATCACAAGCAAAATAACAGAATTTAAATAACAGTGTTGGACTGTTGTATTTCTATCAAACATCTGCATATATTAAACTATGTCACAGTTTATTGAGTAATTAACAGAGGTGGCCAGACAGTTGCGTTAAACCCCCAGTCATCACGTCCTCGGAATGTTCTACCTTACATGAATAGACAAAATTCTTGTTGGACATTTAAAGTACACGTCATTTATGGGAATCATTAGAGGGCTTTACGTTCTGGAAACATATCTGGTGGTCACTGTAATATGCTTGGACAGACTGTCAGTGTACTAAATAAATTTAAACTATAATAAATATATCACGTACCGTAATGTAGATGTGACACCATCTGGGAATTACCAGATACTGATTTTAGTTACTGATCTCAGTTGTTGAACACATTAATGGACACCATGTATACCAGACTTTGTAAATCAATTACAACGCTATCATTTTTTTAACAAGAACCATTTTCATCTTCCGTGCAAACTTTAATTTTATGAAGCATATGTCACATAATTTGCTAGTGAATATTCTTTTCTTTTGTGTCAATACGTGTACAGTATGGCTTGACCTAGTTTGGTTAGTATATTTAAGTTAGCCTTAGAGTAATTAATCGCGGTTGAGAAGAGTAAATGCAGTATATTTAATACAAATTATAATTACAGACAGCATGTTTTTAAAAGTCATCCATTAGTTGTTAATGTATCAAATATGCCTTTCAATAATCAAATGACCATAGTCACTTGTGATATATACGATTAATTAATTTTAAAATGCCTTCAAAGTATCTGTTCTTTGAAATATCACAGTCAGAAAATTCTTTGATTTAACCCCACAAGGAAATTAATCTAAATTAATGCCTTAACCAAATCTACCTTTTATCTTCCACTTCTTCTTGCCCCCAACGAAGCAGATTTCTTTCTGAAGTATGTTAAACTTTAAGCTTGAATGAAGCTATTGCATTTTCTTAAATCCGAATAAAAGGCTAAATGGAGAAAAACAGATGTGTTCTCTGGCTGGGCCCATATATAATTATGTTAAGTTAATAGTACGATTAACTGTAAAAGATAAAATATTAGACACTAGAAGAAATGTATTGTTGTATTACATCACCTTGGTCATTTTTATTCGTCGCTTTTATTTAGTCCAATTGATTTCAATGTAAAAATTAGAAATCCCAATTGAAAAAATATTACTTTTGTCTAAGGAGACATTTTAATACAAGTCGTAAAAAAATCGAAAAATAAATCAATTTATACAAAACTTAAATCAACGTGCGTCAGACTAAAAGGGGTGGCTATTTAACTTTAAAAATGGATCAGTTTGTTTGAATGTGACTTTTAAATGAAATAGATTCTATAAAAGTTTTGAAATTAAAGTCCATCTTTAGATTCTTATCCAGATATATGAATACTCATGTTGACTAATTTGCATACTTAATTATCTTAAATCTTCTAGCTAAATTATGCATTAAGATTGAATGAGCAAAATTTGGATTAAAAGTAATAGAAAAAATTAAAAAATCATATAAAACTTAGACCAATATGTGTTAGACAATTAGGGGTATGTATATGACTTAAAAAACTGTTGAGTTTGTTTGAATACTGCTTTTAAATAAAAAGAATCTAATCATCTTTTATAAACATTTATAAATATTCATTTCACAGTTATAAATATTCATAAGTGCTAATTTGCATAACGGACACATGACCATAATGGCCATTGAATAACCTTTAATTAAGTACTAGTTTTATACATGTTCTTCTATCATTATTTTTAGAAAAGTTATACGCATTTTTCTAAGCATAACGCCCAAATGAGTTTATTTTGAGTAGGCTTCATTGAAGATTCTGTTTCTAGACAGCCTAACGAACATTTTGGTACCCATGAAAATAAGTCTAAGGGGTTGGGTGTGCGGTTACCCTACCTAGCTGTCGAAACTGTCTTTTCATGAATGCGGAAGTTAAAATCCTTGTCCAATCGCCGCTCAGTAGAAGATGTTTAGATGAGTACATCACCGATCGGGTTACCATGGAACCCATTTTGTATGATTTTTTATAAGTTGCATTTAACCGTTTCCTTGCTAAGCGCCGTTTTCATTAGATCTTTGCAGAAACTATTCATTTAAATCCTCTTTCTTGTCTGTTCATTGCATTCATCATTTGCTGACCAGTATGACTGTATACATATGAATATTTCTGCAAGATGTTATGCACACGGATGGCAGACTTAGGGTCCAGGTTTGACACGCATCCTTTAACACGAAGCCTGTTACTGTTATGCAATACCCATGCATATTGATCATTATTTACTAACAGCAGCATGCAATGACAACAAGACAGTTGTTAAGACAACAGCAATTAGTTCAGATCCCGATCAGATTGTCCCAGCAGGAGCTGGCATGTATGGATCTACACTATTTTATCTAAGCATGATCCATGAATTATTAGCAGGATAAGTGTAAAAAAGTCGGTACAATGTCTTGAATTTCAGGATTCATTTCGTTTATTTTTGTACACAAGGTAGGACACGAGATGAGCTTTAATACGCCATTATTCTGGAGGTGATTAACTTGTGATTGACATACGTTGTATTATACAATACATGGATTATAAATTGTTTTAACAATAACATTGAATCAACGAAAATACTTGAAGGAAACCACCTTGATAAAGATTTCTTATTCCGAGACTGTGTCATCTGTGTAATTGTGTTTGGACTGAAGAACAACAGTTATATTTAGATGTCCAGTGAACTTAAAATTCGCATCGAACGGCTCTTTGTACCACGAAAGGCATTAGTTATGCTGACATTATTGACATTTTTTTGACGAATTTATCGCAGGAACTATGTTATATCATAAAACAAAGTGTTTACCCAAAATGTGTTTGTCATGTTTTGATTTACTGGTCGCGAGATACTATATGCTTGGTTGGTCTGCACCGACACAGGACCTGTGATTGTGGACACGTTCAGGATAATAACATCATTATGGTGTACACAAAATAAACAATGAATGTGCGTAGGGACACTGCTGATACAGCATATAACTAACTTAGATTGGTTCATTTATATATGGGCTGTAGAAAAAGTATAAGATAGAAAAATCAAATATCGGGGCCAAGTATTAACTAAATTTTAAGGGGATATTTGATAAATCACTTATCAAGGTATATTGTTTTAATAACACGATTTCTATAAATAATAAACACACGACAAAGGCACGAAAGACTACAAGCGCAGTATATCTTCAAGCGACCAACATGAACACAGCGACCACCCACAGCACAGCGGCCGAACATCCATGGCCTATGGTGTAGTAAGCGGCCACACCGATCTCGCATCGAGGTCGGCAATGAATATCCAAAGTCCAAAGACAATTTCAGAATATATAATATATCAGGGCAACCATAATGGAAACGAAGCAACTGAAGAAGTTGAAAATGTTGGAATGCGAAATCAAACTCACGATACAAACAATCACGTATCGGAATTTTATTTTAATGGACCACTTATCAGTAGTGACGAGGATGAGAATTATAAATACAGTGGCGTAATACCAAGGCGAATTCCCTCTGATAGTAAACGTCGACATGGTCCACCTCCAGATGGCAATCACTGGGAGACCGATGTAGACGGACCTACCATGTATGAAGACAGCGAGGACTATGCTGTTATGGCTGCTGTGCCTAACGGGTACATACAACACCAGGGCTTGCCTGCGCAAACACAAGTGAATGGTTTAAGAAATGTCCATATTTTGGCTATGTCATCTTCAGAAGATTCGGTTGTGTTTCATGTTCCAGGGGAACATGGCTATGAACGTATTTGCTTACATCCAAGTGCGCAGAGCGATGTTCCACAGACGTTCAACAAAACGGCCATTTTCGGAGGAGGTAATATAAATAGATATATTTACATAGGTGGTATCCGACAATTAGCCTTTATCTAATACAACCATGTAACGACATCTTACACATGCACTGGAGAATTTGTGCACAATTGCTACATACATTTATACTTTAGTGTAAGTAAAAGCTGTTTACATGAATAACCTTACATAAATCTTTCGAAAATACAAATCGTTAAAAATATCGTTTTAACTGTCCAGTATTTCTAAATCTATAAATAAACACGATCGGAGTTTCAGCTAAAATAGACTTCGACTTCAGAGCTGATTACCCGGTTGATCATGTAACGTGATTTCAATGGTGTTTTATGCCTTATTTTCCAAGTCGTTTTAGGACACCAATAAACTTCATTCCGCAGTTTTGTCAGGTAACGATAACTTATGTAATGCATGGGAGAAAAAAAAATGGTCCAAACTGTAGGGCACCACCTTTAAAACTGTGAATTGTCGTATTGTTATAAAAATGTAATATGATATCTAAAATTGGGATTGGCTTGCATTTCCATTTCGATGCGACCCACTCTAAGGTCAACCACTGTAGGTGTATCAGGTTACAACTTGTCATCCACACACACCAAATATGTTAATTAAATAAATCCTTTAAAGTTAAAAATGGCACAGTTGTACGAAAGGCTTGGAAGGACATTTTTGTTATTTGTTATTACTAATTTGCTGATACTTCCTTGTTATCGACAGTCTAGTGGTAACACACACTGGAGTACAAGTCATGATGACCTGGGTGTTAGCTGTTGCCTTTTCACTAACCATGTGACTCAACAAATGACTCACATTCACTTGAAGTGTCTCTGCTGCCATCGTATATGTTTCCAGCTTTTAAACAAAGCTTTACCACAATTTTTAAATAATAAGAAATAACAAATATTCAATAAGTTACAACAAATAAGAAATAACAAATATTCAATAAGTTACAACAAATAAGTTATAACAAATAAGTAATGTCAAATAAGTAATAACAATTTTTTAATAAGTTATAAGTAATAAGAAATACGTAATAAGAAATAAGTTATAACAAATAAGTTATAACGAATAAGTTATAACAAACAAGTAATAACAAAAAAGTAATAACAAATAAGTAATAACAAATAAGTAATAACAAATAAGTAATAAGAAATAAGTAATAACAAATAAGTAATAACAAATAAGTTATAACAAGTCCCCTCGAATACAGACAGGGTGACAGAGAAGGAGAGAGTATAAGAGATATTTCATTGTACTGGTTGGTGTATACCTATTAAAAGGTACCACATAACATCCAGGTCACCGTCACTTGTAATCTCGTGTGTTACCACTAGACTGACGATAACTAATAAGTAGTAACAAATAAGTAATAACAAAAAATGTCCCTCCAAAGCTTCCGTACAGTTGACACAAATACGAAACATATGACAAGGTCCTATAAGTATTGCATACATGTATTAGTAAACTTTGAAAAGGCACAAGACAATAGCATTCACATGCCAGTCGAAGCTACAAGTATAAAAATGAGACGGGACATAAAAGAGCAGAACCAACAGTAACCGCCATTTTTGTCATTTTATCCTTTTATGAAGGCTGCATAAACGTGAGATGTATTGTGAGACGTGAGGCGTATTTTTTTTTTAAACTAACATCTCAAAGTAACTTTTTTTACTTATGACTGATACTGATTCTGACATTGTAGAAAAATAAACAAATCGATGTAAAAAAAAAATATACTTTAGGACAATATATGAAGTCTTCTTTATCCTGCCGTGTGTTTGGACCGTTTATCATCCACAGTGTGGCATGTTTCATGTCATATTTGTTATTTTTTTATCCAATAATTTAAAATTTCGCACTATTTGGTATATGCAAAAAAAAAGAATATTTTATTAACCTTTTATTAAAATTTAAGTTTGGTCTAAAAGCTGGTATCCAACAGTTTTCCTATATCAAATACATGTAACAATATCGAACCACTGCTTTGAGGGATTTTGGTATACTCTTTTTGTATAAACCCATCTTAGTCCTCATAAATACGATTTTGAACACTAACTGAATTGTTAGATAGAACTTAGTGTGATAAAGATCACTCGGAATGTGTATTCTTTCCAACTGTATAAAAATCTCTATAAAAATCTCGACAGTGGTCTCTGCTAACAATAGATATCTACGTAAGGGCGGATTACCCGGATGACTATATAAAGAGATTTTCAAAGATAGTGGTCACGTGGTTTTCTGAGTTTAAAAATAGCTATCTCTGCAGTGTGGCTTTGATAGGAAATACCTGTTTGCAACGACGAATTTTGATTTATACTTGACTGTTCACACAAATTTAGGACATCAACGAACAGCATTTTGAAGGTCCTTTTCAGGTGATAAGGACCTATTTGTTTATTTGCGAAAAGAAATGTTGGCCCAAACTGTCGGATACCATCTTCAAAATGCAATTTACAACACGCGAACGCTTTTGTTTAGCGTTAAATATTGTTAAGTGGTTTGCAAAGCAGTTCAGAACGATTGTTTAGTATTTTTTATTCGATAGTTGTAAGTGCCGTTAAGTATTGCAACTTAAAATTTTCCATATTGCAACATTTTAGGACAGCAGTGTTATTATGTCATTTCTATATGTTTGTTTTTAAATATAGCATTCACAGTAATGTCATTTTAATTTGAAGCTTTTAGTACAGCATCTAAATAATACCATTGGGCATGCTTGATTTAGTACAAACATTTGATAATGTCACTTAGTGTATTTCCTGTAATAAATCAATGCAGTTATGTCATATTGTATACTGTATGATTATTTGTATGATTATGTATGGTAATTCAAGTACAGCCATATTATGATGCCAAATGCCATGATTCTTAAATACAGGTCATTTATGCAATTATAGCATTTTATCATTCTTTTGCACAACAATGCCATAATGCCATTTTGTATGATTATTTTAGTACAGCAATTAAATTTGATTTGTATGTTTTTAGTATAGAAAGGCAATCATACCATTGTGATTTTTTTTATTTTAGTACAGGACCATACAATTATACCATTGTGATTTTTTTTAGTAAAGCCATGCAATCATGCCATTTGTTATTTGTTCTTTTAGAACAGCCATGCGATAATGTCATTTGTTATTTGTTGTTTTAGAACAGCCATGCAATAATGTCATTTGTTAATTTTTATTTTAGTACAGGCATGCAATCATACCATTTGTTATTGTTTATTTTAGTACAGCCATACAATCCTACCCTTTGTTATTGTTTATTTTAGTACAGCCATGCAATCATACCATTTGTTATTGTTTATTTTAGTACAGCCATACAATCCTACCCTTTGTTATTGTTTATTTTAGTACAGCCATGCAATCATACCATTTGTTATTGTTTATTTTAGTACAGCCATACAATCCTACCCTTTGTTATTGTTTATTTTAGTACAGCCATGCAATAATACCATTTGTTATTTTTTATTTTAGTACAGCCATGCAATCATACCATTTGTTATTGTTTATTTTAGTACAGCCATACAATCCTACCCTTTGTTATTGTTTATTTTAGTTCAGCCATGCAATCATACCATTTGTTATTGTTTATTTTAGTACAGCCATGCAATCATACCATTTGTTATTGTTTTTTTTAGTACAGCCATGCAATCATACCATTTGTTATTGTTTTTTTTAGTACAGCCATACAATCCTACCCTTTGTTATTGTTTATTTTAGTACAGCCATGCAATCATACCATTTGTTATTTTTTATTTTAGTACAGTCATGCAATCATACCCTTTGTTATTGTTTATTTTAGTACAACAATTTAACCATGTCATTTTTCTTCTTTTTTTTTTCTTTTCGTACAGCAGTATAACAATTAATGCTATTGTGTATGTTCGTTCTAGCGCAATAATGCCATGTGTACGATTTTTTACTTACCTCAATGTTTAATTTGGAACAATGATGCAATAATGCCGTGTTGTATGGTTTGTTAAACATTTAGTAGGTTCCTGCTTATAAACTACCGTTAGTTACAGTTACCTTAACCTCACATACCGTCTACTCACTGGCACCGCCTGGTCATTGAACAGAGTATTGATTTATTCCACACACATACTCGTTGTGTCAACACGTTCTTAGATATAAATAGGTATATATACAATGGGTATGACAGTAACGGGTAAAACGCCATAAGTTTAGGATATCTGGATTGAGTCTCATAACTTCGTTACTTTTTTGTTTATGATAATTTTACTGTGACTTCGCAGGCAAATAAAACTTGGATAAGTATGAAATAATCAAATATTTCTCTTTGCTGTGAAAGGGTGGAGTGCAATGCGCGTGGCTTTAAAATGTGTTTTGAACATGGATCTGAACTGTGCAGTATAGTTGGTTTGTCTTAAATTGATTGGATTAAATTGTTGGTGTTAAACTTCATTGTACAAGACAGCATGTCGGCGACTTATTCAGACACGTCTCGTTTAAGACCCGAGTACTTTTTCTACTATGGACCATTTATGCCCCCGGACCCTGCTATTGACTATGACCAGGCAAGTTACCCTTCTGTGTCATTCTCAGGCTCCTGGCTTCGGCAATCCCGGTACAACCCCTGTGGCAATGGTCACATCGAGGAGGACATCAACCCCAATGGCCACATTCCAGGACAAATCCAACGCGTCCCCATTGCCCCTAGAAACTTCGAGAAGGACGTCAGGCCTAATGGGCACCTCCACAAGCCGAGAAGCAATAACAGTGAGTACACACTCTCTTTGAATAGCCTAACAACAAGTATCTTTATAACTTTAGAAGAAAATACATCTTTAACTTAAAAACAATATATATACATCTATAACTTACAGAATAAGACCTCAGTTACTTCACAAAGTACTTCCATAACTTAAGAAATAATTAACTAACCATACAACTTAACAACGAATAATCTTTATAAGTAAACAATAGATATTTCTACAATTTAACAGCACAGTATTTTTATAACCTAACACAAAGGTATCGCTATACCTTTAACAACAAATTACATGTAAATCTCTCATATAACAACAACAAAAATATACGACTAAATGACAACACCCCTCTATATCGTAACAACAATGTATCTATAACTCAACAGGTACGTACCTCTACATCTTAACAACTATATAACGATGGATTGCATAATTGTCTAAGTCTACTTCACAGTTCGAAATACTGTCGCTGCACTGTATCGGCAAAAATGCCGGCAAATCCCAAATTCCACTTTCTTAAAGGTAGTACCGGACAGTTTGCCTTGATCAAATACGTGTAACAATATATTAACTCTGCTTCTGGAGAATTCGGGCATACTTTCTGCATACATGTACACTCATACTTTAGTTTAACTGAAGCCGATTTTGAACACTATATTGTTAGACAGTACCAATCGCGAAAATAAAATCACTATATGATATTTTTTTTTCTAAATCAATAAAAAGCACGATAAAAGTATCTGCTAAAAATAGATAAATAGATAAAATGGACTACCCGGATGACGATATAATGTGATCTCAAAGTTAGCTGTTGTCACGTGTTTTCTTAGTTTAAAAACAGCTCTGCAGCGTGGCTCAGACAGGAAATACCTTTTGCAATACCGAGAGGGAATTTTTGCTTGATTGTTCACACAGATCTAAGGCATCAATGGACATTTTTTTTGCATGACCTCTTTAGGTAACAATCACTTTAATTAGCAATGAATTTGGTAATTTGAGAAACTGTGGGGTACCACCTTTAATCGCAAGTTTCGATAAGTCCGGTGTGAGGGCGGTTTGTGGGAAGGTACAAATAAAATACTTTCTTATGATAATACAGTTGTATATACTGTTTATTTAAAAATGTCGTTTCCAGCGCTGAAATCCCACATGAACAACATCAAACCGACTGCAGGGGACTCGAACAATAAGGTTAGAGACTGTGTTACTACATGTCGTCAACTGATTCTATCGGTCAAAAGCAGGAATCTTAAGTATAATTAGATCCAACATTTAAATGTGATTCTTTTGTTACTTGAACGCATGTGCATCTTGTTTGTAAGTTACAGAAGTGTTCGAGTGCTCGTGATGAGCGTGGTCGGCAAATACATTATCACACCAAATATGACCCGAGTTTAACCTCGTGTGTCAGTAGACAAGTGGTTATGACGTTAAATTCCAGTCCGGAGGTTTCTTAGTTTGAACCCGAGACCCCTCATGAGAGTCCTTGGGCAAGACTTTTTACGTCACAGTGTGGCAGGTTCGTTTAAAGAACTGGGCAGTCGACAGGGGTTAATAAAAGTTTATAGAACGTGTTTTCCAGTTTAAAGAAATAGTGTTGAGTAAATAACAACAAGCTTAATGTTGCATCATTGCCGAGTTCCCACGCCTTCCTTTAATCTGTTCATGGCTTGTTGATCATTTAACTTTCCCCGCATTGAATATCTCGGTGAAATACATTCTTCCCCATTAAATGAATGCATAAACACTTTTTGTGCTAGCAAACATCCCTTGTGGATTCTACATTCGCTATTAAGTTATGAAACCTTTTTTTTTCAGAGATCTTTATCAAACTGCCATGTTTACTTTCAATACAGAGTATTCTGCCGACTTGATTGCACACAGCTTAAATGGGTGGATAGCTTTTTAAAATCAAGCTAACAGCGTACTGTACTTCCTGGATCGTATCAATTTATTGAGCTGTTGCTTCATTGGTCATTCTCTTACTCCACCACTATACCACGGGCGCTCCCTTTTGTCAATGTCCCAGAAGTTATCAAGCATTGATCAACACAACCAATACTATGTTATTCTTTGTTTACAAAAATATACTTGCATAGTTAAAACGTGCTTTAATAAATACTCAGCAGTATATGTAAAAACTTACAGATTCTGATCACACAGTTCCTAGTTGAAGCGGACTGATATGGATCTACACCGTTTGCCTCAGCCTGATCAATCTGCGTGTAGCAAGCTTAAAGTACAACGCTTATATATCATGAGAGCTATGTGGGTATATTTTAACACATCATGATTGTAAAGCAATTTGTCTGACGTGTTAATGTTTTCTAGTGAGAAACGGACGCATACTGGGTATTTTTGTTTTCGCGGCACGAGAGAAATCATTATTGACAATTGAATTACATAATTAAGTTTTAAAGGTAGTATCTGACCCATAAAGCAAGACTGATATCGAAGAAAGTGCAAATATCTCATGGTTAACATAGTCTGTTTGTTAATTTTATGTTTTTGTTTTTGTTTTCTGTTTGTTTGTTGTTGTTGTTGTTGTTGTTTTGTTTTTGCTGTTATTTTGTGTCTGTGTGTGTTTTGTTTTTGTTGATGTTGTTGTTGTTGTTTAAAAGACTTTACCAATTTTGATCATTATAGCGATGCCCAGCTATCTGGCAGAGGAAGACCCAAAACAAATGTCTGGGTAGAACCACCGGCGCACCGCAAGTCAGCTGGAAAACCTCACATTAAGTCCTTCGCCCCGAACGGGAATCGAAACCACGCAATGAGAAATTGGCGACTAAAAAGTTCTTGATTTAAGTGGAAGTTATCTTGCATAAACACAAACACTTTTTTCAGTAGGACGAATCTTACATGCAGTATCTGAAATCTCATCATAGTTATTTTTATAGAACCGGTCACAAGAAGTTTAGAACCGATAGCCCGCAAACACATGGATAAATTAATAATATCATATCGGGGGTTTCTATGAGTAAACCGCAATAGTTTGACGACACAATTCCTTCATTGAGATATACAGGTTTCCTTCAGACTCCGTATTTATACACCGGAAGCCTAGATTTAGCGGACATGTTTTTATTGCGTCTTAAAATGAAAATTTAACTCAGATTTTTTTACCATTAATCGGCTTGCGGATCAGGAGGTCGTGGGTTTGAACCCCGACCGGGTCAAACCAAAGACTTCAAAGTTGGTAGTAGTGGCTTCCCTCCTAACGCTCGGTACTAAGGGGACAGCATTACGCCTGTCTCGTCGGTGTCAGTATAATGGACCGGCCGGGTTCAGTCCCTGGGCACCTCATAAGTGCCCCTGTGCTATAATGCTAGAAGTGTCGCTGCGCGGTATCGGCAAAAATGCCGGTTAATCCCATCCCATCCCTTACCGTTAAAGTTAACATGAAAGTGGTCTGAAGTGTAAGCAAGACTCTACCAACGGTCGGCAAGGATGGATCCAGGGGGAGGGGCTATAGGGGATGCATCCCCCCCCCCCAAAAAAAAAAAAAAAAAAAAAAAACAGGTGAAAGAGTAGAGTTGTGACAAGCTTTTAAAGTAAACTTTGTCTGTTGACTGCTTAGGTCGAAGTTAGGGTCCCTCACTGTGTATATATATGTCTACTATCTAGTGCGATAAAGTTGAGTGATTCTTGATTCATACCCTTCCACCCCCACCAAAATTTTCCGGATCCGCCTCTTACGGTCGAACACCATTTTCAAATACCCAAAGGCAATGATTCACTTTAGTTACATGCAGAAATAATGTATTTAATTTAGGCGAATGCGTAGGCGAACATCTACTACACGTAAACACGTGTGTTGTCAAACTGATACTGATATTATCTGTAATACGTCTGATCAAAACACTAAGTGTATTTAATTACTGTTTTGCCTACTGCATATATTCATGTCCTTAAGATAAATCATTTCTTACGTTTTATTATGCTTACGTTTTATCATGCTTATTGCGTTAGTCTTTATTGCCTTGTCGCGTAAATGCTATCTCTATCATTGTCAGTTAAGTTGCGATTAATAAAATGTTTGCATGATTGTCATTCGTGACAATTGTAACGTGTGATACAAATTAAGTTTACAAAACTTGAAAGCGCTGTACAACTTCACAGTCTGCAAACATAAATTATGTCAGCAAACTTCCAGCCAGGCATGTGTCTTTATAAAAATAAAGTCGACAATGTATCTATATTGAAATAGAAATAGTCAACATTACACACATTACATGTAAATGAAAACGTAATAAAATCCATCTCGCATCGATGCATAAACACTTCAGTCAACCATTAACTTCGAATTAATAGTCAATAATTGCCTCCAGATTTAATCATTTATATTATTTGTCAGCTTTTTTTAAACAGCTAGGCGCGAATTGATAAGGCTTGGGCAATTAGTAAATATATAGTAGTAAATATATATATATATATATATATATATATATATATATATATATAATCATCGAACAAATCTAATACAATCGAGGTATATATATACGAAAATAAACCTCTATTTCATTGACGTTTAAAGGGCAATCAAGGTTAAAATTTAAAAATTACATTCATCCGATCTATTTTTGTAACATCATTTAGAAGATCGAACAGGTTATCGGATCATCAATTGAAATTCTTTTAATTATTTTTCTCATTAATTATTTCACTTTCACTATCAGTGCTTAAAATGGCACGTTGTGCTTATTTTAACCAAATGGCACAGTTACAGATATATATGTACTTTTATATAAACTACCATGGGTGCGTTTCATCATTAATCTTAAGATCGATTGTAAAACGTTCTTAAATTTCGGTCTTACGATCACTCCTAAGTGCGTTTCAACAAATTGTCGTAAGAGCGATTGGTGGCGAATCGATCTTACGAGCTACTCTCCAACGGTAAGTACAAAAAAAAACAGCGTAACTACGTGTAAACTTCCGGTGCGTTCTTTAGGGTCCGCGCTAGCAGACGCATTTATTGATTATCGATTATAGAACAAAAATGAGCGAAAAACGGAAAAGCAATTGGAACTTGGACGAGCTGGATGCTTTGGTAAAAGGGGTAGACGTGAGAAGGGATGTGCTGCTTGGTAGTTTCAAAGGAAACAACAACCAGTCCATTCGTAACGCCGCCTGGGACTGCGTTGCTGACAGGTAAGAATTAACTTCACGTTAGATAAACCTACATTTTTAACATATTGCAATGTTTTTATTAGAATTACCCTTATTGTATCCATTTTTGGAATAAATCATGACATTGTTTTCAAATATATACATTGCACGATAAAACAAAAGTATTTTCCATTTAAAAAAGGGGCATTATTAAAAATAAATGATTTTATTTACAGTGTCCATGACCTACAATAAAAACATTTTAAATATAGAATTAGACCAGATTATTTAAACAATTTCTCTTTAATTTTTAGTGTCAATGCAGTCTCGCAAGCAACCAGTGTTAGAACTGGCAAGGATTGTCGAAAGAAATGGCAATGTTTCATGTCAGAAACTAAAAAAAAAGAAGTCACGAGACGCCGACTTTCGTCTGGGACTGGTGGTGGTCCTCCTCCATCTCCCTTGACTAGCTCTGAAGAGGCAGTGAGTTGATTTTGAAAATTCATTTCATGATTTAAAAAAAATATTATGTAATGCATGTCCCTTTTTATACACTGACATTTTAGGTGTGTTTATATCTTTAGAATTTATATACATTTATTATATATTGATATAGTGTGAGTGTAGTATTTTTAGAGAATACAATAGTCACAAGGTATTGAACCCAGCACCTCATCATTACAATTCATTAAACTATGCAACCCAGCAATACATATGTATTACTATCCATCATTGCATTATGAGTCTGCATTTTTCAGGCGCTAGCAGCAATTCCCAAATCACTTATTGAGGGAATTCCTGGTGGTGTTGATTCCCAAATTGGAATAAATGCAGGTAATAATTTTATTTAATCTTTTATAAGTATAACCAATAGTGTTCTTGAGTATGAACTTTAAATTTTTAGCTAAAAATGACATAAAAAATATGCCTGAAAGGTGCCGTTTTTATTGAAAGGTCCTGCTTAAATCCGTTTGTTGGTATCCTATATGGTACAGTAGTTGCCTCGTAACTCGACATACATGAAATGAACTAGTAAAAATGTTTTTAAAGTAGGGGAACTGTTAGGTACCACCTTTAATACAAATCTATATTTCTTAAGTGACATTGATTCTGAATTATGGTGTCATTATTATGTAAAGATCCAATTCTGCCATGGGTCATTGAACATAGTTTTAGGATATAAGTATTTAACTGATGTGATTTACTAATGGGAAAATGTTGTCAGTTAGTGTTTTTGTTGTTGTGAGGTTGGAGGAATTTAAAACTTGTTTATGAATGTTTGAATTAAAATAAATAAAGTAAAAATATATAATCTTTGTTAAATTATTCATTTTTTTAGATTGTTCGGACACATATTTTTTCGAAAATGCAGTGGTAGATTTTTCGGAGGCATCACAAGTTGTTCTAGAACCAATAAGAAAAAGTAAGAAAAAAATGTAGATGTTTTATAATGGTTTTATTCCATAATATATTCAGTTTTAATTTTTACTAAATCATCATAAAACATATCAACACAACAAAATAATATTTATACGAAATATAACAATTTTAGATTGGTCATAACATAAGTGTTTAATTAAAACATAAACATTTTATGTATGAAATCAAATGAAATATGTACAATGCTCATTAGTTAGTAATACACATACAAATAAAAGTGAAATAAAAACTTTTATTATAAAAATCAGCTTAAATAGGAGAACTGGTCCTTAATGAAATTAATAGTATAAGTGCTGTTTAAATTTTTAAAATTTATTTCAAATGATTTTATATAACTAGGTTATCATCAAAACCTGCATGATTCACAAGAACAACCCAAGACAAAGAAACGACGCCAGGATAAATTAGACTCAGGTATTTATTGGTGCAATAAACACTTTTACCAATGTTTATATAAACCTTATAAAAGAAAAAACTACCAACTTATATATTTAAACACTGTTTTATACAAGTAGTAAAATCAATTGTAATGTACTGGTTATTAACCCATTATCTGATTTGCATTCATAAAAAACTAACTGCAAATTTAAACATATTTATCGACTTATAACAAAACTCACTCAATAGTTTTTTGACTTCATACACATATCAAACAAAGCAAAATAATAATGGCATATTTACCAGAATCAAAATTTTGATTTTCTTTGCAAAAATAACTGAATAATTATCACAATTAACTCAGCAATGCTTGATGATTCATTTAAAAAGTACAGTCTACAGATTCAATATGTTTATATTCCTCATGCCAATACATGAAAACTAATTAAACAAGATAGTTTGCACTTTATTGATTCAGATAAAGAGAAACTGATTGGGCTAGAAGAAGAAAGATTAATTTTGGAAAGACGTCGCCTGGTCATTGAAGAAAGAAGGCTAGAGATCGAAGAGCATCGTCTAGTTCTTGCTGAACAATCGTTGTCAGTTCAGCAGACTCAGCAGAAAACTCTAGAGACAATAGTAGACCTAATTAACACCAAAAGAAGTTTTATGAATGAGATATTTATTTAAAAAATTGAAAAATCATCTTTTATTAAAGTTGGTATCTGACAGTTTGGACCAAAATTTTTTTTCTCAAATAAATCATTGTTACATGAAAAGGACCTTAAGAATGCTGTTCATTGATGTCCTAGATCTGTGTGAATGGTCAAGAAAACATCACAATTCATCATTGTAAATATGTATTTCCTATACGAGCCATGGCATAGAGATAGATATTTTTAAACTTAGAAAACCATGTGCCCACTTACTTTTGAGATCAAGTTATACAGTCAGCCGGATAATCTGCAATAACGCTGATATCTGTTTTAGCAGAGACCACTATTTGACTTTTTATAGAGTTGGAAAGAATACACATTCAGAGTGATTTTCTTTCACTATTTGTTCTGTCTAACAATTCAGTTAGTGTTCAAAATTGTATTTATTAACACTACAGTATGGGATTATACAAAAATTATGCCTAAATTTCCTACAGTATTGGTTTGTTATTGTTATATGTATTTGATGAAGGCAAACTGTCGGATACCACCTTTAAAGGTTTGTTAAGTTAATTGAAGAAGCTCTATATTAATAGCACTCATACTTTCTGGCTAAGTTCATTCAAATTAAATTTGTCATTTGTTATGTGTGTATGTAATGATTGCAATAGACATTAAGACAAAATAAGCTGGGAGTATCAGCAATATTTCAACAGTCCATTATAATTGTAATTCTAGATAAATTTGAATGATCAGTTTAATTTTCCAACTTAATAGCCATATGTGTAAAATGGCCACCTCCCTGGCAGCCATGTTGTACGACAAGTCAAAATTCTTTTGACAATCTTGATACAGGGCCAACCATGGAACATGTATACCAAATATTAAGGCTTTATCTCTGGCAGTTTTTGACAATATTTTTAATTTTTCCTACATAGCCATACAGAGAATATGTGTAATTTAAAGAATATTGACAAGAAAAGTGACGTCTTACAGTGGGTGATCACAATATCTCAAGCTGAGCATCAACTCAGGTGAGGTAACAACAAATACCTAAAATCGTAGAGCAATACGATTTCTGACATCATTGCCTGGTCTGTCTTCAATTTCAACAACAAACTGCTGGCCATCAACTTCAATACCAGTCATGTCTGGCACTGGCATGTTTCTATTAACAGCCATGTTGTGTAGTGCAAAACAACTGTATATAACTTTGACTGCAATTGGGGGTTGATAATGCAAAGCGCCACCAGATGAATGTAGGCATCTAAAACAGAAACATTATAATAATTTTAAAATACCTGTCCGAAATAGAACTTTTAACCTAGGGGCTTGAAGGTTAGATATACATGTATGTAAAATCATGTAATAATTTCATCTACTGAAAATGACTAAAATCTCTTGTGTACAAACTTCACACTGGTTTTGAGTGAACCTAAAGTTTTATGTTAATTTATTCAAAATGTTGCAGTTGTTGCTACATGCATAAATGTTAAGATGTATGAAATGCACAGCAGAGTTCCAAGTATAAAAGGAACCCTACTTAACAAAGAAATAAGCACTTTGAAGCTATCTATAATAGATATATCTCTAGTAACAACCAGCATAGTTACAAAATGAAAACTGAGCAATTATACAAACTTTAAACAAATTGAAAACAGAAAAAGATTTTTTGTTATAAATGTATTACCTAAATCTGGCTTTGAGGACTCCAAAGGATCTTTCCACAACACAACGAGTACGAGAATGTGCCCTATTGTATCTGATCTGATGATCATTCCTTGGCCTTAAATATGGTGTCATTAACCATGAGTGCAAAGGGTATCCATTATCCCCTAGAATCCAGCCATCATGCAGTGCCTCTATGTGTTCTGCTATGGCTGAATTCCTGAGGATAAATGCATCATGTGTAGCACCTGGCCACTGCACTACCACATTTGTAAATCTGTGAATATAAAAACAATACACAAGTTAGAGGATATTTGCTGATTTTGATGTGATAAAGTGTAGTCTTAATAAAATAAATTGAACAATTATACAGTGAATTGATAAGTAAGATGAAGCCCTAAAATGACACTATCTGATGGAAAAAATAATCATGTGAGCCTAACTCTAATTCTGGCATTTGATATAACAACAACCACTCACTATATTTATAGACAACACAATTTTAGAACAATTCTAATATGGTGACTTTAAACACATATAAATGAATATATAGGATATATTTAACCTCATCCTGTCATCACAAACTGCCTGCACATTCACAGCATGATAGCCTTTTCTGCATATGAAGGAATGAGCGTCTGGTCCAGCTGGAGTGCAGATAGGAATGAGCGTCCCATCGACAGCTCCTAAAACATTTGGAAATCGAGCCAGCTTGAAAAACCCTTCCTTGATAGCCAAACGCTCAGCAGATGTTGATGGATACCTTGAATGTAAAGTAAAATTATGAATGCCAACTTAAATTTAAATTCTAATAGTTTGCCTATATAAAATACAGTTATATGCTATAAAATGCATGTAACAATATACTGCTCCTGTTTCAAATAAATTGCATAATGTTACAGAAAGTGTGCATTTTTTTCCAAAACTTTAAGGAAACACTTTGAAAAATATCAGGATAGTAATAAAAAAAATACTTAGAGAGGGGTGTTCTGACTTTAAAAGGAATGCTTTATTTATCAAGGTATTTTGGATACATCTTTAAGTTAAAGCTAAAAATGTACCCAAATTTAAATTTAATTTAGTCACATTTCAGATTACATACTTGTGCAAGATAAATAAAAGAAAGCAAGGTAAATTTTGTATGTAGCAAGCTGTTGTGAATACAGAGAACCACTTACCACTTCCTGATTATTGTGTAATGAAAGTTACTGTTTGTATCTTGTGCCAAAATAACAACAGCACTGAACAATAATTATGTTTTAACTTATGGAAGCGTTGCTGTAAGGGTGAGCAATGTTTTAAGATTGATGGGTTGTATGTCTTAATTGCATGTTTTTTAAACTAGATCAATCGAAACCTAGTCAATCTGTGTTCTACTTACACAGAGATTGCATTAAGTATTTGATGGTCAACAAATATTTATCATTATTTTCTGTTAAATACAATCAGATTATTTGAAAGCAGACCTATAAATTATGACTGGTATGGATACCTTCCATGTATTATTATTTAATATTGATGTATTATTTTTATTGTAAATGTAAAAGAAATATTGTGAATACATTGCAGATATTAAATATATGAAAAATAAAGGATTGTATATTAATTAAATAATAGAAATGTATTTTCTATTTGAAACTTATTTTTTAGGCATTTAATTAAACATGTAAAATAAAATTGGAATACATCAAAACTTTTTTTGAGTCATTTGAAGCCCAGGTTACAGAAATAGTGAGGACGAGTCAGCAAATCATTGTGCATAAAAATTGTAAAATAGTTAATTTAGTTACCAACATTGGCAGTACTTAGACAAAAAGTATAAAGAATGCAAGACAGAATAAATCTTCCTACACATTAACTATTTTTATTGAACATTGAAAAACAGTTCTGTGTGTTCATAAAATTGCATATAGATATATGGAATGGACAGTATTATAACATCAAACGTTGCTATTAAAGTAGGAGTGACACATATGCTCAAACCTTGTCAGCAAATATGCATCAAAATGGTTAACAATTAATAAAGGTGTCATGGCTGTTCTAGCTTTGAGCGTTTTCATACAAAATATGCACCATTAATTAGGGTTGAAATCACTACTTAATTATAGGCGACAAGCCAAACATGATAGAAATGTTTATGTTTATTGGGTTCATTGTCCCGCCAGGTATTTCAGTTATCTGGAGATGGTGTTCACTTGCAGCAGATATAGTGCTTCTTTCACTGTGTGTAGCATGCCCTAACACTTGGCATGATACCACACCCAGTCAAATTATCCTGACACCGGGCCAAACAGTCGTGGAACTACTTATATTTGCATTACCAATTTTAAAGACTTTGGTATGTTACAGCCTGGGATTAAACCTGTGGCCTCCAGTCCCTGGAGCAGATGCTTTACCGATTGCACTACCAGGTCCGGTATGACAAAAATTATCACTATGGTAAAGCATATAGATGCTAAATCAGTACCTGATTGGAAGAGCATTGCAAAGAGCATTGCATACGCGCCTTACAATCCTAGATGAAGATGCCTTAGAGACTCCATGCAAATCTGCACATTCCGACAAAAAATTTCCTTTAGCTAGGAATCGCATAGTGACAAGAACCTGAAAAATAAAACAAAACCTACTTCAAGTGACTTTCAGGAGAATTTTATTTGCTTCATTGTTGTGATGAATACATTTGTCAGACTGATTAAGAGAACATTTTATATATTTGTTCATGTTTCATTGTAAAATATCACAATCATTACATGTAACTATTTACAAACTATTTTGTCTTTATGGTGAACTCCAAAAATCATTTCAACCAATATTTTCTGGGTTTTTTTTTTGTGTGAGTTTATTTACCTTATGAATTGCATCAATAAAATTGAGGTGCGTGTGTGGTTGGGGGCGCGGGGAGGGGGGGGTGTGTGAAAATGATGGATTATCTTAAATTTAATGGTTCCTTGGCACTAAAGCAGACAAAAGATAGCATAATCAAAAATAAAAATTATACTTAATTAAACAACCAAACCATCGGGAGACTTCGTAAAAGGCATTTCCAAAATCGGATGATCGTAATGTAAACGCATATTGTTTTGACAATATCCTGATATAACAGAGTTGTTATAGCACGGCTTACATAACAACACATGTTATTACAAGTATTGCAAAACATTTATCCATTTTTGATACAGCGTTCCGTTCAAGTTCAAGGCCATAAAATATAAACTTCCGGTTATTGAGGTTATTGCCCTTTATAATGTGTAAATTGCGGATTACATCAAAATCAGTAAATATTTAACGTGTGTTTTATTTTAATGCATAACAGTTCTTACCTGAATATGAGGTGGAATAACGTGACCACCCCGCGATGTGGGTCGGGAAATCTCTGATGACACAAGTTCAACAATATGCAAAATAGTCAACCGATCAAAACGGTAGCGTGAAATCAATTCTTCATCAGAAAGACAATCCAGTGGATTTTGTCTATCACGAAACACCCGTTCTCGTCTTAACAACCGTTGTTGATTGAACGCTAAAAGTAACGCCGCCATATTGTTTATTCTTGCAATTTCGCTCTTAAGAGTGCCCAAAAGCGCTCTTAAGATTTAAGAGCGATTTCGCTCTGAGAGCGATTTCCGAAATATTAATGAAACGCTCTTAAGAAGGAAAACCAATCTTAAGAGCAAAAAACGATCTTAAGATTTATGATGAAACGCACCCCATATCTATAACTTTTTAATTGTTTGTTGTATTGCTGTAAAAATGTCATGTTTTAATAAACTAAGAAGCTCTTCAAAGCTAAAGATTCATTTCGTGCGGCCTTTAAGGTTTCTGCTATGGCGCCACTGTCTTGTCCCGGCCTAAACTTTTTGTATGCATGGAAACGAATTAGCCAGGCAAGTGTAAATAGTATGGATGCAAATAAGAAACCTTCTGCCAGGAGGTCTCTGATCAGGATCTGCACCTATGGCTAGTTAAATGTGCTTGCATAAAGAATTTTTGAAATCCAAAAACTAAGGCCTTAACTTTACTTATTGATGATTAAGGTTTAAAGTGCAGTTCCAAAACTGGGTAACCCACTCTCCAAACAACTAGATATGAGTTCTTTACTGTTATAAGTCAACACGATACGCTACTAAGTATTACGTAAAATGCAGCCATATATTTGCTCAAAGTAAACGTCAACTTATTAAAACTAGATATGACGTTATTATAATCAGTCATTTACAAGAGTCTGTAAAGCTAGTTCAGTCCAAGTTAGTTATTTAGCGGTGTTGCGGGAGGGTGGTCAACGACCCTCATCCATCACATCTATGACCTCACACAGGGTCCGATCACTGTCACGTGATCATCGAAAACGCCAGATGAACTCTCATCTTCACCACTTTATATTATAACTTCTTAAATTTCAAGATGAATTTGAAAATAAAGTTTTCAATACGTCACTCATTCCGTAGGAAATTGAATAATACCGTCGTATTTTCATTGCCGCTGAGACTGTGTGGTTCGATTCAGCGACCCTGTCAATTGGTCATCAGCCGGGGGCGATGGATATTTTTTTATATCATGTCCGCCTTTCTTCGGGCGTGGTGTCATAACTGTAGTCGCAAATAGTAACCCGAGCTTGATTGACGATTGAATCAAGTGCATTATTAATTACGGGAACTTTTGTATTGTGATTGAAGGATTCTTTGCTTGTTGTTGGATTACACAAACCGTTTAAATGAGTAAGTTTTTTTTTTATTTTAGAACAATCGCAACAATGATACCTTTCTTTGTCGCAATAATGTAATCTTTCTTTATCGCAACAATGTTACCTTTCTTTATCGCAACAATGTAACCATTCTTTATCGCAACAAATGTTACCTTTCTTTATCGCAACAATGTAACCTTTCTTTATCGCACCAAGGTTACTTTTCTTTATCGCATCAATGTTACCTTTCTTTATCGCAACAATGTTACCTTTCTTTTTCGCAACAATGTTACCCTTCTTTATCGCAACAATGTTACCTTTCTTTATCGCAACAATGTTAGGTTTCTTTATCGCAACAATGTTACCGTTCTTTATCGCAGTAATGTTTCCATTCTTTATCGCAACAATGTTACCTTTCTTTTTCGCAACAATGTTACCCTTCTTTATCGCAACAATGTTACCTTTCTTTATCGCAACAATGTTAGGTTTCTTTATCGCAACAATGTTACCGTTCTTTATCGCAGTAATGTTACCTTTCTTTATCGCAACAATGTTACCTTTCTTTATCGCAACAATGTTACCTTCCTTTATCGCACCAATGTTATCTTTCTTTATCGCAACAATGTTACCAGTCTTTATCGCAGCAATGTTACGTTGCTTTATCGCAACAATGTTACCTTCCTTTATCGCAACAATGTTACATTTCTTTATCGCAACAATGTCACCATTCTTTATCGCAGCAATGTTACGTTGCTTTATTGCAACAATGTTACGTTTCTTTATCGCAACAATGTTACCTTTCTTTGCCGCAACAATGTTACCTTTCTTTATCGCAACAATGTTACGTTTCTTTATCGCAACAATGTTACCTTTCTTTGCCGCAACAATGTTACCTTTCTTTATCGCAACAATGTTACCTTTCTTTATCGCAACAATGTTACCTTTCTTTATCGCAACAATGTTACGTTTCTTTATCGCAACAATGTTACCTTTCTTTGCCGCAACAATGTTTCCTTTCTTTATCGCAACAATGTTACCTTTCTTTATCGCAACAATGTTACCTTTCTTTATCGCAGCAATGTTACGTTGCTTTATCGCAACAATGTTACCTTCCTTTATCGCACCAATGTTATCTTTCTTTATCGCAACAATGTTACCTTTCTTTATCGCAACAATGTTACCTTTCTTTATCGCAACAATGTTACCTTTCTTTGCCGCAACAATGTTACCTTTCTTTATCGCAACAATGTTACGTTTCTTTATCGCAACAATGTTACCGTTCTTTATCGCAACAATGTTATCTTTCTTTTTCGCAACATTGTTAGGTTTCTTTATCGCAACAATGTTATATTTTTTATCGCAACAATGTTTCCTTTCTTTATCGCAATGGTACCTTTCTTTATCGCAACAATGTTACATTTCTTTATGGCAACAATGTTATCTTTCTTTATCGCAACAATGTTAGTTTTCTTAATCGCACCAATGTTACATTTCTTTAAGGAGTTCATGGAGTGGTGGTCTGGAAGGGAATAAATAAATACAAGGAGAAAGTTATCAATTGATTTAAAAATAGCAGTTACAATGCATTTCAAGTTTGCATTGTAGTATTAACACTGTTTTCTAAGATGTTACTGTTGCTTTAAATTGTCCATCGGTTAGTCGTCATTTTGAACAGCCAACTTTCACAAAACGAAAAGCTAGTCTCAGTTTTCTTAGGAAAACATTTATTAAATCAAAGCTATTTAACAAATATAATATTAAATAAAATAAAAGATAGAGATAATAGCGTCATGCTTGGTTTAACTCTAGACATTGACTATGACAGGCTAGGGTGTAACCAAATGATCACTTGTTACGCGACCGCCGTTCGTTTATAGCTTTGTTAAATGAACTTTATCGGAAATCTCGACTACTTCATTGTAAGGGTTGTCCAAAAATTACATGGCGTTCTATATTAGTTGATGTCCTGTTGGAAACGACATAAACCCTACGAGAAGCCCAACGCCTGTGAAGTTTAAAAGTGCATCGGGCATCATATTTAAAATAAGTTGATAGCTTTTCTTTCATTTTAAGGTTTTTCACTTGCAAACAGTGCCTTTATAAAAATATACGTATCATATGTCACATTTTAGAGTCGCATAAAAACCAGAAATGAACAAAAACAAAAATGTCAGATTACTTTTCCTCAATGCACAAGCACTATGAATGCATGTTTGCCTTATTTGTTGCCCTGGTACAACGCGGCTGTAAAACACTACAATCAATGACTACTTTAGCGTGCCCAGCTGCATTTATGTTATTCGATATGTAATGTATTTACATAAAATGATTGCTGAAGTGGTTTACCACGTACAATTAGATCTTCTCGGGCTTTGTAAACAGTCAAAAACCAAAGCCATGGTTCGCTTTTACCTTCGAGGGTTCTTTGTCTTTGTGAGATCTTGTTGTCGTGGCTGTCTAAACTCCCCTTTACCTAGAGTGGGGTGTAGAAGTAGGACAGGAAAAAATGAATATCTGATTATTTAGTTTTAGAAATTAAAGAAATTGTCCATAGTTGCCAAAAGAAGAAATAAACGTCCTGTTTGACAACTAAATGGGCACGACACTGTAAATACGCAATACTTGTAACACCAATGTTTTTGCACATTGTTTCCGCCGAATATCGCCTATTCCAGTACGAAAAACCCTGGAAAATTAAAAATGTAGTGCTTCTATTCCAAAAGTTTAATTAACATTCAAATAAAACCAAGAAAGCCATGGTTACCGATTTCCTGCACTTATTAGCTCGACCGGGCTGCATTTTCTCCAATACAAAAAGAAATGCCAAACTCCTACCATTTTGTTTTCGGCTATCTTTTACAACCCAACAAAGAAGGGGAGAGATGTCCTGCATAATCTATGAGCAGAAGCTATATATTTGGATTATTTTCATAGAAGGCGTTTAATTTTAAATTATACCCCTATGTAACATCTCTCTCACAATTGTAACGCTGAATAAAACAGGGATGTTTTTGTTTGTAAAATTGATGATTCGTGGCGAATGTAAAAGCTTAAGTTGAATCGAGCATACGCGTAAAATAAGATTGAAAATGTAAATTTTGATGTATTTGGCGATTACAACTTTAAGCAGGACGAACTTACCTGTAATAGCCTGGGCCGATCAATAAACTAGACTGATCGCAGGACACCAGAACGCTTTATCGAAGTGATAACAGAAAATCATCTTTCGGATATTTTAACTCTTATTTCCCAAAGAATATAACTTCAAAAAATCTAATTGACAAATTAAACGTTGTTCTAATAATTCTGAAAAGGAAGTCATCTAGTATTTGTTCGACGTTTGTAATCGAGAATCATGAATTTTAGGGGAGCACAACCAGTCATGTGACCTGCTGCCAATCTAATGAGTTATTTAAAAGTAACCTTTTTAAAGATTTTTTTATTTCGTGACTGCTGGTATTGCCCTTTTTACATCTAAATAATACAAGAAAGAGCTAGGATGTGAGACATCAAAGGCGCCGTAACGAGCATGCGCTTTAAACAAGAAGATGACTTTCCTGGGATCTAAACCACCTCTAACATTGTCAATTAATAACATAAACATTTGACAGTAACGAGCCATAACTCTGATGGATAGTAGGGTATTTGCAACTTTGTTTTCCTTGTTTTCTGCTACATCTGTTTTACAAGCTGCATTGCTAACATCGGTATACTCGGTTTATTTTGTAAAACAATACTTCGCCAAAGAGCTGCGAATTCCTATAAATGCCAGCTCCTTTTTTAATAATTGCAAGCTACACATTATTATTGCATGCTACAAGGTTAAAAAAGGAATACGCAGTTCTTTTCTCTGAAAAAAGGTCTCACAGAATAGCTTCGATTTCCTTTTTGCCAGCTATACTATCGTCCCCATAAAAATGCGTTCCATAAGAGGCACCACGGAACCAATGAATTTATGAAGAATGAAGATTACAGTGGAAACATTAAAGAGTTTTTTCTGCCCTCACCGATGAGACACATCAATATTCTAATTTTAAACAATGTTCCAATTATTTAAATCTACGTCTACCAAAAACTTTGCAGCACGATTAGGTTACAAATTATACAGTTTATCAATGCCTAACTTCTTAGTTTTAACTGAAAATTGTACAGAAGATTGTTTTTATCCTTTGAATGGATTTTTGTTAATGGCATGGATTACCACTTTTGCCACTGTTTGTGATGTAACACACATAGAAAATGCTAATGGTTTTCTATGCGCATACCTGTGTGTGAATTTTAGTATACCCATCAGCGGGAAAAAAAAGTTCCTATCCTTGGGTAAAAACGGACACCTTCTTGCTTAAATGAATAAATTAACATAGATTATGGGAAGGTCAAACTCAATCAGTCACGTGTTTGAACCGTTTGGTCATTATTTCATTTTGACCAATAGCTTTAATTTCAGGGACAGTAGACAAAACGTGAACTTCACGTCATTGTCTTTATTATGATAATTAACTCATTATGTGCACGTTCAACATCACGAGCCCAATTAAAATGACCTTATGGCAACATACTTTCAACAAGTATCTGTTTTATATAATTCCGTAATGTTTAAAATATGTTTAAAAATAATGTTTGATTTTTTTTTCACAAATAACCAAATAAGTCATTGTTCCTTGATTTGTGCGAATAGGGAGGCAAAAATCCCCATTCGTCATTGCAAACAGGTATTTCCCGTCTGAGCAACGCTGCAGAGACAGCTATTTTATAACTATGAAAACCACGTGACAACATACTTTTGTGATTAAGTTACGTGGTCATCCGGGTAATACGCTTGACAACGATATCTTTATTTACGAGAGATCACTGTTGATCTTAAATGTAGATTTGATAAGAATAAACATAAAAAGTGATTGTTTTGCGATTTGTTTTTACGAGAGATCACTGTTGATCTTAAATGTAGATTTGGTAAGAATAAACATAAAAAGTGATTGTTTTGCAATTTGTTTTTACGAGAGATCACTGTTGATCCTAAATGTAGATTTGGTAAGAATAAACATAAAACGTGATTGTTTTGCAATTTGTACTGTCTAACAATATAGGTAATGTTCAAAATCGTCTTAATTTATGCTAAAGTATAGGTTTATGCACAAATTATGCCTAAATTCCCCTTAACAGTGGGAAAATATTGTGACATGCATTTGATATGGGCAAACTGTCGGATATAGCCTTTAAACATGCGTTTTGTCGTATGGTGGGTGGATAACGGTTACCTGTTGAAAATACTTTAGCTGTGAGCTTCAATAACTCTTCCCACATCAGTGTCATTTTATTAACCTTTCTTACGGGTACTTCAACTCATTAGACCAGTTATGAATGCTGTGCATATTCTGGATGTTTATAAACACGTTACAAACGTACTGTTCAGTCGGTCTGACAAGACGCGCTCTATTTTCAAGAAGATTGTATCTCTATTTAAAATAGGGGTTTAATGAACGTGCAGCTATTTATCATTCTTTGAATAAGTCTCAACTGTGTTCTTCAGTATTTATTCGACAACCTCATAGCAGTGAAATTTGAAGAGATGTAGAAAATATGACACTAGAGGATCTGGGACGTTACATTGGAAGGTCTAAGAGTTTTGTTCAAAGATGATATGTTAAATACCATAGGGCTATTTATATTGCAATTCAAACCCATATGAAGCTTTTAGTTATATGTAAGATAAACTTACATTTCCAAAAACATCAACACTTGATGAAGGAACGATGGCATTTGATATATTGTAAACAGTAGCTACATGGGCATGGCTTCCCTGCAAGCTGTTGATTTTTTAAATGAATAAGATATTGTAATGTCATAAAACAAACGTGATATTAGTTTAATACTTTATTAACTTTAATATATGATATGGAATTTTGTAAATGGCGCGCGTCGGGTGCGAACCCATAAATCCGCTTCTTAAGGTAATATTTGGGATTATCTATGGTGTTTCATAGAATCATAACTAGTTTATATGTTTATATTAATTGGCTTTCACCAGATTAAGCACGAATTTATCAGGCTTGGGGAAATAGTACAGATCCTGACCAACCATCTTTCAACCATCAACCATTCAGCTGGTCTGTGGTTCTACCCGGACATTTGTCAAGGTAGTTTTGTTTGTTTATTGGGTTTATCGTCCCACCAACAGTATTTCAGTTATCTGGAGACCGTGTCCACTTGAAGCAGTTATAGTGCTGTCTTCACTGTGTATAGCATGTCGTGAACACCTGGCATGATACCACACCCAGTCACATTATCCTGACACCGGGCCAACCAGGCGTGGAACTACCCTTATATTTGCTTGAGCGTTAGCAAGGGAGCTATCATCGTCGGATACCCCCGGTTGATTCTATTACGTTAATACTCTCCATTCATCACCCGTGGGCAAATTGCTACTCATTTCGTCGTTTTGTTTACTATGAAATGCCGCAATCCGATTGGTTCGCTAAGAAAATCCAGCGGATCTGCCAACCAATCAAGTTTACGCTTACATACCACTTCGATGACCGATAATCGTGTAGCTAGGTCGTCCTGTAGTTTGCAACACCGGTTAAGTTTATTTACGCACAAATTACACGCAACGTCACTGTCTTCATGGGCAAGGATACCGATTTCGTTTAAGACCGACGTGTATTTTGCAATACTTGCTGGAGTGCCCAAAGATCTGTAAGAACATCTGTCGCGGATCGCTGACAGACATACTTTACACTTGCGATGCGCTGTACCGGTCGCCATGTTTACGTTCCCAGGTCACCGTATTGATCTTCCGATTGAAGAGTATTTAATTTTGTAACCTATCATCTGATTGGATAATGTCTGTTCTGTTCTATTCAAACAAAACGACGAAATGAGTAGCAATTTGCCCACGGGTGATGAATGGAGAGTAACGTAATAGAATCAACCGGGGGTATCCGACGATGGGGAGCTATGCCACTACCATTTTTTACGACTCGAACCCGGGGCCTCCCGTACCTGGAGCCGACGCTCTTTGTCAAGGTAGTCTACCTTCTTCGAAATAACTGCACGCCGTCATAACCACCATCTTTTGTGTCAGTGCGATTTATTTATAAATCAGTACAAACTAAAAAAAAAAACAAACAAACGCAACTATTTGGAGCCAGTTCAAAATTTGACGTGTTTGTTTTCAGTCTTTAAAGTTAACTATATATCAGAGAAACCTAGCGGATGTAAGAATCGATACAGGATTGGCTGGGTTGACCACAAAATATTTTAGTCGTGCACCGGTAGATCTAAGAATGTTAACGCAATTTCCAGTCTACGGTTACTGGCCTTGCCCGTTTCAAAAAACTCTGCCTGCACTTTCCAAAAATGCGCTAAACTCATCCAGCCAGTCAAGATGTTAAACTTTCCTTGATTCAAATTAACATATTTTATATTTATTATTGTAGCTTAATACATTTTAAAATAAGAATACCTTGCCAAATCCATACATGTAACATACTTGGGCAATTGCTTTCAGAAATACATCGCAACGACCAAATTATGGTCATTATAGCGACGTCCAGTTATATTAGTGAAGACTTCAGACAAAGGTCTGGGTGGAACCACCTGCGTACCACTACCACAGGTCAGCTATAAGACCTTCCCGCCTCCCGAACCCGTACAACTGGCACACGAACCCTTTGCGGTGAGACGAGCGCTCACGGGGAAATGCTTAATATAACTTTCTGTAAGTTGCACCAAGTGTGTAATGAATGGGACGTTTTTATATTTGCATTGATTGCATTGATTGCATTGCAAACAAATTATAATCTCCTTAAAGGCAATCTGTTCAAGCAGTAGAAAGCAGTTCTAACTGCGAGATAACCGGTGCAGCAAGAATACTTCAAAACCATGCATAACTCGTCTATCATATCGTGTGTTTATAGTCTGTGATTATGCTGCTGTTCTCATATTTCTGCAATGTTACTTTGTATTGGGTAAGGATGTTATAGTATTATAGTTCATACAAAGTACCTGTGTTATATAGGTCAGACGAATTGAGGAATGTGTTTTCAATGCATGTTTATTTTGTTTATACGCGTCGCATAGAAAGGCAGAATCATATTTCGGTTTAAGGAAAAAATCCTTGTTTTAAGGCGACATGGTAACACTTTTGCGTAGATACATGACACCAAGAACCACGCTATCTACTCTTCTATCCACTCTTGGTGTGAATTTTAAATTATAACGTCAAGTGGTGCTACCGAGCCACTCTGCGTATTGTTTATGGATGTGGTTACGATATGATTTGTATGGCCGCATGCGCAGTATAATTGTCAGCCCTTATTTTGTGTGCACCCTACTTGAGTTGTTTCACTTGACATGATTTATCAATGTTCGCTTCTCAACACAGAATCTGTATAACTCTGAGAAAACATCAACAACATAACAGACAGAAAAACAACTTAAAGGTAGTATCTAACAGTTTGGACTACTAGGTATTTTCCTCTCAAGCCTCCAAATAATTATTGTTTACAGAAAAGATCCCATAAAATGATGTTGATTGGCACCCTACATTCCTGAGAAAAGTTAAGCATAGTCCCCGTCATAAACTATTCGAGACACGATGCGGTTGTCTATTTTAAACGAATAAAACCACTTGACCACTTACCTTTGAGAACACATTACCTGAAATCCCCGTTGTGCTTATTCCTAGATTTGGTAACAGTGGAAAAAGGGATGAATTTGACGATTTATATTGTCTTTCAAGTGAGATAATGTTATACGCAGCCTTTACTTAAACTAAAGCAACGATTATGCCCAAGTACACGTGTAAGATAATGTTACTTGGTTAGATGTAGGCAAACTTTCAGATCGTACCACCTTTAATGCGACGATGGCCTACTTTTCTCAGTAGCACTTGTAGTAATTACAAACTACGGAATGCAGCATCGAATAATTGCACAAGAATATGCACATAGACAATCGACTGACAAGAATGCAAAATTGCTAAATCGGTTAGTTTACTTTTCTATGCCCCGTATATTTGGTTTCAGACTGTTTGTACTTTTAAATATAAAAACAGTACTTCTCAGTCCTCGGAACGATTACACCTTGGTATAATCTGGTGCAGGAACAGGGTCCCAGCCCTCCGACCAACCAGATGAAAGTGTACGATTTGTGAAGACACATACATGTAAGCATAAAATACTAAGCTTTTAAAGTAATTTTTGTCTGTTGACTGCTTATGTCAAAGTAAGGATCCATTTCTGTATATATAATTAATATTTACTGCGAAAAAGTTTAATTGATCTCTATTCATACCTCAACCCCCACCAAAATTTTCTGGATCCGCCACTGTGCATGGATATGTACAGAAGTGCAACTTTTGTTCTTGGTTTATCACTTAGCTTTTCATGTTTCTTTAAATATACAATGGTTACTGCATTTAATTGACTGAAAAAGCAATTATCTTTGTTATTAGGATAGCGTACTTATCGCTGTCATAGGCACTGATATTTGTTTAGTCACGGGGATTACTGACATGAATACGAGAGACGATTCATGAATAAATTATCCTTGATTTTCCTTTTGCTATATATCAATTCGACATATTCCGTTTGAACCATTTGTTTGTTAAGGCTTCTTAAAATAACTTAAATGCAATACAGTGTGTTTTCTTCAAACAATCACATTTTGCTTAAAGACACGGTAATAAAATATGTCTGTCTGCATAAGAACAAAATGATTTGCGTTTTTGTTCTGGTATAAATAAATAGCGTAGATAACATTTTACATAAGACGTCTTAACCAAAAAAAGTTAACGCTTGTGTTTAAGTATTTTCTTAAAATAAAGAAGTGTGTCATGATTCAATACGATTCTTGTTTTAATATTTATAATATTGTATATTAACATAATAATGAAGCATACTATTTTGATTAAATCTAGAAAAAGTTTTGTTGTTTTTTTTGTGTGTTTTTTTTTTTTTTTTTTAAACTTAACAACTTAATGCCTCCCAAGAAGCCACTCACTACGTACGATCTCGAAACATCATGGAATATGCTCCGCGGACTCTCTAGCGGCCATACCTACGGTACACGTCATGTTAGCTACGCCCCTGTAACATGACGTATATTGCCGCATGCGCAGTTCTAAGAAATTCTAGGCGATTGAGTTAGAATTTCAAAGTGTCTCAAAACTGTAATTGATAGTTATAAGATAAGCTCAGTGTTCACTTATAGCTCTTTATACAAGTTTACTCGATAGCCTTTTAAAAATATAACACCACCTTCGATGTAAGGAAATGGTGTAAGGAATCATATATCTCTTTCAAGCTTGTCCTCTGTATGTCAACGGTGCATACGTGCAGACACAAGGTGTTTGTTATATCTCATTTTGGAACTCGTGGATGACAATTGATACACCATTGATTGTATACAAAGGCGGAGTTACCCGAAAAGTTCCGATTAAGGTAGTATATAGCCGTCTGAAGGCTTCGGCACGAAAGGCTCAGGATGTGTTCCGAGTAGGTCTTTAGCAATATCATGCCCTCGGTGATGACTGCGTCACTATGTACTTTTGAGTCTTCGGATGAAGAATGGCGGAATTATACGAAGAGTGGCACCACCGAATGGTTTTACCGTCGACCGCCATAAAACTAGCACATCTGCTGTATGCGTTAGCGACACACGCACAAACATTCACTACATCTCTCACGTAACAGAAATAAGATCATATCGTGTTCGCTAATATACTATACAGTCAAAAACTTGTCATCACAGTCGTAATCGTCGCCAACGTAATCATTGTAAACATTAGCGTCATCATCATGAACTTGGTATTTTTAATCGATAAAACTCGTTTCAATATTTGGCGGGTATCCGTCCCAGCAAAATCATTCAGTTATCCGGAGACGGTGTCCAATTAAAGGTCCGGTAACGTTCGTGCATAGCTTGACAACATTTAACTGGTAGTAATTAATATTCGTAAGTTTCCGTACTGAGTTTCATTTCATCGTAATATATTGTTATAGTATTTCGTATTTCATATATCAGAATATCGTCGGGATAATATATAGACACAAAAGCAGATATTGCAGAAAAAAAATGAAGGAAATATTGTACAATGCCGAAAAACAAGCACTGGTAGAATAATGTTGTCGAAATATTTTTATTGACAAATCTGCAGACACATAAACACTTTCCAATATGATTATCTGCTTGTGAACATCGTATAAACTCATAGAACTTGAAGCTAAAACATACATATAGAACTTGAAGCTAAAACATACATATAGAAATTGAAGCTAAAACATACATATAGAACTTGAAGCTAAAACATACATATAGAAATTGAAGCTAAAACATACATATAGAACTTGAAGCTAAAACATACATATAGAACTTGAAGCTATAACATACATATAGAACATGAAGCTATAACATACATATAGAACTTGAAGCTAAAACATACATATAGAAATTGAAGCTAAAACATACATATAGAAATTGAAGCTAAAACATACATATAGAACTTGAAGCTATAACATACACATAGAACATGAAGCTATAACATACATATAGAACTTGAAGCTATAACATACATATAGAACATGAAGCTATAACATACATATAGAACTTGAAGCTAAAACATACATATAGAAATTGAAGCTAAAACATACATATAGAAATTGAAGCTAAAACATACATATAGAACTTGAAGCTAAAACATACATATAGAACTTGAAGCTAAAACATACATAACCACTTATAAAGTTTACATCATGTATCGTGACAACTGCATCTAACCGATCTATGCCCATGTGCATCTAAAATGAAAGTGTCATAATTTTTTTTCTTCAGAATTTCAACTCCGCCTTGCGTTGCACTTTACAGTTGTCAATGGTTCAAATAAAATCATAAAGCAAGCCCGTATATTGTCAAAATATACACAAACTGTATGGGAATGTTTACCTTTTTATTTTAATCAGAGAGGACCACAACTTATTATACCAGATAGTGAGCATGATTTAGATGAGAAAACCGATCTGTTGTCAAGAGTACGGAAACAGCCATCTGCATGATTCTTTTATATTAACTCTTTCTTGTATAAATACGCCATTTTACGCCTTTACAAACCATTCACAATCATTAGCTGAATCTGCATGACTAAGGGTTTATGTGTAGACTGGTTCAGCCGTAAATCTATTATTACAAGCTGAACATACACTTAGTAAAATCCTTTTATCTCTTTAAAGACAAACAACAATGTCAGGTGAATTTTCAAAATTATAGATGATTATGAATGAAGTAGTTAAGGCAGCTACCTTGTTAATTATAGTACAAAATAGAACATTCCTTTAACTTGCATTACGGCTGATGTGTTCGAACCACCTTCATTCATACAACAAATGTCAACAAACAGGGTTTACATATTGCACAAAAACATGTTAAATTCAACTATGATTATGAGACGCTTTGTTTACACGTTATGTCATAGATGTTATAGTCTTTTTCATTGATTTCCCGTGTTTTTGTACATGTATTGTATGATAAATTGCTCATTGACCGCTTAAAGCGGTAACGAGTTCAATAAAGTTGAGTTGTTGTTGTAAAAGATTTTATTTTGACTTTACGCCGCATTCAAAATTGCGTTTTGTGTCAACATAATTCATATAATACGAATGTATTCCGTCAAGTTGTTTGTATGAAGTGCTTACGTCATGGTCAATCAGATTTAAATTTGTTTATTATTTGTATTACCTTTTCAGCAAATCGCAATAATTTATGATTTTTCATAGTATCTCCGACCAGATAAGCTTATGTAAGAATGCTGGCTTCAAGGTTGAGATCTTCTATAGCGTTGCAATGATTCAATCATATTTAGACATTTGATGGTCTTCAGCCTATGTATATGTTGGTGTCTGTAGTCTAGTGGTTAAGACGTTGGACTCCGGATCGGAAGGTTCCTGGTTCGGACCCCGAAACTGAACATGCGATGTAAGTCCTTGAGCAAGACAACTTACTGCACATTGCTACAGTTATTCAGTACCTGGTTCTACACAGGAAGTTGGCAGTCGAGAGGGATTTATATAAGTTTAAAGAAGATGTTTCCCAATCGATTATACATTAGTAGATTTAAACCAAACCTATAGTAGCTAAAGTACCCATATGGCAGGCAATACACATCATGGGAATTTGTCAGTTATAAACAGTACTCTAAATGGCTCGATGGTGACGCAGCTTCTTAAATAAATATGAAGTTTAGATAACATATACATATTCCTCCACAACTACGTTATATTAGATCCTTTTGAATGATGTAAGCCGTGCATGTTAACAGCCTTGTCCACACACGGAAGTCAAAGGCTCGTCTCGGACCTGGAGGCTACTTTGTAGATGATACCACCACCATTACACGCAGACGACACGCGGTTAAAATATTAAAGGTGGTATTCGACAATTTGGACAGTTTTATCACAGTCATCTAAATACTTTACCTGTTACCTTGAAATAGACGCGAAATGCTGTTATTGGTGACTTTATAGCCATATGACAATAGCATAACACACAACTTGTATATCCTATCCAAGCCTCGATGCACAGTTAGGTTTTTAAACTAAGAAAACCACAAGACAACTTACTTTAAGAGATATTTTTACATAATCATACGAGTTGTCAAATCGGACCTAGATAACTTGTTTTAGCATAAAATCCCCTTCGTGCTCATTTAAAAAGATTTAAAGAAATTTATATAAAGTTTCGATATTATAACCAGCCTTTATTTAAACTAAACTATATTTTTATGCATCAATTATGCACACATTTCCCTAGAATAGAGGTAAGATTTTGTGACATGTATTAGATATGGGCAAATGGTCGGATACCAGCTTTAACACTCACCATTCTTCTGAATTAATAAATAATATAAAAATGTTAATTATGTGCTTTGACAATAAGATAAATTAATAAAAACTTAGAAAAAAGTATGATGGATTCTAGGCAGACGGCTGCCAGCATTAAATGTACATGCAAATTTGCCGCAATAAAAATCAACATACTGGACAAGGTAGCGCTCGACTTCATGTACAGGAGGTCCAGGGTTCCATCCCAGATCGCGACACACTTAAGTCGTTAATAATGGTAGTGGTATAGCTCCCTTACTAATGCTGAAGTAAATATAAGGGTAGTTCGACGACTGGTTGGCCCGGTGTCAGGATAATGTGACTTGGTGTGGTATTGTGCCATGTGTTTATGGGCATGCTATACACAATGAAGGCAGCACTAAATCTTCTTTAAGTTGACACCATCCCCAGATAACTAAAATACTGTCGGTGGGTGGATAAACCCAATAAGCAAAAACAAAAAAAAAATCAATATTAAATTGACAATATTTACAGCATTTATTAAAGATACTTTTATAACAAGTATGGTTTATGTGTGTACGATATCTACTTCTTTTATATTTAAAATATTGAAAAGGCGATATGAAACCCTAAACTATATGCAACAACTTCAGTAAAACCAAGTATAATTCCTTATGAAGATTTGAAATCGATCATTGTTAAGAGTTCAAACTCTACAACGTAGTGTGAAAATTTATGTAGATTTACATGAACATAGTAAGGTTTTCACGTTCCGGTAAGGGACTAATCAATCGCTGTTGCCACTTTATGTCAAAACTAAAGATATTTATTGCCTGTTAAGAAGTATCATCACGTAGTCATTCTGTTTTTGTTTTGTTTTTCTGTTGGTTTTTACGTTTAGGTTTTGCTTACCTCCAGTCCAATTTGTGATATTTATGCTCGCATCTTGTACAGATGACAAACAGTTTATTGTATAGTTATAAGTCGACCGTTTTTTCTTAACACACTTTACATTCTTGCCATCACTTGCCGGTATGCTTTGTTGCTCAGGGAAGTAATAGAAAAACTGTTTTATAAAAAAATCTTAAGAACAAAAACATAATGGTGACATAAGCATATTCTTTTTAAGTTTTGCATGCAAGTTTGTATCCATGCTGTATTTTCATAATAATTACAGAAATACGGCTGGATCTTTCAATGTGCCTTTCCGTCAACATTATTAAAAATAATTTTGCGGATTTGTCAGGAGTAATCTTTTTTCTTTGATATTTTGGCTTAAATTTTGTTATGCGAGGGATAAGGTTATTACAAGCAACTGTTCCAAGCACTGGTAAACCGGCGGGGCTATGGCACAGCGCCTAGCTATATACGGGGCGATAGACATTTATAAAACGATGTTTCAACAGCTGTAATTGGAGAATCATTTTAATAAAAATATATTTATCACACTAGCTTTCAAGAGTATTTAAACCTGCAGATAAACAAATAATTTGCATTAAACGTGGGCTTTTATGTACATTTTATTTCGGTTCAACATTTATTGGCACAAAGCAAATAGTTCATTGCCATTCACAAAACATCCAGATCTACCAACTATGGCGGTACAGTACAAACCTGATAATACAGTATATGATAATGTCGGACAATTTGTTTTTATGTTAATGCATTTTTACAGGAAAACCTTGCTGCTAGCATCAGGCTAACAAAAAAGCGTGTATATAATTTTCTGTATGATGTCTAATTATCATGTGTGTAAATCGTTTGCAGGGGCGGATCCAGACAATTTTGGTGGTGGGTGAGCGGGGTATAAATTAAGATCCATTCAACTTTATCGCAGTAGATACTAGATATATGTACACAGTAAGGGGTCCTTATTTTGACCTTAGCAGACAAAATGTACTTTAAAGGCTTAGTATTTTTTTAGCTTACATGTATGTGTTTTCCCAACTTTACTCTTTTACCTTGCACCCCACCCACCCACCCCCATCTCCCCACCTTCTGGATCCACTCTGTAGGTTTGAACTAATTAATTGTTTTATTTATTTTATTTTTGTATTTATTATTTTACTTTGATCGATTGCAGGGAGAAACAACATGGCGAGGTGTACACAGTTCTTACGCTACGCCACGACGATTTTCACGTTTATTCTATTCGTAAGTCGGCGTCATTTTTTGCCACTTCAAGTTTCTGCACGTTTACTTGTTCAGTACTTTCATGCTCATACGATCATACATGCAACATAAAATCCACAGTGTTAAATAAGGACATATTACTGTCAAAGTAAAACTGTCATGGTCTTAAACAAAATAAAATAATTGTAGTATTTGTAATCAAAGCAAACCCGAATTTAAAATAGGATACAAGATAAGTATTATAATATGATTAGATTCTTCTTTTATTTGTTAATAAGCTCGCTTTTTTGTTCGTTTGTTGTTCGGTGGGCTTCGCATTATTGATTGTACATTGAAGAACAACAACAATAACAACGACAATTATATTTCATCTGATACAAAAACGAAAACAGAAAAAAACATCGACAGCACACGACATTCAGATGTTTAATTTTGCGTTCATTAGTTAAGTAAAATTGTTTAGTTTAGCGCATGAATTAAATAAAATGTTTTGACAATAATTATTGCTTTGACAGCTAAAGACGGTCACATGTATGATCATGAGTTTATCAGCGTAAATGCAACTGTTTGTTTTAGTGCATAGTTTAAGTTCAAGTGTTATGCTCTTGCCAGGTCCATAAACGTTGATTTCCCCTCTAAGATGTCATTGGATCCTTTGCAGATAGCCGGTGCGGGCCTACTGGGGCTTGGAATCTACTTGCTTGGGTCGGACTATGGCGCCAAGGAGATGTCGTCTGTTCTGGGTAACGTGCTGTACCAGGTGGTGACGTATGTTCTCATCTGCTGCGGCGCGGCTCTTGTCCTTATCTCCATGTGCGGATGTTGCGGGGCTCTCCGAGAGAGCAAGTGTATGCTCATGATAGTAAGTCACTCTTGATTGAGTTGCACTGACGCGAAATAACATTCTATATAAAAAAAAAAATAAAACACACGTGTTTATGGGAAATCTTCTTGTCGGGAGAGGGACAGGTTTGTCAATGGATAAAGAGAATAGATATGTTTCTTTTTTAAATATATTTCATCGCCTAAAGCTTCTATAAGTACATAAGTGCAAAGCAATAAGATAAACATGTTTTTAAGTACTTATGAAGGTATAACTGTAAATAATCATGTAAGGTATGCTAATATTTTCGTTATGTTCTGTTATGTTCCAGTTTATAGCCAGTGTATCCATCATCGTGTTAGCCCTTATAACCTCTGTCATCATTGTTTTCGTGTTCAGAGCCAAGGTACGTCACTTTTCTTACCGCAAGGTAGATAATCAACATCAAGCATATATTTTCTGTGCATACAAACGTGTCTTAAGTTTAAAGACCTAAACACTTGACTTAATTATATAGGGATAGTCCTTTAAAAGACTAGTCCTACAAAATAAACGCAATTTCAAAATTTCACAATGCTTTGATTTGCTCAATTTAGCTTGCAATTTGTGTACAGTCGTTTCGTAAACTTTATGCAACACGATATTTGAAACAACTCGACATTTTACATACTGCGTTAATGGCCCTACAATTGTCAACAAAAGATATGTTTAAAGACTTCACCGCTGGGCTTGATGTGATGTTAAAAGACTACACTGCTAGAGTTAGTATGGAATTATAAAGTCATACTTTGTTAAAAGACTACACTGCTAGAGTTAGTATGAAATTATAAATTCATACTTTCTTAAAAGACTAAACACTTATTCTAATCCTTATACTTATACGTTGGGAAACATAAACTTGTTTTTGAAAATGTCTTTTTATACTTTACCATATACAGGTAACGCGAAACATGTCTTGAATTACCACTCACGTGATTTGTGATACATCATATTTTTTGTTTAATCTTGTTTATATCACCGATCATTTATAACAATTCTGTGTTTATCGATCTTATGTTATATCACACTTGTGTGTATTCTTTCCTTCTCTTGGCAGCTCGAGGACAACATTGTGCGGTCCATGGAAGATGTAGTGGTTAAACGTTATGGCGTGGATCTACTCGAGCATACAGATAACCGCATTGTCACCGACACTATGAACTGGCTTCAGAAGGAGGTAAGACGCTTCTATACAGTTCTATTGACTAGCTTGTCCCAGTAGCTCACCTTGTAGTGCATCAGGAGAGACGTCAGTAAAAGTAATTAGATATGAGGTACCATACCCGACTGAGACACGCGGAGTGTTAAAGGCCCTTTGATTATTTTTGCTCATGGAGTGATATCATGTCATAGTAACAAAGACTGCTACACCATTAAAGGCAGTATTAAATCTACTTAAGTTGAATTCATTATTTGTAGGACTAATATATTTTTTGTCAAATATTCAAATGGAAGAATCAAGCCAAAGTTTAACATAAGTATTTGAGTGGTGTGTAAATTAAACTCTTTTATATATTGAATATATTAAAAAAGAAATGACACCCCTTTTGTCATTGTCACTATATTGCCCATATGCATAGTCTTAGAACAATATTCATATATATTTTAACATACATGATACAAGAAAACGGTGTGTATATTTCGTGTTATTTTACTTTAATGCTATTTATCCCTACGCTGATTATTGTTTGTGTATAGTATTTGTATTTGTGACGGGTCGTGGTGGGAGTCAAATTTATTCGAAAACCAGTCCGTGCAAGGTTTAGAGACTTTTAATTTGTTTATGCTCTATGATAAAAACCAAACAGAACTTGTCATTTATCAATAGATACAGCTTTAGTATAAGTTAAAATATAGTTATGCTATAAAGCAAGTTCTACATTATTTTACTGAATTCTCTTTCAAGAATTATCTAAACGTTAAAGTCAACGTAAGAGTGAATGAGCTGTTGTCGGTACATGCGTGGCAGGTGCAATGTTCTATAGTAAGGGTTGTGGAAAAAAAGAAAACTTCCAACTCCCGTACAAAATCTCTCTCTGACGAGAACATTATTTTGCCATGTCTGTCTGTCTGTCTGTCTGTCTGTCTGTCTGTCTGTCTGTCTGTCTGTCTGTCTGTCTCTCTCTGTCTCTCTTTGTCTCTCTCTGTCTCTCTGTCTCTCTCTGTCTCTCTCTGTCTCTCTCTGTCTCTCTCTCTCTCTCTGTCTCTCTCTGTCTCTCTCTCTCTCTCTCTCTCTCTCTCTCTCTCTCTCTCTCTCTCTCTCTCTCTCTCTATATATATATATATATATATATATATATATATATATATATATATATATATACATATATATACATATATATCTCTCTATATATATATAGAGAGAGAGAGAGACAGAGAGAGAGAGACAGACAGACAGACAGGCAGACAGACAGAGAGACAGACAGAGAGACAGAGACAGACATGGCAAAATAGGTTTGACAAGTCCAGTGCATCACGCAGACAACACGCATACAATCACGCCCACATGCACGGACCTTACAAAAAGACACACAGACTATAAGTCACAAGCTGCCCGACACTAACAAAACAGACGATATCAAAACTGACTAAAGCACAACGGACATTTAAACAGGAAGCACTGATGACTAGCATACACCCGTTGTTAACACCGTTTCTTAATTCTTCCTGTTAAGCTTCACCTTATTCAATGTAAAGAATTTGTATACAATGTTCTGTGTTAACTCTTGCACACGTTATCAAAGTAAAAACACTTAAAAACAACTAAAACTGAAAATAAATTTAAGGCAGTAACCAATACATAAAAACAAAACAAAAAACACAACAACAACAAAACACTTTTATACAGTTTTATAAATGTTGAACTGACTTAATATGTATTTAAGTGACGTTGGGTGTAAATATATGTGGCATATGTAACAAAAGGTTTACAGGTTTTTGTGAAGTGCAATCGGATATGTTATTTATTTTGTGGGCCATACAAAAGAAGTGAATTTGGATATTTGATTGCACATTAGCTTAGTGGGCAAGGCACATAGTTAACATTCTTCCTAAGCATGTACGTGTAGAAGTTCTTTTATGTATTCATTTAACCCACGTTTGATAACCTCCGTCCTAGCCTCAGAACTGGTACCAAATTACGCTTTCATAGTACATGTATTTCACTCCATTGTGTATAAAATTATGAAAGTCGGACCTACATTTGTCTTTATCATTAAACATGTGTTAATAATCCATAGTAAATCATAAATAATTTGCTATATCTTGCTGTGGGTAATACAAAATATCGCTAAAACTCAGAAGCAAATAATGGAAATGTTGTATATTGTGAACTGTCTGATCAGGATCTATACTTTACCTACACCTGGTTAATTAATTCGCACTAGTATAAGAGTTAATACGGCAACGGGGTGTTTGTAACAGAACGCATTACAGCATCGAATGGTCCAATTACACTAGTGACTCGGTTGGCAAACATCAGAATCGAGGTATTACCTCGAAATTTAACTTTGATGTTGCTAATTAACACAATTAGCGCATGTAGAGTATCTACCTAATTCGCCTCGCTAATAAGTTTTCGACGAGCCAGCTCTAGGTACGTTAGTCTCTGGGCCCTGGAGGGAATATCATGCTACCTATACTCCCAACACCTGGTCGATGGATAATCTGTTAATTTCCCCCTTATCATGGCATATCTGTTTATAACCCATATTAAATTCTTAATTATCTAATTCATCAGAGTCATGTACAGGTAACAATATTGATATTGACTTGGCATCAAATAGTGAATATCCTAATTAAACAACATACATAACGAGCTGGTTGATCTGGACCGCCCGCAACAGCTCAGGTGGTAGAGCGTCGGCTTGCGGATCGGGAGGTCGTGGGTTCGAACCCCGGCCGGGTCAAACCAAAGACTTTAAAGTTGGTAGTAGTGGCTTCCCTCCTAACGCTCGGGGCAAACCATTACGCCTGAGTCGTCGGTGTCAGTATAAAGGACCGGCCGTGTTCAGTCCCTGGGCACTTCATAAGTGCCCCTGTGCGTTAATGCTAGAAATGTCGCTGCGCAGTATCGGCAGAAATGCCGACTAATCCCATCCGATCCCTGGTTGATCTGGAGCTACACTATTTGTCTAAGCCTATTCTGTTTAACGCTTTGCTTGTATAAAGTTAATCAAGACTTACATGGGAGTTTAAGCTTGATTCAGAATCATCTTAACACCTGTCTAATCCGATATTAATTTCTTAATTATCTGCCTAATTTATCAATGGCTTGTACAGATATTGACTTAGCATCAAATAATGAAGATCCTGATCAGACAACCATCCTAACACATGTCTGGTCCGAATATTAGCTCAGATTGGGACAAAAGCATAGATATGATAAAAGGATAGGTGTATCTGTCTATTGGATTTATCTTACATTTACAGCGATATAATATATGCACAATCAAACACAATAAGGACAACGACTTGACTAGTCTATAAGAACCAAAAGACACTCCATACAGAAATAACCGTAAGGCTAATGTGCAGTTTGTCTACAGTTCTATGTTCGGATCTGTCTATCATATTCGACACCTTTTAAACCAAATAAGAACTATAAACTTCACAATGGTAATGGTCCCATTTTGTATGGCTGACACATACTATCATGTTCACAAAATGCTACATTGGTAATATTACCCGCAGACGATACATTTTTTACCAGCTGTTGTATGTCGGCAGACGATGTTTGCAAATTAAAACTAATAAGGCTGTTCTGAAATAAGATAGAATCACTCGACGCTCTTCGTAAGATTTGTATACAACATTTTAAAAAGTCGAATTGAGTTGTTTTGACGTTCACGATGATGTATATTTCAGTAAACTGAAAGATTATATGTTTATTTTTCAGCTTGAGTGTTGTGGTGTTACGGGTGGTCTTAATACCAGCACGTCCTGGGGTATATACAAACATTCGGCATGGTATAAAGGATTTGACACTGGTAAACATGCAGTTGATGCTATTTTCTCAATATATAGTTTATAATATAATGTATCAAGTCTACAACATAATGTATCAAGTCTATATAGAATGTATCAAGTCTATAATATAATGTATCAAGTTTATAATAGAATGTATCAAGTCTATAATAGAATGTATCAAGTTTATAATATAATGTATCAAGTCTATAATATAATGTATCAAGTCTATAATATAATGTATCAAGTTTATAATAGAATGTATCAAGTCTATAATATAATGTATCAAGTTTATAATAGAATGTATCAAGTCTGTAATATATTTTTCAAGTCTATAGTAGAATGTATTAAGTATAGTATATAATGTATCCAGTCTATAATAGAATGTATCAAGTCTATAATAGAATGTATCAAGTCTTATATAGAATGTATCAAGTCTATAATAGAATGTATCAAGTCTATAATAGAATGTATCAAGTCTATAATAGAATGTATCAAGTCTATATTAGAATGTATAGTCGCAGCGATATAACTACTATTATAATAGCGACTTACAACTAGAATTTGTGGACGACTTAGGATTGAACCACTGGCACGTCGGACGAAAGCACCGATACTCCCTTAAACATACATTTCCAATTAAACAATGTATAATTCTCAAACAATCAACTAAAATTACTATATAAACATGTATAGAAGGAGTGAACAGTGCGTTATTTCCAGATATATCACGCAAAACCAATTTCCAAAACCAAAATCTATTTCCTTAATATACTACGATTCTTCAATATTCCAGAAATGACTATAACACAGTATAATGTCACCGTTAAATGGGAAAATTCGGAGAACAATGACCACAGAAATTGTTATACATATAATATCAAAATTTCACCTTTCAGTGCATCATCGAACAAAGACGTTTTATAGTATCATTGTTATTAAACATGTTTATGCCGCTTTCTTTTCCTATCCTGTAACAATAAATCTGTAGCACAATTCGTTATATATTATTACACATTGTTCGGTTTGAATGACTTTGACAATTGTGACTTTCGAAGATAAGATCTACAGACTTTATCCACGAGTTCAAATACTACTTAAACATGCACAGAATCGAGCGTGTTTGTGTGTGTATATTTTTTTAAAATTTTATTTTTGTTTTTAGAATACATCGCGGCGACACAATTGTTTGCATTATAGTGACGTCCAACATGATCGGGTCTTTGCACGGCATGTTAAGTGGAACACATTCTCACATTTAGTCCTTCGCCCCGACCTGGATTCGAACCCATGCGGTTGGAGGCTGAGTTGCAGAGGAGTTCTAAATCCACGATTCTACTCCTCGACTACGGGCGCCCCCACCCACTGAGCGTTAAAAGTTAATACTATGGGGGCGTGATTTCAGTAATTAACGTTAGGTTGTATCAACATATCAACATACATGTAACTTGTGTTCAAGACGTACATTAAGAAGTTAGTAAAATTATGAGTAAGGGTGCTATGACAGTTACTATTGTCGTTTACCTATGAGCTACATCCGCCTAACGCTTCTGCAAACGGCGTCCCATTTTCCCACGAGTGCATATTTGAACCCAGGAAACATATTTTTTGTCTACGAACGCTTGTTCCTACAGCAGTAAATCATGTTTTTCCTGTAACGAATTGTTGTCAGTCAGAGAAACAACAATATTGTTACCATGCTGACAGATATTGGTCTAGAGACTATAGCATTGTGACAGTTACATGCACGGAGCAATTAAAAAACCTCCCCCGCTATTGTTTAGTTTTTTCTTTACATGCAGTTCTGGCAAAACTTCAACATGTTTTCAGCTTCTGAAACGTACGGCTATTTTTATTGCATGTAACGTGAAATGATAAATATAAGGAAAACCAACGTATAAATGAAGCTTGCGTTGTGATTAACTGCATGACATTCTTAAATGATATCGATAGAGTGAACAGTAGCACATTTTTAAATACTAACTGGCATATTTTTGTGGTAAATATCTGTTTTGTGATATTATAAGCTTATAAGGAAATTCTATCCTTTCAGGAAATTCGCCATTTTATTAAGAAATAAGTCTACTGAAATCGTCTTCAGCTCATTTGGTCATGTATTTAAATATTGTATGTACTACTTTTTATCATTGTTAAGATATACTGAACAATACTTTTAACTATGCGTTGATACTAATGGAAGACTGTTTCAACAACGTTGTCAACCGAGAAGTATACATCGAAGTTAAAAGTATAAAAAGAGCATTTTCAAATCTTCTGCTTGGCTTAACACATAAGCTAAACAGTCAAGACTTGATCAGTTCTTCCAGATACTTGTATATTTACATATCTTTCACGCAATCCTGCCTTTTAGGTAAGCCATACGTGCCCCAGAGTTGCTGCAGGCCAGACGGGGATGTCAACATCTGCACCGGCATCACTCTTATAAACGGGCCCCCTTCGCAAGGACCGCCTGTGTTTAGCAACATGGAAAACAACGAGCATCTCTACACAGCAGTGAGTTGTAATTTCTGCAATAACTACATGTGAAGTTTAAATACTTATGTAAAAACTAGGATATTATCCAATTTATGGTGTTTTTTGTTAAATCTAATCACCGTGGTAATAACAACAACAAACACTACAATTTATGTTCTTGCCATATCCCCTCCTTCGATCATTCTGCTCGAACCTCCTGCCCCTAAACCTTCATTTCTACCTCTTCCTCCTCCATTATTACTGTTCCTCCTCCTCCTACTCATCATCATCATCATAATCATCGTCGTCGTCATCATCATCATCATCATTATCATCATCATTATCGTTCAATAAACCATCATAATCAATCTTCATAAGTCATCCTTCAAGATACCATTGCAGGGTTGCTATGACGAGATCATGCGATACGTCCAGAATCATCTCCTGGTCATCGGAATTGCCTCCATCGGCACTGTCATTATAATGGTAATGTAATGATGTTGTTTTTTTAATTTTCAAGCGAACATGTGGCACAGAGAATTCCCACATGCATTTTATTATACTTAATCATTAAAAGTATATAATGCAATAAAAGGATGCTTTAAAGTTTGAATGTACATTAAACAATATACAGAATGCATAGCTATATGTATTTATCAGTTTGTGGATGTAAACATAAAAATAAAATACCTGTTATTCTCCTACTACCCTATGGTAGGGTCTATATAGACATAACTGTACCCGTCGGTCTGCCGATAGGTCGATCGGTCCGTCCGTGTTTAAAGGCTGTAAAAGAAAAAAAATATGATGGATTCTTTTTAAAATTGTCGTAAAACAAAGAGAGAGTGTCGTATCGGATAAGAAGAGTGCTACCATAAAGACCAATGTCGCGCTCGCAGTTCAAAGGTCAAAAGTGACTGACAAACTGCCTTCCGGGCTCTAATTTCACAAGGATTGGCGTTGTTGTTTTTAATCTGTAGCAAAATGTTTGATGTATGATGACAAAGTGTCAAGCGCAATAATCAGACTGCCTTTTCCAAGGTTAATGTCACGTGCTTAGTTCCAAGGTCAAAACTGACTTGAACCACCCGTTTGTACCGAATTGCATATGGGTGTTAACTTTACAACCGCTTTTCTTGTGGAGAGGGTCGCGCGTTGGAACCAGATTGCTTACTTAAAAATTAAGGTCATGCATGCATTCAAAAGTAGAAACCCTGGAAATTTGGTTTTCTAGGCCCTTAAATCACACAAAAATTTATGTATTTTAAAATTATTTGACACAATGTTTGCCTTATGAAGACAGAGTGTTGTGAGCAAGAACCAAATATTTACCTACCTCAAAGGTCAATATCATAGTCTCAGCTCAAATGTTAAATCGACAGAACAGTTGCTGTTCAAAGGATTGATGGGATTTTTAACAAATGTCTGCCATATTTAAGCGGATTGTCGGCAGCAGGGCCCAGATTTGCTCTAAGGCATGGTCCCATTTACAGGTAAAAGATTAAGCGCGACTGAACAGTTTTAAAGAGTGGTTGCTTTTTAAAACAAAAAATATAGACCAAAATTGGCCTTTTTAAAACAAATGGTTTTCCACAAGAACCAGATTGTAAGCTGTAAAGTCAATATCACATTAGTCAAAGATTTTACTTCAAACAACAAAAATGGGGAATTTAGCACTTTCTCTGGTAGTTATATTTCCTTTATTTTTGTTACATAAAAGCTCTTTACCCATTTCAGTGTAGTAATTCGCATGTCATTAAATATTATTTGATTCATTTCAGCTTTGCGGGCTGTTTTTCTCCATCTATTTGTACCGCCGGATCGACATGGAAAGGTACCACTGAGTGACTGAGGCCGCCCCCCCCCCCACCCCCACCCCCCGCCAGACCTATGTACACCCCTTATTTCTATTGGGTTGTATACAGGTCCATCATAAATGCTGCTATGATGTTATGAATTTTATACTAGAACATTTCGAATATTTTAGCTACGTGTCGAATGTTGTTATTTTGTAAGGGGTATAGGAAATATATTCAGGTTACACATACCTGTAAAAAATTACTAAGTGAGACGAAGGACGAACAACGTTGTGAGAATAGTTAGGTAATTGTGTATACTTAATTATTAATAGAAGAGGCCAGTGTCGGGACACAATGCATTCCCCTATCGCAGTATGAACGTGATTTGTTGAGTTATTTGTTATTATTACCTTTTTGTATATACCCGAAAAATATTTAATATATATGTACGTTTGTGTTAAGACTGGTATGGAGAATGTTTAGATATGCGCATTTGGACAGTGAATCGACCAAGAATTCCACAATTCAAGAAGTTGCTTTGTTTTTTGTTACATCGCACGACACAGTTATGGCCAGATTGGCGACATCTAGCTAATTATTGGTGGAGGAAGGCCTCAGACTTAGGTCTGGGTATAACCACCGTCGCACCGCAGGTTAGCTGGAAAACCTCTCCACATGAAAGGTTTTCGCCCCAACCGGTACTCGAACCCACACCCAGAGGGGCATAGGAGTTACAAGTCAGCGACTCTAACCGCTCAGCCACGGGCGCCCCGAATTTGCTGGTTAACACGTTCCCATGACTACCACGACGATGTAAAAGCTTAAGGAAACACACCAAAATACAATATTTAATTCTACAGGTTGAATTAAACTTAACGTCGTAAATAATATTTTGCAGAAGTATATTTTCTTTGCCTTTTTGTTAAAAAAAGGGTTCCTTATATTTGCTAGAGCTGTTACCATTTCCAAATCAAGGTTGATATTGATGTGTTTATTCTTTCTTTTTTTTTCTTTTTTTGTTATAACAATTTAAATATACTGACATTCTTAATTGTATTTGAAACTGATTTTATTTAATATTTTGAAATAAAGCTTTTAAAACATATAAGATACAAGACATTTAAAAAACGCAACCCGTGAAACATGTTGGCAATGATTTTCCGCTCAATACGCATTCATCTACTGTAACGTCATTTCGGTGATGTCAATTGGGTACTCGTGCCATTAACATAAATGTATTCTTAAGTATTTTGAAAGTATTCCAGCACATGTTACTTGCAAATACAGTAAGGTATGATAATAGGCATAAAATATCTTCTATTATTTCGTAATGATGTTTTGTTAGAGCAATTCCACTTGAATATTTTTATAGCTGTATTTCCGTCTTCCGAACAATACTGGCATCACCCCCAGGACAAGAGCATTTACATTATTTATTGACAAAAAAAATAAACGTCGACATTCCTATAAAATGAAAGGTTGTATAAAGACTGCAGGTTAATTAGCGGTTTATATTTGGATTTTATACATGTTAATTTGCCAAAATACACTTGACACGTTTTATTTTGTAATTCGACCGTTGTTACTAACAAGTGTTGGGTGTCTTTGTACTGACTGTTACTGACCTTTGTTCGTCATCGAATCATGTCGACAAAACAATTGTACGATTTTTTCCATTTCACCTCTTCGTTAAAATATATAGTTTGTTACGTGAACGATGTTTGTACATGTATTTGTATTGTATAAAATATTTATATGACAATATTTGAGGAAGTAGTATCGCGCGGTGCATTTGCTGACATAACTGTAGTGAGGACTTCCCGATATATGTTCTGTTAGGAGCTCAATATTTAGCGCGCTATTTTAATAGAACAATGGCGCATTATGTTTGTTCACTGTCAAATTCTTTCATTTATTATGAATGATAATTAAAGATAAAAACGTCAATGTGACTTCTCATTTTCTTCTCCATGATTGAATCTTGCATTTCATACACATTACTTAGCGCGCCATATGTCTAATTTTAGACACGCGCATGTCATGGAAACTTTGAATTATGATTTAACATATTGTCTTGGCACGATAAGAGAATTAACTTCATTAAACATTTGAACGTTTGGAAAATTAAGTACATTTCCATGTCAAAGGCACGATAGATGTATAAAGAATCAAATTTAGACTGCCCACTGCCTGAGTAGAAAAAAATACCCAAACACCGCCCGTAGAACAGGTCGGTAAATTAGCCTTACCTTATAATAAGTACCCCACCCTATAATTGACGTGTATTTAATATTTAGAATCCAAGAGGCGTCGACCAGAATTCTAACGGCTGTGCTTCTGTTGAGATTGATGGCGCAACATTGAATATAAAAGCCAAACAACAAGAAGTTTAAAAAAAACACAACATATTTATTAAACAAGCACGTTACGTATTATAACAATAAATATATTCAACAAGCTAAAACGAAGACAAATTCCAATATTAATCAAACAATAATGTCCTAAGATAGAGATATTATCACAAAAATAAACAAAAAATACACTAGTTGTAATCCGAGGTATATTCCCATGCTGCTGTTATTTTAAATCACTGGTTGTATTCCCGGCTGCTCTTTTAAGTCTTGAAAGTCTAAACAGGTCTATGTATAATAATAAAAACAACATTTATAATAGATCAGACTATTCGAGCATGCACCGGCTGCATCACTAATTGAACCATACCAGAAATTACTACGACTTTAATTAATCAACATCACGTGACCGAGAACATTTTATTAATTAGTGGCTCAACAGTGACGTAAACTGTGTCGTTAAATGAGACAGGGTCACACACGATGGGAGACTCTTATGTAACACTACTCGACCACGGGTGTTTATAACTTACACTAATTATAACTGCCACGTCGTAATTGCTGTTATTATTAAGCTACTGTTATTATTTAGCTTGTTAAATTTTTGGACAAAATGATAAGCTGAAAATGCAACACCAGACGAACCTATGATTATACATAATCTGAATGAAATAATTTCCGATTACTGGCCAATTGTATAGTTAAAAGTGCATAGACATGAAATTGTTTTGCTAGGCACTTTAGTTCAATATTATGTGTGAAACATTGCAAGTAGCTGAAGGATTAACCGGTAAATACACCCCTCTTAATCATTGCACTTGATTTTTATGTGAATATTGATGTACGACGCTAGTTAATATATAAGTGATTAAAAGCATTTCCTGAGCGTATAAACGTGGGTATGAAACAGGCAATAACAAAACAATCCTCTTAAATAGGAATGGGAAATTCTCGCACCTGCACACACCATAACTGACAAATGATTATATATATCTGCACGACCTTCAAACCTGCATCTATATGACCTACAAATGTTTCTTCACATTCATCGTCCACCTATCCTTTGTCTTCTACGTCTTTTTTCTGCTCCTTCTCAATCATTTTCTCATTTTTATTGTCTCAGTGTGCCAGGTACCACTTATTGGAAATGTACTCAGGAAGTCATTTAATGGGACAACGTCGGCAGTAAATAGTATTGGCACATAAATCATCGCAATCGGAACACCTCGGATAATTCACGAATCATTACTCGGGTGTATGTAAGAAGTCGGATCACCTTGGTCATTTCTCTAAATAGAACTACTTTTTTGTGACAGACACCAAAACAAAGATGGCAGCTCGTATGACAGCTCACTACAGTGTATACACATTGTTTTTTCTACGTAATGCAATAATAATACAGTGATATACTGAGCTACAGAAACGCACACTTACAGTCCAACATATAGCGTGGTATCTGAAATATCAAACCTTTTTTCCAAAGCCTTTTGACAATACGGCCAGCGTATCTATCACCCAAAACAATACCTGTAAAACGTTAATTTGTTGCGGCTTCAAATTTAAATCATCCTATATTAATTTACACTGAGCAGCAGACACGCAGCTGTCAAACGATGCCACTGTTTACATTTTATGCGAACTACATTTTAGGCATCGCTATACCTCTGAAATTACCCTGATTCAAGTCATCGCTACACCTCTCGTTAGAATGCGTTTTCCTGATAAATTCAGGGAAATAAAAATCTATCATTAAAAGTATAAAAAAAACTCATCTTCAACATACATAAAATAATGAATTAATAACGTCGTGATTTCTGGATATTAAAGCACTTTCATTATAGGTTTCATGTATTCCGAAAAATAACATTACACCTGTAATGTTAAGCCTTCAAACCCTATTACAAACACTACGTTAATAACCATGGTTAACGTATGTTTATAATCCCAATGATTCACGTAATGCATTGACTTAATATAAATAAAACTCACCCTGCTTAAACTAATAGCCTCAAAGGCGCTTTACAGTAAGTCAACAAAATTAACTTTCATGTAATGCAGTTACGTGCAGACTATGGCAAGATCAGATCAATCGTTGTTGGTTCTTCAACATTAAACGAATAAATGACTTTTGATGAAGATAATGAACAAATAAATAATGTTCTATTAAAGATGAACTTGCTCAACTTACTTAAGATGAAAATATTTCTTATTTTATCCTTCTTCCTCGTTTTTTCTCCTACTTCTTTTACTTCTACAACAACCACTACTTCTATTACAACTACTGCTACTACTACTACTACTACAACTACTACTACTTCTACTACTACTACTATTACTAGCACCACTACCTAATTACCTACTACTGCTACCACTATTACTACTACTATTACTACTTCTACTACTGCTACTAATACTTGTACTAATACTACTACCACTACCACTATTACCACTACTATCACTACAACAACTACAACTACTACTACCACTACTACTTCTACTACTACAACTCTACTACTACTACTACAACTCTACTACTACTACTACTACTAGTACTTAATCACCACTACAAGTTATATGAATAGTATTACTTTTAATATCAATACAACTACATGCATTACTTGTACTAAGTATATTCATTTTTATTTCCTTTTATGACCTCTCAGACCCTTTACTTCATCATACAACATCGTCGGTGGTTTGATATATATGCGATCTGCTGAGCTTGTCTATTAATGAGCTATGTTTTGTGATCATTAATGTCATACATTATTAATCATTAACCGGTAAGCAGGCATATTTCCATACTTCCACTTATTTCGTTATATTTTCGAGTCTATAGTAATCCTGCCATTACCTATAACTGCAGTTTGGTTGTGAATAGAGTGATTCGCTGCACATCGGCACTTAGTGTAACGTGAAGAAGAAGAAAAACGCATGTAATTATGATTCCGTCAAGACTGAGGCTGGAATGGATCCCCCCCCACACACACACACACACACACCCCTCCCCCACACCCACACATCAAACAGGTAAAAGAGTATAGTTGTGAATCACACATAAATGTAAGCTTTAAAATACTAAGCTTTTAACGTTTGTTGACTACTTAGATCGAAGTGAGATTCCCTAACTGTGTTTATATATCTAATATTTACTGCGATAAAGTTGAATGGATCTTGATTCATACCCCACACTAAAATTTTCTGGATCCGCCTCTGGACGGAAGATAAATGTCATCTGCATTATGAACGTGTGTCATAGACAGTCAAAACATAATGGCGGGTAGCGAGTATATAAATGCATCTTGACATATTGGAGAAGATAATGCATCTGTACCAGATAACTGTCAATATATGTCCAACAGTAAGTTGAATCTGACTGTAACAGACATGTCTTGGCAGAATGGTTCCTTACTTGGCTAAATACGACATAGCAATGCGATCACTGCAAGAGATTGCATTTGTCCACACTGCACGTTGCGTCAAGTTTTGTGTGTTAATTGCTACTGCGTGTTATTACACAGTGATATGGATTGATGACTTCAATATACACGTAGAGGCATTTAATGATGCATATTCAAGATATTACAGCCATTATAACTCTGAAAAGAACGTAATTTTAGCACTGTCATAACAGTTTTAAATGGTCTAGGTTGAAACTTAATACTCATAAAGTTATTCATCGATAAAACTTTGTAGCTGTAAATATACAAAAAGTAGTAGTAGCAGTAGAAGTAGTCGTTGTTGTTGTGGTAGTAGTAGTAGCAGTAGTAGTTGTTGTTGTTGTAGCAATCTTTTTGTAGTTGAAAGGTCGTTCTTGATCTTCCTAGCAGGGGCGGATCCAGAAAATGTTGGGAAGGGGGCGGTATTAATCAAGTTCCATTCAAGGTAAATTGTGTATGTTGACCGCTTAGGACGAAGTTAGGGTCGAAGTGTAAGGGACCTTAACTTCGACCTAAGCAGTCAACATACACAATTTACTTTAAAATCTTAGTATTTTAAGCTTACAGGTACGTGTTTTCACAACTCTACTCTTTTACCTGGTTGGTGTGTGGGAGGGTGGGGGGAGGTGTATCCCCACCCGCGGATCCATCGCTGCTTCGTTGACATTATTCATGTTCTTGTATATATTTTTTTCATTAGTTACAATTTAAAGAATATGTCAAGTATTCACAGTTTCTGCCAAACAAACAGATAAGAAAGGTGTAGTGTGTTATTTTTAAATTTTTCACATCATTATTAAAAAAAAACGTGTGTCAACATTTAGAAAGTTATGTTTGAACAAGGTGTATTTACTTTTCGTTGTTTTTTGTTTTAATTTATTTTGCTGGTCTGTCAAACATATTAACAACTTCATGTTATGTTTTTATAGGAAGGTAGGACATTGTTAAGAAATTTACGTCTGAGCAATTAACACACAGTTGAAAACTTGCTATTTTGAACCGTTCCAAGAAAAGATTTGAAAAAAAACACACACAAAACAAAAACATGTATATTTTTAAATTTTAACTATTAATGTTCAGAAGCCGCGGAACGGCCTCAATGTTTGTTTACAGTAAAGTTTAATTTGTTGGTTCTGTTTATAACTGTCCATATTTTAGACGTTAGTTTAACACTTTGTTTCACAAATATGCGTAGATAATTTTATGCAATTGAAATACTAAGACTTGTATAAATATGTGTCGATTTATCTTTGTTGGTTCCTATTTCGGTGTGAAGATGTTAGTTTTAAAAGATTCTAAGCATTAATAGAATTTCATTGTACTTAAAGTCGCGAGGCTGTGATAACCCGGGATTACTTTTTCTTTTAAGTATTCACCACTTTACAGCGGTTTTTTACTAACTTTTATGAAAGAAAACAACATACTTGAGCTGTTTTCCTAAACGATGCACATTCTTCAGCCAATTAGGAATGATAGCTCTTGATTCCTTTGTAATTAACTTTCAAACTAGCCTTCCTTTCTGATAAAACACTGGGAGTATTATTACCCCGGCAGTAAATAGTTCATTACTTATGTTATTATCATGTAGCTCTTTTTAAGAGATTTAATAATATATCGTTTGGAGTTGTGAAATGTCTTTTGGATCAAGGAAAAGTTTCCGGGTGATGGGTTGGTTAATAACGTTTGTTGTAACGATTGTAAACGCAAACAAGATTAAGTAGGTATAACGTGTACATGCCACAGTGTGTCGGTATCCTGGAAGCCACAGAAATCAGCTACCAGAGCTTGAGAAAACGTCTGCAGGTAAGGCAACTTTCTCTCACAGCATGCTCGTGTCTCCCATGGTGCAGATTCTCACTTGCGATTGCGATCTCTGCGCTTAAACGTGACGCGTAATCATTGCGCGTTTTTTGGACGGAGTGAAAAAATAATAAAAAAACAACAACAAAAAACTGTTAACTAAATTTCAAAACTTAGGATAAGAAAACTTACAATCATGGAAGGAATCGTGAAACGTCTTGGAAATCGAAGGACTTCTTTATTTTCCGCACATGAGCTGTTGTCAATGGGAAATGAGAGGCGTTCTTCAGAGAGTGCTGACGTCAGATTGCCGTCAGAAGGTCCGGATCTAAAACGTCTCCAGGAAGATATGGCGTTGTTGACGTCAAAAGTTAGAACGATGGAGGATAAAATTGCTAAAATTGTCACAGGTGCGTATTAATTTTAGGGCGCATTTGTTTTGTATTAATCGTATACAGTCACATACGAATTAAAAACTGTACTAACCTTTCATCATGAGTGATGCATTCTTACAAGATTTGTATGGCAATTAAGTAGTTTATTCAGTATTAATTATTCATGTAAAAACTCAATGACTGACATCAAACTTCAACAAAGCGCGCTTTTTGTTTTTAGGAGAGGTATGTACGAAACATTTTATTTTAAAAGTACAAATTTAAAATCAGTTAAATTCAATTTGCTTTTGTAAAGTTTTTATTCGATGCATTCTAATTTTCATTTTTGTCTTAAAGTAACAATAATATTTACTTGGAAAGTTCCTCAAAAAAGAAAAAAAAGAAAAGCAAATACAGATTTTTTTTTTAATCTGTCGATTGGATGTATACACATGTTTAATTTTGACGTTTTGGAATAATGAGGCATTTTGGTTACAAAGCCTCTCATTGTCTTTATTGCTTTAATTTCACATTATATTTTGCAACACTCTAAAATTGTGCATAAATTGATTATATTTTAATAATTTAAAATTAAACGATTTCACATTTCATAAGTTTAAAGTTTACAGTATAAATACACACAAGTACAATATTTTAACTTTTTACTGAAATAAAGCAATAAAATTGTTTAAGTTATAAACCTATAGAGTATCTGACATGAATTTTCATTTAATGCAAACATTTATTAGACGTGTGCAGAAAAAAGAATAGTAAGCGAGCCAATGGCAAGCTTACTATCTTTATTTCGGGGTGAATTTTACAAATGTTAGTATTAAATGACAACAAGTTTCAGATTCTTTTTATCACATGATCTGAATTGCCAATATGCGATTTTACGAAGTTTTAACAACAATAATTAATGAAATAGTAGTATGAGAAGATCTGCATTATGATGACGTCGATGACGTCTTAAATTAAAAAGCTGTATTACACGAGTGTAAGATAACAACATATATATATATATATATATATATATATATATATATATATATATATATATATATATATATATATATTAGATTTTTTGAATGGAAAACAAGCGAAATAATGTGAATAATACATAATTATACACTAAGAATTAGTAGTTTAAGAAACAAGCCCGTTATAAACCTTTATTTTAAAAGTTTCAATTTCTCTGAGATATCTTGTGAAAATAATTCAAAATATTATATTTGTCTCAGATTATCGATAGTTCAAGTTGTATAATATTAAAATTATGTAAAACACGTTTAATGATTATTCTGGAATTAAGGAATACTTCATTTAAACAAACTCGCAATTCCATTTTGTACTCAAAACGTGCCAACACACACACATCAACTTACACATAAAGCAGCTTTATAATTATTTTAGGAGAATAAGTAAAAGACCTTTTATTCATACTCCTTGATAAATAGAAAAAAGAATTCAGAACATAAGTACTTCTAATAATCCGTTGACCCAATCGATATCGTCAAAAGAGATTGGTGCCGTAAAACCAAAATAAAACAACTACAACAACAAAAAAAGAGATTGCAATTTGAATGCACATAAACTAGATTTGTCATTAATGAGTCACGTAAAATGCTAGTTGCACATTGTCGCCAACAAAACATCTTTCTAAATGCCGTCCAACTGACAAGAACTGAAGCAAAATATGTGTTCCCATCTATCTCCAATCTGGCAAATTCTCTGACAGCCATATGCCAAATTTCGCATTCTTGCACAGAAACCATTACAAATCTTAAGACTTTTTTTTCGGTTCATATATTTTGCAAGATAATTACTTAATAATAGGGTAAAACGTTTGCGCTAATGGACATAAAATAATGGGAACAAGTCTTATAAGTTGTTCTTATAATTAAAGGTAGTATTCGGCAGTTTGGACTTATCATACAACAAAATAACTTATTGCTACCTGAAAAAATTCTGCAAAATGCTGTTTATTTTTGCCCTACAACCATGAGAAAAGTAAAGCATAACACCCTACTCGTTATTACAAAAATTATTACCTATCCGAGTCACGCGACACAGTTAGCTATTTTTATTTTAAGAAAACCACGTGACCACTTACTTTTGAGATCACCTTGTGTGAACATCTGGAGAATCAGCTCTTAAGTCGGTATCTTTCTTTAGATGAAATCACCCATCAAGCTTATTTATAAATTTGGAAATAATTGATAATAAAGAAATAATTCACGATTTGTACTGTTTGGCATTTGAGGAAGTTTATAAACGACCTTTATTTAAACTTTAGTATGAGTTAACGCAGGAATAATGCACATGTTCCCCAGAACTAATGTATAAAGTTGTTACATGCATTAGATACGTGTGCAAACAAACTGTCGGATACCACATTTAAGGCCAGTAATGCAATTTTAACAACAATATAACTTGTTATAATAGCGGTGCATATGCTCATAACTTTGGCGCTTAGTCTGACTTATGCAGGAAAAGGTAAATAGTGTACATCCGTTTCAACCAGCTCCTTGCTGAGTTATCTGATCATAATCTGCACTATTTGCTGACTTGACTCGACCAATATCTCCTTATGTGTGACAGTTCTAGCAAATAAGCAATTATTCGTATAGAATATAAAGAAATGTTGCAGGCTAGGTGTCAAAACAGATGCACAACAACTATCTTGATACTGACTGTATTCTTCTCCTCGTTTCAGAGGCCGGTCTGCATGTGCAGCAGGGTCCTGCATGTAGGGGCGTGGCCTTCACTGTGTCACTTAAGACCAACACCACCTTCCGGGCCCTAGAAACAATCAAGTTCGACAACGTCGGCACCAACTACGGTCGCGCTTTTGACGTCGACACCGGTATATTCACTGTACCAGTATCCGGACGGTACCTGTTTTCGTTCACAGTGAGAGCCCAGTTTAAGAAGCAGGTGTGTGCGGAAATCATAGCTGCAGGGACGGCCATCGGTCAACTGGCTGCCGGTGACACGGAAATCGAGCGAGCCAGTGCGTCCATGACGTCAATAGCGTATTTAGAAGCTGGGGATGAAGTGTTTGTCAGAGAGGCAAAGACATGGACAGGTTATTTCTTCGGTGAGGATTATACTGTGTTCACTGGAGTGCTGCTGGATTGAACAAATCCTTCACGAAGTAGTCTTATATATATATATGTATATATCATGTTTTTGTCATAAACTCTAGATGTTGTGACAAACTAACAACTGTCAGTGAATAAAATACATCAATATAACTATATATAACGTCTTTATGCCAATGATTCGATGATTCATACATGTATGTACATTTTATGATATTTCAATGCAAACATTGAACTAATTTAAAATAAAATCATGTTTAAGTATTGCATCGTGTATAAAAAAGGGAATAATTTCTTCTTGCGTTTGTATCATATTAGAAGCTTAATTTTGAAGTGTTTTGTACTGTTATAATGTGCAATAATCATTTAAGACAGGCGAAGTAGTGATTTTTTCTGCAATAAAATATTACAGAAAAACAAACACCTTGCAGATAATTGGTAGCATATCACTTGTGATCAGTGTTGAATATTTGTATATTTTAGTGTAATAACTAGTACATTTTTAGTATATGAATATATTATTGCATCATTTTTTTACATTTTGTTATTCATTTTATATAAAAAATATCGTCTGCCTTTCCTGTGTTGTCTTCAATTTCTCGTCCTGAAAAAAATACTGGAACAATGAAGCACAAACTCCTATAAGTAAAAGAGCATAAAAATAAAAACAAGAACGACTTCAACAACAAATAACGATGACAGCGACAACAACAAAACTATACAAATGTATCCGTATTTCATTGAAACACTAGTTTTGCCAAAAGTTATATGCTGTTTAAACTCTTATATTGAAAACTATCCACTATCAAGATTCACGCCTGGGTTACACCAATGTAACATACCAAACAAACTTTTTATATTCATACTTTAAGGTTTCAGCTACAGATATAAAAACGGTAATAACCCTTTCCATATAAATTAATAAATGCACAGTTCATTTAGTTCATTAAACACAAAGTAAATACATTGGCGACACACTTCTATGTAAGAATGTAATTAACGGACAAATGGTCGATTTCGCTTTGACAAGATAACTTTAAGGCGAATGTGTTAATTAAAACATGCAATAAAATATAAAAGGGTGGGTGCAACTTAAAATATAAATAATCCATCATGATTTTTTTTAGAGCTCAAATGTTGACACATTATTTACTGATTATATCCTAAATAACCTATTAATCAAAAATAACTTTAAAGTACTACCTACTTATCCAGATTGATTGCGTGTCAAAAGTGTAACATAATGTCTCTATAAATAATTTTCAGGGATTCGCCAAATGCTTAAACTTTCACTACTATAGAGTCATAATGCTACACTTCCTAACTTACAGTAATTGGTATACATATCGAACCTGGAAAGGTTGTAGTACTGCTTCTGAAGGTTAACTGTATATCAGAATAAGGAATAAGAACATTGTGTTTCTATGAGAAATTTTCTTGGAGTGAAAAATTGAGATTTTTCTATCACTAAAACTTTCACTTCTTGAGTGCTTCCCACAGAGACAACATTTTAATTTTCATTAATTTAGAGTTAAACATACTAAACCTGGATACACGCTGTAGTACTGAATATTCAGTGTGAATGTATGTCAAAATAAAGATTTGGAACATACTGTTTCAATGAAAAAACAACAACCTTGTAGTGTATTTTTTTAAATTTTGCATTCGTTTAATCTTTTACTCGCAGGGTACGTTTAAGTTATCACAGGGATGTATGTTAAACTTCCTAACAGTACTTGTTATACACAGTGAACCTAGAAAGGTTGTAGATCTTTATATCCAGGTTGTCACGATAAGGAATCGGAACATAGCGTTTTAATAAGAAATGTTCTTATAATCAAAATCTTATATCTCCATTCGATCAGTCAGTTACTGACAGAATATGTCTTAAGTTATCACAGGGACGTGATGTCGAAACTAAAAATTGATAACAAGTGTTATACACCACGAACCCGAAACGATGTCGTACTTAGATATTACAATAAAAGGTTGAAATAACTAGCAACCTACATTGATTTGAAGCAAAATGTTGATAAATGTGTTCGTTGGCCCCAGGATCGAATTTTTCCGGACACACGAAGTGTTATAAGTAAATAATTACTGGTAATTCTGCCGGGGCATATTTTCATTGATGTCGTAAACCTGGATATGTATGCACACTAAATCATATTCATACTGTTTCAATAGATATCTTATATCTATCTAAACAAGGGAAGACATCAATACATCGGCTTAAACCATATGTTTAGAACATATGTTTAGAACATATGTTAAGAACATATGTTTGAAAGCTACCTTTACATCTGTTACCGCTGCCATTCTGCAACATTCACCTTGTTTAGTTTAAACCTATTTATCTACAGTAGATTGGAAAACATTTTCTTTCAACTTATATAATGCCTCTCGACAGCCCAATTCCTGGTTAAAACCATCTAAGTAGCTAAGTACCTGAAGCAATGTGCAATAAAAGATACGATGACTAATATCACGTGGTCAAATTCCTGGGATCCTCCGATCTGGGAGTCCAACTTCTTAACCACTAGACCACGGTCACATTCAATTACATGAGGGTCTAGGTCCGGGGTTATAAAACTGTGAGCAAAATATAGTTTCTAACCATCTGATTGGTCTGTTTAAGAAAGTAAATAAAATCTGACCAATCAGATGGCTAAGAATGATCTCATGCTCCAACTCAAAATGTCATGTTTATTGATCCAGATTTGGACATTCCATATATACATTAAGAGCGATTTGTTTTTCAACTTGTATTGTCTACCGATTAAAGTAGTTTCTTTAGACCTAAGCATAAATTGTTGTATACAATACGCCATTATTTCAACAACAGGAGTGAGTTCGGTTATTGCTTTTCATATGGGAATTTTAGGTAATTGTTTTTGCTATTCCCGTTTTTTGTATGTAAATGGACTCTATTAAAACTACTTGTTGGTATATTTATATCTACAGTAGATTTTCCACTTCTTTTAATAGCTTTTGAAAAACACTTAAGACTGAAGAATACGCATAAAATTGAATCTTATTGATTGAGATAAGAATTTGTTAAAAAGGTTGAGCGCTTAAAAAAAGCAAATTAAAAATAAATGTGTCATGTGTCTTTATATAAAGTATATGGAAATACCGTCCTACAAGGGAAATAACTAAATCATTTCTTTCATTTCGAAAATGGTGAATAGGACACTAACCACATTTAATTAACATATATTTGAATATAAACGCAGCAACAATCAATTATAACTTAATAATTAAGAAAAAATGTTGTTATTTTTTTTGAAGTGTTCAACTTTTTTAACAATCTCAATCTACACTAGCCCTAGATTTTTAAGCCGTATATTTGAATTAGCTTTGCAAAGGTAGCCATTGCTTGTTTATTTTTTATAAATTAGATACTACATGTACATACTGATTATATTACTGATTAAATCAATTCAATATTATTCCTTCTTTTGATTTCCAGTGACTGTTTAAAAATCCATTTGTACATTTAAGCAAGTGATGGCGGACACTACTTTACCGCATATTGCTGCTATCGTGTTGTTTTATATATCAATACAAAATATACGAATTGTAACCAAAGATTCACTGACTGCAGCAGTGGCAAAAAATAATGTTTGTGCGCGTTTACTTTAATTTATATAAAAACTATAAATAAGATGACTATTAAATAGTCCTACAAAAACAAACAACTTAGCAATTTGCGCCTTGAGTCTCGTGTCGACATATTGCATTTAGCTCTGAGCCTGCTATGAACAAAATGAAACAGATACAGGCAAATGATGTAGGCTAAAATGAAACAGCATCGACGAAACAGAAAAATCGATGAAGTTCACTACCCCACCCTCACTATGCACATTCTGGATCTATATGGGCAATTATTCGTAATGCTTTCTACAAACAATCGTCATTGAAACAAACAACTCCTTGAAAAGTCACGTTTATTAATCTTGCATAGCATCACTTTAAAGTTACAAACCTTACTTCTTTATTGTTAAGTCATCTTGTTAATGCGCCAAGAAATATACGTTGGTGTTTTTATAGCAGCATTCCTGTAATATATATAACAGGGCTAACTAGTTTAACAGAGAAAAGTGGTAGTTAGCTTGTTAACAGGCTTTATCGGCTTAACGTCGAAACGTTCAAAATGATTTTATTATGATACATAAAACACTATTAATAATTGATTGTTTTATATCAATTTAAGTATCCTTTGTCGATGTTCAGTTGAATTTGAAATATTAAGTTGTCTAAAGCAGTTACATTCTCAACTGCATGGGACTGGAATCATAATTTCATCCCCGATACACATTATATATAAAATTCCAGCTATAACTTGTAATGAAATAAAATATAAATCTATGGCAACAAAAATATTAGAGACAGTTAGTAATTCATTTAACTTGTTATGTTTTGTGTTGTAGGTAACAATGTGACTATAAAGTTACCTTGGGTGTATAAAAGACGTCACGTGAAGTTACTAAGACGGTGTGGATGCTAGCGTAGGAAACACAACAGGTTAACATACATTGATTTTAATCTGTCCGTTCGCTGTGACCGACTAAACTTCTGACAGGGTTTATTCGGAATTAGGCCCATATCTGAAGCATACACTGCGGCACGCAGACAAGCTCAATCTGAAGCATACAGGGCGGTACGCAGAAGTTGTCAAATAGTCAGTCCGTAGGGACGCCGAGCACCTGCTCTGGCAGCATTGAGAAAAAAAGGAGGATGCAGAACGAACAGGAGGACGGGGTGAACGACAAGGATCAAGCTCAGTACCAAAAGCTGGACGAAGAAATGGTGGCGCTGATATCGCGTCTTGTAAAACTCGAGAGGAGGACAAAACAGATCATGAAGAGTAAGTGTATAAAGTTGTATTGGCGGGATGCAGAAAGAGGGCTTGATTAAGTTGATCTGATCGGGAACGGTAACGCACCTTTAATGTGACATGGATACAGATGGTTTGTTTTGCATTTTGATATATTGTCTAAAAACAGCATAACTTGATTAAACTAATGCGTTATTCTATTTTGTATCAGTCAGTCAATTCATGTAAAAATAGTCTTAAATTGCGTTTTTTTAGTGTGCAGAATAAAAAGCTTTATAATTAGAAAATTAAATCGGTGTTAAATAAAGAGAATTTTATCGCACGAGACAAAACCAATTCGTGAGGCGCGATGTTTTGTTTTGTTTTTCGCAGCGACCTGTTAGGATCAGTATAGCGACGTCCAGTCTGGGTAGAACCATCGGTGCATCGCGGGTCAGCTGGAAGACCTTCCCACATTAAGTCCTTCGCCCCGAACGGGACTCGAACCCACGCGGTGAGAGCCTAGGCGGTCAGAGAAGTTACAATTCGGCGACTCTACAACTACGCAAAGGGCGCCCCCTGAGTCGTGTTGTTGTTGTTTAAATCGGCATCACAGTTTCATGTCTTCGGGTTCAAATAACCCTCTGATGTTATAAATCAAACGTAACTTTGTTCTATCTGTAACTTTTTTCTATTCAGCGTTGCCACCTTCTTTTTAACATTATTATTATTTGTTTGAACGTAACAAAATGGTTGCATAATACAAAATCTATGAGACACCCTATATAAAGCATCAGAACCATCTCAAACGACCACTATGTGCTTCCATACAGCAACTGGTATCGGTAAGGGAGGCAGCAGCCTGGACGAGACTGACGTCGCGTTTTCTGCCAACATGACTTCACAAACGTATGTAGCGCCGGGGGAGAGGTTAGTGTTCGACGAAGTGTTGCACAACTCAGGCAGGGGGTATGACAACACAACCGGCGTGTTCAAAACAACAATCCCTGGCAGATATATATTCTCGCTGACTGTCCGAGCAGACTACCATAAACAGGTGAGTTGATCTGCTTAATTAGTAATTTTTAGTCAATTTGTTTATTCCACATTTTCTTCAGGCTTATATTGATTTTGTATAATGTGACGTGTATGAGTTTGAATTTGGTTGATATTTTCTAATGGAAGAAACTGATTACAACCAGGGCGTTACGTCATTATCTAAGCGTTTCGGTAGTTAATATATCGAACGGATTATCTAGAATGTATTGCAAGGTTTCAAGGAAACGACACTCTCATAAACTGTCGTTTTATTTACCTCTGAAACAAGGTAAGGGTCATCCTCATACGCAGTTATCTTCCCCCTCTCTCACATTTATCTTTGCTACATGCACAGGACCAGAAATCTCAAGATTTTTTATCGCAACCAAAATTAAGAAGTTTATTACATTTTTAAGGACTATGTCTAATGTACACTTAGTGTTTACATTAAATATATTATATTTTGTTCTGTTCTGTTACGGTTTACAAGGATAATTTAGCAATAACGGTCGAAATATAGTCGGTACTTTGTGCGCAAGGCAGACAAGTACGCAAAGGTTAGGAATAACACCTATATTTCAAGTAGATTGAAAAACGAAAAAAAAAATTAAATAATAATTTTTTTTAAATATTTTCACGCTATGCCATTTACATTTCATTCACAGCTACTATTTTATAATTCTACCGATGATCAATCTGATAAATTTTGAGTTACGTGGGCTGATGTAGTGTAACCCTGTATGGCCTGTAACAGATATAAATGCAATAAACCAACAGTAAAAGAGTGCCTAAGCGTACTTAATGCCACGTGACTCAATATGACGTCAGAAATTTCAATTCGATTGACGCTGCTCTGGCGAACGGTGCCTGTTATGGAATGCATTTTTATGGAAACAGACATGTAGCAATAAATGGATATCGCAACTGTTCGGTCAGGTTTCTTTTTTCAGAAACAAGAACCGTGTGTGCCGCATTTAAAAGTGTAGCTTGCAATTATAAAATGAGTAGCAAGCAGTATTAGGTATTCGCAGTTGTTTGGCGGGGTCTAATTAAAGAAAGACAACCGATACTTACAACGAAGTTTGTATTTACAAAAAGATGTAGCAGAAAGTGGTTACAGCAAGCAGCAGACAGTCCCCATCAGAGTTCCGGTTCGTTATTAGACATTGAAAAAAAATGTTTAATTCCTTGAATAGTTATCTTCTTGTTTTAAGGGTGTGCTTTCTACTGCACTTGAGGGTGTCTTACATCCATGCCCTTTCTTGTAGTGTGTTTGTTTTATATTCCCCTCTGAAGGTGTGCGCGGAGATCTTGATGCGATCGGCAGCCATAGGCCGCGTGACGTCACTAGGCAAGGTGACGTGCGGCTACGCAGCCATTGAGAGGGCTTCCTCTGCCGTCACCGTTGTGGGTTTGCTACAGAAGGGTGACGAGTGTTACGTCAAACAGTCCGCCGATAAAGGAGGGGAATACTATGGAAACGCCTGCACCGCGTTCTCTGGAGTTTTACTTTCAGACTAAAACATATAATGGTTTATATACTGATTTATATGCCTGTAACTTTGTTTAACCTTGTTTTTCCATTAAAACAAGCCGTAAGAATATAATCAGTAAAGATTCAAGTACATCGTCGAAAATTGCTTTTGATTCTTTACCTTTAAAAGTATAATTGTTTCGTTCGAAAAATTGCAACTGTTCGGGGTTAAATGTTATTTTTGTGTTTTTCTTACATTCTGGCTGAGCCAGAAAATCGGTATCGAGATTGCTATTGTAATTTACTAGATCCGTGAATTTTCTTGTCCTTAATACAGATGCTTAGAACAAAATTTAAGGCGGTATTCCACAGTATGGATTTTATTTCAAATATAACTAATTTAAGTAATAATATCTGAAAAGATCCCGCGAACTGATGATGTGATGTCCTTAAATCTGCGCGAAAAATCACACACACATACACACACAAACACACACACACCCACACACACACCCCCCCCCCACACACACACACATACACACACACACACAAACAAATACACACACACACACACACACACACGCACGCACGCACGCACACACACCTACACACACACACACAGAAAAATCACGTGACCACTTACATTTCATATCACGTTATATCACCATTCGCTCTAACGTCGTTATCTTTTATTTTAACAGAAAACCACATCGTACAATTAATTAAGCAATAAACATACAAATTAGCACGTACTGAATAAAAATAGGCCGGCTACAACAAAACAATGCTGTTTTATGTAACATGCATGCACATACCTATATAACTGGCCAGAAAGCACAAAGGTAATACAATTTATATAAATCAGCAAAAGCGTAGGTAATAGAATTTATTTAAATTAGCAAAAACTACATGAATATTTGATCATTTGTCTGAGGTCTGAGGTCCCCTCCCGCCAATAAATGCTGGACATCGCCCTGTAATGCGACTTGTATAGTTAAAACACCACAATAAGCAAAGTAAATCATGTAATCTAAAATACTTACATGTAACTCAACTCAACTCAGCTTTATTAAACTTATTTATCACGATTACTGAACCAACATTATATTCAATACAAATATTAAACAATTCAAACATCCAATAAAAAAAATCCAATAAACATGAACCGTTAATAAAAAACAATAGAAATCAATAAAAAGGCTATATTTTTTACATCTCACAACGTGCCGTATGATCTGTTTAAAGTTTTTGATTTAATTAACTAGTTTTAAATTGCGTGTGTTTCGTGAGTAAACCCTATTTGTCGAATGAAAGTGGTTAAAATTATACGAAATTACGTATCATGAATTTAAAAACTTACAATAAGAACTATAGTGTCTTCAAATATGTTATTGATGATGTATTATTATAAACATGTTTCGCTTTTGTCGATGGATTGTTTTCCATCTTTTTACAACGTGTAGAGAACAACAATAAAAACTAAAGCTGCTAATAAGTAATGTATAATTGATATTGTAATTTAAGACCTCATTTTGTAATAGTTTTTCTTTTATAATATCAACTCAAAGCTTACACAATGCGACAAAGAAGCACCGAGAGCAATTATGTGAAACTGGAAACATGGGCAAGTATATGAATTAATAAAATCTCTCACACATATATGTAACATCGACATATATACACTAATATTAGCTCTAGTCACACTAATATTAGCTCTAGTTAACGAGTGAAGGTTTATGCTTCACTGTTCACACCAATCTCCAACGCAGTGATCTCCCCCTTTCAGTAAGGAGAATCTCTGCTACCACACAGAAATCCTTCTAGATCTGGAAGGATTTGATTTTTTTACTTTTAATTTTTGTTCTGTAAAATGACAATCGGAATGAATGCGTATGTTAGAAAAACGACTAATAATGGATGAAAAAACAAATTCTAACGATAAAGAAAAAAAAGAGAATGTATTTATCACTACAATCGTAACAACTCGGCCATATCCGTCCTTTCGCCGAGGGCGAAATTTCAGTGTTACACCGGTTCAATGTAAACAATCAATGGATACTGTTGAAGAAATTCACAAAGTAATAACGGAGTTTGACTCCTCCATAAAAGCGAAACCCAAACAGATCGAGTGTCTGCAGTCTCTGTTGGCAGGCAAAGACGTCATAGCTAATCTGCCTGTTGGTTACTATCGTCACGTGATTTTGTATGATGGCAGTGGTTTTAAGCGAGCGTAGCGATGTCGTAAACCCTGTGCGGAGTTTGTGTTCACACATGGAGTTTGATACAGGGCATCAACAAGCAGCCTTTTTCGTGACATTTTCATGTAACAGTGAATTATTTTGTTATTTGAGAACAAATGGTCCAAAGTGTCGGATACCACCTTTAGAACTGGTATCCGTTGAGGACAGTTATCCGACAATCTGGACCATTTTTTCTCTCATGTAACCAAACACGGTAATTCTACCTGAAAAGATCACGCAAGATGCCGTTAATTGGCGCCTTATATCCATTTGTAAAGTAACGCATAACGCCCCACTTGTCATGCATTAAAGATATGTTCACTATCCGGGGAAGTTTCGGTATCAGATTTAACTAGATTTTAAGTAAATTGTAACGTTACAGTCATTTGATGTAAGCCTCGTGACTCGACAAATGCCAGTGCCTTTTGACGTAGCGATAACCGCATCATCCCAACAATAATGAAATGTGGTTTGTCTTTCAATTTAAATGCAAAAACCAACGTGGTAAACGGCAAACAAATTAGTGCGATTCTGTACATATCATTTTCCAACATTGTTAGTCAATTGGAGCTTAACCAAGTAGAAGTCGCTATTACAAAGGCACAAATGCTAGGAACCACATGTTGACATCATTTTTTATCACCACATGACTATCCAATACCTACCTTTTTAGTAAGTTTCTAAGTATACAGGTAAATATATTATAGATTATAGTTATTTTGGAATGTGTGTATGACAAGTATAATGTTTATTCACTGAAAATTATTCATATCATTTTTATATCATAATTCACTTAAATTGTTAAGCCAAAAGCTATATGTGCGAACATCTTTTGAATTAAACAATGACAGTATATGTGATGGTATGAGTAGAGAAATGTGCCTAAATTGAACGGCACTTTCACGAACCTCTTCGGACCTGGTTGCACAATCTCCTGGTACGGGAGCGTTGACGCCGGATGAAAACCTGGGTAGCGACAAAGTCGTTAAAATGTTAAGAGGTAAATCTCCCTTACTAGTGCCATAATAATGTGACTGGGTGAAGTATAATGTGACTCGGTGTAGTATAATGTGACTAGTGGTAGTATAATGTGACTGGGTGTAGTATAATGTGACTGGGTGTAGTATATTGTGACTAGTGGTAGTATAATGTGACTGGGTGTAGTATAATGTGACTGGGTGTAGTATAATGTGACTGGATGTAGTATAATGTGACTGGGTGTAGTATAATGTGACTGGATGTGATATGTGACTGGGTGTAGTATAATGTGACTGGGTGTAGTGTAATGTGACTGGGTGTAGTATAATGTGACTTGATGTGATATATTATGACTTGGTGTAATAAATGTGACTGGGTGTAGTTTAATGTGACTGGGTGTAGTATACTGTGACTGGGTGTAGTGTAATGTGACTGGATGCAGTATAATGTGACTGGGTGTAGTATAATGTGACTGGGTGTAGTATAATGTGACTGGATGCAGTATAATGTGACTGGGTGTAGTATAATGTGACTGGGTGTAGTATAATGTGGCTGGGTGTAGTATAATGTGACTGGGTGTAGAATAATGTGATTGGATGCAGTATGTGACTGGGTGTAGTATAATGTGACTGGATGTAGTATGTGACTGGGTGTAGTATAATGTGACTGATGTAGTATAATGTGACTGGGTGTAGTATTATGTGATTGGGTGTTGTATAACGTGACTGGATGTGATATGTGACTGGTGTAGTATAATGTGACTGGGTGTAGTATAATGTGACTGGATGCAGTATAATGTGACTGGATGCAATACAATGTGACTGGGTGTAATGTAATGTGACTGGATGTAGTATGTGACTGGGTGGAGTATAATGTGACTGGGTGGAGTATAATGTGATTGGGTGTAGTATTATGTGACTGGGTGTAGTATAATGTGACTGGGTGTAGTATAATGTGACTGGATGTGATATAATGCCTGGTGTTCATGGTATGCAATGCAAGGTAAAGACATCACTATATTGGCTTCATTTGGACATGTCTCTGGATAGCTGAGATTGTTAGTGAGACTTTGGCATCACATCGCAATGCTAAACTTAACCATTTTCTTACCACCTGTCGAAAATTCACCATTAAGCTACAATATGTTTAGTTCACGCATATGCTAGGATTTTATGTTTATGAAATGGCATATTTGCATTTACACTGTACATAAACAATTAGTTTCCCATAAACAAGAACAGTCATCTAGCACAGAAGATGTTCATACCATTTTTGAAAAAAGATGCCAATTTATTCCTTTACAATAACAAAGTCTGTGTTCACTTTTTAAGATATATTTATTGTAAAAATCGGTATAAAATGGAGACATATTAACGGATATAACAGGATTAATAGTTTGATAACAATCAGTTATATATACTTATACACAATTGACGTGTAACTATGTACCACAAACTTTTCAAATGTCAGTTACATTAAAACATTTAAAGAAAAATAGTTGTATCAATGTCAACCAAACGGCCAGAAATTCTTAATTGGAAGACCCTTAACACATGTCTGGCTGACCCACCTGCACAGCGACCATCACGTGGAAGAACAATTTTTTATTGAAGAAGCGTTTTTACACTTAACTGTGGCCAGGCCAAGGTATGTTTACGTCCAGAGGGCACCCATGACCGAGCAGTTAATAGTCGCCAAGCCCCTCACTGCGAAGATCCAGTCACGGTTGGGGCAATTACTTTCATGTTGTTGTGGGTTTTTTTCAGTTAACCTGTAGTATGCTGGTGGTCGTTAATGGATTTAAGTCTGGGTTCTTCCACCACAATTAATTAGAGGGACATCGCCTTTAGGACCATAATTGTGTCAGTGCAATATAACAACAACAAAAGAAAAACAAAACAAATGTATGTTCAATAAAAGATATTTAGCTCTTGCATAATATTTATAACATATACTTCAAACTATTTTATTAAGGAAAGAGTGTGTGTTTGATAATGACTTTGAAATGATCTCTGCCAAATCAGCAACAACATACTAAATAAAGGAAAACAACAAAAAGTTCTCTCTAAGGGATGGTATTTGGGATTTGCCGGCATTTTTGCCGAAACCTGTGCAGCGACATTTCTATCATTATAGCATATGGGCACTTATGAGGTGCCCAGGGACTGAAGCCAACCGGTCCATTATACTGACACCGACGAGTCAAGCGTAATGATATCCCCTTAGCCCAGAGCGTTAGGAGGGAAGCCACTACTACCAAAAGTCTTTGGTTTGACCCGGCCGGGGTTTGAACCCGCGACCTCCTGATCCGCAAGCCGACGCTCTACGTTCTCTTTAAGGTTACAATAGATAAGCCCAACACAAGTGTATATAATTTTTTTTACTTAGTGGTCCATATTTTACATTCATTAAGGAGAAGCAATATGTTATTGAAATGTATGCATTGTTTTTATTTTTTGTTACAAAAAACAGTAATATTACAATAAATAATTGATGTGTATTTCAATATAAAATACACAAGAGTAAATTTAAACAAAAGCTCTTGCATAATGAAAATAATGACAACGATTCACACTGCCGAGTTAGAAGTTGTAAACACTAGTGGCAATGTCAGCAGGTGTAATTCATATCCTCATTTGTGTGCTAAAAGTCATGTTTCACAAATTGGTACAGTATCCAATTGTTAAAGACAACTATCAAGAAGTGTTCTTAGAAAAAATAAGTTTCCAATAATGAAGGACTATAAAAAATGGTATTTGATTTCTCAAACAACACCTGACCTAACAAATGATATAAATCTTATTTTACTTGTACCTAATTGAAATTCTTGGCAAAGAAGTTTTTGCTGTAACTTAAAAGGCTAACGATGACAAAATTAGATACATGTTCATTACAAGTTAACTGCACAAAAGGAATGTTCCAGAATATTTTGTTCTGAAGTAACTATGATCTTCAAATGAAAAGCATCAAATCTTAAAAGATAACTATTAATTCAATACTCAGTTCTATCAAAAATGTACTTAAGGTTACAAGGCAATCCAAATACATGTACAGGTAGGTTATGATGCAATACAAGTTTGCTCCAATAGTTAATGTTTCTTAGCAATACAAACAAAACGAGGAATTGGGAATGATAGCCATTTCCTGACAAATTAGAGATCACACAATATCCAATTATAATAAGGTACACAATGTGGATGCAATATAATTGTACTTATTCTTTATTTGGCAGTTTTATCAAAAATGCAAATTATAGGAACAGGTTTAAAATAGTTAACATGTGGAAGAAAAATGGAAAAATGTAGTTAAGATCAATTCTGTGTTAACAGATAATGCATAAGTCTGGAAAAAATGTGGCAAACTTATATAAAAATATGTTTACCTGGTCTTTTATTTATTCATCTAATTAATTGTATATGAATACTCTTTAATATTGTTTTAATAACAGTTTAATAATAACTGGATCTCTGAGTTAAACATATTCTTATATTCATTATAAATGCAACTTGATAAATGCTTGCACACTATGTATAAACTCATTTATCAATTGAAAAATTACAACTATCCACACTTTTTCCTTTCTTTCTGCCTTTCACTAGAATTCAATCAATATTTACAGGTTTGGTCTGAAATAAATGATCCCATATATTTGAGTAATAATTTTGATGGTTTCACTCTAGAAATGTGTATGCAGTTTCCCCGTCTAATGCAGACAAGTTCTGCGGGAATCCAATATTAACACAAGGTTGTTTTCTTAATAAAAAAGCGAGTTTTTTGATAACCAATACTGGCAGGATGGTGTCTCGCATTATACAGGTAACCCATGCAGTTTGTCATTATTAAAAAGAGCCCTATGATTTCAGCTTTAACAGTCACTAAAGTGACAACGTTAGTTTATTATCTCATCCACCATTTTACACACACACACACACACACACAACACACACAACACACACAACACACACAACACACACACACACACAAATTCACAACAATGCTTCTCTTAAGGTTGTTATTATGAGTTATGTTTCATAATATTATTAACATTAATATATATATGTAGTTGAAATTTATAAATCAATACTTCCTAACATCACAATAATGAATCAATATGATATAAACCAACTAGATACATGCAGAAATTGTTCTGACGAGTTCCATGCCAATGTCAGTATTGCACAATTCCCATTAAAATCTACTGTACATTAAAACAATAGTCAACAGTCCATGAGGTATTCTTAAAGAACAAGTCTCATTTCAGTACCATGGCACTAAAGTTATAAATGAATTCAAAAACAGAACAATACAGTGAAAATCATAAAATCTTTTACAATGTTCATTAGTCAGAATGTGTTTAAGATTAATTTGGACCATTTGAGGCCAGGGATTATTCAAAACCAGCTTGGACATAGAGTAACTTGTCAAATCCTCATCTAGCTCCCCTCCACCCCAATTTGTTTTAAATAAGGTGCATTTTGACAATATTTTATAATTAAACATGTTATTATCAAACCACTTAAGGTTAAATGCCATCAATTAAGCATCACACAAGCCATGATGTACAAAACTTAAATTTAGCTTTGAGTATTTTTCTGGATATTGTAAAATCTATTTGGATTCTGGAGTAAAAATCTACCTTTAAATGTTGTGTAAATTATTGTTCACATTTCCATCATGATAAAATTTGTCAATAGTGCTTTTTTTAAAATATCCTTTAACATGAATAAAACTGTTTTTTTTCTGTTGTTAGGTTCTGAATTGTGAACTCCTTTATAACTTTAATGGCCCACATATACTGGTTCAGCTGATTTTCATGTCAAAAGTAAGAATATGAACATGTTCCTTGAAAACGCACAATGTTTCAAGAAGAAAGGTCACTATATTAGATGTTTTTAACTTTTTGCCTGCAGCAGTTGTGAATGACCTATCCTAATTGATCACTTTAAGCAATTACATGGGAACACATTAGAAATGACAAAGCAGCAAATGGTGTACATCATGATCAGACAACTTTCAGCAGCAGCTGGCTGATCTAGATCTACATTATCTACCTATGTCTAATCAAATCATGCTAAGGATAACTAATATGCTATCTTTTCATACACTTCTAATGTATAAAATATACTGCCAGTGTGTGTCACAGTTATACAATGCTTTGACAAAATGTATCTAAATAAGAAATCTGTACAACAATATGTGATTTTTCCAAGAAACATGTTCATTACAAAGTTTAAAATAAAAATGCATTTTAATGAGCAATGTGCTGCCCATTTAAATAGTCCCTGTGTTTGTTGCTGAGTTTAAATAGACAATGCTGGTGCGTCAATTAGAAAAAAAAACAGCGTGGCCCTCTGATAAATGACATTTGCATCTTAACTGGAATAAAAACACTGTTTTTTTTACATTAAAACCAACTCCTAACCCCTTTTGGGAGTGTCTTGCACTAATTCCTTAACTGTTTTGTTTCATTTTTATCCTCCAAACCTCTATTGAGACTAAAACTATAAATGAACGTTCAGTTATAAATATACAATAAAACCAATGTGCACTACAACATTCTCATAAACATACTCAATATTTTTCATCACACTATTTAAATTCATTTAAGTCAGCATGTGAAACATACATGCAAATAATCCTCATCATCATTCTGCACAGAGTAGTTGTACTCACTTGTATTAAGTGCATTAATGAATACCAAAAAAAATGGCCCCGATACAATTTCAGCAATTTTATTAGCCAAAAGGTGTTGAAAAAAAAATCCCGCCTAGACAAAATCCCTTTCATTAATTTAAGCTTAGGTAGCAAAGTTTTCAAAGCAGACTAAAGCACTCCCGTATAGTAATAAAACTTATATTTCTTGATTTGGGTTTTCATTTAAATAAATCTCATATTATATTTCCTAAAATATTCTGCAAAATGTAGCAAATGTATTGGGAGGGCTTTTGTCCAGAAGGAATTTTGTCTATCCCTCTTAGCCATGTTTACACAAAAAATTGCTGAAAACAAAACTGTGCTTATGTCATCATTATGTGGTTAATGTCCAATACAGTGTATTTTATGTTTTGTTTTTTTCTTTCTTTTCCAAACTAAGGCTTTATGGCTATAGGCTTGCCCTCAGATTTCTAGACGATGGATATATAATAACTGGTGAAATAGTAACCTGTGACAATAACACAAAGTAATTCTTAGTTACATGCTTACAATTAAAATAAAGCACAAAGTGAAGGTACGAAGATACTGATAATGCCAGATCAATCTATACCTAAAGAGCGTAAACCATGTCTAAGGGTTTAAGAAATATTTTATCGTCTAGTTACTAGGTAACTTTCCTAGATCAGTTCTTTAGTGTTTACTGTCAAATCAGTATTTTAAAAGATGAATGAAACAGGCAAATTTGTAGAACTGATATCCCTCACTGAAAATACATTGTAGAAGTATTCTATTTTGCTGGCAAATGCTGTTTGCAAATGAGGTTAAATGAAGTGCAGGCTTAAATGTGCTGCTACTTCAAGAATCTATTTATGACATATAGTCATTTAATGTGCATCATTTCCTCATTTCCCTACTTTTATTAATATTTCTACCACTGTTTATCAAAAGCCAACAAACCTCTAATGGGTTATTATGGCATCCAACTCAAATAAGTCATATTGTTTTGTTTTTGTTTTAATACAAGGGCATCAACAAGTGGTGAATTGTCATAAAATTTCACATGTAACATTTTCGTTATATATTTAAAAAGTTTCTACCAAGCTTCATTTAAAACCTGCGAAACACTGCTGACTTATGGGTCCAGGAAGAAAAGAGTGACAGACGGACGGAGCCAAAACAATATCCCTCTGTCTATGGCTGGTTATTAAAAAAAAAATCACATCTTTTTATACATGCCACATGTATACATGGGTCCATTTTATAAATAATACTTACACTACTGTCATATTCAGAAGTAAATCTAAACTATAATACTGTTATATTAACATTATTCTATTATACTTAACACCTAGACTTGTTTCTTCTGCTAAAAAATAAGATTTGTAACTGAACTTAAAAATTTTGCTTAAATAAGATGATATTTTACGAAAAGCCCAGTGTCAAAAATCAACAACTGATTAATGTAATTGCCTAGTATCACAGACTCATACTAATATATCATCTTTCAACAGCTATACACAACAATACATTATCATATAATGGAATAACCAATGCAACATATATAATCATGACATATAATCATAAATCAATATCTTATAATCTATATCGAATTAATGCAAAAATTTGATTTTAGCAATTTTAGTCAGTAGTTTTTCTTGATTATTACTGTCAAACAATGTTCTAAATATATATTCACAGAATATATCAAAGATAATGAATAAAAAAGATGTTTCCATGCAAACAAAACTCCTCAAATTAACCACCAGTATGACCAATATTGTGGGTGCTATTGTAACACCAACTGAATGAAGCACCTTATATTTCCTTTTCATTTTATGACTATTACTGTCCATAACTGTAGTAACTTTCAGTAACAACTATCTAAGGAAGACGGCTCAGTAAAACCCCATGATTTAAGGGAAATTTACTTTAAAATGATAACTGAACTGCATGTACAAGATGTAAAAAATCTAAAAATAAAACAACAATCAAATAAACCTGCATTTGGTTCCCATATTTAACCTATCTATGTGTTTAAATGCAACAAAAATAACTGTTTTGAAACAAGAAGAAATAGCATAACAAATTTTTTACAATGTTGACAGCACTTTCAGCATTAACAACTTTCAGCATTAACATTACAATTAATTATATTTTTTACAATACTTAATAACACAAAGAGTGATCTAAAATAAGCATTTAAAATATGAATACATTAAAACAAAATAATTTTTTTTTTCAAATCAAATGAAAGCAACGTGATATACAACCCTCTCAAGACTGCCAATATCTATTGACAGCCCGTATGCAAAGTGAACATATAAACCAATTCAGTTCGTACAACACCATAAACTCTCATGAAGAAACCTGAGAATATGAAAATATGTTTTCAATATGATTTTTTTTATATCTTTGGTGCTGACAATTTTTTTACTGACCACTAATGGTAATGACCACAAAAATAAGCTGTGTAGACAGGTACCTGTACTTAATATTGTTATAAACAATTTAATATGATTGGCGATGACACAAATTTCACTTACTAGTTTATATCTTCCTATATTGCTTGTATGACATAAACTGAGTATAATGTTAACTTACTTAGTACCAACAGCTACATTGCAACCAATGACATATTGGTGGGTGGAATTAATGACTTGACCGAGATTATAAAACTTTGAGCTTGTGTCTCAGATCTGATTCTGGCATCTGATTGGTCAGATCTTTAATATAGCACAAAAACTGACCTATCAGATGCTTGAAAATGATCTCAGACCAAACCTCAAAGTTTAATAACCTAAGATCATTGATTCACAATTCTATCCTACCTAAATCATAAAGATAGCATATAGTTGTGTTAGAATGGATTTTCAGCACTGTTCTTTTCTAACCTTCAAACAAAATCACAAGAATTTTATTGACTTAAATTCAATGAATCAGATTTTTACACAAAATATGCCAGATTTCTCAACAAACTTTATATTCTGAGTACATACTGTTTATTATCTAACAAGTCACATAAAGTCAATCTTACTGAGTACGAGCATCAGAGGATTGTGGAAAAGTTTGATGTAGTTAGATTTCTATGTCATAGGAAGCTTCTAACATTTACATATATGACAATGATCTTTTAAGAACTCTGTAAGGGTTCAGTAACTGACATCTGGTTGAATTGCTGTTGATGTTGCTGTAGCAGTGATAAGTGTAGACGTTACAGCTAGTGAGATCATACACACAGTGGAATGGTTCTCATGCAGCTTTTCAGTTTCTGACATCACCCAGTTGAATTTTCATAGGGACCAGTCGAGGGGCGACGACACTTCATACAAGCCTCCCAGGATCTGGGTCCGCTATGTATTTGCCTGAAAGAAAATGGATTACTTTCATAGTTATCAGTTTGTAAAATTTAATGTATTTGTGGTTAGTAACTAAAAAAATGTGGAAGTATAAGAGTAAACTGCAACTATATCTAACAAATGTTTTAACAATAGAACAGACACTTGAACCAAGAAACTTTTGGCAATAATACAATAATAACCATACCTAGGCTGACTTAATTTTGACAGTATATTGTAATACATCTAAAACAATTTTATGCCAGTAAAATTGTATTAAAAGCATGTAGAGTAACTACGTCTTAGCCATATTAGCCTAAGAAGGGGTTAAGGCGGATCAGACCTTGTGAATGCAGTTTGCTCTTTTCAAATGGAGAAGCACCGTGCCCCTTTTAAAGTGCAGATTATGAACTTTGCCTCCTATTAAGTTTAGATATAACACTAATATAGTAATTCTTAATTCACCAACCTACATATGGGTAGTAATACAAAAGTTACCTGCACCAAATCGTTTCTTGGCAAGAGAAATCCTATATCCTTGACCAATGAGCTCGAAGTCTGCCCCTGAGAGAGTGGTATCTTCACAGATGAATTGCAGGGCGGTGGTTGAGGGGGTCGACCGGCCTGAGGACAGGGTGAACTTGGCCCGAATAGAACCCTGAGTGCCATCTTCACTAACCTCTGAGATGTCATTCAGGCGCCAGCTGGCTCGCTTTGTCTCCTCATTCCTATGTACAGAAGATCACCATTATCAATTATCAGTTGATATTGTCCACTCTCCATTCTTCTGGGTGTGGCTGTGTTCTTAAATACTAGCAAAAAAATTTTTTCTATCGAAGTCTTCTTAGGTAAACCTCTGAGTTTATTTCTTCCAATCTTTCAAGTAATTACAAATAACAAATTAATATACTCATTTATTCTTAAAAAGTATTAATCAATGAAAATGAACATACCCAATCAGATGGCAGTACTCATCATTATAAGACATTAAAAATATGAAATGCAATGTTCAAGTAAAGAATACATGGAAAAATTGACAAACACCATTTGTATTTATGTAAGAAATTAAAAAAAAAAGAATTTCTCTGTTTATGCAAACATGGCCAAATCAAAAGCTAATAAAACTACTCATACAAAGGTAAAACATTCTCACCTTTATTATCAGCTATGGAAAAAAAATTATCCTTACTTTAATAACAAACAATTTTTTCAAGTTGACAAAGGTTAAAGATCTGTATATATTTACTTCAAATTAAATTCTTAACATAGTTGTAATGACTTGTATACATTGAGGAGGTTTTCTTTTTGATTTTTTATTATTACCCTCTACTGATCAAGTATGGAATATTTAGATAAGCAAACTTGACAGTCCTTACCATGTTCCCTCAGGTATACTCTGCATGTTTGTGACCCCACCGTCTACAATGACAGTGACAGTGATGTTCTTCAGTGTGGCCCCTGTACTCATGGCTGAGGAATTAAAGCGATAGTCCAGCCTGTAGTCAGTGGACGACTCTTCACACTTCCAGTATACAACCACTGGCAGGGGCGTGCTCTCCACACCAGGTAAGTGTTTTACCTGGAAACACCACAATTAAAACTGTAACAACATGCACCCTAAATGATATGATTGGTTTCCTTTGATATGTCTAGATTTGTTATTTTACAATTTGATAAATTTGGGAAATTATCATACTTAAGATTGATGGTTTACTGTCTGGTGTTTAACTTTACTGATAAAATAAAAAAGTACTAATGTTATATTAAACAGTACTAATGTTATATTAAACAAGTTAAGTAATAAAACATTAACTATTTTTAGTGAAACAGCAAACATCTGTTTAAAATAAAATCTAGAAACAACAACATAAGAACATCAGTGTACAGTATTTTTAATATTTTATAAAAAATATAAATAGAAAACCATGCTATCAAAAGAATTAAAGATACAATTATTATTATGATTTAACATGAACATTTAATTTTGACATGATCAATCTCATAACAAAGCATAAATTGGTCTAAATATTGAGCCAGTTGAATTTGGCCATTAATATTCGACACAATTTATAGTAACTGAGTATCATGGTTTCAGTGCATTGCGATGAATCGTTTCAGTTCTACTCACAATAGTGCTGTTGTACCATTGACATAAGTGTAATACAGCTTTTTTATTTATTACATCGTTGGCATCATCATAATGCAGATCATCTCATACCACTATTTCACCTAGTATTGTTGTTAAAACTTCGTAAAATTGTATACTAGTGACGAAAATCATGTGATAAAAATAATTTTACACAAGATGTTTAATAAAAACATTTATAAAACTAATCCTTGAAAAATGATATGCTCACCCTAGGCTCGCTAACCACTGCCTTTCCTGACCTCGTTTAATAAATGCTTGAATTAAGTGACAGCTCGTGTCAGATCCTCTATTTCTTGAACATGCAATTCATTGTTCAAAATGAACAAATCAAGCTTATTAAGTATAAGATGTTTTACATATAGGGCAAAATAAATGTTTGTTTTTATAAGCAAGTCATACTAAAACAATTGTGAACTTGTACTAAGGCCCGTATTCACCAACAATTCTTAAGTAAGAAATGCTCCCTCATGGATTTCAAACCACAATATCTTCATTATGTATTTAGTTACATGTCTGTAATTTTTGCATGACACTTTAACTTTGCTACTTTGAGCTTATTTTTGTTGGTATGAAAATTGTGACTTGGGGTTGAGTCATGACTTAAGCTTAACACAGAACCTTCTGAACATTAGGCTAATAGATCCATTTACCCTACCAATTTTTGTACACAATAATAATGTAACAAAGAAATGTGTCAAATGTTTGAAAAATAATCTTTTAAAAGTTAATTAATCCCATTTTTCAATAAATCTCAAAATTGCATAAAGGTGAGGCAAATACAGCCCTGTCCTCACTGAGATGGCTCACAATTTGGAAATATAGTTGAGAGATGTTTATTGGCTTTATTGTCCCACCAACAGTATTTCAGTTATCTGGAAATGGTGTCCACTTGAAGCAGATATAGTGCTGCCTTCACTGTGTATAGCATGCCATGAACACCTGGCATAATACCACATCCAGTCACATTAGCCAGACACCAGGCCAACCAGGCGTGGAACTACCCTAATATTTGCTTGAGCATTAGCAAGGGAGCCATACTACTACCATTCTTTACTACTTCAGTATGTCGCGGCCCAGGATCAAACCCGGTGCCTCCCGTATCTGGAGCCGACGGTCTACCAAATGAGCTACCCGGTCGGGTACAAAGTTGAGAAAAGATTTTCAGAAATTACTTAATGAGTAAAGAATGTATGACTCTACCTGATATTTGAGTATGTCTATGTTGAAATATGATGCTGACTTGTTTGATTCTCCTTGCGCCCTCAGGTGGTCATGCAATGCTGCCATATCGAAGGAGTAAACTGAACTACCATCTATTGACTGGCTTGCATCTCTGCAAAAATGGCAACAAAATTTATAGTTTAAAGTGAACAGAGCCTCTAGTTTCGATCATGTACTTTGTCCTCCATACTATTATAAATAAAAGGTAATTAAACCCTATCATAACAGAGAAAACGAATGAACTTTTGAAGTACTTATCATAATCTATATAATATATATAAACACGCATTATCCAATCAGTAATAAAATAAAAATAAAATAAAAATGTAGTTAATAGTGGCACACATGTAGAAAGTTGTGTTTAAAACTGACAAAAAGAGAATAGAAAACTTTTGAGATAGCATTAACGTATATTTAGTTGCCAAAAAGAGGCATCAGGATTTAAAAACACAATAATTTAAGTTTAAAATGAGTGTAATGCATTTTCCTACTCTTATCAAGACCATTCTGCTGCATTCAGGGACAGACAAAGGTACATGTACATTTTAGTTAATAATCATGCTACTATAGCAATATTATCTACAAGAATGTATTGATGAACAAGCAATAAAACAAGACATTTGTTGCGGATTATTGTCAAAAAGATTAAGTACACATGCTATGACAAACAATGTATTTTAATATATTTAAAATATATTAAAAGAAAAATAAAGAAAAAAGAAAAACTGATAAAAAGCACATTTTTATATTCAAATATATTTTTGGGAAGAGAACAAAAAAAAAAAAAGATTCCCAATTAATAAATAAAAAAATCCAGCTTTGTAAACAGAACAAAGAATTGGGATGGGATATGCTGGCATATTTGACGATACTGTGCAGCAACGTTTCTATTATTATAGCACAGAGGCACTTATGAGGTGCCCAGGGACTGAACCCAGCCGGTCCATTATACTGACACCAACGAGTCAGGCGTAATGCTGTCCTCTTAGCCCAAAGTGTTAGGAGGGTCTTTGGTTTGACCCAGCCGCATTTGAACCTGCAACCTCCCAATCCACAAGCCGACTCTTTACCAACTGAGCTATTGCGAATAATTCTCAAGTGACTGCAAAAAGCCAAGACACCTCGAAATACATGTAATAAATAACTTAGTCATCTTGATGGTGCTGTGTCAACATTTATAATTACTATACCTAAAACTGTAAACATTTGTTTAAATAAAAATATACTTAATTTTTTTTTAGTCTTGTTGATTAATTTAATGCAGAGTGATAATAGTGTAAGGCAAGTGTGATGTTGATACAGCATGAATAGACATTAAAAGTAAGATTGCTATAACAGCATAGGAAGTGAAGCTTTATGGTACCATAACGCAAGCAACACTGCTCCCTATAATAATAGTCTCATAACTCACAATGATGTCATTAAACAAAATGCTACTTCTAACAAAGCTGCCTGATCAAGGTCCTTATGTTTATCAAGGTTCTTATGTTTTTTTCAAAAATGATGTATGAAACTTCTCAGTCTTCAAGGATTTTTAATTTAAAAAAATGAAAAATATTTATCAGTCATCATTAATATGTTAAAATAATATCATGGTAGATATGTATCAACAAAGAGGAAGACAGTCTGATATATTTATAAACTAACAAATTTATTATAAGTTATGAAAATAAGCCACATTCACCATATGTGAATTAAGACAAACTTTTAATCCCTAGTGCAATAATTGGTTCAGTTTTCTTCAATAACTATTACCAAGCAAAACCAAGGTGTTTAAATAATTCTGTCACCAATTGAGCATAAACATAGGGGTCAGCATTTCAAAAACAAACATAAACAACAAGAACAACCTTGCAAAAACAAACAAATCTAAAAGAAATCTAATATGTATAAAAAAAAAAAAAAAAAAAAATAAAAAAAAAAAAAAAAAAAAAATTGTCAAAAATGCACCAATAAATAGATAAATGTAATAAAACGCACAAAAATACTGATTTCTTATTACAGCAAGGCATGCTACAACTAGCAAACAACTAATTTGAACAGATGGTATCAGTGTAGACAATTGTTCTGGAAACAAAAAGTACACATAAATGCCATTATGTGCATAAAACAAGCTAAAAGAAAAAAAGGAATTTTCAATCATTTTTTTTTCTGGTTACAAACAGTATGTGCATATGGTTATGAGAAAGTTAGCTGTAACTAAGAAGCCGTTATAGATAAAAAAAAAAAAAGAAGCAATTTTACATTCTAGGCTAAATTCTGCATATTTCCATACAATTTTTTTCCCAACATTTTTTCTCAATTTGAAATAATGCTACAGATTGAAGCATGGAAGATAGTTAGTGTGCTCCAATAAAGTAACAAAAATGATAAAAAATTGATTATATACCAACATTAAAATCAGGCTATAATCATTAAAGGCAATACATGGCATTCAGAATAATATTTATTTTACTACAATAAGAATAATCAACATTTGATAAGTATGTTATGGATTTTTCAACAAACAAAAAAAGATTGAAAATTCATTACCCATGAGTATCAAACTTGCCAGATCAAAATAACCCAAGGAAACATGCAGACCACACAAAGGGGGATAACCTGCTACAAGCAACACAGGTGCTCCACTGGGTGGGACAAGAGTTGTCTCCCTGTTGTACTTACTCAGACACCAATTGTTTATTTAACAGCACCTCCTCAAAACGAGAGCTGTTTTTAATTCTAAAGCTTAACATTGGGGGACTTGGGTTTTCCATGAAAACCCGTACTACTCCAGCCGGGAATGACATCATCAAATTGCCCATGATTTTCACCGAACATCTGAAACAAAACGTTTCGGCAACAAAGCATGCGGTTAATTAAAGTTGATTAATTTGTTTCTTATTCTTATTTATGCAACACATCTTCTACAGTTAAAGTACAGCAGTCTTGATAGTTTCTATGTAAAAAATAATTAAAAAATGTTTGTAACAGTATTACATTCTAACAGAAAGAAATGCATTTTAAGAGATTGATAGTATTATGCATTAAAACTTTAAACGGAAATAATTCTACAAGATAATAGTCTGAAAAATAAATATTACTGAAAACTCTACTTGCCTACTTTTTCTTATCTTAAATACTTATATTTATAAAGCAATCAATGAATAAAAGCATATTTCATTTGCTTTGGTGAAAAATTTTACATGTTGATTTTTAATATCTTAATAGAATTTGGCCCCCAACTCTGCACATATGAGGTTATATTTCAAGTGTAGTCTTGAATGCTAGGTTTTTGCAAGAAAATTCTATACATTTTATAATTATTTACATAGACCTAAAGGGAAAATAAAAAAACTTTCAAATGTGACTTACATACAAGCATAAGTTATCTATTGTTAATCAAAGGATACCATTTATTGACGGTGTTTTCAGAAACAATTGACCAGTGTTTAAAGACATCTTACCTTCATTTATCTTCAATTAAAACAAAAAAATCTCACTGTCTTAGAAAATTTTTACTTTACTTACAATAATCTTAAATTTCAAGGTTAAGTTTCATATTTAATAAAAAATAAATTAAAAAAAACTCAGCTATCTTTAAGGTTTTCACTTACTTGGTAGCGTCTGTTCCCTTGAAGTAGGCGCTGATAGTCTCTGTGAAGGCCACCGCCAATGGCACAGTGTCTGCCATACCTATTGTAAGTGGGCTGGGACCACGAGACGATCCCACTGGCATAGAGGTAGTGGTCCATGTAACACTGCCAGTACTGTCACGATTCACTGTGAAGGGACTGTTTCTACCCGTAGGGCGTGACGGAACCTAGTTAAGAAAAAAAAGGAGAAAGGTAACAGAAGGTAAGTTTAGAATATATTTTGTGTGTTTTCAACATTTTCTGAGCTAATAAACATAGAAGAATTAAGATATTATATTTTTTTGCCTAAAAATATGTAAAATGAAATGTGTTGCCTAGAAGGTCATGGGTTTTTCAGAGACAAGTTGAAAACGTGTGTGAGATTTTCCAGCTGATCTGTGATTTTGTTTGTGATTCAGTTCAGATAAGGTCCATCTTCATCATCAGTAACAGCACGATAACTCTAAATCCCTCTTTTCATCATCAGTAACAGCACGATAACTCTAAATCCCTCTCTTCATCATCAGTAACTGCTTGATTACTCTTAATCCCTCTCTTCATCATCAGTAACTGCTTGATTACTCTTAATCCCTCTCTTCATCATCAGTAACTGCTTGATTACTCTTAATCCCTCTCTTCATCATCAGTAACAGTGTGATGAATCCTAATCCCTATATGTTTGGTCTGACATCACTGATATATTCAAACAGAGCAATACCTGTGGCAAGATACCCTTTGATCTAGATGGCGGTCTCTGTGGTACAGGTGGGGCTACTACTATAGGCTCTGGCAGGCTGGTCTGACTAGGGGATGCACTCTTGTTCATGATGGACGTGAAGGACTCATTCAATGAATCTTGAAGGTCTGTGAAGTAAGCAAAATTATTAATATATAAAAAAATACATCAGTACAATAAATACTACTTGATGCAGAATAGATCCATAAATTTTGCACAAACTACTTTAATTGTTCCATGTGAGTTCCTATATTACCTGTGACATGGTTAATCATTATGCTTGATGTACTTAATGATCGTTTCCGATAGTTTACCAGTACCAAATGCATGTAACAATATGTTTTCACGTTTTTTGGGAAGATATGCATAATTTCTGTATGAACTTATATTTTAGTCGGAGTAAAGACAATTTTCAACCTTACCTATATGTGAGACAGTACACATTGGGAAAAAATAAGTCTTGAGTGTTCGTTATTTTTAATTCTATAAATAAGCACGAAAGTGATGTCTGCTAAAAAATAGATACCGACGTCGGCGCGGACTGACGATATAACACGATCTCAAAAGTAAGTTGTCACATGCTTTTTTTAGTTTAAAAATAGCTATTTCTGCAGTGTGGTTCAGATAGGAAATATCTGATTGTAATGACGAATGGGGTGTAGTGCTTCACATTTCCCACAGATATTGGGCATCAATTAACAGCATTTTGCATGACCTTTTCAAGTAACGATGACTTATTTGGTTATTTGATAAAAAATATTTCGTCCAAACTGATGAATACCACCTTTAATGACTAATACTTAGATGACTTAAGTGACATCAGTTAACCAAAAGGGCATGCAGTTAACTTACTGGATGACGACCTGGGTGTTGTAGCACTTGTATCACTGTTCATATTCAGTCCATCAGACATTGGAGAGAGAGGGGATGGCAGCTGGTACCCGCCTCCAGTAGGGGTGGATGCGCTCGAACCAAACACCTCAAGGTTCAATAGGTCTACACTTGGCTTTGACGCCACACTGCAATGGTTTAAGCCAATTTAATTTTTTTTTTCAGCAAAGCATATTTGACTAGCAAACTGCCATATAACACTGGTGTATGAGCAACTATGGTAAAATTACCATAGAAACACATCGCCAAAGCTTGGTTATTTGCATTAGTGATGTCCAGCTGTTCCAGAAGAGGAAGACTCTAGACAAATGTCTGGATAGAACCACTGGCGCACCACAGGTCAGCTGATAGATTTTTTCAAATTTAATCCTTTGCCCCAAACGGTACTCTAACCCACGTGGTGAGAGGCTAAGCAGAGAGAGGAGTTACAAGAAGACAACTAACACTAGACCTCAGGTACCTCTACCACTCTCCTTGCCTGCTGTGAACATTTGAAATAAATCTATAACAACACATATACTTTACTCTGGTAACTACTACTTTACCCACCGGCAGCAATAGCTCAGGTGGTAGAGCGTTGGCTTGCGTCTCGGGAGGAGGCGGGTTCGAACCCCAGCCGGGTCAAACCAAAGACTTAACAGTTGGTAGTAGTGGCTTCCCTCCTAACGCTCGGGGCTAAGGGAACAGCATTACGCCTGACTTGTTGTGTCAGTATATTGGACCGGTTGGGTTCAGTCCCTGGGCACCTCATAAGTGCCCCTATGCTATAATGATAGAAATAGTGCTGCACAGTATCAGCAAAAATGCCGGAAAATCCCATCCCACTACTTTACCCCTGCAACTACGATTCAAAGCTATACAAGGCAGCTAGACCAGTTTCTGACCAGGACCAAAACAATGACTCCTCTCTGCACATAAGGCCAATGCTCTATTAACCATGAAACCAAGGCATACAACATAACACTATTATATACAATAGCAAAATCATAAACAAGCAGGAAATTTACAAATCTGATCCATTGTTTTGTATACTTACTCTAATGTGTCTGACTCTGACTGTGACCTCTTCATCATCATCTTCTTATCTATTGGTGTGTTTCGTCCTTTCCTCTGTAACAAGATGACGATCAGATAATGTGGTATAAATATGGTATAGAATACCACTGATACTGCCTTGGAACTGTTCACAGTAATAATATAATAATAATAATATAAATATGATAAATAAAAAATCTGAAAACTGTTTTAAACTTTTCGTTTATGGTTACCAAGTTCTTTCTAATTGTATTTATCTCATTTGATGGCCAATTTTCTGGCTATAAATGGTACTAAAGTAGTAACTTCTTGTGGAGTCAATAGTTTTGTTAAACAAAACATAACATGTGTTTGGTGTGGGTTTAAGACTCTCTGATAAGAACCAAAAGACAAAGTCTCTCATCAAAGAATAATAACAAGTGGCCCAACTTTTGTTCTTCCTTTCAAACTTAAAGCACAGAGCATTATTCAAAAGGGTCACAGTAGTCTGCAGGTATTTAAGGTATTTTAACTTACATAAAGCTTGACAATAATATAATTCAAATATGTTATTTGGTAAGACTGTCAACTGTCAAATAATCACCAAAACCAATTTCTTAGATTTTTATTTCTTCTTTTGCTATGGAGATAAATTGCAGCAACACAGTTATGGTCATTAGAAGCTATGTCCAGCATTTTAAAGGTGCCTGTTGTCAAGGTTTCACAAACTTGTAACTTGTTGGCTTCACACTCATAGGTTCAAGGCCTTGTCGAGGCAAAGAATTCAATGTGAGAAGATCTACCAGTAGAACTGCAATCCGCATGAAATTCTACACAGACATTTGTCTGGGAATCTTCCTCAGCCAAAATACACAGAAATCACCATTTTGACCACCAATGTGCAATAAATAAGCTTTTATTAGTGGTGAAAGACTAGACAAATGTCAAGGTAAAAAAACAGGTCACATAACAGTTTATGCTCCAATATACATAACTAGGTAATGCTTATTGATCAACAATTCAACATAAAATAGTGTTTTTAATTAGTTGCTGATATTTGTTTGAATTTTATATTAAATCTCTACATTATTTTGAACAATATTCTGAATAAAATAAGCGATTGACAGTGCAATTATTTGGAGAAAAAGAACAAGCCATACTGACTATACTTTTGATGACCATCTAAAAAGGCCATTTGTTTGAACTGTTACAGTCTCCAACATTTCATATATGGCACAGCCTGGTGATTAAAAGGATTAACAACACAGGGCCAAACTGACAGTAGAAGGGTGCAGTAGACACGCAGACTGTCATCAGTATAGACATGCCTTAGAACTTAACATGCAGAGAATGTAGTGCAAGAAATGGAGGTCATCTGAGGGTCAAACACTCAGGTGTTATTGTTGTTGTTTTTTAAATGGAGAGAATGTGCATTATCTTATCTATAAACTAAAAAGGCAGTGTGTAAATTGCATTGATATACCTTCCATCTCCGAAAAAAGGCAAACTTAGAAAAGAATTATAGAACATTAATCCTAAATGTGACTAATAAAATAGATAGGAAGCATTTTTCATGATAGGTTAGGTTAGAATTAGGATAAAAATAAGTCCCAGTCTGCATACATTTTACCATACTTGTTTTCATGGTTTAAGAAAAACAAAACATTCAATTATCTACCATGTACGTAAATTGAAACATTTTAAATAAACATAAATTGAAACATTTTAAATTATGTCTTCAAAGGTTGTATCAGACAGTTTGTCTATATCAAAAACATGTAACAACAACTTACCCCTGCTCTGGGAAATTTATGCATAATTGCTGCATAAACCTATATCTTAGATTAAGTAAAGGTTGTTCATAACATCAATTTTATTGTTAGACAGTAAAAATAGTGAAACATATATTGCTAAAAAGCGACTTTTTTCAAATCTATAAATATGTCCGATGGGAATTTCAGATTAAAGTATATATTGACAGCAGTGTGGGACAGAAAGGAAATATATTTTTGTAAGTTTAAGTTAAGTTGGCTGTTGATAACATTATCTCAATTGTTAGATATTACAAATCATGAAATATATTGGTTTAAATGTCCATCATTTCCAAGTCTGCCAATAAGCATGATGGGGATTTCAGATAAAAAGAGACATCGACGTCTGAGATGATGTCTTGATCATTAACGGAATATCAATAGTTAGAAAGAACATGATTTTCTTAGTTAAGAAAAAAGTGCAGCATGGCTCAGATAGGAAATACATGTTTGTAATGACAAATAGGGTGTTGTGCTTTACTTTTCACATAGATGTAGAACATCAAGAAACAGCATTTTGCAGGATCTTTTCAGGTAACAATAATTTATATGGCCTGAGAGAAAACAATTATAGCCCAAACTGTCAGATACCATCCTTAAAATTTGATTCAAAATATTAGCAGAGTGTTCATCATTATTTTGCAGGATTATATTGATTTGTTCAAGCCTTTTCTAATTTCCCATTGTTTTTATGTAGAATTTTATGTTTTACCAAAAATTTTTTGTCATAGGCAAGCATATAGGCAGAAAGTGCTGCCTTTCATTTAAAGGCACAACCTTATACCTTCGTGAGCCACACCAAAGACATTATCTCAACGATAGGCCAACCTGCAATTAAGTGGCCTCTATAAGCACAAGCATAGTCACAGGAGTCATCAATTTTGCAATCAGAAATAACCAGGCTTCCATCAAACCTGCGGCCATTATTTGCAAGCCAGGAAAGACATAAACTGTCAGTTAGTTGAGTTTGTGAATAGGCTCGTTCCTTTAATTTCTGGCAAAAAAATGATCGCAATTTTATTGTAGAAGAAAGAACAATCCACAATCAAATTTGGGAAAACGCTTATATCACTCTTGCAGACTGTTCAGCAGAGAAAAACATCCATTATATCAGCAAAATAAATAAAATCAACCAGGCTCTGGTATCTGGGTTTATTTGCATTGGTTTATGACATAAGAATGATTTCTTGCTGTTGTTAGTTCCAATAACCAAAAGTGAAGAAGAGATTGAAGAAAAAAAAGACATTTTCAAGTGTTTTTTTTTCACAAGTTAACAATAGATAATGCAGACCGATTTCATTAACTAAAGTTTCTGATGTATTAGATAAACTGCCTGTTAATGGAAGTAGACTGTTTATTGTCAATTTGTACCATAAATGTATGGAATGATTTATCAATTTAAAATACAATTTAGCAGATAGATTGGTACCTTTTGATTTTATAAAGGGTAATTTGTGGATCACTGTGTTTCTAGTTTTGATCCTATTAACTGCTTATTTATTAAAGCTTTATATCATACCTAATTTATGAAATTGTTAAAAAAAATCATAAATATGTTAAATGAAGATTAAAAAAACAATACCTCTGTGAAGTTTCATTAATATATTCTAAAGAAGAAACAAGAAACTAGCATTAATGTACATTCTCCCTTAGAGGAATACAGTTTAAATCTAGGTCCAAGATAATTTGGGGCTCAGAAATTCACTTTACCAGTATTTGGCATTGGAAGTATTAACCTATCACACAAGCAATGAAGACTAGTCCTGTATAAACGGATCCCATCGTTAGCGAAGTGTAACCTGCATAACAAATATGTGTAGACATACCCCAGCAGTTGGAGAGAGTCTCAGCTGCCCCACAGATGTCCTGATATCGTCTACATTGTCTGATTTGGCCACCATCCCAGTAGGAGACAGGGGTTTGATGTTCACTGTCAGCTTTTTCGGCAGGTCTGAGTCTACAAATACATGGTAAAAATAGAATTATAAGACTGTAGCTAAAGTTTCCATACACATGTGCCTAAAAATGAGACTTGTTGTTCTTATTTTAAGTTTGCTTTTATAATGAAGAAAGAAAAAAAAGACAGTCTCAAGTTTAAATAATAATATAATGAATAAGACGCTGTGTTAAGAAAACACATATGACTCTAGTAGCATAGTTTGACATTGAAAATGACCAAATATCCAACTTACTTGTGTAAACTTTCATGCTACTGCTCTTTGAAGAAATTGAGAAATATCCAACTTGCCAAAAAAGATTAACCGGACAGACGGATGGACAGACGGATGTACGGTTTAATTACTATATGCCAGGGGCATAAAAAGAACAACAACAGTTCCCAAATGTCATAATTAGGGATATATGTAGCAAGGAACATCAAGGGAAGTAACTCCGTTTTTCCATTTTTTTTGTTACCCACAAATTCGGTATCAAATTCTAACCCCAAACATGACCTTCAGTTACGCATTTTTTAACGAGGTTTTCGATTGGCTGGATGAAAAAATCAACCAAGGAGAAAAGGTAAGACATCTTTCATTGGGAGCATGGGGGTTTTACCATTAAAACAATTCGGAAAAAAATTTTGGTGAAAAATATCATTGTAGTGTTAAAATGCAAAACCTTCGTGCTCCACATTAACATAAGGCTTATTTTATCTATTAATCATTATTCTAAAAATAAACACTAAAATGTATGTATAAAATGGATGTATTAAGTGTTAATTAATGAATAACACACATTAGTAAAAACGGACAAATTTGCCGATGCAGTGCCACAGTCTACACCAACACTGTTCGACTTTGGGGGAAAGTTATGTCAGAGAATATGTTTGGGTAATTCTCAACAGTTTTGTTTGTATATTAAGTGCAATTATCAATGCAGTGCTATGATGCAGTATTCTTTATATTAAAATAACATACTTATTAATAAAATCGTAATTATGTCATTTGTTATTCACTGATAAATGTTGATGCAGTTTCAGGTGAATATCGCTCATGAATATTGTTTCATTATCTTGGTCTCTAGTGCCAGTAGAGGTAAATAAGAAGTACTTATTTTCCTTCTGAATTAAAAAGCTTTGTGTTAAAACAGATTTGGACCATTGAAGTTGCTCTGTGAGGACTGGTTCTTGAAGAGACAGGTTGAATGTAGGTTCAATGTACCTTAAGCCACAAAGAGTGAGTTTTAAACCATGTAAACAGTTAGGCAAATGAAATATTTTGTTGTCGAAAAAAGTCCATCTTTTTTCGTTTTCAGTAATGAAGCAAAAATAAATCCTTCATTTATTTTTAAATAATTGTGTTTGTATTTTTATTACATCAATGTGACTTAGGAAGAACCACCAAACCATCAAAAGTCATCAGGGGTTTATTTTATTTTTATGAATGCACTAAAGTGACACATGTAATATAGTATGATTTATAGTATGATCAGTACAGCAATGTCCAGCTATTTTGGTGGAGGTAGCCCCGAGACATATATCTGGGTAGAACCACTGGCAAACACAGCTGCAATTCAGCTGGAAGACCTTCTGACATAAGTTCTTCACCCTGATTAGAGCTCCAACCCATACATTAAAAAAAATGCACAGTCAGAGGAGTTTCAAGTTTACAACTCGACCACCTTCACACTGGAATATCTTAAAATATTACATGTTTACACCAACTGGAACTCAAACCCACATGTGCTTAAGGTAGCCAATGTCAACCACCTTGTTAACATGTTGAATTTTGCCTGCTATCTGCATTGCAATTCAAAACTAATTTTTTGTTCAGAGAAAAGGAACTGAAGTTATGAGAAAAGTTGTAATGATCCATTCTGTTTTACTTAGGGCTGGGATCGATAAATTGATAGAACTAGATTGCTAGAATTTCAATTAATCAAAAAGAGTTTTTCGATTAAAAATTGTTCCTATTGGTTAGTTTGTTTTTGTTAAATCTTGCTAACATATGTACAATACACTGTCTCGTATTATCTCACCTACTTCATATTATCCTCTGCTCCTAATGATCATGATCCATTTATTGCAATTAGGGTTAACCCCCTTGCCCTCATGTAGCTCTCAAAAGAGTGAGTAAGTCTTTTAGGTCAAATGGTCTTGACTAAAGATGCTTCTTAAGATATCATTATGTACTCCTGTGCAATAGACTGCATTTGGATGACTTATATGACCAATTTTGTATAAATCAGAGGCATAAAGTCTACATCTTCAATCACATTTTTTTTGTATAATGTTGAAGTTAAACACTAAAGTATTAGTGCTTGAATCTTCAGTATGAATTATGCTAGCTAAATCTGATGTCTTGCATTAAAATGTGGAACATCTGTCCTCTAACACTATTTCATTATCAATGAAATATTTAGGACATATTTTATGGTTGCCCTATGTATAGGCTACTAAGTACAGACTAACACACCACTTATGTTTTTATGTTCATTGTTAAAATTATATAATTAATATCCCTCTTTTGGCCCTGTTCATTGCATGTCCCCCTCCTTTGTTATACACTGTTATTTGCATGTCATATAGAAAATGTGGAATTTCACATTTTATAGTGCTTAATACAGTGTTGATTTTTTATTTTCATTGGTACAGTCCATTTGATTTAAAGTTGTATTTATTATATTTCTGAAAGAATTTCAGGAGGGTTTTTTTTGTAAATTTTCTGTGCATGAAGACTTCATTTTTATCATTTCAGAGTAGTTATCAAGTATTAAGATAGAGGTTAAATAATCTCAAAGGGACTCTTTCAGTTTTTACCGTAAAGTTTTCATCCGGTTTTATTATGATTGTGACTTACAATATAATATTGAAACATGTTACTTTTCATCATAATATTCTCATTATCTCAAAAGGATGCCTCTTTGAACAACTTTTACTCCTTATAGGAAAAAAACTTTAAAAGCTCTATTTTCATTAAATTTGGACTTCATAAATACCAAATTAAGGGTAAGGCTACCAGAAAGTGCACTGTGACTTATAGAAACTTTAACAACTGTGAGACTACCAGAAAGTGAACTGTGACTTATAGAAACTTTAACAACTGTGAGACTACCAGATAGTGTACTGTGACTTATAGAAACTTTAACAACTGTGAGACTACCAGAAAGTGCACTGTGACTTATAGAAACTTTAACAACTGTGAGACTACTAGAAAGTGCACTGTGACTTATAGAAACTTTAACAACTGTGAGACTACCAGATAGTGTACTGTAACTAGTAGACAGTTTAACAAATGTGAGACTACCAGAAAGTGCACTGTGACTTATAGAAACTTTAACAACTGTGAGACTACCAGATAGTGTACTGTGAGAAGTACACAGGCTAAAAACTGAGAGACTACCAGAAAATGTACTGTGACTGGTAGTTAGTTTAACAACTATGACCTGTTAAGTGTCGGTGTGCCGTAAAACCCAAATAAATAAATAAAAGACTACCAAAAAGTGCACTGCAACTAGTACACAGGTAAACAACTGTTAGACTACCAGAAAGTATACTGTGACTAGGACACAGATTAACAACTGTGAGACTACCAGAATGTGCACAGTGACTAGTAGACAGTTTAACAACTGTGAGACTACCAGAAAGTGCACTCTGACTAGTAGACAGTATAACAACTGTGAGACTACCAGAAAGTCTACTGTGACTAATAGACAGTTTAACAACTGTGAGACTACCAGAAAGTGCACAGTGACTAGTAGACAGTTTAACAACTGGGAGACTACCAGAAAGTCTACTGTGACTAATAGACAGTTTAACAACTGAGAGACTACCAGAAAGTGTACTGTGACAAGTAGACAGTTTAACAACTGTGAGACTACCAGAAAGTCTACTGTGACTAGTAGACAGTTTAACAACTGTGAGACTACCAGAAAGTCTACTGTGACTAGTAGACAGTTTAACAACTGTGAGACTACCAGAAAGTCTACTGTGACTAGTAGACAGTTTAACAACTGTGAGACTACCAGAAAGTGAACTGTGACTAATAGACAGTTTTACAACAGGGAGACTACCAGAAAGTGCACTGCAACTAGTACGGTACACAGTTTAACAAGTTGTGAGACTACTAGAAAGTGTCTTACCAGAATCCGTATCAGAGTCAGAGGAGTACCAGCTTTTGTTGTCTCCATTGTCTGTATATGGTCATGGAAAAATATTTTAAACTTAAAAACATTATTTAAACAAGTGCCGGTCGAACAGGGTGATGCCCCCCCATATAGGTTTCGGACACAGAGAAGTAGTTTGTCCAAAAAGTGGTTAACAAATTCAGCATAAAGATATCATGTTATGGGTTGTTATTGAAAGTGACCCAAATTTCGCGCATGACAATTCGTCTTGATATCTCGATCATTTCTGCAAAATACCGGTAATTTTAATATGTGAATGCAAATAACAAAGTTAAGGGTTGGAAATGATTTTGCTTCAAGGTCACACTGTGACATGACCTTCAAGGTAGTAACCTTTGAGTGTGACACATCTTTTCGATATGGTGATCATTTCTGTGAAATAATTTTAAAATGCGACTTCAAATAACAAAATTATGGGCTGGACACGAATGCGGGACAGATGAATGGAAAGGCAGACGGACAATGCGGCGACTATACACTCCCTGGAATTTTCATTCGGGGAACATAATAATTATTCTTAAAAGAATCCTTTAAATTATATAGATTTACTTTCCTGAAAAGCATGGGAACTTGGCAGTTAATTTATAAGAATGTCTTTATAAAGGAATTTATATCAAAGAGCCTATATACAGCTACCATAACTTTAAGTATTCATTAAGACCTGCAGGTTCCAACCACTAGTGGAAACATCTTCTGAAATGGTGTATATTGGTGAAATGGAAACTGTCTCCCTTGTTAGATAATATCTGAGGTATTCCAAACAGTAGGTAGGTATTTATAGTTGAAATTCTTGGGACTTTATCACCTGTTCTTTTGTAGATATTGCAATTAAAACTGTGAAATCTCTTACTTTTGCATAAATATAAGCTTTATATCCATTTAAATACTTGGAGAGATTTTTAATTTAAAGAAGAAAATGGAAGTGTTTGTTGATGATGCTTAACCTAGGTATCACAAGAAAAGCAGGTAAGTCAACATACACCCTACAGAGCACAAGCATAAAAACCGAGTAAAACAAGTGAAAGGACCTACTTGCATTTAGGGATTATTCAGGGGAGACTATTCATTAATGTCTTTCATTTCTGATGCCTTAAGTGTAAAAAATTTTTTTTTAAAACTGTGACATCATAAGCGTGATACTCTGAGAAAACAAACTTTTTCACACAAAAAAGAATTATAATTATAAAAGGTTTTGGTGGTTGTTTTTCTAATATTTACTATATTCTTGGGTGGAAACACTCTTAGTCTTTGGTGATAACATCCTGCCAATGGCAGCAGAACAGCCATTTGTTGGAAAATGCCGGACATTCCTCAATTTAGAGATTGAACTTTACACTGCAAGGCAGCAAGTTAGAACTCAAGCTATATGTGAAAGATAGTAAATGTGAATCTTCTATTGATATCAAACCCATTAGACCTTACAATAAAATGTACTGACATTATATAGACTCTTTAAAATAAGTTATATATGCCTGTGAATACTTTAATTAGCCTGGGACCACAGGCTCCTCAATCTTTGTGTATGACTTTTTCAGATCTCAATATTTTCTGTTTTACTAGACAGCTATGTATGATTAAACTGGATATTTAAGCATGATTTTATTTAATACTGTGTATGGTTCGGCTCAATTATGAGTATGTTTCGCCAAGTATCTTTGTCAGTTCTTCATGATGTTAGACTTCTCCAAAATCTTTAAGGAGCACGTTTTTACGCCATAAAATCATACATGTTTTTTCGCCGTCATGTATGTTTTTTCACCAGAACGTTGTGTATGTTTTTGTCTGACATGTCAGAGGGTGAATGGCAAGTCGTTGTGTGTATTTTTTACAAATCTTCATGCATGTTTTGTGAGATGTGTGTGTGTTTTGTTTTTTTATAAAGGATACTCTCAGCGCTCTGTGGTCTGATGGTGTATCCCTCCTCATCCACCTCCACCCCTCCCTGAGGTGCCTCTCCACTCTCCTGAGTGTCACTGAAATATTAAACAGGAGTTAAACATACTGATTTATAGTAAGTATTGACAAACTAATGGACAAGATATGGATCTTCTACCATTATTGCTGTAGAAATACCATAAATACAACATATTACAAGGGTAAGACTCCACTCCCTGCCCCAGTGAGTGGCTGATAGAATATCAAATGGTTTCAGTAACTGTTTAGATTACCATTATATACTGGAAACATGTTTCACCCATATTAACATGAAACATACTCCACTCTTAATAATGTTACAACAAGTAAGGAGGTAATTAGTTGATTTCTGATTAGTTTGTTAAGGTGGTAACAGACAATTTTCTTATATCAAATATATTTAACAATATCTTGCAATTGTTGGATTTTTTTTCTTCTATCACCTGCAAAAATTTAAAACATTACTTCTTATATTGAGGCACTTGAGAAATACAGGAACTTAAAAAAGGAATTACCAAATCAAACTGGAATGCATAGCAATGGGACAAATGAAATAGGTACTGAAAGACAAGTTGTTGGATGGAAAACAAGTTTTTTTAAACTTGTGTCAATTGAACATATTAATAGAATCTATCTAGCATAGGTGCATGTAAATGAAGAAAAATTACTTGCCAAGTTAGCTTATAAATTTGCTCCTTAATGTCAAATAGGTTGTTTAAACACAGAACAAAATTATGTCAGCTTAAACTACATATAAAAGTCTGCCATACATGTGTGCCATTTTTATTTACTAGCACGATTCATATGAGTATCATTCTGATATTATTTTTTTAAGCCACTGTGACATTTTTTGCTTTAAAAGATGTGTTTTATTGAAAAAAATATGTCTACATCATCACATATGGATTACCTACTTAAGAATACAATTTCACAGTTTTTTTTACCCATGGGAGATAACCCATGTCTAGTAAGATTTTCCACCATGGCTATTTGTAGTAAAAGGTTGAGACCGTACTATCTGAAGAGTGAGAAATAAACTTACACTGATTCCGTATCTTTGTTATCATCTTTATCTTTTTTCTTCTTTTTCTTTTCCTTCCTCTTTTTCAAGAACCCTGTGATAGAAAATAAGAAGTAAATGTATCTCTGCAAACAATTAAATACATAGAACTGGTTTGAAAGGTAAAGCTTTGTGCTCAAGTCCTATAATTTGTTTGCATCCAGTTTTATAACTTTTAAAAAGAAGTACAATATAACCTAAAGATTTGTAACAAAATACTTTCAGACTCTAGCTCAAGTGAATTATAACTTTTTGCCATTTTGCATTAATTAAAAAAAGACAATAATTCAAGAATAAGTGGTTTATAGTTACAACAGCACATGCAGGTCTATATTCTACACACTAAAGCCCACGGATCATGCTGGATGGCATCATGCATTCTAGCTGTATAGGCTAGCATATAGGGTATCCCAGGCATATACAAGTTAACAGTGTAATGCATATAGTGGATAAAAAAGTTATTTAAAAGAACGCGGTTGATTCAAGTTGTCAGTTCCGCAAGGATACATAGCTGGCAAAAACAAGTCTATATTTAATAAATATATCAACCTGGGGAAAATACAAGAAGTGTAATGCATAGAGTGAATAAATAACCTTGGCAAATACAAGAAATCTGTCTCATAGGTATGAGGGATAAATATCGTCGGCAAATAATATCGAGTTATCAGTATTCTACAAATATCAACCGGGGGAATACAGGGTGTCTGTATGATGTGCTAGATAAATAGCTATAACTCTGGCAAATCCAAATAATATTCTGTAGATTTTACATGGTCAGAGAGCCACACAGGCAAAGGCAAGCAACCATTATTACTTAACTAAGGGATATATCCCTGGCAAAAACATGCAATCAGCAGCATACATACAGTGGAAATGATTTGTCAAACCCGACCATTACAGCGGCAATTGTTTATATTTTTTAAAACATTCAGCGGTGCTACATCTAAACCAACTTCTACAAATATCTAGTAAACATGGTGATGCTGCAGAGAAAAAAGCATTCACTACAGCTGTACCCCATAAGGACAACTTTACAGTCTCCTAGCATGTTCTTTCTGGCATAAAATATGACTGGTCTTTCTAGCATAGAATATGACTGTTACTGTAGTCTAGTCAAACTGCAGTTCCTGTTTTTATCATAGTTAAAACTTTAACACTCATCCTAATGAAACAGACCATATTCTCTACATTCTTATTTGGACAAAAATCCTAAGAAACTTATCATACAACTTACAACCAATATTTGTCATAAGAAAGAAATTAGAATAGTTTTGATTCTATTGACAAACCAACAAGTTTTGTAACATCGGCGTATGAGCACTCATTGTAATAAAATGTTAACCACAAATAGACTTACTGTCCTTTTTTTCCCATTTTATCCATTTACTTGTATATATTTAATATAAGCTTATTTCATTTTGCACCTTTTTCATACACTACAAAGAACTTCATTTCTTATGCAACTACTCTACTTCTGACTACAAAAAGAAAACTACAAGTCTATAATTTGAATACTTGTATATACACTATATCTATATCAACACAACTGAAATTGGATCCAGTTTTTATTATTATAGCTATCAGTAAGACAAAGGTGAAAGTGCTATTGTTACACTATGTCCTGCAGTAACAGACAACAATAAACTACTATGGTATATCAAGAGCTGTCTACAGACAGCGTGCTCCACTGTTCTCAGTGCTGGATAGATAATGAAAATTCTACATCATTAAAAGTGACATAACTTTGTCAAAATTAATTTTAGGTTAACCTGCCCTTTTGAAATGGGTTTCCATTTTTATAGTGAACAAATATCGTAAGTTTGAAGTCCTTGACAATTATTTAGAAACAAGCCTTAATAAAAAGTAAAACCAATTCCAACATGTGTCATGACAAAAGCTCCACCTTTTTCTTTAAAAAAAAAGCAGTTAAAAACAGCTCTAGCCTAAACCTGGGATGATAACTGATGACAAAAAGTAAGTGCTTTACAATGTAAACAGTATATTATACTAAAAATATTTAATACCTATAGCAGTAAATAAGTGTGTTACTTCACAAGGTCAATAACAACAAAAGTAAAAATTCAAGCCATATATTTACAGATAGAAATATATTTACAATTTATTACATAATGGCAAATTAAGAAGCCTAAGCAACAAAACATTAAGTCCTAAAAAGTAAACATTGAAGCTCCTTCATAACAAGCAGCTGTTTTTTTATTGTTGCAGTCATTGATTTTCATGGGATGCCTATATATCTGGGAAAAGGTAAACATGTTAGCCATTATAAACTCACACAAGATATTTACGGTGCTTAGATAATTTACCTTTAATTAGTCACTGATTAATGTTAGATGGTTGATGATAATAATTATTATAAATTTTATCTATCAATGCAGTTCAATAATGCATTCATACTCTTTTAATATAATATAGTTCTGCTGTAAGTGAAAAAAAAAATACTGTGTTATCAACACTATTTTATTTTTGAATAACACGATTTTTATATTCATCAGTGTATTTGTATGGTTAATGACAGTACAGATACATTCAGGAGACATTTTTTTTTAAGAATTGAGACTTTTTAAAACCCGTTTTGAAGTGTACATTTCAGGAATAACCATTTACAGAGGAAGACCTTAAATGTGACCTTGACCTTCAAGTGCATATCACTAAGATGGTAAAGTTTGACTTAATACCTCTTCAAAATTGCAAAGTTATGGAGAAGATAGTAATAGCAGGGGTGGTTATTTATAAGGAATGACCTTAAAAATAACCTTGACCTTAATGGTTGCATTTGAAGATTGTATACGCAACACACATTCATGTGTATATCAGTTAAGATTGTGAAGTTGGATTTAAGTACTGGAATAATGTTGTTCTATGACCGAGACACAGAAATGAGATGGAAGTTTGTACAGACAAACAGGAAGTGCAGCTACCTTCAATGTTATAACAATTCTTGTATGAGAAATAACATCTCATGAGAGCTTTATTAAGACTATTTGCTAACAAATAATTCTAATACTGCCACAAAGTATTTAAAGCACTGCTAACAAGAATAAAAACATTGAAACTGTGGCAAAAGAATCAAAAACTGTAAAGCTTTCAACATAAAACTGAATAAGAGCAGTAATATACAGAAAAATATTAAACCAAACTTGTTGCATGCAATTACATTAATAACTAAAGTAAATATTATTAATTGGATACATTTTAAATCATTTTTGCTATGAAACAAACTTTATTGAATGCAAGAAAAATTCAATCAGCAAAAATGTTGCATAAATGCATTACTTAAACAATATTACATTGTTTCAACAAGTTCAATTTTATGAAAAAATATTTTTACCCATATTAAGAATAAAATGAACAGTTTTATAATTCATGCACATAAGGATAGGCATTTAAATGATCAAAACTGACCAAAGAAATTAAGAATAAAAGATATAAATGCATTACAAAAGGAGCCATTGTCAAGAATGACTCTTAATTTGAAACAAAACAAAATTGTTTCATCTTGTATAAATCTTTGAATTAATTAGTTAACATAAATCCTTTCAAGAGATTTATTAATTGCATGCATAAGAAAACAGAACATTTGAGATAAACTCAATCTAGAATACAATTTTCTTATGTAACTATCTTGATCTTCATTCCATTCTTATTGAAACATCATTTGTGAAACAAAAGTAGTCTTTTTGAAATATCTTCCTAAGTGGATGTTAATTGAACCTAAATTCTACATCTTTTGCAAAATTTGAACATTCATTCTAAATTTTAACAGATATTTGACAAGGAAAATATAAATCTTTTAGGAAGAATGTTTGAACTAGCTTTCTAATTCTCCTGAATACTGAGGACAACTATGGATGTTTGATTGTTGCCATCTAGCTGACTGTGACTGGAGGGAAGCACAGAAAGTAATGGTGACCAACACCTGGAGAACAAGCAAACAGACACACAAACACACTTATAAAATCACCTCAGTACAAGGAAGGTCAGCATGACAAATTAGTAAGAAAAAATCTATAAAAAAACAACATATAATTGATGAAAATGTCATATTTGAATATTCATTTTTTACCACCATTCAAATCATCAGATAAATGCAATTAATTTTCAGATGACATTGAGTGGATTGCAAGGCAAAAATGACTTTTAAATTGAAGGCATCAGACCAAAACATGAAGTAATCTAAAGACTGGCCATTTTGTTAAACATACATTTTTATAGTTTGCCCAATATTTGCAACTACAAACACTTCATTTCTGCATAAAGAACTTTCTTGTTGCCAGTTTAACTGATGTATTACCCTGCAGAGTCCAATTACTTGGTAAAAAAAGGACAGTTAAAAATGTCCAATGACTGGCAATATACTAGGCACAGAGTCATGTCATTTTAAAAAAATATTTAATTTTTCTGAATCAAAAGACCATTTTAAGAATCATCAACTAAAATGATGCTAATCCCTTCTGTATACTGAGGCTATGAAATGATAATAGAGGTAAATGTTTTTATCAACAGGTGTTATGGTTTACATGTTCTTGACACCCGTAGTTTGACGCTCCGACTCAGTGGGCCGGGCTGGTCTGCCAGAATGGGACTGGGGCTTCCACTCGAGTCTACAAAGATACACAGACACACGTTCCTGTAGTAGCCTTTAAACAAAACGCTGTCAGACAAAGGGGACTTGTCCAGTCAGAGCCCTCAATTCTCTCTCTACATTATGTTATTAGGTCACCAGACATCATCACAAGGTCCATGGTGGTTCATCCTAGACAGACAAGTCAATGCTACAATATTGTACTGACATTGCCAGGCATAAGGGGTTATCTACAAGCACATTCATTTTTTCTAATTGACATTTCTTCAAACTGATAAAGACAATATTCTTTCCTTTAAAATTTACTCTATAAATGAGGGAACTTCTTAATAGGTATTGTTTTTTTTAAATGAAATAATTTTAAAATACATGTATTCAAACTACACAAAATGTTTAACTGTCTTCATTTTCCACATAATCTGCACATAAGTTAAGTTTCATTAATAAAAAAAACACATTAACAGACACCCTAATTATATTCAAATCATAAACTACATAGTGATACATGTAAAATGTATCAGTAATCAATCACACGACTACTGTCACTGTTGCTTTTCCTAGTTATTAATTGCCTAAGACATGTACTTGTCATGTAATTATACCAGAAAGTGATGGCATCACACACAAATGAAAGTAGCACACCTGATAAGTTTATCCAATTTCAAGAGAAATAATTCACATAACTATTGAAGAAGCCAATGTATCCTACAGTAATCAATTAAAGCTGTTTATTCCCTCAAAACTATAAATGCATCATCTTTCTAACATCAATGAAAAGGTCCAGCAAATAAAAAAGTAAGCTGACCTGCTAGATGTTTTCTTTATTATTCTTTGAAGCCCTCCAATAAGCATACAGGAAATGAGATTCCATCACCACAACAAGGATGACCAAGCGATGCACGAATAATGGACTGACAGCACAACTATCTACATGTAATAAAGACTGTAAGATCTACTTACACAAATGTTTAGTATGCTTTATTTCTGTATAATCTACACTTACTCAAGGTAATTAAAGACAATGCTAATGGAAAGAGATGCTGTACTAAATACTTCGTTGCTAGTAGTGTAGATTCTGTCAGGAACTTGCTGGTCAGGATCAACACTATTTTTCTTAGCCTGGTCAACTGTGCTCAGCAGGTTTTAACACACTCCCAGCAGGAACTTGCTGGTCAGGATCCACACTATTTTTCTTAGCCTGGTCAACTGTGCTCAGCAGGTTTTAACACACTCCCAGCAGGAACTTGCTGGTCAGGATCTACACTATTTGTCTTAGCCTGGTCAACAATGCTCAGCAGGTTTTAACATGCTCCCAGCAGGAACTTGCTGGTCAAGATCAACACTATTTTTCTTAGCCTGGTCAATTGTGCTCAGCAAGTTTTGGGTAAACACTTATAAACCCAGAGCCCAATTTATAACCTCTGAACACCAACTTATAATGCCAGAGCCCAGTTTATAACCTCTAAGCACCAATTCACAACTCCTAAGCCCACCTTATAACCTCTGAGCATAATTTATAACCTCTGAGCACCAACTAATTGACCCTGTGCTTAAAGTTATAGCTATTGAGCGCCAACTTATTGCCCCTAAGCGCCAACTTATAACTTCTGAGCGCCAACTTATTGGCCCTGAGTGCCAAATGATAACCTCTTAGCGCCAGTTTATTGCCCCTGAGCACAAACTTATAACTGCTGAGCGCCAACTTATTGGCCCTGAGTGCCAAATGATAACCTCTTAGCGCCAGTTTATTGCCCCTGAGCACAAACTTATAACTGCTGAGCGCCAACTTATTGGCCCTGAGTGCCAAATGATAACCTCTTAGCGCCAGTTTATTGCCCCTGAGCACAAACTTATAACTTCTGAGCACCAACTTATTGGCCCTGAGTGCCAAATAATAACCTCTTAGTGCCAGTTTATTGCCCCTGAGCACAAACTTATAACTTCTGAGCGCCAACTTATTGGCCCAGAGTGCCAAATGATAACCTCTTAGCGCCAGTTTATTGCCCCTGAGCACAAACTTATAACCGCTGAGTGCCAACTTATTGCCTCTGAGCATCAGCCTGTAACCTCTGAGCACTATTTATAACCTCTGGGCACCAACTTGTTGGCCCTTAGCTTCAACTTATAACCTCTGAGCAACAACTTATTGTCACTGAGCGCCAACTTATTGCCTCTAAGCATCAGCCTGTAACCTCTGAGCACTATTTATAACCTCTGGGCGCCATCTTGTTGGCCCTAAGCATCAACTTATAACCTCTGAGCAACAACTTATTGTCACTGAGCGCCAACTGATTGCCACTAAGCATCAGCCTGTAACCTCTGAGCACTATTTATAACCTCTGGGCGCCAACTTGTTGGCCCTAAGCATCAACTTATAACCTCTGAGCAACAACTTATTGTCACTGAGCGCCAACTTATAAACTCTGAGCGCCAATTAACTGGCCGTAAGCAGCAACTTATAACCACTGAGATTAATTTATAACCTCTGAGCATATCACCATGTGGGATATAAGTTCCTGTCAGGATGAAGTCTTCCATCTGATGTGTGCTATGCTATAGAGTTTCTACTTGGATTTTTATCTGTAGTCTTCATTAACTAGCTTAAGAAGTAATGATGATAACTGTACTGACATAACCTCTACACATAAAACCAGTGGACACTCGGGGAAGGGGAGAGATTCTTCAATTGATGCCTGTGTAATCATCAGTTTCATGCACAATAAACAAATTTAGCAACCATAACAATAAAGTACCATTAAATGTCTCACATTTGTACATATGCAGACACAACCTTTCAGTCTTATCTACTTTTCAAATGTGCCTTTTAGTTAAACAAACTACAAGAATATGTATACACCATTGAGGTATGACAGACATATCTTACTACGATAACATTCACTTACAACAGCCCTCATTCACATCTATTTCAGGTACACAATTCCTAACCTAGGATTAGGAAAGTAAATGAAAAACTCTGCCAGAAAGTTCCTAGATTTCCAAGTAGAAGAGTATTGTAAAATAAATACATTGAAGGTTAAATAACTAAAATGGTGATGTTTGTTTGTTGGGTTTATCATCCCACCAACAGTATTTCAGTTATCTTGAGAGAGTGTTAACTTGAAGCAGATATAGTGCTGCCTTCACTGTGTATAGCATGACGTGAACACTTAGCATGATACCACACCCAGTCACATAAACCTCACACCGGGCCAACCAGTCATGGAACTACCTTTATATTGGCTTGAGCGTTAGCAAGGTAACTGTATCACCACCATTTTTAACAGCTTTGGTTTTGTATCACAGCCCTGGATCGAGCCTGTGGCCTGCTGTACCTGAAGCTGATTTTGCTACCAGGTCCGGTTAAGTGGTGTGACATTATAAAAAAATTGAGACTTTTAGAATAACAAATGTACTGGTATGGAAACAGTTCAATTTCATAAAGGCTTACAAAAGACAAACATACTCAATTGGACTAATCATACATATATAAGAAACATGGTTGAACATTTTCTTCTAATATTTTTAGAGTTTAAATAGATCAATAGACTCACTGAACAACCATAACCTAAAATATACCTTTATCTAATTAATAATCTATCCAAAATTATTTAACTATTTACAGACAACTACTTGAAGATTTTATGATCTTTGGAACAGAGATTATGTTACTTTTTGATTTTTACTTGGGTCTGATTATGCTGGACTCAAATAAAAAATATAAGGAAGCTTGTGATGACTGTTACTGTTCTGGTGTTATCTTAGGGATGGGATGGGATTTGACAACATTTTTGATGATACTGTGCAGTGACATTTCTATCATTATAGCACAGGGGCACTTATGAGGTGCCTAGGGACTGAACCCTGCTGGTCCATCATACTGACACCTATGAGTCAGGCCTAATGCTTTCCCATAAGCCCCGAGCGTTAGGTGGGAAGCCACTACTACCAACTTTAAAGTCTTTGGTTTGACCCGGCCAAGGTTTGAACCTGCAACCTTTAGATCTGCAAGCTGACACTCTATCACTTGGGCTATTGCTGTCGGTGGGTGTTTTCTTCATTTGACGTTTGGAGAAATCATGAACTTTTCCAAACACAACCTTTAAATTGGTTGCTAGGAATATAATTTTTGGGCCAGCTTTAAGATGTTGCCTGTTTAATGTTTCACGTCTTTAAATTGCCAAAAAATTGTGTTTTAGAGGCGTAATAGTGCCTTATGTTGGAGAATGTCAAATGTTGGTAACATGACAATTTAATAACTCTTAGCGTGCTAAGCACCAGTTGATCAGACAAACAGTGTAAATGGAGATCAGTCGGCTCCCAGCAGAACCTTGCTTATTATGATACACTATATGCTGCTGAGTTGGACATATAGGTACATGTATTGTTACCTATGTATCTAGTTAAGCAACATTTCATGAAGAATTTTAAATTTTGTTATTAACAAATGCAAAAATTACATTGGTTATAAATCTTTCACCAACAGTCATGTATAACAGTAACAAACAGAATCTAGTATCAAAATACTGACATACCAACATCTTGATTTTGTTAACATTATCTTCATTGGATTAGTTGATACATTGAACATTCATCTGGTAGCAAAGCTTGTTTGGTCAAGACAGATATAGCAAACACCTGATACCAAGAAGAACAAAAATTTTGTCTTGTTAGTTTAGTCAAAACCTGTTATCACGTAGTCATTCATAAGGTGTACTTGCTCAATCAGTGACTAATAAGGTAAAATAGCCAGATTTCATAAATAACGAAAGAATTCCTTGTTCATATTATATGGTGTTGTATAACTATAGGAAAAGATTGGATATAGAACAGTGAATGATGAAAATAATAGTATATAGTACAAAAAAATTAAAACTACAATTTTGGACAATCTGATTACAAAAAAGTACATATAAAATGACGTACAAGAAAAAAGTGTATAAAGAAAGCAATAACAATTTCAAAGGTAACATTGTACTAAAATAGTAATAAATTGCAAAAGATCAAAACCATAGAAGGTACAGTTTACTCTAAAGCTGGAGGCAAAACACTTAACACATAGCTCTTGTGTTGTCTGTTAGTAAAATGATATCATAAAGTTAAAAAGTCCAGATCTGACTGCATATTTTTCTTCTTGTTACCTTTACAGTTTCTGTCCATGTCACATTACCATAGTTTCTATTCATGTCACATTTCTGTAGTTTCTGTAAATGTAACATTACCTTAGTTTCTGTCATGTGACCTTAGTTTCTGTCCATGTCACATTACTATGGTTTCTGTCCATGTCACATTACCATAGTTTCTGTTCATGTCACATTTCTGTAGTTTCTGTTAATGTCACATTACCTTAGTTTCTGTCATGTGACCTTAGTTTCTGTCCATGTCACAATACTATGGTTTCTGTCCATGTCACATTACTATGGTTTCTGTCCATGTCACATTACCATAGTTTCTGCCCATGTCACATTACTATGGTTTCTGTCCATGTCACATTACCATAGCTTCTATCCATGTCACATTTCTGTAGTTTCTGTAAATGTAACATTACCTAAGTTTCTGTCATGTGACCTTAGTTTCTGTCCATGTCACATTACTATGGTTTCTGTCCATGTCACATTACCATAGTTTCTATCCATGTCACATTTCTATATTTTCTATCCATGTCACATTTCTGTATTTTCTATCCATGTAACATTTCTATTTTTTCTATCCATGTCACATTTCTATAGTTTCTGTCCAATTCACATTACTATAGTTTCTGTCCATTTCAAATTACTGTAGTTTCTGTCCACTTCACATTACTATAGTTTCTGTCCACGTAACATTATAAATGTCAAAGAGCAACAGCCAGTCTGCCAGTCAAGCTAGTAAGGTCTGATAGCCAGATGTTTTACCCTCTACCTGCCACACAGGTCCAAATAACCCCGGACCTCACAACATTTACATCCATGATCCTAAACTGTCTAGTGACCAAACAGCAAGCAAAATGGTTATTATCTCATAATTAACACATAATATATCAACAGCTCCTGTTGACTTAATGACAGACACTAGGAAGCACAAAAATAGATCATTATCAAAAAGAGGGAGCTTTATGAGGTAGATCTATATTTTTTACCCATGCCTGATCATTTTCTGCCTAGGAGGCTTCAAGTTGATACCTGTTCTATTGCAATAATGTTATTAAATCAACCTCTCCAGCTCCTGAACTTCACTTAAAAAATAAGTATTTATGCCTCTAAAAAGACTATTAAGTATGCAAAATTCATCTTCAAGTACTGAAAAAATGAAAGTCAGAGGTCATTTGAACCTGTGCACCATTTTACAATTATGCTCAGGTAGAACGCTTAAGCAGTACCAGTTAGTGTAATGGTAGACACGACCAAATATGTTACCCTTCAATTTCTTAGGAAATAAGCTGGAAAAATACCCATACAAGAAGGTATGGAGGAACAATGGGCTGCATGTCTAATCACAATGCAGAGGATATTTGGGATAGGATGTGCTGATGAAACAGGGTTTGAATTTTTACAAGTGCACTTCTTGTATAATGATATTAACATCATCAATGACATCAGCAAAAAATGAAGATGCAATTCAGAAGAATTTCTGGAACAATTCTTGACTGATGATATATGGAAATGAGGGTTGGATATTTGTGTGTGCTTGTTTGTCTTTGTCTAGACTAGATAAATGGAGATATTGATAATGGATATACTTGAAGGCTTAAGCCATCAGATAATAATTGACATGAGAAAAGTGCCAATGTCATATACTTTTGCTATTAAGCTTTAATTAACAAAACTGGCTATTGATCAAAATTTTATCAAGTACATAGCATTAATCATCAATGATACTAAAGTAGCCATTAATTTTCTTTACAGATTTTAGCTGGGTTTTTTTTATAATAAAAAACAGTTGTTTTTTTTTAAATATTTTAAATGTTTATTTCAATCATCATTACTCATAAATTCCTTACTGCTCCAAGACTACAATGATTACATGACAGTGGCCTTTTCTAATGCCAGAGCTGTAATGGGATTCAGAACAGCAATATCAAAATCGCAATACAATACCAGTGAAAAGGGTCGAATCTGTAATGGAAATACACAACAAAGTGCTGAGCTTCATACAGATAAATAAAAATGCGCAATTGGTGTGTTGTTCACTAATGTTCAGTTACTCATGTGGTATTCTTTATCAGTTTGATTGGTAGCTACGATGCTTGGTGATAACAAAGACCTATGACTATAATCTCAAATTTGTATTTGTGTGTGTGTGACATATGTATCAGGTGTAAAGCGACAGACATCATGACTACCGGCAGTTATGCCATTAAAAAGAATTGTGCGTTCTGGGTTGGTTTTTGCAGAAATTTTTTAAGAATTGATTTATTTTGAACTAAAAGTGAGAAATAATAAAAGCATTATTTGTATAAATTTTAAGTTGATGCATTGTTATTACTGAAATATTTTCTTTGACTGATTTGCAAATGAAGAAACATATTTTTAAGAAGTTACTTCTGAGATGAAATACTTTCAAAGTAATCTGTTCATATAGCTTTGTATTTAGTATTACAATGGTAATGCCCACAGAACAGCACATACACCTTGAGATAAAACTGATGTAGCGGAGGAGAGACAAGACCCAGCAAAGCTCATTATATAAATGGCAAAGATGGCACATTTAGTTTAGCTGACATATGCAAAACCATATTTCAACCTCTGCCATCTAAAGCGAACATACACTGACAGTTTATTCAGATAGAATTTCTTAAAACTGAATAAGGAAACAAAAGATTAAATTTTATAGGACATAGCATGAATGGATTTGGCTATGGAAAAAAGTGTAGAGCCAGGTCGGCCAGCTCAAACTGATGCTGTTTGATCAGGATCTGCACATTTTTGCTGCTGAATCTTTTGTAATGTCTTAACACAACAGCATAAACATGAAAAAAGAAGACTAAGAATAAGAATTGGTTATAAACAAAACCCAGCATCACATGGATTAAAATAGCTTTAGAGAAGTTGCTGCCTTGTTGAGTGCTTGATACATAACACTGATGATTATGACGTTGTTGCTGTTCTTGTGGTTGTTGTTGTAAGAGTAGTGCTAGCAGTCCACTGTGAGACAGTGGTATCAGAGTGGAACAATCAGGAGAATACTACCATGTTTCATCCTCCGGAGTCCGTTGGAATAGCCCATGGCTAGTGAGAATTCATAAACTTTATTATCAAGAATGAATTATGGGAAAATATACATCCAATAAACTTGCTAACTGAACAAATTTTTTTTTTACTTTTGTATCTTCTTGATTTCTTTTGCTCTTTTGCTTCAACAAAGAAAGGTATGGTTAAGAAGGCTGGTGGTACTCACTCAAATATGCTCAATACACATGACTATAGCATGATATATCCTCATCATGAATGAACTACAGAAAGCTAGACAGGTTTAAACGAGCTGGATAACTGGAAATATTAGCTGGTAACTTTTGCATAAAAATGTTTTAACATGAATTTCTTAAGTAATAATTACCACATGATGATATTGTTTTTTCTTGTTACATCACACCAGCACAGTTATGACAAAATTGGCAATGTCTTACTAATTGTTGGTAGTAGAAGACCAGGTTATCATCATGTATGTTTTTATTTCACCATATTATGTACATATACACATGTATTAAAACAATACAGTTCAAATATGTGAGTACAATATGTTGTTTAAATGTGTCTGTACAATACTGTTTAAAGAATTTGTACAATTTAAATGTATTTATTAGGATATTGGATGTTGAACTTAATTATGACTGAATTCTAAAGCAATGCCTAAACATGATATTCCCTTCATTCATTTTTATTTATTGCTCATTTCTTTTTAGTAGATTGGTAGGTTTCTAAATGCAGCTATATGAGGGTAATACAAGTGCAACAGACCAATGCTTCACAGAATGGTATGAGAACATGACTTATATCAATAGATCACACTCCATCACAAACAGAACATAACCACGCCACTGCATACCTAACATACACACTAATGTATCATTAAATAACTACAGTATATCAATTAAAAGTTAAAACCAATACACAACATTAACTCTTAGCCGGCTATATCTGTCATTAATCAAATTAAATTCTGATTAGTTTGCTAACAAAATCTTGCACATGAAATAAGACATGTTGAAAGGGGAGCAAAGATAGCAGACACTGATCAGACATTTCCCTGTGGAAGTTGTCTGACCAGGATCTTCAAAATGTGCATAAGCCTGATCAATTCATGTTTAGCCGGCTAAAAGTTAATGAGAAAAATAATAAAAGAATAGGAATTTAATTTTACCTAACAGAATTAAAAAGTTATACTGAAATGTAGCTATTACAACAGTCTAAAAAAATGATGTACTTAAAATACCATAACACAAGCTTTATAATTAATTCAATTAAACAAATATACTTTTAGTTTAAAGTAAAACCTTACTTCAATATTATCTATCAGCAAAAGGTTTCCAGGTAAGATCTTTAATATGTTTTATTGGATGATTTTACATGTACATGCATGTAGTGAAACAGCGTGTAAACCTGTCATAATGACAACTTATTTATTTAGTGAATTAAGCATGTAAAAATGAATGATGTGAAATATAACTATGATCTAAAAGGCAAAGACTACTTTTTCCCCAAAAGAAGCTAAAGATGATCATTCCATCCAAGACCATGACCATTACTTGATTCCAAAGCAATTAAGCTTAATTCAGCCAATTAAAAACTGTCTTCATTAACAATTTGTGACAATAATTAAGTAATTGACAAACTGGCTAAATAATTAATCTATAATTAACAATATACTACAATTAATATAATAAAAGATTAAAACCACAACAAACTTGTAATTACTTAATTATGAATGACAATAGATGATATTCAATTAGTTATGAAAACTACCTATACAGGAAATAAATTACTTATAAATTTATGTATGACAACATAAAATACCTTTCTTAAATTACAACAGACCTGTAAGTAAATTCTTCATTTATTGGTTATTTTTTGTTTTTTTAAAGCAAAATGAGACAATAAAGACAACACATTTCGCTTTCATGAGCTTTAAGCGTGTACTGCAAACCACTGTGTTATTATAAAGAAGTATACATACCAGCCTTGCCTTTCTCACTGATGCTGTCCCTCTTCTCATTATTGGTAACATCAGGGGACATGGGTCTGGCTGCTGGGAGACTGGAGAGGTCTGGCTCAACGAAGTCCAGGGGACCTACAGACAGACACAACACTTTATACACATGGCTTCAAAACATAACAGATCCTCATTCATCCATTTATATATAACCAATACTAGATTTTAATCGGCTAATAACTTCATTAATTGGTTATAAAAGTAAACTGGTGTTTATCTAACATCAAAAAGTGTTGTTTTTTACATCACACTGACACAATTATGGTCAACTTGACAAAATCCAGTTATTTATTGGTGGCAGAGTACTGGCACACCACAGTTAATTGGAAAACCTTAACATAAGAAAATTCTCGCCGCGACCATGACTCAACACCATATAGTGAGGGGCAGTAGTGTTACAAGCCCCCATAAAAAGTGTATATCCTGATCAGGTTCGAATCTTCTTTAATTAATAATGGGATCTTGACATAAACTTAGCAACTAATAGTGTCAATCTTGATTGGGTTATAAAACAACTTTATGCAAAGCTAATCTTAGCAGTAAATAGTGCAGATCTCAGTCAAATTTGCTAACAACTCCATGCATAATTATTTTTTTTGTTGGTGTTCTTTTTGTTTCATTGCATCATCACAATTATGGTCATACTGGTAAAATCCAGCTAATTATTGGTGGAGGAAGACCCCAGACTTATTCCTGGGTAGAACAACAAGCACACCATGGGTTAGCTGGAAAAAGGAAATTCTTGTCTGACCGAGTCTTGAACCCCCACCATGAGGGGCTGAGGAGTTATGCACAGCTAATTAGACATATTAACAGACACTTAGAAATAAATAGTGTAGATCCTAATAAGATCTGGATCTTCATGATGACAACCGGTCCATAACTGCAACCAACTTTTTGAATTCTGTTAAGTTTTCCAAAGTAGTTATAGGTAAAATAATTCTTTAGTTATCATTTGACAATTTTTAAAATTTATCTCTAAAATCAAAATAATGTCAATATTGAATTTATTTAATGTAAAGTATATAGTGGTAATAATGTTACGGATTGTTATGACTCCATAAATAACTGCAAAATAAACATTGTGTTAGTAATACTGATAATCTTACTCACCTGAGCCTGAAGGAAATTATTTATTTGAAAAACACGGAGAAATAGGTTTAAAGAAAAAAATGCTTTAAAGTCTTTTTTGGTGTCATTTTGAAACAATTTATGATTGGAGACTGCTAATTCTCTTATTATTGTATAGTGGCTCCAACTGCTTAAAGCTGAAAGGACGTATTTCAAGCATGGTTGTTGTCATGGAAATTCGGGGATTTATATTGTGATGCTTTGTTAAAATTGTTGCAAAAACCCTTTAGTTTCACTCTGAGTGTTTATTAAATCCAAGACAAATTCCTTGAGTCATAGGGTCCCCATCTGCAGAATGTGTGTTCAGTTAAGATTAAAAATTTTGATTTCTCAGTATTTACTCATTACTTATTTAAGACATCACTGTAACATATCACTACCATAACCTTGCACGGTTAAAACAAATTGAAAGTAATGCACAATGACCCAGCAAGACGTATACTGGGAGCAAAAATTCGAAAAGCTTTGGCAAAATCTTAACTAATAGATGTTTTTGTAAGTGAAGCAATGTCACTGAGAGATTCTCAGTAATTGTGTAAGTCTATTTGCTGATAGGTAAGTCTATTTCTCCGTTATTGTGTAAGTTTATTTCTCAATTATTGTGTAAGTCTATTTCTAAGTAATTGGGTAAGTCTATTTCTCTGTAACTGTGTAAGTCTATTTCTCAGTAACTGTGTAAGTCTATTTCACAGTATCTGTGTAAGTCTATTTCTCTGTAATTGTGTAAGTCTATTTCTCAGTAACTGTGTAAGACTATTTCTCAGTAACTGTGTAAGTCTATTTCTCAGTATCTGTGTAAGTCTATTTCTCTGTAATTGTGTAAGTCTATTTCTCAGTAACTGTGTAAGACTATTTCTCAGTAACTGTGTAAGTCTATTTCTATGTAATTGTCTAAGTCTATTTCTCAGTAACTGGGTAAGTCTTTTTCTCAGTAACTTTGTAAGTCTATCTCTTTGTAACTGTGTAAGACGATTTCTCAGTAACTGTGTAAGTCTATTTCTCTGTAATTGTGTAAGACTTTTTCTCAGTAACTGTGTAAGTTTATTTCTATGTAATTGTGTATGTCTATTTCTCAGTAATTGGGTAAGTCTATTTCTCAGTAACTGTTTAAGACTATTTCTCAGTAACTGTTTAAGACTATTTCTCAGTAACTGTGTAAGTCTATTTCTCTGTAATTGTGTAAGTCTATTTCTCAGTAACTGTGTAAGTCTATTTCTTAGTAACTGTGTAAGTCTATTTCTCAGTAACTGTGTAAGTCTATTTCTCTGTAATTGTGTAAGTCTATTTCTCTGTAATTGTGTAAGTCTATTTCTCTGTAACTGTGTAAGTCTATTTCTTAGTATCTGTGTAAGTCTATTTCTCAGTAACTGTGTAAGTCTATTTCTCTGTAATTGTGTAAGTCTATTTCTCAGTAATTGTGTAAGTCTATTTCTCTGTAATTGTGTAAGTCTATTTCTTAGTAACTGTGTAAGTCTATTTCTCAGTAACTGTGTAAGTCTATTTCTCTGTAATTGTGTAAGTCTATTTCTCTGTAATTGTGTAAGTCTATTTCTCAGTAACTGTGTAAGTCTATTTCTTAGTATCTGTGTAAGTCTATTTCTCAGTAACTGTGTAAGTCTATTTCTCTGTAATTGTGTAAGTCTATTTCTCTGTAATTGTGTAAGTCTATTTCTCTGTAATTGTGTAAGTCTATTTCTCAGTAACTGTGTAAGTCTATTTCTCAGTATCTGTGTAAGTCTATTTCTCTGTAATTGTGTAAGTCTATTTCTCAGTATCTGTGTAAGACTATTTCTCAGTAACTTTGTAAGTCTATTTCTATGTAATTGTCTAAGTCTATTTCTCAGTAACTGGGTAAGTCTATTTCTCAGTAACTGTGTAAGACTATTTCTCAGTAACTGTGTAAGTCTATTTCTATGTAATTGTCTAAGTCTATTTCTCAGTAACTGGGTAAGTTTTTTTCTCAGTAACTTTGTAAGTCTATCTCTTTGTAACTGTGTAAGACGATTTCTCAGTAACTGTGTAAGTCTATTTCTCTGTAATTGTGTAAGACTTTTTCTCAGTAACTGTGTAAGATTATTTCTATGTAATTGTGTATGTCTATTTCTCAGTAATTGGGTAAGTCTATTTCTCAGTAACTGTTTAAGACTATTTCTCAGTAACTGTGTAAGACGATTTCTCAGTAACTGTGTAAGTCTATTTCTCTGTAATTGTGTAAGACTTTTTCTCAGTAACTGTGTAAGTTTATTTCTATGTAATTGTGTATGTCTATTTCTCAGTAATTGGGTAAGTCTATTTCTCAGTAACTGTTTAAGACTATTTCTCAGTGACTGTGTAAGTCTATTTCTCTGTAATTGTGTAAGTCTATTTCTCTGTAATTGTGTAAGTCTATTTCTCAGTAACTAGATATGCCTTATTTGTTAAACTGCTGTGGTTTGACTTTAATAGACTTGATGACATAATCAATTTGTTTGGCAAGGTTGAAATGATGAGTTAAGGGAGCATCAACTTCAATCAACACAATTTTGTACTTCATAGTAAGGGCTTTCTATATGGTAATTGTCTGGTAATGCTTATCATTCGCCCATTTTATTAATTACATTAAATAATCACATTCCATTCTTTTAAAACTGTCATTGTCTTTCAATTTTTTTATTTGCTAATGATTGATCATTTTTTTTGCTTTGCAGGATTAAGAAGTATTATTTTTATTTGGGGCAGTAATGTTTAAGTACCTTTCTATGCCTAATTCTATTCATTAAATAAATACTCTTGTGACAAGTGTTAAACAGATTGTCAAAACCTGTAACTTAAAAAAACAAGACTGTTACTTCAATTTCTTATTTAAATACCTCAATGGGAATACATAAAAGACTACTGTAGTTGTGCAACAACATTTTACTTTGGGTAATATTTTCGTAGTTTGGAATAGAATGGCCTTCAAATCTGAATTACAAAAAAGAATGCCACTGTAATTTGACAAATGTCCCCATAGATACAATGATTGCACTTGGTATACAGGACATATATTTAAGTTTATGGCAGTGAGACGCTTACGTTTGATCTAAATACCTGTACAGAATGGCAAAGTAATCGCTGAAGCATTTATGTAAACCATGAGAAGCCATTTATCAGGAATAACAGCAAACATCACCATTGGTATAAATGACTGCACTTGTTTATGATATGTGCCACACACTGTCATGTGCATGGCTAATGATAGATGTTGAAATTGATACTTCTGTGAATAATGTGGCAGTTAAGACACGATAATGAAATGGATGAACACACAGATAGACATTGACACAGATGTATATTTCTATGGCCACACTTTCGTTCTCTTTATAGTTGTAGTAGCTGCCTAAGATACAGCTTTATCAGAGATCAGTAAACAATGACAGATAACAACTCCAATACTCCTAGACACCTAAGTATCCATTTAAGTGCACAGGAGCCACACAGATGGACAATACAACTAAAACATGCTACCCTTCAGGGTCATATAAACACACCTTTAAATGGTGTTGCTAATATTTTAATAAAATACTAGTACTATCTAACAACACATTACTTCATGCTATATTATATACCATCTGTACAGTAAAGAATTACTAGTGCAACAAACAAAACAGTGGGATATTATATATTTAAAACAAGAGTCCACTTTTCTAGAGTTAGAATTAAAACTAAGTTTGTTGGAATATACATTTTTTTTATGTGGAGAAAAGAGGTAACTTAACACAGATTTACTACTGCTTTTATCATGACAGCATATAATAAATATATTACCTGAGTCAGTCTCTAATTTGGTTTGTTGTATTTAATATTACACGAGTCAGTCTCTAATTTGGTTTGTTGTATTTAATATTATGCGAGTCAGTCTCTAATTTGGTTTGTTGTATTTAATATTACACGAGTCAGTCTCTAATTTGGTTTGTTGTATTTAATATTATGCGAGTCAGTCTCTAATTTGATTAGTTGTATTTAATATGAGGCAAATAGAGGTGACTTATCATAAAAATAGTGCTGTCTTTACCATGATAGCATGTAATTAACATGTTACATAAATCAGTTACTTATAAAGCAACTACATACAAAAGTCATGTCTTTTAGATGCATTGCTTTTACAAACATTTTTTTCTTTTGTAACTAGGGTTCTATTCATCAATATAAAACATTACCCCTATAGATAAATGCATGACCCACAAAATAATACATGTAATAAAGTGATATAAATGGAAATAAAAAAATTACCTGAGGGTATGTAAGGATCAACATGAAACTGCATCTAATCAAGTTTTATAATTATCTTTATGTTATAAAGTTATTTTAAAGACATTAAGTTTGTTTACTGTAGCTATCATCCAGCCAGTCTTTACCTGTGCATAAGCCATATTAAAATAATGTTTACAATATATTAAAACTTTCATTTAAGTTTACTTAAAACATCTTTACAACTTTACTCTTAAAATAATTTACAGAAGAGCCTTAAATACTCATCAAAAGATGCAGAGTCCATGTGTTTTGTTTGCTTGCTTTCTTGTGTTTGTTTTTTGGGGATATTTTTTATTTCTCTCACTTACTAAAACATAAAGGGATCTGGATATAGTGGGTATAAATATTGCTGCAAACAAAAAACTCCAGGTAACCTAGGTACAACAGTAAGTAGCAATGTACCAAGACCTGTATGTATACCTGTGTACTCCCAGGTGTGATTGGCTGAACAAACAATACAAGGTGTGGGTTAGCACATCAGAACAAGGTACTGGATAGGCAATAATGTGATGGGACGGTTCCTGAACTGTTTGTCTGATTTCTATCCAATCAGTGTAAGCGTATGTAACCACATGGTCAACATTTATCCTAACTTACTAAAAGAATACATGCTTTTTTTGTAAGTCCTAAACATAGGTACGTATACAAAATGTCACTTTAAAATTGAGGGAGAAGTTACATACAAATTGTGGAACCATCTGATTAAACATTAGGTAGGCAATCAGGAAAATTATTTGGTTAGACAAGCAAATAGCAAAAGATTAATGAACACTACAACATGCCTGTGTGATTCTGAGAAGGAGAGTTTGTATTTTGTTTACATCCATCTGAAAATATCCATTTTGATTTGTCTATCAAATTTTTACCATCAAATGAAACTGACACTGCAATGTTAAGTTTATCGTTAAAGAAAAAGAAATTGATTGTTATCCAATTTAGCAAGTTGATTAATCCTGCAGTGATTAATGTCATAAATAGAAGTATATTATTAAGTTCCAAAAGCCAAATTACTGAACAGAATCTATAACTAAAGGCCTTTTTTAAGTCAAAGAAGAGCTTTTAGAAACATTTATTTGAAAGTGCATCTTGTTAATGGAGCTCATGCATATCTTGTCAATATAAAGCAAAAGTAAATTCAGAGCATTTTTTTTAAACTAACAATGTTGCGACGCAAACAACTTCAAAATGCTGACCTGGCTTCTCCTTTCCAGTTGCTTTTGCATCTATGAATGTGTCCAACAGCTTTTGAACTGTCAAAGAATCACAGCTGTTTCTAAACTCCTCCTGGGCCTAGTCAAAACAAAGACATCAAAACATGAAAAAGTAATCAATGATCTTTATTGTCGACAAGTATATAAAAAGTAATCAATTATCTTTATTGTACACCAGTATATAAAAAAAGGCAATGAATTCTCTTTTTTCAAACCAATATGCAAAAAATAAACTAATTATCTTTACAGCAAATAGGTTAATGACAAGTCAATCAATTATCATTTTAGACCAATATATCACATTTTTGGTTAAAGATTCTATTGGTTTGTTTTCTGTAGAACTATGGACTGACACAATTATTGTCCTTGTGGCAATGTCCAGCATATTATTGGTGGAGGAAGACCCCAGACACATGTCTAAACCAGAAGCTTCCATACCTGGAGCCTACGTTTTTTTTGTATAACCAGGTCTAATTTAAGTAAAAATGAAGTGAAAGGTTTAACTTTCTTATATTGATTACTTGCTTCGAAAGACAAAAAAATTATCCTTCCATTTAAATCTAAATTATAACAATCCTTAACTAAATCCTAGCATAATAGTGTAAACATTATTTTTATCTAAGGCAAAGCATTTACATGTTTTTGTTCTTAAGTGTTTTAAGCACCCCAATCGGTCCATATTGCTGACCGACCGTTCCAAAGCAATTCCTGTCAGCTTTGCTCTTTTTGGTAAATGACTCGTCACAGATTAGTTCTTTTACATTTGGGTTGCATGTAAATATCTTTGTCCTGTGCCTTTTCAAATTTTGGTATATACTGCAATGCTGACAGGACTTTGTCATATATTCTTACTACAAAAATGAAATTAAAGATATTAAAGAATAGATCAGTAGACATCACTCACCTGCCCAAACAACACATGCTCATTGTGCAAGGCTCTGGCATATGTGTCTATGAAGTCTTTCATCTGACATATATGTTCTTCTTCTAACTCTTGGAAATGCTTAAACATGAAAAAAAGCATGTCAAAATATTAAAGATAAAATATCTAAACTGTTTTAAAGTTCATATGATATTAAACATAATATTCAAGTATTATGCAAATTTTCTTATTTAAATTTTACATTATAATGCATTGACATTAATTGCATTAATTATCAACAATAAAAAAAAAAAAAGAAGCATTAAAGTATTCAAAATTGTATTTTTTAAGTCAAGTTTAGTGTAAAAAATGTTACTTGAGACAGGCAACAAATAAACACTTACTGTGCAGGAATCATTCATCTTATTTTGGAAATCATCCCTGATTGTTGCATATTTCTCCACAAGGTTTTTGTAATCTTCCCCTGAAAAATACACCCAACATCTCATATAACATGATCTTAGCAGTATTGATAACCAGCTAGCAGAAACAACCCTTCATACTTCATTTCTGAATTAACCAACATCATTGTTTGTTTTTATTACTACACAATCATCTTCATATTGGCAACGTCCAGTAAATTATTGGTGGAGGAAAACTCAAGACATATGTCTGATAGAGCCACCAGGACATGTCAGCAGAAGACCTCACAAGAAAGGTCTCATCCCAAGGTGACTAACATATGGTATGGGAGTAAGGCATTAAAAGATGGCAACTCTAGTGCACCTTCATTAATAGTAACTTCTTCGTTTTTGTTTAACAGCTCACCAACAACAATTCAATCAAAGAGATTATGTTCAATTTAAACAAATTTAGGATGGTCTTTACTGTAACAGCATTTAGTGAGCACAAGACAGCAATACCACTTCCAATTTACCACCCAAGACTCTTGTATACATAAGGAAAAATTGCAATCCAGACAATGTTATGGCAGTTATTATTCTACATACTGCAATACACAGGCCAGTTATCAAGGATGTTGGTGACTTTAAATAACAAGAATGTTGGTGATAACAAATGACAATGATGTATCTGTTATTACATGACACTAATGTGAAAATATAAATGAAAAGAATTTTGGTAGTAGTAATAATAATAAAGAATGTAGGTGACTTTAAATGAAAGATTGTTAGTGAAAATGAAATGATAAAAATGTTGGTGGAAAATAATTGAGAAGAATGTTTGTAACAATAAAAGGCAAGTCCCCAAATTAGACAAAAGAAGCTCAATCATACTTACTAGCTTTCTTGTACTTTGTTTCTGACTGAAAGCAAAAGAATGTACAATATAACAAGAGTTTTCAATAAACATCACACTCTCTATTTTCAGGGCTAGGTAGTTTTAATGTTACTGACCTTAACAAAAATCTTAACCCACACAGAATATTTTGTCAAAAAAGGGTCATAACTGTACCAAAATGAATTTAGCAGTTACCTGCCCTAAGGACATGCCTTCTGCATTTGATTGTGAACAGGTATTCCAAGTTTGAAGTTAATCTCTAATTGTTTCCAGAAATCTTAAAACAAATGTTAACCAATGGCAATGCCGACAAGACTCCGGAAAGTAACTCCACTTTTTTTGAAAAACAAAGCTAAGAATCAAGTACATGAAGAATAAAAAACGAACGGTTACAAATAAAAACAAAAAGAAAAAAAGAAATTTACTGTACTTTATAAGACTGTTAAATAGTCTATGGTAGCCAAATATTTCTCTGTAAAATTAGTTTTGTCAACAAGATTGTTTTACTACACAAACACATAAAATTGCTGATAAAGAAACTGATGATTATATTATGTTCTAAGTGAATAGATGCTCCATGGGCATTTTCTAAAATAGCTTTAATTTTCAAAATTGAAAGAAGCAATAAACCACATACTTTATTATTAAAATACCATGAAATATCCAATTATGCATACACACCTTTTCAATATCCTTTGGAGATGCATTTTCTCTTTTAAGCCTTTCCAACTCTAAGCATCGTGTGTGGTACAACTCTTTTGACTGAAATATAGAAAAGTATAAAGGGTAGGACCTTATTATCCTTCTTTTTAACCATGAATTCAGTTAAAACTTTTTTATTTATCAGTGAGATGGAGAGTGTGTTCAAAGATAAGGAGCTGCAATTACTGTAATGAGAGCTGTCTGATCAGAATTTGCAATATTTTAGCAATATCTCTATGTTTATGTTTTGCACATATCTACAGATGACTAAAAATGACTAAGAATGTGTATGGGTTATTACTGAAATGAAGCAAAAACAAGTGTTGTGTAGGCTGTTTTAGTGTTAGTTACCCTGTGTAGAGCTGTGGTTGTGTTCTGTATAGACTGCACTACATCCTGGGTAGCTGATTCTCCCTCCTTCATCTACCAACAAAACAATGCATATTAGTATGTCAGTCATAAAACAAAATATCAAAGTATAGTTGCAAGTCATTTATATTCTGGTAAAAGTACTTGTCACAATGAACAAGTAACACATTTATATTGATGTAATTAGTTAAATAATTATCCCATGATATTATATACAATAAAAGAAGCATTTTATTTGCTTTTACTTTATACATGCCATCATAAATGTACAGTAAAAAAGTGGAATCAACAGTTCCATGTATTTGTGTACTTACAGTTTTATGTCTTTTATGTTGATCTTCACTGTAGCGCACAATATCTTTAATCAAGTCTGACCAAGTATGTACAAGTTGCATATGTAAGCTGGCAAGTTTTTCAGCAAGAGTTTTCAGTACTGTCCAAAAGGGAGAAAATGTCCTGAAAATTGAAGATACCAATAAAACTTAATTGCTAATCACACAAAACACAAAAATTAAAGCAAGGGATGGTCATTCTGTAAAACCTGTTAGTCTGTGACCAGTCTTTGCAGCAAACTGACTGTTTTCATAAACAATAAAAAATCCTATACCTAACATATAAGGTCTTATAAAGACAGAATTTTTTAACATCTGCAGAACCTATTGGTGAGGCAAGTAACCTCCCTACTCCCTCCCCAACCCCTGATCACAGCAGGAACACGTAATTGGTGTATTTTATGCAGGCATTTAATTGGGTTAAGAGGTTGTAAACAATAAGTCACACTTGATGCAAATGTGCTTACTGCACTTCCATTATTCAGCAGGCTTAATGACAGCCCTTTTTTGTTACCATGGCAACCTGGGACTGTATGCACCCACCTAACCACCACTACTCTCCCCCAGCCCATTATCCCCTTCACTGAGAAGCCAGATAAGGCCACATTCATTTTCCAATGCCTTAAAAATATACATATAAAGTATGTTCTTTGCTAATTTAAGAAAATCTGAAATGATATTGTCATCATTAAGAAAAGAAATCAATACTTTAATATATATATAAAGTATGTTCTTGAGCAATGTGGATCATTTCTTTTACACAAGCAAGGTGCAAGGTAACATATTAATAGAATTACCCGACTTGGTTGTTCCCTGCTGCCAACTTTGCCAGTTTGAGCAGCAGTTTACTGTAGGTTTCCTCCACCTGACAGCTGAAACAGAAATAGGGTTCATAAGCTGCAGACAGAGTGATAGATATAAGCTTCATAAGTTACTGATATAGGGTTCATTACTTACAGACATAGGGTTGATAAGTTACTGACAGGGTTTATAAGCTACCACAAGGGGTAATAATTTATAGACAGGTTTCGTAAGTTAGAGACAAAGGGTTATATATTACAGATATTATAATTATAAGTTACAGACAGGGTTAAAAGTTGAAGACATAGGATTATAAGTTACCAACATAGGATTCATAAGTTACAGAGAAATAAGAAGCTGAAGTAAATCATCCATAGTCCTCAGGGTCTAATAACAAAAAGGCCTGTGCCACATATCTGATTATTTATATTCGAAAAGTGATCTTTCTTCAGAATATTTTTTAAGCAATTATATTAAATGTTAAGGAAATGACGATTAACAAAGTTATTGTAACAATGTTTTTGAAATGAATTCAAGGGATCATGATGATGAAGAGACAGACAATGCAACTTTTATATGCCTCTCTTCATAGGGATCAAAAAGAAGAAAAAGTATTAATTGTATCATACAAACAGAAAGCATAAAACATACCTTTCACGAAGGAATTCAATGAGGTCTTTAGTTGAGGTCTGACCATGTTTCATGTTATGGTACAGCACAAAAAACCCATTGTTCTTACCTCCCTGCAAGAAAAAAAGATTTTACCTATAAAATATGTCCAAACAAAAATGACAAGACCAAAAATCAAAGGCTTTCGTAGAAACAGCTGCTTATCTGGTTTGTATGTTTTGTTTTTTGTTATATCACACTAACACATATGATCATATCGTATATGTCCTGTTATAATTAGTGGACAAAGACAAAAAACCTGTCTAGTTAGAACCACTGACACTCTACAGATTAGCTGAAAAAGCTTCACACATGAAAGTTTTTACATAGATCAGGACTTGAACCCGGTGGGGAAAGGCTGAGGAGTTCAAAGTCAGTGACTCTAACCTTCTTATCATGGATGAAAAATGAGCTGTCTATGTGTTTTAATACTATAAGGTTTTAAACAAATTAAATGAATAATCAGAGCTCTGTTAAAATGTTATTTAATGTTTTTTCATTATGATTTTTTTAAAAAGGAGCTCATGTACTCCCTGTCTGAAAAAAAGAGATGTTCACCTCAAATCATGAACACTCAGTATTTTCAGTTATTTAACATTTGTTTTATATACTTTATTTTACAGTTCTTATGTATTAAACTGTTCAAGTTAACATACAAAAGAAAAATTAACATTAATTATTGGTTACTTGGTGTTGTTAATTCTGTAATAGTCAACCATACATAACATTTACAATAAAGGAAAGATGCTGAACAATAATGATTAATTACCTTATAATCAATACATTATACAGGGAGTATAGTACATGTAAAATTTTAAAGCTGTGTATTTAACCAATGCTTTCCTCCAGACATGCATTATGTATTCATCCATATCAACAACAGTCCCTAAAATGATGATACATGTTTTAAAAAAATAAAATATGTAACACTGGTTAAGCATAATCCCCACCTTTCATTAAATGGTATGTGTGTGTGTGGGGGGGGGTTATCTTGTCAAGTGAAAAGAATAAACTTTTCGATGACTGCCTCGTACACAAGTAGACGAAGCACATTATTAGCATCTCAATGAATGAACACTTGGTACGCATAAAGATTAACAGTGATCTGTTCAGAGTTTCTCTGGATTACAATGGAGAAGCTCTGCCTCCTAATATGGTATGCATTTTTACAACCCAGATATTCTTTGTGCATGCATCTGTTGCAAATTAAGGTATATAGAAACTCCTAGCCTAATTAATATGCTGACATATAGAGAAATAATGCGTAAAAATATGCATATTTCATCATTTCTGAGAACCCTCCATGAAAAAAATTGTTGTTTTTTTTTAAACAAAATTTTACATTGTAAATGTCCATGTTCAACAATATCCATAACTGGCATAGTAAAATCAATATTTCTGTGAAAATAAATTGTTTATATTTGCCAGTTGTAATATATAATAGGAAAGTCCCATATTTCAAATCACACAGAGATTGCCAAATCAATGATAGCCATAAGACATTAAATGATGTCAAATATAGATAGTTTCCACATCAGTGAAAATCCCCTATCTTGGCAGCCATCTTTGATGGTAACTTCAAGGGATTTTCATATGAAGTGTATAGAAGGGTAAATTTTATTTTCTTGTAATTTCTTCATTTGTGGTCCAAAAATTAAAAGCTATACACCATTGGAAAGCTCTTGAAATGCATACTTTTAGAATACAATATTGTGACAATTGATAAATGGACACAGAATTAACACACAGAAATATATAAAAATATTGGCCCATACTTAAAACAAAATGAACAGTGTATCATTTTCGGTTGTATTTCTTTAACCTTTTAAACTATCAAAATATAGTTTTGATATTTAAATGCTTTATAAAAGCTGATAAATTTTATATAAAATTCAGTAAAATAGACTGAAAAATAAAAACACAGTGGTGAGTATAATACAGCACATATTTCCCTATTTTGGCCTGCATTAGCTTCTGCCCATAAAGATGGATGCCTAAAACTGTCTATTACAAAAACCAATACAAACTCAAACAACATGTCTCCAGTTTAGAAGGGTGTGACAAGAGTATTTAAGTCTCAGTGAGCATCTTTTGATGCTGACAATATCATTTATTTAACTGATAGCATGTGTTAAGTTCAAAATTAAATGAACTGGCGTGGTAATGCTGGTCATTGTGGCTTTATCATTTATTAATTTAGTTCAGCCAACACTGGCTATATTATCTGTCTTGAGTTAAAGTTCATCTCAGAATGGATTATGATCATTAATCAGATATATGACAAATATACCGGAGTGATAATAGACCATATGCAACATGCACATGTTTTAAAGGTCTGATCAACTTAGTCTTGGATATATCAAGAGGGTTTAATTTCACAAAACATTTATAATTGTATAATATTATATATTAACAATAAACTATTACTAAATAACTAACCATGCGTTCTATTTTACAGTATAAGTTTAGTTAGTTTTTTCAGAAAGAATTGGCATAGTGATTGGTTGTACATAATCAGTCCCCGTGTTGAGTGACAAGGGAAGTTAAGAAGTGGGAGGTGACGTCTGTTTCCAGTTTATCATACAAGCTCTAATCTATGCAACTGCAATTATGATCGCGATTTTGTTCATGCTAATGTTTATTGCTACATATAAACTGCTTATACATTTATGCACATACCCAAAAGCTTTCTGCAAAGGTCGTCATTGTGTCTAAGACTGAAATTGTTTTCACATCATCAAAAAAGATGGCGAATCCTTATTTTGACATGCAGTGCGCATGCGCCAGAGGAACACAAATCGCCGGCACATATTATGACATTTGACGGTAAATATCCCGGTACCATATGGATAAAATTATTTGTAAATAAATATATATATATGTAGTTTTCTTTAGAAAATTTTGGCTGAAGCGCAAACGGTACAATATATATATACAACTATACGTTATAATTTACAACGTCCTTTTCACACCTAACCTAAGCTTCTTAACAAAACGTATTGCGGCCTTACAATTACAGTCAAAGGGCGTTAACAACTACAAATTAAAGTTGAAAAATAATTCGTTGTTTCTTCCCCTTGGCAATAAAGCCGTAAATATAACACTCCCAAAAATGCATTTTGAGATCTACAGATAAGAAAAACTGAGCAAGGTTTTAACTTTTTTCTAGAGAAAAAAAAACAAAAAAACACTTTAAATATGTAAAGAAATATATTCCAACACATAACTTCAGGGGGCCTGCTGATATTAAAGTAAAAGAAAAATATGAAAGTCCTGACATTCTGTAAGCTTTCATTTACGAGGCATTTTTATAGTCAGATGAAGTGGGCCTGAAGGTAGAGCGTCTTGATTTTCAGTGTTATATTTTTATATGTAAATATTATATAAATATCAATAGATTTTCTTTTTAATAAATACACGGTTGTCCAGAAGTCTATGAGTTAGCAATGGCCAGAAGCCGTGCAGCTCCTATACTACTGTTTGCGTACAACTGGGACCAAATGTTTACAAGCAATTCTGACTGACTGAGAACTATTTTAATGAGGGTCTATTCGCCCTGTTGAGGGCTTTTTCATGACCCCGCTGTTGTATTCCAAAAAAATTGCCTAAAGTGGGCCCTAATTAGGTACCTAGTTTATGTACCCATTTACTGAAAAAATGGTTTAATTTGGTATTTTTTTATCCTAAGGGGGATTGAGCATGTTTTGAGTGAATTCACCTCCCTAATTTCTGGCTCGCTCCCCTTACACTAGGTTCTAATGAGGTTAATTTATTTTATTTTTACCATAAAAAGGTTCCCCGTTTCGGCGTACCTCTTCCCCTAACGAAAATGTGAGATAGTGGGGAAGGGGTGCACCTTTTAGGGACCTGTATAGCTAATAAGCTGGGTATTTCATAGTTAGTTACGGTAGATAGTTTAGACCCAAGTGTTTGTTAATGTTTGATGTCTGGACGCCCGGGGCCCGACCGCCCACTAAACCATCTTCCTTGCCTTACATGATGTAATGTATATGTCACGAAAGAAGTCCCCGGCTGGTGGTATAAGGTAATGCTCGCCTTTGTTTACTACTTAATTTAGGAGAATTTATACAAATCTAGAGTATGTTAGGCGGCCGTTACCTTACGGTTTTCCCTATTCTACCACACACACAATCCATGCTCTCAAGGTTCTCATACACTCGATCATGCTTATCACTACCAAGTCTACATATGCTACTCTACGCATTTCTATACTATGTACAGCAGTGGAAGGGTTTTTAAAAAAAAAAAAATTTTTTTATTTTTTTCCCCCACTGTCCTAAAAATGCAAAAACATTTGTTAGAAGGGGGTAGACATAAGCATGTTATAACATAGTAATATATATTACATAAAGATATGTTGATAGGCTTACTGAACCTTGATGGTTAGCCTTTGTTTATACGGACCCCCTAGTGTGCTTCCGTTTATTTAGCATATCCAGGTTCTACTTAGAGTTAATATGTATAGGGTCTATTCTGATGTTGAATCCTATGTGGGTTTCGTACTAATGAGCCCGGGTTGCCGTTGTTTTTACGGGGCCCTTAGGGGGCGCCCGTTTATTTGGCAACCCAGTATAATATATTATTGGATTATTGTTGTAGGGTGTTATTGTGGGGTTTTCTATGTGACTTTTTTAGATGGGGTTTTTCAGGTGCCTTTGTTTTTACGGGGTCTTTATGAGTCCACCGGTTATTCAGCGACCTGCCATCTATTGGATATCATTTATATTTTAACAACCTTATGTTTTGCAGCTTAATGTGTCTTATTTGAGTGAGTGTGTGGTGTCTTACTTATATATTTTCTTATCCTTTTTATGTAATATTATGACCATGCTGGGTATGCGAGCGGATTGACCTACTTTGTGCTAATTTATTTCGCTTAAGCAATTCACTTGTAGTTTTGGTATATATACCATCAGTTGTACGACCTTTAAAGGTCAGGGCCGTAGCCAGCCTTTTTGCAAAGGTAAAGGAATGGGAGCGGGGGAAAAGCACAAGCCATAATTTTCTGAGAACATGCTGTTGTTGTGCTTGTTGTGCTTGTTTAAAATGTGCAGCCCTTTTTTCAAAGACTACCTCAGCTTCATACAAGAGCCACTTAGTTTTTGCTTGATGTTTTTTTTCAGACAAATTTTTTAATATTTAAAATAAATAACACACTTTTGTATTTAAAATATTAAATATTTTTTGTAACATTTCCTAAGGCCCCTAATACAATGTGCAAACAAAACAGTCATCTTTTCTAGATTGGCGTGGATCTGTCCATACAATTATACCATTTTGTTCCCTTTACATTAAACAATATAATGACATACATATGCATAGCGTCCACGTTATATTTGTATGTATTAAAGGCGACGATAATATGCTATGTGAGGGCGAATACAGTGGGACAACCGGATTGGGCTAATGGAACGCGGTACATCCCGCAGATTACACTTTACGTAATCAACACCAGGTGGCGGTGTATGCAATGGACAATGGCGGATGATAAACAATTAGCGAAAATAATATTCTCATTTACATGTTTAATAACGGTCCTTAAATTAAGTTTGCATTCCGCTGGTAAGTACACAATGTAAATGTTTCGGGAAAAACTATGTTTGAATTTTAATGATTTCAGAAAACTGTGACTCATGGGAATATTTAATTTGTCGACTGTGGATCGTCGTTGACCTATTTCTACCAACTCTCAAACTCTGTGACTCAGGCTAGACCCAAGACAGCTTAATTTATTAACATTGTGTGCATAATCGAGGTTAAAGATATTAAAAACCTAAAAAACTAAAAATTATTTTTTAATATTTTGACTTGACATAATCTGAATGATTGAGGTCTTATTTATTAAGAAGACTTAGCTCCTCTTGCAGAATAAAAATGCAAAATGTGGCACCTCAGTCAAGTTTGAATAACTTGCTGAACAATATGTAATTACAATCAAACCTGACCATGCGACTGCCCCTAACCTGTGACAACTTGCTCTCTACCACCACTTCAAAGTCTCAAGCACAAATTTGTTCTTTATTTGACACGTAATAAATGACCACCTGTTATCTGCACCCAGCGACCACTTACCAACGAGTCAAACATACTTTAATAGACCCCAATAGACAACCTCTCAAAGATTGGAGATTGTCTCCAGTCAGGTACGACTGCGTAATCCGCATAATTAACTGAAGTGTCATTTTCTCTTCACATCTTTTAACCAAACCATATCTGCGCTTGTTTGGGACTCTACTCGCTAAAATCAACTCCGTACTCAAGGTAAAGCAGGTATGTTGATGCAAATTCAGCTAAGAAAAAAATGCACATCATGATGCGAAAACTATGCCATCACTGAAAAGATAAAGATTATGGTTAAATTATGTTAATGAATTATAAAATGGTTTACCGGAAGTGCATTGCATAATAGAATCATGTGTATATTTTTGTTCGTAATTGACATCGAAATAAACACAAATGTCCTTTTATACTCATGCTAACAAAAACGGTATCAATGTTTGCAAATTGCGTGTTGCACTTTAGTGAGTCTCGTTGGTTGGATTGTGTGAATAAGGTAACCTTATGTTAGGTACGAACGTTAGCTAGACCTAACTGTTTTTAAATTATTTACCTACCATGGATTCCCTAACTTGGATTGATGATCAAGTAACTGATTATGTTCACCTTACTAAATATTTGTTTTGCTAGAAGTTAATTGTTCTCTGTATGTTGTTGTTTTAATTTATAATTTTTCTTAATTAAATGTAGACTGAATATAATAAAATTTTACCATATAAGTAATTGTTTTCAATGGGTTACTAGATTAACCGAAATCGGTGGAAAACCCGAAATCGGACTGAAATCGGCTTGAAAAAAACGAAATCTGCCCGTTTTTCTAATAAATGTAAAAATATATTTTGAAATAAATGTTGTTTGGCGTTTACAAGTAAAGATATTAATATTGAGAAGGAAATTGGTTAACCTAATGCAAGTAAAAGTTTGTGTAATAAAGCCAACATTGAAATCATGTACTGTATACGCGCGATCGTCGAACCGAAGTACTCCAAAGCCGTGGGAATATAAATAATGTATAATGTAGAACTTTATGCTCTGAGATATTTCCCCCAAAACTGTAACTTACCGGTAAAAATTTACTCCGCAAATCATATCTCGAAAGCCAATTTTTTACCAAACGACTGCAAACCATTTTGATTCTGTTCACTCAGACAAATTCTCCCAACCTATTCTACATTGTAAACACATGCGACTCAATGACGTCACATCAAGGGAATTGTCGCGCGCTTGATAGTCTGAGTGTGATGAATGCTCAAAACTGCTCCACTATTTGACCTCGTGTATTGACTCAATAATTACATGTTACATATACTACATAAAATTATCTGTACTATTTGCATTAACATAATAAATTTGACCTAATGTCTCAGTAACACACATACACCAAGTTTATTTGGAAAATAATGTTAACCTGTTACGAAATAGGCTGATTCCGGTAACAGTGAATTCAGCCCGATATTCAGACGTTTTATACCGTATCATAGCGCTTCGTCCAAGACGTTCAGTCTTCCGATTTCGATTCATAATTGCTTCTTGTTGATGTGATTACAACGATATCACAGTTTCATGAAATTTTGATACAACTTTAATGATATATTAAAGAAATATTGCGCCGCTTTGGAGTACTTCGATTTGCCGACCGAGCGCATACATGATTTCAATGTTGGCTTTATTACACAAACTTTTACTTGCATTAGGTTAACTAACTTCCTTCTCAATATTAATATCTTTACTTGTAAATGCCAAACAACATTTATTTCACTATAGATTTTTACATTTATAAGAAAAACGGGCCGATTTCGTTTTTTCCAGCCGATTTCGTTTTTTCCGCCGATTTCGGTTAATCTAGTAACCGGTTTTCAATCGTGAAAAATTGAATGCATGTCAGTTAAAGTTAGTTTCTATCATCATCTTTATCTATATCATCACTACCAAAACCATCATCATCATCATCACTGGCATCATTGCATCATGATAATATAAATAAATGTATCAATTATACAAACACAATATGCCAATAGTTGTGGTTCTCATAAAAAAATAACCATGTTGCTTTAAGAGACCACCTGTCTTAAGAGACCATTTTAGTCCTGTCCCATGCTATCTTTTAATACAGGTTTGACTGTATAATGATTTTAGTTTTCTGCAACAAACTAACTAACAAACTGTGTTTTTCATTTTGCCCGATATGCTAGGTTGTATCGCCCCTGTAATAAACCCAAATAACCCCAAAATCTGTAGCCAATTGTGAAATTATATATGTATTTATGGTTTTAGATGGTGCATTATGTGATCAAGCTGGAAAATTTGGATGGAAGTGTCGGTTCACGTGCAACTGTGCCAACAATGCAGACTGTGATAAAGATACAGGGCACTGTCATAATGGCTGTAGGGAAGGTTACTATGGCAACAGCTGCTTGTTCTGTAAGTTGGTAGAATTTATTTCTAAATGTTTTGATATATCTAAGGGAAGATTTAAAAGTGTCTGTTTCTGTCACATAAGATTTCCATGGATGATGGATAACAGTTGTACAATTGGAACCTTTATATATTTAGATACGTTCTTTTGCAATTTGCACCAAACAACTTGTCAATTCATGACAAAACATTTTGTCTATTTTCAGTGGATAAGTACATATATGGTCTTGAAGTAGGTGCCCTCTACACTGGCAAGTATGGGAAGGTATCAGAAACTGTGAACTGTATACCGTGGAGTGAGGCAAAAATCTCAACAAAAGATTACATTTTCCCGGATAGAGAAGTGCCAGGTCCCTACTGTAGAAATCCTGCACGAGTAGACAACCCGGTCCTTTCAGTTAAGCCTTGGTGTTTTACCAATAGTAGCTTTGAGACATGCAGGGGCTTAACAGTGCAAAGTAAGTATGAATTATTATTGTTTTGTTGTTATGCTTCTTCCAAAAGAATGGTGAAGGGGCATTCAGAATCACCCTCTGTCTATCAATGTATCCAGATATTTAATTTCCAATCTAGAAATTCTATATGGAGGCAACAGATTAATTAAACTATAAACTATGTAAACTATACAAAACGAGGGTCTGCTGACTTGCATTTCATTTCAGTCAACTAGTTTAACATTGTCAGTATTCAATGAATACAAATGTTGGATCCTTATAATCACAACACCAATAAAGCAGCTGCTTTTGTTACATATTACTTTGGTATGGGTTTTCCGTAAGGGAAGCAACCTCGTTGCAGGAAACAAACATTTGCGACACAGTAACTAATTAGTGGGTTATCATAAAACAATATTCAATTATTTACTTATTAGCTGGGAAATATGCTGTAATATTGACCAAAAAATCGTTATTGACCTCGGCTGTTGCCTCATTTTTTGGTCAATATCACAGCATATTTCCCAGCTAATAGGTAAATAACTGTTTTATTTTATGAACTATAAATAGTAAATAATAATTAATTTTTATTTCTTTAATTATCATCTTAACTTAAATGCAAGAAAATAGTTTACATTGTTGACTTCGTGAATATTGTGTGTCTGGAACGAGTATCCCTCAATGCGTACAATTCTAAGGAAGTTTAGTAGATGCGCGCGCATAATATTGATGGAAATTTCACATTCTATTAATAGACTGGTTAATATCAGCGAAAGCGGGTCGATAACTATGTTTATTGACTTGTCTAGTTTGTGGGTGTGACCAATTGTGTTGCGTCTATTTATAGTTCATGTGATAATGAATGTTACTTACTGGATACATATCAGGAAATAAAATCTTGATCATATGTTGCAGTTTGTCCTGACTACATGTTTGGTAAGACCTGCACAGCTGAATGCCACTGTGAGGATGTGACAGAGGTATGTCATAAGGGGACAGGAGCCTGCGGAAAATGTTTCCCAGGATGGCTTGGACTCAACTGCTCTCAACGTAAGTCAAACTTTGTGCTTATATTGGTATGAATGCTATCAATTTTATCATTATTATCACCCTACTGTAGAATATAGATGTGTATATATGCGGGGAAGGGGGCGGGGATGAGGTAAGTGTCTTTCAGCTGTCCTGCAGTGAGCCAGTGATTTTACCCAGATATGTCTTTGGTCTACCTCTACAAATAACAAGGTGGACATTGCGTATGTGGCAATATATGTTGGTGCTAAACAAAGAATTTTGTAATTATTGACTACCAGATACTGGCTGAGGATGTTATAATTATTTAATTCCAGATACTCGTTGAGAGGATTTTGTGATTACTGAGCACCAGATACTGATTGAAGATTTTATCATTATTGAGTACCAGATACTGGTTAAAGATTTTGTTATTATTGAGTAGCAAATACTGATTGAGGATTTTGTAATTATTGAGCACCAGATGCTGATTGAAGATTTTGTAATTATTGAGTGCCAGATGCTGGTGGAGGATTTTGTATTATTGACCGCTAGATACTTTTTGGAGATTTAGTATTTTCTCTGTTAACAGCATGTCCTCAAGGTCGTTATGGAGAAAACTGTGCGCACCAGTGTGGCCATTGTCTCAATGATCAGTGTGACCATGAAACAGGCAGCTGTCTGGCTGGTTGTGAACCAGGATACTATGGTGTTAACTGTGTAAACAGTAGGTTGTAATTCCAGCCATTAATCCAAACATTCTTAAGCATGTTAATGGTCAAGTAATTGGTCTTAGTAATATTTATCTTTATCATCTAATACTAACCTTGACTATTCAAGTGCTTGGCAATGATTTTAGACAGATTTTCGGATTTTAAACTTTTTATTTGTTTTGACTGATTGATTTTATTTTACTTTAAAGTGACCCAACAACTGTTCAAGTCAAGTGTTGTAGCTTTCCAGCCCAAATATTAAAAAAAACTTTTTAACATAGATTGTTTACACTTTGCAAAAATAGGGTCTGAAAGGTTATGTTATTGATTTAAGTTAGGTAATTTTATTACATATTGAATGAATTTCAGAATTAATGTGAATAAATTTGGCTAAGGCTTTAAAAGCCATTAGATCTCAGCTGTAGAAAGTGCAATTTATAAAAAGGCTTTTATAAGAAATCTGATAATTAAAATTATACTATTACTATTTAATAATAATTAAAATTGAACGAAAATCAAATCTGATCAATAGCTTGGTTTCTCATCCAACCTAACCAGTTCCAACCTAACCTCAACCATAAAAATTTAGTCTTAGATTCATTAGGAAAAAATAGGTTTAACACATATTGCCATTGTAATTGCTATCTGAGAACTTTGTTTACCATGGAATTAGGCAGTTTGTAGGGATAAATATGAGAAAAAACTTGCATCCCACATGATTTAAAAGATGTATGAGAGTGCACATAACTTAGAGGTTAGATTGGCCGACTTGAAACTCTTCAGCTCCTCACTGCATGGGTTCCAATCACAGTCGGGGTGAGAAGTTTCATGTGGGGAGGTTTTCTAGTTAAGCTGTGGTGTGCAGGTGGTTCTACCTTGAGATAAGACTGGGCTCTTTCTCTACCAAGAATAATCTAGATGTGACAAATATGACCATAATACTGTTGGTGCAATGAACCAAAAAGAAACAAATGAATAAAAGATGTACATTAAAAGTATGAAAAAAAGTAAAGAAGTATTCTGTAAATTGATTGTTTTAACACTCTGTTTTAATTTTAAGAATATGTAACTGCACCAACACGACTGTCAGATTGTAGCAGCTGTAGTAAAAGAATTTTTTAATTGAGGTAATAATGAGTTTGTAACATTTCAAATTGTCTTTTTTAGGGTGTGTAGGTGGTCGCTACGGCATCAACTGTGTAGATAGGTGTGGACAGTGTAAGATGGGACCCTGTGATCATGTGAGTGGACTCTGTATGGAGGGATGTTTACCAGGATATGAAGGAGACAGATGCCTTAAAAGTAAGTCAATACATCTAGAGCCATGTTTATAATAGTATGTCTAATGTTTAGGGGAAATAATTTCTCATAATTGGAAAAAAAAATTTGAAACACATTTCAAAGGGTACCTCTTCGAGAGGGCGAAAAGATTGTTGTTGACATGTTACTTCTCTGATTCTGAAGCATTTCTGTGTTGTGGTTTCCAGTCCACAAGTGTGCGGAAAGCCCATGCTTAACTTGCCCAACACTGGAAATTTCATTGTCAGACAAGTGTAATTTTTCACCTAAATTGTGTGTGGACAACTTAATGTTTGTTGTATAATGCTTTTCATAACAAGATATGTTAGTTTAAAGTTCATTTCTGACAAATCCATAAAACATAGTGTGGAGTATTGACGATGGGAATGTTCGGCTGATATGTTCATTAAAAATCATGTGACGTGGCTTGATGCATAATTAAAAAATAATTAAATATATTCAAGCCGTTTACTTGTATATGCTATGCTTAGTGAATGAGTGCATTTCCTATTGAAATTTCAGTAAATATCAATTAATATCTGGACAATTTTGTGACAGACAAGTAGATTTTTAAAGCCAACGTGCCTGTGGACAAGTAGCAAAAATATGGATTGTCTTGGATCTTCCTTCAACAATATTAACAGGTTATGACTATCTTCTAATAATTTTATGTCTTAGAGAAGTTAATTTAAAAACCTTAAAAGATTTTCTGTTTGTTAAACAATGAATGGCCCCTGTTAAGTAAAAAAGACAACAAAAATACTTGAAACATGATGTACATATTGTTTTCATTTGCAGTTGTTAGCTATTAGTTTCTTACAAAGGATTGATTGGATTTCAGTGTGTCGAGTTGGTCGATATGGTGACCATTGTCAGGGTCGCTGCCCCTACTGTTATAACCGACAGGCCTGCCACCCAGTGACAGGGGTGTGTGAAAAAGGCTGTGAGCAAGGCTTCATGGGGGACAGCTGTAACCAATGTAAGTAAAACATATGAGATTATAGTTAAGATTCCTCCTTCCAAATATATGATTAGTTGGTTGGTCAAGATTAACTGTGACTCCTCCTCCCAAATATATGATTGGTTGGTTAATCAAGATTAACTAAGACTCCTCCTCCCAAGACTAGATCACTAATCAAGTACTCACAAGACAAAGAACAAATACATATTTCATTGAAAATTTAAATGCAAAAACAAATATACTAATAATCAAATATCAGCAAACATTTTAGGATCAATAGGTGTCTGGCTAATAACACCTGTGTATTCACCAACTTATCTACACTATATCACTCTTACTGTGCATAAAACAAAACTGTTACACATGAGATTTCATCATTTTGCAACTTATTAGGCTGGAGCACCCCCCCCCCCCCATTATGTTATTTTAATTACTAATTTATTTATTGACATTCCTTCTCTTCACTCCATGTTTTGTTTGATATCTATTTATCTTTCTTGCAACTTAAATATATTTTGCAGTTCATGTTCACATTCTATATTTTTTTATAAAAAACCCAACTCCCTACAGAAAATATAACAAACTAACTCTACATTGTGTTTAAAGGATCTGTATAATGCTACATTGAACTTTAAGGCTTTCTGAAAGAACAGTGTTTTCAAATTTCCAGTGAACAATGTCATTATGTTCTCACAGTCAGAAGTTGTCATAATGTCATAATTGGGATATTTTGATAAATCCTTCGTTTGCAAAACATGACTATCATAAAGGTTTTGATGATAGTATGGTAAAATGACTAATCTTGTGTGACAAGTTATGAATATGTAATAAAATATATAAAGAATTAATAACAATTCAAATGTGTACTCTTATATGAAATACTCTTTGGCAATACAGCCCTACAATGTCTTCACAATGCCTGTTAAAATGCTGGTTCTTTCCAAACCTATTTATTTGGCACAACATTGTAAATTTGGCAAATTTGAAACACAAAATTAACATGGAAAGTTGCTGTGATAGATAGTTATTACGTTTTTTTGTTATGCACATCACACTTATTCGCCCTCACAGTGAAAAAAGAAGCAAAACCTTTTTTTTTAAAAAAACATAAATTTAACTAGAGAATACAATCATATTTATTGAAAAGAAAAAAAAAATGAACTATACAACTAGTTAAACATTTTCCTATGAAGTAAACATTGTTAGTGAAAGTAATTGAGAAGTTGACAGGAAAATTGCATAAGTACTCTAGTACCTTTAGTGATTAGTGGCATCCCTAGTTAAAATACTTGATACGATGTTTGTTTCAGAAACTAATACATTGCAAACTGTTGATAAGGAAATATAGTGCTGTTCTGCTTCAACTTAAGATTTTTTTTAATGCATTTTTTTATGCATAATGTGTTTTTGTTTTTTTCTTATTTGCCAATTTAATTGTTGTGCCTCAATAGGAAATATTGACAACGTCTTATGAGTATTGCAACCTATATATATATTTGAAATACCATAGAACCACCTTGAAACGGTCAGTTGGTAAAAGGGCTGACCTGGTTTACTGCTTAAACTGGTTTACAGAGCTGTTGTGTTGGGGGTTTGAAGAAAGCTTGGTAGATTGCATGTATTATGTTTGCTTACAGTTTGTAAAGATGGCTACTATGGTTACAACTGTAGTTTGGAGTGTGGTCACTGTTTAGATGGTCAGGCATGTGATAAATACACAGGCTTCTGTTACAACGGCTGTGCTCCAGGATACGTAGGAGGGCACTGTATAGCAGGTAAGTGGTATGTACACTGGACACTTGGTATATACCGTTGTTGTTTGTTAACAGTTACTGGATTACAATGTTAATCTTTAGCAGACTTTATTTTTTTATTACACTGACATGCAAAGAAGCCTAAACATACTGATAGAGTCTAAGCAGCAAATAGTGTAGTGCCTGTCAGACCATTCCTAGCAGGGAGCTAGCTGATCTGGGTCGATATTATTTGCCTAAATATTATCAGTTTTGGTGCTTTTCAGGCTCAGAGTTAAAAGTATGCCATTTAATTAACTCTTTAGCCTCATTTGTCCTTAATAAAGAAAGAAATAAAATGATCAGAAGCAATTTTTAAGATTTTTTTTTCAACCTATAATTATTAATTTGCTGTAATTTTGTTAATTTAAATGATTGAAAACATTTGATTAGAAGTCTATACCTCGATCAAGCATCTGCCTCCTCAGCCCCTCACTTCATGGGTTCGAGTCCTGGTCATGGCAAGAACTTTTATATGGGGAGGTTTTCCAGCTAACCTGCGGTGCACCAGTGGTTCTACCCAGGCATAAGTCTGGGGTCTTCCTCCACTAATAATAGTTGGACATCACCAATATGACCATATATGACCACATCGGTGTGATGTAACAAAAAAAACAAACAAGCATCTGCTAATGTTAATTATTTCCCACAGCTGCAGCAGTGGAGGTAGAGCAGGGATCTTCAACTGGTGGTATCATTGCTGGGGTCATTGTCGCACTGATTCTTATAGCTCTCATCATTGGCTTTATTATCTACAGGTAAGAATTAGAGTCATTTCACTAAAAGTTAACCTACACTCCCGATATTTTTACACTTAATTGGCAAGGGTATCCCACAGGAACAAGTTTAGTTGTAAGTCATTTTCACATGCACATGCACAAACATACACACACAGAGACATTTTTACAATTTTTAAAGTGGACACAGCCTTATGTCAGTATGTGTTTTTGTCAATATGTGCTTAAAGATACAAGTACATGGTACAAAACTGACAAGCCTACTGATAGGGAGCTATTGTGCTTAGCCTTGACACATATAAAATAGTTATAACAAGCCCTTGAGAATATAAATATTAAATATATTCAGTTATAACAACTTTTTAAAACACTCATCTACATGTCTAAGGATGTGTCTGTAACAGGGGGCTTTGTGTGGTTAATTTCTGGTTGGGTTGAAAACTTTAACTGGGGCGGTCTTCAAGCTGATCTGTCGTACACAAGCGGTTCTACCCTTCTTGGTGCCTTCCTCCACATGTAATACCTAGATGTCATCTGTATGACCATATTTGTTTGAGTTCAATGCATCTTTAAAATGTGCTTGTTCCAGAAAGCGACGATTCCACACCAAGCTTGTGGTGTCCCATGAGTTGAGTCATTGCATCCCAACTACAGAGACCACAGTGGAGAGTATCAGGGAGACCGACCTTCTGCTGCATGACCAGGCCCCAACAGGTAAGAGAGCAACTTATCCATTGTCACCCAGCATTTGTTCGTCGCACAATTTCTCATTATTAACTATTTAATTTGGGTTGTATGCTTTAACAAAAATTACAAAAACTTCATGGAATATGATGAGAAGAAACCAGTAGAGAGTTTAAATTTGGGAGAATTATGGTTTTAAAATTTTGTCATTAGGGTTTGGCACTTGTACCAAAACCCGTCACAATAGTTCAAGTAGTAGAGTGTCGGCTTGCAGATTGGGAGGTGGTGGGTTCCAACCCCGGTCGGGTCAAACCAGTGACTAAAGTTTGTAGAAGTGGCTTCCCTCCTAACGCTTGAGGCTAATGGGAACAGCATTACGTCTGACTCATCGGTGTCAGTATAATGGACCGGCGTGGTTCAGTCCCTGGGCCCCTCATTAGTGCTCCTGTGCTATAATGATAGAAATGTCGCTGCACAGTATCGGCAAAAATGATGGCAAATCCCTTGAACTAACAACACTTTTTCTGAATAAGAATATCATCCCTTAGACACTTGACTATATTTGACATTTTTTGTCACGAGTATCAGGTAAAACTCTGTCTTCAAACCTTGCCCTTGTCCTTGTAGCTGAGGATTGTACCGGAGATGAGATGTATGACAAGTTTACCCAGGAGCCCATCTATGTGAATGTGAATACTAAAAACCTGACCAACCCCATACCTGTCTCAGAGCTGCGAGCATTCCTGAATAAAGCCAAGGAAAATGATTCTGCTAACATCAGAGCCGAACATGCTGTAAGTCCTTCGTGTTTGTGTGTGTGTATAAATGGATGTGATGTATTGTGTCATGCTGTGTCATGCTGTGCAATGCCATGACGTGTCATTAAAATTGGCTATGACATGCAATGCATGCATGCATTCCACTGTTATACCAAAGACTCCTTAATGTGCTGTAATTTCCTTAAACAATAATCACATATAAATAAACATGCAGTAATACTTTTGACTAATGATTTAAACCTTAAACGTGGTAACCAGCAGTCTGGCCCAAAAAGTTTTTCTCAAATAAGTCATTAGTACCTGGAAAGTTCTTGCAAAATGCTCTTCATTGATGCCAAAGATCTGTCTGAACAGTCGAGGATAAATAACCAATCGACATTGCAAACAGGTGCTTCCCTTCCGAGCCACGCTGCATAGATAACCATTTTAAACTTAGAAAACCATGTTACCACTTACTTTTATATAGTCATCCGGGTAATCTGCTCTGACATCGATATCTATTTTTAGCAGAGACCACTATCATGCTTTTTATAATGTTGGGAATAATTTAATAATAATAATAGAATAAATTTTTTCGCAATTAGTACATTCTACAAATAAAGTTAGTGTTTAAAATCGTCTTTATAATGACTCAAATATGGCTTTATGCAAAAATGATCAACTTCCCCAAAGCATTGGTTAGATATTGGTACGTGTATTTAATATAGGCAAACTGTTTATATGCTTTTTACTTACATTTTCGTTAATTAATGTTTACTCAGCTGTGTAACCTTATTCCAAGTGTTGTTTAACTTAAGACTTAGAATCAGTCAATTAAACTTTATTGTTTGTTTGCATATGTTTGTTTGTTTTTTTTGTGTTTTTTTTCTATTTCCAATCTCATTTGTCTGTTATAGTAATAGTACTATCAGTTACTTCTGCTGTGTCTACAGACATAGATAAAAAATTGATTGAAAACTTCTGTTCATATAGGATTTACCGACTGGTCTACTAGCGCTTTGTCATACTGCAAGGAAACCTGAGAACAAAGCCAAGAATAGATATTCAGACATCATTGCTTGTAAGTATCACATAATTTAGATTGATACAATGTATGCATGTTGATTCCTTAAATCAGTTTGTGATTTGCTATTATCTACTGCGTATAATCAGATATTTAGGTCTATGGATGTAGCTATATTTTTATCATTTTTGGTTGTTTAAGATCTTTATTCTAGTGTGCTGGTTTAATGGTACCTGATGGCTTCTCCATTTCCGTCATTCTTTGTTTTAGTCTGACATTAGATGTAGGCACGGCAGGACCTTCATGTTGGTGGCTTGCCATGATTTCTTGACCTGACCATGTAACCTCGACCCAAGGACAAGTTGATAAACTCTACTCTGAGTCTTCATTAATCCCACACAGTCTCCACCAATCCCACACAATCTCCACCAATCTCACATAGTCTGCACCAATCCCACACAGTCTCCGTCAATCCCACAGTTTCCACCAATCCCACAGTTTCTGCCAATCCCACACAGTCTACACCAATCCTACACAGTCTCCACCAATCCCACACAGTCTCCACCAATCCCACACAGTCTCCACCAATCCCACACAGTCTCCACCAGTCCCACACAGTCTCCATGTAAAACAATGTAGCAACTTCATAATGGCCTATGTAGCAATATCAAGCCAGACAGATATTTGTTGAGAAGCATCAGTACAGGTCAACTAGAAGACCGTTCCACATGAACGATTCTGCCTCAAACAGGACTATATTTGAACCCTTAGGAGTTAAATGAATTGCATCTACATTTGCCACTCAACCATCAGCATTCTCTGAAGTTTTAAGCAGAATAAAAGTTTAAGCATTGACTTAACCTCCCATCGTTCTGGAGCTTTGCATGAATTTGATAGATTAGAACCCTATATACTTTAATTTTACTCATTTATCAATATTTGGGATTATATTTTTACAGAATCATACCTTTTTTCTCACTTAAAGTAAGAGACCACCTTAACAATTAAAAAAATGTCCAAAGATATTGAGACAGATACTGAAGGGATAAGCAAAAGGATTGTTCTTACTAATTTGAAAATATTAGAAAATTTCAAGACTTATTTAAAGTTAAACAACAAAATTCATTACAGATACAATGTTAGCTCTCAATTTGTCACTTAGGTAATACATCTTGACCTATCAAGTTTGTTCTCTATTACACTTTAGCCATATATAAGCAGTGTATTGAGATTTAGATCCAAACCACTACAAGTATTTGAAGAATATAATGATTGTATGCTTTTATGGATGTGTTGGATATAAGAAGAAAATAATTTCACTTTCGGGTTATTTTCCAGTTTGATTAATTAAAATTGTGGAAAATCAGATTATACAGTTAATTATATAAAAACAGTGTCCATTAAACTAAGGCATTAGACATTAAATTGACAATTTACTATTTTTTACCAAATGATTGCCTGCTTCAATGATAAATTACATTGTACAAGTTTAATAAATTAACATAGGAGATTTAAAGTGTGACCTAATTAAAATTTTATGCCAATTGAGAAATAAGCCATGCCCATCTTTATTCACTGACCTTTCAGAAGTGTACCATATAAAGTATGGCTTTTATCCAGGATGATTCTCAATCAGTTATTCTTTAACAAGCCTGTTTTATTAATTTACCAACCTTATTATTATAAGTAAAATGACCAGCAACTCAATAGAAGGCTGCCATATAATTCAAGACAAAGTGCCACTCCTTGGTCAGAAAGGAAACTCTAAGCACATCGCTGCTTCATTGATTGTCCCAGTCAGGGAAAAACATGCATGTGAGGTTGCTCTACTCCAACCTGCCTTGCATCCATGCTTCTAACCAGATATTTTTTAAAGATTCTTTCTCCATTTCTTTAAGTTACAATTTACAGCAATTATGTTGGCCCTTACATTAAATAAATGTTTACTAAGCATGCCATTAGGTCAGTGGTTTGACTTCTCATAAGTTAGATGCAGCATATTTGATATACTGTCATCTGTTGCCATGGCATCTAGTGTATGCAGCCAGCTGATTTGATATACTGTCATGTATTGCTATGGCATCTAGTGTATGCAGCTAGCTGATTTGATATACTGTCATCTGTTGCCATGGCAGCTAGTGTAGGCAGCTAGCATATTTGATATACTGTCATGTGTTGCTATGGCATCTAGTGTATGCAGCTAGCTGATTTGATATACTGTCATCTGTTGCCATGGCATCTAGTGTATGCAGCCAGCATATTTGATATACTGTCATGTGTTGCTATGGCATCTAGTGTATGCAGCTAGCTGATTTGATATACTGTCATGTGTTGCCATGGCAGCTAGTGTAGGCAGCCAGCTGATTTGATATACTGTCATGTGTTGCCATGGCAGCTAGTGTACGCAGCTAGCTGATTTGATATACTGTCATCTGTTGCCATGGCAGCTAGTGTAGGCAGCTAGCTGATTTGATATACTGTCATCTGTTGCCATGGCCGCTAGTGTACGCAGCTAGCTGATTTGATATACTGTCATGTGTTGCCATGGCAGCTAGTGTTGGCAGCTAGCTGAAACAGGTGCCTGTGTGTGATTTCAGATGACCACTCTAGAGTTGTGTTGCCTGTGCTACCGCATGACTCCCACAGTGACTATGTGAATGCCAACTACATAGATGTAAGTGAACACCATCCAGTGATAGCGGCCCATTTTAATCAATTAACTCATGGCATGGCGTGAAGCATGGAATTGATTGTTTGAAACAATTTAAAACCTCATAACTTATTGAAGCTACTTTCTTATTTATGTATGTTGTATTGAATTTGGAAAATAATTTGACTCAAAAATAAGTTTTTACCCAGTACAGTATTACTACTTTCTCTCTTTTAAACATATGAGACATAAATTGGGATTCTACTTCAATTTTTAAACAAGTGCCCTCTTAATTACAAAAAACATTAAGCTTCAATTACTCTGTTAAACTAGTACTTTTAACTATGCGAGTATTGATAGTATTACAATATCTAGAATTAAAGTTATCTTACTCTCCCTGTAGGGCTACAACAAACCAAAGGCCTACATAGCATCTCAGGGTAAGTTGCCTCCCCTTTTTATTAAGAGTTGTTAATCTTAATCTAAAATATATTTAGTTTTGGTTAGTAAGCAGCCAGGTAAACTCTGCATCATAATCACCTTGACAGTTCAAGTCTCAGGTATGATCCCTGGGAATGCAGACTTTTTTCTGCTGTTAATGAAGATATAGTATTTATCACAACATGGCATTAAAAACCTGAGTAAGAATCATCAAAAAGAAATGATGTCGAAATATTTTGGTGGTAAGCTTTTATACAGAGCTAGAATGCCATAGACTCATTTGGCAAAACACGTAAATATGAGTGCAGTCATGTATGCTATGTTTTGGTGATGGTGATTATAACATTAATTTCTCACTGTATAAGATGACAAATTATTGTTAAAGACATTGAAACAATGAAACTCATTCTCTATCATCATTCTGGAAGGCATAACAAGAACATGCTGAATGATTTTTTGGTGGATATACCATGTTTTCAAAATATCATCATACTGTAGGACCAAACAAGGCAATGCTGAATGATTTTTTGGAGGATATACCATGTTTTCAATATCATCATACTGTAGGACCAAACAAGGCAATGCTGAATGATTTTTTGGAGGATATACCATGTTTTCAATATCATCATACTGTATGACCTAAAAAGGCAATGCTGAATGATTTTTTGGAGGATATACCATGTTTTCAATATCATCATACTGTAGGACCTAACAAGGCAATGCTGAATGAATTTTTGGAGGATATACCATGTTTTTAATATCATCATACTGTAGGACCTAACAAGGCAATGCTGAATGATTCTTTGGAGGATATACCATGTTTTCAATATCATCATACTGTAGGACCTAACAAGGCAATGCTGAATGAATTTTTGGAGGATATACCATGTTTTTAATATCATCATACTGTAAGACCTAACAAGGCAATGCTGAATGATTTTTTGAAGGATATACCATGTTTTTCAATATCATCATACTGTAGGACCTAACAAGGCAATGCTGAATGATTTTTTTGAGGATATACCATGTTTTCAATATCACCATACTGTAGGACCTAACAAGGCAATGCTGAATGACTTTTTGGAGGATATACCATGTTTTTCAATATCATCATACTGTATGACCTAACAAGGCAATGCTGAATGGTTTTTTAGCTCACCTGAGCACAACGTGCTCAAGGGGAGCTTTTGTGATACCGCTTCGTCCGTCGTCCGGTGTTCGTCGTTCGTCGTTCGTCGTCAACATTTACCTTGTGAACACACTAGAGGCCACAATTTTTATCAAATCTTCATCAAACTTGGTCAGAATGTTTGTCTGCATGGAATCTTGGATGAGTTCGTAACTGGGTCACGTGGGGTCAAAAAGTAGGTCACTAGGTCAAATCTTAGAAAAAGCTTGTGAACACACTAGAGGCCACATTTATAGCCCAATCTTCACCAAACTTGGTCAGAATGTTTGTCTGCATGGAATCTGGGATGAGTTCGTAACTGGGTTACGTGCGGTCAAAAAGTAGGTCACTAGGTCAAATCTTAGAAAAAGCTTGTGAACACACTAGAGGCCACATTTATAGCCCAATCTTCACCAAACTTGGTCAGAATGTTTGTCTGCATGGAATCTCGGATGAGTTCGTAACTGGGTCACGTGGGGTCAAAAAGTAGGTCACTAGGTCAAATCTTAGAAAAAGCTTGTGAACACACTAGAGGCCACATTTATAGCCCAATCTTCACCAAACTTGGTCAGAATGTTTGTCTGCATGGAATCTCGGATGAGTTCGTAACTGGGTCACGTGGGGTCAAAAAGTAGGTCACTAGGTCAAATCTTAGAAAAAGCTTGTGAACACACTAGAGGCCACATTTATAGCCCAATCTTCACCAAACTTGGTCAGAATGTTTGTCTGCATGGAATCTCGGATGAGTTCGTAACTGGGTCACGTGGGGTCAAAAAGTAGGTCACTAGGTCAAATCTTAGAAAAAGCTTGTGAACACACTAGAGGCCACATTTATAGCCCAATCTTCACCAAACTTGGTCAGAATGTTTGTCTGCATGGAATCTCGCATGAGTTCGTAACTGGGTCACGTGGGGTCAAAAAGTAGGTCACTAGGTCAAATCTTAGAAAAAGCTTGTGAACACACTAGAGGCCACATTTATAGCCAAATCTTCACCAAACTTGGTCAGAATGTTTGTCTGCATGAAATCTCGGATGAGTTTGTAACTGGGTCACGTGGGGTCAAAAAGTAGGTCACTAGGTCAAATCTTAGAAAAAGCTTGTGAACACACTAGAGGCCACATTTATAGCCAAATCTTCACCAAACTTGGTCAGAATGTTTGTCTACATGAAATTTTGGATGAGTTCGTTATTGGGTCTCGTGGGGTCATAAAGTAGGTCACTAGGTTAAATTTTAGAAAAAGCTTGTGAAAACACTTAAGAGGCTACATTGATGGCCCAGTCTTCACCAAACTTGACCATCATGTTTGCCAGTATAAAATCTTACATATGTTTTGAAGTGAGTCATGAGGATTCAGTAGGTTACTTGGTAAAATTCTAGAAAATGTTATCAACCCACTGGCCAATGGTCCAATCTTCACCAAAGATTTCTAAAGTAAATAACTCTTAATTACTTAATGCCAGATTTGAGCCTACTTAAAGCCTGTGTCATCAGGTGAGCGATTAAGGGCCATCATGGCTCTCTTGTTGGAAGATATACCATGTTTTCAATATCATCATACTATAGAACCTAACAAGGCAATGCTGAACGATTTCTGGAGGATATACCATGTTTTCAATATCATCATACTGTAGGACCTAACAAGGCAATGCTGAACGATTTCTGGAGGATGGTGTGGCAAGAGAAAGTGACCAAGATAGTCATGCTGACCAACCTGGTAGAAACTTGCAAGGTACTGTAACCTGCAGTCTAGACCCGAAATTAATAAGTTTCAAGCTTGAGTTTGAGATCATCCTTAAGCATCTGATTAGCCCGGTATAAAATCGGACCATTGAGATGCCTGATGTTGGTCTCGGACTTGAGCAATTCCTTCTTTCCTTTGCCGCCTAACCGTCTGCTAACAACATTGATATACAGTACAGTGACACTTTAAAAAGTGTGAACCAAATTATCCCTAGATCACAGTTCAAAAGATGGCAACAATTTACACTTGTTACTCGTAAAAAATAGCAGCATTGCACTGAAAATTTAAGTGGAAACAACCTTATCCTTAATGATTAAAGTTTGTTGAGCAGCTTATTTGGTGGTCCTGGAGGAATACTGATTTCATTAGCAGAAGTGGACAAGATAACCAATCAAGTTTAGTTGCTACTTGAAAAATGCAGTATGCTCTTCTGTCTGCATCACAGAGGAATTAATTGTCAAAAATGCAGAGGATACACAAACGAAGAAACAGTAGTGACTTAAATAATATGTTATAATATTCTTTCATGTTTGCTTTGATTATTGTGTAAACATTGAAACTGATTATTATCAAATCTTGAGTTTTAATTGTAATACCAATTCTACAGTTCAATATTTGTACAATTGCTGTAATGTATGTTGAGCAGAAGAAGTGTGAGCAGTACTGGCCTCAGGATGGCAGTTTTACTTATGGAGAGGTTACCGTGGAAACGCTTGACAATGCAGAATACACAGACTACACCATTCGCACCTTCAAAATCTCAGAGGTAAGCTTTCTTCAGTTGTAATAACTTAATACTATTTTTATTGGGGTAGCATTTATTAACTACCTTTTATAGTCAATAAATTTTATATTGTCTTTACTTTATTTATTTATTTTTTTTTTTTTTTGGGGGGTATGGATAAGGCATATAACCTTTTTTTACATTAGCATTCTATAATTATGTTCAGCATAATTCTAACTGTTTATTCCTGTTTTCAGAACAAGATCAGTCGTATCATCAAGCAGTTCCACTTCTTGTCATGGACCGACCACGGGGCACCCACCCACGCCACCACGCTGCTCCACTACATGCGTAAGGTGCAGCAGTACAACACGGACAGCCAGGCACCCATCTTGGTACACTGCAGTGCAGGCATCGGGCGTAGTGGCACTTATATTGCTGTTGACTACCTGCTGCAACAGGCCAAGGTGGAGGGACAGATAGATCTGCTACAGTGTGCACAGCTTATGAGGTGTAACAGGGTCAACATGATACAGACTTGGGTAGGTATATAGCATATACATACAATCAGATTGTTTTTTTTCTAGTTTAGATATAAGTATCTTGGGCATGCATGAATAATATTAACTTATTACATTGTGTGTTACACAGTTCTGGACTCTAGGTGGAAGGGTGCGTATCTGCTTTTTTTACTCATATAAAAAGATAAAATGATAAAAATATTTCACGTCTGAATGTAACAGATATGCCCACAAAATCCAATTTATGTAATGTTTTTTGTTAGTTCCGCATATATTATTATCTTTTTTCTTACAAAAAAATGACAGGTGAAGGTTAACTTAAATGGCTGAATCAGTAGTACAATAAAACAATGCCCTTGATTGCTTAATATATTCAACAGTAAAATCCCAACACTTTCTTTTCACTACGTAAATGCGGTAGGCCCTATTCAAGCAGTTTCAAAAAATGAAGGTTAAATTTTTTTATAAAATTGTTTTTTATTCTGGTTGTGAAAAAATATCAGAAGAATTTCTTTACTTAGTTTTTATTATCTTAGGAAGTTTTCATTTAATTCACTAAAATTTTTATCTGGAGCCCTGACAGTAAAAAACTGTTTACTAGAATAACCGAATTCTTGCGGTTATGAATGCAAAAATGTGAAACACATGTACCTGTTAGTATGCATATGTGTAAAGGTTTTACTTCGTATTATGCAAATAATGACATATAGAAGATATGAAAAAAGATTTTGTTGCGTAAGTGAATTAACATATTCAAATTTAATTTATGTTTCATTTCCTTTCCATTTTTACAACATAATAAACAAACATGATTTATTCTCTTCATTTTGATAATCAAATTCAAATAATTTATTAATTTAAACAATATCAGGTGACCCTATTCAATGTTACAGTAACATTTTCTATTGATTTTTTATTCAGACATTCAAGAAAAAAATTTAACAGCTTTGTATTAACAATTTAAAATGTTATAACAATGCCTCTTTGAACTTTTGTTGACTCATATGGAAAGAGATTCAAGTTCTGTTATCAGTACAGTATATAGAATAGTTAAATGTAAATATAATAAGGTCACTTTACCAAAGTGCTTGTTTCCTGTTTCAGCAACAGTACAGTTTCATCTACAGTGCAGTGTTTGAGGCCCTGATATCAGGAGACACGACCATCACCAATTCTGCGTTCCCTGAAGCCTATGAGGACCTATGTACCCTGAAACCTGACACCTCCAGTACACCTCTAGAGGACCAGTACGAGGTATATACAGGGCTGCTGTAGGGGGTGGAGCAATATTAAATTAGATCAGAGTTGTTCTTGTAATCCTTGTTAGATGTATTATAATATCTTATTGATGTATTCCTTTAATAAGGCAATCTGACTTCTCCAGTGTATTTTGTACTTTACACACATTTTAAAATCTGCCCTGGCACATAGCTTACCAAAGTACCTTTTTTCCTATAAAGCATACACAACTATTACTCCTTATCAGAATATTAAATCCATGTAGCGGCAATAACAGTGTAATTCTATTTCTTTAATATTTGTCCTTAAAATGATAGTTAAGGTTTGGGTTTGATTACTTTTAACATGGAAAATCAAGTAATGTCGCAGAAGACTGAGCAGTTTGCAAGAACAGCTTCGATATATGGCTCAGGGGTTATATTAGTGAATGCTCCTTCTGCAGAGATGTATTAACAGTATAGATCTGTTTGATATAATTAATATAATAGTATATATATAATACCATCTTTGTTTTTGTATTTTTTCTGGTTTTATGTACGACTGAGGGACATCAGTCAAAGAAAGGAGACACATCACGGCATGCTATACACAGTGAAGGCTGCATTTGAACTGCTTTAGGTGGACACATTCTCCAAATAACTGAAATACTTCAGTGTGTGTGGGATTATAAATAAACACATGTAATTAGTTGGCTTCAATTGTATGTATATAACTGCAGGTGCTCCAGTCTCTGGCTACAACCCTGGACCGAGATGAGTGTAAGGCAGCTTTGGAACCTGTCAACGTGGCCAAGAGCCGCTTCAGAAACATTCTGCCTGGTAAGTGACCTGCATTGATTTAACTATTGTGCAGATTTATGGGGAAATTAACCATTGTCATGGTACATTTTTTATAACAAATGCTAAAGTCTGAGTCAACTGCCAGCAATGCCATGCATTGTAACAAGTTGCCTTAACATGAATGAAAATTTATAAGCATATAATTAAGATCCTAATCAGACAGCTCCCAGCAGGTATCTACGCAATATTCCTATGCCTGATGTTTGTGCTTAGCTGGCTGTTGTGTTGATTGTCTTGTCAGCTTTCTTACTATGAGACCAGGACTATGAGCATTCTTGCAATGAAACCCCTTTCGTTGAGACAGCATTACTGGTCGACGCTCCTGTTCATTTTTTCGCCTAGTGTTATATGAGGGTCGAAGCAGAAACCGACAATTTCACAGGTGAAAAAGGGGGCCTGTCTTATAAGCTAATAGTCTTATAAGTGAGAAAGCATCGTAAACAAAATTAGAGTTAAAAAAAAAGTGTCAAACTTACTGTATGAACTATAATAACATAGAGTCCCACAAAACCATATCAGTATATTTCTTTGAAAGTACAGATACCACAATGATTCACCTTACGTATGTATATGGTGACAGTACTTGTGTTTGAGTTTAAAAGTCAATCATGTATCCCAGTGTTTGTGTTTTTTCCTGCTTTTGACTGTTACTATATCATAATAGACTTGTTGCTTGTGTATTTCACGTCTTGTCACATGTCTGTTGTTTTCCTTGTTTTTATATTCCCTTTCTATTTCATTATGTTCACAGGTGTCAATAAAGGTAATTTGTAGATTCTCTTTGGACATTTTTCCTAGGCCTGATTCAGACCATTTTATTCACAGCACATAAGCAACAGCACTGTAGAAGCAATTTGTGTGGGTATCTTACTTGCTGGTGGATCTGATTGTCTTTTTATGTTATTTAGAAGTGTAACATCAATTAAATTATAGGATTTTGTATAGATTTTGGTGTAGATCAAGTAGTTATTTTTTACACACATAATGCTTGGGGCTAAGAGGACCAACATTACACCTGACTCGTCAGTGTCAGTATAATGGATTGGCCGGGTTTAGTTCCTGGGCACCTCATAAGTGCCCCCATGCTATAATGATGAAAAATGTCACTGCACAGCATCTGCAAAAATACTGCCAAATCCCATCCAATCCCTAAATTAATACAAATCCAAACATATAATAGCACCTCATAAAAAGATTTCAGTATGTTAAAAAAGCTGCATACTTTGTTTTTTTTAAATTTTGTAACAGAACAATACTTCTTTAGGCACATTATTTTTATAACAAATAAAATGGTCGCTGTGGTTACAAATACCCTGTATTGATAATGGAAGATAACTCTGTACTTAGCCCATTATATCCACTACCATTGCATTCTCTTCACACATTCCACACAAAATTCCACAAGGTTTACATGGAAGGAGCACTTGTGTTGAAAAGACTCATGTATACAAAAAATGCACTGTTACACTAAGATATGCTGATTCCCCCGCACCCCACACTTTTTAAAAATAAATGTTAAGTATTATAGTGATCTACCTCGTTTATTATTTTCATATACTTTATATTAGAAGTATTCTATTTTTTAAATTGCCTTTTTTTCATTCCAATTCATTCTTATGCTCAAGCATACTCTGTCCTTTATTTCAATCAACAAGATATAATTCTGTGTACATGCTGCAGTCTGAACTGTTCTCTATTATTAAAGAGGCAAAACAATGTAATTTTAATAGAGTAAGAATCATTTTTAAACAAAATACAGTGAATTAGAAATACTTTATTGTCTTGCGCTAACAGTTTTGACAGGTGTTGGGACTACTTGTCACGCCTACACAAACATATATCTTCACTCTTTTCTGTGTCAAATAAGACTTGATATAAAAAAACAACAACACATGATCTTGTTCTAGCTTCAATTTTAAATGATAGAACCATTTGGCATATGTCACTTTTAAACTACAGTATACTGATAGTTATAACTACAAAGCTTGGAGCAAGGTTTGCTTGTCTAGAACTGAACAGAAATTGTTGAAAGCTTTGGTCTTATAAGAATGCTTTGTGTAGCTTCTCTTTAACCCTGTGTGGAAACCTTTCTGTAGACCATTTGCAAGGCAGGTTTAATAATCTTATAAATGGCTTTATACTTTTTGTATTTCCTAAACTGAGATAAACAACTTGGCAGAAGTTGTTTTTTCCTGCTATTAAACTGCTATGTATGTAATAATCTAGCCTGGCTCAACTGTGACAAAGTATTGATGACAACTATTAATTGTATACATCATTACATGCAGCATTTGTTTAAACTATACTTACTTTACAAAGTTAACAAATCTATTACACTTCTTGCTGATCATCTATTTTCCAGACAATATCCCCAAATCTCATTCTCTTCATATGCTGATCACAACTTTTTTTGAAGTAGAATAGCCATTTTTAATTAAATCTTAAATTTGGTAAAATTAGTTTTGACAAATATTTAGTTTTAATTTGTTGTGTATAAATATTGTTTTTCTCTTTTTATATGCAATACGATTGCATTATTATGCAGCAGTGTAATGGTTCTCTATTAGTATGATAACATGCAATATATCAGATCAGGGGTCATATTCTTATGAATCTCAAGTATTTGTTTTCTTAATTATACAAAGAAATTTACTTAAGTTTAGAATGATATTTCTTTGATAAAAGGATTCAATGAATGAAATTTAAGAAATTTTCTTATATGTAACGTAATATAATCAGCTCCCATGGATTGCTGGGAAAAGTTAATAGCAGAGTGATGATGTGTTTGTTGATTTTTATTTCTCAATTTTTTAGGTTTGGTTGAACTGATGAAAAACTGTGGTTGTATTCAAAAAGAACCTTAGTTTTTCGTACTTAAACCAAGAAATTTCCTTAAATTTTAGAAAGTCCTAGGAAATTTCTGAGATTTAATGGTTATATGTATGACATTTAAGTAAACTTCATATATCTAAGAAAATAGCATGATATGGATGACATGTAGAGATGATAATAAATTTCAAAATTTAAGAACATTTCTTAGTTCTTAGTTAAGCCAGAAAAAGTAACATAAGATTCTTTGTGCATACTACCCCTTATTGTTTACTATGGACTGTGCATACTACCCCTGATTGTTTACTATGGACTGCTCCTCAATGGACACTTCATAGCAGTAGTGGCTCCATTAAACATTGACCAATACTTCCTTACTGCAGTGTGTTTTGTTTTACTTCAGCCAACAGATTCAGGCCTTTCCTCTTCACTCCTGTAGAAGATGGAAATGATTTCATCAATGCCGTCTTCCTTCCTGTAAGTACTTACTTAATTGTCTATTATTTTATATTATTAGTAAACATTTTTATAATAAAAAGAATGCAAGATTTTGTATAGTTTGCACAATGTACATTTTCATTAAAATACTGAGAATCAAGAATAATTCTTACTTATATCCTCATCAGTCTGGAAGCAATGTGTTGTATAGTTTGAAACAATAAGTTCATTAGATTAAATAATACAATTAAGAGACATGAACTGTTGATGAATGGCAAATTAATAATGAATACACAATTATTCACCAAAATCAAAATCTGTTATCCCCTCTGATGGATTGTTTTGTTGTTGTCCATCCATCCTTCCATCCATCCGAATTTCATTTCTGCACTATTTTTTTGGCAACTAATGACTAGATTTCAATTAAACATTGTGGAAACTTTCAATACCAAAAGGATCAGCATGTTCCAGTTGGACCCTTCAACACAGAGTTATGGCCCTTTATTAATTCTGTAGATTTTTTTACAGAGTAACAATCATTTTTGCATTATTTCTCAGCAGTGGCTTACTGGACTTCAAGATCATAACCACATATTTATTTATTAAAAAATATAATACCTATTTCTTCCAATTTTCTTTATATGCAAATTATCACCAAACAAATGGCTATTAGATTTATGTTTTGCATTAGCATTTGAATGTTGTATGTTGTAGAGCTACACTCAGCGTGATGCATTCATCGTGACCCAGATGCCTCTACCAAACACTGTGGCAGATTTCTGGCGGCTACTCTATGACTATCACTCTGATACTGTGGTCATGCTCAACGAGTTTGACAGAAATGATAGGGTAGGTTCACACACCCAACAGAAAAAGTTAATGTCAGAAAATTTATTTGATTAAGTAACTCAGTATAATTTTTTTGATAAATGTATGCTACATTGAATTAATTATGTATAAGAAATACACTGTTTATAAAAAAAAATGTTCTTGTAAGTACTCTTATAGTACACCTTTTTAGCTCGTTGTGCTCAAGGGGAGCTTTTGTGATACTGCTTCGTCCGTCGTCCGTCGTCAACATTTACCTTGTGAACACACTAGAGGCCACAATTTTTATCCAATCTTCATCAAACTTGGTCAGACTGTTTGTCTGCATGAAATCTTGGATGAGTTCATTATTGGGTCACCTGGGGTCAAAAAGTAGGTCACGAGGTCAAATTTTAGGAAAAACTTGTGAACACACTAGAGACCACATTTATAGCCCAATCTTCACCAAACTTGGTCAGAATGTTTGTCTACATGAAATCTTGGATGAGTTCGTAACTGGGTCACGTGGGGTCAAAAAGTAGGTCACTAGGTCAAATCTTAGAAAAAGCTTGTGAACACACTAGAGGCCACATTTATAGCCCAATCTTCACCAAACTTGGTCAGAATGTTTGTCTGCCTGAAATCTTGGATGAGTTCGTAACTGGGTCACGTGGGATCAAAAAGTAGGTCACTAGGTCAAATCTTAGAAAAAGCTTGTGAACACACTAGAGGCCACATTTATAGCCCAATCTTCACCAAACTTGTTCAGAATGTTTGTCTACATGAAATCTTGGATGAGTTCGTAACTGGGTCACGTGGGGTCAAAAAGTAGGTCACTAGGTCAAATCTTAGAAAAAGCTTGTGAACACGCTAGAGGCCACATTTATAGCCCAATCTTCACCAAACTTGGTCAGAATGTTTGTCTACATGAAATCTTGGATGAGTTCATAACTGGGTCACGTGGGGTCAAAAGTAGGTCACTAGGTCAAATCTTAGAAAAAGCTTGTGAACACGCTAGAGGCCACATTTATAGCCCAATCTCCACCAAACTTGGTCAGAATGTTTGTCTACATGAAATCTTGGATGAATTTGTAACTGGGTCACGTGGGGTCAAAAAGTAGGTCACTAGGTCAAATCTTAGAAAAAGCTTGTGAACACGCTAGAGGCCACATTTATAGCCCAATCTTCACCAAACTTGGTCAGAATGTTTGTCTACATGAAATCTTGGATGAGTTCGTAACTGGGTCACGTGAGGTCAAAAAGTAGGTCACTAGGTCAAATCTTAGAAAAAGCTTGTGAACACGCTAGAGGCCACATTTATAGCCCAATCTCCACCAAACTTGGTCAGAATGTTTGTCTACATGAAATCTTGGATGAGTTCGTTATTGGGTCTCGTGGGGTCATAAAGTAGGTCACTAGGTCAAATTTTAGAAAAAGCTTGTGAAAACAATTAAGAGGCTACATTGATGGCCCAATCTTCACCAAATTTGACCATCATGTTTGCCAGTATGAAATCTTACGTATGTTTTGAAGTGAGTCATGTGGATTCAGTAGGTTACTTGGTAAAATTCTAGAAAATGTTATCAACCCAGTGGCCACACTAATGGTCCAATCTTCACCAAAGATTTCTAAAGTAAATAACTCTTAATTACTTAATGCCAGATTTGAGCCTACGTAAAGCCTGTGTCATCAGGTGAGCGATTAAGGGCCATCATGGCCCTCTTGTTATTAGATAGAATAATTTAATTTTATAATTTAAGTCTTGTCATCTTGAATTTTTAAAATCTGGTTAAGCCAAAATGCTAAATGGTTTTCTAGAATATATGATGTGATGACAACACACTTTTTTTCTTATTAACTGCAGACCAGAGCCTTATTAACAGATAATTATTTAAGTTTAAAGATGTGTTTTAAAATATATCAATATACCAGATAAATTTCAAATTTTAGACATGTGCCTTATACTGGCCTGAAGAGTATGGTTACACTGTGGAGCATGGACCTCTCAGCATTGAGCTACTCTTCTCATCGGAGGCAGATACCAACATCACTGTTCGAACATTCAAGCTCACTCACCGGCTTAAGGTACAGGGATTTCTATAGGGATATGTCAATTATGCATGATTGTACAAATATATATGTTGATATACACACATGTTTGGCTTGGAATGTACAGCCAGTTTGAGGCTTTTAAATTGTATACATTAAATTAAAACATTATCATTTTGATAAGATATACAAAACATTGAATTATAAAAAAAATGTTTTCTCAGTGTGTATTAGTACTCTCTTATTGTGTTAATTTTTAACATTTGTTAATACATTTCGAAACAACTTTTTCTCTTTGATATTTCAAATGAGTTTCTCAACTATTTGTTTATTTTATTTTTAAATCTTTAAACTGAAAACATTTCAGAATTTTCAGCATAAACTTACATTGTTAAACATGTTGTTTTTACCTGGAAATTTTAAGTCAGTGATCAAAGCCAGTTTTGTTTTATATTCTAGGGAAAAAATAAGAAGTCCAAGTTAAGTAAATTCCAGTGAAAATAAAAGTTTGTAGTCCAAATGACTAACATGCTTATACTACCACTGACAGCCTCATTAGCGTCCTATACATTATTTTGCTATAAGTTTTATTTTTACTTTTATTTTTTATATTCATTACTTCATTTCACACCATATCAAAGTATTTTGCTTGTTTTTTTGTTTTGCTTCATACTTCTGCATTTTCATATAAAAGGTTGTGGTTGCCTGTTCTAACAGAAATGAATGAGCTTCTTTTTTACAGTTTCATTTTATTGTTTAGTTTTATTTATTGGTTTGTGATCTAATCGATAGCAGAGAAATGATAACGTTATGCATCATTAGACTGTTTATTTTCTTTATTTTTGTATATGAAATGCGAAAGGTAATCATAGATGAACTTGAACATGGAATGATCAAATCAATATTTTCAGGTTTACGGGTTAGCAGGTTTTTTTCAAAGTTAGACCAATTAAGGTTGCTTGGTTTTATTTTTTATTTTTGCTGTTCATATGAAAAAAGAATTTGTGTTACTATTGACATAGTTTGTTATCAGACCTTCCAGTATAAACCTAAAATTGATCGTTGTTAATAAATGTATGGTATTTTCTGAAAATAGAAGAAGAAATAAGTGCTATTGTTAGTCCAAAAATGTAAGAGAACTATCTTGCAACGCATCTTAGATTAAGCTGCTGTCTAGGCTTGTATTCACCAACCATTCTTAGGCCTAAGTCATGATCTAAACCCAAGTCACAATTTTTCATACCAAAAAAAAAGCTTATTTATAAAGTTTCAATACGATTTTAAACTGAAAGAAGCAAAGTTAAAGTGTCATGCAAAAAAACACAGACATGTACCTAAATACATAATGAAAATATTAAAATGGATTGAAATCCATGACTTGAGCAACTTCGTACTTAAGAATGGTTGGTGAACTGGCCTTAAACTTATGACAATTTGTATAAGTGGCAGTGTATGTACTTTGATCTTTAATTGTTTATAGATGCATTATCATAATTTGCATTTGTACATTTATAAAACTTCAATAAAGAATATTTATAACTTTTCATTGCTGTGTGTAGGGGGAGGATCGAGCTGTGAAGCAGTTCCAGTTCAATGCTTGGCCAGATTACAAGAGTGTTCCTGGGGGTACCAATGCTCTACTGAGGCTCTGTGACATGGTACAGGAGTGGACACGACAGAATGGCAAGGGACCCATCACTGTCCATTGCTTGTACGGTTAAATTTGTTGTGAAAACTTTATTCTGTGTCATTATTAAGTATTCCGTTCCAAACAGAACAGCAAACCATTGTTACAAACTATGCAAGTATTTGTTTGACAAATAACACAGCTTATAATTACTTTCAAGAAGGCCACCAAGATGCCTTTATAAAGGTGATCTCAAGGACATTAAGATGAAAATAATTAAAACATTATAGAAATGTAACATCTATATGATGATACTGTTTACAAAAATAATGCATAGAAAGAGAAATAAAACATTTTTTGTTACATTGGTGTGATATGCATTGCAGGAATGGAGCAAGCAAGTGTGGGCTGTTCTGTGCGTGCAGCCTGGTATTTGAAAGGATGAGAGTTGATCATGAGGTGGATGTGTACCAGACTGTAAAACAGATCCGCATCAACAGACCACATTTTGTCGAAAACATGGTTAGTTGTTTGGTTTATCTTTTGGTTTTGTCACGGTCTTTTATCAAGTTTGATAAGGTATTGTATTTATTTACAATTAAAAAAAATCAAAGTGATCAGTTTTTGTGCTAGGGCATGATTCTTTTGTTCCAAACCATTAATACAAGAATGTATTTTTACACTTGCTTTTATAGTTGATCTGTAAGTAAATTTTTCAATTGTCTGTTCTTACTTTTAAAATTCATAAAGACTAGTGATTGCAAATTAACCATTAATATTTTAAACACAGTTTGATCAAACCTATGGCAAATAGCAGTACATGTTGTCAGTGTGCAAGTAATTGGCAGTTGATTACTAAAAAATGTTAGTTTTATATGAATTTGTAATTTTTATTTCCATAGGAGCAGTATCAATTCATCTACCAGATGGCCCTGGCTTACTTGGAGCGGCAACCCATTGGTATAGACAGGCAGGTGGACAGACAGACTAATGACAGTATTGATAGTGGCATACAAGATAGAATAGTGTGATGTCTCTTAAATTGGTGTAATGACATCACTTGACGGAGTGATGTCATCAACAAATAATGTAATATCATCAAAAGCTGGTCATTCATTATTGATGAGGTAATAGGTGTGATGCTATCTTTAGATGTCTCTAGTAAGATATTGTCATTAATGAATGGTATGATGGTCATCTATGAATGGTAGGTCATAAATGATGTGATGATTATGTTTAAATGATGTGATGTCATCATTATATAGCATTAAGTCATCAATAGATGATGTTTATCATTCAGGATTGTGTAATGTGATTTATATGATTTGTGTAGTCAACTTGATCTAGTCTTGAAATGTGTCATTGAATAGACAGAATGCAAATACTTAGACTGTGAACATGATTTGGTCTATGCAAAGAGTTCAAATCTAACCAGTTGAAAATAACACAGACTATTCAGAGTTCAAAGAAAATTGGTAAATTGTACATTATAACCTGAATATAGAAAAAAAGGGTGATATATATAGGATTGGTTTTTTGGATTGCTATTTTTTTATATTTAATTCTTTTAATATTTTTTCATATTTAGATACTTATTTCATTAGTTTCGTCTGGTATTATGTCTAGTTTTACAAGAAGCTTTAATGTTTTCCTATAGTAAATAATAATAACACTAAACTGTTTTCAACAGGAGTCATACAGTTTTGTGCAGTAGAAAATAGAATTGTGTCGTAGAACATAGTATAACCTATAATCATTGGTTTTAAATACAATTTGAAGTTTGTTTGCATCATTTGATCAAATTCATATGAAAAGTGTATAGTCCATAGGACTGTCTAATTTAAACATAATTTACAAAAATCCTAGGTCATATGGTAGGCTTCACCATCAAATATCATTTGTCGTACCTTTTAGCCTGCTTCATTTTAGATTAATCCGTGCTAATTATATATTCGTTATTTGCAAGCAACTTCTTGCAAGAGCAATAATACCTGTTGGTAGATACTAATCAACTCATAGTGTAGCCCCAGATCAGAGCTCCTAGCAGGAAGCTTGTCAATAAAGGTATACATCATTTGTTGGTTTTTTTAAATTGGATAAACCAGTAGAATGATACAGGGTACATATATATAAAGGGCAGAATTTAGGCATCAGTTACTAGTCAAGCTTAATGCATTTAACAATATTTAACTCTTTGTTAGTCAAAAGTGATGCTGATGCTGACATTTAAAAGTTTTTTTTTGCCTTACAATACTTTTTATTGTTAATGTTATAACTTTTATTTAACAAATGAAAACCAACTATGTTTGTGTGTTTAAGCAATATTTTTCAAGAATCAAAAGTAAAATTAAAAAAAAAATGAATTTAGTACATTCCATTTTATCTTTTCCAAAAATCAAATCTCATTGTATGTGATATTTTGTTAAATGTTTGAATTTTTTTTTTCATAACTTCGCTAATTTCTGTAGTCTTTTAAAGAAAAAATACATTTTGCTACAAATTTAATTCATTGCCTTTATGATAATTTTGGACTTGTTTATATGTTACAAAATGCTTAAAGCACTTTTGTCATCAGAGTGATTTCATTTTATTATAGTATTTTTTATCGCTATATGTGCACACATGTGTGTAATTGAGCCTTTATTCAACCATAACATTGCCATTTTTAAGGGTTTTTTATGCATTGAGTTTTGAGAAGGTAGCATTTATAATGCCTAATATGTGTTGCTTTTTTGTAATATACCAGTAATCTCTATTTACTATAAAGAGCTGCTTTCCCAGGTGTATTGAATGATATAATGCAGATCTGTAGCTAGAGTGTAAAATGTGCTTCCTTACTAGCCAAATCAATGTAATTGGTGGTGTGCCAAATTGTGAGAAAAAAAATCTTTACACATGAAATATTTCTTGTTAAAGTTCTTCTCACATGCAGAAAACTCTTGGTGCTACTGAGCAGATACCTAGTTGCCATCACAATAGAGCATTACGATGGTTGTTATCACAAGAGAAAAATGGTGCAGTTGACTGTGCCATTCACATTTGTCAAACAATTGTTACCCCATTTATTATATGAAAAGTATATTATTTCATTATGTGGTTCATACTTTATATGTATTAAATTTGTAGAATTCCATTTGTGATGCATTTTTGTTATTCTCTACAATGTTTTTACACAATGGCCTAATGATAAGTTGTATGATTTATAAATATATATTTATATATTGGGATGTTCTTGTTTTTCACATGAAAAAGGTGTATAAAATTAATATGTGTGTACATATTTTGATGTGCACACTTATCTTTTTATATCATGGCATTATGACGATTACTTCAATGTAGAATTATGTTGTCAAAATGTCATGCTGACCGTATCCATTCTCATCACCAAAAAGAGCTTTACCCTTACACTCATGCATGGGCCATTTTAAACCTTTGTGAAGCAATCACAATTACCAGTCTTATCTTTAGTAGAATCTGCACTACTTAGGGTTTATTTGTTGACTGGTTTGACCATGGATTTAGGTTGATCATACATGGGCAGTGTTGTCTCATTTTGTGTTTTTGCTTGCAAAAACATGTATTTTACATATGTTGAAGGTGCAAAAGTCAGACATAATAATTGAGTTTTAATGTTTTATCTTAACTTATAAATGGCAATATTATTGCATAAATCTGTCAGCTTTGCCATTAGTCACAACAGTGACTGTCCTTAAAATACATTTGCAAATAAATTTCTGAGAATAGTTAAAAATATTTACAAGTACCAAAAAAAAAAATGAAAAAAATTATTTAGTCTTTTACCAGACTAAAATTATTGATGTCTGCAAATCATTATCATTGCTTTTTACATTTTAGATTGTTAAAACTGTAAATGATTTCTTACTGTTTTCTTTTTTCATTAAAAAAGGACCAAATGTTGTGCCATGTTGGTGTAAGGATTAATATATATTCTCATCTTTCTATGTGCTGTTTCATGTTCTATCTTCTTTGCTTTTTTTCTTCTGCACAAAACAGGTAGATTTTTTAGCACCTCATTGCAATATTTGAAAACATGGCATTTGTTTTTATATTTCCGAAATGTCATGGCTTTGTCAGCTCAGTTTATTTATTATACTTGTTTAAGTTGACACAGTCAGATCCTTAGTGAACTGGTGCATCTTATGACAGTTGTATATCTGTTTTATTGGTCTCTCGTTTATTATTGTGAATAGTTGTTTCATTAATCTTTTTTTTGCCTTTCTAGCTAACCCTGTATGCCATTAATGATACTTGTCATTGGTAATTTAAGATTCTGATAACAACAAAGTTAAGGCTTTCAAAAGAATTTCTAATTTCTTGTTACTTATGCAAGCCCAATATTTAACAGTTAATTTTAGCTGATCAAAAATATAACATATTTGTAGTCATTTTTGCTGGACTATTTTATTGAGGAGGAAAGCTGTGAAACACTCATGCTGTGGCATTTGCATGGCCGTGACGGGAGTTTTGTGTGCCAGAGTACTATTAATCTTCGATTCATGTATTAATTGCCCATGCATAGAGCAGAAAGACATTCCACTTTTATCTTCTTATTGATCATGCCAACAAATATAATTAGCTTGATAGATTCATGTAGAATTATCTTATCTATTTGACCCAGGTTCGACTTAAATAATACTTGACACATGTTCAAGTTTTGTATACATGCTCTATCAAGCTTAGGTTTTACATCCAGTCATTTGAAAAGTAGAGCATGGTGTCTCGTGACAGCTTTGTTTCACTTTGTCGATTTTTAATTCTTAATCTTTGGGTGAGACGCCTGTGGCGTAGTGGTAGAGTCGCTGACTTATAACTCCTGAGACTGCTCAGCCTCTCATGTCTTGTGCTTGAATCCCATCCTGGGTGAATGCCATAATGTGGGAAAGCCTTCTCGCTGACTTGCTTTGTGCTATAATGTCCATAATTGGCCTCTGTCCTGTATCTCTAAAACATAATAAACAAATCTCGTGATTGTGTTACTGACCTTCATTGTTGAAGAAATAAGATAGTTGTATATTTGTACATAAAAGCTTCCTTCAACCTTATTTTTATGTCAAAACTAATTTTATTTTTATTAACTTTCTTTTAGTATATTTGTTTTTCTACTTTTGTAACACTTGAAAAATAATCATTTGGTTGTTGTTTTTTGTTATATTTATATATTTTAGTCAATTGTGTCTGATATAACATGAACATAAATAACAAGATGTCAAACATTTACATAATGATCTTAACAGGTGGAAGCATTTCTTTTACAAGTTTAACATACTTCTGACATAGATCAGCCCACTGACTTGTAGAAGTGGGATATAACTTAGGTTTATTTTTCAGATGTCTATTTCTGGGTTGTCTTTTTTAACCATCAAATGATTTTAAAATTTATCAGCTTGCTTTTCAGTGTTTGATAAATTATGGACCTGAATATCTCCAAAACAGTACAAGGTACCTCAGATTTGACCTTAGATCTTAGTTCTGCACCCCCTAAAACTGAAATTTGAAACTTTTTTTTTTGTGGGGGTGGAATTTTTGGGTTTAAAAAAATGTTCAGTAGTAACCCGTACTGTTTTTGGTGGGTAAGCTTTGTTTAGAATGTTAAACTATCTTTATGTGCTAAGAATAAATTAGACAAAGCACAACAGGTACCGGTTATCCACATTTTACAAATATATAGTCATTTTGTGTTTCTTGTAGATTAAGCATTGTTCTTTCTACCTAACCACAGTAATCATAAATAAATATCAGTATGGTAACAAACTTGATCAGTGCATGTAGGAATTGTTTCAATCGACGGGTTCATTGCAATTTATATGTCCGTATAAATTGCACACTACATTACGTCGGTATCAAATTTAGAACAAGTTAAGCGATAAAAAAGAAAATATGCAACATACTGTTTAATTATTTTTTGTAATATTATGAACTATATCTACTTAGACAATTTTCACTTTTCTTTTAGACATAATCTTTGAAATGTTGTGGCTTGTTGTTATATTGAAGAAATTTCAGGACTGATCTTAATTGACCAGAATCCATCAAGTCTTTTGTATACATTGAAAAATAGGTCTTGGTAATTTATCTGATTTACTGGTATTTAGTTAATGCAGTAAAAATTATAATTACCATAATTAATATTTTCTGTCAAATCCTCAGTGTTACTATTATAACACAAAAAATATGCATTTAATCAATTATTATGTAAATAATTAAAATGCAAATTAAAACTAAGAATAAAAAGGCGTGTGCATTTCTATTTGAACATTCTAGAACTTTTTGTGATTTTAAGTACACTTCATTCCAAATGTTTTTGTTACATTCAGTTGGTAGATTACATTCCCTTAACAAAAAAAGTATGGTGTGTAAATATACAATAATTAACTATGGTATCCTCTTTCATTGGTTTAATGTTAATGTATACGTTTTTATTAAAAAAAGCCTGCTGTTGTTTATGTTAACTATTGTTTGGCGAAGGTTATGTACAGTGTTGTGATTATATTTCCTTGTACATTTTGCTTACACTTTGGAGTATCAGATTTATTTTATTCTATTAAGGATTAAAGTTTTTAGCCCATAACTGTCCTACTGTCTTCTTTTGCCCCAAACTGTTTAATGCATATTTATGTTTTGTTTTATATCGTAACAATTCTGCAGATCTTACATATAAAAACTATATGTTATTCATTGATATCATAACTTTAATTTTGCCTCACTTTCAAAGATTATCCACCTTCTTGGTTGCAGTCAGTCCTCATTCGTCGCTTATAAGAAGATTCATTGCATTGTGGTTGGCCATTTATTAAACAATAAATACTGGTAATATATGAGCCAAATATGTAAAAAATATTGCAAGTGGAAAATTTGAAATAATATTTTGATTTTTAAAGAACGGCAAAACACCCAATGTTGGAATCAAAAATGTAAATAAGATATGCAATACCTGCTGAATTTTGACTGGGTCATCAATGACAGCAATATAGAAAAAGACTTTGTTCAAGAGTGACCTGGACAATGTGAAAACTAAATGGTGAGCTAAAACCAAAAAATCTTGCTTTGTCATTTGTGCATGCTTATAAATAAAGAAGGGAGAATTTTACTGTGATAAAATCTAAAGTAGCAAAGCTTTTCCTCGACTTTTATTCTTGTTAGATCTACTGTGTCTTTCGTTCCCCAGATTATTAATACCTGCTTATTATATATATATATTATACTGTTTCATCACGTGATGCTGGAGTTGCATAAGAATAATATAGTCTTACTTCTTACATATTTAACAACAAGACTGTTTGCCATGTGTAAAAATATGTATGGCGCGTGAATGTTTTATGACATGTGTTTGTGTCTGTTTCATTTTCCTGTCTGAAGCATTCAATGCAAACAACTTGTGAATTTCTGTGATCTTAATAATTCTGAATACCACCTAAACCCACCCCCACTCCCATAATATAAGATATACAAGATTTGTCTTGGGAATAAAATTTTCGAGCGTGTTCCTAAAAGCGATAACTCTACGAAGGCGCACGGTGCCGTTGAACTTATACATCAAACGTCCACTGAGTTATTTCCCTTGTTTTGAAATATAGTGTACTTCTTACGGAAACCATATTATTATTTTATGGTCTTATTTCTTATTGTCAGTGTAGCTGTCATACTACAGAAAGTACATCGAAAGTCTTAATTTAAAATTTAACGAAATCCAAGAAGAAAATAAACACTAAAAATCAAATGAAATATACGGACATTTTAAAAGACGTTGAAGAGATACTTAGTCCACTGGGCTATGAAACATATGGATTCAAGGTAAATGCTGTTGTAGTATTTTGTTGTAACAAGCTAAACCATTATGAGGAATGTTAATTTCTTAAACTCATTTTTTTAGAAGGGTACATATTTTGCATTGAATGACATACAAGAAAGAATGGTGTCTGTTTCAAATATTTAAAAATATCACATTCAATTTATTGTCAAGGTAGCAGAAATTTTGTAAATTAGGTTGTAAAACTTAAAAGGTGGTATCCAAAAAATTCATATATTAAATAAGCACATCAATATCTGACCACTGCTTCGGAGAATATGGGCATACTTTATGCATACAGCCATACTTTAGTCACTATAAAGACGATTGTGAACTATAACTTTATTTTTAGACTGTACTAATTACGAAAAATTAGTCTAAATGTTCTGTTTTTCCAATTCTATAAAAAGTGTGATAGTGGTTTCTGCTAAAAATAGATACCGACTTCAGTTTGCAGTTTGCCCAGATGACTATATGAAAGTAAGTGGTCACATGGTTTTCTAAGTTTAAAAATAGCTATCTATGTAGCATGGCTGGGATAGGAAACACAAGATTGTATTGACGTGTGGGAATTAATCCTTGACTGTTCACACAGATCTTTGGCATCAATGGAGAGCATTTTGCAAGACCTTTTAGGCACCAATGACTTATTTGGTTATTTTGAGGGAAAAACAACAACTGTCGGATACCACCTTTAATACTTGTAAAATCAAGAAATAATAACTCGTTACTAGATTTTACTCCATAATATCATGCCCTCATAGATATTAATAGCCATAAAATATGTATGGTGCATACTTTAGAGAAAAAAGTTTTATGAGCTACAACTATGGGCAGATGGATGAGGCCTTAACTAGACTGTTGTCTAATTTGGTCAGCACTGTCTGCTTGGTCATAACCTCTAAGACCCTGACGAAATGTAATAAGAAAGCCATTAAATCCATAGATGCACACAGGTTTATATCTTGACCGAAGTTATAAAACACATTTGTCTTTCATAATTACTAGCATAACCAAACTAGGCCTTAAAGTATGAAGATTAACCTTATTATCAGTTCTGCTTATTTTGCAAAATTATTATGTCATAAACTATTGAAAAGAAGTGATATTATTTGACATAAGTCATTTTTTTGTGTTTTTGTATTATTTATATGCGTACATCTCAGGGACAGTTAAGTTGTACGCAGAAATCTGTTTGTTTTTTTTTATTATTCCACCTTTAAAAATTAAATGCTTAATGTGGTTTGTCTTTTCTGTACTATCCATTGCTGTGCGGATAGTGACAGGTCATTTGACAATTAAACATAAGTTTGAGAAAGTCCCCAACTTCGGTTTTGTACTGCAGCAGGTGGAATATGCCGACATATAGACATGTTCCGGAACTCATGCTCCTGTTTCCGAAATACTGCATTTACTACAGGTAGAAAACATAGATTTAAAAGATGGAAACTCCTACCAAATGTTTAATATGTGTAATTAAGAAGGTACATGGGTGCTTTCAACCACATAAAGTTTTAATCAATTACCGAAACCAACAATTAATGAACAGCGAATGTTTCATTAGTGTTTCGGAACTACTGCCTCAACTGTAATACAGCAAAATAATATACAGACTGATATGCACATACACAACCCAGAATACTATATGAACACTCCTATATAAAACATATATTTGACAATCACATTAATAAATCTTTTGATAATTTCATTGAAGCTTAGCTTTATACACAGCCTTTGCAATGAGAAACTGTGCACAGGGCATTATTATGCAATATATATTATGCAAACTAAATTTTGTTTCCTTATTAGTTCATACTACATAATAAATAGGAATGTCATCTCAAGATGTTATGTTTTTATTATAAAACTGAGAATGTAGTTGAATAAACATACATTAAAAAGTACACCTTAATACAAGTCCTCCATAAAAACTGATTGCTTATTTCTTGTTTTATAGACTGGCTGGTACAATGATAAAGTTGCAGAGAATTTCAAGCTGAAGTATGTCTATGACACCTTTGCAATCCTCGTCATAAGTACCCCAGATATGTTTGATAAGAGTTTAATTCCTTTCGTGATACGAGAAGAGTGTCTGGGGTCAGAGGATCTACTTGATCAGTGTGTCAGGGAACAATTCAACAGCATCAAAAAGGTGAACTCTTTGTTTAGTAGTCATATCTTTTAATGATACAATATTAACATTATTAATGTTAAAAAAATAAAATCTGTGGTACCTATAACCACTTTGAGACATACATGAATGGAGTCTATCTTCTTCTACTAACAGTTTTATTTACATGTAATTTTATTACATTTTGATATGTTGTTCTGACGACAATTTCTTCTTTCAGCACTTCAGTAGCCTGGTAATTGAAGCTATTCATGACTTTGAACTTCTACCAAGTCGCCAGCCCAAGATATTGGTGCAAACAGCAGGTCATGTATCAGGGGCAGCATTTTTCTACCAGAGAAAAGACGTGCAGCCAGATCCTTGGGACCCCACGCGGGTATACTTATGCTTTTATTCATTTTTCCAATTTACCATACATACATTTCAGGGTTATCATGAAATGGTATATCTGCTAGTATGGATTCTACTATCTTTTGTTTTCTTCATTTCAGCATGTTTAGAGTACTGTGATTGCAGGTATAGTTTAGTTACATTTGATACAGTAGGTATAGTATTTCATTAGGGATGGCAGTGGTTAATCAGTTCAGTGATTTGTCTCTTAAACTGTCTGTAACAAGTTACTTGCTCCTTATACTTATATACAGAATATGTTAGATAACGAGTTGTGACCTAATTAATTTTATGTCCAAAAATATTGTATTTTTTGCATTTTGTTACATTTTATCTTAAATTATTATCAAAATGTACACGTTTTCAGCATTAGCAAACAAAAATGTTCTTGATGCAACATGAGTACCAGGTAATATCTTGTGATGTTATGTTAAAATAAACAACCTTATGTAGTTTAGGAAAAAGATTTTAAGTTTGCATGATCAAACGCCCAATATATCACTTTTTCGAGTTCAGATGCATATTAATTTAATTACTTAGGCCTTGGCCTTTGTGATTTAATTAATATGCATCTGAACGAGAAACACAAACTTAAAATCTATTTCCATTCTAACATGTTCTACAAGAAAGTTTGACTTTAAAAGGACACAAATGCAAAATTACAATACAAACTACTATTTACGCAATGTTGTTAGGCTGTTTCACCTGTTTGGCTGTTCTGTTTCACCCCGCATATTTTCCTACTGCTATTTTAAGAATAACAACAACCAATGAAATTGCATATTTTATGTATTTTTTTATCATAATTTAATAATTATGTTATTAGTAGAACAAAATTGTTACTTTCCAAGATAGGGTAAAGTTTCAGGTGAATGCCATGTAATCAAAAAGAACAACTTATCACAATATGTCATCTTAGTCAACATTATGAAAATGGGTAGGGAAAGTAAAAGGAACAGCTATTATATTGCAGTAAAATAGTCCTAATTTATGTTGTTATATATTGTTTATTATATTATGGCAGAATGCTTCTTTGTTTATTGAGGTAAACTTTTGATAGGGTTAGAATAAAAAATATAGCGTCATGTTAAAGTAGAGATCTACGTCAAAGAAAGTCTTGCATTGTTTAAACTATCTAGTCATGAATGTAAACCAAAATCATCTCCACATTCAGATGAAACTTTCTATTCTCATATTTCCTGACTCACTTTCATATTTCTCAAAAATTGTACGGAGTGTGATAATAATGGAAATCACTGATCCAGGCTAATATGTACTCAGTTCTGTTATAGGAAGTAGAAAAATGCTTGCATTTTCCTAACACATATTCCTTATATGGTTTGGTATCATTTACTATCAATAAAATTATAGTTAAGGAAAATAGTTGGTCATTGTAGTAAATTATTAAAATCTTTGTGTTCTTTTTTTGTTCAGAAGATCTATGGAGTGAGCTACCATCCCAAGTATGGTGGCTGGTTTGCACTGAGGGGAGTCCTGATTTTCCAGGATGTGTTATGTGAGGATCTTGTTCCAAGAGAGCCCAATGACTGTGTCAGCGACATGGAACGACGACAAAAACTGTTGGAGCGCTTCAATGGCAATTGGCAGGATTGGACTTACAGGGATATGATCACAGTAGAGAAAAAGTACTCAGATATTCAAAAAGAATACTTTGCTACAGCGCCTAAAGATAGGCAGCCTTTAATTGATCGAATTAGATCAGAATATAAATTTGGTAAGATCAAATACATTTCCTGAGTTTGATATAAACATTTTTTTTTTGTATTCAGCACTTTAAACTATTTCAGTCAATGTCTTTGTTGTGTTATCTTTTTTTTTTTTTTTTTTAGTTGTTAAATGATTATTTTAGAATTATTACTTTTGGAACAAACACTTTGCAAATTTGATAGTGCAACGAACAGCATATACATAGTTTGCATGGGCCATGTGCATTATAAAAAACAACATGCTTTTCTTCTGAAAGGTATAGAGAAATGTAAAAACTAGTATATAAATATAGTTACTGGTAACCATAAACAAAACATGTAATCCTGCCTACTGTTCTAATCAAGTTTGATAGTTCCAGGTTGTATTTTGTGAGAAATACGGCTTTGAACTGACTTAGAAATATTGGTGCATTTACATGTAATATCAAGCTTGCATCCTACTATCAAGCACTTTTATAGACCAGGGCTGGAAAAAAAATTCTTTTCAATGACTAGTCCCGGACTAGTAACCTGGACAAACATAACTTGTCTGAAAATAAATTTGCATCATTTTTATTTAAGGAACACAACAACGCAATTGTTATATCTACAACTAACAAACAAAGTATAACAACAAGTCATTTCTTTTACTGTCTAGAAGCGTTTATGTATTGCGCTTTGTGATTGGCTGTTTTGGACAGGTGCATGCATTGTTCATGTACTGCCTTTACATTTTTTTGATAAATGCTCCAGGCATGAACTTTATTGTCTTCATTGCTAATTAGAAACCACTGTTTATTTGTCACTTGTCCAACTGCTGATTTATAACTTGTCCGGGACTTATTAAATCATCAATGACCAGTAGCCAGAAACTGCATTTTTGACTTGTCCGGGATGTTTTGCTTCCGTATTTTTCCAGCCTTGTAGATGTGCACACATTCTTTTGACAGTTCTTGATATTGATTATAGATAGACTATATAAGTGTTTATCTACTTGTATATCATTTGACAGTTCTTGATATTGATTATAGATAGACTATATAAGTGTTTATCTACTTGTATATCATTTGACAGTTCTTGATATTGATTATAGATAGACTATATAAGTGTTTATCTACTTGTATATCATTTGACAGTTCTTGATATTGATTATAGATAGACTATATAAGTGTTAATCTTCTTGTATATCATTTGACAGTTCTTAATATTGATTATAGATAGACTATATAAGTGTTAATCTACTTGTATATCATTTGACAGTTCTTAATATTGATTATAGATAGACTATATAAGTGTTAATCTACTTGTATATCATTTGACAGTTCTTGATATTGATTATAGATAGACTATATAAGTGTTAATCTACTTGTATATCATTTGACAGTTCTTGATATTGATTATAGATAGACTATATAAGTGTTAATCTACTTGTATATCATTTGACAGTTCTTGATATTGATTATAGAAAGACTATATAAGTGTTTATCTACTTAAGTGTTTATCTACTTGTATATAATTTGACAGTTCTTGATATTGATTATAGATAGACTATATAAGTGTTAATCTTCTTGTATATCATTTGACAGTTCTTGATATTGACTATAGATAGACTATATAAGTGTTAATCTACTTGTATATCATTTGACAGTTCTTGATATTGATAATAGATAGACTATATAAGTGTTAATCTACTTGTATATCATTTGACATTTTTTAGCTCACCTGAGCACAACGTGCTCAAGGGGAGCTTTTGTGATACCGCTTCGTCCGTCTCCGTCGTCAACATTTACCTTGTGAACACACTAGAGGCCACATTTATAGCCCAATCTTCACCAAACCTGGTCAGAATGTTTGTCTGCATGAAATCTTGGATGAGTTCGTAACTGGGTCACGTGGGGTCAAAAAGTAGGTCACTAGGTCAAATCTAAGAAAAAGCTTGTGAACACACTAGAGGCCACATTTATAGCCCAATCTTCACCAAACTTGGTCAGAATGTTTGCCTGAATAAAATGTTGGATGAGTTCGTAACTGGGTCACGTGGGTCAAAAAGTAGGTCACGAGGTCAAATCTTAGAAAAAGCTTGTGAACACACTAGAGGCCACATTTATGGCCAAATCTTCACCAAACTTGGTCAGAATGTTTGTCTGCATGAAATCTTGGATGAGTTCGTAACTGGGTCACGTGGGGTCAAAAAGTAGGTCACGAGGTCAAATCTTAAAAAAAAAGCTTGTGAAGACACTAGAGGCCACATTTATGGCCCAATCTTCACCAAACTTGGTCAGAATGTTTGTCTGCATAAAATCTTGGATGAGTTCGTAACTGGGTCACGTGGGGTCCAAAAGTAGGTCACGAGGTCAAATCTTAGAAAAAGCTTGTGAACACACTAGAGGCCACATTTGTGGCCAAATCTTCACCAAACTTGGTCAGAATGTTTGTCTGCATGAAATCTTGGATGAGTTTGTAAATGGGTCACGTGGGGTCAAAAAGTAGGTCACTAGGTCAAATCTTAGACAAAGCTTGTGAACACACTAGAGGCCACATTTATAGCCCAATCTTCACCAAACTTGGTCAGAATGTTTGTCTGCATGAAATCTCGGATGAGTTCGTAACTTGGTCACGTGGGGTCAAAAAGTAGGTCACAAGGTCAAATCTTAGAAAAAGCTTGTAAACACACTAGAGGCCCTATTTATAGGCCAATCTTCATCAAACTTTGTCAGAATGTTTGTCTACATGAAATCTTGGATGAGTTCGTTATTGGGACTCGTGGGGTCATAAAGTAGGTCACTAGGTTAAATTTTAGAAAAAGCTTGTGAAAACACTTAAGAGGCTACATTGATGGCCCAGTCTTCACCAAACTTGACCATCATGTTTGCCAGTATGAAATCTTACATATGTTTTGAAGTGAGTCATGTGGATTCAGTCATCCAAAGATTTCTAAAGTAAATAATCTTAATTACTTAATGCCAGATTTGAGCCTATGTAAAGCCTGTGTCATCAGGTGAGCGATTAAGGGCCATCATGGCCCTCTTGTTGATATTATTTATTAAAGATAGACTATATAAGTATTAATCTACTTGTATATCATTTGACAGTTCTTGATATTGATTATAGATAGACTATATAAGTGTTAATCTACTTGTATATCATTTGACAGTTCTTGATATTGATTAAAGATAGACTATTTAAGTGTTAATGTACTTGTATATCATTTGACAGTTCTTGATATTGATTATAGATAGACTATATAAGTGTTAATCTACTTGTATATCATTTGTTCATTTTACAATTAAAGATGTATTAAAATGCTGTAGAAAGGCATTAATGGTGTCATGTGTGATGACTTTGTAAACATAACAAATACATTGTTTTACTACATTTTATCTAGTCAACGGTTACTTCAAAATTAATCACAACTGCCTACTGTATACCCTCAAATGTCTAGAATTTGAATTTTTTCTAAAACTACATTGTACTTTCTTAGGTAAAAAAATAAATCTGATTAAAGAGACCTGGCCTTTATTTGAAGTGCGAATTACCCTGTAACAATCATTACTAAACAGAAAATGTTAATGTGCTTTCAGAAGTATGTATACCTCAAATACAAAAGTACAGCTAGTTAGACAAGTTAAGTGCAAGTTGTCATCTAGCTTTCTAACTGGTAAATGAATTAAAATTTCTCAAGACTTCCTTTAATATGTTTGAATTGATTTTCTAATAGATGGCCATCCAATTTTTTAATTTCTTGGTAAATGATGCTGTGGCTGGGCAATGTTGAGGCCCAACTAAATATCTAAAAATGCATGCACTTTAAGATTATTAATTGGAAGAGGAATTGGAGATTTTAACATAAATAACAGTTAATACAATTTTTGTCAACACATAAGTTGAATCCACTAATCCAAAATTTAAATAAATCCAAAATATGTACATTTTCATTGTCACAAACATGGACATTTTTTAAATTTACAATTGACATTTGAAGGTATGAATTTAGTTATAGCCATGGTTATTAATTGCAAGTTAGAAACATGAACTTGTTCTATTTAGCTAGTACAAATTAGCCTGTACAGATCTTTACTACACATCTTCCACTCTTTCACAAAGTGTGGTTAAAAGTTTTACTGCATAAGAAATGTTTATCTTAAATGACTCGAACAAGATGATAATACAAACAAATCATGCTCAGATACATTTATCTTCAACAATGTCTCATGTTTATTCTAGATATCAAATTATCTTCAACACAGTCACATGTTTATCTCATTGTACCCGAATGACGCATTAAAGCGGCACGAAAAACAGCCTCTTCATGCCGAGAGACGACTTATCGCGTCGCATTTTACCTGTGTCTGGCGCCGAGCGCCGCATTAAGGTGGCCCTGAAAATGTCTCGGCTACTGCCGAACGCCGCGTTAATGCGTCCAGCATATATGCTGGTTAAAACTCATGTTTTCAATCACTTTCGAATCTCGGCCAATCAAGTACATCACAGTATCGTAAATGCTAATGTCATCTTAATCTAAATCTACCGGCTTAAATCCTTTTTTTGTAATTTCATTTATTGTAGTGAGCAACAGAAAACTCGGCGACATTTTCTCTGATTCACATCTAATTTGAAACATTTCTCGGCTGAACTACGATCGTAAAAGCAGTTTTCAAATGATTAATTTTTACTTCGATCTCAGCCAATCAGAAACCATGTTACATAATATATTGGAATTTCATGTAACCCGGATGTAAACACAATGAATTAATAATGTCGAGACAAAGAAAAACGGCGATGTGCCTTACTGTTACCTTTAAGATTCCTACTTATATGCATATGTATCGGCGGATATGTGGAATTACCTACGTCAGATCCAATAATAATATGATAATTGCAGATATCAATAGATAAAAGACCAGGCGCGTTTCTTCCATTACGCACTTTACGCACGTGCGTAACCTCCGTTCGAAAAATTGAAAATCTAAAAGTACCAAAAAAAAAAACCACAAAGAAAGTCGATGCCTAGCCCGGGATAGGAATGATATATTTTATTTCCGTAGTTGCTATGTTATAAAATCTTATTACCACAACAATCAAGTTGAAAAGGTTTAAAATGATTAAACTTTCACGTCAGGATTTTAGTCGTTCATATTTTACGTTAAGTTCCTCGCGTGCCCGCATTTTACCTGTTATTCATTAGAAAAGAACCGAATATATTCAAATATTCATATTTACTACAAAGGTTATTTCCCATATAATTGTGCGTAACTTCAAAAACGGCCTAGATACGCGCCTGTAAAAGACACAATCTAACTCTTGGAAATCGCTGAAGTTTTCTATCAAATATGAAGTTTAAGAGCGTTATTTTCTCAAACTACCGGTAAATCGAAACTTTAAATCAAAGATGGCCGACTGTTTTAATGTTACTCATTATATAAAATATTATATAAAGCAGTGTTATTTACGTTATAAACATAAAAAACTTGATGAGGTCAATATTATTTCACTTTAATAATTTGAAATGTGTTAGTTTTGATATTGTCAATCTTACGTGTTCTTCAGATTTCACTCTTTTCTGAAGTATTTCTTCTCATACCGTGTTAAAAATTACATGGTTGTGTAAAGCACTTTCTGTGCTACAAGTATGTAAAAATATCCCTTTAGAGTCTTTCCAAAATGACATGTTTATTGTGTTGTGTATACAACCATCCCCGATATCTTCCACTGACCGGTAATCCACACCAGATGTGTGTAGGCATGATGGGCAGATAAGACCCCCAGCAGGTGTAGGGGATGACTGGAGAAATGCCTCTAGGGTATGACCGGTCAATTAGCTGTAGGGTACAATGAGATAATTATTCTAGATATCAAATAACAACAATTTGTGGAACCAATTAACCAACTTGATAATTATCCACAAATAAACTATCAATTGATGCTGAAAGTTGTTAAATACACCTATATGCACCAAACTTTCAAATGATGCTGAGAATTGTTATAAGTGCACCACATCTATATGCGCCAAACTTGTGAATAACGCAAAGATTGTTTTAAGAACAGAATGCCTACATGCGCTAAACTTTCAAATGATGCTGAGAATCGTTATATGTGCACCACATCTAAATGCGCCAAACTTTCCAATAATGCCGAGATTGTTTTAAGAACAGTATGCCTACATGTATGCGCCAAACTTTCAAATGATGCTGAGAATCCTTATATGTGCAGTACACCAATATGTGCCAAATTTTCTAATGACCTAAATATGCTGACAAGCTATCCAAAGATACAGGACTATCTTAAGTGTGGTACGCCTTTATGCATCATACTTCCTAATGACGCTGGGAGTTGTCATAAGTGTGGTACACCTATAGGCATCAAACTATGGTAAACTATTCAGTTCTGCAGAAAACATTTATATATATGTTACGTTACATGCAATAAACTATCCATTGCTGCTAAAAATTGTCATATATGCAGTATTGTGTAGGCATTATACTGTCCAATGATGTTGAGAATTGTTAAACTATCCAGAGATGCTAAGAATTGGTAAAGGTTTAGAATGTATATATGTGCCAAACTATCCAATATTGTTGAATTTTTATGCCCATATGCACTAAGCTATCCAATGATACTGGGAATCGTTATATGTGCTGTATGCCTATCCGCATCATACAAGTATCCATGCTGATGAACGTTAACCTTCCAAATGTACATGTTCGCATCAGAAGCATTGAAATTCATGGTGTGCTGAGCAAACTTGTTGAGGCTATTTGCAATGAACCACAAATCGGTGTTGTTGAAGGCCAGTGTGTCTACCCAAACAATTGCCACATCATCTTTTATCAGTACCTGCTCTGTGCTAAGATCTACAAGCTGTCTTGCGCCGGCATGGGCAGAATATACAGCATTATCTTCAAGGGATCCATAGAACAAAGACTGCTGCCCAAATATCATACCGTCTGAACCTCCAGCCTTTGCTCCCACATGTATCACATGCTCAGCGAATAGTGAAGCATTCCCACTTCGTAGTACAGATGTTGGTATTGCATACAACTCATGGGATGGAAGCGTGCAATAGTATACAAAGTTGAAGTCTGGAGACATTGCTATTCCATCAATTGGGACAGTTAAGAGGTTTTGTTGAGATGGTAAAAGTTCTGTTTTTTTCATGGATTCATGCTCATATGCGTATGCGAGATGTCTTTCCACATCGAACGCAATAAGCTTGCCTTGTGCTGTGTCTGTAATATATGCATACTTAGCAACACCACCTTGGTAGTCCAGCACAATATCATTTAGAAAGTTGTCTGGTGGAACTACATCTGATGGGAAGCTATAAGTGCTAACAACTGTACCTGTCTGAATGTCCAGAATTGTCAATTTAGCTGGACACAAGTTTCTCTGAATTGATGGCTGCTCCAATGTGTTGACCCGACCGGTGTCTATCACCCACATATAGCCCGTATTTGGATCAACCTCCATACCTTGCACGTACTGGAAACTGCTGCAGTTGCCGATGGTGTTCATCTCCCAGCTAGGGTATGGTTTCAGCAGTGTTTGCCCTGACACATCATCCTCAACCAGGACATTCAATGTGGCCGGTATGCCCCTCCGCCATCTGGGCACCGTCACAAAAACACTTCCTCCGTATACCTTTATTCCTGCAATGATGTTGTTCTCTATGATAAATGTCTCATCCTGCAGCGCCATTTCTCGTGTTAAGGAGTCCTGCCATTTGAATTCAAGATGGCTGAAGCTGTACATGGGGCTGAGTGATGACCCATGGTCAGGGGGTAAAGTACCACCAAACAAAATGCCATTGGTGCAAGTAGTATATAGCACAAAGACAATTATAACTATAATCTTCATCAACCCCATGGTCAGTGCATGGCACAGCTAAGACTTTCTTACTGGACAGTGATAGTGTCTTAAATTAACTATTCTTATCAGTTTGACCTTTTAGTAGTTTGTCAAATAGGTACTCTGTATGAACTATATATGATGCTGTTGGTCATGAAATGGAACAGGTCACTAGGTAAGCAGTTACATGGTGGATGATACTGAGCATCAGCATGTCTTGCAGACAAGGCTAAAATGAATAGGAAAACTTGTTTTGAATGCCATTTTTCTTAAAATTAAATAGGTTAATAAGCTTTTTTGACTAATAACGGTTCCTCAAATAACCAAACACATTCATTCCTAATATTTTTCATTTTAATTAGTTGAAAAGCTGAAACAAAGCTTTTACAAGAATATGCAATATAATCTTTCAACATAATCTAAACTTTTTAATGTTATTGCATTTGTAATGATTTTTTTAGTAAACAAGATCTAATGCAGCAAGAAAAAGATGAATGCAGGCTTGCTGAACAAAATGTTCTTGCATACCTAGAATTGCTATAATTTATTAAGTGTTCAAAGCTAAATTTGGAAATTGGATAATTTTAATGTTGCATGTGTTTGAAATTGCAGTTCATCTTTAATTGTTCTGAAAATTCACACTACAATTCAACCTTTGTGATCATTGGTACATTTTTGCTTGTTATTGTTTTATTTGTTTAGTAAAAGTTTTAATATGTATTCTCTGAACAGGGGAAATTTAAAAAAAGCTAGTTTTAGAGAAAGCTCTGCAATTTTTTCACTGTTTATAAATAACGATTTATATTTATTGTAAACATAATTGAATACAAATAAAGATATCCTCTATACCACATTTTTCATTTTTGGGATGAACTATTGTGTTGGGCAATGTAAATGGCAACACAAAACTCACACCCCACAGTGATCTTGAAGTTCAAGTGGTGATTATAAAAATCAGGAACTACTTTCAACTCCATTTTGTGAAAAAAATGCTAAAGTATGACTTTTGAAAATCAAACAGCATTATCCTACCATATTCCTTATTTTTGAAATGAAAGTTTTAGTTATCTCTCTTGTGGGAAGGTATTTTCATATATCTTATATAAGAAATATAATACATTTTATTTTTAATTTTCTTATTTTTAAATAAAGCACCCAACCTTACTAATAAATTCTTATCTCAATCAGTAGATTCCTTTTATATGGTTATATGCGCATGCTTCAATCTTAAGTATTTTTCAAAAGTTTAAAAGTGGAAAAATCTTTATGCAGTAACTATAAACCAAATACCAACCCACAAGGGAGGTAAGAATTTTTTTTTAAGAAAGAGTTAAGTCCCTTTACTTACAAACCAAGGAATACTACAGCCAAAATTATTTACAATTTACTTTTATGAAGAAACAACATACCTAGACCAAGATTTTTATGAAAGCTAGTGACCAATATCCTGCTGAAGCTTCTCTCTCCATAATGTCTAGCACCATCTTATGTAAGCACTCACCTCAATAAATAATTCAAACTTAAGATAAATGAAAAGACAAAACACATATATATATATTTATGTTATACAAATACATGTATTTGCAGATAATTTTATTAAACAAATAATATGTTGAAATTTAAATAACAAAAATAAAATTTATGGTTTTTATCGCTTAAGAAACTTGAAAACAACATTGTCCCAAATAGTACCGGAGGAATGATGCCGATTTAAGAATCTTGTTTTTCCATTCACACTTGATTGTCTCTTGAAATTAACACTGGCATTGACAGATGTTGCTAAGGGAATCATTTGCTCTAACTCTTCTATGTTGATAGCGCAAGAATTTGATTCTCGACTTGTAATTTTGGATGTCAAACATTTGTCCTTTGCATCATTGACATTTGCAATTCTGTGGTGGATCTCCTGAATAATAGACTGCCTCTTTCCATCTTCTCCTTCTGGCTTGATAATAGGAACGTTGTTTGTTTCCACTAAAGAGTCAATACATCTGCGTTTAACAGGGGCTTCATCAATCTGAGTCTCACACCGTTCACTAGATCCTATCAGTAAAGCTGGAGAACTCATATATGCATAGCTTCTTTTGTTACAAGTCCTTTTTTCTTGAACATTAATATTTTGATCAAAAGATCTGGTTTCCAAAGACCGAGTAAAATCAATCGGTGTTTGAAGTACTGTTGCTTGTTTCAGAAACTGTTCATCTTCATTTAGACAAAAAGATTTGCATGATCCTTCATCAAAACTTTGACTAAGTCTTGTAGATTTATGATTCAACTTTTCCTTGTTCACAACAGAATGGGCCATTTTTTTCCTCCAACTAAGAATATTTTTGTTCTGTTCACTTTGTGTAGAAGACCTTCTTTTGGATGGTTGAAGATCTGACATTGGAAGCAGAGTGACTTGTTGAGGTAGACAGGTCCTGCTTTGGATACTTTCATCATCATGTTCCTTACCAGGAACTGCCTCGTCAATGACTTGATCCATATCTTTAACAACAGTGTTGGTGCCTGCCACGTAACTACTTACAGTGCCATTTTTGTCTTCCATGTTATTGCTGTGTGCAGAGTTTACACGATTTTTTATGTTATCTATACTTTGTCTTCTTGTCCTAGAAAAGGTAAGATCACCAGCACGCTGACTGCTTTGTGTTGTCTGAACTATACTATTGGTTATGTCAATACAGTCCACTGGAGCATTCCTTTGCTCATTATCACTCTCCTTTAATGACATATGGCAGTTTTCTTGATCTGGGGAGCATGCTTTTGAAGCACTTTTAAGAGTATCATCCTTTACACTGTTTGTGTTTCTTAAAATTATTGTAGAAGTTTTGTTACTTTGCGATTCATTTGATTTCACTGTTTTACAACTTTGTTGCACAACACTTTTCAGCAGCTGAGAAACAAACATTTGATCCTCACAACTTGGAATAAAATTGGAACGTCTTCCAGTATTTGATCTACACATGTCAGCTTTTAATTCATTTAAGTGCTGAGTCTTTTGAGTTGATCTCTCGGAAGAGTCTGTCAAAAAACATTCAGCTGCTTTCTGGCTGACATAATTATCCACTTGAATTTTCTGCTCATAGTGCCTATTATTATCAGAAATGGAGCAAATATTTTTTATGAATACCTCTCTCCTTGCTGTTCTTGTCTCACCTGGGACACTCCCAGAATTATTGCGCTTTCGCATGAGTGTAGCCATTTTATCAATACTGTTATGTCTGTTTATTGTTTAATTTGATAGTTGAATTATCAATTTAAAAGTAATGAAAACACTTTCACATTTTACCAGTGCATTTTTTCGGACAGCACTAAGTCATTTTCTGAACAACTCCAATAAGTCGCACTCAGAAAAATTATACAAACTCTCAAAATAGAGGAGATCTTTCAAAATTGTCCACTTTCAGCAAAAGAAATGTTTTGTCCATTCTGAAAAACATAACAAATATGTGCATCAAAATAAAGGACTGGACAAAAATTAACCCTTTGCCTGCTACAGACCCTGTGGGCTTATCAGTAACACCACTGCTGTGGAACTTTTTCCTTGGTGCAGCTGTTAACCATGCGTAGGGGGGTTATCTATTTCAATGTCTTATATTGCCATAGTCTTTGCATTAATCCTAGTAAAACCCATATTGTTTTTGTAGCTGAATGAACGAACTGTACATTGATGTATTTTTAATGTGTATTGTATGACATTAAATGCAGATAACAGTGTTTACAATAGGTTTAAATAAGAAATTGAGTTAATTTTTTTATAATTTTATTTATTATATGTACATAAACAAAGAAATATATGATGTTTTGTATGGAAAAACATATTAAATTAAAGTAATACATACTTCTAAAATAAAGACACACATCAATTTAATATTATACAATGCATATATATATACTTTAAAGCTAAAGTTTGTTTCAACAAAAATCAATGCGAAATGAAAATTCTGTCTTACTTTGTTTGCATATATATAGTCCCACACACCTTACACCAGAATCAAATTATTGTACATGTGTACAAATGTTTAATGTTTCTTATTACTAAAATTCACTCATCACCTGATGAGTCAGAAGCATCTGCCTCAAGGCCACTACTGCTTACTTTGTAGTACTTCAAGGTATGAAACCGTTTGAAGCACTCAGGGTTACACATCGGCTTTGCACATTGTTCACATTCATATGCGGTTTGCTTCCTTTTAAACCCTTCCCTCTGTTGTTTTTTCCTATTACAAACAACACAGTCCCTGACCACCCTCTGCTTTTTTGCACCTGGCTTTGGTTTGATGTGCTGTATGAAGTGGCGTTCGGTCAACCGGCTTAGTTGTTCTGGCTTCCTGCCGCTTCGTTGTGGTCTTGGTGCATTTGGTGCTGACTCGATGAGCATTTTCACCAAAGCCTGTCTGTAGCTCATATGTGTTCGTTTCACTCGTTGTTGTTGGCCATACTTCTGGTGAAGGATATACGCATTGACAACGAGAATATTCAGCATATGCAAGAACAATTTCTTCCACCATTTGACGCACCGCCGGAGGACATCGTAGTACTGAACAATCTGATCAGCCAGGTCAACGCCACCCTCTTCTGGATGTAATCTACAATTGCCCGGGGTTTATGGATGGGCTCCTTGGTCCTGTGGTCAACTTTGTTGGTGAGGACCATTGTTGGCTGATGGATGGTACTCAGCATTGTCACATCACGTTTGTCGTGAAATCTTATAGCAGTCAGGTTTTCACGAACTCTGAAGATGGTTTCCCCTGCTTCAGCTTGACCTGCCCAAATATTTTGGGCACCTCCTTTCTGTTCGGCCTCACTGTCCCACATGCATAGGTGTCGTACGAGTCCAGGACATCAAACAACTCTGGGGATGTATAATAGTTATCCATATATATATGATGGCCTTTGCCAATGCAACCAGTTTTGGCCAGCATGCCGAGAACAATTTTTGTTGTTTGGGTCATGTCCCCGAACAGTTCAGGTGCATCATCTTCTGGGCTTGGTTCAAGAACCTGCACAAATTTTGCACAGTCAGTAATGCCATGATACACATCTGTACCCACACAATACCCAGATGAAGCCTCACATAAATTGAACAATTTTATGCCAAATTTGTTTGGTTTTTGAGGGTTGTAAACCCTAAAATGCACTCTTCCTTTGAATGGGCACACAGCTTCATCAAAGCTGAGATCTCTTTCTGGTTCATACTTCATGAAATTTTCCTGAATCATGCGTAGAAATGGTCGAACCTTGTACAGATCATCATTATGCGTATTTTCTTCATTATCGACAAGGTGAAGATTTGACAGAATCAAAAGAAATCTGTCCTTTGACATCATTTTCCCGAAGAATGATGTGCTAATTGTCTCATCAGTTGACCAATAATCTTCAAGGCAATTCTTCTTTATAATGCCCATCAAAATTACTAAGGCCACAAACACTTTCATTTCATCAACAGTGACTTCAGTCCATTTTCCAATCCTACTGTGGGGTTTCAGAGTTCCCTTGGCAAGCGAGGTATCAAGTACATTTTTTGCATACCGATTTGTTTCCGTGCATAGTAGCTCCCACATTTCATTGTCAAAAAGAACATTAAACATGTCTAGAGGTGTTGGTTCCTCCGGAAACTCACATTTTAGGCCAGGGATAGAGTCAAATTCCATCAAAACTTTGTTGACATTTTTTCCGTCACCCCACCCACATGAAATGTCAGTCGGCAGCTGTCGATCTCTCGCGCATTGTTCAATATCATGCTCATCGATCACCTCTGCCTGCCGTAAAACTTCTTCTAAAACATCGTCTTCACCAATTCTGTCAACAAATTCATCATCGCTCTCATCTTCGGACCATAATTGTCCTAAAACATCATCCACCGTAAATCTACGCTGACTGGAAGTCGCCATTTTTATGGATTTTTTTCGCCTGGGGTGTTTACCTTCCTTTGTTATGATTTAGTGAATACGATTGGTCGATTATTTTTAGAATACGCACGTCATTGGCTTGGGATTCCCTTAATGAATGAATTGGTATGTATTCTGTAGTGGAAATTTACCGATAACTGTCTATACGCGGCCTTGGAATAAGGTCACTATAGAGCGCGGACACAGTCCGCGACTAGCAGTGAGGGAAGTTATCTACCGGCGCGGACTATGTCCGCGCATCGCAGGCAAAGGGTTAATGTTACATGTTCTAGTTAAAGGTGGTATCCGACAGTTTAAGCAAAAGATTTTTTCAGTAAATAACAAAAACAAGTCATTTTTGCCTGAAAAAATGCTGTTCATTAATGCACTAGATCTGTGAACAATGACGTGTAAATCCTCACTCGTCATTGAAAATAGGTATAGATAGTTTCCGCATTAGTGAAGATCCCTAATCTTGGCAGCCATCATTGATGGTAGCTGCAAGGGAATTCAGATGAATTGTATGGAAGCATAACTTTTATTTCATTTTAATGTCTTCTTTTGTTGTTCAAAAATTGAAGCTATACACCATTTAAAAGCTCTTGAAATTCATATTTTGAGAATACAATTTTTTTTTTTAAATTGATAAATGCACAAAGAATTAATACACAGAAATAAAAAATGATTGGCTCATCCTTAATCTTTGGTTTTTACTAAGTATGAGTTCACATAGAAATTATGTCCATATTCCATCAAACCAGTTCTAAGGTGTCGTAACATGTATTTGATATAGATAGTTTTCACATCAGTAAAAATCCCTTATCTTGGCAGCCATCTTTGATGGTAACTTCAAGGGATTTTCATATGAATTGTATAGAAGGGAAAATTTTATTTTCTTGTAATTTCTTCATTTGTGGTCCGAAAATTAAAAGCTATACACCATTGGAAAGCTCTTGAAATTCATTTTTTATAATACAATTATATTTTTACAATTGATAAATGCACCCAGAATTAATACACAAAAATAAATAAAACTATTGGCTCATGCTTAAAACAAAATGTATTTCTTTAACCTTTTAAACTATCAAAATATACTTTTGATATTAAAAATACTTGATAAAAGCTGTTAAATTTGATATAAAATTCAGAAAAATAGACTGAAAAATAAAAACACAGTGGTGGGTTTAATACAGCACATATTTCCCGATTTCGGCCTGCATTAGCTTCTGCCCACAAAGATGGCTGCCTTAAACTGTCTTATCATTGTCAATAACATCGCATGGAAACTATCTATGGGTAAACTGTCGAATACCCCGTAACAGAAATTGAATAGTTTTCTTTGGTGATGTGTCGTGTTAGGCAAATAGGACAAAAAATCAACGTACATTCGCGAGAATTTATGCTTGGGCGCTATGCCATATTTTTTTGATGTAAAGCCATCATGTGGTAATTTAATATGAATCTATAGGTGACTTACGACAAGAGAAGCTTTTTTTTTCAAGGGAAAACTTATCCTTGCTGGTTTTCAAAACAAACCGGGCGTTATCTCAAAATTGAAGAGCTTACGTTGAGAGCAAGCGCATGGAGTTTATTTGGCGGAAACGCTAGACAGTTGTACCCCAAAGTGCAAAAATGAAAAGGATTGAAAGATTAGAAACTATCATATCAGGTATGTCAGAAGACGTTGTTGTTATTCTGTTGTGGGCGTGATACCATTTTTGAGTTTGTTTGTTGACAAACTTCAAGTGTCAGTAGTATAAGGCAAAGGTGTTTGTGACTACGATACAAATTAAACGTTTACTGCACTGTCTGCAGTGCAGACTAGTGCAGATGATGACAGCGATTGATGATCATGATGATAATGATACTGAAAATGATACTGATTATGATGATGATTATGATGACGATGATGAAAACGACTCATATGGGGATTATGATGATGATAATGATACTTATTATGATGATGTTTATGATGATGAGGATGAGGATGAGAATGATGATGATGATGATGATGATGATAACGACTCTTATGCCAAGTTATGGGGATTACTCAGAAGTGAGCTATCACCATTAACCTAAAAGGGATATTTTCCATACATGTTAGTCAATCAAGATAATGATTTTCTGTCAGATTTTTCACATGTATGATAAAATACATTTGAATGATGCTGCTGGTGATGATAATGAAGGTGATGATGCAGCTGCTGCTGCTACAGCTGATGATGATAGTGATGACAAAACAAATTATTTCATTTCTTCTTTGTAGGATGAAATATTTTATTGGAGTAGATGTTGGAACAGGCTCGGTGCGAGCAGCTCTTGTGAAAGCAGATGGAACATTTGTTTCTACTGCCAGCCAAGAGATCCGGATATGGAATCCCCAGCCAGACTTTTATCAACAGTCGTCAAGGAATATTTGGGATGCTGTGGTTAAGACAGTTCAGGTAGTATAAGTCAAATAACAAGACGGTGTTTAATTATCACCAGTTACGGTTTCACTCAGCACAAAGCCAAAAATGTTGACAGTTTGGGGGATTCAAGGCTATTTTCCCATCTAGTCAAATCTAAATTATACTTTTAATTCTAAGTCGTCAAAACTTGTTTGCCAACAATAAAAAAATGGATTTAAAATTTACCCACTTGTGATCTTTTGATTAAATTCTTGTCCTTTAAAAGATATAGTTGTCTTTATTGAGATAATTACAAGAGTCATGACACAGTCCAAAGGAATTTTTTTTAAGCCATGAAGTTCCATTTGATACTCAACAAACCTAGAATAGCACTAAACTACAAATGCTAGAATATAAGTCATGTTTATAGATCTGTCATAAATAACACAATAACAGTCCTTGAAATAAATATGAGCGTTAGTGGTCTAGTGGTTAAGATGTTGGACTCCAGCTTGGAGGGTTCCGGGTTCGAACCCTGAAACTGACCATGTGATGTTTGTCCTTGAGCAAGACTATTTACTGCACATTGCTCCAGGTATTCAATACCTGAGTACTGGTTCTACTCAGGGAGTGGACAGTCGAGAGGGATTAATATAAGTAAAAAGAACTTGTTTCCCAATAGACTAAAAATTAATAGGTTTAAACTAAATAAATATGAAGTCATGCACCTACACTGAACTGTCACCAAATTGCTTTGTCAGAAGAAAAAAAAAAGAAATTATTTCAGAACACCCTGCATACATGTGTTTATCTAATGATCTAGAGAACCTCCACCCTTACACACTAACCACTTATTCAGCCTTTCACACTTACCGGTATTACACTATAGCCAAATTTCAGTTTTATAATATTTCAATCCTTGTTTCTTTACAAATGAAAAATATTATATTCTTTCATTTATTCCAAGGCTGTTTGCAAGAAAAGTGACATTAACATAGATGATGTGGGAGGTATCGGGTTTGATGCTACATGTTCTTTGGTTGTCCAGGACCCAGAACATCAGCCACTCTCCGTCTGCCCTACTGGTAAATTCTACAAAGATTATAATGTAATTTGATTATAGCCAGTATTCCCCAACTATTCTCAAGTAAGAAATGCTCAAGTCATGGATTTCAATCCACAATATCTAAATTATGTATTTATCTACTTGTCTGTATTTTTGTATGACACTTTAACTTTGCTACTTAGAGCTTTCACATTGAAACTTCTTAAATAAGCTTATTTTTGTTGGTATGAAAATTGTGACTTAGGCTTAAAAGTGGTATCCAACAGTTTGTCTTAATTAGGTACAAGTAAACCAGGATTGGGGAAATTGGGGCATAATTTCTGCAAAAAGTAAAACCTAAGTCTAACAAAAGACTATTTTGAACATTGTCTAAATTCTAAGACAGTAGAAATAGTAAGCTAAATCACTCTTCATATACGTCTTCTTTTAAAAACTATAAATAAGCATGATTGTGATTTCCACTGAAAATAGACATCGACGTCAGAGCGGATTTTTGGAATGAATATATTAAGGTACAGGTCGCGTGGTTCTCTTAGTTTAAAAATAGCTAACTATGCAGTGTGGCTTAGATAATAAATACCTGTTTGTAATGACAAGTGATGTGTTATGCTTTATTTTTTCCAATAGAAGTAGGACATCAATAATCAGATTTTGTGAGATCTTTTCAGGCAAAAATAATTTATTTGGTTCTTTGAGAGAAATAAAATCTGGTCCAAACTGTCAGATACCACCTTGAAGAATAGATTGTGAATATATGTATAAATTCTTTTTAAATATTGGAATGTTTCAATAATCACATATAGCAGAAATGAAAGGTAAACTAGAGCACCTGACTGTGTTTTTTAACAAGCTGCATGTACTTGAAATTTGCATCAAGTTTTATAACTAACAAAGACATTTATTGTTTATTGACGTTTACAAAATACAATCATTCGCTCAGAAAAACATGACCATCTGTTTGACCATCAGCATATTTTGGAAGTTAATATTATTATACGCCCGTCGAAGATGGGACGTATTATGGGATCACCCATGGCGGGCGGGCGGAACGGGCATTACTCCAACACTACCAAAGCTATTGACTTGAAACTTCATAGGTGGATAGATCTCACTGAGATGAAGTGCAGTGCACAAGAACCATCACTCTGCACTTCACGCTGTACGAATTATTGTTCTTTGTTTAATTTTCTTGTCCAGAGAATAGCTCCTACATTATCAAAGCTATTGACTTGATACTTGATACATAAATAGGTCTTATTGAGGAAAAGTGCAATTCACAGGAACTGTAACTCTGTACTTAATGATTTTGGAGTTTTGCCCCTTTGTTTAATTTTTCTTTTCTGAAGCATAACTCCTATGTTATCAAAGCTATTGATTTTAAACTTTGCAGGTGGATAGATTTCATTTAGACTGAGTGCAATACATAAGAACTGCATTTTCATACTTTATGTTTGTCTGGACCATACTCCTACATTATCTAAGCTATTGACTTGAAACTTCATAGGTGGATAGATGTTATTGAAACAGAGTACAGTGCACATGAACCGTCACTCTCCTCTACTTATTTTTGAGTAATGCCTCTTTCTGCACAAATGCCATTATTCTCGTATTTTTTTTTATTAGATGGTATTCCCCTTTGATTTTTTTTCCTATTACCCAGATTACACAGTTCACAGCAGTTTGGCAGATTAAAGATTTTTTTTAAAAGTTATTCTACTTTAATTTCAGTTTTTCTTGCAGTAACCCAGAGTGCAGTCCAAAACTTTGCCATACCCCATTGCACAAGAGTGCATGACAGTTTTTTTCAAATTACCCTGTTGATGGGCGTATTTTGCTCTGCCTTGCGGTGCTCTTGTTTTTTATTAGCTCACCTGAGCACAACGTGCTCAAGGGGAGCTTTTTTGATACCGCTTCGTCCGTCGTCCGGTGTCCGTCGTTCGTCGTCCGTCGTCCGTCGTCAACATTTACCTTGTGAACACACTAGAGGCCACAATTTTTATCCAATCTTCATCAAACTTGGTCAGAATGTTTGTCTGCATGAAATCTTGGATGAGTTCATTATTGGGTCACCTGGGGTCAAAAAGTAGGTCACGAGGTCAAATTTTAGGAAAAACTTGTGAACACACTAGAGACCACATTTATAGCCCAAGCTTCACCAAACTTGGTCAGAATGTTTGTCTGCATGAAATCTTGGATGAGTTTGTAACTGGGTCACGTGGGTTCAAAAAGTAGGTCACTAGGTCAAATCTTAGAAAAAAGCTTGTGAACACACTAGAGGCCACATTTATAGCCCAATCTTCACCAAACTTGGTCAGAAAGTTTGTCTGCATGAAATCTTGGATGAGTTCGTAACTGAGTCACGTGGGGTCAAAAAGTAGGTCACTAGGTCAAATCTTAGAAAAAGCTTGTGAAATCACTAGAGGCCACATTTATAGCCCAATCTTCACCAAACTTGGTCAGAATGTTTGTCTGCATGAAATCTTGGACGAGTTCGTAACTGGGTCACGTTGGGCCAAAAAGTAGGTCACTAGGTCAAATCTTAGAAAAAGCTTGTGAACACACTAGAGGCCACATTTATGGCCCAATCTTCACCAAACTTAGTCAGAATGTTTGTCTGCATGAAATCTTGGATGAGTTCGTAACTGGGTCACGTGGGGTCAAAAAGTAGGTCACTAGGTCAAATCTTAGAAAAAGCTTGTGAACACACTAGAGGCCAAATTTATGGCCAAATCTTTACCAAACTTGGTCAGAATGTTTGTCTGCATAAAAAACTTGGACGAGTTCGTAACTGGGTCACATGGGGTCAAAATGTAGGTCACTAGGTCAAATCTTAGAAAAAGCTTGTGAACACACTAGAGACCACATTTATAGCCCAAGCTTCACCAAACTTGGTCAGAATGTTTGTCTGCATGAAATCTTGGATGAGTTTGTAACTGGTTCACGTGGGGTCAAAAAGTAGGTCACTAGGTCAGATCTTAGAAAAAAGCTTGTGAACACACTAGAGGCCACATTTATAGCCCAATCTTCACCAAACTTGGTCAGAAAGTTTGTCTGCATGAAATCTTGGATGAGTTCGTAACTGAGTCACGTGGGGTCAAAAAGTAGGTCACTAGGTCAAATCTTGGAAAAAGCTTGTGAAATCACTAGAGGCCACATTTATAGCCCAATCTTCACCAAACTTGGTCAGAAAGTTTGTCTGCATGAAATCTTGGACGAGTTTGTAACTGGGTCACGTTGGGTCAAAAAGTAGGTCACTAGGTCAAATCTTAGAAAAAGCTTGTGAACACACTAGAGGCCACATTTATGGCCCAATCTTCACCAACCTTGGTCAGAATGTTTGTCTGCATGAAATCTTGGATGAGTTCGTAACTGGGTCACATGGGGTCAAAAAGTAGGCCACTAGGTCAAATCTTAGAAAAAGCTTGTGAACACACTAGAGTCCAAATTTATGGCCAAATCTTTACAAACTTGGTCAGAATGTTTGTCTGCATAAAAAACTTGGACGAGTTCGTAACTGGGTCACATGGGGTCAAAATGTAGGTCACTAGGTCAAATCTTAGAAAAAGCTTGTGAACACACTAGAGGCCACATTTATAGCCCAATCTTTACCAAACTTGGTCAGAATGTTTGTCTGCATGAAATCTTAGATGAGTTCGTAACTGGGTCACGTGGGGTCAAAAAGTAGGTCACAAGGTCAAATCTTAGAAAAAAGCTTGTGAACACACTAGAGGCCACATTTATAGCCCAATCTTCACCAAACTTGGTCAGAAAGTTTGTCTGCATGAAATCTTGGATGAGTTCGTAACTGAGTCACGTGGGGTCAAAAAGTAGGTCACTAGGTCAAATCTTGGAAAAAGCTTGTGAAATCACTAGAGGCCACATTTATAGCCCAATCTTCACCAAACTTGGTCAGAAAGTTTGTCTGCATGAAATCTTGGACGAGTTTGTAACTGGGTCACGTTGGGTCAAAAAGTAGGTCACTAGGTCAAATCTTAGAAAAAGCTTGTGAACACACTAGAGGCCACATTTATGGCCCAATCTTCACCAACCTTGGTCAGAATGTTTGTCTGCATGAAATCTTGGATGAGTTCGTAACTGGGTCACGTGGGGTCAAAAAGTAGGCCACTAGGTCAAATCTTAGAAAAAGCTTGTGAACACACTAGAGTCCAAATTTATGGCCAAATCTTTACAAACTTGGTCAGAATGTTTGTCTGCATAAAAAACTTGGACGAGTTCGTAACTGGGTCACATGGGGTCAAAATGTAGGTCACTAGGTCAAATCTTAGAAAAAGCTTGTGAACACACTAGAGGCCACATTTATAGCCCAATCTTTACCAAACTTGGTCAGAATGTTTGTCTGCATGAAATCTTAGATGAGTTCGTAACTGGGTCACGTGGGGTCAAAAAGTAGGTCACAAGGTCAAATCTTAGAAAAAGCTTGTAAACACACTAGAGGCCCTATTTATAGGCAAATCTTCATCAAACTTTGTCAGAATGTTTGTCTGCATGAAATCTTAGATGAGTTCGTTATTGGGTCTCGTGGGGTCATAAAGTAGGTCACTAGGTTAAATTTTAGAAAAAGCTTGTGAAAACACTTAAGAAGCTACATTGATGGCACAGTCTTCACCAAACTTGACCATCATGTTTGCCAGTATGAAATCTTACATATGTTTTGAAGTGAGTCATGTGGATTCAGTAAGTTACTTGGTAAAATTCTAGAAAATGTTATCAACCCAGTGGCCACACTAATGGTCCAATCTTCACCAAAGATTTCTAAAGTAAATAATTCTTAATTACTTAATGCCAGATTTGAGCCTACATAAAGCCTGTGTCATCAGGTGAGCGATTAAGGGCCATCATGGCCCTCTTGTTTACTGGAACTTGTAACCCTCTTCAAGTCTTGCACATGCGAATCTCCTAAATGTGACAATTTTACTCTTGACTTGCTAAGCAGGTACTGATAAAACTAAGGCAATTAATGTTGTTTAGGAGCTGTCTGATCAGAATCTGCACTATTTGCTGCTGATTCTCTACCAATATGTCTAAGCATATTTGCACATTGTTGTCAGATAAAGACTATGAATATGTAGAGTTAGACTATGATTATGTGGAGTTTAAATACAAATGAAGCAAGCTAGGGGTTAGTGAGTGCAGGCATTGCTTGATAAACAGGAGAAAAAATTCCACACAAAAAGTTATACAATACCAGAGTAACAAGTACTCATTTACTTGTAGCTTGCAAAATTCATTGATTATTATTACAAAATCTTTATTTTCTCTTACAGCTACATGCACAGATAAGAAAAATGCTTAATTAGTCAGCAACAACAGCATGGATCTGATTCTACAGTATTTGACAAAGTCCTATAAATACGTGCTTAGCAAGCTCTGGTTTTAAGTGCATCAAAAGTTGTTTGATTTCATAAAACATTGTTGTTTTTTCTAGTAGTTAGAGCACTGGTGTTTAAGAATGTAGAGGCTAGATTGTACATGACATCTTATGTACGCTTCCACTGTCATAAGTTCATATCGCTTTGTCTTACAAAGTGAATACTATTGCTTGTTTTTTACTTTCTTGAAATCAGCTGGTTCAGAGTGGTTCAATTTACCAATCAATTCAGGCCTTAAAGGCTTATTTTACTCACATTTTAGAGTTGATATTCATCCGCATTTCACAAGCAAAAAAGTATCAATTCTTTTTACCAAAATTTAGTAAAAATTCTTTAAGGTAAACCTTCTCATTTTTTTTTGCCTTAACATAGCGCTGTCTTGTTTTATAGTAATATATTATTTATTCCTGGTCCCAGGTGAGGCAGAATGTGATATCATCATGTGGATGGACCACCGGGCGTCAGTGGAGGCAGACATCATCAATGCCACCAAACATCCTGTTCTCAAATATACTGGTGGAGTGATCTCCCTTGAAATGGAGCCGCCTAAACTGCTGTGGCTGAAAAAGGTGGGGAATAATGTTAATTGCTTCATTAAAAGCTGAATTAATTCTGATGCTAAATCCTTCATGTCCTCTTTAAACCCTTACATAGTTGGTACTCGTTTGAAAAGCTATTTTTTTTACAAATTCATTGACTTCACAAGTTTTTGAAGTAAGCCTAATAGCATAGTCAAAGTTGTTTTCAAATATCTTTAGATCTAACTTTTGTGCAATGTATACATTATCATAGTAAAGATGTTAAGTATGAGAAAATGCCCAAAAGTGGGTAATTATAAAGTCCAAACTCACGAAAATGTAATGCATTAATAACACTTTTCTCGATTTGGACTTTTACGTCATATTGAGTCAAACTTAAGTTTAAACGTGTATTGTTTTGAAGTTTTAGATTTTACAGTCACATGCTCAATCATTTTTCATTGTCAGACTCAGAAAAGACTTCAAAAAAATTTTGCAGTAAAATCCATTTGGTTGCTTGTAAGTAGGGCATTATGGGATGTGTTTCTAGAGCAAATCTAATTTTTCAATCATTTGAAAACATGGTGGTTATTATTATGGGGTACATCAATGAGCAAAAGCAGGCTGGTTGGGCAGAATGGCACCATCAAGGTTGGTCCTGTCAAATATCTACTGTTAGTAATATGGTATTTTTACCAAATTTAGCTTCCTTATTTGAAAGTGAAAAAAGTGTTTGATTGCTGTTAAAGTCAATCAGGGGAAGGTCGAGATCAATGTTACTAAACTTTTACAAAATCTTAATTGAGGAGTTTTTACCAAATTTGGTATACAGTTTCCTTATAGGAAGAGGAAGTTTAGGATTACTTTAGGGGCCAGATTTGTGGTGAACAGAGCCAAAGTCAAGGTCACTGTTATTAAAAGTAGTTTTTGTCTCCATCAAATAATTTTCTATCTCAAAGGACCATTATATGCCAAATTGCATTGTTTCACTTATATTCCCAGTACAGATAATGTTGTTAAGCATATTATGATGTCATCTGCACCCAGTACAGATGACCCAATCAGTGAATTTTGAAAACATCAATATATTAGAAGGAAATAATTATAATCCTTTAATATGCATGGCTCATAAACAAAAAAGTAATTAGGAGTGAGGTTTGAAATGTATTCCAATAATTAATTAATTATATGTAATAGTTGAACAAAGAATGTGGATTTGGGTAAATCACATGATGTCATTAAAAACTTGACAGATATTTTTAATTAGTTTACATGTCCATGGCCAGACAGTTGAAAATTTGATTTTTTAATATGTTAACATTCTTCATCTGTCTAATGGAAGTAATTTCATCAGATTCATATTTTATGAATACTTCTCTGTGTTTGATTTCCTTAAAATAATTTAAACAGATCTGTTAGTGACTTTTTTTCCAACCCACAGAATTTGAGAGACAGCTGTTGGGATAAAGCAGGACATTTTTTCGACCTTTGTGATTTTTTAACATGGAGAACTACAGGAAGTTTGACCAGGTATTGTTGAAGATAAAATAGCACATCATTAACTAAACATTATTAAATTTATGGTAGAGTTCCCTTTATCAAATAAATAAAGGTAGACCTAATGTAACATAGAGAGAAAAATGTGCATCCAGCCAAACCTGAAACCCTTTGCTAACAGGGATGGGATGGGATGGGATTTGCCGACATTTTTGCCAATACTGTGTTATGCTGTCCCCTTAGCCCCGAGCACAAGGAGGGAAGCCACTACTACCATCTTTAAAGTCTTTGGTTTTACCCGGCTGGGGTTTGAACCCACGACCTCTCGATACACAAGCTAATGCTCCACCACCTGAGCGATTGCAGCCGGTTTGCTAACAGGGTGAATGCCCTACCGACTAAGCCAACCAGACTGCTTACACTTCTCTTACTATCACCTTGCTAAACTTACTCCGTAACTGATGTTTTAAACATGCATTATGTTCTTTAAAGGTTGACTTCTTAAGATTGCTTTTGTACAGGAATTTGTTAATTGCAGTGCAGGAGGTTATAATTATAAAGCATCACAAATTTAAATCATTACTGATATATAGGCTGTAAGAGTAGCACCTCCTAAAATTCATGAAAATAATAGCCATCCTATTAAAATAATGCAATTAATACTGGATAGGATGGTTTTCATTACAAGAAATGTCCATGGCACCACTTTCCTCAGAATCACCAGTTAACTACAAGTCAGCTTGAAGACTTTACTTGATTTGAAAATTAACTTCGGATCAAGCTAAAAGACATCATAGCAGGGATGCCTATGGCTTAGCTGTTCTCTTCTCTGCTCATCACCGCATGGGTTCGAGTCCTGGTCGGGACTTATGGGAATGTTTTCCAGCAAACTTGCAGTGGGCTGGTTATTTTACCCAGACAAAAGTCTTTAGTCTTCCACCACCAATCATTAGCTGGATGTCACAAAAATGACCAATTTGTGTGATGCAACAAAAACCAACAAACAAACATCATAGCATCAAGTATTATTACTTGGGGTCCCCTTGAATGGTTTTGTTGTGTCCCCTTTAACAAGACTTGTTTGTTATAGGTCACTATGTTCTGTGGTCAGTAAGTGGGCTTACACCCCTGACAGTGGTTTCAGCAAGGAGTTCTATGAACAGATAGGCCTAGGGGACCTCTGTGACAACAACTGGCATAAAATAGGTGAGAGTTATCTGGCAGTTTCTACAATCTGTAAGTGTTTTTATGGGGTTGTCCCTTGCCAAGAAGATTTAGTTTTAGCCTCACAACCATTTGGCCTTTGTGAGACTTTTCTCCATTTACAATGAAGGTTCTATTAAGGCATTCTTATACTTGCAGGAAATGATATCAAACCCCAGGGAGAGCCATGTGGATCTGGACTAACGGCTGAAGCTGGTGGTGAGTTGGGTCTAAAACCTGGCACCCCAGTTGGAGTAGGCATGATTGATGCCCATGCAGGATCCATAGGTGAGAATATATATTTTTGGTGAAAATCCATCTTAACCTCATGAATTTTCATTCCCTAACATATGGTTATAAGTCCCCTACCGGTGTTCACACCGGAGGGGACTATAGGTTTACCCTCCGTCCATCAGTCCTTCAGTCAGTCCGTCAGTCTGTCTGTCTGTCCCCTAAAAATCTGAATCCTTTGATAACTTAAAAACTATTTAAGCTAGGCTAGAAACTTGGTATGTTAATAGGTAGCAATGTGTACAATATGCACGTGCAAATTTGGGTCGCTACCTTGAAGGTCAAGGTCACAGCATGACCTTGCAGCAAAAGCGTGTTCGGCCCATAACTTTGTTATTTGAAGTCAGATTTTACAACTATTTCACAGAAATGATTACCATATTGAGATGACGTGTCGCGCACAACATTTGGGTCGCTACTTTGAAGGTCAAGGTCACAGCATGACCCTGCAGCAAAATCGTAAAGTTTTGGATAGCGCATTCAGGTGCTAAAGAACTTTTTGAGGGACCGATAGGGGACTACTGTATTGCCCGCAATACTATCAAATGCTTGTTCATTTATCTTTATGCTCCCTAAATAAGATTCAGTTGCTGTAAATGGTCACTGCTTTCTCTGTCTGTACATCCATATGTCTGTTCTATTTTATGTTTGGCTCATAACTATGTTGTCTATTGTCAGATTTTAAAATTTCTTTGGCATAAGTAATCATCACATCAACCAGAATGGCTAAAAAGGCATCATATGACCTGTCTCTGGGTTGTATCATTTATTAAAAGAAACAGTAAACCTTAATCATTCTAGGGCGACCATTGGTCAGTTAGACCATTGGAGTCATTAATTATTACATTCCAACCCCTCACTGTGTAGGTTTGAGTCCAGTTTGGGCTGGAAACTTCCATTTTGGGTCCTCCAGCAGACTTGCACTACATTTTTACATTCAGTTTTCCTTTACGAAAATAGCTGCTACTGGCTTTGGTGGCAACTTTGTTTGGATGGAACTGATTATATATCAGAACAAAAAAACAACATACTTCTACTGCAGGCTGCTTGGGTTGTGTGCCTCATGATGGTAGTGTCACTGTACCTTCTCTAGCGGGCAGAATGGCTTTGATTAGTGGCACATCTACATGTCACATGGCAGTATGGTCTCATTTCAGTATTAAAATGATTTTTAAAGGCCACATTTCAGTTGCAAATTTATTTTAAAAATTCTTTCTGAAGTGTATGAATTTTTTTTTAAATGTCTTTCTGCAATATAAACATGATTTTTGAAAAGGCTAGTTCCCAATATATAAATGATTTTTGAAAGGTCTAATACCAATATTTAAATGATTTTTAAAGGTCATAAAGGGAAATGTTTGGCAGATCAGAACAGTTAAGATTAGTTAAAAGTGTTAAAAAATACTTTAAATAAAAAATTAAGTAGCTATTTGATATGCTTTTACAAACCTGTGAAATCTTGATGTTTGCCTTTCAACTGTATTGTGCTTTTGTTTTAACAGTTAAGCAAGGAACCAATATTTGTGTCTGGGGTTTGGGGACCATTTTGGTCATCTGTGCTACCAGGACTATGGACAGCAGAGGGAGGACAGAGTGCTGCTGGGAAACTGGTATTGTTACATTACTTTCTGCTAGCAGTTTGTGAGTAGCAATGAATAATCCATCAAAAATGTCTTAATGAAGACTAGGGCAACTTAACCGTCTAAAGTCCCCCTTCTGACAACCTGTACATGTAAATAGTAATTATGGTCATTTAACAGATTCCACCATTTACTCTAAGTGGAATCATCAACATGAGGCATGTCATTTGAAAGACTACCTCCCTTCAAAGGTTTTGCCCAGATTCTGGATTTAGCCCTACTTGGTAAGGCATCAAGGACCAGTCAGTGGCAGGCTCATTGATGACTTTATTATACCAGTAGTGGTTCTGCGTCATACTTTATGTCAGTTCTTAAGTTGCTGTTTTTTGTAAGTTTGAGCCATGCATGAATCTTAAACTTGCAAAACTTGACATTTTTCTCTTACAGAGGCTAAATTTTAAGACCTACCTGAAATTAAGATAAAGATGACTAGACAAGTATTTCAATATAAATACCCCTTCTTAAGATAAAAAACAAAAACAAAATCAAAAATGCTACTGAAGCAACAAAACACTTTGTTTGATTATTTTTACAGATTGACTTTGTGATAGAAACACATCCTGCATATGAGGAAGTGAGAATTCTTGCCAAAGAAAAGTAAGTTGATATTCTGATAATATAAAGTAGAAATTTAAAACTTATCAAAATACCTGTTATATAATTTTTCATGTTAACTTTTGCACTATTATTCTTAAAGTTAGTATCATGGATGGCCCTGCCACTTACCTAAAATTAGACACATACCAAGATTGCTGTGAAATATTCACATTTTTATAGCTCAGTATGTAAATTGAATAAAAAAACCAAACCCAAATTCAATTTCTTCAAAGTCTCATTTCATGGAACCAACAGGTCAGTAACCATGTAGTTACATGCAGTTGTATTGGTCTAAGAGGCACTTTTAATCAACATCTATAACCTATTTCCTAGAATTAAAATTTTAAATTTAATGTAAAGTTTTAAATTGAATTGCGAGTTTTTTGTTGCCATACTTAAAAGTGTTGCCTCTTATGGAGTCACATATGGGTATTTAAGGAGGAAAATAATACAGCAGGCAACAACAGGAATTCACATCTGTTTGGATGATTTTTTTTAAAAGAAAAACAAGTATATGAAGGTTAACAATGCAGCTTGCAATAATAACAGGTGTCAGTATTGCAGCAGGCAATAAAGAAATTCACACCAGTTTCGCTCTTTGGTTTGATCTTGTTTCAAGGAAGATTTTGAGACTGCCAAATTTAACGCTGCACCTTGCAATAAAAATGTAGTAGACAACAAGGAATAGAGCAATGAAGGAGATAGTCAGGTTTCCAGCATATACAGGGTTGTCACTAGAAATATTTTGAGCAGGCTCAATTAACTTTGAGGAGGCTAGGCTATGCGAGCAAAGAAGGCGCGAACACTGCAAGGGGGTCTGGGGGAATTAGATTACATAAATCGAATAAAAATATTCTTGCATAAACAAAATGCTTGGCGTGAAATACTGCAGGAATGATATTCATTTAACTAACAGAAAAGAAACTAATTATTCAAAAACGTGTGACAACTTCTACCTACCCGGATGTTTAAAGTCTTTCGAACATCAGATTAATCAACTCAAATCTGATAAAAACATGTTTGAACATCTCAATCAAAATCAATGCCAACAAAGCAAACAGAACATTTCAAATAACAAACATAACAATGCATGCATAAACTGATCATTATAACGGGGGATTTACATATGTGATTGGTCAATATCGAAGCAAATCATTCAATCAAGTCGCAGTTTACAAATGTTGTGCGTTATCTGTAAAATATACAGGAATATGATAGTTTACCATTGTCAACTGTCTTTCACAGAGGGGAAGGGGGTGGGGGATTTGGGTAGTTGCAACTCTTTTTTTTTCAAATTTGAGGCGGCCCGATTTTCATTTGAGGCGGTCAAATTGGCCGCCAGCCGCCTCCTAATGACAACCCTGATATATATCCACTTGTTTAAAGTGCTTGCTCTCTGAGTTGCATTAGATGTTGCACATCCATGATCTTTTTTGTTCTTAAATGGAACAACATTTTAATGATTGCTTATATGATATGTTGGTACAAGGGGCCTACTTACAGAGTCTTTTATCCATTATTTAGAAATAGCAAGTGTTTACAGTATGTCATTTTTGAAAGAGCTTCCTTTGTTGTATTTTTTTTGCATACTCATTGTAGGAACCAGCATGTCAGTGACTACCTATACGATTTACTGGTCCAAGAGGCAGATTCACAGGGTCTGTCATCCATTGCTCACCTGACACATGACCTGCACATGTGGCCAGATTACCATGGCAACAGATCACCAATTGCTGACCATACACTTAAAGGAATGGTATACGTTTGTCTCTATTTTCTTTGTTAAATGCCGTACTAAAAGTTGTTAGTTAACTCTAGGCATCTGTCCTCCCATTTTTTTTCAATGCGAAATATTGCAAATACATGAGCTGGTACATGTATATCATTCATTCTGTGTCTTCTCCTTTCAAAATGACAATCAAAAGAAAAAATGTGAATAGTGCTGAGTTCCAGTCATGTTACTACTTAAAATAGTTCAGAGTTTACAAAAACCTTGTTATGATTACATCTCCAGTATTGACATCCACTGTTTAGTCTTACAGCATTTTATAACAACTGTTACATTATTTATGTAAAATGGTGCAAAGTTTTGTATATGTAAGTTTTTTTTTGTTTTTTTTTAAATATGCAAAAGCTCCATTCATTATCTGCTTGTAACATTGTTTTTTTCTTCTAAATCCTCCAATCATTGCCTGTACCCCTTTGAATCTTTTCAATGTGAAAATTTTAACTGGTATGTGCATTGTAGAGGATTTTGCTGAGAATTGTGTACATATACCTGTTGGCTACACATTTTTAGTTTTAATCTCCTTTTTGGCACTGTGAAGTCCATGTTGTTGTTTTTTTATAGATCAGTGGTTTGACTCTTCGATCAGATGTGGTTGGCATGGCGACCCTTTACCTGGCAACAGTACAAGCTTTAGCAGTAAGTATTGACAGCATTTGTTTTTACTGTTTTGTGCATGTATATAAATATGCCTGAGAAAAAATATATTTGATAAAAGTTTTGATATTTTAGCAGCAGATACAAGAGGTGTTTAAAAAGTAATGCAACTGGTAGTTTAACTTTTTATTCAGAAAGAATTACACAAAACAATTCAGCATATTCCCTTGAAGTACTCTCTATTTACCTTATCACAAAGTTTCAGTCTTTTAATTCACTTATAATCATAATTTTCATAATCCGAAGCAGGTATATATCTAAGGCACTGGCCAACTGCAGAGCCCAAGGCTTTCCTGGATGCATAACGCTTTCCAGCAAGGATGGATTGAAGTCTTGGAAACAAAAAATAGTCACAGGGTGCCAAATCTGGTGAATAGGCTTGGTGTGGAAGCACTCGAGCCTTTTGTTGCTACAAGCCATGTTTTGGATGACTTTTGTAGAAATATTTCTATAATTTCTTTAACACAACCGTTTTGTAGAACTTTGCTGTTACACTTTTGCCTTTTGGAACGGGAATTTGAATTGCTGGACCATTATTAGTGAAGAAAAAACAGTATAAAACCTTCTTCTAAGTGATTGTTCGTTCTGTTATGACAGGTCGCCTTGCATGTTTCGTGGCCCATACACGATTAACACTCTTTCGTTTTGGATCTAAAAAGTGTATCCAAATTTCATCACCTGTGATGAAGTCAGCAAACCTCATTTTGTTAAATTGGGGGTAGAGTTTAAGCAACTGTTTTGCCTTTTTAACAAGTTCTTGTTTTTGTTCTTTTGTCAACAGATGGGGTATCCATCTTGAACATTTCTTGTTTACTAGCAAAACTTTGGGAAGAATAAAATGAACTTGTGCAGGTGATATCCAAACATACGGGCAAGCTCACAGACTGTTAACCTCGCATCTTTTTTAATTACTTCTTTGATTATCTGGATCTTCGATTTCATGGTGGCTGTTTTAGGGTTTCCAGTACGATTAAGATTTTCTAACTGTTCTTAACGGGCTTTCAACTTTGAGATCCAGCGTGTAACGGTAGAATATGAAACTTCATTATGTCCGTAAACATTGCAAGTTTCACTGAATATCGTTTTTGCACTTTGTCCAATTTTATGCCAAGCGAATATATAGGACCAAATTTGCAACCAGTGCACTGAACATTTTCCAACCATTTTTACATGCATTGAAACCAAATGACCTTGTTTGAACTGAACATTGACAGTAATGGAAGTGATTACATGTATAAAATTTTGCACACATAAAGGAGGATAGATCTTTGTGTACACGAAGCGTCAAAATGATAGCGCATGGGATTTTCGAGATTACGTGCCAGTTGCATTAATTATAAAACACCCTTCATGATTTTGTTATGTTTCAGTGAATCTAGGACAGTTGCCCCCCCGGACATTTGCCCCCGGACGTTTGCCCCCCTATTTGTGAAGGGCGGACGTTTGCCCCCCAGCTGAAATTACAAGGCGGACGTTTGCCCCCCAGCTGAAATTACAAGGCGGACGTTTGCCCCCTCTACTAAAATGTCAAGGCGGAAATTGCCCTCCCTTTCTTCTCAAACTCTGTATCCCGCCTGTAAATGTCTTCCCGCCATATTAGAAACATACACAAACGGTACTACATGGTGCTACAGTACATGAAATGTGTTAGGTGTAACAAAATTTTCTATAATTTTTTTCATAGGACTGGAATTAAGTAAAAGTTACAATCTAGTTTGCCTTCATATCTTTACATCGCATCAGGTTCCGAGACAATTTACCCATTCTAAAACTCTCGCCGTCGAACCCGCAAGACTTCGGCTTTAACAGGTTGTTTGGTACACATTTCCCGCGATCGCTTGCCACTCATGCGTAGAGTGTCACAAACAGGTTAACTGTCAATCAACTGGTAGGCCTAGACCCATTTAAAACACTTTGATTAATCAAAATTAGTTTGCAAAATTCACGTATTGTAGGCATAATTTCGTCTGAAAAACTATATAGATCCGTTTAATGTTTTTCTTCTGTTTTGTCAAGTATTATATATTTTAGGTTTTTAGTAACTTTATAAAATGCACCTCATTTTTATATCTCATAGGGATGACATGTAAAACGAGACAAAATAAATTCAAGTTTTATTACAGGCTTAATTACAACAGTTTCAATAATAAGAATATAACACGTGAAAGTACAACTGACAAAAATAATACAAACAAATATACAACAAGCACATTTTGATTAGAACATTTTCAGCGAACGAGGTAGTATATGCATTTCCTCAATTTAGAACAATAGAAAATCGAATGCACATTGTAGTATCAGAACACTTGATAGTGCACATGTGCACAGTTCATCAACGGGCACCAGACTTAAGTCCCTTACCGGAGATGGATATGCCCTCCAATGGCCCTCAAAAAGTCTACCATGGTCATGTCTCCGGTCACCCTTCTCTCACAGAGTGATCGAAGTCTTTCCTGGAACTTCTTCGCTCCCTGCCTGCACGACCTTGTGGAAGGCACTCCTAGTCGCACACGGTAGATCTCTGCCTCCACTAGGGCTGCATCCTTCCTGAAGGCATCGATTACTGTCCACAGTGACGGGTTGGAGTGTCCTACTAGTGTCTTGAAGCCATTATTCCATGCCTCGCAGATGTTGTTTGTCCGGGCCTCGTTATTCATAGGAGCGGCGTGGACGTTCCATACATCAACGTTGAAAGTCCGCCCTTACGTTATGGGGGGGGGCAAAAGTCCGCCCTCAAGTTTTGTTGAGGGGGCAAACGTCCGGCTTTGAAAATCGGCAGGGGGGCAAACGTCCGGCTCTGAAAAACGACAGGGGGGCAGACGTCCGGCCTGCATTTAAAAGAGGGCAAACGTCCGGGGGGCAAATGTCCGGGGGGGGGCAAATGTCCGTTTACCTGTTTCAGTATGGTACCCAGCATATAATCAGTGAACTATTGAGGTGTGGGCACCAGACTTCCATGTTATACATCTGCGGAGGCTTAAGAAAAAACCCACTCTATGTCAGCACACATGCAGATGTTACAGGTAGAGTCTAGATAATTATTTTTGATAGATAACTTTGTCAAAAAACCATCAAAGATTTTCATTTTAAACTTGGATTTCTTGTTCACTGCCAAAAGCAGAACCTATTTCAAAAGGGCAGATAACCCATAAGCTTAACTTTGGCAGAACTATACTATGCTTTTGATTTTGAATTTTCTGTCTTGGTTAAGTTTTTTTGTTCAGATCCATTTCTATAAAGCTTAAACAAATTCCCTTCAAACTTGAAATACTTGTTCACTATCAAATACAAAATTTGTTGCAGGTAACCCAGTTGTCCATTCCATCATCTGGTTACTTTTTAGGTTTAGATGCATTTCTTGAAATTGTCAAACATATGTTACTCAAACTTGAAATATTTTCAAATATTTAATAATAATCAAAAGTTGAGCCTATGTCAATTGGACATGTCCTTTTTCCCTCAGTTATGTCCCATTTAGAAAATGTTTATTTTCTGGTTTGCTTAAGGTTTTTGTTATAGTCCATTTCTTAAACTGTCCAACATATTCTCTTCAAATTTGAAATGCTTGTTAGCTATTCGTTAAGGGAGGTAACCATAAAATTTATTTTGGCACAGTTATGCCACTTTCTTTTTTAAGATTGTCTTTGTTTTTGGTTATGTTTTTTTTTGGGTTGTTTTTTGGCTTTTAATAACAGCTTACAAGAAAGTGGAGCATGCTGATATGGACAGCTTTTGTTTTGTTGTTGTATTTACAATAAATGGTATAAAATTGCTTAGTTTCTGAATATTTAACTGCAATTCCACATGTGTTAATATGTAATTCTGTATAATATTGAGCTAGTTTTCTGTCTATGATAAACAAATGGTTTTTGAATGCCTGTTGATGCTTCTGTATGTTATGTCTTCAGCTCCTAGCTGGAATGCCTAAATAGGCCAAATTTTATTTGCTTTAAACGGTTTCTTTCACTTCTTAGTAAGGATGAACATGCAGTTGATGTCATTCTTCATTATGGCAGACGATATACACAAATTATAAATAGCTGATGCTCCATACTGAGCCAAAAAATTACTTCTGATCATTTATTGATTAATTATGTGGTCCAAACAACTGATAAGAAATATAGTAATTATGCCCAGCCAAAGTTTATATTATAAATGTACAAACATGTAAATGTTGTTTTTAAGCATTGATTTTGGCAGTTTATCCAAAATAGAAAAAAATATGAATAGATGGGAGAAAATTGTATTATTTTAATTTTATTCCTTGATTTTTGTTTCAACTTTTGACATTTTATATACAATTGTGCATTTTATATGAGTACAGGTACCTGTAAAAATGGCAAACATTTTTCAGGGCTGCCTGTTGTTGTGCCAAATGAGGCAGAGAGTGTGCTACTGGGTTCAGCCGTATTGGGGGCCAAGGCTGCAGGTCTCTACTCATCAATACAGGTAGTGTTACTCATTAATACAGGTAGTGTTACTCATCAATACAGAAAGTGTTACTCATCAATACAGTTAGTATTACTCATCAATACAGGTAGTGTTACTCATTAATACAGGTAGTGTTACTCATCAATACAGGTAGTGTTACTCATCAATACATGTAGAGTTACTCATCAAAACAGTTAGTATTACTCATCAATACAGGTAGTGTTACTCATTAATACAGGTAGTGTTACTCATCAATACAGATAGTTACTCATCAATACAGGTAGTGTTACTCATCAATACAGGCAGTGTTACTCTTCAATACAGATAGTAACTCATCAATACAGTTAGTATTACTTATCAATACAGGTAGTGTTACTCATCAATACAGGTTGTGTTACTCATCAATACAGGTAGCGTTACTCATCAATACAGGGTAGTGTTACTCATCAATACAGGTAGTATTACTCATCAATACAGGTAGAGTTACTTATCAATACAGGTAGTGTTACTCATCAATACAGGTTGTGTTACTCTTCAATACAGATAGTTACTCATCAATACAGGTAGAGTTACTCATCAAAACAGTTAGAGTGACCATTCAGTATAAACGAGTCTTAAGTCTGTTAGGAACACAATGATCAGGCTTAAGCAAAGAGTGCTTGGAGCTGATTGGTCAGGATCTACACCATTTTATTATTGGACAAAAGCTCCAGACAGAAAACCATCAGCACAATAAGGTAATCTGAAAATTATCCCTACATGAAAGTTTTTGATCCAGTCATGAGTTGAACTGAAGCAGAGAGTGGCCGAGGAGGCAGAAGTTGTGACTCTCACTTCCTTGGCGATAGCCACCACAGCAGGTTTATATAATTTGACATGATTATTTATTGATTTATTTTAGTGATGTGAATAAGGCAATAATTGAACAAAAGAGTTCAATATTTTGGCAATACATGTATTCAGAATCAGTACTGTTTATGTTGCTGTTAAGATGATTTTTTTTTAAATTCAGGCTTGCATGGAGACAATGTGTGGACAAGGCGAAGTTACTATGCCAAACCCCAAAACTACAAGGTATATATTTTGTCAGCCTGAAATTTATGAACATACAGAGAGGAACCTAAGTTAACTTTCATTGAAGGTATTTCTTAATGTAAGCATACTTGAAGAATTTGCATATCTATATCTATTATTATGCATCAGGCTTTACTAAAAATTAAGAATTAAAAGTAATTATTTGGCTTTTTTATTTAATTAATGATGAAAACTAAGAAGCAAATTATTTGTACATTTTCTGTTAGTAATAAGACTTCATTTATAAAGTTAAATACTTAAAACAAATTTTGTTTTCTTTTATTAGCTCACTTGAGTACAACATGCTCAAGTTGAGCTTCCATTGTCCGTCTTTCGGCATCAACTTTTTGCTTGTGAACACACTAGTAGCTACAGTTTTTATTTACTCTTCATCAAACTTGTTCGAAATGTATGTCTGCAAGACCTGGTCTTTTGATTTCGTTATTGGGTCAAGTAGGGTCAAAAACTAGGACATTAGGTCAAATTTTAGAAAAACCTTTCTACAGGCCACATTTATTGCCCAAACTTCACCAAATTTGGCCAGAATGTTTGCCTGCATGAAATCTTTGAGAAGTTCATTATTGGGTCATGCTAGAGACCACATATATGGCTCAATATTCACTAAACATGGCAATAACGTTTGCCTGCAAGAAATCTTGGGTGAGTTCGTAACTGGGTCATGTGGGGTCAAAAACTTGGTCACTAGGCCAAAATTTAGAAAAATGTAAACACACTTTAGAGACCTGATTTATGGCCCAAACTTCACCAAACTTGACCAGAATGTTTGTTTTTATTAAATTTTAGATATGTTTTGAACTGGGTCATGTTGATTCTGTAGGTCAATAGATAAAATTCTAGAAAATATTATCAGCCCAGTGGTCTCACCAATGGTCCAATCTTCACCAAAGAAAAGTCTTAATTACTTGATGCCAGATATGAATCTACTAAAAGACTGTGCCCACAGGTGAGCGATTAAGGACCATTGTGGCCTTCTTTTGTTTTCTATTTTTTTCATTTGTCTCTTCAGTTACCATGAAAAGAAGTACAGTGTGTTCATGAAGATGTTTGAACATCAAAGACAGTATCAGAATATTATGGGAAATGTGTGACCATGTATCCATAGCATGTTGCAGTCTTCACAGAGCAATTTATTTTAGCTGACTTTAACCAATTAATGAACAGCAAATACCACTCTGCTAATGGACAACGGAGAAAGGTCATTTGCCATGTGAATGAAATAGTGCTTTGAAAAATCTATATAAGGGAAATAAACATTATTTTTAGCATTAAGTGATAATAGATTATTAAAAGAAAATCTTCTTGGTTAAAATAGTCCTACACATGATCCATAAATAATTAAAAATTAGCAAATGTAAAATAGTGCAGTGTTGTCTTGGCAACAAAAGAATGGTGCATTATAGGAACCGTAACTATGGTGATGGCATGTTATTGAGCTGGTGCAGGTCATTACTCATTATCACTCTAAGTATATTACAAATGTCATTTAGAAAAACTGCCTAACATAAATAAAAGTATGTTTGTTTAAGTATGTTGATTTTTTTACTTTATGTGCTAGCAGGGGTGTTTAAGAAATGACTTTCTTTGAATATGTCTAGTTCGTAAATTACTTCTAGAGGACACAGTAGTGTCTTATTTTAGGTTTTTGTCATGACTTATTTTTTTAATCATGTTTTCAGATAGATTTTTATATACTCTCAATTACATTTTTGTAGAAGAATTGTTTTAGTGAAATAACTGTACCTTGTTTTACAAGGTCAATGCACTTTATGTTTTCAGTATATATCAAAATTAATTACTATTATAACTTACAAATTGTAATAAATTATTATACACCTTTTTTGTTTGTCCACTTTTATATTAGGTTTTCAATTTAATTACTCCATACTATTTTAATTTTGAAATAAAGAAAAGGTATTTCTGTTCCGTTTTTAACCCAGTTATACACTATTTACATTAAACTTCATCATATTCAGCACTATCTGACGGGTAAAGTGTCGTGCCATAAGACCTAAAATAGAAATACATTTCTGTTTATTTATTTATGTCTGTAATATGTCATACCAGTAAAAGTCATTATGGCAATGTTCACCTGTTCATATTACCTATGTTTACCTTGGAGGAAGACCACTGGTAGACTCATGGGTAGAGACAGTGGCTCAATTACCCACAGGAAAGTTTTTTGCCCCGACTAGGCCTCAAAATGCATTGTGGCGCCAAGGGGCTACAAGTTGTCAACTCCACCCCCTGGGCCCCTTCAGCTTGAGAAGGAGATAAAAGACCAGTGACATCTTTAAAACTCATGAAACACCCCTTTTCATAGTTATGGTAATTGTGGAATGAACAAGACAAATTTTCAGCATGGTGTTTATTCAACACAAGTTCTTTGATGAGTAATTAAGTATCATTAATACACATAACCATACAGGTAATACAACTATGCCTGATCAAATGGACAAATATTGTGATGCTTGCTAATGGAGGAGCTCCTGATTTGTTCTCTTTTTTGTTGTTTTTGTATGCAAGCCTAAAAAACAATAATTGCATTTATTGTGATTTTGGGGTACAAGACCAAAATTTAAAGACTTGTTTAAAAATATTGATAGGTTATGGTAAGGGCTTCACAATATCAGAGAATGGACACTCAGAAACTTGAATAATGTTAAATTTTATAAACAGACATGATGGTTAAAAAGCCTTCATCGAGTAAGTGGTATTATTCTTTTTTAGACTGGCAGTTTACTTGGCAAGATCAAGAGCTACACAGTTAACAAGTTTATCACAATGTCTGTTCTGGGTTTCGGCAAATCAATCCAGAGGGAGAGAGAGTAGTTCCTCTTCCAAAACTTGTATTACAATAAGAATCAGAGTTATGTATTCTCTTACTAAGATATTTTCTTAAATTCTGAAATACATGTTAACTGCTTTAGAAAAAAAGAAAATGTACCCCCTTTCATTTATAAGCTAGATTAACCAGAGAAATGGCATATTATCATAGGGTATTTAAAAAAAAATCAGGTCGATCTAAAGTGCTCACAAAGTACCTTCTCACCAATCTCAGGAGCTTACAAAAAGTATCACAAAAACATATTTGTGTGTGTGTGTGAAGTATATCAACCTTTCATCAGGTGGTTAAAACTTGTACTGATTGGATAAATGATAAACCAGTCTATGTAAACACTGATTGGATAAACCAGTCAAATATGGATTGGCTATAACTGGTTTATGTACACCCAGCATGGATAAACCAGTCAATGTTAACACAAATTTGATAAACCAATCTATGTAAACAGATTTAACAGATTGATTTGGGACCATCCATAATTCATTGTGCTTCAACAGTTGAATTATACACATACACACATAAATATAATGTAGAGTTTATATATAAAAAAGACCTTGTCTCTTAAATATGTACTCCCTAAAGTGGTTTGGCAGAGAACTTATGCATTTGTTGCTACTTCAATTTAGATGAACTCCTCTTATCCAAAACTTTGATAACAATTAGAAAATAAAGAGCTAGAAAAACGTAATTGTCTATATTCACCAATCATTCTAATAAAAAACTCCCCAAAGTCAGATTTTAGCATAGGAAAACTGTAGTCTTACATGTTAAATTTCAAATTTTACATCATTCTAAGTGTCATTTTGGTCCGTTTTCCACAAAATATAGCATTCCAACCAATAAGATGTAAAAGAACCGTCTCAAAATTAAATTTGAAGTACAATGGGTTGTTTTATCCTTGTACCCAGGCTTCACTTGCAGAAACACTTTTCGGTTAAAATTTTGCTGAAACTAAAATTTGTACTTCCAGGATACTTCTTACTGGGATATATTGCTTCAATTTGAATTTGTTCTACACCACTTACCTTGCAAGGTTAAAGTATCAATATATTACAATGAGGTTTATACCTGTATATATAATGTGAGTAAAGGCTGAGCAGTCAAAAGTTGAGTTTAATCTCACAAGTTGGGCCTGCATTTAACCTGGCTAAGAAGACAGAGTTGTCAAGTCAACAGCCCAACTGAACAGCCCTATCTGGTATCTGTGGTAAACTAAAACAATAAACTGAAGTCATTAACTAGAATGCTTGGTGAATACATGATCTGGCCTTCCTAATACTGTGATCGATAGTCATGTGGTAATAACAACAACGCCTGTGTTTTTGTCGTGTTGAATTTAGAATTTATTTTGCAATTGATTAAAAATATTGTATATGTCACTAAATGTATTTAACTAGATTAGGTGATGGCAAGATTTTAAAAAAAAAACTACAACACTTTAGTCATCTTGGAAAGTTCACCAAACGACTTTAAATAATCGGAAAATATGCACATTTTCAGGCCCATTTTGGGGAATTTACAGCAGTTAAAGTGGCATTTTCATTCACTGTTATGACCATGTATATATTTAAGTAAATTGGCCTTGTGATATAAATATATTGTGATAAAGTGAGTATTTGGAAATATTTGGAAGAATATTTGTTCCTAAGTAAAATGGTGTTATGACAATCCTGCATTAAAAAAATTGTCTTTTTTATTAAGTAAGGTAGCTATGTTAATCTTCTGAAGAAAAAGAACTTCTTTGAAAGCATTCTATAAGTGAAGTAACAGGTAAATATTTGAAAAAAAAACAGACTAAAAATAATTCTGACATCTTTTTTTAAATAAGAACTTTGGAACATTACTCAAGAAATATTAAGAAATAACTTAGGTTATATCCCCAATGACGGGAAAAATCTAAACACTTTTAAAAACAAATAATTACATACCTACCTGAATAAAACAAAGGATATACACACTATTACATTATTAAGATGTGTCAAACAATACAACTTTCTTCAGTTCCTTCTTAACTGTCACACTTTTGTTTATTAACATTTAATCAATGTTTAATTCTTCTTTCATACTTATGAAGAACTTCAAATAATACTGCTTAACACAAATATAGATTTTAGAATAGTATGTCATAAAATCAGCTTCTTAAAAGTTCAGAGGGTTTGTTTTCAACACAATCATAACCACTTCAAACACTTGACAATTACTTTCTGTTGGATTTGTCATCAACGCATTGCATATAAACAAATTAAAAATTAAGAGTATTTCTCGACCAAAAAAATCTTTTATACCAACAAAATCCTATATGGCTGCTACTCATAAGAAATTTTATGTGAACATTTCAACAAGTAAACACAACATACAGTTTTGTCAATAAAAGTTAGACAACTGCCTTATCAAATGAGATTATGTCCATGTAGTTAAGATTTACAACTGTCCATCAAATTATTCTAACAAAACTTTATTTTAGAAAACATGTATCCATATAATTAGTATGATGATGAAAAGCACGTTTCTAAAGTGATTGAACTAAGAGAAGTAGAAATCATCCAAATTTCAAGAAAAAGGGCTTATGCTATAAAAGAAACATAATAAATTTTTAGACGTCTTTGCGTATCAGCTGTTATCTTCAGAAGCAGCATCGTGAGATTTATATTACAGACACAATGGGCAAATGTGTCAACTGTTTATCAACAACTCACTATGGAGTATGAGATCTAGGGATCACAAGACATTCTTTCACATCATTGTTATAGCACTTAAAAATCATGTATACTTTGATCATACAAAACATAATGGTAATCACCTAACAACAAAACTGTGTTGTCTTGCATTTTCTTAACACACAAGTCTGCCAACACAGAGCACAGAACTATTTTGTTAGTGTTCCAATTATGAGGGGTTTACAAGTCCATGACTTGCTGCTTGGACATACATTTTGTATTCTGTTAATGACCTCATACAATGTGACAACAGAAAAACAAGTTTATTTTTAAATTTACTCTCATTGATGGCTTTTCCATGCATCAATTCATTTTTAATTATTTACATACCTAATACTTTATTAACAGCTAAAACAACTTAGCTGATTCACTGGTTGCCATATATAGTCATCAATGAGTTTTTCAACTTTATTTCTTACATATGGAAAAATAAAAAAAGTTTAAGAAATCATTGTTTATTACTTCAATCTTACAAATATCTAAGTCCTTCATATCATCATCTAAAATAGCTGCTTTCTAATTATTTAGCTAACAAATCATAATTACTCCACAAAAAAACAACACCCATTGGAAAAAAAAGAGAAGCTAATTGTCCTTATTATTAAGTCACCATATTATGTCCAAGATATAAAGGAAGTAAATGCCATAACAATAATTATTTGATCTTGTAATTTTTTGTATATCCAAACACGCTAACTGACAATGGACTCTCGGAGAGGTAATATCCTACAGAAAACTACCTAGGACCCACTATGAACAAAGCCACATGAACATTATTCCAAAATATTTCCTCTTGTGGAGATGTCTCGGAACACAAGCCTTGTATTATGGGGAAGATGAAATAAGTCAGATCCAATCTAATCATCTTCACATCCCTTCAGTCCGAGTCAGTCCTCAGGGTGAATGAAGAGGCGTGGCTTTCGGATGAAACTGAAAAAGAAGAAGAAGCTCAACTAGGACAAAAATTATCATCAAACATGATGTTTATACCCGCATACTGCTTTGACATACCATAGTTACACAACAAAGGGTCATAATTCATTTTAAATTAAGCTGGTAATAATGTGCCACCTATATACAACTAGTCTTGGTACTTGCCAGTCCTGTAAATTTTTATAAAAATCCGATTAATGATAGCAGCAAAAATAGCCCAAATTTTATATACAGATGCAAGGATCTGCAAAAATAGCCGAAATCTTATCGACAGACGGAGAGATCAACTGATGGATGTGACTCCAATATAGTCTGCCAATACTTGGTATCTGGTGTGTATAATTAGCTTTCAGAGTAAAAGAAAGATGGTTTAGAACTTGTCTGCATAAATTGGCTAGGAAAAGAGTGTTGACAACGGTCAATTTCTCTGGATCAACAATGCAATGAAGAGTTATCTCCTCTTCATGTAAATCCACATATTAACATCAATCATCCAGGCAAATATACAGAAGTCTGATCAGTAGTAAGGGTCGAGTTATCTGTGCAAGAAAATGCTTCAGAAGAGTTATCAGATGGACAGTATGAGTTATAGCATAATACAACCTATTTGACATATTAAAAGGACAAACATCTGGATACATCTACTGGCACAGTGCAAGACAACAGTGAAATCATCAAACAAAAAAGTTTTTGCCCTAATGGGGACTGCAAAGAATGCTTAATGCAGGGCTGAGAAGTTACATATAAGCAAGTCTAACCTTTAAAACACAATTCTCAATCTCTCAAATCCCTCAACTACAATCACAACCTATTAACAATGACTTTAACCTTTCAACCACAGCTCAGAGCCATCAATCAGGACTTAAGCACCTCAATCAGGACATTTCAACCAAGACTAATCTCTCAACCACAACTCTAACCTCTTTACAACAACTCTTACCTCTGAACCTCAATACCTCCCAACAATGACTCAACCCTAAAAACTACTATGAATCTCTAAATCTCGAGCATGATTCCACCCTCTCAAGCATGACTAACACTCAAGCACGACTAACACTCAAGCATGAGTAACTCTGAAGCATGATTCCGCACTCTCAAGAATGACTCTAACACTCAAGCAGGACTGTAACTCTCAAGCATGAGTAACTCTGAAGCATGATTCCGCACTCTCAAGAATGACTCTAACACTCAAGCATGACTAACACTCAAGCAGGACTGTAACTCTCAAGCATGACTCTAACTCTCAAGCATGTTCTTAACATCTAAACCATGGTTCTTAACCTCTCAACCATAACTCCTACCATGACTAATAAGCTCTCAAGCATGACCCTTTAGCTCTCAACCATGACTCTCACCTCTCAACCATGATACTCACCTCTCAACCATGACTCTCACCTCTCAACCATGATACTCACCTCTCAACCATGACTCACCTCTCATGGTTATCACCTCTCAACCATGACTCTAGACTCTCAGCCTCGACTCTCACCTCTCAACCATGATACTCACCTCTCAACCATGACTCTCACCTCTCAACCATGACTCTCACCTCTCAACCATGACTCTCAACTCTCAACCATGATACTTACCTCTCAACTATATGATACTCACCTCTCAACTATATGATACTCACCTCTCAACCATGACTCTCACCTCTCAACCATGATACTTACCTCTCAACCATGACTCTCACCTCTCAACCATGACTCTCACCTCTTAACCATGATACTCACTTCTCAACCATGACTCTCACCTCTCAACCATGATACTTACCTCTCAACCATGACTCTCAACTCTCAACCATGACTCTCACCTCTCAACCATGATACTTACCTCTCAACTATATGATACTCACCTCTCAACCATGACTCTCACCTCTCAACCATGACTCTCACCTCTCAACCATGACACTCACCTCTCAACCATGACTCTCACCTCTCAACCATGATACTCACCTCTCAACCATGACTCTCACCTCTCAACCATGATACTCACCTCTCAACCATGACTCTCACCTCTCAACCATGATACTCACCTCTCAACCATGACTCACCTCTCAACCATGACTCTAGTGTCTCAGCCTCGACTCTTACCTCTCAACCATGACTCTCACCTCTCAACCATGACTCTCACCTCTCAACCATGATACTCACCTCTCAACCATGACTCTCACCTCTCAACCATGACTCTAACCTCTCAACCATGACTCTAACCTCTCAACCATGACTCTCACCTCTCAACCATGACTCTCACCTCTTAACCATGACTCTCACCTCATGATTCACCTCTCAACCATGATACTCACCTCTCAACCATGACTCTCACCTCTCAACCATGACTCACCATGACTCTCACCTCTCAACCATGACTCTCACCTCTTAACCATGACTCTCACCTCATGATTCACCTCTCAACCATGACTCTCACCTCTCAACCATGACTCACCTCTCAACCATGACTCTCACCTCTCAACCATGATACTCACCTCTCAGCCATGACTCTCACTTCTCAACCATGACTCTCACCTCTCAACTATGACTCTAGTGTCTCAGCCTCGACTCTTACCTCTCAACCATGCTTAACGTCTCGTCCATGGACTGTGATAAATCACTGAGGTTAAGTTACAATGTTGTTTGGAATTGAAGCCATGGTTACCTTCAGTTTCTGGGTCCACCACACTGCTGTCTGATTCTTCTCTCCTGTAGCCCTGGCCTTCATCATCTGATTTCCTGTAGATAAAAGTGCAATGATTGTCAATAATATTGACTTTCATATAGATTTGACCTAGTGACCTACTTTCTGAACCCACGTGACCCAGTAACTCCTCATCCAAGAATTCATGCAAGCAAACATTCTGGCAAAGTTTGGTCCTATTAAGCCATGAATGTGGCCCAAATTGTGTTCACAAGGTTTTTTTTATAACATTTGACCTAATTTTTTACCCTTATGACCCAGTTACAAACTCATTCAAGATTTTCTGCAGACAAACATTCTGACCAAGCTTGGTTAAGATCGGGCCATTTTAAAAATATAGCCTCTAGTATTTTCACAAGCAAACTGTGGATGTTGCACAATGGACGTAAGATATCAGAAAAGGCATGCTAGTGTCATTTGTAGCAATCAAGAAGAAAAGCTACACAAATTATGTGTTTACCAAATAAAAAGAGGACTTGTCCATTGTCTTCTGTGACTTAAATGTAAAAATGTAATTGAGACATCTCTACAACAAATTTAATTGATGCAGACTGCTGGAGTTACATTTCTTAAACACTAAACATGTACATAGTATACCTAATCTGTGCACATTCTAAGGAGTATGGGAAGCCAGTTTGAACCTGAACTGACTCAGAGTCGGGCAGTTAACCAGTCAAGGTAGAAATTAAAGGATACAGTAAGATAATATCATATCAATATCAAATATGTCAAAGAATTGAATGACCACAGTGGCATCACAACATTGTTTACTGCTTCAAAGCCAGCAGTTAGAAGAATTTCTCAACTTTCAGTTTAAATGTGACAGAATTAAATCAATGATTCAGCATTATTTAATACATAGTTTAATCAACAAAATAGTTTACATGAGACACAAGCCAAAAGCAACAGAATATATCAATTGTTCTACAAACAGAGCAGAACTATTTCTTGGTTTGGTTTTTAGATACATAGATTCTAAACAAATATGGTCACATTAAAAGTGAGCGATAGACTGCTTGGTCACAAGCCCTTATCCACCAATCCGTCACACACTTTTTTCTCATTATTTCAGTTGTATTTATGATGGGTATGTGACAAACTAAAGGTCAACACCACTCTAGTTGACAGTTTTGTACTTTTAATTAGAAAACCACACACACAGGGTTAGTGTTTTATATTCATCTCAAGCATGTATGCAATGTAGCAAAATAAAACTGGTTATGACTGAATTCAAAGTAATGCTTGCAAATTGTTAAAATTATTACTTTACAGGCCAAATCAAAAACCAACATGGTCCATGTAAGGATATTTAACATGTTCATAGCATTTGATTTTTCAGTTATTCTTGCTGTCCAGGGGTGGATAATTCTTAATATATCAGTCTGAGGCTTTCTCACTTTGCTGTGAAGGCAGGCAGAATATCTATATGCCCCATATCTTTTTAGTGGGTTGCTGTGTGCAAAAAAATGTCCAAGAACAAAGAAAAAGGTAAGATACCAGTAAGATTGTAATTGACAATAATTTTTTGATGGTCTGTTCATATTACATTTGTATTTTTTCTTTGGAAAAGGTTTCTGATTTCTTTTAAGATTGCTTAATTTAATCATTTTGGCCTGATATCAATGTATGTAATGTAGGCAGACGTTTCGAAAAATCCAATATGGCAACCAAGAATATATCCAAGCAAACGGCATCATTGACTTTTTAAATCTACATGTTATCTTCCTAAAAGGTAAAGTTTTCCATATCTCCACAAAAAAGCCAGCAAAAATACACAGGAAACTATACTTATAGGTCTTAGATGCAGTACAAAGGAACCTGATAAAAATGCCAATAATGAGGAGGATCATGACAATTGATCCACCTATTTTGTTTGCAGAGTGGAGCTAACAAATCAAAACAAATCCCTACTGATCACATCATGACAAACCAATACATTCTGCAGGATTAAGAGGACACAAAACTTAATTAAGTCAATAAATGGAAAACAATAATCTGATTTTATTTAATGAAATTTTACTAACTTTGTTTTCTTGATGGCAAAGTCTTCATATTCTGGGTCTGCCTTGCGTTTCTCAGCTGATGTCACAGGCAAGGTCTCCTCTTTATGTTTCTCTTCCTGAACTCGCAACTGCTGTACACGCCAGTCCAGGGCTCGGATCAAATTGTCACTGTCCTTCGGATTTGTCTGGTGAAAGCCAAAACAAAATTGCAATGAAAAGTATTGTTTTTTTATAGCTAGCAAGTGAACTGCCAGAACTTGGAAAACTATGTCCAGGGTCTGTGGCTATTAATCTTCTGCTTGAATCTGAAAGCATCACCAAGCATCTGATTAGTCAGATTTCAAATTACATTAAAAGATTCAGCAAACAGAGGTGTAAGGTGGTCTCAGAAACAAGGTCAAAGCTCTATCACCTCAGTCCCATCACCTTTATTAATCCAGTTACAACATCAGTTTGGACAGTGAACATAACCAATTTATTAAATGCAATTTATATTAATAATATAATAATATATAATAAATGAAAATGCCAGACATTTCCACACCCATTGACTTTATGCAAAGCTGTATTTCATTACTTAAAATTAACACAAAAAGTTGCTGTGAAAGATTCTGAGAAGTAGACTTTTTTCAAGTTGGTGGCTAAGTTTTGATAGATCAAAATTCTTTCAGGGAGTAACTTTCTGTTCCCTCTGCCTGCTAAAGTTTCTGAGGACGTTTGATTGAATTTAGGCCAGCGATTGCAGAGATGTCGTTTAAAGAAAGTTAACATAAGTTGAACTATGTATGGGCGATCACAATAGTTCACCCTGAGCGTAAGATTAGGTCAGCAAAACAAACAATCCATTGCAGCTTACCATAATGAGGAAAACTTTGACACTATCGCCATCTGTGCCTGTGATTCGCACACTTTTTGAGCTTGCTCTCTCTACAGTCATTCCAGGCCAGATCTTTGTATTTAGGATTAATCTTAAGCAGCCAGAAGTCCTCATCACTGCAAGACAAAAATTATAATGAAACAAGAAAAATGTCTGTAGAACATGGATGCCATCACAGTTTGGCTCACAATATCGCAGGAAACTGCCATATCTTCGCTAATATTCAGTGAAACATAAAGAAAATTTATCCATTAAAATTGACATTTACATACACTATACAACACAAAAGGGTAATTACTTTGCGAAAGTTCATTTGATAGTTAACCAAATATTTTTTGTTACATGTATTTTTCGTATTTTATACCTTCATCCCTTATCCGACTTAAATCTGTTGGGTAGTTCAATTGACTGATCAGACAAAAATTAACACTGGAAAGCCAAAGTCAAAGACTTATATTAATAACAAAGCAATTAAGATAAAATCATTATATAAAGTACATATAAAGCAAAGAAGAATTAAATCCAATGCATACTTTTGGCTTTTCTATGTTGTGTGAAGACAAACATAATAAACGCATATATATTTAACTGAAAAAAACATCACCAATATCCATTTCATCATCATTGATATGTTATCATCAGGGTTGTCACTAGAAATATTTTGAGTAGGCTCAATTAACTTTTATGGAGGCTAGGCTATGCAAGCGCCGAAGGCGAGAAGCGCTGCTAGGGGGGTCCGGGGGCATGCTCTTGACCGATTTACATTTTTTTTTCAAATTTGAGGCGGCCCGATTTTCATTTGAGGCGGTCAAATCGGCCGCCAGCCTCCTCCTAATGACAACCCTGTATCATCATATTTATTTTCATCATAGCATTTACAATATAGGAACCACTGTAAAATTATCATTGTCTTGACCATGTGTGTTATATGTTTTATACTTACATAGCCTAGACTGGAAGGTCTGGGATGAGGGGCACCGCATGTCATTCAATCTCAATAGGCCACGCCCTTTCTCTATCCAGTTTTGGCCATCACCATCAAACACAAATAGCTTCCCATTTGTCTGCAAAGTAAAACAATATGTACATATTTTTCACATATAATAATAAATAGGAATATTTGTAGGAAAAGTGAATATACAGCCAACACACAGGGGCCTGGAAATCTCATTATTTGTCACTTCTCCATGGACCAGTAATCTATAAAAATATAAAAAAAAAGTCCACTTGTCTGTGAAACAAATCTAATTGTCCAAATATCTTGATGAAATTAAATAATAACAAAAGCTGATGACATTTTATCAAGCAGGGGATCATTATCCCCTGGCAAGTGCACACGATGACTGATCTTATGCAAGATGACCTAAAGTACATGTTTATTTCCCTGAAAAATGACACCACACTATGCGACAAACTACACTATGCTAGCAGAGGGAATGCACTGGCCAATAAATAAGCTAAGTAGATAGACTGATTGTGGGGGTTTTCATGCTTGTTAATGTTTGGCGATTTTCACTGTTTAGGGGGTTTATGTTTTAATTGATCTAATAGGAACAAACTGCATTAAGCAAATCTACTCGCCCGTAGACAAGTAAACCAGAAATAGTAAACCAGAAAATTACCCGAGTCGTACAAGTCGGAACATGAATTTCCGCATCACTGAAACACCCCTAACATGTTTTCTTATGGTTTCGATTTGTCCTTTTTTATCTTTTGTAACTAGTATCCTAAAATCAGAAACCTCTACATTCAAAAATCCAGATGTATTTCTATGTGATTTTGTTTTCTTGTATTATGTGTTGAGCTGCCACCAAACAGCAGTGTGTTTACCATCAGCAAGTCACTGTTCCTAAACTCTTGGTCAAATCTGTTTACATAAGCCTGTTAATTCAATCTATTCGAAGTCAATTTTACTCCCCTATGTACAGTTTAAATGCTATCTACAGACATCTTATCCAAAGCTGGTCGAACGACCCTTGAGTATTGTCACCAGTCAAACGAAGGGAAAGTACTCTAGTAACATCGATGTTTGACTTTGTTAATTGGTTGGTTGAAGTTGTGAATTGCATATGACGGCGTGGTTAGTCTGACAATCAGTTATGATGTATAATCGTAAGCCTGTTAACAGCTCCAACTAAAGAAAGAAAAAAAAGCCCTCCATCATCAAGAAGCACTTTCATTTTATTAATTAAAATAACATATCTCCTTAAGTATTTAAATGGATTATACGTTTAAGTAAAAATTGTGCCAACCTGTATGACGTTGGATTCATTCTCCTCTCCGGTGACCACCTCCACCTCCTGCAGTTCTGTTTTCTTCCCATGGATAGCCTGGTACTCCCGGGCAGACTCTTCTAGTGTTTTACCTGTATCTACAGAAATCATACCGAAAAGTTCTTTGTAAGAAATTTTATTTTGGGGATTTAATTCATATATCTGCTATTGTGCAGAACAATCCTTTGCTGGAAAGTGAATTTTCAGATTTAAAATAGCAAATGAAACAGTTATTTGCAAAAAAGAGTAGGATTTCAAGTGCAAATTTGCCATCGACCATAAAGTACTTAGCCAAAAAAGTACACTGTGGATTAAAATGATAAAAGTCATCATGCGGAACAGTTTTTTTGCAAGAATTTCTATTTTGGGAATATAAATTACATTATTCAACATACAGAAGTTCTTAAGAAAAAGAATGTATGATGATGATTTAGCATATCGCCCATCTTCCAAACAGTTCTTTGTAAAAAATTGCAATTTCAGTCATCATTTCAGCAAAATCTGTGCAATTAGAGCTGAGTTTTCAAATGTTTCTTTGCAAGAAATTGAAATAATGGAATCAAATTGCATATCAGCAATTTTTATACAAACAAGCAAATAAAACAGAAACAATAATGGGCAGTATAATGACTTTTAGCATTTAATGCAGTTTAATTATAGACCTAGCTGCTACTGAGGACTGAATGACTAAAGGTCTGTTTATCTAAACTAAACTTCAAACAATGACAACAGTACGCATCAAAATGGGCCATAACAGAATATACAGAATATTCTTGACTGGTTCTAAGTCTTATCATAAGAAATCTAGGACCAAGAGTACACAGCAGGTTCATTGGGAGACCTCACATAGAAGTGTTTGCCCTAATGAGGACTCGAACCACATTAAGCAAGGTTTTAAGGGTTATAGTCAAAGATTATCCAGATGTCCTGGTTTAAAGTGTGAAATGTCCCTACCTGCTGAAGCTGCCTGTACAGCCTCGTTAGTGTTGGTGGAATCAGGGGAGACAGTCCCATTATCCTCAGACTTGCTGTTGGCATTAAATTGCACTCTTGCCGCCAGGTTCTCTCCAAACACAAATCCTGAACTGCTTACAACGCTCTTTGGGGGACTATTTACACCCTGTCAAAACAATAAAAAGTATGATCAATGATATACATACATCATTATTTCAGTGGCATGGAACCAATTAAGGCCATTAATGGGGGGTTGGAGGGGTTAAATCTCTGACAGAAAGCATTGTTAGCCAACAACTGTCAGTGTTCAGTCATAAACAAAAATCCATGAAAATGCTACTTGTCATATAATTTCTGGTAAAAACAATAAATGTCAACTTAAAAAAATGACAATGCTTTAAATTAAAACATTTTTTATTTAAATTTCTAACAATGAAGATAATGAATGATGAGTATATAATTGCTATCATCACCATTATATTTAAGTTAAAACAAATAGAATGAAAAAAATATAACAACAAAAAACAAGTGTTACTTACTGTGACCTGGCGTGTCAGGTTCTGGCCAAGGATATTTTCCGACTCCACAGAGGCTGAGGTAGCAGGCAGCTCAGAGCTGCTATATGATTGTTGACCTGATCCACTACTGCTATCCGGCAACCTGTAGGAGGTACAAATATATAGAGGTCAACATAAATCAACATTCTCTTTTAAAACCACAAGGGAGGCAGAACATGTACAGCCATCTCAAGGTTCAGCTAACTCCAGACAAATATCTAGGTAGAACCACAGACACACTGCATGTTACTTTTAAGATCTCATTACATGTAATTTTTTCTCCCAAATTCAGACTTAAAAAGACATGAGAAGAGGCCAAGAAAATTTAAATCAGAAACAAATGTATAAAATATAATTTCAGTTTTAGGCAATTACTTCATTTTATTCAAATAACTGGAAAGAAGGCTTTTACTTGTGATGTTGCGGTTTTTGTGTGTGTGCAAACCCTCCCCTCCTCAACTGACATGGGAAAGTTTGCATATGATTTTTGTATGAAGGAGCAGAAAATAGTTGATACGTTCTTATATTATTATTGCATATTAATGCATGAATAACTTAATTTGTACACCACTTCTTACAAAAATTATTGTTGTGGGATTAAGATTAGACTCTTAAATGTTATTCTGTCCCAACTTGGAAATTTTGTGTAGGCTTTAGGAAACAATAAGTATTTTTTTCCTGTGGGAATACAACCAAATAACGGCTATAAAACTGACTAACAGAAATGTGAGAGACATCAAAGGGGCTGTGAACATTATGTGCAAATACTCACTTTTCATTACTTCATCTTTTGACTATTTGAAGGCACTTAAAAATCATTGACTATGTGAAGTAACAATTACATTTCCATACTCTTATTTTTGATTATAGATGTTTTCCTTTATAGCTACTTGAAAAAGCATTTACTATCTTGAATTGTCAATCTAGTATTTCTAATCTTGTTTTTCTAAAATAATCTAGAATTCATTTAAGATATTCATAAATCATTAACACTCACTTTTTATCATTTGTATGTTCTTTTAGTGCTGCTTGAAAAAGATTTTCACTGCTACTGTCTGGTGGATCTTTGACTTTATCTTTGAGTATAGAGGTGACAACAGGTTGAACAGGTGTTTCTTCTGTATTCTCCTTCTCTATACCCTCCTCATGATCTGAAATGGTTACAAAGAATCTGAAACTGCTTGCCAACTTCTATCATTCTTTACTCAGTCTTGTTTCTTTGTGTATTGGTTTTATCGTCCCACCAACAGTATTTCAGTTATCTGGAGACAGTGTCCACTTGAAGCAGATATAGTGCTGCCTTCACTATGTATAGCATGCTGTGAACACCTGGCATGATACCGTACCCAGTCACATCATCCTGACACTGGGCCAACCAATCGTGGAACTACCCTTATATTTGCTTGAACATTAGAAAGGGAGCTATACTACTACCATTTTTTACGACTGGTATGTCGCGACCCAAGATCAAACCTGGCTCTCTCGTACCTGGAATCGACACTCTACCAATTGCGCTACCAGGTCCAGTACTAATAATAAACCTAAACATGAATAAATCAATGACTTTAACAGCTTTTGAATGACACAGTATCAATATACAATAAAAATTATGAAATTATGAAAGCTGCCAGAAAAAGGTTAAGTTGACATTAATGTCACCTAAGCCAATTAGTTTCATATGCACATAAAAAAGAATATAGCAAGGAAACCCTGTACAACCATCGATGCAGTGTTAAGTTTGATTTTACAACTGGTGACCTTTTTAACTTCCTCAACATTGGTCTTCAAATAGTTTTCACATCTTTTTCACAATCTTCTGTGTTAAGAATACAGTTAAACTGAAAATGCTAGGTCAGTTTACAAATCTTTTCAATGTTTTCACTAAAAGAAATTACTTTGTTAACAAGATTTTAATCATTTTTACAGTTAAGATAAGTCTATTAATATATAAACTTATCAGAACTGTTAGATGAAAAAGACAAATGAGTTGGCCAGCAGTATCTTTGACAAAAAAAAAGAATTTACCTTTTTTAGTTGGATCCGGTAGTTTAGCTGGCTTTAATATAGAATTACTTGAACTGCTGTGTGTTACATCAGGCACTGAAAGAACAATTACTATATTTTAAATTGATTTAATGCCCTAAAAACAAAGTGTGAAAATTCTGTTATTTAAGGGTTTATGAGTATTCCCCACCCTGTTTGTAAATCTATCCGAACTAAAATAATGTTAAAAAGTGGAAATAACTGTTATTTTCATCTGATCACGACAAAAATATTTTCCGTGGTACTTCATTGTGACGTTTTATCAAGTAGGAGGAGAGTCCTTACAGATCTACAGATGGATGAAACAGACAAGTATTTGACTCCAGTATACTCCCTGCCACCAAACTTCGTTGTGAGGAGATATAAAAACAACCTAAAATACCCTGCACAAATCATTATGGCAAATTCAGGTGTTATTGATGGAGACCCTAAGAAAATTATCATGGGAGAACCATCTGGACACTTCAGCTTTTCTGAATATTTTCTTTACACACATTTTTGTCCTGAACGGGACTTACTATGCACTTTCTTGACACTGTCATGAATACAATTCAATGATCTTGATGTAAAACTGATCCACAGCCTTATTGCATTTCCAGGTCAAAGTGTTTTGACTCAAAGGTAGAATTGCGGTGAGCAGACGACCGTTATTGTGTTTAAATGGCTATATAAGAGCAGACTGTTGATATTCAGAATTACGAAAAAAACAACTTGCATTATTAGACATAAATTTTCTGAAATTGGGATGTGCACAGCCTATGAGTTATTAAATTATACCCAATATTTAAAGCCTAATGTGCACAATGCATGGGCACACACAATTTATTGCCTTTTGTGAGAGCATTTTGTTGCATTCTGCTTGAGTTTTAGGTTTTTATTAAATGTAAACATTTCCTCATAGTTCAATGTTTGTGAGTCAAGTCTGACATGTTTTCTTCAATTTAATAGTGATGCAAAAAGGTTATGAAAATTATACGTTGTAAATATTTGACATGTTCAGTATGTGAGGGGGGTTGGTGTGAGTTTAGAGGCAAATCAACATTGCCCGAGCCAAAGCGAATAAATATTCATTTAAACATTAATTATTAAAGGAAAGCTTACTGTACATACCATGGTCTGTTTTCACATTCTGTGGGTGAACTGACAATGCTGATGGTCTTAATACAAATTTGGCTGGACTTAACCCTGATGTGGAAACCTGGTCCGTCTTATTGTATGACGGACGAACTGCAAATGGATTCATGCCTACAACTGAATGTCAAAAAAAGGTCATTTAGCAAAATTATCATTTTCAATACATATGACAACTAAATAGACCTGTCTACAATGGGGTGACCTTGGCAAAACAGCTAGTCGTCAACTTGTTACTTCTGAGCCACTCACAACAGTTTAGTCTTGGTCAGGGTGAGAACTTAAATAAGAAATAAGGGGAGGTCTTCCAGCTGACCTGCAGTACACCTACAGTGGTGGCTCTACCCACACATATGTCAAGGTATTCCTCCGCCTATAATTAACTGAATTTTGGTTTTTACTGCAAATCGACATGTAGCAGGTCATATAGCGTCGAACAGTAATTATCTGGATGTTACCAATACAACATAATTGTGTCTGTATGATGTAACAAAAAGACAACAAATAAACTTGTGAACCTTTGGGCAAGTCAATATTGGTGAATGACTGTTCAAACAAAAGAAAGGCTGATAAATTAAGAATATTGCCGTTAAAAAGTTGATATCAGTATATACAGCAAATACCAATTATGAATCAAATTCCAAATATTGGCAAGTTGTGATGCATCATAATATAGAGGTGGCTTAAACATAGTGTTGTCACCATCTATATAAAGATTGGTGTAATTATAGTTAAGTGTAACTGATTTGTTGTGATTTATATTAAATCTTAAATTTCCTTATAAACAATATCATTTGTTCGTTCTCTAAGCCTTGAATTGCTGGGACTGGCTTGATTTGCCAGCTTGTGACCATTTCAACAAGTACCCACAATATGAGGCTTGCTTCGGATTTATAAACCAGCTTTTCTTTTCTGGAAATGTGGCCACTAAACATGTACTATGGCAGGTTTTAATGTTTTAGATTTTAAGGTGATGTTGACCTTTTTCTTTTTTTGTTAAAGTGCATCTGTGGGTATTGTTAGAGTTGTCTCTAGGAATATGAATTGTTATATATTTATGTTTGTTTGTTTGTTTATTGGATTTATCGTGCCACCAACAGTATTTCAGTTATCTGGAGACGGTGTCCACTTGAAGCAGATATAGTGCTGCCTTCACTGTGTATAGCATGCTGTGAACACCTGGCATGATACCACACCCAGTTGCATTATCCTGACACCGGGCCAACCAGTCGTGGAACTACCCTTATATTTGCTTGAGCGTTAGCAAGGGAGCTATACCACTACCATTTTAAACGACTTTGGTATATCGCGGCTGGGGATCGAACCCTGGGCCTCCCGTAACTTGAGCCAACGCTCTACCGATTGCGCTACCAGGTCTGGTATATATATATAAATGTAGTTGTTTTGTAAAAAACAATACCTGATTACGGATTGAATACAAACGTAGCAGGTTAAGAGTTAATTAAATTATACATGTAAATGTATGCAAATACATATGTATATGCATGTTAATAAAAAAAACCTACCGTTGGCACCAGGGATAAACCGGGCTGGTTTAACACCAGAGAATGGACTGGGTCGACCAGGAGAATCTGAAACTATACACAAAATATGAAAGTAAAGTCAACAGAGATTTCTACCTGTTTTGTGGTTGGTATTTTACCCATTTATTTATTTGTCTTAAGTTTTCCTCTTTTGCATGTCTGATTTCAATCATATTAACAAACTATTAATCTTTAGACGCAGAAGCAGCATTCATAAGCATTACTAATTCTTTAAAGCATGCATGGCGCCTACTGCTTTTGCTGCTATAGCACATAACTGGTACTTAACTAAATACCACACCTGGGCAGGTAAGACCGACACTGTCTCAACCAGTGCTGAAATTACACCTTTATAGTATGCCAGGGATTTTTATTGTTTGTCTGTTGGGTTTATTGTCCAACCAACAGCATTTCAGTTAGTTAGAGATGGCGTCCACTTGAAGCAGATATAGTGCTTCGCTGTGTTAAGCATGCAAAGAACACCCAGTAACATCATCCCGACACAGGGCTGACCAGGAACTACCCTTGAGCTTAAACAAGGTAGCTACACCACTGAAATTTTTAATGACCTTGGTATGAAGCTGCCCAGGATTTATACCAGAGCTCCCCATAGCAAGAGAACCTATCCCACTTCAGTGCTTGAAGACCATGGTTGTGAAAGTAGTATGCAACTGAAGATTGTGTGTAACAGATCACTTAACACCAGGCCTTACAGCCCTATAGCTAAAACATCAGCTCCAGGTATGGGAGCAGCCCGTTTTTATGCAATTTTTGGGGGCTGAAATTTGGCCCCATTCCCCTAATGAAAAGTATGTTTTTCTTCCAATTTCATCTCAAAATATCCCTGAAAAATTGATTTTCATTTTGAAAAGAAAAAAGAAAACAGCAATGCTAGCAATGTTTCATACTAAATACAATGTTTCCTCATTTTTAACATGTTCAACTGGTTCCTGCTCTCACTTTAGCCTTACTGTAATAATATTGATGAATAATGTGGCAGGAACATGTTTTCGTCTGTAGTAAAATTTCCTCACTCTGAAAATTTTTCTCTTGGAAGGACCACCACCATTCCACCACCAAATCCGTGAATGGGACTTACAAACCCAGGCTGACATATACCAAAATTGTTACAAACAGAATATATACATCCTTTTTGTCAACGAAAGTGGAGCTTTAAAACAAGACAACTCACTGACAAGGCTATTCAGCTTTTTCTTATATATACCACAAACAGTTTTTAAATAAGGCCAAGCATGCTTTGCACATGCTGGTCAGATAACAAACAGCTCAAAGCAAACAACACATTAAGTAGTCTAAGAGGGACTTAAACACGACTGCCTGTGAATAATTTGACATCTAATATTGATTTTACTTATACCAGTACAGCATGCATAGACAACAAGTGTGCCCTTTATGTACTCATACTTCAATTATCTTTTGAAAAAAAATTGCTGCATTTTTTGCAGTTAGAAATGCTAAGCCTTGAGTTAAACCACACCGACACTGAACAAATTTTGTGACAATGTCTTTAAACTAGATGAAGCATTATTGTTTTGGAAATTTATCATTCACAACTACTGCCAAAGGTAAATGTTTCAGTCAGAATTATAAATGTATTCAAATGAAATAAATCAAGGAAATACTCTTACCTGTTGCAGAACTAACTTCCGAATCCTGTGAAGAAAATAAATACTGATAGAAGTTTATGGATAAATAGGTTTAGATGTTTCATTGTCAACATGTCCAGATGATAACTATATTGACATTGCAATTATCAAGTTGTAACTCTACCAACTATTATACAAAAGCTGTAGAGACATCTACCAAACTGTTTCAGAATGAATATACATATAGCATGTGTATTATACAGTGCTAAAGTAACACTCCTATGAAAAACAGCAAAATTTATTCAATACTTTGCAAGGGTTTTTTCCACAATATTTTGAAAATTACCAATACCTGTGATATTCTGATATTTTGTAGGAAAAAAATAACAACCTGCTGATTTGTGGAATTTATTTGTTATTTATTAGTTACCAGTAAAGTACTATTTCATTTATGTCAGACTGAGTCACACACTTAATTTTAAGCATTGCAGCAAAATTATTTCAAAGTTTGTTGTATTATAATAGAGCTTTGTGTAAATGGTTATGTAATAGTGGCCAAATTAAATCTCATTTATACGTCTCCTTATAACAATTTTACATCCACAAAGTGCTGTCAAGGGCCGAGAACTTACCTCTGATCGTAACTGACCAGTATCAGGACACTGTCCTTCAACTTTGGTATCTGAAAAAAAAAAGTATTATAATAAACATATATTGTTTACATCATTTTTACATTGTTTGTGTGTTAAGTTAATGGCAGTGACATGCTAATGGTCAATATTGCTATATCCAACTTTGTGGCAGAAGAGCATAGACAAATATCAATGTAGAACCACTCACGCACAGTTTGAGGACACAACCCCATACGAGGTTCTTGCCCCCAACCAAAACCAGAATTTGAACCCATGAGGTGAAGGGAATGAGTAAGAGGTGTTTAAGCTGTTGAATCAACTACCCAGCTAAGGCGCCCCTGCTCTAAAGTAAATACACACAAAAGATATTAAAATGGTTAACATGTATGTTTCTTGCATTCTGACCTCATGCAGTTACTGTCAACTTACAGCAGATTACGCACTAAGGTTGGCTCTAACTGTGGCAGAATTTCTTTTAACATATGAGATGATACCTCATCCTATCATATTGAAATGGTAGACTGTTTTTTTGAATGTAATAATGATGGTATGGCAGTATGTCTGTGTTGAAAAAGACATCTAAATGTCTGCTTTTAACACATTTAATGTCAGCAGTTTCCTAGGACTATTTCATAGTTTCAATATGAGTTTAACTTCTGTGCTGTATAAGATACAATTAACAACATTTTTCTTTGGAAAATTTTGTCAAAGTGAACTGAACATAGTTGTTCTGAATAATTAAAAAGTACATATGAGGATTTGAGTATTTTTTCCTGCCAGGACAGTACATAAGAATTTTGTAACTTTTCCTGACAAAAGGAATATATTTTTGTCTGTTTCATAATATCATTATAATTTGCATGTGTATGTGTGGGGAGAACAACTATCAAATTGATTTATTGATCCAGAAAAACAACAAACAATGCATGGACAGTTGAACAGATATTTAAGAACTTGCACATGGAACATTATCATTATACCAAATTGTATACATACAGCAATTGATATATAACATCCCTTGGAGTAAACCACTTTTAGCCTATTTTCTCTTTTTTTTTTATCCTTTTTGATCATCAAATGCCACATAAATGAAACTATTATGACCAAAACCTATGTGGAAGTTGGTCATACCCTCAGGTCAAATATATGTCAATTGCACTCAGAAATTACAAACTAACACAATAAAGTACAAACATTAACAGTTCTTAGCCTTCATAATTAAGTAATCTAATGGCATTAATAAAAAGATGTCAAGTTACCTAAAAGCCTATACATGTATATAGGTCTTTGATTTATCTTAAAAGTTAATGTAGACTTAAAGGTGGAATCTGACAGTTTGAAAATATATACATGTTACAACTTGATACATTTGTTCTGGGAAATATGTGCATAATTCCTACATTAACTTATACTTTGGTTTAAGTAAAGGCTGTTTATGACATAACCTCAATAGTAAGACTGTACAAATCATGAAATATATCCCTTTTAACATCCATTATTTTCATATCATTAAAAAAATAGCATGATGGAGATTTCAGCTAAAAAGAGATACAAGTAATTATGTAAGATGACTTCAAAAATAAGTGGTCATGCAATTTTCTTAGTTTAAAGTAGCTAACTGTGCAGCATGGCTCAGATCGGAAATACATGCACATGAACTCTCCCACTTTGGAAGGAAGATGCCAACTTTTAAAATTCAAAGTTACTTGTAAATAAGGGTTGTTTTATACATTTTCATAAATATCCCTTTTTGGAATCAGATAACATTCTTCTGTGTTTATATGAAAATAACAAAGCTCCCACTTTGCAAGTGAAAAATCTCCCACTTTGGCCTAAGAAACAGTTCACATATATGGAAATACATTTTAGCAAATGCAAAAGGGTGCTTTACATTTCACATGGATGTAGGACACCAATAAAAAGTATTATGTGGGGTCTTTTCAGGTAACAATAATTTACTTGGTTGCATAAGAGAGAAAAAAAGGTCCCTACTGTTGAAAACCAACTTTAATGGAAGTCAAACTAACGATCATAGAAAAAAACAACATTGAACATAGCTTGTGAATTGTTACCACAAAGTTAATTATGTAACATATATAACATTCTACATGGTAATGGGTACATTGTGGCTTACACTTGGGTATGAGTGACTTCTTTTGAGGTACATTTTAACCAGAACTTGGGAGAGCTCTGTGTTTTGGTTTGGGTATATTTTGACTATAATCACTTGATATAAGATTGTTTTATCCACTTGCCGATTAAACAAATGATAGTGTGTTGTTTTCGTTTAGAATACTATACGAGATTGATGTAGGCTGAAAAAAAAGCCATGGATAATGGGAACAGTATTTTAAAGAAAATACATACACCAATATTTAATTATTGCATTGTTGTAACTGAACTAACAGCATGTGTTTCTTTAGATCTATAAACATACGATTGATAAACAATAAGTTGACCATAAAGCTTTTCGACTCAGCAAATAGAATGCCATGGACATTTAATTTAGTTACACAAATGTTGACGAATGTCTTATTCAATTTCGATAGGGCTAAAATGACCAATTCGAATAAACTCTGGACAATAATGACGTAAACAATATAATAGTTTTCAATTTAAATATATTCTTAACATTGTTTCATATAAAACCACATCAATAAATCAATATAAATCAACGAAAATATCATTAAACGTTACAATTCGCGCTTTACTCGTACCTGATTCAGCCATCTTGATTTTTCCCAGGTCACGTGACCACTCTAAAAATAAATCCTCTATTGAAAAAACAGACGTGCAAATCAAATATCCGTGCTGCGAGCAATTTTGTTTCGCTCGAGGGAACTAAACATACCGATTAAAAATGCCACCATGATTGAAAACGACGTCTTCCGAAATAGGTAGAACTGGAAGAAATAATTAGCGGAAAGAAATAATTAGCGCAAATCTCGCGCCTGTTGACGCGTTCAACTTTCACTTTTGAAAGGCGTTAGAAGAGATCGGTAGTAATCGTCCGAAGCGTAAAGAACAGTGCAGATTGAAGTGTTTTACACACCAAGGTTAAATCGTGAGTAGTTTAATTGTTGTAAATATCTTCCTGGCATTGTTTCTGCAAGACGGGAGATTTTACGTATTATAATGTATTTTCGCGATAACATAAGAAAATCAAAACTGTTATTGTTTACGTCGTTGAAGAAATGCTGTCTTTTTTATATCAATTGTTATAGTTTTAACTAATTTTGTATTTAAAACAATTACACATTCTGGATTTCAGACCGACTTGGATATAAGTTTTGTCTAAGTTCATACATGACGTCATAAAAATTTGTTCTACACACTCTGACACTGACGTCATAATTGACATGCGTCCATGGTTACATGTTTGTTGGCATTGCATTTAATGGAGGTTGTTGAGACTGGGTGAAACAATATATTTCTTTCCAGACATCGAAGCAGCTATATATAAGAGAGATTTAATATGTCATACTACAATTTAAGGAGCATTGGTCAATCCTTGATTCATAGCTCAGGTATTTATTGTTTTCAGGGTTATATATAAGAGTGTAAATATTTTTTTCTAGATTCATTCATTTTTAAAAATTTAAGTTTATATGCATTTAACTTACTTGGTTGTGACCTAAACAATGCTGTTTGATCAACATTCACAGGGAGTCTAATAAATAAGGTTGCATCCTTTATGTTTGTATATTTGCACCCAAACTTATAGAAATATAATCGTCCATGTTATATGCTGTTAAGCAAAGCCTGGAAGTTATAGTTTGTGCATGCCTTTGTGATAAGTAAGGTTATGTGCGTTCACACATTGTTTAATGTTTTGATAAACAACAACTGATAATAGTGAAGGACCAAAACTGGATGTGTCCAAATCACTTCAACATGAATTGTGGAACAGTTGATAAAATTAGCCTTTAGATTGCCTGGTCAGCAGCAGTCAAATGGAAGGAGAAAGTCATTCATTTTCAGATGTTTTTATATTGTGTGTGAAATGTCAAGATGTAGCAAGTGGGATGAAATTATATCAAAGGATACAGTTGGTGAGGCCTGGCAATGCTTTAATGTAAAACTAGTCAAACTTGGTTACAATAGAGTGACTGTCAGTAAAATTAATACCAGCATTTCAATTGAAACCTTGTAATGAATTTGTGAAAATTCTATCAAAATAACTTTACAGTTTTAACTATGTGGAAAGTAATTACTGTATAACTAAATGTTTCTCATTGATAATGCTTTAAGATGGGCTTAAAAATGGGTATTAGGTATTCATACTTTGTTTTGAGACCCTTTCACTAAACAATCTTATCAAATTGGGCAATGTTAGGATGATTGCGTCGTAAATTATATGATGTTGTAAGTACTAAATTATTATTTGTTGTTTCCAAATTAAATTTCTGGACATTGACTAAAAGCAAAGTTATAATATCAGTGGTCGAAATTAGCGCTAGCCGACAACAAAAAACTTGTAGATTTTCTCTTGGGCTAGTAAAAATTTACTAACCCGATGACTTTTAAGGATCCAGATCGTTGAACAATCATTATAATTTCACTTGTAAACAAACTTTTAGCTGCTTTTTTTATTTGGCAAGCTATCAGTATCATAAACGTGTTATTTTTTAGATTTATTTGTAAATTATAACAGAATTTAGTTCAGACTAGTGAATTTTCTTCCGGGCTAGTGAAAATTGCTTACTTACAAGCCCGACGTGCTTGTAAATTTCAATCCTAATTTCTATGACTGTAATGTAAAAGGTCTGATTTTTGTCTGCAATTGGTTCCTCAATCTGTACCATTTGTCTATATTTTCTTTGAGATATAAATAAAATATGAATAAAACATGGTGTGGGGGCAGTAGCTCTTAAAAATAAAAATGGTACATTTCTAGCAAGAATGTGGGATGTGAGCAAGCGCTTCTCATAACAACATAAATTCAACATTTCATTTACTTCCTGTGCCCACTAAAATGCATGTCCAAATAATCCAACAAATTTTAATTGTACTAGTTATTTAAAACAACAACAAAGTATCCATAGATGATCTTAACTCGGTTGAAGTTAAACATGCAGGACATAAATAAAATTCCTTTTTTTTTTACCATTTTGTAACAGTTTGTAAATGTAATTAAATACACAATGAGAACTACTGTCAAAATAGACAATGTGAGCAATGTTAGGGTACATTTTAAAAGTACCATCAAGTTTTTATTGATGTCTTCTAAACAAATACAAATGCTCATTATTGCATAAATGAAACTGACGGATATATGTAAATGATAATATTGCATTTCCGTTACACAGTTACCTATGTACTTAATTTGTTGTGGCTGTCACTACAGTTTCATAGAGTTGATTCTAACTTGTCTCTAGCATGTTTTTGTTTATTGAGAATTAAAACTTTATAATTTTTTATTTTATTTTTTATTTTCAGGCATCCAGAGTTCAAATGCAACATTGCAGACAAGGGATTGTTATTACCTACGCTCATCAACCAAGAATCTGAAGTCTGTAAAAGATAATATACATTCATCCAGCCTCAACAACCACAGATCCAATCCATCTAGCCTTTCTCCATCATCATCCACATCAAAATTCCCACCGTCAAAACCTGAAAGGAAAACAACAGGCTTATCGCTGGGACATAAGCATCAATCACCATTTCTGGCCATCTCTGATAGGATTGATCACCAATCATTTTTTGGTATTTGTGCAGTTGATATGAATCAGGTATTAAGGCAAGTAAACAACAACATTCCTCAGGTCCAAAATGAAATCAACAGTTGTAATAGCAGTTCAACTAATTCAAATATGCCGAGAACAAATCACAATAATGAAGACAACAGACAGACTGACAACAATAATTTAGTTATTACTCTTAATGATGATTCATTGGATGATGTGATACTTTTGGATCATGATACATTTGCAGAGGATAACAGGAATAACAATCCAATTATAATTAATGATAATGTAGAGATCATCAACCTCGATGCCACTATTGATGCTTCAACATCAAGCAATAGTCGTACTATCCAAGGAAATAATATCAGCAACAACAGCAATGAAAACCCCGAACCCGAGAGAAGCACCTCGGCAGTGATTGTGGATGTCACTGAAAGCAATGCAAATGAAACAAAATATAGTGGACCAACATGCAAGGTGCTCAATTGCGATGCTGAATTTACATCTGAAGGAGGTCTTGGTCAGCATATGAACCTGTTCCAACACTCTCCATGTAATCCCCTTCTACTGGCTAGAGACTGCAAGCTGGCACCTGCGCCCGTCTGCTACATGTGTCCAGAATGTGATAGACAGTTTGAGGTATTTATATCATCAAGGGCTTTACCTACTAAAAGCATTTTGTGGTTATTTTTTATTACCAATTCCAGTGTAAACTGTAAGCTTGTCTTTCAGCTGGCTCCTACTGCTTCTTTTGTGCTGTCCAGATATTGGAATCTTATCTTCCTATCTTGAAAAAACAACTCTAACTTAATTAATATTTATATGTACAAACTTTTGTGTGAAAAAAGTTGATACATTACTCCTCATAAATATTAATTGTTTTTTTTTTGGCATGTAATTTATGTTGTCACTTAATTAATCCTATAAGGATTGTTACATGTATTTTCCTTTAATGGACATTGGACTTCGGCTCCTCAATTCCATCTACATATATGCAAGATGCTACCACCATTTACACATCTTCTCTGGTCATGTCTTTCGTGATTCAAAAATTTAAACTAACAATCAGCAATTTTGTGTAGTTCTTCTAATAGAAATAATACTTTTCTTTTACTTCTTAATACCATGTGGACATTATTTTTCAGTTACATAAATCTTTCTTTTCAACAATGTCATAACTTATCTAGGAAAACATTGGCGCTTGGACAGAATTTTTATTCAAATATATCTGGTTTCTTTTCATTGATTTTTAATTGAGAAAACCCTCAGAAAGTGTGAGGTTAGTAAAACCCCTGTTAAGCACCCTGTTGGTAATTTTTGCTGACTGACCATTTCAAGGCGGGTACTGTTGGGTTTGCTCTTTTTTTTAATGACTCATCACACAGATTTGTACTTTGGCTTGCATGTAGATACCTTTATGCTGTACCTTTTTTAAATTTTGGTATATGTTGTAATGCTCATAGGACATTTTTCCTTATGTATGTCTTGTATATTTCAGACATCTGACACTTGTCGAAACCACATGCGATCAGCCAATCATCTTCAGTTCTACCCTCCATTGGCTATAGCCGCATACATGTGTCCCCAGTGTCTCTATGTGTTCCCCTCGAAAAGAATCTGTGCTGAGCATATTGATGAAAAACAGCACCATGATACCTGCTACCCTTTTGCTGGTAAAGTTGTGCTGATGTTGTGTTGTTGTTGTTTTTTGTGGGGGAGTGTGTGTATCAGCTAGACTTTTTAGCTTGTATAGAGCTTTAAGCTTAAAAGCAGAATTTCTGTTTGTAAAATAAATAAAAAGAATTCACCTATGTGACAAAATAACTTTAATAAGTACTCTCTGATAAATCGTTTGACAGAGAATTTATGCATTTGTTGCTACTTCAAATTGCATTAATAAATTAACTCCTGTGATCTTGTGCTTTGCCAATGATTAAAAAGTAGAAAATTCAAAACTAGAAAAAAATAAATTGTCTATATTTACTAGTTATTCTAAATGAAGACTCACTAAAGTTAAATGATTGTTTATTTTCAGGTAATTGTAGATATACTTCTAGAGAAATACTCCTATCAAATTTGTATGTGTAGACTTTTAAATTGGTATACATTATGGCCAAAAGATTATTTGTGTTTAAGACTTCATTAGAGACACTGAAACACCAAGTTGCCACATGCCTCTCATAAAAGCTGGAGATCAATGAGAGGGGCCATAAACCAATTGCGTGTGTTGCATATCGGGCAGAGAAGTGGGAAATGTCATAAAACAGTTTGAATGTGGACTGTGTGACTCTTGATGCTCTATAGGTTTACTGCACAGTTGTTACTCAGTAGGTATTAACTGAAGTCTCTAATCCTCATAACCCCACCACTAAGGCTTCAGCAATCGGTATTCCTCTGGTAATTCCATCCTCTACGTAATCACCTTGGAAATAATGCTGTCGCCGCCATGTTGTCGAACTACATCCAAAATGGAGGCCAGCAACATGGAAATTCATTTGTAAACTTTTACCAAATCCTGTTGGTAATAAACACACAGTATCAACTAAGTTAAAAATATTCTTCAACGAAGCAATTCTTTCAAGGAGTGTTGAATCTCCATCATATCTAAAGCATACTGCATGCTCTTTGAAAAGTCAGCCATCTTTGTTTACATAATGCAATGAGAAGTTATTCGCCGGGGCAAATCACCAACTAGTGTATTCCTACAATTATTTACGAGGTCTATATCCGAAGCTTGCCGGAGATCGCTGAGTGCCTCACACATTGCCCAGCTGATTAGGCTCAGTAATTAAACCAAAAGGTTTGCCATGTGCCTGCTAACCAATTTTCATTATCTTTAAGGAGAAATTATTATTCCACTCCTGCTAAGTTGATGTTATCTTCCCATTTAACAAATGTTATTGTCATTCCTTTACAGAGGATCAACGTGCTCAGTCCCAGCAGCCAGTTCCTGTGGCTGAGGAACTAATACAGGACCTTAAGTCTAAGGCAGCCAAGGTACCATTTAGCATCAGTTGTCTTGAGTGTCTTATGGAGCTACCAGATGCTGCAAAACTACGCCAGCATATGCAGGAAACCAACAACCAGCACCCCATCTCTGTGTTCAGCAATACTAACCTAGTAAGTATGAAGCCTAACCTGTTTTCAAAAATCCAGACATAAAAAGTCAACATTGTAAACATGTGATTGCAGTATGAGATGTAAGAGTTGTTTGTTCATATATGACATAAATAGTTGACATTGTAAACACATTTTACATCACTTAGAAGCTCTGCCAATATTCCTGCCCACAATTGTCTAAACCCAGTCAAAAAGCTTTGCCTATATTCCTTCCCTCAAATATCTGAACCAAATCAAACCCTTTGCCTATATTCCTGCCCACAAATATTTGAACCCAACCAAAAACCTTTGCCTATATTCGTGCCTACAAATATTTGAACCCAACCTAAAATCTCTGCCTATATTTCTACCCTCATATATCTAAACCCAGTAAAAAAACAAACTAATGTACCCTATTGTTATATTAGTTGTTGAATGATTGATTTGTTTTATTGGTGCCACTCTTGAGAGCGGTGCCTTTTATGGAATGCATTTTTTATGGGGACGATAATGTAGCAGTTAATAACGTGATGTTGGAGGTGTTCTGTGAGTCACTTTTCAGAGAAAAGAACCAAGGTTCTGTTTTTTTAACAGGATAGTTTGCAACAGTAAAGTGTAGCTTGCAGTTATAAAAGTAGGGCAAAAAACATAGTCGTTTTGCAAAGTTTTGTTTAACAAATGAAATCGAATATACCAGTGTTAAAAATGCAGCTTGTAAAAACAGATGTAGCAGAGAACGAGAAAAATAAAGTAGCAAAAATAATCCACTTCCCATCAGAGTTATGGTTCCTTACTGTCAAATGTTTATGTAATTAATCAACAACACTGAGTTCCCAGGATAGTCATCTTGTTTAAATCGGAAGCTCTCTTCGGCGCCTTAGATGTCTCACATTCTGGCTCTTTCTTGTTTATTATGGATGGAGCCAAAGATCTAAATAAAGCTGTGTTGCAAGCAAACAAGGGAGACAATTTCCATTTCACCAATATACCCTGTAGTTAGATTTAGTTGTTAAATGATTGATTTGTTTTATTTATTATGGATGGAGCCAAAGATCTAAATATAGCTGTCTCACAAGCAAACAGGTTTAGTTCAAAATCATTTATCACTAATACTACTTTTGTTAATATCTTCTGTCATGTTGAAAGTGTTTGTGTTCTTATGCTTTTTACAGTGTTGCTTTTACAGCTCATCCTATGAAAAATACAAACTTGTATGCCTTTATACACACCTGGTTCTTTTTTACTTTTACTCTCGTAATAGGCAATTGTAAATAATAATTGTTCTGTTTAAATGACTAAACATGGCTTATTAGAGCTTAATTGTCTTGTCTGAATTTTTAATTGTAACTGGGAAGACTGCGTTTACAATCATACACTGATACAATTAAAAAATGCACATATAAATCTTTGAAATTTCACATTTACAAGTTGGCAGTGTAAATCTTACAAAACTAGGCTTTTGACACAGAACAGTCTCCTTGAGGTAACTTGTGGACTCAATGATTTGTTGTATAAAATTGTTTGTTAATTTTATCTTTTAATGTGGACTAGGGGTTATCATTTATGTGTTATTGTTTTTGCCTGCACAATGAAAGCAATGTCTATATTGGGCATTGAGAACTGTCTGACTTGTGTATGTAAGCATATGGTGTGTCCATAATTCAGAAATCTAGTACCCTTCAGCTGCATCACTGTCTTCATGTGTCTAACTCAAACACTTGGTCTTCTATGCATGTTTTCTCTCAGTATTACCTCCCTTACAAATGTTCTGTCCATAAATGTAGGTTATAAATGTGAGTTCTTAAAAACTTTATGTATTATTATTTTTCTTCATTAAGGTTGATATTTTTGCCAGCTACCTTGCTGGCTTCACCTGTGACACTTGTTGCCGGCTGTTCTCAGGCCAGCTGAAGGAAGCTGCCAAGCATCAATGTGCCAATGGAATTCTGGGAACTATTATTGAAAACAATGTCCAATCATTTAAGCAGTTCATCAAGTGTTGTGCCTTCACTGTGATCAAGTCTGTGGAAGTCGAGCAGAACAGACCAGGTACAAGCTATCAGCATTCGTTTCCCAGCAGTCATTTCAAAAGACCAGCCCGTGGTGCTGACTATACTGAACCCACTCAGTTCATAGAGCAGGGAGCCAGTCAGAGGCCAGCAAAAAAACCAAGAGAGTTCTCAAGAAGTCCGGAAAAGAACAGGAAATCTCCTCCAGAAAGTAGTTCCATCGGAGATGGAGCTTGCAGCAACTCTTCAGGAAGGAAAGACAATGTGTTATCAAGTGCAAGTAGCAGCAGCAGTAGTTTAAGTGGAGCATCAGTTAGATCAACAGTTTCTGAATGTGATGTGGTTCATATCCCAAATAAAATGTCAGAGTCCAGCAGAGACAGAATGTGGAACAAAAGCGGTGCTCAGCAAACAGTAAAGGTAGGTATTTTCTCAAAACTTCTAAACCATGCCACAGATAATGAATAGGTTACTTGTTGCACAAATGTTGTTGCTGGTAAATCCTTAATGGCTTATGTCTTAATGTGACAGTTTAAATGAGAAGGAAATATATATTGTTTATTTGATAAAATTAAATTCTTGTTGGAGTGACAGTTACACACATTGACTTGCACCTAGTAAAACATGCTTGTTTTCTTTCCTCCCTTAAACATATTTTTTCACACCATAATATGGACTAATAATAAGACCTTTACACACAAAGATTGGAAACCTCAGTACTACAATTTGTGGATGAAAAAATCTTGCTGATTTCTTGTGGCAGTAAGTTGAATAGCTGCTGAGTTCCTCTGAGCAATGATACTGTCAGATCACCTCCCACCTACCTATTAACTTTTGATCCAAACTAAGTAGTGATACTGTTGTTACAATATATCAGGGTGGATATTCCCTGTGTTAATATGTTGATGTTTTTTATCAAGCCCTGAAATCATGCGTGTATTGGTATTTGAAAACAAAGGGGAGGAAAAGAAGAGTTTCTTTCGACACACACAAAAAATATGCATTTTCCATTGTTGTGTACACTTCATTTTAAGAAGACAGTAGTAAAAAAACATTTTTCTGCTAATTTATAGACAGTTAAAGTTTTAAGTAACAACAGCAACAATCACTGCTGGAAATAAGATGATGCCAATTCTTGGAGTGATTTCCCTTTATGTTAAGGGGTAGTTGCAATAGTAACCAAGGCAGTTAAGAGCCATACACTGCAGAAAAAGTGACATAAACAAGTAAAATTGCAACATTTTCAAATTTTGTGCTTCTAAATGGGTTCTTATATTTCCCCTTTTTTTATCCAATTTTGCAATTTTAATATCATTAGTTCTTGCAGTTTATCATTTTATGAATAAAATTACTATATTACTACATATTCTGTTTACATTAAACAAGGAGTAAATAATTTTCATCTTACATAAGGAGAAGTTACTTCATCAGAATATATTCGGGGTTTTTTACACATTAAATCAGCCTGTATTTTACAAAATTAGTTTATATTAAAAAAGCACAAGATTTTCCGTAAGGAGGTCATCTTTCTTTATTATTTTCAAATGACCATTTTATGCAGCCGCTGGAGGTCCCAGGAAGAAGAGATCGTTCTAGAAGCCCATTGGAGCCGCTGTCTCTCTCGCCAATATCTGATGAAAATCTACAGCGGATGCGCAACATTATCTTCCTTGATCTCGACAACTACGCATGTTTCTTCCAGAGATTGCCTCGTCCGTTGCCTGAATTAAACTTCATCTGGGGATTTTTTGGAGGCACTCGAGTCTGGACTGAACCTAGAAGGTATACAAATATACATGATGCATGTACTGTTTTGCATATTGTTGGGATGATATTAGTTATTTTTTGTTATATATCCAGCCAACAATGTTTTTAAGTCATCTAGATATAGCTTTCCTTTAAGGCAGATAAAACACTTCCTGTCCTTTTAAGCATACACTGCATCTTCCTTAAAGGCATTGAAAATTGGGGAATGTGGCCTTAACTGGCATCAGACTGTAAACAACGTTGGGAGGTTAATGGGTTGAAGGAAGGAAGTTTGGTGGGGTGGGTCTAGCCAGCTGGATACTGTCTCAGGCTGAAGTGGTATCAGGAAAGGGGAGGAGATTAGAGCTTTAATGACCAATGACAGTTCAGTAAGCCTATGTGCATCAAGTGTGACTAATATTGTTTTACGACCTCTTCCTATGAGATCTCTCTATGTAATAAGCTATTCAAGTGGCCAGCTGTGATCTCACGGCATGGCGTTATCTTTGTACGGGGACCAGTAAAGAAGGTCATTTTCAATGCCTTTAATACCACATACAGTCGAACATGGGTTTTTAAAACTCGAGTTGTCTGAAGCCATGGCATTATTCAAAGTCATTGGCCAGGTCCTAATTTTTTCCCAATATACTTGAATGTAAAATACCTCCAATTATTTTTTTTGCATAAGTATAAGTTTCAGCATTATTTGAAGTCAATTCTGGTCTCCAACATACAGTTTTAATGCTTTTTTCACACATATTATCCAAAGCCCAAAGTAGAGGGGTAATCCAATTAAAAACTGACTTGTATTCACTTTGTCTCACAGCAATATTGTAAAATCAAGTGTGCACAGTTAGTAGCATCCTCAGATAAATGTGTTAAAACCTTCAGATAATAGAGACCATTTTTTTTTAGTCATATTTATTCATATATTTGAATAATACTTACGCATGATGTGCACATTAAATGACCTTATAAAATTTTTGGCTCACTTTTAAACTTTTAAACTGTGATGTTTGGTATTATAACCAACAATATCAGAAAACTTCTAAAATAAATATTATTTTCCAGCTTAGATGATGTCACATTTCATCACATGGACCAACATTTCTTGGGATTTGGGATTAGGGATTAGCCGGCATTTTTGCCGATACTGCGCAGCGACATTTCTATCATTATAGCACAGGGGCACTTATGAGGTGCCCAGGGACTGAACCCGGCCGGTCCATTATACTGACACCGACAAGTCAGGCGTAATGCTGTCCCCTTAGCCCCGAGCGTTAGGAGGGAAGCCACTACTACCAACTTTAAAGTCTTTGGTAAGACTCGGCCGGGGTTCGAACCCACGACCTCCCGATCCGCAAGCCGACGCTCTACCAAACATTTCTTGGTGGTTTTAGTTTTTGAAACAATTTGCACAAGGTGTTAATCAATTATATATTTTTAAGAAATGTATATTCTTAGATAGAGAAAAGGTCAGCCTATGGCACTATAAAAAGAAATGTTTCATGCAGTGCATGAAGGTATATTATTTCTGCTAAATGTAAAAAGAAAACAGGATGCTTTTGTTTTTTTAATATATATATAGAGACCTCACACTTTTAACTATGATGTTAGCAACCTACTTTAGCATCAATTAAAGTGCTGCTATTATCAAATACAATTTCATTTTCAGTGACTTCATTTTGCCAAAATGTGTCTAATTTTTCTTCCAGATTAGATGATTAAATTTTAACATAACATTTTACATGGTCGAGATATTTTAACACTGAAGCTGTTTTGAGTTGATGACTAAGATGTCTTACAAATGGTTGATATAACTATACCTAAGATATAGCTACCTTGGGGTGCTACATTTTAGTCTTGCGCTTAGATTATTACATATGTTGAAGCTGGGGTCCTCAGGTAAACTATTCAGGTCAATGATGGACCTCTTGTTTACAGTTACAGGAGCTAAGGGGTTTGATAAGATGAAAGGACTGATAAATTATGGCTTTTACAATTACAGGAGCTTAATGTTTGATCAGAGTAAGGACTGATAAATTATGTTTATTTACAATTATAGGTGCTATGTGTTCGATCAGATGAAAAGACGTGGTCAGTTTTTCTTAAATGAGAAGTGTGGCTCTACGAAGGATGCGACTGACTTTGCTATAGTACTTACAGTAAGTTTGTATGTTAACTTTGTTTATTTCTGTGTTTTGCTAAACCACACTGTCACAACTAGGACAAAAAGGTCAAAATGGTTGGTGGGCATCCCCTGCTGGATAGAACCAATTATGTACTGCTGATCATCTTCACACCCAGATACAAATTTTCACTCTGGTTAGAACCCAGACCAGGCTGTAAAGTGTCCCACTCAGAATTAAAAGTGGCTCAAGGTTATAAAAAGGTTTTAAAAGGTTGAGGGTGAGACCATTCAGATTCTCAAGCATCTGTGTGGTCATATTTTAAACTTGCACTAAAAACTTCCCAGTTAAGATGCTCTAGAACTGTCTCTGTCCAAGGCTCAAAGTTTAATAATTAGAATCCCTCCGATGTATGTTTTGCATATTTATTGGTCATTAACTTATTTTACCAATGACCTTAGAAGATGCGCCAATGTGGTTTGAGTTAACTCTTCCTTGCAATTTTACTTTGTAGTATATAGTTATTTGGTTCCTCAATGGCATTTGAGTATTTTTTGCCATTGGCCCAGCACCTACGGCTGTCCACTTCTCAGTCCTTTAAACAGTTGATTGAGTTTATGGAAGCAACAACTTTTATATAAATATATTTCTTTAGCTGATATGCAGTGCAGCACTGGTTCTACCCAGACATTATTTTAGGGTTTAGCTTCACCTATAATAGCCTGATATCACCAAAATGGTAATTGTGAGAAGTTTGTAAAACATATTTTTGGTAGGTTGCTGTAATATCAAGATATAAAAAGATTAATCAATTTTGTTTTGTTGTGGGTTTTTTTTCCATAATTAAGGGCCTCTTTAGTACAAAAACTTCACCAAATCCTTTTTGTTGAATATAACATTTTAGCTGCATGTAATCTATTATCAATTGAAAAACCTGATTGCTTTAAAGACATAATGTGTCATGTAAACATGTTAATCAAGCTAAGTTAAAGTAAAGTGACATGTTCAGTCTTCAGAAATAACATCCGACACTAACATACCATTTGGACCTGAAACATTTGGAGATTCACTGTTTTATTCTTTGTTTTTTCTTTGTTATTGTTCTGTAATTGGAGGCACCATCTGCACAAAATCCAATGAATTTCTATGAACTCACAATGAAGATCCAGAATAACAACACACAACAAACTTTATAAAATTGTTTTCACTCTTAGATTAAGTTAGCATGGGTGATTGGATGTGTGTTAATTTTGATTACTGTGGATAGATTTTTTATGATAGCAGTTCAAATAATTAGTAAGCCAAAATTATTTTGTACCACTTTTCTAAGAAAGCGTTAAGAATTGTCTAATATTATTTCCCTAAGTGGAAATATTAATAAACAGGCTGTTGAGAATGTCAGAAACTATAATTAAAGAAGATACATTCAGCAGTTTCCTGAAAACATAATTGATATTTGTATGACATATTAAATTGAATGATTAAAATCCTTATTTGTCAGCAATTTAACCACTTTATAAGTGTGAAATTCCCACATGAATTGTTGAACCATTACGATAAAAATTGCCAAAATTTTCACAGAAAAAACATATTCTACTAGAAAAGACCTTTAAGCCTATTGCATATTATCTCATTTAAAAGAGGCCACTGTAATCAATGTAAATATTTCTCATTTACTTCACATCTACAATTTTCTACGTTTGTGCATGTACTCTGTGGCTTAGTTTGTTGTTTGTGACATCGCACTGTCACAATTATAATCCTATTAGCGATGTTCAGCTGAATATTGATGGAGGAAGACACCCTGACTTATGTCCTGGTACAACCACTGGTGCACTGCAAGTCAGCTAGAATTGTTCAAGTGTACGAATAGTGGATACCGCTTCAATAAGTGTATTGATTCATAGTGGTTATGTTAGATTGTGGGATGTAAATGTGGAGATTTTTTAGGCTTTCATGGTCTCAGAATACAAATCACATTTCCATAATTTAAATGTCCAATGTCATTCCAAAAGTGGCGGACTTGTGTGATTACCCTTGTCCCAATCAGATAACAAACAAGTTACGCAGCACTCAGATGGAATAGATTTTTGATATCGCACAGGCAGAATTGAGGAGCATTTCTATGTATAAATTTCTGTATTAATGAATTTGCACATGTTGCTGCCATGTCTGTCATCTTTCCCTGCTATGTTAGCAAATGCAACGGCAATAAAACAAGTTTTAAACTAATGAAACAACTGAAAGATAGGTGAAAGACGGCTAAAATAAGTTAAATATAGCATTTGTTTATTTTCTTTAATTGCATGTGATCATGTTTATAACATCATTTTTATTTTGGAGACTAATGACTTGAATACTTGTTTTGCCTTTGAAATATATAAATGTTTATAGATTGGTACTAGTGTCTTTTTTATCCTACAGAATTGAATTTTATGTAACTTTTCAGGGTCTGTTATTGATTTAACTTGTCAGGGTCTGTTATTGAAATCTAATTGAAAGAGCTATCTGATGACATTTCCCTACAACATGCATAACTTTAATTAGAATACATGTCTTGGGATCTGAAAATAATATTAAAACTAAATTTGCAGCATTGTGTTTTTTGTTTATTTTCTAGGTTGGCAAGTTGCATGAACGTCTACCGCATGGCATAGCCTTCACTATTCTCTCCGGGGACAGAGGTTTCTGCGAGGTTGAACGCCAGATAGACAAGATGAACACCGAACGTAAAGCTGTGGTTATCAATCCCCATCTGGCTCAACGGTTCTCGCAGGATCTCATGTATACCATGGTGACCAGTGTCACTGACAAGTAGTCCCCATTAAAGTAGTTCCTGGGAAGTGGGATATGCCTTGTTTGTCTATTTTCATTGTTTTTGTTTCATTTCACTATCTGTCTATCTGTTTATATAGTTATTCTTTCTATCCATCCACTCTCTGTCTATCAATAAAAGCATATTTTCATTTTTTTGTAATCATTGGAATAATAATTTACTTACTTAAAAACGTATCTTTTTGTCTATCTTGGTTAACTGTGTCTGTCTAGTCTTACACTATTTGTCCATCAAAGAATATCCATTTATTTATCATTTATTTATTTTCTGTCCATATATGATGTACGTATGTAAAAAAGAAATAACAGGTAAATTATTTTTCTAATAAACAATTTTTCTAATAATTTGGCTTGTGTATTGTTTTTAGCACTAGAAAGCTTGTACTAAAACATAAGTCCTAAAAGCAAGGTTTTGTTGACAACAATATCTGGAAAATAGTATAAATGCAAATCAGCTAATTCGCCGCCGGAAGCTTTAAGATCAGGATCTGCCCTACTTGAAGCACAGTTTAAAGTTATAAATTATTGTAAGCTATAGTTATAGTTGAAAGTAACCAAATATAATGAAGCAGAATAGGGGATAGAACAAAGATTTTTAAGAATAGCTTAAATTTTCTAGAGTTTTACAAAAATATCCCCAAACGATGCCCAGACGTCTCTTAATCACTTCTGTTGCATATCACTTTTGGCGCCTTTAGAAATAGCCTCTCAACAACTTGTAAGTTCTTTGATTCCAGTGTTGAATAAATGCAATGCATCATTGCAGTAACTGTCATAAAATTTGACAACGTGTGTCAATAACCTGTCTTCAGACAGTCTGCAAATAATAAAGTTTGATGGAATTTAGCGGTTTAACAGTTGGCATGTTTTCAAGTTGTAAGTCTTATTGTGAGAGTATGCGGAGGAAACATAGACTTGTTTAAAATGTATCAGAGAATATTAGTTACTGTAGTGTACACCTTGGAACTTAGTCATTTTTTAAATGTTAAGGCACAAGGTAGTACAATATTACGTCCGATAATTAGCTTATATGTGAACACCAAAGCAATCGAAATAACGTGTTGCCTCCAGATTGAGAGGATCAAAAGCGTCGCAACACTTTAGCGCCATCTTAATCATCAACGACAAGATAATCATCCAATCGGAACACCTCGGATAATTTGCGAATCATCTCTCGGGTGTATCTAGGTAGTCGGATCACCTTGGCCATTTCCCTAAATGGGACTGCTTTTGTGACAGATGTCAAAACAAAGATGGCAGCTCGGATGACACCTCACTACAGTATGAAGCCTGTAATACTTATTGTATATACCGGAAGTTTGTATAATCCTTTATTCAGAGAAAAGTTATAAAGACAAAACTGTTATTCTTAAAGTTATTGATATCTCGTTTACTTTTACGTTGTTAAGAAAAGTAGAAGCAACTTATCTTTTCACGTAACTCATTTGTTTTGATCGTCTTTGAATGAATGACGTGGTGCGTGCAACGTTTGTTTGAGGTTTTGATATTTCAATTTAAAAAAGACAACCATTGTGCTAGTTTTATCTTGAACATATTAGACGTTTAGCGACATTTGAAACCAAAATAAGATGTACACGCATTGAACTGTTTTATTGCAATTTAGATATGTTCATATAGGCATGTAAGTATTTCTGCTGTCTTTCGTTCTTCTCTTTGAACAGAAAGAAAGCAAACGATGCTGAGACAAAGCCGTTACTCAATGTTGTTACGAATACATGCTCTGCAACAGTTTAGACATGAGGACCAGGATGCATTGTCTTTCCACTGGTCGATCGTATTGTGCTCATTTGTCATCTGCCGGCACGTATCCGCGTCCTAATGAAAGCAAAGCCTTCAACTAATTTACATATACATTCTCCATCTTAATAAAGTTTGTCTGGAAATTTTCTGAGATTTTTTTGTTTTCATTGAAATTCCAAGAACTCAATTGAAATTTCTGGTCATAAAACCACACATCCAAAGTCAAGAACGTATTTCCTTTTAATTTTTGTTTAAAACAAATCCATGTAGAATTTTCCGATTACAAAATACCTTTTTGAAATTAAGGAAACTCTTGGTTTTTTTCCTTGATTTATTTAACATGAAATTGTCTTTTAACAAATACTACAACGAAGAGGCATCTTATGCATAAAATCCCACTCTTAATTAAAAAAAAATACATCTCCATTATCCATTGTACAATTTAAATATTTCCATTTTGCAAATGTCAGACAATCTTCATGGATAAATTTCGATTTATTTCCAGGAATTCCAGCCACATTAAGTAAACTATCTTTTATTTAAATACGCATATTCAAAGTATGTGTTTTATTCGAAAATGTATGAATGTTTACACTGTTTTAATTTTACAAGAACCGCAATCTGGTAAATTTAATACTGAAGTTAAATCTGAAGCCTAATAGAGGAAATACAACAACTTATTTAAATAATACCACTTGTCTATAAACCACTTATCTGAACTGAGTCCCAGTTGGACCGCAGGTTATATGGAGACCGTTTCACACAAAGGTTTAAAGCAAAGGTCATAATTGGTGCGCTTCACATTTTTGTATTTGTTATCAATAAAAATACACAAAAACAATTTTTTTGTTAATAATAATTGATAATGGAATAAAAGTTACATCGTGTCACTAGATTATGTGTGAACACGCTATTCATGAAAAGATGGTGGTGTCTAAAGATTAAAATTAACTTATCATTTAAATACATATGAAGTGTGGATCACGTGGCTCTTAAGGTCTTGTACCTAGGCATAGTTGTGACCAAATCGCATTCAGCTCCGATAGATTCGTGATGCCATGAGAAGAGGGACTGAGGATTATTTGTCGGCGTCTCTATTTTCTCGGCTAATTCGCGGCTGGAATCTTTAAGATCAGTATCTGCTCTACTTAAAGCACAGTTTAAAGTTATAAATTATTGTAAGCTATGGTTATAGTTGAAAGTAACCAAATATAATGAAGCAGAATAAGGGATAAAACAACAAATTTTTAAAAATAGCTTAAATTTTCTAGAGTTTTACAAAAATATCCCCAAACGATGCCCAGACGTCTCTTTATCACTTCTGTTGCATATCACTTTTGGCGCCTTTAGAAATAGCCTCTCAACAACTTGTAAGTTCTTTGATTCCAGTGTTAAATAAATGCAATGCATCATTGCAGAAACTGTCATAAAATTTGACAACGTGTGTCAATAACCTGTCTTCAGATAGTCTGCAAATAATAAAGTTTGATGGAATTTAGCGGTTTAACAGTTGGCATGTTTTCAAGTTGTAAGTATTATTGTGAGAGTATGCGGAGGAAACATAGACTTGTTTAAAATGTATCAGAGAATATTAGTTACTGTAGTGTACACCTTGGAACTTAGTCATTTTTTAAATGTTAAGGCACAAGGTAGTACAATATTACGTCCGATAATTAGCTTATACGTGAACACTAAAGCCATTGAAATAACGTGTTGTCTCCAGATGGAGAAAATCAAAAGCGTCGCAACACTTTAGCGCCATCTTAATCATCAACGACAAGATAATCATCCAATCGGAACACCTCGGATAATTCGCGAATCATCTCTCGGGTGTATCTAGGTAGTCGGATCACCTCGGCCATTTCCCTAAATGGGACTGCTTTTGTGACAGACGTCAAAACAAAGATGGCAGCTCGGATGACACCTCACTACAGTATGAAGCCTGTAAAACTTATTGTATATACCGGAAGTTTGTATAATCCTTTATTCAGAGAAAAGTTATAAAGACAAAACTGTTATTCTTAAAGTAATTGATATCTCGTTTACTTTTACGTTGTTAAGAAAAGTAGAAGCAACTTATCTTTTCACGTAACTCATTTGTTTTGATCGTCTTTGAATGAATGAAGTGGTGCGTGCAACGTTTGTTTGAGGTTTTGATATTTCAAATTTAAAAAGACAACCATTGTGCTAGTTTTATCTTGAACATATTAGACGTTTAGCGACATTTGAAACCAAAATAAGATGTACACGCATTGAACTGTTTTATTGCAATTTAGATATTTTCATATAGGCATGTAAGTATTTCTGCTGTCTTTCGTTCTTCTCTTTGAACAGAAAGGAAGGAAACGATGCTGAGACAAAGCCGTTACTCAATGTTGTTACGAATACATGCACTGCAACAGTTTAGACATGAGGACCAGGATGCATTGTCTTTCCACTGGTCGATCGTATTTCGCTAATTTGTCATCTGCCGGCACGTATCCGCGTCCTAATGAAAGCAAAGCCTTAAACTAATTTACATATACATTCTCCATCTTAATAAAGTTTGCCTGGAAATTTTCTGAGATTTTTTTGTTTTCATTGAAATTCCAAGAACTCAATTGAAATTTCTGGTCATAAAACCCACTCATCCAAAGTCAAGAATGTATTTCCTTTTAATTTTTGTTTAAAACAAATCCATGTAGAATTTTCCGATTACAAAATACCTTTTTGAAATTAAGGAAACTCTTGGGTTTTTTCCTTGATTTATTTAACATGAAATTGTCTTTTAACAAATACTACAACGAAGACGCATCTTATGCATAAAATCCCACTCTTAATTAAAAAAAAAATACATCTCCATTATCCATTGTACAATTTAAATATTTCCATTTTGCAAATGTCAGACAATCTTCATGGATAAATTTCGATTTATTTCCAGGAATTCCAGCCACATTAAGTAAACTATCTTTTATTTAAATACGCATATTCAAAGTATGTGTTTTATTCGAAAATGTATGAATGTTTACACTGTTTTAATTTTACAAGAACCGCAATCTGGTAAATTTAATACTGAAGTTAAATCTGAAGCCTAATAGAGGAAATACAACAACTTATTTAAATAATACCACTTGTCTATAAACCACTTATCTGAACTGAGTCCCAGTTGGACCGCAGGTTATATGGAGACCGTTTCACACAAAGGTTTAAAGCAAAGGTCATAATTGGTGCGCTTCACATTTTTGTATTTGTTATCAATAAAAATACACAAAAACAATTTTTTTGTTAATAATAATTGATAATGGAATAAAAGTTACATCGTGTCACTAGATTATGTGTGAACACGCTATTCATGAAAAGATGGTGGTGTCTAAAGATTAAAATTAACTTATCATTTAAATACATATGAAGTGTGGATCACGTGGCTCTTAAGGTCTTGTACCTAGGCATAGTTGTGACCAAATCGCATTCAGCTCCGATAGATTCGTGATGCCATGAGAAGAGGGACTGAGGATTATTTGTCGGCGTCTCTATTTTCTCGGCTAATTCGCGGCTGGAATCTTTAAGATCAGTATCTGCTCTACTTAAAGCACAGTTTAAAGTTATAAATTATTGTAAGCTATGGTTATAGTTGAAAGTAACCAAATATAATGAAGCAGAATAAGGGATAAAACAACAATTTTTTAAAAATAGCTTAAATTTTCTAGAGTTTTACAAAAATATCCCCAAACGATGCCCAGACGTCTCTTTATCACTTCTGTTGCATATCACTTTTGGCGCCTTTAGAAATAGCCTCTCAACAACTTGTAAGTTCTTTGATTCCAGTGTTAAATAAATGCAATGCATCATTGCAGAAACTGTCATAAAATTTGACAACGTGTGTCAATAACCTGTCTTCAGATAGTCTGCAAATAATAAAGTTTGATGGAATTTAGCGGTTTAACAGTTGGCATGTTTTCAAGTTGTAAGTATTATTGTGAGAGTATGCGGAGGAAACATAGACTTGTTTAAAATGTATCAGAGAATATTAGTTACTGTAGTGTACACCTTGGAACTTAGTCATTTTTTAAATGTTAAGGCACAAGGTAATACAATATTACGTCCGATAATTAGCTTATATGTGAACACTAAAGCCATCGAAATAACGTGTTGTCTCCAGATGGAGAGAATCAAAAGCGTCGCAACACTTTAGCGCCATCTTAATCATCAACGACAAGATAATCATCCAATCGGAACACCTCGGATAATTCGCGAATCATCTCTCGGGTGTATCTAGGTAGTCGGATCACCTCGGCCATTTCCCTAAATGGGACTGCTTTTGTGACAGACGTCAAAACAAAGATGGCAGCTCGGATGACACCTCACTACAGTATGAAGCCTGTAAAACTTATTGTATATACCGGAAGTTTGTATAATCCTTTATTCAGAGAAAAGTTATAAAGACAAAACTGTTATTCTTAAAGTAATTGATATCTCGTTTACTTTTACGTTGTTAAGAAAAGTAGAAGCAACTTATCTTTTCACGTAACTCATTTGTTTTGATCGTCTTTGAATGAATGAAGTGGTGCGTGCAACGTTTGTTTGAGGTTTTAATATTTCAAATTTAAAAAGACAACCATTGTGCTAGTTTTATCTTGAACATATTAGACGTTTAGCGACATTTGAAACCAAAATAAGATGTACACGCATTGAACTGTTTTATTGCAATTTAGATATTTTCATATAGGCATGTAAGTATTTCTGCTGTCTTTCGTTCTTCTCTTTGAACAGAAAGGAAGGAAACGATGCTGAGACAAAGCCGTTACTCAATGTTGTTACGAATACATGCACTGCAACAGTTTAGACATGAGGACCAGGATGCATTGTCTTTCCACTGGTCGATCGTATTTCGCTCATTTGTCATCTGCCGGCACGTATCCGCGTCCTAATGAAAGCAAAGCCTTAAACTAATTTACATATACATTCTCCATCTTAATAAAGTTTGCCTGGAAATTTTCTGAGATTTTTTTGTTTTCATTGAAATTCCAAGAACTCAATTGAAATTTCTGGTCATAAAACCACACATCCAAAGTCAAGAATGTATTTCCTTTTAATTTTTGTTTAAAACAAATCCATGTAGATTTTTCCGATTACAAAATACCTTTTTGAAATTAAGGAAACTCTTGTTTTTTTTCCTTGATTTATTTAACATGAAATTGTCTTTTAACAAATACTACAACGAAGACGCATCTTATGCATAAAATCCCACTCTTAATTAAAAAAAAATACATCTCCATTATCCATTGTACAATTTAAATATTTCCATTTTGCAAATGTCAGACAATCTTCATGGATAAATTTCGATTTATTTCCAGGAATTCCAGCCACATTAAGTAACCTATCTTTTATTTAAATACGCATATTCAAAGTATGTGTTTTATTCGAAAATGTATGAATGTTTACACTGTTTTAATTTTACAAGAACCGCAATCTGGTAAATTTAATACTGAAGTTAAATCTGAAGCCTAATAGAGGAAATACAACAACTTATTTAAATAATACCACTTGTCTATAAACCACTTATCTGAACTGAGTCCCAGTTGGACCGCAGGTTATATGAAGACCGTTTCACTTGAAGGTTTAAAGCAAAGGTCATAATTGGTGCACTTCATATTTTTGTATTTGTTATCAATAGAAAATACACAAAAACAAATTTTTGGTGAATAATAATTGATAATAGAATGAAAGTTACCTCGTGCCACTGGATTATGTGTGAACACGCTTTCCATGAAAAGATGGTGGTGTCTACAGATTAAAATTAAAATTTAAATACATATAAAGTGTGGACCACGTGGCTCTATGGGTCTTGTACCTAGTCATAGTTGTGACCAAATCGCATTCAGCTCCGATAGATTTGTGATGCCATGAGAAGAGGGACTGAGGATTATTTGTCGGCGTCTCTATTTTCTCGGCCATGGCACACATCTAGTCGGGTAATAAGTGAGATGTCTTGTTTGAGAAACCGTAAGAATGATGCTCATATCTTTAAAGATTTCACCATCAATAGCCACACTTAGCTATAGAATAGGCAGTGTTAGGAAAATTGCAAAATTTTAATGCTCGATCAGTTTAAAAATACCCTTAATCGATTCCTCGACTCACTTCTGTTGCTTATCAGTTTTATGCGCCGCTTGGTACAGCCACTAACCATCTTGTCAATCACCATGATAAATAAATCTAACACGCCAATGTAGAGGCTGTCATCAGTTTTGACAACGTTCATCAATAAGTTTGCAATAATTGAGACAGATGATATTCAGCTGCTTAACTGATGGCATCTTTTCAAAAGTGCATTTTTAAATCTGAAATTAGGCATAGGAAACATACAACACACTATAAGTGGATATGGTAAGAAGACACTAGATCGTAATTGTGCGTTCTATTCACAGCAAAGACGAGGCGAGTCGTTCACGTGAGATTGATTTCAAATATACGGACAAACCATCATGATTCTAAACATGTTTGCCGAGATCATAATAGAACTTTATGTTGTAAAGAATGTAGCATGATAGGCGGAACATTATGATAAAAAAAAACAAAGCATTACATAGTGGCGGCATCGTCAAAAACAACAACAGCAGCTGATGTAGCGCCATATTCATCATCAACGACAACAGGATCATCATAACTTTGTCACCACTACAGCTACCACCAGCGTAACTCTCAGATATTAACCTTAACAAAGTCCGTTAATGGGACATTATTTTATATATCTATATATCCTATATACAATATTTTAGCATTTGTTGAGCTGTATTCAGCAGTAGTCTTTTGATATAATCTCTTTGTTAAACGTAACTTCTCCGCTTATAATGTTTTGTGTGTTTCCTACGTATGATTTCCCATCGATACATCGCTGTTCTAAAAATAAAACCGTTTTATAACATCTACATGTACTTTGGTGTGTGCATCTACATAAATGTCGATATGTGCATCTACATGTATCTTTATGTGTGCATCTACCCTTGTCTTGATTTGTGCATCTACATGTATATTGATATATGCATCTACATGTATATTGATATGTACATCTACAAGCATTGAGAGCATTATATCACGATATGTACATCTACCTGTATCGCGATATGTACATCTACATACATCGCAATATGTGCATCTACATGTGTTGCGATATATGCATTAACGTGTATCTTGATGTGTGCAGAATGTCACTTTGTGAAGTTGATGACATTTTCTGCAATTGAGCATTGAATTCATTCATCATGCGAATCAAAACATTGACAGGCTGTTGAGTGGTTGTGTGTTGCTGCATTGATATACTACAGAAGTGAATCAAGGCAGATCGGCATTGCTTAACACCTTTTTGAATTTTTAAAATGCTTGAAAATGTAAATTTAGTACCAATGTAAATATAAAAGCCACTGCTGGTTTTATAAATAGTCCAACCATGCTTGGTAAACTGTTCAGCAGACTGTATCTGCCTTTGAATCGCTTTATAATTTCATTAGTTAAATCATTAGAAAATCATTTTACTGAACGAAACACTTTACTTACTTACTTACTTACTTACTTACTTAGTCCTCTTCGTCTCCGGTGGGACATAAGGCCGCAATCTTTTCCCTCCCCTTGGACCGATCTTTGGCTAGCTTCTGTGCCTCTCCCCATGTCAAGACTCCATCTTTCAACTCTGCAACCACTGTCCTTCGCCAAGTTGTTTTTGGCTGGCCAGGTTTTCTTCCAGGTGTAATGCTACTTTTGGAAGTCGTTGTTGCTCCAACCTGAAGACGTGACCTAGCCACCTTAGTCTTCTTTCCGTAATTTCGATGCTTATTTACTTGCAACCAGTTTTCTTGAGAAGTTCTTTGTTAGAAAGATTTATTTACATAAATTCCTCACTTTCAGAATGTGACGACTCAATTACAGTCGGCTCATGTGCCCCTGGCTGGATAATTAGAACCAATAGAAATATCTAGCCCCTCACCTCGTTTCTTCATCTTTACGATGGAAAAAATATTTTTAAGTGAGAGGGTCTTCCGCATGCCTTGCAGCGGGTCGGTGCTTCTACCCACTTTTTAATTAGGATCATTTGGGCGCTGCTAGTATGAGCAACATGTATTCAACGATCGTTAAGCTCTTAATATGCCAAAACCATTGTTCAAACTTTAATCTTCAGTTTGAACAAAATACAATTACATACTCTACACTTATGAAAAACATAATAAGAATTAATGTTGTATTTTAAATAACATAAAAAAATATTTTCAATATGCTTGTTTAAATTAGCGATTTGTTTCTTAATCTGGTGGAAATTTATCGTGGAAATTTATCATAATTTGGCCAATTTAATTTATCTGACATTATCCAAATGCAAATATGGAAATTGGATCAGAGAAAATGATGAAGTATTATTCTTTAATTAAGATTCAGATTTGCTGTAGAAGAAAACTGCACGCACAAAATATACGATGCATCATTTTGTGTTTCATTTCAAAGTCTGTACATACTTTGCATCGGAAGACTTGATTTTTAATTCCTTGGTCATTATATGATAACCGACATTTATCTGTTGTCATTTTGACTTTCTGATTATAAGGTATGTTTACTTATTGCCTATTTTGACTTTAGTTATTCTAGATATTATGTTAAGGTACGTTTACAAAATAAAAACGAAAAGGACATCTCTATAAATGAAGTCTGTATAAAGTCTGATCATGTCTTATTATCATGTTTTTACGTATTAATGTTAAGATGTTTTTAGGGAAATATGTAGTTTTTTACCGGAAATATTTCTACTAAGTGCAAGATTTAACATTAAAATAAAACACAAACAAACAAAAGAAAACGCACACAAAAAACATAACAAAAACAACAACAAACAAAAACACAGAATTAAGTGCTTGTGGTGTTACAGAAGATAAACATATAATCTTACACGACAAACGAGATATTCTGGTTTAAAGGGCTACTGAAAATTTAAAGAAAAAAAAAAGAATAGAATAAAATATATATAGAGAGAGACAGAGCGACAGGCAGAGAGGCAGACAGACAGACTGACATGCAGGCAGGCAGGCAGACAGACAAACAGACAAAGTGACAGAAAAGTTAGAAAGAAATCAATTTTTCCACATTGACTTTTAATTAAAGAAAAAGAGTGGCCGATTACTAATGCTTTACGAAAGGCCAGACAGAACATTTGCTGTCGATGTTGTCCCTAAGCATTATAAATGGCTAAAGTATTGCCTTGCTTGTTTTCCGATACGTGGATAGAGTACAAGGAATGGCCATTGGACGATGTGACATCAAGGTGATCAAATATGACCTCAGATAAATGAACAGCTGAGAAAACACACACAGGCAAATCTCTGCATACCCAGAAGATAGGGAACAGTTTCTTAAAAGCGTCATAATAAATAAAAAGAACAATCGTTGAGAGCCCCCAAAATATAGAAACACTTTGGGAAAACTAAAAATCGTAGATAAGCTGGGGAAACAAGTAAGATTGGAGAAAACAAAAACAAGGTTAGATTAAGAAAGACACACATCTGAAATAACGTTGAGGAATCCACAATCGAGTTTATATATAATAACTTAAGGCGCAGCACATAAACAATGTCTGTATGTACAGAAGTCCCTATAGACAGCATTGGGTCGTTTACAGTTTGACTTTTAATATTTTTAAACTATGTAACCGACTGTGATGGCATTGAAAATAATAATTTCATTTTATCATAGTGCATACAATAAGAATTTATTATGTTATAACGATAGTTTACATTATTGTAGATCACAAAACGAGCCTTTCTCTGCCTGTATGTGCCCATATAGGCTCCAGCAACACTTGATTGCATTCGAATTTCCCCATGCACATTTATATATTTATTATTATACTTCATATACCATGTACTTTCTCAGAAACCATTTAACTAATTGTGTCGAAGGCCTATTCTTAAAGACAGTGATTAAGATAAGTTTAAAGCCAATATTACTGCATTGCGATTGCAAAATGGGGTTAAACGTTAATAGGAACACATGTAACTGTTGTTTATCTTTGATTTACGCAACTTTTTAATTCTTGCAAAATAAAACTAGATGTCCAAATACTGCTAAGATTTGCATCATAACCAAAGAATTCATAACCTTTTTAAAAAAAAGTCAGCGCTTGGACATTTTTCATTCATATAGAATGGCTTTCTTTTTTTTGCTTGCAAGAAGTGCGAGGTTAGGGCTCTGTAAAACAGGTTTAAGCACCACAGTCGGTCCCTTTTGCTGACTGACCATTCGAAGGCGGGTACTGTTGAGTTTGCTCTTTTTGTTTAATGACTCATCACGAAGATTTGTACTTACTTTTACATTTGACTTGCATATTGATACCTTTTCCTGTGCTTTTTTAAATTTTGGTATATGTTGTAATGAACATATTTCCTTATTCCTTAAGTCTGAGCGATTTGCTTTTCAGTGTCTTAAAATTTAAGACCTGATGCCCAACATATTGTTTTGACTTTGTCATATTTCATTGCATCATAAACAAAGATTGCTTATACATATATGATTGGAGCAACTTGATTTTCAAGCAGTATAAGACCAGATGCCACTGCTGTGGCTTGCATCATGAACAACGAATGCTTTTACTGTATATGATTGATGTAACATGTTTTCCAAATTGTTGCAATATAAGAAACCATGCCAAAATACTGCTGTGAATTGCACCATTAACAAGAATAGTGTCATCATACACTAAAATTTTATTGCGCTACTTATTTCATTTTCACTTAACATATTGATATCTAATAGAATTACACGTATTTTATACCATTAATAAAAAAATACTTGTAATGATTGTTTGTTCATATATTATTATATTTTATTTGCCTAACGCATGTGGATTAAGCAATTTTACGGGTTAACATAAAACTGGCCTTTATAAAAAAATCCTTGACCGATAACACGTGTATTTATTTTTAACTTACAGTGGGATGAAATACCCTGAAACCGTCACGGACTTTTGAAAAAAGACAACATTTATTTTACCGATTATCATGTACCCTTTTAATACTAATTTTAAACCTTACCCATATACTCTGTAACATAACTTGTAACCATACTAGTTACTAAACTTGCGCTTGAATCAGAATACATAGTAGTAAACAAAAGATTCCCTGCTTAAAAATATAATCCTTCATTTTATTGTTCAAATCTCGACTGTCTCGCGCAGAAATGAGAAATGGAATTCAACCGATAGATTTCAAAGAACGATTTGTTCTAATTTGCATTTCTTTGCCAAAATATCACAGTAGAATTATTACCTACATTTCCGTTTCACAAATAAAATTGGCAAGAGAAAAAGCTTACCAATGTCTCTAACTAATTTTGCAAAATGACAAGCATACAAATTCGACTTCAGACAAAACACTCCTTTTAAACTAATAAATTTGCTCAAATATGAGGGTCATCCAAAAATAAGCCGTCGTCTGGGGTAACTACTTAGACAATTTATCCAAGCTGAATGAAAAAATATCGCAATATTTTATTATGTTATTGCTGATGTCAAAAAAAAGCAAAACGATATCTCACCGAAAAAGATTGGTCTTACAATGTTTTTAAAATGTTTTTTTTTTTACTTATGTCACGCGAAAAAGATTGGGTTTTCCGGAAAGGATTCGCTACAGACATCGGCATCACAAATACATTAAATTATAAAGTTATTACACTAAAATTTTAATTTCAATCAAGACAAAAATTGTTGTATGTATAAAAATAATAATTTAGCGATTTAATTTTAAATACATTTTTACGAAAATGCATTCGTTTCTGCAATTAAAAACTAGATAAGTCGAGGGGATATAACTAATAATATTAGTAGTAAACTTAATATGTTTACATGTCAATTAAATTAACGATCGTAAGTTTTACATTGCATATATAGATCTACATGTACGGAACACATTATTTAGGAAAGTTAAAGAGGTGAATTTTACACACACACACAAGAATTAACTGCCTTTTTATTATATATAATTTCATTAATTTCAATAATCTAAGCAAGTACTGACAGAAATTTGTTTTCATATTTTGTAAAACGTTAACCTTTGTAACAATCGTAATAAATTAATTGGTATTAATGGTATTCTAAATATTACTGTTTTTGTGAAAGAAAAAAATATAATTTTACGGTATGTAGGTCTTTCAGGTTTTTTCTTTATTAATTTGGATGCTACAAGAAAGTCTTGTTTCGTCACGAAAGTCCATTTCTAAAAATAAATGTCAACTTCAAACATGAAGGCACGTTTACCGCGCACTTAGTATGCCTTAAATGTTGTATAATAACAGTTGCCAAAACAGATTCTAATGCCCGTGCGGCATTACTAGACGTGGTTTACAGAATTGCTAAAAATACACTCAAACACCTCCTGAATTTTACTTATTCAAATGCCAACTATAGGTGAATTTTGCTAACTCGGATTCCAATAATTTCTCAGTCACTTAGTCCGATATCTGCATTAGTGTGTCAGTGTCCTTGACACATAGCATTGGACCCGGAATAACAATACAATAAAGTTCATAGAATGAAATGTTTATAAAAGAAATCCAGGCAAAGTATTTCTAAAGAAATAAAAAAAATCGATGTGCGGATTAATCAGAATATTCAATCTGAATTATATCAAAATTACATTTTGTGAGAAATCTTTAGATTGATTCTACCAAGGGAACAAAACCAATTCTAATTATTTTTTAAGTTTTAGACTTTGCATTTCTATGCAGCACATGACTAATCAGATCAGCACGATCGACCTGTCAGTAAAATATTTTTTTCAGTGAGCCGATTATATAATGCTTTAGTGCGTGCATTCGTGCAACATTGAATAATACATAAATTTGTCCCATCACAGATTTAATTGGTTATTTGCATCTCTCCTGAGATAGACGATCAAGAGGTACAGAACCATAAAAATGTGTGCACCGGGTTCGGTAAAAGGATTCATTCGATTATCGGCACAAAGAGCAAATGAACCACATCGTTTATTTTTTCGGTTTAATACAACATTGAACAAAGGTTGCACATTCGAATTGAGTTTTATCTCCGATAAAAGCCCTATGTTCTACGTGGTCAGTCACGCAGACGATTCGTTTGTTGTCTTCAGCCTTAAAGACTTCAGAACAGTTGATGAGATCGAAGTATCAATAATAGTGTTAAACTTAAAATTTTAGAACTGGATGAAGGACTTGATTAAGAAGGAATGATTAGAATGCCGTTATGTATGCGTGCTTAGACATAGTGTTGCTCTTTAATTAATATTTCTTTTGGGGGCGCCCGTGGCGTAGTGGTAGAGTCGACGATTTGTAACTCCCCTGACTGCTTAGCCTTTCACCGCGTGGGTTCGAGTACCGTTTTGGACGAAGGGCTTAATGTAAGAAGGTCTTCCAGCTGACCTGCGGTGTGCTGGTGGTTCTACCCAGACATGTGTCTGGGGTCTTCCTCCACCAAAAAGCTGGACATTGCTATAATGATCATAAATGGTCGCTGCAATGTATTTACATAACAATAACATAACAAAAAGAAAACAATGAATGCGGCTCTTATACACATATACAATACATATACACACTTACACACACATAAAAATTCGATTTTAAGATTTTTGTATTTGTTTAAGATCAAAATCTCTTCAGTTAAATGCAGCTGAATTTTGATTTTATCTGTCAAAATAACTTAATAACGATCTTTTCGTGTAATGACCGTTACACCAAAAGTCGCAACATGACGTGACAAAATGACGCGACAACGTCGCGTTTGTTATGTTATTAATATGACATAGTTGGTTACTTATAATTTTACAAATATTGCTTTATAGTATAAATTTTGCAAACAAAAAGGTCTAAAGTCACTGAACATAACAAGCAAACATTAACTACTAAATTTAAAATATATATTCAAGACATATACTACAGTAACTAGTTGCGGAGAAATCTTCTTCAATTCGACACATATATTCTAGTGGGTATTATAAATAGATATGTATAATACAAATAAAATTCACCATGCTTCTTTGTTCGCGAACTAATTTTACTACCGCTGTAATTTGAACTGCATGTACCAAATTTGCTATATAAACCAATTATATACACATACATTACACCAAATTGCAGTGAAGCCCACGCATATATACATGTTGGTGTAATTGCAATAAAAGTCGCAAAAGGAAACAAAGTGAGCAGCTGATCGAGTGCCGGAAGAAGAATGGCAAACCTGACACATGCCTAAAGGGATCGGGTGTAGATAATTCACTGCTTTTTCAGTGTGGCGAATGTTAACTAAACACCGTTTGGAATAAACAGACAGTCGCACCGTTTGGCTGTCCAGACAATGTGTCCAGTCAGCAAAAGAAATCCCCCTGTTGGTTGTTAATGAAAGAAGTAATCAAAATTAGCAGCTTCAAGTCCACCAATGGCACTGAATATGTCAGTATTGTGAACCCACCTGTCCATGAATCTTCTATGGTAGGATTAACTTGCTGTATTCATAACTTTTTATTTGAAGCATGTCTGAAGGACGTATGTTGTTGTTTTTCTCAATCGCAACACCTCGAGAAATTCTCTGACAATCAAGAACATGATTCTATTATTTTCACTGAATTTCGTTCTGGTTTTGTAATGCTAAACTCGACCAAACTGATAAAAGGTACCACCAAAAAATCTTTTAATTTCGTTTTTGTGAGATGATTTATTAGAAAATTTCAGTGAAATTTTATCAAAAGGAAATTGTAACTTATTTTAAAGTTTAATTAAGTTTTAGACTATGCATTTATTTAAGTGTGAAACGTGTATCTTGATTCGGCTTTCAATTCTCCTTCCAAGAAAAGTTCGTGTCGACAGTGAATAAGAAGCATTTTTTAATTTCCCGGCATAATTACTTTTCCGCATTTCTCTTTACATTTGCATCTTGTAAAGACGAACGACCAGAGGATGATAAAAATCAGAACATGTAACTGTGTGTACATTCAACTGGCTTTCAATAATATTCCGCAGACGACTTGCATTTCTGATTCAGTAAAAGGATTCGTTTAATATTCAATCAAGCGTCACATTTGGTGAATATAAATTGCACTCAACACAACGTCTGTTCTTATTAAACTGCAATTTTAGAACCTTTTGGAAAGGCGCACATGCGAAGTGAGTTATCCATTTTCACTTATGGACCAATGTTTAACATTATAAGAAATGCGCTGATTTGTGTTGGCCTTAATGTAAAAAAAAAGCCCGGCAACAACTGTTGCTACAACAAAGTGTATTTCACGTGCAAGCCAAGTGAAAAGTAAGAACATTTTTTAGGATTCTAAAAGAACAAACCCGACAATTACCGCATTGGAACGGTCAGTCAGAAATATGGGCCGACTGGGGTGCTTAATCAGGTTTTACAGATCTCTAATCTCGAATTTCCTGATGAGTTTCTCAAATGCAAGCAATGAAAAGAAAACTGATCTATTTGAATACAAAAATGTCCAAGCGCTGATGTTTTTTTTTATTAAGTTATGACAAGAGTGACGTCATTGAAAAATAATGTCCACAGTATTTAAAAAAGAAAGGGGTATTATTCCGATTAGAAATACTAAACAAAAATGGTTGATTATAAGTGAAATTAACTTTTTGAATGAAGAAAAAACATGACCAGAGAAGAATAAATGGTCGTAGCATCCTGTTCATCTGAAGATGGAATCGAGGAATGGATTTATCAAAATTTCGATTTGTCGTTTATAATCAGAAAGTTTCAGATTTAAAGGATAAAACATGACAAATCGGTTTTAAGCTTTGCTTTTACATAGTGTGCTTTTCCTTGCAATTCAGAGAATCAGTAAATATGTATCCTAGTTCTGTTCAATACTGTTACAGCAAGCGCATTTGTGCCAACGTTGGCTATATGACAATTAAGATTTGTACCAGCGTATTTCTTTTTGTCTTTACTCATCACACAAGCATCCCTCTCAAAAGACAGACGATAATAGAAATACAAACATCCTGTCAGTGCGTATGTATGTAAGCTAATGTGCCTTTATTGGAATGCTATTACCGCTCTATTATAGACGACTTGATTTCCAGCACCGATGAAATTAATCCATTCATATTTAGGTTAGTGTGCTATATATGATAAAATAGATTTCAGCACATCGTTGCTTCCTGTTAGATTGTACTGCTAAAACCTTAAAGACAATTTGCACATGCGACTTGAATATTCAAATTTCAATAAAAGACATCTGTTTTAAATGGTAAAAAACTGGCGATTCTTGTATTGTCGGTTCATTACTGTTACTGATCCTGATTTGTTGTATTTAATCGAGAGAACAATCTGTATGCCACGCGATTAAAATACATTTCATGCAGCACAACGTTTTATAAATGTGTTTTGTAATATAAATGGCTTTTTCTTCTTCAACATTTCTTTTATCTGAAATAATGGAAAATACATTCTAAACTTAGTCCTGTATGCTTTTATGTGCTCCTAATATTTTGCTTTCTAATCTATTTTATATACATACGACGACTATTGGAACTGATTATGGTGTTGTTCTTTTTATTGCAATTTATGTAGTTTAGTTCTGTATTGCCATACAAGTAGTACCAATGTTATTTTGTATACTGTTTTAGTAGCTCTTCATACTTTTGAGAACAAAATGCTATGTTTGACAAAAAATAACTGAAATTAACTTCACTTGTTTTAAATTGATGAGTTTTAATAAAAAAACATCTATCAAGCATATTCAGATCTGTTCTAAAAGTAATTATGTTCGATGAAAGTTATGTCGAGGTTACTGCAAAAGTGTTTGCAGTATTCTGCAGGTGGTTCTACATTTGTTTATTTTACAAATTTTAAACTGTTCTTCCAGAGTCATTAAGTTTCCGGTATAAATAGTATTGAAACGGTGACAAATATACTAAGAATAAGAATATATATATTAACTTAAACTTACTAACTTCCGTAGTTCTTACATTTCTATACATATTAGGTTCTATTGAGTTTATAAATGTCTCTCTTACACCGCTTGTCTTTTTAAGATTTATCTTGTTTACACTTGCAATTTAAACTAAAATGACACAGAAACTAGTTAAAAGGAAGACGAATTTTAATACATGTAAGTTCATGCTAATGTTCGGATTTAACCTATAGTTACAATACCTTAACCAAGCCAACTGTGTCTGGAAATATTCACATTTTAAGCAGATTGTATTTCGGAATAATTTTGCATATTTGTCCAAAAGATTAAAACAATAGTAACTAAAAGACACATTATTAGTCTTAATGGTTAAAATTCCTACATATTATGTCCGGTTTTGGTGAATCAATTACAGTCAACTCAAGCTTCACCGAATACCACAGCTCCTAAATACCCCTGCTGGGACAGCTCCTTATTTGAATTAGGGTTGGGCTTAAACCATCATGTGAGAAGTAAATGCGAAGTAAGCGGTCTGAAACTGTTAAAAGCTCAGCAGTCGGCCCTTTTGCCTATTTTGTATTCGTACATGTAAAATATCATAAAAGGAATTTTCAAAGAACATTTGGTAAAAATGAAAACACAATTTGAATTTGCGGGTTTGAATAAACGATTTATATATTATTTCGGTACCAGAAACCATGACATTTACTTAATTATTCGTTTGACGTTAACAGAATGCAAATATAGAATATAAAACAAGTGATGATCGCGAAATCTTTAAATTAAAGTTTTAAATTGGATTTGGATTGCCTCTCATTTATTGCTGCACGCACAGAAGATATTTTGTTCTCACTACTTTCTTTTTGCAATTTAATGTCTTCATTCAAAATTTCTATTAAGATATTTGCTTTTATTAAAACGCACCAAAACAGTTGGCTCCAAGTATTGAATACGCGTATTTGTAATTCATGCTGAACATTTAATTATAGATTACCTGACAAGAAAGTTATGAGAGAGATAAACGTTTTCATCATCGACCTTTAGAGATAAAATGCATGATGGAATGGCTCTAGGTAGACAAATATGAACCCAGAAAAATGAGCGGCATAATAATAATAATAATAATAATAATAATAATAATAATAATAATAATAATAATAATAAAAATAAAATCCTAATTAACAATCATTATTATTTTTTCAACAACTACAACTTCAAATGAAATCATTTTACCACTAAAGACCGATTTTGAGATTAATTTTGAGAACACGAAAAACCGTTTAAAAATATGGAGTAAGAAACACAAACAGACATGTGAAGAATGATGACAAACTTAGGGATGAGGAAAATATATATAAAACACTTAAAGAATGGAAGAAAAGTTGAGAAAATCAGAAATATGTAAACATGTTGGGAAAACAAACATGATTAAAGACGAGTAATTAATGTAAATAGATGAAAATATAAAAGAGATACTTAGACAAAAATAATAAAATTGAATTAAATGTAGATAAAATAGAGTAATGTGATACCAAACGGATGAAAAAAGGTTAAGAAGTCCCAAATCAAAGAAGAATACAAGAAATTCCAAAAGACTAAATAAGGTATTTTAGAAAAACAAACAGACAAATAAAACAACGCAAAACAAAATGGGAATGTAGTTTGATAAAGTAAAGATAAAACATTCAGTAGAGCTACAAGGGAAAAGAAAGAGACTGTTTAGAATAAAAATAATGTGAGAAACGTCGTAAAGCCAAAAATGAACCAGAAATGTTAGGAAAACACAAACGATAAAAAAGAATATTATAATAAAAATACAAATGAAAACAAGTAAAACTGAGGAAAGCAAACGCAGCAAAATACAGAAAAAAATCAACATTAAAGTAGAATTTTAAAGAAGTTTGAAAAGCACATAAAGACCTACAATTACTTATCCCCAGTTTACTGGATGTTTTCTTCCACTGAAATACCTGGAAGTCATTTTAAACATCATAATGGTGAATGTTTTAAAAACGCCAAAAACAAGTGTTTTCTTGGTCTGGGAGGGGCACTGATATATTAAAAACAATGATTTGTTCTTATTTACTTTTTACCAAAAGAACAAAACATACTTTTTTATCGCAATTACCGATAATGTGGAACAAACTAAATTCACAGCCAGGATTATAACCGCCAAAATAGTTAACCAATAATTCTCTTACATTTATCAAACCGAACAAAACGCATTTCGATAGCGGACAAAATACTGCTTTAATTCAACGTATGTTCCATTAGAATCTATCGATTGGACAACTGATTTGGTCATACAAATCCTCCTCCTCCCAGCCACTTTGTTAAGAAATTAAAAGACAATACGATGCCAACTGGATAAAAACGAAATTTTATACTGAGGTCTAAAAAGCAAACACATCCATTGTCAACTTCACCAAGAAATTCTGTTTTACCATTAAAGGTTACAATCAAAAGCGCATTAAATATAATATTTTATTATATTAAATATAAAGCTTTTTAAGTATGTCGATTTAAGCCTTAAATTGTGATCGTTTTATCTTTAAAATATATATGTTTGGCTAAATATAATCGCTCTAATTATTTAAATACATTTGGTTTAGTTATAAAGAACTAAATCATACAGCTATTAAAATTTAATCAGTTAAGCTATTTATATTTATTCGTTAATCTTTTTAAATGTAATCGGTTTAAAATTAACAATTAAAATATAATCAAACAAAAACAGTATTGCGTGCTCTATCTCAAAAATACGGTGCTTAAGCATAGCTACCAAGCCTTAGCAAGTGGCTTCCATGCAGAGTCAGAGTTGTCCTACTTAATGTCTGTTTGTAGTCAGCCGGGGCTTTGATTTATACTAATTAAATTGGAAGTGCGGTGCTTTAAAATAATCGCATTTAAATGGCAAATTAAGTAGCATTGCCAATGTTTTGATAAACATTTAAAAACTAGTATTAGTAGTCACAAACTAATTGTTTTCTAGGTTTCTAATTGACTTTTTATTTATAAAATCTTAAGGAGATTGGCTAGTTAAAAGAAATTAAATAATAATAAAATCCTAATTAACAATAATTATTATTTTCCCCAACAACAACAATTTCAAATGAAAACAATTTATTTTTTAGAACGACTCTCTATAACAAATACAAAACTCAATCATTTCGGACCATTTTAAATTGAATATCTCTATCAATAAAATACAATTAAACGTTGCATTAAGAAAGCAACAAACTTTGCTAAAGAATAGAAAAATATCTGTATCTATAATAATAATAAAGACCTTATCAAAAACCTGTGTGACCAAACACCGCCAGACGAGATTTCCGCTGTAAATAAAGTCTTACACGCTAAACTTATGGGTAATTTAATTGCCAAAGTGAAGCAGAACGTCTGATTTGCTCTACTAGGAATAAACGTGTTTATTAAATGGAGTGCACAAACTACTTACCACTTAAGAGATGGTAATAAATAATACTTTACCAGAGTTATTGATAGATTGTACACACTACTTACCACTTAAGAGATGGTGATAAAGAATACTTTACCAGCGTTATTGAATAAGTTTTATCCTATTGGTTTGTGTTTTGATTAGTTAGAGACGAGACATTACTCACAGAGAAAAAACACACAACAGTCACGGCTTTGGAACTGTCAGTCGAACTGTCAGACTGACAAGGCTGCTAAATCCTAGTTTACAGAAGGCTTCAACCTCACACTTTCTGAACATTTTCCGTATACATATAAATATCCCATTAAAGTGTATGACAGTTTGGGTCAATTGTTTGCTCTCACGCATCTTAATAAATTATTGTTACATGCAAAGATTCCTCGAAATGCTATTCAGTGGTGCCCTATATACATGTCTATGTTTAAAGTAGAGCATAACAAAAATGCGTATTCTGTCCGTGCTATTAGCTTTTTTAAGCTATTTTAAACTAAGAATACCACATGACAACTTACTTTTGAGATCACGTTACATGATTATCCGGATAATCAGTTTTGACGTCGATATGTATGTTTAGCTGAAATCCGCATCGTAAGTGTTTATAAATTTGTAATTAAGTAATTTAAAAGGTCGAATTCGAGTCCCTTGGATAATTCGTGGATTATTTAATAAAAACAGTAGTGTACGCATGTATTCGTTGCTTCTTATATGACTCCTGACTAGAAAACACAAGTTTTCATCTTCTACTCATTAAAAAGAGTATATGAAAAGTCCTATAAGCATTGAAATATATATCAAACTCCGAAAAGGCACAAGACAAAGGTATTTCACATGCAAGCCAAGTGAACAGCAAGAACAAATTTGTGAAGAGTCATCTAACGAAAAGAGCAAATCCGACCGTTACCGCCTTGGAATGGCCAGTCGGCAATATGGGCCGACTGGGATGCTTGAACCGGTTTTACAGAGCTCTAACCTCGCACTTCCTGATAGGTTTCACTGATGAAAGCCTTGAAAAGAAAAGAAAATTCTATTTGAATACAACATGTCAAACCGCTGATGTTTTCTTTGATAAATTATGACGAAAGTGGTGACGTCATTGAAAAATAATAGGAAGGTGTATCATTGCGATTATAAAAACTACAGAAAATGGTTGATTATAAGTGAAAGTAAAATTAATTTTGAATCAAGTTAAAAACATGATCAGAGAAGAGCAAATGTGTAGCATCCTGTTCATTGTGGAGATGGAATTGAGGAACCAAAGTCCAATGTCCATCAAAGGAAATACACGTAACAATCCTTATAGGATGAATTAAATGACAACATAGGTTACATGCACGGGGAGATTTTACAAAAAAAGGAATTACTGCGGTTATTTTGATTGTGGCTCAATGGCGCGTCAAAAGGTCACGTGACTTTCACTTTCCATACAAAAACAAAATGACTGACACTACTGACAGTGCGAGTAAAGTTGGTACTGACATTAACACGATCCCAAGAGGCTTTGCAAAAACCGCGCCGAATCTAAAACTAGTATTAAAAGGCTACGTAGCCTTAAATTGAAAACACCTTGTTTAATGTTATAGAAAGACTTTACTTACACTGAAGTATAAGTTTATGCAGCAATTATGCATACATTCCAGAGAACAGGGGAAACATGTAATAGATAAAGGAAATGTTGGATACCACCTTTAAAACGATAGATCTTGTCAGGTATGAATATAGTTGAAAAAAAAACTTGCATGGAGTAGGATAGGCATTAGAACAACGGATATTAATCATGGGAATTTAATACTTACGGTAGTTAAAACATACTAGAATTTGACAAAATATCCCAAAACGATGCCCAAACGTCTCGTATTCATTTCTGTTGTTTGGCACTTTTGGCGCCACGAGAAATAGCCGCTAAACAACTTGTCAGTTCTTTGATTCCTGTGTTGAATAAATCCAATGCATCGTTTAGCAGTTTAACAGCTTGTTTTCAAACGTGCCACGTTCTTTTTGTCAGATTATGCATTGAAAACATAGAAAGCACTTCATACATAGTTGTTTTAGATATGTCAGAGATTGTTAGTTAAGGGTATTGTACATCAAAGAGATAAAAGCGACTTGATTAAATTCACAGTATTTTTTTTTAAATTTTAATCTAATGACAGAAAAAAGTTTAACGTCCGATTAAAAGATTAAATGTGAACAACGTGGCATTCGGAATAGGATCTTAAAAATAATAATAAAGAAGATTACTGAAATTCCACGGAATAATACAAATCTAAATATAGGATAGTACATTTTATAATGCAAAGCAAAGTATATACATTATTGAAACTGATTTATACAAGAGATATAACAGATGAAATTTGGTGATAATTTGAAGAGTGCTAGTGTTTTTTAAAATCCTTATTCAAGAAATTGATTTCAATGTTTCTCATTTTGTACCTTAAAATATTATTATCATACATTTTAAATGAAAAATGTGGGTTTTAGATTGTTCTTTGTCAAGAAAAAAATCATTTAGTGACCTTGGGTTGGTGCTCTTCCCTGAAAACGCTCTAACAACAGTTACACTGTACTGTAAACCTAGCACCTTTTTTATTATTTTTATTTACATTTTTGTCATAAGAATCAACAAGTAAATTTGAAGACAAATTTATACAGAAGCAACAACAAAAATCAATGCGAAATTTGTTGATGATAAAATGAAAACATTGCCTAAAGACCTGTTGGTAAAACACCAAAGTCAATATGTTTTTTTTTTCCATTATTCTAAGAAGTCAATGGCTATTCCATCGTTTTACTTTCTTTTAGAGATTTGTTCAGCAGAGTGTATATTCCTTGGCAGCGGTTCTTGCTGAAAAGCAAATTCATTTAACTTAATGCCTCATATATAACATTTCATATCGGTTAGAATTAGACGACTCAATTACAGTCGATTCAAGGTACCCCAGGATGGATAATTGGAACCTTTAACTAAAATCTCCAGCAATGCATTATGTAGTGCAAACATAGGAAACCTTTTATTCATTAAAACTATGTTTGACAAAAAATATTTTTTGTAAAAGACATTATGATACTTTTTAAAAACAAAATTCAATGTAAATTTAATATAAAAGTGGATATTTTTGCAGTACCATACACTTACTACTGGAATAAAACCTTTCATTTATAAGCACAATATAGATATTGAACAATTTTCCCTGTATAATCCAGGCCTTAATTGTTATATAAAGTTCATTGTTTTAAACGACAAATCCGTCTACAATATTTTGATTCATAATAATAATGTACCAAGTTATCATTTAAAATGGAACCAAATATTCTCTGGTGTTTCTATAAAATGGAAAATGATTAATAGTTGTGTATTTAGATGTACAAATGATACGTACATACAACGGTTTCAAACAAGGATACTACACAGAATATTGGTTACAAATTCATTATTATACAAAATGAATATAGTATCTAACAATGTGTGTACCTTTTACGAAGGGCATTAAGAAACACTTATACATTTTTTTGTGATTGTATAATTGTAAAACCTTGCCTAATTTTTAATTCTGATACATTGAGAAACAATGGTCATATTGAGATTATTGACAACAGATTTGTTTTCTTAGGCTCAGAAAATAGTTCATATAAACTTGATTTATCATTTTTAGAATATAATTGATACGTCATTCAGACAAACTGTGCAACTTTTTTACTTATTTATAATGTATACCTATTGTTGTATCTGTAACAGATACATAAATGCAAAATACCACGTACAATTCTATATACTTTTATCTCTCTATATATATACCTATGATATTAATGTTTTTCTGTCTTTTGAAAGCATGTCAAAACAACAAAAACAACTTTTATATCCATGCATATTTCACCTTACATTATTATATATTCTAACATAAACATTAACTACTAATATTTATTGTGAGATAGATACCAGATGGGTCCCCGACCTGCCTCCACCTAAGACGGGGATAATAAAAATTAAAAAAAAGCTCCAGCAGTTCACCTCGTGGGTGTATCTCCTAGATGGGACAAACATTTATAAATGATCTTCCATAACGAGGACTCTTGCGACGGGTGGGTGGATCTACCAAGATATTTGAATGGGAATATTTCTTAACCAATTAATAGATGAACGGTACCATCATGGCGACATGAATTCATATGTTAAATAACATATGCTGTTCTAAAATAATAAGAATAAATGTTGCATTTTAAGTAACATCCGTGATAAAAACAACTTACTTTCATTATGCTTGTTTGAATGGGCGATTAGATTCTTAGCGAATAGTTTCTAAATCTGGTTAAGAATCCATGGAAATTTATCATAATTTGGCCAATTGAATTTGTCTGGCATTACCCAAATGCAAATATGGAAATTAGATAAGAGAAAATGGCGAAGTGTAATTCTTAAATTAAGATTTGAATATGCTGTAAAATAAAACTGCATTCACAAAATACATGATGTATAATTTTGTGTTTTATTTCAAAGTCTTCACATATTTTCCATCGGAAGGTTTGTTTTTTAATTCCATGGTCATTATATAATAACCGATATATATCTGTTGTCATTTTGACTTTCTGGTTATTAGGTATGTTTACTTATGTTTACTTCATACTTATTGCCTATTAAAACATTCATTAAATTTTGAAAAATATCTTAACATGATTATAGAACCCAAGTATAGGATAGCATTATCTAAACTAAAAACATCTTCACATAATTTAGCCATAGAAACAAGAAATAAACTTGCCAAGAAATAACAGAAATTGCCAAACTGTCAACCTAATCAAATAGAAAACGAATATCATTTTATCTTAATCTGTCCAAAATATTCAAATATAAGAAACAAGTATATCAGACCAAAGTATTTGACATGACCCACACTGCAAAAATTTATAAGTGTTATGTCAAATACATCTGTCAATATTATAAATAACTTAAGAAAATATATTTAACATGTTTACCTTTTTAAGAATAACTGTATAATTGCTGTATTGATACATATTATTAAATTGATGTATTTTACCCTTCTTCCTCTCATTATGATCCATACCAATTATGCTGAGATCTATTATATTGTATTGCTACGAACATGTCTATGTAATAAAAATGTTGTATTTACAAAAGTAAATGAAAAAGGCATCTTTGTAAATTGTCAGAATTTTAATTTCTGTTTAATTCGGGAATTAATCACATCACCAAAACAAATAATAACTGTACATTTAGTTTAATAGAAGTAATACAAATATGCATACAAAAATACTACAACAAAAAAACAAACATGAAAACTGAAAGTAAGATTTAACTGAGAGTGAGATTATTGAACACTCAAGGAAGAATTTACTTATTAAATTGTACAGATATTTAAACAGATGGTAAATACTTATTTAAATACACATATATCTCTCTATGTAAAAGTAAAACTCTCCAAAGTCAATGTCTTATCCAAAAACTATATCATTCAGCATGTAGGTAAACATGTGGAACCGCTCCTCTCTCAGTCAGTTGGTACATCCCTACTGTTGCAAAACCATCGTCAGACCAGTGTTACATGCAGAATATTACAAAACATTGTTTAAGAGATTACATAGCATAACTAAAACAAACTTCAATTATCATTTCACTGGCATACAGCCTAACTAAAACAAACTTCAATTATCATTTCACTGGCACACAGCCTAACTCAAAACAAACCTCAATTAACACTTCATAGGCACACAGCCTTAAAAAAAACACCTTCACTTGCAATTTCACATAGGCACACAGCCTATCTAAAACACCTTTCAATTATCACTTTATAGGCACACAGCCTAAAACAAACTTATCTACCAATTTCACTGGCACAAAGCCTAATTGAAATATACATCACTTTTACCGGCACAAAGCCTAACTACTACAACCAACACGTAAAGGCACATAGCCACTGTTTCTACAATATCATGGACCGTAGACGACTGCACGCAGCATGATCCCCATCTGGGCATTCCTTCAATTTGCAAGGCAAATTACTCGGTCATGCCATGTCCTAAATGGCTACCTAAAATGAAATAAAACTCTACTTAATACCTATGTGATTAAATCATCATCTAGATGATCAAATTGTAACCCATTACAATTAATTCACAGCAATAGACTCAATTCTAAATACAACAAACATCTAATTAAAATACTACTCACAGTCGATGACCAGCTAATGCACTTCTAATTGTCTTCCACCTCCCATGACTGTAGCCCAACAACCAACCACACCTGATTCTCTCTCTAGAATAACCAGAGTAACAAAATCACACTATAACTACATATAACTACAGCGGACCTACAGTTCTATAAATAGACTGTTAATTCCAGTTAACCTGTTTATCTGGACAAGTGACAAGAGGTATGTAGAAACCTCAAACCACACTACGTAATATGACACAACACAGTCATTAACCTTAAGAGGTGTGTGATACCAAAGGATTTATATACACTGCCTGATTCAAAACAGACTAAGGTTAATTTCTGACAATACCCCCCTTTCTAAGAAAGAAACATTTCTTTTCTCAAATACCAGCATTTCCATGATAAACAACTATGTACATTCCCTAGTCTACTAACCTACTGAGACAGTCAGCGCCAACATTTTCCGAACCTTTGATTGCAACGATGTGGTAACGATATGACTGCAGAATCAGAGACCATCTCATTATTCTACTATTTACCCCCTTAGTCCTATTCAGATATACCAAAGGCATATGGTCAGTTTCAATGTCAAACTCTACACCATAAACGTATGGTGTGAACTTTCCTACTGCCCAAACTATTGCTAAACATTCTTTCTCAATGACAGAATAATTCACTTCCCTTGTAAGCAATTTTCTACTAGCATAATGTACCGGAAACTTTCCATCAGACCATTCTTGCAACAACACAGCCCCTATTCCAGTATCAGAAGCATCGGTGCGAATGATAAACTTCTTTCCAAAATCAGGCAGTCTCAAAATAGGGGACCTGGTCAAAGCATTTTTTAATGTTTGAAAGGCACTTTCTTGCTCATCATGCCATTCAATCACATTAGGAAACCCTTTCCTTGTCAGATCAGTAAGGGGGGACGCAATGGTGGCAAAGTTGTTAACAAACTTTCTATAGAACCCAGCCAGACCAAGAAAGGATCTAAGTTGCTTTTTAGTTTTTGGACGAGGGGCCTTTTTGACACTTTCAACCTTTTCCGGGCTTGGTTTTAAAAGACCGTTTCCTACTAAATGACCTAGAAATTCCACACTTGTGAACCCGATCATACATTTTGAAGGCTTTGCTGTGAGATTTGCTTCTCTGAGGCGAGTAAACACCTTTCCAAGAGTCTGAACATGTTCATCCCATGTCTCACTATAGATTAGGATATCATCTAGATAGTTCTCTACATGATCAAGACCGCGAAGCAATTTTCTCATCATTTTACTAAAGACACTAGGAGCCGTAACCAATCCAAAAGGCATCCTCGTAAATTGCCACAAACCTTTAGGAGTTGAAAAACTTGTGAACTGTTTACTTTCTTCAGCCATTGCAATTTGCCAATACCCTTTGCTAAGGTCAATTTTGGAAAAGAATCTAGCTTGTGAAAGCTTTGTAAAAATGGCATCCGGATTTGGCATTGGCTCTGCATCAAAAACAGTTGCTTGATTTAACTTTCGAAAATCAACACAAAACCTATTGGAACCATCTGATTTCTTTACCAAAACAACTGGAGAACGATAAGGGGAATCTGAGGACTCAATGATCCCCATCTTAAGCATTGACTCAACTTCATCATTGACCGTCTTAACCAAAGAATGTGGAACAGGGTAGTTATGTGACCTTATCGGACTATCAGTGTTCAACTTAATCTCATGCTCAATAAGTTGAGTTTTTCCAGGTAAATCAGTCAGAACATCCTGGAACCTATCTATCATTCTCTTTAATGTAGTTTTCTGATCGGCCGACAATCTATCATTTATAACCACATCACCCTTGTCCTCAACCTGTTTAAGAATTGGCAAAACTATGTCATTATCCTTATGTCCATCAAGACTGCCTTCCTTAATACCATCATCTATAACTGCAGCACAGACATTGGCAAACAAACCTTTCTCTTGACCAACTTCTCTTTCAAAGTATCTTTTGAGCATATTGACATGAAATGTTTTTATTTTGCCCCTCACTTGGATTCTGTAGTCAACATCCCCCATCTTTTCAACAACTTCGAAAGGACCTTTCCATTGCATCAGCAATTTGTTAGAACTTGTGGGTAACAAAAGCAAGACCCTATCACCAACACTGAAAGTTCTTTCTTTACTTTTCCTGTCATACCACCTTTTGTATTTTCCCTTTGATCTTGCCAATTCAGCATGAGCAATCCCCAAAGTTTGTTCTAACCTATCTCTTAACTCAACCACATATTGGTACACATTTCTGACCTCTTCATCATCAACTTCTCCTGTCCACAATTCTCTCAAAATCATCATAGGACCCCGAACTCTTCTTCCAAACAACAACTCAAAAGGAGAAAATCCCGTACTAGCTTGAGGGGCCTCACGATAGGCAAACAATGATGGTGCAATATACCTATCCCAATCTTTTGGCTTTTCACAACAAAGTCTTTTGATCATGGATTTCAATGTGCCATTCATGCGTTCAACTAAGCCATTGCATGCAGGATGATATGGAGACGTTACCAGTTGATTAATTGAAAGCAACTTACTTAATTCTGTCATCAACCCTGAAGTGAACTGAGACCCTCGATCACTAAGAATTTCCCTTGGAACCCCAACTCTGGAGAATATATCCATTAGAGCTTCAGCGACCTTTTCTGTTTCAATAGACTTCAATGGACAAGCTTCAGGATACCTTGTTGCGCAATCTACCATGGTCAAAATGTATCTATGACCACGATCACTCATTGGAGTAATAGGACCTATCAAATCGATAGCCACTCTCTGAAACGGCGTTTCTATAATAGGCATATCACCAAGTGGAGCCTTTGGCACTCTGCCCTTATGAACAGTTCTTTGACATATGTCGCAAGACCGGCAATAGCGTTTAACATCGGACAAAACTCCAGGCCAATGAAACTGAGTGAGTATTTTGTCAACAGACTTCTGATACCCTAAATGACCTGAAAAAAGTCCATCATGACCCAGTTTTAGAATGTGGTCTCTGTACTGTTTGGGTACAACCAACTGTTTTAGAACATTACCTTTCTCATATTTGGGGGACTGAAACTCCCTGTACAAAAGACCCTTGTTAACACTATACCACACTTGACCAAATTTACCTGACTTTTTCTTTTCCTTAGACTTTGCAAGTTCCCACAAAGTTCTTAAAGACTCATCAACTGTTTGTGCATCTAACAGTTCTGAATATGTCACCTCACTAACAGGGCTTGGAACGTTTAAGTTGTCTCTACTCCCAATTTCTTCTTTCTTCAACTGACCCCTAGTTTTCACAGCCTGAGCCTTTTCTATGCCATCTTTATTTGCTATCTGATCTACTTGAGAACCATGACACCTTTGTTCTACTTCCTGAACCTTTACTTCACTTATCTCATTACAAGACTGTTTCTCAGTAGTTAACTTGTTCTGGGTATCTACCTCCTCTCTATCACCATGCACGGGATCCCTTACATTCCCTATAATCAAAGGATATACTGGATTTTCTACACACATCGCCTCAGTAGTGCCAGTAAAGTACCGTGTTTGAATATCAACCTTAGCTATGGGAAACCTTCTAACACTGCCATCTACAAGAACACAGTATTTGTATTCCCCAGTCAAATCATTCGCATCTACCAAATCCCTTCTAACAATGATTCCTGAACAGCCTGTATCACGTAAAACTTTAACCCGTCTGTCATTTAAAAGACCTACAGACTCTGGCATGGCGTCAAGTTTTCTTAAGTCTTCAACTGTTCCATTGCAAGCAGCACTAACCAAAGGTAACTCATTGCCACAATGAAGCATCACTGTGTCATGTTCTGTACAACAGTCCGACAACCTTTGTCCTACAAAACACCCCATTTTCTTATCTACGACACCCTTCTCATCATTCTGGTTTTTGTTTTCTCTACCCCTAAAGCATCTATAGCCACCTCTTCCACCTCTAAAATTTCCTCTTCCACCTCTACAATTTTCTACATTTCTTCTCTCAAAACGTACCTCTTGTCTATTATTATTGTATCTGACAATGTTTCTACGAAGGGCCCACCTCAGCAAATGAAACGCTATGTTTTTGCACTAGCTTGCAATCCTTAATCTTATGACCTACTTGTCTGCACCCATAACATCTAATCGTTCTTGGACCACTTCCTAAACTACTACTACGTTTTACTGTTGGGTTTGTGTCAATCTCACTGTGTTGAACAACACTTTCTATGGTCTCCTTCTTTCTTACAAACTCTTTGTACCCATGTGCTTCTAAGTATTTTTCAGCGCTAGCAACAACATCTTGCAAGTCATCAAATTGTTTCTCTCTCAGAAACACACTTAGATTCTTTCCACATGAATTCAGAAATTGTTCTTTTAGCAGTAATTGTTTTAACCCATCAAACGTTTCAGGACATTTTCCCATGTCAATCCATCTTGACAAATAATGCTCTAATCTAGCCAAAAATTGTAACGGTGTCTCACCCTGGTCAGGTGAACAAGTTCTGAATTTGTTTCTGAATCCTTCTTCTGTTAGCTGGAAGCGTTTGAGTAAAGCATCTTTTAAACAACCATAATCTGCTGCTTGTGATGGTGATAATCTAGAGTAAACTGCCAATGACTTTCCTCTCAACAGCGCACTTAAATGTAGAGCTCTATCAGATTCTTTCCAGCTAACAGATTCAGCATATCGCTCAAAGCGTCTCAAAAAATCATCTACATTTTCATTTGCTTCATCAAATGGTTGCAATTTGGGATATGAAGCTTTAGGTGAACTATTTGTTCCAGCAGCGGAGGCATTGTCTAGACTACCCTCAGACAACTTTTTCACCCTTTCCATTTCAATTTGTGCTTGTAAAAATTCCTTTTCTAAATTTCTTTCTCGCAATCTCATTTCTCTATTCTCTTTCTCTAGTTCCTTTTCACTTTTTTCCTGTGCTTTCTTTTCTACAAAACTAATTAGCTCTTCTCCTGACAAACCAAACTTTTGACCAACATCGGTCATGTTAAGATAAAACTCATCCATGATAATTGTTAACTGTGTATAAACAAAACATACATGTACAAAAGTATCCAAGTTATCAGTTGTTTTATAGGTGATACTAAATTGATTAACCCCACCCGCAGTACCAAATGTCAGAATTTTAATTTCTGTTTAATTCGGGAAATAATCACATCACCAAAACAAATGATAACTGTACATTTAGTTTAATAGAAGTAATACAAATATGCATACAAAAATACTACAACAAAAAAACAAACATGAAAACTGAAAGTAAGATTTAACTGAGAGTGAGATTATTGAACACTCAAGGAAGAATTTACTTATTAAATTGTACAGATATTTAAACAGATGGTAAATACTTATTTAAATACACATATATCTCTCTATGTAAAAGTAAAACTCTCCAAAGTCAATGTCTTATCCAAAAACTATATCATTCAGCATGTAGGTAAACATGTGGAACCGCTCCTCTCTCAGTCAGTTGGTACATCCCTACTGTTGCAAAACCATCGTCAGACCAGTGTTACATGCAGAATATTACAAAACATTGTTTAAGAGATTACATAGCATAACTAAAACAAACTTCAATTATCATTTCACTGGCATACAGCCTAACTAAAACAAACTTCAATTATCATTTCACTGGCACACAGCCTAACTCAAAACAAACCTCAATTAACACTTCATAGGCACACAGCCTTAAAAAAAAACACCTTCACTTGCAATTTCACATAGGCACACAGCCTATCTAAAACACCTTTCAATTATCACTTTATAGGCACACAGCCTAAAACAAACTTATCTACCAATTTCACTGGCACAAAGCCTAATTGAAATATACATCACTTTTACCGGCACAAAGCCTAACTACTACAACCAACACGTAAAGGCACATAGCCACTGTTTCTACAATATCATGGACCGTAGACGACTGCACGCAGCATGATCCCCATCTGGGCATTCCTTCAATTTGCAAGGCAAATTACTCGGTCATGCCATGTCCTAAATGGCTACCTAAAATGAAATAAAACTCTACTTAATACCTATGTGATTAAATCATCATCTAGATGATCAAATTGTAACCCATTACAATTAATTCACAGCAATAGACTCAATTCTAAATACAACAAACATCTAATTAAAATACTACTCACAGTCGATGACCAGCTAATGCACTTCTAATTGTCTTCCACCTCCCATGACTGTAGCCCAACAACCAACCACACCTGATTCTCTCTCTAGAATAACCAGAGTAACAAAATCACACTATAACTACATATAACTACAGCGGACCTACAGTTCTATAAATAGACTGTTAATTCCAGTTAACCTGTTTATCTGGACAAGTGACAAGAGGTATGTAGAAACCTCAAACCACACTACGTAATATGACACAACACAGTCATTAACCTTAAGAGGTGTGTGATACCAAAGGATTTATATACACTGCCTGATTCAAAACAGACTAAGGTTAATTTCTGACATAAATATTGTATTTATAAAGTCTGATGATGAATTTTAAGCCTGCTTTTACGTATTAAAAAGAGATAAAAAAAACAACACACAAAATGGAAGAGACTGAGAGAGACAACTATAATGCTTCACGAAAGGTCAGACAGAACATGTTGTCCCTAAGAAATACAGATTGCTAAAGTATTGTTGTTGTTGTTTTTGTTTTGTTTTCCGAATTGTGGATAGGGTAAAAGGAATGGACGATATGGCATCAAGGTGAACAAATATGAACTCAGACTAATAAACGGCTGAGAAAAAAATACTGACACGCAAATCTGTGAAAACTTAGAAGATGAGGAACGTCTTAAAAAACGTCACACAGGGCTTATATCGATATTGAAGCCATATATGGGCTGAGTAATACCAATAATTCATAAATGTGCGAATTAACTTCTAGATCGCATCAATTAGTGCTAATGTGTACAGAGCCAGTGCGGAACCCATAGTACCTCATTCTTCTCTATTCGTAGGGAAAAAACACAGTCACAGTAACATTAAACAGAATTTACTTTCGATCTCGATCATATTGATAAGAAGCGCAATTGAAAAATTTGGTGGTTAATTAAGGATAGACGTAGATGGAGCTGATGTATGCTTCTGGATTTGACGTTTCCTATTGGTCAATTGGCAGTGATGTATATTAGCGAAACATTGGCGACGCGCTGGAGCGTGACCCCTATATATGGAATGCTCACGGTTTGCACATGGAGAAATTCTCTTTAGCGGACTTTTTAACCCGGATAAAATGCGGGTCCTAATTCCGTAAACTGCGTTCTAATTTGTTTATTTATTTTTATATTTATTTTTGTGTGTCTTAAATGATTTACGAAAGTTGACAGGAATGCTCTTCGGTACCTCCTTCTCTTTTAGCAACCAAATAGTCCCTAGCCAAAAAAAAGCTTAACGATCAATGGAGTATGCACGGTAATGTGTGGCTTTAGATTCAAGGTTTAAGCAAAATTTAAAGATACTCGCAATATACATAAACGATTCCCGTAAGTTCCACAAAAATCTGAAAAATAGTACATGTATATCCAGTTTTTATAGCATCTCTGAGGTGTTTGTGGTCAAGAGATTATGTTTGCTGACCGATCGAACAGTTTCAAATTGAAACCCAGGTTCTGTCAGGACAGGTTTTCAAAAGAATCTAATTGAAGATTCGGATGATCAATTTAATTAAGTAAGAGAAGTGTGCAACACACAAGGGTTCTGGGTTCAAACCTTAGATTTTACATGTGATTTTATTCCTTGCCTAAGACCTTTATTACACGAACATTATGCAAAAACAGAATATGACTAATTATTGCTTCCTAACGCCTAGATTTACTAAACAGCAGTATCCATCTTCGATACTATTGAAATACTGCTTTTCAAAGTACGTCAGTTTCTATTGTGTAGTATTTCGGTCCTATATTGCCTATATTGAATCGCATACTACCTTTCACTTGACAGCAGCATTATTTAAGATGTATTCTTAATGTTAGTTCAGTGTGTAATTATAAATCATAAAAGCACATACTTACGTAATGACATTGCTTTCTTATAACATTAGTTCTATCGGAATTAAGCTATTATTTCACTTTAAACGTGTGAAGTAGGTTAAGTGTAGGAAATTAATTAACATTGTTCTTTGTATACATATTCGAGATAAAAATGATTCCATACAAAGCAAATTTTAAAATAAAACTTAAGATACCGAGAAAAAAACATAACATTTTCCAAAAAAGTACTACTAAAACAATAATAATTTGTGTAATGTGAAGCTGCCGCACATGTGCATTTCTGCTTGTAGACTTTAGTTTTACAGTTAATTGTAATAACGTTGGCATCTTGTTTCTTCTACTACATATGTCATATCTTGGAATACCTATTAAATGGTGTCGGGTTTTGTTTTTTATTTTGTTTTAACCATTTTATGGTCTCAGGAATAATCATTATACATAATAATTCTGGAGATTTATAGTATACTGAAAAGATTCTAAAAACAATAAAAACATAACCTTTAAAATATGTCTTTGATATTTGCTTCGCATCAACGGCTTTTCTTGTAACTTTAGTGGTACCGTATACATAACGTTTCACCAATTTTAGAAATCAGCAGAAAAATGCAGCTCATGGGATAATTCGAATAAGAAAATTTCGTGATTCGACAGAAATAAGTTTTACAAATAAAGTTTATTGTCAAATGTAATTAAACGCTATGGACAAGCATGTGAAACGTTATTTGCACTAAATTTGATGATAAAAGTCAAATACATATATAGAAGCTTTAAATTCACCATTGAATATACTATTGTTAACAAGTTAAGCGATAGTGATATATAATAATCATTTCATTGTATCATAGTGCATGAACTAAGAATTTGTGATGTTACTAAAATAACTTACCTTAGTGTCAAAGACAACTCGCACAACCCAGTCTGTATATGCCCATATAGCCTCTAGCCAACACCTTCCCCATATACTTTCTTAGAAACGATTTGAAGATTGCTGTCTTAGGACTTCTTTGAATGACAGTATGACAGTGACTAAGATAAGTTTAAAGTCAACGTTGTTTATAATGTAGTTCATTTGTACAATGAGTTTTAACTTAAGTAAGAATACACGTAACGGTTGCTTACCATGAACAACGAATGCTTAAATAAATGGTTATCCAAATTCTTGCAGTATAAGATCAGATGCTCCAAATAGTGCTGTGACTTGCATCATGAACTAAGAATGCTTCTACTGTCTATGATTGATGCAACTTACTTTTCAAATTCTAACAATATGAGACCAGATGCCCAAATATTGCTGTGACTTTTTCTAATATTATATTATAAGAGTTCTTATATATGGCTGGAGCAAATTGCCATCCAAATTTTTGCAATACGAGACCAGATGCCAAAATACTGCAGTGACTTTGTGCTATTTTCTTCATCATGCTTTCTTTTTTTTTTGCAATATTAGACTACATTCCCAAATACTGCTGTGACTTGTATTATGAAGAAATGTTTCAGGATATACTAAATCAATGGGTCATCAGAAGACTATCCTAAATAGGATTTTCATATATTACCGGAGATGGTAAAATATTGCTCTGTTTTCAGTAGTAAGCTAAAAATAGCCTTGTTTTGATCTTGTTGTAATAAAACAATGTTTTCTTGCGTTTGTTATCTATAAGGTTATATAATGTTTGTTGAATAGATGTTCTATTACATTTTTGTAGATAGAATAGTTTCACCTCTGATCGAAGTTAGAATAGTCTTCCGTTTATATATCAAAATCCGCTGCTTAGTTTATTTTCATTTTATATATCGGTATGTCAGTGAATTAAACGTACTTTATACCATTAATTAAATAATATGGGCGCTGTTAATAGCTATTATGCTAACATTATTAGTATATTTTATATATCTTAAACACGTAATTAAGTACTTTTAAGGGTAACTTAAAAGTGACATTTAAAAAAATCCATTTGACCAATGACCAGCGTATTTTTGAACTTACTCTTGGACGAAATACATGTACCATGAAACGTTATGGACTTTCGAAACAAGATCTTTTTTACCAACCAACCTGTAATCTTTAAATACTCCAAACCATGTCCATATAATTTGTAACCTAACATGCAACCACAGCTGTGATTAAAGTTGATATTGAATGTGAACACATGGAATGGAACTGATAGATTCAGTGAGATCGATAAGTCCATATTGCCATTTCTTGTACTAAAATATCACACGACATTTCCGTTTCACAAAGTTGACATATTGCATTGTTATGAAATACCATCTATTATAAAAGATAAAAAAACAACAACAGCTTACTGATATTCCTGTTTTATTTAGCAAAAAACATGCATACATATTTGATTGCAGACAAAACACTCCTTTAAACTATCAATATGTACAAATACAAGGCTCATAACACAAACAAAAATGTCATCTAGGGAACTTATCAGACAATAAATGTAACATGAATTACATAAACGTCGCCGTATTTTATGGTGTTTTACTGATGTCAAAAAAGCAAAGTCTGAATAATATCAGAATAGCGTTTTGCAGATAAATTATATTAAAAGAACAAAACAAATTTTAATTATATTTTCGTTAGAGGCTTTTCTTTTTTAAATGTGCTTTTCACGACAGCACATGAGTTATCAGAGTAGCACGATCGACCCGTTAGTAAAACATTTTCAGTGAGCGCATTGGTGCAAAATTGAACAAGAATACATAATACTCCAATTTGTCCCAGCAAAGATTCATTTTGGATTTACTTTCATTTGCATTTCTCCTGAGATAGCCCATCAAGAGGTTCATATAAATGTCGGTACCGGCTTCGGGAAAATGATTCATTTAGTTTATCTTCATATAGATCAAGATAAACTTAACATATAACATGTTTTCTGTGTTAATACACTATTAAACAAAGCTTGCACATTCAAACTGAGTTTCATCTTTGATGGAAGCCCTACGTTCTACATGGCCATTCACGCTAAACATTCGTCTGTTGTCCTCGGCGTGATATACTTCCAAAAAGTTGCTGAGAACGAAGTATTAATACTACTGTCGAACTTAAAATTTTAAAACTTAACTCTGTATAAAGGACTTAATGATTAGAATGCCATTATGTATTCGTACGTTATATGTGACTTACACTTGCCTAAAGGGATCGAGTGTAGATAATTCACTTCTTATTCAGTGTGGCGAATGTTCACTAAACAGCGCTGGAAATAAAACGACAGTCGCGCCGTTTGAATGTCCAGACAATGTGTCCAGTTAGCAAAAGAAATCCCCCTGTTGGTTGTGATTGAAAGAAGTAATCAAAAGTAGAAGCTTCAAGCCCACCAATGGCACAGAATAGGTTAGTATTGTGAACCCACCTGTCCAAGAGTCGTCTATGGTAGGATTAACTTTCTGTATTCATAACTTTTTAGTTGTAACATGTCTAAAGGAAGTCTGTTGTTTTTTCAATCGCAACATCTCGGGAAATTCTCTGACAAACAAAATATTATTTCATTATTTTCACTGTCTTTTTCTGTCCCTTTTTAGCGAAATTCGGTCAGACAAATTAAAGGTACGGCTAAAACCATCCTTGAATTTCGTTGTGAAATGATTTATTAGAAAATTTCTAAATTAATTTATCAAAAGGAAATTGTAAATTAATTAAAAGTTTCATTAAGTTTAAGCCATTGCTTTTTTAAATCCATGTTAGCAAGTACCAAAAAGGAACGAAATACGAACGAACTTTCAATAAAAGGTGTACCCCTAGTTGGCTTTCAATTCTGTTTCCACGAACAGTTAATTTGTGTCGATAGTGAATAAGAAACGTTTTTAAAAATCTTCCATAATTACTTTTCCGAACTTCTAATAACATTTGCATCTTGCATAGACGAACGACCAAAGCATGACGAATTTCGGACCATGAAACTGTGGACACAATGAATTGGCCTTCAATAATATCCCGCAGATAGCTTGTATTTCTGATTCGGTGAAAGGATTCGTTTAATATTCAGGCTAGCGTCACATGTGGTGAATATAAATTGCACACAACGTCTGTTCTTGTTAAACTGCAATTTTAGAACCTTTTAGAAAGGCGTACATGCGTATTGAGTTATCCAGTTTCGTTGAAGGACCAATCTTTTACATTATTAGAAAGGCGAGGGTTTTTGTTGGCCTTTACCTCAACTAACTCCAGAAATTGTTGCTTAAACGAATAGTTGTACTATATGTGATTGCGTTCCAAGGCGGTAAATGTCGGGTTTGCTTTTTTCCTTAAATGACTCATCACAAATTTGTACCTACTTTTCGCTTGGCTTGCATGTAAAAACCTTTGTTCTGTGCCTTTTCGGAGTTTGGTATATGTTGCAATACTCATAGGACTTTGTCATATATTCTTATTCATAGGACTTTGTCATATATTCTTATTCATGATAACAACAATGTTACTTGTGCAGTGTGGCGGTCGTAAAAACCTCCCATGTAATCTATGTTGTCATTTAATTCATCCTATAAGGATTGTTACGTGTATTTCCTTTGATGGACATTGAACTTTGGTTCTTCAATTCTATCTTCACATGAACAGAATGCTACAACCATTTATTCGTCTCTGGTCATGTTTGTTCGTGATTCAGAAAGTTAATTTTATTTGTGGTCATGTGGACATTATTTTTCGATGACGTCACTACTTTCGTCATAACGTATAGAAAATATCAGCGCATGGACATTTTGTTTTCAAATATATCGTTTTTCTTTTCGTTGCTTGCATTTGGGAAACTCGTCAGGAAGTGCGAGGTTATAGCTCTGTAAAACCGATTTAAGCACCCCAATCGGTCTTTATTGCCGACTGACCGTTCCAAGGCGGTAACTGTCGGGTTTGCTTTTTTTCCTTAAATGACTCATCACAAATTTGTTCCTACTTTTCGCTTGGCTTGCATGTTAAAACATTTGTTCTGTGCCTTTTCGGAGTTTGGTATATGTTGCAATACTTATAGGACTTTGTCATATATTCTTATTATTGAAAACTTTCATGGGTATACATTATATACATTATGTCCATACACAATAGTTCTACACCTTTACATATTTTTTTTTTCTATTTTAACACGACTTATAATAAGAACAACCTGAAAGACAATGTCTTATCAAAAACGATCAATTGTAACTGAAATCTAAATTCCAGGAAGATCAATAGTAAAAATTGCATGTATTAATGAATCTCTGTATGTACAAATATCACATCTTACATAGACTAATAATAGATTATCAACCTGAGTTGTCGACTGGGGTGTTAGATGGACGTGATATTTATTCATAACGAACAAAAACTTGTACGAATCAGAAACATGTTGCACTTAAAAAAATACTGTAACCACTTGCTTTCTGTTGGCTGAGTCTGTTTGTTAGTTTCACAAGTTATCGTCACCTTCGATATTGGAATGTCGACCGAGGAGGTTAGCCTTGATATAGCCAACCTTGGGTTGACAATATGTTCTATCACTCTCTGTAGGATGTGATATTGGTATAATATCTAAGCAGAGGCAACGTGGAAATATGTACTTAAGAAAATTAAGTATCTTATCAGTTTAATATGAAGGTGTACTTGTGAACCTTTTTTTGTTGTGTTTTGTTGTTGTTGTTTTTTTGAAAGAAAAATGCGTTTTGTTTACTTGATTTAATTTTGTTGTCTGACATAAGAATGTATACATGTCCTATGAGCATTGCAACATTTACAAACATCTGAAAAAGCACAGGACAGAAATATTCACATGCAAGCCAAATGTAATAGTAAGATCAACTCTGATGAGTCATTTAACAAAAGGAGCAAACCCGACAGTTACCGCCTTGGAACAGTCAGTCGGCAATATGGACCGAATGGGCTGCTTAAACCGGCTTTACAGAGCTCTAACACTTCCTGAGGATTTTCTCAAATGCAAACAATGACAAGAAACCTATTTAAATAAAAATGTCCAAGCGCTGACGTTTTCCTTGATATGTTATGACGAAAGTAGTGACGTCATTGAAAAATAACGTCTAAATATATGTTGACATTTATAGAAGTACTATTTTTGTTAGAAGAACTACACAAAATTGTTGTTTGTAAGTGAAATTAATATTTTGAATTAAGAAAAGAAAAGGAGAAGTGTAAATGATAGTAGCATCCTGTTCATGTGAAGATGAAAATGTCCAATGTCCATCATAGGAAATACAAATAACCATCCTTAGATGACAGCATAGATTATATGCACAGGGAGATTTCTTACGACCGCTACATTTTGCCCAGGTAACATTGTTGTAATCATGAATAAGAGTTTTTGTGCGAGTTTGGTTTTCAAAAAAGCTTTTAAAATGTATTTGTCCGATTGTTTTGACTTTATGTAATCTCGATAATCGCTGTGAAAATTTGCTAACTGTAAAATTGTTGAATTCGACCTAACATTTGCAGACTATCTAAAGGAAACGTTTTTGACGCACCGTGTCAAAGTTGCAGACAGTTTGTTCAAGAAACAGTTGAATGACCGACCATGGAAATCAAAGCACTTACAGGTTGTTGAGTGGTTGTGTCTAGCTACGCTGTAACAAAAGTAATGTGACAAAAATGATTAGAGACATCTCTCATCGCTGAGCGATGTTTCGTAAGCACTAAAATCATTGAAACTGTCTGAATTGATGTATGTTTCAGATATAAATTGTTAGTTTATTAATATAAACGACAAAACAAAGAAATACTTTTAACACATGATTACATAGGTTTTCTGCTTTGTTTTTGCGATAAATGACTAACTGAGTTACTTCGTCATTCAGTAAAAAGCTTTGTTACATAGAATTTACACATGTTTGGCATATGTTGTTTACTTCAAAATCAGTTGTCAGTTCTTACACCACTGTTGATCAATTTTAGTGCTTCACAGTAGTTACCAATCATCTTCGTTGATATGTTTATCTACATCTTGTTTCCATAATTAGAAGATATAAACAGTTACTATCTTTGAATTTGGTAAAGCGCTGTGTTGTCGGTCAGAGAATTACATAACGATTATATCAAGAGGACGAATAAATGACAAAAACCATTCATTTCCGTGAACATTATGAATACTGAATTTATTCATATTTTAAAATTGGAAAAATATCTGTGAATGTACCCCAAGCTTAAAGTGCAACTGATGTCTTTAAATTTCGATGTGAGGTTTATTATAAAAATAAAAAAATCAGATAAATTGTCAGGACAATAATAACAAAATAATTATGTTTAATGCTTTACATATTTGTTTTAATTGCAATTCAGAGAATCAATAAATATATATATATCCTAGTTCTGTTCAATACTGAATGCACCGAGTGCATTGGTACAAGCGTATTTCTTTTCGTCTTTACTTAACACACAAGCATCACTCTCAAAAGACAGACGATAACAGAAATACAAACATCATGTCAATGCGTATGCATGTAAGCTAATGGGCCTTTAATAGTATGCTAAAACTGTTCCACTACTAACGACTTGATTTCTTGCGCGATGAAATTATTCCATTCATATTTAAGTTAGTGTGCTATAAATACTGAAGATAGATTTCATGCAGCATGTTTCTTCCGGTTATATTGTACCGCTAAAACCTAGTGGAATTTGTATATGCGACTTGAATATTCCAATTTCGATGAAAGAGAACTGTTTTACTTCTTGTGCTGTCCTTAACGGAAACGTTTCAGATAATTAAGATTAATTAGGTGGCGCACGAGGTGTACTTGTAGAGTACTAAAACAGTTAAAAAATTTAAAAATGAGGCTGACCATGAAGACGACCATGGTGTTTTGTACTGTAATTAAACGTGATGATGATTATGATGCTGGTGAGGATGGTGATGATGATGATGATTATTATTATTATTACAACTATTATTATTATTATCATTATTATTATTATCGTTATTATTATTATCATTATTACTATTATTATTATTATTATTATTATTATTATTATTATTATGCTGCTGCTGCTGATGATGCGATTTTATGGTACATTATAATTGAAATTGTCCTAACTAAAATGTTTGAGATGAGGATGCTGATTATGATAGATTTTATGTAACAATAAAATCGCAATTGTCCTATAAAGTATGGGATGATGATGATAATGATGATGATGATGGCAGTTTACATAAATCATTTGAACTTCACCGAATTTTGTTTCGCCAAGGATATTCGTTAAAGCAACGTCATGTTTCCATGTTTGTTTATGTTTTGTATTTTGTATGGCTTTAGATAAATAATCTTGATCTCTTTAGCATTTTTGATTAAACCCAACTGATTAATATTTCGTCAAAAGGTTTCGTCATATGACTTTTTTTTAACATTTCTTTTATCAGAACTTGAATAGTAAATTTCTGATAATGTTGGGGTTTAACCTATAGCTATAATTTCTTAAGCAGACCAACAAGTCTGGTAAAGGCCATATTTTAAGCAGAGTGTGTTGTAGAATCGGCTTGAAATTCTCAAAAAAAAAACAACAACAACAACAAAAAACTGACATACACATTGATAGTTTTAATGCCTAAAATTTCTACATACATGTATCATGCACGTTAGGTTGTGGCAGACCAATAACAATTGACTCAAGAGGTCCCATGGCTTTGTAATTAGAAGCTCCAACGAATAAACCCAATCCCTTAGTGTCTCTGTTCTTAGGGAGTTGGTGCTGAAATCTTCGTGTTTGAAATACATACGATGTATGAGGTTTATACACCATGTAAGGCACACTGACCTGCCTTTTTGCCGACAGATCGTTCCAGGGCGGCAATTGTTGTATTTACTCTCTTATATATGTTAAGTCTTATCTCAGAATTCTGACACGTTTGCATTTAACTGCTTTTTTTAAAATCTCAATACAGTGAAATACTCAAAGGACCTTGTCATTTTTGTATACGCACAGCGAAGATCTGACACAGGTTTTCATTTTATACAAACTTTTATTAAACGAATTCATGAAGAGGGATTGTACGCGAGCCCATGGCGAGCCTACTACCATTTTGCATGGACAAGTTAATGTTTGTTAAATGACGAGTGTCAGATATTTTTAATCACATTATTTTAATGGCCAATATGCGATTTTATGAAATTTCAATAACAATACTTGGTGTAATAGTAGAATGAGACTGCATGCATTATGATGACGTCGACGATGTCATCAATCAAAAATCTGTATTACACTTGTGTAGTATAACAAAATATGTGATATGTGTATTGAATGGAAAACAAAAGGAATCATGTGACAAATGTAAAATATCATCGAATTCATCAAATGAAAATTTCAAGAACACTTGGCAAATAAAGAAATCACAATTTGAAGTTGTGTGTTTGAATAAACAATGTTTCAGTGCCAGAAACCATGAAGTAATGCTGGTGAAATATTTAAATTAATGTTTCAAATTAATATTCGGATCGCCTCTCAATTACTGCTGCAGGCACGGAAGGTATTACGTTTAAACTATTTTTTTTTCTATAGTTTAATGTCTTCACATCAAATCCATTAAGATATTTGTTTTAATTTTAAAAAAATAATCTAAAGACAGTTTGCTCCAAGTATTAATACGTATATTTATATTTCCATGCATAACATTTCATTATTTAATAACTGACACAAGATATGAGAGATAAGTGGTTTTAGCTTCGACCTGTAAAGAATATAATGCCTGATAATAAGCGCTTCTCGAAAGCCCAGACAGAACATCTGCAGTCGATGTTGTCCTTAAGCAATACAGATTGCTAATTTTTGGTCTCGTTTTTCCCCCCTATATGTGAATAGTGTAGAAGGAATACCTCTAGGTGAACAAGTATGAGTTCTGACAAATGGGCGGCTGAGAAAGAAAATAAGGTACACACTTCTAATGAACAGGCTACAAGAACAGGCTAGACAAACGATAAATTAATGTTGATAAAACTCTTGACAAATGTGAAAACCCATTTTAAGGAATAAAACCAATGTAAAGCCGTTGAGAAGTCGTAAAAAGTGGAAATAATTTAGGGAACACAAACAGTTGTTGAAAAAAATATCTAAAAGATACATTCGTGAAAAGAGTTAAGACAAACTTAGGGATGAGGAAAAATATGAAAAAAAAACATTTAAGAATAGAAGAAAATTTGAAAATATGAAAACACGAAAACAAACATGATTGAAGTCGGGTTAGGTGTGTCAATAGGATTTGAGAAAATATAAGATACTTGGGTAAAATGGAAAAATGAACTAAATGTAGATACAATATAAATAATGTGACAAATCGAAGGTGATACCATAAGAAAAGTCAAAAGTCCCAAAAGAAAGTAGAATACAGGAAAATCCCAAATATCGAATAAAGTATATCAGAAAAGAAAGGAAAGGAAAGCATGTCGAAATAAAAAAAAAGGTGCAGTTTGATAAAGTAAAGATAAAACACATTCAATTGAGTTTGGCGAAGCAAAAAAGAAAGAAAACAGTTTGGAATAAAAAGATGAGAGGAACGTTGTAAAACTTACAAAAGGACGAAGAACTGTACGTCACTGAAATAACCAAAGCTGTGTCGCTGCAATGGTTAAAAAACATTAAGTGTTCCCTTTGTATGGGATATCACAGGAAAGTGCACTGATATTTTTAAGAAAATATTTATTCTAATTTAAATTCTTTACCGAAAGAACAAAGATTTTCTTATGGTCCTTATCGACAATGTATGACAAGGGAAATTCTTAGCCAGAACAATAACCGCCAAAATAGTTAACTAATATTTCTCTCACATTTAACAAACAGGATTACCCATTTTGACTGCTGACAAAATACTGCCTTCTTTTATTCAACGTGTGTTGCATTAACATCTATCGAAATATTAGAGAACTGATTCAGTCAAAAACACACCCCTCAATTTGTTAAATCCTAAAACGACCATACGATACCAGTTGATTGAAAAAGAAATTTTATACCGAGATCAGAAAAAGAAAAAGAAAACAACACATGCATCGCCTACTTCACAAAGAAAGGCTGTTTTGCAATATTTGCTTAAGGCTTCATTGAAGATGCCACTATCAAAAGTGCATATAACATTAATTATATTAAATATAATGCTGTATAAATATGGTAATTTAAGCTTTTAAAATATGATCGCTATGTCTTTGAAACAAATAGCAAAACTTTGTGCGATTATATTTTGATTACTAGATTTGAACCGATAAAGTTAAAAGCTAATGGATGAAATTTTAATAGCTGAACAAATTTTTAAATAGCTATACAATTTCATTCTTAATAGCTCAATAGCTCAAATGATTATGTTTGTATAGTTAGAACGGTTATATTTGAATAGCTAAACATGTATATTTTAAAGATAAAACTATATATTTTAAATGCTTAAATTATCATATTTAAACAGCATTACATTGATATGTTAGGCGGACTGACCCCAATGTGGATGACTATATGATTGGAGAAGTAGGTAGTCTCACAGCTCGCCTTCTTACAACCTTTTCACAATGCTAAATACAGGGCTTGCTGACTAAAAGTAAGACCACGTCTGTAAAAAAAATCCTACATAACAATAACTATTGTTTTCACTAACAACTACAACAATACATGAAACCATTTTACTTATAAAGACCATCACTCAATAACAAATATAAACTATAAACAAAAAAAACAGCTGCGACCAAACACCGTCTGGCGAGATGTTCGCTGTAAATTATGCCTTGTCCGTTAAACGACTGCTTAATCAAGTTGTCAAAGTGAAGTACAAATGTCTGCTTTGTACTTCAATAACTTCCCGATAAATTGTGTCCTAAGAACATATTGACCAGACGGTATAAAAACCGACTAAAATATTAGGAATAAACATGTTTATTAAATAGAGTGCACAAACTACTCACCTCTTATGGGATTGTGATAAATAATACTTTACAAGATTTGTGATTGCATAAATTGATCCTACTGGTGGGTGTTTTCAGTAGTTTTAGAGACGAGACATTTCACACAGAGAGAAAACCAACAGTTACGGCCTTGGAATTGTCAGTCGGCAAACAAAGGATTGACTGGACTGCTGAATCCTGATATCCGGAACGATTCAACCGCGTACTCTCCAAGTCAGTGTTAATATAAATATCCCACTAAAGTATGAGAACTATAAAAGTGCAAGCACCTACAGTGAGAGTAAATAGCCGAGCAAAGATTATAAATTTAAACAACATAGTAAAAGAGTAATTCCAATTAGTTATCCAAAAAATATGTTTACTATCTACACGAGATAAAATAATCCTTAAAAACTTAACTGTTAACTCAGAGAATTTGGTTTGAAAGTCCATACGATGACGTATAAGAACCAGTTGACGTCATGTACTAAATGGGAGGTGACGTCATTTGGAACAAAAATGAGCAATTTGGTAACATGAACAAAATTATTCTTATTTTTAGAAGGAGGAAGTCAAGAAATTGACACACACAGAAAACCCCACCCCAATCAACTTAACAATTAATTGATGTCAGTCAATAGCTTGTTTGTCAATATCTATTTATAGCTAATGTTTTTGTATTTTGTTTGAATTACAGACTTTAAATAAGTATTTGTATGTTGTATCTTGTAACAAATTGCAGTATTGTGGTGGGGTTATAGGTAACTATATAAAAATGTCATGATATAAAAGGCCAGAGATTTACCTGCAAATGGCATGTCATTAAGTCAGTCTCAACTAACTGTCCAAACATAGCGTTATTTAAAAGCAATACAAGTTCTTGATTACAAAATGATCACTCGCACGCATTAAGCAGTTTATCGAAGGTTTCCCGGGTTGTAATCAAAATATATTTTTTGATTGTTAAGTTTAAAAAGATGTCTGAAAAGTTATTGAAATAATTTATTTTGTTAATCTTGCATATGCTCTGTTGCATCTATAGGAGTTAACATACTGCTAGTATTGCTTGAAGCAATAAAATCATTACGCCGAAGGAATTTTGAAAACGCCTTCTGTAATATGTGGAATCTAACCTTGTACAATTTGCAGTAATAAACTTGTTCCTGGCATTTAAATATTCAACTTTAGTACACATTCGTGCAAACCTTGTTAGTTGGCATTTAAAAAACCCATTGGATTTACAACGAGATGAAACACTATCAATTCGCAGATAATTCACGATACTGAAGTTTAGATCGTCTCTCCTGTCACAGATTTTGTCACGAGAAATGGTGAGTTCAATGCTTTTAAATGTCAAGCATTTTTTGTTTCAGGCAAATTGTGACAGTAAGTCAGATAAATCATTTGAGCGTGGAAATATTATCTATAGTGAAAATATCATTAAGATGATGTGAAGTTCCCTCTCTAATATGGCTTTGGGTAGAACAGCTTGGTGTTAATTTTCAGTCATGCTCAGAGCAGCACAAAAGAAATCTGTAATCACCGGTGCACAATAAGTTCCAGTAGGATTACTAATCTCTTTTCTTAATTTGACAAAAAGTAAAATTGTTTTATTTCATGCTTTGAGCAAAAGAGTGAGAAAAACAGTGAAAGAAAACCTTTATTCTGGCCCACGTTGTGATGAAAGGGTTATCAGTTTTACTCGGGGTTCTAAGAAAGGTAATTAGTAATTCATTTGGGTATGGCAAAAACAGCTGACTAAAATAAAGTTTAAAAAATATAATTAACAAAAAAGAAAATTTGTTGATACCAGTATGTAATCATATTTTATTTCACTCGTGGTCATACGCTGCACCACACGTACAAATGTATTTTCTATGACCACTCATGCAATAAAATACGTTCATACACCGAAACATTGTGATTTTTATTATACCATGAGATCGGCATTTGTGTCAAGATATAATTGTTAACATGTCTATGTTAGGATTTTCTGAAACATTGCCTGTCTGATGAATATTGTCATTGAGACCAAGCAAAAATGGAGTCTAGTTTTTAATCCGAGAACATTGCTAGACTGATCATGTTTTAAAGGTGTTATCTGACAAGTTAGACTATATTAAAATATTTAATTAAAAAATTAAAAATATTTTCATTAAGCATCTTCACAAACTATTGTTACCTGAATAGTTCTCACTAAATGCTGCTTATTGATATGTCTGAAAAGTGAACTATAACGACACAATCGTCATTACAAACATGTATTTCCTATCTGAGCCACGCTGCACAGTTGGCTATTTTCAAACTAAGAATACCACGTCACCGCTTATGCTCTAGCTTATCATGTTTTGCGCAAGGTCGCAAGTTAGTTCCCAACAATTAACAGTTCAAATCGCCGTGATGTATCATAAGTATGCGTTTATTATTTCCTTCAACTCAATACACTTTACAGTGAACAATTATAATGCTAAAAACACCATTTAACATATTTCAGAGCTGCTTATTTCTGTTTCTTCGACGATGCATTTATGCTTTGTTATGATAGTATTTAAATGATATTATTTTAAAACACAATTTATTACTTCCTTCCTCTTACACAGAATGTGAATATTATACAGGTCGTCTGTGCTTTTAAACATAATGACCAATTGTATTTATTTGCATTCTTTTTGTGTTCTTATTTTATTTTAATACTTTAATATGTCCAATTATATTTATTACAAGACTTTAGAAATGGTGGTTCGTTAGCATATTCCATTAAGTATGTCCATCTGTACAACTTTAAATATACAAGTTATCGCAATTAGCGGGCCATAAATTGTGCATACATGTCATCCCAGTCTCAACACCGACTTCACAGACATATAGGACACATCTTGAAAAGAAACGGGCGATATTAACGCGCCAGACGGGATTTCCGTTGTAAATAATGTTACAGATGTTTTACGACGGCTTATAAAAGTCCTAAAGAGCATAATGTTCAGGTAAAACTGGTCTACAAACAGAAAAGATTAAACTATTATAGGTAAATGCAACTACTAGATGAGATACTCTTAATTTTGGTTGTTTTATCACAATTTACTAGATTTAATTTAGAAAGATAAACCTAAATTGACAATAAGTATCTTTGTAATAAGGATGTGTATGCTTAAACCGTCCTTTTGTGAAAATGATCTCCCTAAATCATTTCGACTTAATGTTCTCATAATTATAATTTGCGCGATTTTGGAGAGAAAGCGTGTGGCTGTTCCAGGAAACTCATTTGCAAAATTTACCACAGAAGTCAGATTTAAACATAAAAGTCAACTTCAAACATTAACAATAAACTTTAAACATGAATAACATTTTTTTAAATAGCTGCTTACTTTTTTTCTCCACGAAACGTTCATTTTATTCCGTATTTTGTGCTACGATTTGTAAGACGGCATTATGCCTAAACCTATTAAATGCGTCATAGGACTTTGTCATATATTCTTTTTCATGATCACAACAATGTTACTTGTGCAGTGTGGCGGTCGTAAAAAATCTCCCCGTGCATGTAATCTATGTTGTCATTTAATTCATCCTATAAGGATTGTTACGTGTATGTCCTTTGATGGACATTGAACTTTGGTTCTTCAATTCCATCTTCACATGAACAGGATGCTACAACCATTTATTCGTCTCTGGTCATGTTTGTTCATGATTCAGAAAGTTAATCTTATTTGTGGTCAACCATTTTTGTGTTGTTTTTTAAATCGAAATACTACCATATTTCTTTTCTGAACACTATGTGGACATTATTTTTCGATGACGTCACTACTTTCGTCATAACATATAGAAAATATCAGCGCATGGACATTTTGTTTTCAAATAGATCGTTTTTCTTTTCGTTGCTTGCATTTGAGAAACTCGTCAGGAAGTGCGAGATTAGAGTTCTGTAAAACCGGTTTAAGCACCCCAGTCGGTCCATATTGCCGACTGACCGTTCCAAGGCGGTAACTGTCGGGTTTGCTCTCTTTCTTAAATGACTCATCACAAATTTGTTCTTACTTTTCGCTTGGCTTGCATGTGAAATACCTTTGTTCTGTGCCTTTTCGGAGTTCGGTATATGTTGCAATACTCATAGGACTTTGTCATATATTCTTTTTCATGATCACAACAATGTTGCTTGTGCAGTGTGGCGGTCGTAAAAAATCTCCCCGTGCATGTAATCTATGTTGTCATTTAATTCATCCTATAAGGATTGTTACGTGTATTTCCTTTGATGGACCATGAACTTTGGTTTTTCAATTCCATCTTCACATGAACAGGATGCTACAACCATTTATTCGTCTCTGGTCATGTTTGTTCATGATTCAGAAAGTTAATCTTATTTGTGGTCAACCATTTTTGTGTTGTTTTTTTAAATCGAAATACTACCATATTCCTTTTCTGAACACTATGTGGACATTATTTTTCGATGACGTCACTACTTTCGTCATAACATATAGAAAATATCAGCGCATGGACATTCTGTTTTCAAATAGATCGTTTTTCTTTTCGTTGCTTGCATTTGAGAAACTCGTCAGGAAGTGCGAGGTTAGAGCTCTGTAAAACCGGTTTAAGCACCCCAGTCGGTCCATATTGCCGACTGACCGTTCCAAGGCGGTAACTGTCGGGTTTGCTCTTTTTCTTAAATGACTCATCACAAATTTGTTCTTACTTTTCGCTTGGCTTGCATGTGAAATACCTTTGTTCTGTGCCTTTTCGGAGTTCGGTATATGTTGCAATACTTATAGGACTTTGTCATATATTCTTTTTCATGATCACAACAATGTTACTTGTGCAGTGTGGCGGTCGTAAAAAATCTCCCCGTGCATGTAATCTATGTTGTCATTTAATTCATCCTATTAGGATTGTTACGTGTATTTCCTTTGATGGACATTGAACTTTGGTTCTTCAATTCCATCTTCACATGAACAGTATGCTACAACCATTTATTCGTCTCTGGCCATGTTTGTTCATGATTCAGAAAGTTAATCTTATTTGTGGACAACCATTTTTGTGTTGTTTTTTAAATCGAAATACTACCATATTCCTTTTCTGAACACTATGTGGACATTATTTTTCGATGACGTCACTACTTTCGTCATAACATATAGAAAATATCAGCGCATGGACATTTTGTTTTCAAATAGATCGTTTTTCTTTTCGTTGCTTGCATTTGAGAAACTCGTCAGGAAGTGCGAGGTTAGAGCTCTGTAAAACCGGTTTAAGCACCCCAGTCGGTCCATATTGCCGACTGACCGTTCCAAGGCGGTAACTGTCGGGTTTGCTCTTTTCCTTAAATGACTCATCACAAATTTGTTCTTACTTTTCGCTTGGCTTGCATGTGAAATACCTTTGTTCTGTGCCTTTTCGGAGTTCGGTATATGTTGCAATACTCATAGGACTTTGTCATATATTCTTTTTGTTTATTACAGTGTGAGACGCTTCCAGGAAATATGTCCATTATGGTTACACCATCAACTCGAAAGTCATCTTTAAGCAGAAAAGATAACAGGAAAGTTAATTTTAAGCAGGAAAGCCAATTTTCAACAGAAACGTCAATTGTAGAAACAGAAGACATCTTTAAACAAGAAAATCTACTGAAAGCTTTAAACATGAAAATCAACTGTACTATCGCATATCGGGTCCCAAGTCTCGTCTTCAACACTTATTCACAAATATGATGTAGACAATCCTTCTTGAAAACATGTGCGAAAAGGCCACGCTAGACAGGATTTCCGCTGTTAAATATGTCTAAAACGTTAAGTGACTGGAAAGTTAAGCTGTCACTATGAAGAGAATGTTTGCTCTGTAAAGAATGTTTAACCAAAAACACTCAGCAAGACCAGAGCAATGTTTGGCGAGACTCAAATATGAAAAAAGCACTTGCGTATTAACATAGCGTACTTATTTTTGACCACATTATAACAAAACAAATTTCACCAGATTTATTAAAAAAACGTAATTTTACCACATTATAACAAAACAAATTTCACCAGATTTATAAAAAAACGTAATGGTAAAGTCAAATATTTTTCCTGTTTTTAAGTGAGTTAATATGCACAGTTCTTGCAGAAAGTACGGTCAGTGCAACCAAAAACTAACAAAATCATCGGTTTAAGCATTGTAATATAACGTGTGTGCATTAATTTTAACATTTTCGGTCAACCTCTGTTTAATTACACTTTAGAGACTTCTTTCATTTACGCGCCATTTTCAGTGTGGCTAATGGTCTTATAGGGTCTTATATGCCTATATCTAAAACATGAAACAATATCTTAACCCTTTTCTGGGGAATTTGTGAATAATTGCTGCATAAACGTTTATCTTTGTCAAGCAAACGCTGTTTATAACATTAACTCAATTGTTACACAGTACAAATCGTGAAATATACCGCTTTTAATGTCCGTTATTTCCATAGCTTTAAATAAGACTATGCGAATTTCAGCTAAAATTGATATCGACGTCAGACTTGATTACACGGATGATAATGAAACGCGATTTCAAAAGTAAGTGGTCACGTAAGTTTCTTAGTTTAAAAATAGCTAACCGTGCAGTTTGGTTTGGATAGGAAATACGTTTTCGTAATGACAAATGTAGTGCTATGCTGTACTTTTCACATGGATGGAGAGCACCAATAAACAGCATTTCGCAGGATCATTTCAAGTAACAATAATGGTTGTGTGACAATTTGAATTAAACACCTTTTTGGAAGAACTATGCCCCCCCACCCACCCCCGCACAAAAAATGGCCTCTTTTTATTTAACAGAACTGAAAAGAAATAAAAAAAAAATGTTTACACCGAAAATAAAATAAAATTAAATATGCTGCAATTGAAATAAACAAAATCCTCATTATATTTTTATCTTTTAAACTTTTATTTGAAACGGCCATCTTAACATATAATGACTTTACAAAAATTGTCATTTCATTTTATCACTGCAAGCCTATTTATATAGTAGAAGTGCGCTATTTTTAAGATATAAGGCAGAAATAAATTAATTTTTTTGTCCAAGCTTTATAAATTTGCCTTTTAAGTCTACATTATCAGCCAGCATGCAAATCGACTACCTGTCATAAGATGCTCTCTAACAAACAAGACATGCCACTGTCTTATACAGTGATAATAAAGTATGTCTTGTGGCAGGCAGAAACAATGCCGCCATTAATTTACTTAGGCATCGTGAAAATGGCTACCATTTACTGAATATGGCTTTGTAACTTGGTCGGATTCCCACATCAGTGTCTAAGTGTCCATGTCTTAAAGGATAGTGACTGGAATGCCCTTGGTCCTTGGGGGCCTTGTTTCCTAAGTCTAAACAATAACCCTTAGAGCTCCAAATAAGTGGGTGGGTAAATCAAAGTGTGTGTATTTATACAATAAGAAAAAGGAGATGAAAAAGAAACAGATATGTGGGTAAGAAGAAGAAAGAAGACAAATAAGAAGACGAAAGACATAGAAATAAAGCCTACTGAGAACAATCAAATCTTTCAGCAACAAGGTAATTAAGTCTGATCAAATGGACCAAATTCACACCAGGTGGTGACTCATTGAGTCAGCAACATTGAGCCAAATGCTACCACTTACAGCCAAGGTCTAAATACTTATACAAGAACATTGGTGTAGAAAACAGAACGGAATCCAGCAATCCAAGTTGACAAAGAAATTCGTGCTGGTGCTTCCTCCTAGCTGAACTGCAACCAGACTTAAAGCCATTAACACACATACACTACCAATTTTAACTTACAGCACTTGTAGTACCTGATAATAATGCTTTTAAATCTTTTAATCTCTAATCATGTATGGAAGATGACTACGCCCCTATTATATCATACACTTGGAGTTACACAAATTTCCCAAAGTTGGCATTTAGACAAGAATGTTATTAACAGTTCACAAGTTGAACCACTTAAAATTGATGCAGACAGACCGAACTTGTCCAGAACAGTATGAGAGAGAGGGCTCCAACAACTGAAATATTTCATACAAGACCTCGGCCATAGATCTTGATAAGTACTTTCAGGCTTCTTCATTTTGTTCAAAAACATGAATGCCTTATACTCAACAAACAAAAATCTGTCATGAACGTGGAATGTCATGAACATGGAATGCCGTTAATGCATCCTGCAACAGGTAAGACAAACATCATATTTGGGCGCAGAACAAATGCGAAAGCAAAAATACCAGGAACAACCCAGTCACAAAGTGGCATTAAAAGTTATCTTGCGGATGAATTAGGCTGACATGACAAGACACACAGGTAGCTAAAAGCAGCTGTCCTTAAAACAGAGACAGACTTAGCCTTCCATTATGCTGGGATAAACAATTCAACATATGATTCTAAGACGCATGGCATAGATTCCAAGTTCAGGCTGTTTGGTTGCTTCAACTAGACTTACCTAGACCATTTGTCTTTTGCTACCCAGAACTGGCTTTAACTGAATAATTCAACTGCCACAGCCACGGGACCATCACAGCCATAAGGCCAAACATTGTGCTGAGGTACAAGTAAAAGGCAAAACCTACATTTTCATAGACATGGTGGTACTTCTTGAAATAAATATCTTGGTCAAAACTACAGAAGGCTCAACAAATACAAGGACATTGAAAAAGAACCCGAGAAAACTCTGGAACAACCACTGGGCCAGTGGCCATTGGATTTCCTGATACTACCACTTGGCCAGAGGTTATTGGATCTCTTAATAGTTCTACCAAGAAGAGCATTGATTACTTCATCTGTAAAAATCCATGGCACATGACATCCAATAAATCAAATGTTTTTCCACAGCCCACCTGATATTAATGATCATGACAACAATATTCATTAATAATTCTTCATCTTTTTATTATTATTATGAATTAGGATTGATAGTGGGATTTAACAGTTCTGAGAGTGATTTATGCAGTTCTGATAAAGAAGTTAAACATTTCTTGAATATAAAGAGTTTTCTTAACGGCAAAATGACCCAGACCTAGTTTTTTTTAAATAAAGTAATGACGCTGAATTATCTCAACCATAAAAGTGTTCTTAACAGGACAGTTGTATTTGTATTTTGTACTTCAAAATTAATTTATATAAATATAATAAACACAAGATACTTCATAACATTTAATTACATAAAAAATAAAACAACATTTGCACTGCAGCAATTTGAAAATTTAAAAGAGTAATTTTTCTTGAAAAAAAAAGAGTAAATACTGCTAAGAATAAAAGAAAAATCTTCTTTATATGGTTGGCTGCACTTTATATACAGCAAAAAACCAGATTTTCTCATAAATAATTTTTTAACCTTAAAATAACAATATACAACGCAGACTAGAAGCATTTAAAAAGGATAAATACAGCATGTAAATATTTCAATACAAAGAAAAGGCACAATGAACACAATTCAGTTACATCTTGGCAAAAAAAATTACCCTTGCAAGAAAATGCATTTACTGTTGCTTAGCCTATGTACCATTAAAAAACATGGAATAATAAAATTATTCCTTGAGAGAAATAAATTGTTGAAATCCCATTAAAGCCCATTTCCAGGCAGTAATTAATAAAAAGCACATAAACAAAACTTATTAGACTTGTGATTTGCATTTAGTTTCCTCATAAGCTAATGATACTGCAAGTTTTAAGCCAATACCTCACGCTGTAAAAAAAACCTATGCTTTAACAAGCAAAATCCACAAAAAATATAGTTTAAACAACTGACTGGCAAGAGTCAATGTTCTGTTTGCACTCTGTCCCAACACAAACTATCTATATTCTAAGTTTGAAGTGAATCCCCAACTCATAGTAACAAAATCATACCCTATATATCAGCAATATCTGCCTTTTGATATATCAATTTCGTCAATATGCAAAAATAAGAATCAATGACTGCCTGACTATTTGCACAATCTTATGGGTTAAGATTGTCCCACTTTTAGAATTATCTAGATATAAGGACCATATTTATGAAAATTATCCAACTCCTAGAACCATTGTTAGAACCACTTTTTGAAAAGTAAAACTTTCTTTTATTGGGGCAAGAACAGAAACTAGGAATAAAATTTAAAGTATTTTCAAAAGCAATACATTTTCTTTTATAGCAAACGCTACAAATATTCAATTAAACATGAACAAAAATCATTCCAAACATTCATTAACAGAATATATGTATCAGTCTTAAACCAGTTCTTTCATAAACTTTTGAAGCGTTGTCAAAGAACTGTGGAGTGTAAAGTAGTTTCTCTGGTTGTTCATTGAAATTTATTATTGTGCTTGTAGGGGAACAAACCTATTATATATATTGTTTTTAATTTGAAGAATGAACCCTTAACTCCTGATGTAAACAAGAAACCCCTTTAAAGCTTTCTGTCATATATATTTTTTATTAGCAAAAGCTTAACATAGCTATGTTAACATATATAAATACGAATGTTAACAATAGGAATCCAAGGAAAGCTTGTCTGAACACATATTTGAATTTAAGTACAATGACTTATCTGTTTTCTACTGTCCATATTTAATATTTTTACACAGAAAGAGATTTCCAACAAATGTTTGCAATTCTAAAATTGTTTAGAGCTAAAGAGAAATTCTTATATTGGCAAGATGTGCAGGGGAAGCTTTGATTAGTGACGGACAGTAAATCTTATAATGGTTAGCGCTGGAGAAAAATTCTTATATTTTTCCCTCACAGGAGAATAATTCTTAAATTGATTAGAGTTGGAGAATAATTCCAAGATTGATTAGAGTTGTAGAGTAATTCTTAGATTGGTTAGTGCTGGAGTGTAACTCTTAGATTGGTAAGAGCTGGAGTGTAACTCTTAGATTGGTTAGAGCTGGAGTGTAACTCTTAGATTGGTTAGAGCTGGAGAGGTTGTTTGCATTGCTTAGACATGGATGGTAATGCTTATGCCTAAAATGATGTGTTTTATTGAATATCTGTATGTTGATTTTAACACATAAGGATGTTTCAAAACAGGCTAGATGAAAATCTAAAATACAAACCATGTTATCTTAACCCATTTTAAGTACTAATTAAAGCTCAATATCTAATTTTACTTAAAATGCAACCATATAGAAAGTATTGTATGGTTAATAAAATAGTTCCTATTATTAGATGTTAGTGACTGCTGTAACTTTTGTCCCAATGTATAATATATATTTGAAAAATATTATAATAATAACAGGCATTTTTGCTGATAAAGAATTGTTTTTTCCAATGCTTTGCACATTTAATTTATCATGGGATAAGCTTGACCAAAATTTGCATACATTAAATTGTTAACTGGGTTAAACTTACACCACCCAAACAGCTTTTTTCAGTACTATGATTGAGGCCATTTCTCATGAATAAATCTTCCAAATGCTCCAAACTAAGTTATGTTATAGGTCTTTAGGGGAAAAATAGATTAATAGATTACTTAAAAGTGGGTTTATGTTACAAGTGGTTGTAGGTGAATTGAATTAATTTATGTCATCCTAACCAGTTTTGAACAAATTTCATCCAAAGCTGGTTATTATTTCGAAACTGGTTTTAACAATGCTGCATGCAATGAATGGCTTGAATTAAAGCATAGTAGCCATATTTGGTAAGAAGATGAAAGAAAATATTTCTTGTTAAGAAACCTTTACCATTATGGAGGTATGAGTAGCATGACATTGATATAATTTTAGCTACAAATTGCCCCTTTTATGCTGTACAACTTTGAATGGTATAATATATTGATAAATTAATGTTTAGATCATTCATAATACACAGCATACACTGTTCCGACTGCATACAAATGTCGGTTGTGCCAAGACGCTGCAGAGAAGTTGTCTCGGTCGTGGTCCCAGAGGAATCTGCTTCCCACACTCACACCCTGGTCATTTCTCTGCCCAATGGTCACCAAACATAACAATTTGTACCTGAAATAAAGAATGGGGATCAAGAGATTATGGTATTGGTGATGATTTTGTGAAATAAGTCATTAAGGTAACTAATGTACATGAAAATAGAAATATATGAGAAGATGATGAGGATAAAGATGATGTGGTCATGATTTTGATGACAATGAAGATGGTGATGATGATGGTGGTATGATGATTGCAATGATGATTGTAAATATAATGATTGTGACAATTGTATGTATGATGATTACAATGATGACTGTGAACATAATGTTTGTTACATTTGTATGTATGAAGATAGCAATGATAATTGTGAACATAATTATTGTGACAATTGTATGTATGATGATTGCAATGATGACTGTAAACATAATGTTTGTGACAATTGTATGTATGATGATTGCAATGATGATTGTGAACATAATTATTGTGACAATTGCATGTATGATGATTGCAATGATGACTGTGAACATAATGTTTGTGACAATTGTATGTATGAAGATTGCAATGATAATTGTGAACATAATTTTTGTGACAATTGTATGTATGATGATTGCAATGATGACTGTAAACATAATTATTGTGACTTGTATGTATGATGATTGCAATGATGACTGTAAACATAATGTTTGTGACAATTGTATGTATGATGATTGCAATGATGACTGTAAACATAATTATTGTGACAACTGCATGTATGATGATTGCAATGATGACTGTAAACATAATGTTTGTGACAATTGTATGTATGATGATTGCAATGATGACTGTAAACATAATTATTGTGACTTGTATGTATGATGATTGCAATGATGATTGTAAACATAATTTTTGTGACAATTGTATGTATGATGATTGCAATGATGACTGTGAACATAATGTTTGTGACAATTGTATGTATGAAGATTGCAATGATAATTGTGAACATAATTTTTGTGACAATTGTATGTATGATGATTGCAATGATGACTGTAAACATAATTATTGTGACTTGTATGTATGATGATTGCAATGATGACTGTAAACATAATGTTTGTGACAATTGTATGTATGATGATTGCAATGATGACTGTAAACATAATTATTGTGACAACTGCATGTATGATGATTGCAATGATGACTGTAAACATAATGTTTGTGACAATTGTATGTATGATGATTGCAATGATGACTGTAAACATAATTATTGTGACTTGTATGTATGATGATTGCAATGATGATTGTAAACATAATTTTTGTGACAATTGTATGTATGATGATTGCAATGATGACTGTAAACATAATGTTTGTGACAATTGTATGTATGATGATTGCAATGATGATTGTAAACATAATGTTTGTGACAATTGTATGTATGATGATTGCAATGATGACTGTAAACATAATTATTGTGACTTGTATGTATGATGATTGCAATGATGACTGTAAACATAATTATTGTGACTTGTATGTATGATGATTGCAATGATGACTGTAAACATAATTATTGTGACTTGTATGTATGATGATTGCAATGATGACTGTAAACATAATTATTGTGACTTGTATGTATGATGATTGCAATGATGACTGTAAACATAATTATTGTGACTTGTATGTATGATGATTGCAATGATGACTGTAAACATAATTTTTGTGACAATTGTTTGTATGATGATTGCAATGATGACTGTAAACATAATTATTGTGACTTGTATGTATGATGATTGCAATGATGATTGTAAACATAATGTTTGTGACAATTGTTTGTATGATGATTACAATGATGACTGAGAACATAATGATAATGTTGATGGTGGACAAAGTGATTATCATGGTAAACATGATTATGATAATGATTGTGATGGAATAATGATGATGGTGGGAATGATGATCTGTGTAGGAACATTTGATAAGGCAAGTAGATAGAAAAGTTTTCTTTTACCAGCATACCACAAAACCTTTTAACTCACTCCAAAGTATTCTATACTTTATACTTACATGATCTTAAAGGAAAAGTAAATGATGATGAAAATGATAATAGTGGTGATATACGTAATAGCTGCTGCAGCTGGTGATAATGATTCAAAAAGTAAAATGCATCCAGCAATCCTTACTTCCTGGAAATACCATTTACTCCATAAAAACAAAACATACACCACATAAATGGTTTTTTTCAACAAGTAAATGGTCAAGAAGCACTTTCTATTCACTTTTATTTTTTCTCCTCACCCAACTGCAAGAAAGTGTATACTCCATTCAAGCAGCAATCCTAGACACTTTCTTTCCCAGTGGTCCTTTAACAGAATGCCTATAATGGTATCTAGGAAATTGTCTAAGGCAGTCGAAAACAATCAGAAGCTGACAAGGTACAACCTGGAGATGTGGGCACAGAAAAAAGCTGGTTTTGACAAGTTTGTACCAGTTGTCTGAGATGGGATTTGCCGGCATTTTTGCCGATACTGTGCAGCAACATTTCATTATAGCACAGGGGCACTTCTGAGGTGCCCGGGGATTTAACTCGGCAGGTCCATAATACTGACACCGACAAGTCAGGCGTAATGTTGTCCCCTTGACCTCGAGCGTTAGGAGGGAAGCCAACTTTAAAGTCTTTGGTTTGACCTGGCCGGGGTTTGAACCCATGACCTCCCAATCCGCAAGCCGACGCTCTACACCTGAGCTGCTGGGCGAGTTGTCTGATAAAATAATTTGACTGAGTTGTAATAAAAAGACAAATGATTGCTTACATTTTAATAGTCAACAAATATTATGCAGCTAATGTTTCCTTGAAGCGTTGCTTTTACAGTGACAACATGGTGTGAACATATGAAATGGCATCACACTCATTTACATTATCATGTCATTAGGTTCACAAGTAAAAAGAAAACATCATCAGTAAAGTGAAAACAAAGGACAAACTTTGCCTGGGTCTGGGTTTGAACTGCTCTCACATTAGAAGCAGAGACTGGAATTTTGATAATTTTGACAAATACATCAAAATAAAAATAGTCATTCTAGAATGTCCAGATTTTATCATTTAAGAATTTGAAACCACTGATAAATACTGGTAAAACAATGTATTTCATTTACTTGGCCAATTATTGTTGACAGGCATGAAAATAATTTATCTGTGCACATGCAGCAATATATATCACCCCATAACCAGGGCTGTTTTGTTACTATTTAATGTAACAGTATGTATTATTGGGAAATGATGAACATGTTTTTTTCTTGATAAATCATTGTTACACTTGAAAAGCACTCCATTATAAATACCATCTAAATATTAAGAACTTTGGTTAATGACCAAATAAATCAAAATCATGAAGAATAGAATATACCTTTCATGACCAAATCATTTACTGGTAAACCTTCTTTTCTTCAGGAACATCAGCAATATTCATAGCGGAACCTTTCTATTTAGTTTGTTTTCAATTTAAAGGTGGTATCTATCTAATATATGTGACAATATCTGACCTCTGTTTGGGGAATTTGTGCATAATTTAAGCATAATTAAATCATACTTTAGCCTAAGCTTTTTAATTTTTCAACAAAATCTCAATTTTATGGCAGTTAAAAATCATTAATTAACACTTCAAATTGTCATTATTTTCAAATTTATAATTATGAATGGTTGGGATTCCTACTAACAATAGACATGGACGTCACAGCAAATGACTGATGTGCTTAATCTAAGTAGACACAAGGTTTTCTTAGATTAAAAATAGCTAACTGTGCAGGGTGGCTCAGATGGGAAATGACGATTGTGGCAATATGGTTCACTTTTCATACTGGCGCAGGACATCAAAAAACAACATTTTGTTCAGGTAACAATGGTTTATTAAGATATTTAATGAAATTATTTTTGGTCTAAACTGTCGGATACCACCTTTACCAAAGTTGGTACCACCATAAAAATATTGATGTTTCTCAGAGAAATTGTCCTTTTGTTGTTGGTTGAATCAAACCATGATTTGCTTATATTAATTTGTGTTAATAAAGAAGCATTCGCAGGCTTGGTGAAATTTGCACACATGTGACATTTATAAGCAATAATGTAAGGAATGATGATATTCCACCATTAACCAGCACCTTTAAACCAACCCCATATGACTTTTATCAAGTAACACATCATCTTTATTCTTCTTAATGGCAGGTGCTTGTAAAGGATCTAATTTTATTGCTTCTCTCCTACTTAAAACAGCAAAGACTTGTAGCATCTGCCTTACTCGGACAGACACTGTCAAGTGTCAATTAGTGACAGGATGTGTCATTTAGTGCTAGCTCTAAGCCTGCCAAGAACAAACAGATAAGGCTTTGGCAAATTTTGAAGATCTTGATTAGACAGCAACACTTAGTTGAGCTTAAAGTGATTAGCCTTAAGCAATTTGGGTCAATATTTTTTTCATTTTGTAAATGACTAATGATAAGAACAATTTATTAGCAAATGTTGCAGGGAAAGGGCCTGCTCATCCAGAAACTGATGACAGATCAGTTGTAATGTTTTTATTAGATACCTGTCAAAATGGAGATCCTTTACTTTCAGCTTGATGTCATCTGCCAGGCTCTTGGACAAGATAGAGCACTCGATGGGATCATAGTGCCTTCCTGAAATATTTATTTTACAAATTTATTTTTGACTGTTCAATCTACATTATCAATTTCATATATATATATATATATATATATATATATATATATATGTATAAATAGAAGCAGGCATATTGGTATACAAGAACTATTCTAATTTAACATGTTATGGATCTTTAGCTCACCTGAGCACAATGTGCTCCACCTGAGCACGATGTGCTCAAGGTGAGCTTTTGTGATACCACTTCGTCCATCGTGCAGTGTCCCTCGTCTGTCGTCACCATTTTAACTTGTGAACATCCAGGATGCCACAGTTTTAATTCAATCTTTGTCAAACTAGGTCAGAATGTTTGTATGCATAAAATCTTGAATGAGTTCATTATTGGGTCACCTGGGGTCAAAAAGTAGGTCACTAGGTCAAATTATAAGAAAAACTTGTTAACATACTAGAAACCACATTTATAGCCCAATCTTCATCAAACTTGGTCAGAATGTTTGTCTGCATAAAATCTTGAATTAGTTTGCAACTGGGTCACGTGAAGTCAAAAAGTAGGTCACCAGGTCAAATCAAATATGACAGGCCACATTTATGGCCCAAACTTTGTCAAACTTGATCAGAATGTTTGTCTGCATGAAATTCTGGATGAGTTCATTATTGGCTCATGTGGAGTCAAAAAGTAGGTCACTAGGTCAAATCTTATAAAAAACATTTGAACACACTAGAGGCCCCATTAATTTTATGGCCCAATCAACACCAAACTTGATCAGAATATTTGTCTGTATGAAATATGGGATGAATATATTAATTGGGTCGTGTGGGGTGAAAAAGTAGGTCACTAGGTTAAATCTCAAAAAAAGCTTGTGAACACAATAGAAACCACATAGATGACCCAATCTTTACCAAACTTGGCGCTCAGGTGGTAGAGCGTCGGCATGCGTTTCAGGAGGTCATGGGTTCAAACTTTATAGTTCAAACCAAAGACTATAAAGTTGGTAGTAGTGGCTTCCCTCCTTACACTCGGGGCTAAGGGAACAGCAATATGCCCCAGTGCTATAATGATAAAAATGTCGCTGCACAGTATCGGCAAAAATTCTGACAAATCCCATCCCAAACTTGCCCAGAATGTTTGCCAGTATGAAATTTTACACTTGTTTTGAAGTGAGTCAAGTGGATTTAGTAGGTTACTAGGTAAAATTTAAAAAAAATGTTATCAGTCCAGTGGCCACACTAAATTGTTCAATCTTCACCAAAGATTTCTAAAAGCCATGTCCTCAGGTGGGCGATTCAGGGCCATCATGGCCCTCTTGTTTTTATTGTTACCACCAAATGACTCCAAAACAGCAACATACATTTAAAAATGGACCTCCCAATCATTTTAATATAATACTCTTCAATTCTACATAAACATTAACACACAGACTTAGAAACTAATTTTAGACAAGTGGGCCAAGATGGCTTTATATTCATCACTTCTTTTTAACAATATAGAAATATTCATATCATAAATTTGGTGATGCAAAAATAATACAATATTATATAAATTGTATATGATGTTTTTAGACCTTCCCATTCCTCATTTTGTAAATAGCTTTTACTAGTTCCTAAATCATCTTACATCTACATGAAAAATAACCTATATAGCCGGAAAGAGAAAACAGTGCAGATGCTGATCATACAGCTTCCAGCCAGAGCTGGCTGATATTAATATAAACTATTTTTCGATCTGTGCCTATTTATCCTTTGATGCTTAACAGGCTTTAGTTAAGTAAGTTCTTCTTTAATTTAGTTTATTCATACTGATAATGGCCCAAATGTCAAACCAAATACTTTTATGTCTGTACATTTCCCTCTGGTGCCTATATGTTACACTTGTACTTTTAGTTTATATCTATGAGAGAAAGCAGAGATAAATCTTAATCACCAGAACAAGCTGAGATCCTGTTTATTTGAGTTTCAATACAACTGAGTGTTAGATGGAGTCAGTATCTCTTTCCATTAATAACACTTTCCTCTACAAGTCCAGACAATACCCTCTCTGTTTCAGCAGCATGTGGCTCCAGGGAATTTATAACCCAAGTATCCTATTACATTGTCCATAATCCATACCTAAATTACAGTTACATGTATTTGTTAAGCCTGACAAATAAATGCAATATAACAGTTATGGTGCCTGTGACATTATGAGCATACAGGGTTCACTGCATTTATTCAATAAAAGTAAGGCCAGTTGGATTATTCTGAAAACGTCCCATATATCAAAACTATATAGGGAAATTGTATTTTTAATTCAATTAATTTTTTTTTTAAATAATTTTTCATTAACTAATAAGATTCGTTCACGTTTATATTGATTTTTATGTTAGTTGAAAACATATTACATTTTTTCATGTTTTAAATAAAACTGGTAAGACCACGTTTAAAAGTGAAAATAAAATATATTTTGAATGCAGTCCAAGGAATGCTTATACTAATTCCAATTACATACATACATGTGTATAAATGTATGCTAGAAAAGTCTGTGATGTTTTATAAAGTTCTTCACTTGTCTCTTTCATGCTACAAACTGACCTTTTAACATATACATCTGAGGATATGAATATAAGCACTTCTTTATGTCGGGACATTAATGGTTGTGCATAAACTTAGAGCCTGGTGCATTTGTAAGTAACATATAAAAAGTTCACCATTATTTTGTACCTTTATGTTATGTATGGCCCGGAATGTAAGCGGGGGTAGGGCACTAGGAGTGCTCCCTTCCATGCCTTCACTAATATTTTTAAAAGTAATTTAATCATTTGATGGTAGGGTAAGAAACTGTTCTCCTAAAATCGCATTCGCAATTTCACACTTAACAATACCAACAAATCATTTCTGCTGAAGATAATTTTCTGCCAAAAAATAAGCTTACAAAATTAAGTAATTAAGTATTCTTACAAAAGATTGGTCTGACAACAAAGTTTAGCAAATTTAGAAATATATGATTCTGCTGTGCCCTTCCGCATTTTCGTTAACTCTTTTCTCGTAAGAAATTAAGCATCTATTATTCAGTCTTGACACTTGAAAATTGTAGACTTTAACATGGTGGCTCTGTGATACGTTTTATCCTGGGGTTCACAAACAGGACTGAACAAGCCACCCTTTCATAGAAATTATTCTAGATTTTCTCACAAGTTTGAAATTAGATGTCAACACATCCCTATTAAACTTTTATGCTTATTTCTTCCTTTTTTACTGGCAAGCATATGACTTTTTTTTTAAACACAAACCATTTACTGTTTTGGATAAGGTAAAACAATGTTAATAGGGTTTTAATCTTCGAAACTAGCAAACGCCAGTCTGCCTGTGTTAAAGTGATTTTTTTATATCTTAACAGCTTTTCTGTCCCAGTTACAAAGTTTTAGTAATGAAATGAAATTAATAACAGGGTGATCCCTGGTAAATCCAATTTAATTCTATTCTATGCACAGACCTTTATGATTGGAAGTTCATTTTTGTGTCTGTTATATTTCTAATGCTACTGGCCAGAATGGCATGTTTTTGCTGAATGTAAATTTCTAAGGCTGTGTTTTATTTTACAAATATGTTGTTTTATTTTACAAATATGTTACCTTCCAAGTTTGATGAAAGCACTTTCTCTATGATAGGCTTCACTTTGTCTGGTCTAAACTTCTGTGGAGGTTCCATTTTATATGTGTTTTCATACGTAATCTGAAACATACGGTTTTAGGATTGATCAAGTGAAAGGCATATACGTAAAATTCTAGAGGTACATCTTATTGATATAAATATGACTGAAGTGATTTATTGAGTAAAAAATGCAGGGCTCTTCCAGAAAGTGTGTCCATTTTGTGTAATTCTTCGAATGAAAACTTTCGCAATTACTTGTACAAGAACATATGCCCTTGCAAGTGCCTGGTTTTAATGACTGACCCCAAAACCACAACCAAAACTACTGTCATGGTTGCTGTGAACTTGACCATTCCGCACTGGAATTGGAGTGATCTAAAAATCGATGTCCCTACACAGTTTAAGGATTGTGGGTTCAAACTAAATTCCTGTTCAAGATTGCTGTGACCTTGACCTTTGCACTACCAACCCAAAGATAAATAGGAACCATCTACTCATTATGCCCAATGTCCATCATAAGCTTACGGAGTGTGGGCTCATGTGTTCTCTATATATTGATCAAAATGAGGTGAATTACCAACTGAGAGAGCAACGGACTATGACCCTACATCTGCAAGCAAAACATTATACTTTTATTTTATTTACAGTGTGGGGCAGGGGGTGGATGGGTCGGAGTGGGTGGTGTGGGTGGTGTATAAACAATAGCTTGAGGATAGGGGGATTTAGCTATGTATATTGCTGATCAATACACAATCTTTGATTGTTTATTAACAACCAGATGCAACAGTAACAAGACATACTGATAGAGAAATAGCACAGATCTTATTCAGATAGCTGCCAGCTAGAGCAGGATAATCTAGATCTACAAAGTTTGTCTAATTTACCATGCTTATCAGGCAAAGAATAAGGTCTCTTGATAGCTGAAGCAGATTTTACCAGCACTATATATTACTATAATGCTTTTATCTCCTCTTTATGGCAATTGAATGTTTTCTTTCCATCCCCTGGCACTTTTCTAGAATTAACAACCCCATTGTTCATGCTGTAGATTGTAATTTCTTGAGTGCTTTAATGTTAAATCAGTCAGTCACTGACCTATTTAGGAGACTATTTTTAGGGAAACAGTGATAAATCCAATTGTGTGCCTTCGTAGATTCAATTTATTGAAAACAACAACATCTAATTTGGATAAACATTTCTTTAACTATTTGGAGGATTTCTTACTGGAATTATTTACTCCAAGTTTTTTTTGCTGCCGAGAAATATTGTACACTTGTTGGCATTTTAAATTTTGACATGTTACAGTAAATATCCTCTTCAGACATATTGGTTATATTCAGATATCTCTCTCTCTATATATAAACAATCAATGCATTTATAAAAAAATATTATCTTAGTATTGTTAAAAATATAGCAAGATTTGTAGAAAAACTTATTTTTAGAAATTTATATTACATTTATTTTCAGAACTTTATGTAGGTTTAAAATAAATGTCAAAATTTTCTATAACTATTATGTCATCTACTCACTTAAAAGTTTCTGAAATTACTTTGACATTTAATAGAATAAGAAAGAAAAAGATGACTTCATTTATGCTTGTGTGTCGCATTTTATATGCCAGATATTTTTGTAAAAAAATCCAAAAATGGTTGCAACAGTGTGGGAAAAAAGATAAAGAAAATTCTAAAATGCCTAAAAAATCCCAATGTGAAACATATTGAAAATGGAAAGTTGCATTTTAGGCACAGTCTACACCCATAGGTGTGATGTCAGAGTGATGCATAAATCTTAGCTGTTGCCTTTATCAAGGATTTGTATCCATCAACTGATAAAACTTTGTTTATCAGGTGGTGTTAAAACAGTTTTTGACAGTTTATATCTTAAAGTTGTTTGCAATAAATGAGGTGAGTTAGTGTTGTGCACAGTCTATACATCTGTACAAGCTGCTTCTGATGCTGTTAGACAATAGTACAACAAATATCATCAGTTAACTCACTGAATCAGTACGTATCTAATACTAGCACTTGGATCTTAAGTCTTATTGCTACCATGTGTTGTGTTTTACTCTGAAGTTGTTTTTTTTATGACAGAGTAAACAGTTTTTATGCCCCTATTACGATTGTTATAAAGCATTAACATCATTCATACACTACACATAAATTTTAAGAACTAATACTAAAGTTTGTCTTTTGCTGTTGATTTTGCTGTACACTATGAGTTGTAATTAACATTTTTACCAATAGTTGTTATTGATGTAACAGCCTTTCTGTTTATATTTAACTACTGCACTGAGCTATGTCCCAGTATGCATTAGACATTAATGAGGTGGTCATGTTAAAATGAAAATAATTTTTGTCTGTTGGTAGTTGACAAATACACCAGGGTTGGTCTTTCAGATGCTAGGTATTAACCAATCAGGCATGCAGCCTTTATAGTTAAATTTCAGGGAATCACACCTCCCAACCATGGTATAATTGTCCACAACCATCGAAGATACAAATATTCATTTAGCAGTATAGCAACTGCCATAAAATTAAACAAACAGGATCCATCGCAAGATCTGGCATTAAAAAAAGGCAGAGCCGATAGCAAAATCTAGAACAATGACACAGCTTATATAAAAAAGAAATGGCAATTTTGGTAGTGACGCATGAAAAAATAGATGCTTATTTAGTGTAAATAGACAGCAAATGAGCTGTGAATCTGATTCAATTTGTTCCTCTCCAATTCTTATTGGTTGTAATCAACAACTAGGCTATGTCAATCCAATATGTTGCTGCAGACAATGAAATGTAATAAACTGTATCACAGTTTCTTCTGACTGGGTCTGCAATCAACTTCAATTGAAGAAGGAATCTCCCTTAAAAGGTTTTTTTTAACTTTGTGTTTTTTTTAAATTAAACAAGAGCACCACAAGCAAAGTCAAGTACCAGAAGCTATTCATGCAAGAAATCTTAAGAAAAAAATAACAAAAGGCAATGGCTCTAGAATAACTCTAAAAAGAACAATGCAATCTAAGAAATCTCACCTTTATGCACAAATACACTTTAATTCATGTAAAATTCATGCAAGTATGAAGAAATTCAGTTGAGAAATAAAGAAGGAGTTGACGACACAAGAATTTGCTGAGAGAATACAAAGGGCAGTAACTGCTTAGCAAACAACGTAATCTGACTTATTTCACCTTCACACACAGGGACACATGTCAATCATCCATGCAATATGAATAATTTCTGATGGGTAAGAACCTTTCAATATATAAAATTATTACTAATTTGAAAGTTATTACAAAACAGGAACATTTGTAATTCACTTGTTAAAATTATTTTTGATTTAAAAGGAAAGGTATGTGGCACAAAAAACAATAACATTTGCTGGTTAAAAGTATACTAACATATTCTTAAATGAAAACCATGACAAAAATATTGAAATTAATCAAGTTGACAAATATAGACAGCATATTTCAGAAAAAAGTACAGTTCTCTCTCAACATTGGTTACAGATTGTAAACAGCTGATACTCAGCTGATCATGGACCTACTGTTATATAGGTGTTACAAAACTTAAGATTTTATAGATAAATAAGCAAGAATCGCTTAGTGTTCAATAGCAATTGTTCACCTACTAGCTTGTCAACTTTTATCTCCCTGCAATATCCTAAATTATGAACGCTCTTTCGCCAAAAGTTATATAAGTTACATTTATGTTAAATATCTTTCAGTCGGAAAAAAATCAGCTGCTAATCATTGTGTAACCACCTTTACCCCACCAAACAACAACAAAAACATAAAAAATAATGGAGGTCATCAGAAGAAAAAATAAGCCAGTTACAGGTTTGGACATTTCTGTGGCTTTGGTGTGATTATTAAAAGGAGATTAATTAACTTTTGTCAGTTGATGTATGATGGTATGCCCAATGTATGTATGTATGGTTTTATAACCGTTATACCTCCAACAACAAAGATAGCAATAAGGGGCTGTAACTCTTACAAACCTCAGAAGATGTGTTTGAAAATGGCAATCACCCTCATCTGTGCACATGCTTGAGTTAATGGGCCAAGAAAGTGTTTGTTACAATTAAACAACACTTTGTTGTGAGATGCAATTTTTCAGTCTTGGTTAACTAAATTAAAGCTCATTGCACTCGAAAATATAAATCTTAGCTTTTTATGGTCCTTCAGTTGATAATAAAAATACAAGTACTGATAGACCATGGGGCCTTTTTGCATTAGAATTACACTTAGCACAAAAATGGACATAACAGCATCTTCTTTTTACTATAGGTCCAAGTAGAACAATTAACAAACAAGAAGAAAAGTAGCTATGAGATGAAAGAAGGTTTTCATTTTAAGTATAAATAAAAAATCTGAGTATTCTTGTAAAAGAAAACATCTGGTTGATAACTAGAAACTGACACTTAAAAAAAGAAATGACTATTTTTAGTAACAGTTAACATTAAAAATAAAAATACTTGTATTGAGGGGAGTAAAGGTGGGTTACAATGATCAACCCAGACCCACCCCAATCTTGAAGAAATGTTTGTTAGTTTCAGAGCAGAAAGAAAAGAAATAGAAATGTCTGTCGGTTTAAGTTTAGGAATTAAAGAAATAAAAATGTAATCATTTTTTTTTACTGGGATAGGGGCTACTACCAACAACCCCTCCTCACCCCTGAAGACATTTTTGTTGGAGCATGATTCTTACACTTGTTAATCCTGTAACGTTTTGATTAGCAATTCTGCGTAATGTGGATGAAATCCCTTCATTAGTTGCAAAGTGATACTCTAGAAACTATAAATTTGCACAAATTTTGATCTTTGAACTGTTAAGTGTGATCTTGACAGTTGAGGTAGGGCCATGTTTTGTGGATGCAAGACTCTGTTTCATTGAGGGGAACTTTCTTTTATGTTTTTAAGCAGAAGTATCTTTTTTTAAGTACTGAAGTAAAGTCTGGAAGCTACATTTTGGCATTTTTTTCCATACTTTATACCCTGGGTGTGACCTTGACCTTTGAGGTAGGGCCATGGTCCTTAGACAAGACACTTAGTCATATTAAATGAACACTTTTGTGAAGATATTTTAAGTTTCAAAGCTCTTTCGTGAATGGTTACTGAGAAAAAGACAAATGAAACAAAAAAATTGAATGAAAATTTTAAGTGAAAAAGTGGCATAATTTTGGCAAAATAGAGTCAGGTGTTATAAAACTTGTCCTGATAATTGCTGCTTTGATGTCAGACAACGATGTTAAATTTCAAAGCTCTACCTTGAACGGGTACTGGGAAAAATACAACTTTGACAAAAAAATTAATGGAAATTCTAAGTGAAAAAGGGGCATAACTATGGCAAAATAGAGACAGGGGTTATAAAACTTGCCCTGATAATTGCTCCTGTAATGCCAGACAACTATAATAAGTTTCAAAGCTCTACCTTGAACGGTTACTGAGAAAAAGACAAAAGCAGTAGTGGTATAGCTACTTGGCTAACGCTCAAGCAAATAAAAGTGTAATTCCAAGACGGTTCTGCCTGGTATTGTCATAATATGATCGGGTGTGGTATTATGCCAGTTATTGATAGAATAATTCAGAGAGTAAAAGTTTCACTTTAACTGCTTTATAAAGTAGACACTGTCTCCAAATAACTGAAATACAGTTAATGTGACATGAATCTAACAAACTCAACCAAAAACAACTAAGACATAAGCAAGACCTATCTATATAAATTTTTTACCCCAAATAGGAATTTAACCCAACATTCTAGATTTGCAGGCTGATAATTAGTATGACTCTGCCTAGAATCTTCTACTGAAATCAGTAGTAAATATAGCAAAATTTAACTATATACCTAACCTTAGATAGTTGTTAAGTGTAACCTTATTTCAAATTTTCACCCAAGAAACAAGTTTCAACTCTTAGCCTGCTAAGCATGAATTGACCACACATAGGCAAATAGTTTAGATCCAGACCAGCCAGCTCCCACTGGGAGTTGCTTGAGCAGAATTTATACTACAAAGACAATAGGAATATGTTAATTTAAGTGCATGATGGCGTTTATAGATGAGTAATAGTGAAGAATTGTTTACAGCAAATGAACTGATTAAGGATTCAAGAGTCCATGCACCTTCTTCACTTTGCGCCCACCCTCGTCATGAGGCTCCCAGGCGAAGGACGTAATGCTGGAACCATGAACATGTAGGTCGCGCTTCTCAGGAATGTCAAACAAACTTGACACCTTGGCTCCCAGTGGGTTGACAGCCATAGTTCTGCAACAAAAAATTGAATTTTTATATGAGAAATAGATACTGATGGTATGGTCAAGTACATATAACATATTTACTACCAGTCAAATTACAGAAGGATTCTGGCTCTGCTTCAAAGACTGTTAAAAAGACTAAATGTATACAACCATGCCTCCAGCACTGAGTAATCCCACATTATTCATTTAGTCAATTTATTGCTCAAACACATTTACTCATCAAGATTTCCATCCAAAGTAAAGTATAAAAAGTTTTTAGCTTTTTGGAGGGCCGCAAAAAAGTAAACATTATTGCATATGAATTTCACTTCCTAAACTTAGGATCACTTAACACTTTAAGCAATGGACTGCTATATAATTCAAGATTAGTGTCAGTATAGGCAAAGTCAGGTACAGTAAGAGTAATTGAATCAAATGGCAGTAAGATATTTGGCAGACCAAACTGAAAGCACTTTATGCTGTGAATTTAGTAGAAGAATTCACCAAAGCCCTGTTTTTATGTTATATTCAACATAAAAAACATAGACAATAATGTTATGTCGGAAAATATTGACTTTTATTGATTACTGCTTTTTCTGGTTTTTTGAAAAAGCTGAGAATGTGGCCACGAGGGTGTTCTTAAGGTTATCTAGGAATTAACATAGTGCCCTTCTTTCTGATCCACGAACACCCAGTTACAAACTCTGCCAGTATTTTATGCAGGCAAGCACTTTTATCAGGATAGGTGATGAGTGAAGATTTATAGCAAGCTTTTCTAGAATTTAACCTAGTGACATACTTTTAACCTGAACTTAAAAGTTTGACATTTTTGACAAAAAAATAAATATTTAGTCAAAGAACACATGCTAATATAAAATACATTTTAATTATAATTTAGATTTTTATCAAATATAAATATAAAAAAAGGTTTCTAATTTCTGTTCTTGTTGTTTTCATTCATACTGATAACTAATTAAGCTAAATATCTAAGGCAGTAGAACTCCAGTTTTTTCAAATCACGATAAAATGAAAATAAAATGAAAGGACAAATTCCTGTTTTTGCATTAAAATTGGCCCTTTTAAATCAAGGGGCACAAATTAATACACAATCAAATGGTGATAGCATAAAACAATTGGTTGGTAAAGTCTCCTTTGAACCTTTGAACATTAACATAGAATAAATATCTAGGCATATACATCACTGGTGTGTGGCACATACCATGGCTAGTTTCTTTTTGTACAACAAAAAAAAGCGCATTGTCAGAAAAATGAAATTACAATAAAAAAATCCACCAAGATTATAAGCCAGATATTCTTCATTTTTCTGGTATTCCTTCATCTTTTAGGGAGCAGTGGGATATAATATACGACCCTATGCACAACTTTTTTAACTTTTAACATCTCAAACATCTTTCTTTTGAAGATGCACCACATTTGTCATTAATTGTACATGTATATCTTCATAAATAACAATTGCGATCATCATCATCCTCGTCATTATCATTATCATCATCATTATTATTGTTCACATCATAAAAGTAAACACAGTCTTGTCATCATAATCATCCTTATTGATCACAACATCATCAGCAGCAGTAGCAGCAGCATTGGTAAGTGGTACTTTAAACTACAGTAGATCAATCTTAATGTAGATCTATCTTGTTAATTCTCTTGTTAAAATAGACAAAATTCGGATATATACACCTTATATTTTTGACAATGTCCTCTAAACAATTAAATGTATTCCGGTAAAATTAAATCACCAACAGATGACAGTTTCAATGTTATGTTAAATGAAAATTTAAATGAAATTAAATTGTTGATTTTTAGCACAATCATTTCTGAATAATTCATTTCCTTGTACTTGAACAGCACACATTTTAACACAACTCGAGAAATTTACAATGTGGTTTACATGCAAAACCCTTTTAACTTCCAGACGCAAACAAAACAATAACAGTTAATCATTTAGAATAAGATCTACCAGAAATTATAGATAACTGCCATGGGATATGACTTTCTGATAAATGGAAATATTTAAAGAAATCTCAAAACCACTCAGAAAAACAACAATGAACAGAAGAAAATGAATTCCCCAGTCTGAAAATATTCACATTTATTCAAGTCAGTTTTAGATTCAATATAAGCTGAGTTGCAGAATTCTAACCCTTAGCTTGCTACATTAGTTTATAACCCATATTAATTCTTAGTAGTCTTCTTACATCAACATGCACAGCTGCCTAGATATATTGATAGAGACTCTGCTGCAAATAGAATAGATCCTGATCATAGAGTCCCAAGCAGGCAGCTGGCTGGATCTTCACTGTTTCTTAAGCCTTATAAGTACATGCTTAGCAAGCTAAGACTTAACAGTGCACATTTTATAAAACAGTCACTTAGTCACTGTTGATGGATGAATTTTTGGGGTCTAATTCCCGTCTAACAATATTTCAGTTAATTGAGAATGTGTTTACAGTGAGCAAATAGTGAAATGCATTCACTGTGATGCCCATCCCATAACAGCCATTACATCAGCTAGCAGCTAGAACTGGAACACACTCTACAGGCTTGTCCTAAAGAAAGTTCTAATATCTGTATATATCAGGACTTTCATCCTTACGACAATTTCAAGTGTCTGCCTGGAATCAAACCACGGACCTTCCATGCCTGTGGTGGACATTCAACCTTTGTTGCAACCAGGGAAGGTGCTTTGGGTGATGAATCTGAATTTAATGTTTTTACTCCCCAGAATTTCTGAGTGATTCAGTCATACATATGTGTACTTTAAGCAAAATAAGTGTTGCCTTCACTGTCATTGGCACGTTGCAGTTCAACTGCTAGAAATCGAGGACAATAAGGGCTATGATGCTAGGTGCTCATACTTCAGTATGTTTTGGACTGGATTTGCACATACAGAATTTCACTTCTACTTGTCCTCCAGGGATGGTGATGTGTAAAAATGGTGATTCCTTCGATAATCACATTTGCAAGATGACAAGCTGTTTTTACAGATGGGGTGACACACATCCTCCTTGAGGTGACAAGATTGTGATAACAGCTAAAAAATGAGGGTAGGGTGCTGACAAAGCCAGTATTATATCTTATCACATCCTGTTGTCATCATAAGACACTAGTTCAAGCGAGGAGGTGGGCTGATGGAGTGTTAAGCTTGTTTGTTTATTAGGGTTTTTGTCCTACTGACAGTATTTCAATTTTTTAGATATGATGGTGTCCACCTGAAGCCGATTTAGTGCTGCCTTTGCTGTATATAGCATGCTGTAAACACCATGTAATACGAGACCCAGTCATTATCCTGACCTCAGTCAACCAGTCGTGGAACTACCCTTATATTTGCTTGACCATTAGCATGGGAGCTATACCAATACAATTTTTAATGACTTTCGCATGTTGCAACCCTGAACCAAACCTGGGGCCTTGCTACCTGGAGCCGATGCTCTACCAATTGCGCTACCAGGTACGGTTGAAGGTTGAGAAGATTGCTTATTTATTTATACTGGACAGTTAATCTGTTATATGTGTGGTTTATATGTGTTAAGTGTTTCCTCATTTTGAAACAAAGGCATAATGAAAAGGATAACATATATATATTTGTTGTTGCATAATCTGGTATGACAGAATGAAGGAGATATTTTTGTCAGGACTTATTAAAAAATAAATGTAAGATTTCAAGGATTATTTCTATGATATAACTATACTTGATTATTCCATCTGCTTTAATTTAATTAAAATTATGTCAAATAATATTAAGTAACTGAAGCAATGATAAGTAAGAGAAGCAATGATAAACTTATTTACTATTTCTCGCAATCCAGTTACACTTGTAGGACCCTTTCTTCAACCCTTCTACTTGTCATGTTTTTCCCTCCCACTTTTTCACACACAATGCTTCCTCCCTATTTTCGTTTCATCCCTTCCTCTTCCCTCAACATATCCTTTCTTCCACACACCTTTTTCTCTTAAACTTACTCTCTTGTTGTCCATCCATTTTCATTTCTCTCTCATTTCCACAATTATTAATCATCCCCACTCTCTCTTTCCCTAACAATGAAACAACACTCCTCTGATAAGACAACAATATAGAAAGGCAAAGGTTTTCACTTCACTTGATTATCATAGTGAATATTGATTAAGACATTTTTATCATGTTGTGTTTGTAGATGTTCTCCAGAGACCATTATGTTCGTCTTGGTTGCTTACAAGAAAAATCTGAAATTCCAACTAGACAGGCAACAGATCTTTGCAGCCTGTTTTCATTCATCTTACAATGAAACAACCACAAATTTCTATTAACCTATTTTTTTATTAATATTAAAAAAGATTTAATATCAGGATGCATTTTAGAACAAAAAACAATATATAAAAAAAAATAAAATAATTATATTGTGTGTGAGTCTTTATCAGTTTATGATCATTATTTAAATATAAAAATATTAATACAATACTGAAAGTGCCTGTAATTTTAAAAAACAAACATTTCAATTTTATAACAATGATACTTAGCTTATACAAAGTTATAATTTATTAAATATCATATACAAAGTTGTAATTTATAAGATATCATACTTCTTAAAATCATCAATTAAGATATATATATAAAAATTTGTTTTAAATTAATTCTGAACTTCAATTTAAGAATCAAACACCTAAGTCAAGATCCAAGGAGACATAGATGCATTCAGGGGTCTTCTCATTGGCTTATAATCTTTTCACAGCGAAGTCTAATGAGTTAATCATGAATAACCTAAAAATAATTAAATCATTTAAATCGATTTTCAACGATAATTTTGCTTCACTATCTTGCCTCTTTGCATAATTAAGCAAAATCAACAGAGTGATAAATATCTGGAAATTTTATGACAAACGACCGATTTAATGTCCTTATATAGATGCTATGGCCAAATGTTTTATTAATTAAAGTACACTTTTTTTTTTATTAATTTTTTATTTCAACATGTCATCAATTTCTTCCTCATAAATTTTATGGTAAAATTTATGATTTGCAGCAGATGATTTTAGTCAATATTAATAACATCATTATCAAAATTGTTCTCATAATCATTTTTTTTGCCAGTTTGTTTTCTGAAAATTTACTGCTTGTAAAATCAAAATGTTTTTTTTTATAATTATGGCAATTCTGTAGTGGTATGACAACACCACCTTCATATGAGGAAGAGCTAATAACAGTTTCTGCTAAAAAGTAAACTGAACCTACTGTGGAAAGAAGATGTAAAAAAGGATGCAAGCAGTATGTATAGACCCTTTAAGATAATGATAAAGTATACAGTGACTGCTTTTTTTTCATTAGATCTGAATTAACCAAACATCAACTGTTTGACCTAAATCTCATCGGGATTTCCCCATTTTTTTTATTTTTTTTTGCCCTATAAACTCACAGATTTTAGCGAAAGATTTTTACAAAAAATGTTACAACTTTTGTTTGTTTGTTTATTTTGTTCATCATCCCATCATCCCTCCAACAGTATTTTAGTTACAGTGTTCACTTGAAGCAGATATAGTGCTGCCTTCACTGTGTATAGCATGCCATGAACACCTGGAATGATACTATACCCAGTCATATTGTCCTGACACTGAGCCAACCAGTATTATGTGACATCAACAGCTAATCATGACATCATTACTCAACATCATTGATGACATAAGATGCTGTCAAAATCCGCTGCATCTTTTTCCAAGTTTAGATTGTGATTCCAATCAGAATAATTAATTACAATTTATATGAAATATTGTTTTCTGGCGGTAAAGAAATTATTTAATTTATAAAATATGTTTATAAATGATTATTATACATATTGTATCTATTAATGAGGAAAGAAAAATGACAACAGGGCAATATGACTGCTGTGCACTGATATTTTTTCCAGCGAGCTGTTTTTTATTGTCTTAATAATTACAAACCATTCAATACAAAATCATTTTCCTTTGGGAAACCCTTAAATATCTATGCATTATGTTTTATAATAAGAAACAACAAGCAACTTATTTAACAGTTAGTACTTAAACACATGTACATGTAACAGTAACTTAATTCCATAAGTACATCTTCATGATAAAATGAAAAACGATAAAATTTGCAGCAAACAGTTTAACCCAGATGCAGACAATTTAATTAAAATATAATCTTTTAAAATTAACAATACATCTACATAAGACCTATTCCATTAATAAAGAAGAATGCATATATTAAAAAATGACAAACATGAAAAAAGGAACAAACTTCCTTTCCATGTGATTAAAAAAAAACACACTAAAATACCTACGGATTAAGTACACACTCTGTGACAAAATGGTATGTTTTACAATTGCCTTTTTGAAGCCTTTAATTAATACAGATACAGTCAAGTACATAATAACATCGAATACAATGATACCTTTACACTTTCTTAATACACATGGATTAAGTATTAAAAAATGTTACAAACAAAATGGTAACCTTTAGAAACACCCCTGCATACCCTTCAATTAATACAGCTTCACATAAGTGTAATTAAAGTGCATAACACAAAACAATATAATGGTACCTTTACATTTGCCTCCAAGATCCCAAAGAGCTCATCCAAGAACTGCTTAATTTCCAAGTGGACACCAATGAGGATATTGTGTGGACAGGTACTCAACAAAAGCATGAGCAATGTGATCTAGATTATTGAAAATCTTTATGAAATTACTGGAATCACTGAGCTGGTAAGATGGCCTGTGGAGCATCTACATTGTCATCCATTATAAAGGGTCCAGTTACAGGTGGACAGAATTATCTGCACATCACTTCAAACATACACAAACAGAATAACTAGATTAATAGACAGGTGCATAGAGAATGGGATAGGATATAAAGCAGATGGAGTAGATTGTTTTTTCTTCTCTTATCACGTGCTCACTTGAATTTGAACTTTTTTATGCAATTTGTGCTTTTTTTTCTATAAACTACTACTATAAGAGGACTGATTTTATTTTAGCATGATAATCATGGCCTTATAGAATTTAGGAAATAGTGTTAGTCCAGATCAACTCTCTCCCTCTGGAGGCCATATGATGAGGATCTTCATCAATTTATTTGACTCTACAGATCACGTAACATTTATTTTTCTTTCTTTTAAGTAATATGAGAAAATTACTTCAAATTTGTTTGCAATACAAAATGAAGTAGGTAGATTCTCCATGGTAAATAACTTCGGTTCAAATCTGCTGCATGTGAGAACTTGGGGCAGCTTGCTTTGTAACATCTTTTTAATATATCTTAATACTTACTCTTCAGCAACAAAGCCTAAAGGTCCTCTTTGCCAATTGGTTAAACTGACAAAATAAAAGAACATCATATATATATATTTTCGTATAATTAAGACTTTCTTTGTTAGTTAAGGAGTTCAATCTAAAATAATTTTGGGGCACCTGCGGCTGAGATTTAGTCCCCCTTTTATCAACAATTAAGTTTTAATTTGTTATTTCCTTTGTTACAAACGTAAACATTATCTTATCAGTTCGTAATTTTTTGGGAACTGTTAAAAACTAAAGACAAACTGACAGACAGGACCTTTAAAAGGCTTCTTGTAACTTGTTCCAGATTTTAGTAATGATAAACTAAATTGCTAGAAACAATGCAGATAATGTCATTATGATGTTAATGTAAACCCAAACTACTAAAAATGTATTTTTATATATGATTCCCCTTGTTTTCGATTCAATACACCCCATTACATTTCGTTATATTACACTAGCGTAATAGTTTTTTGATTGCTGAGGCACGTCATCGATGTCATCATAATGCATTTCGCCTTGTAACACTTTTTCACCAGCTTTTGTTAAAATTTCGTAAAATCGTATATTGGTGACTAAAATTATGTGATAAAAAGAATCTGACACTTGTTGTCACTTAATTCAAACATTTATAAAAGTTGTTCAGAAAAGTGATAGTAAATTCACCACAAGCTTGCTTACAATTACTTTTTCTGAACTCATTTAAGAAATGTTTGTATTAAATGACAAGTGTCAGATCCTCCTTTTGATGCAAATGTTATAACAATACACACTGGAAATATGCATCAGGTCTATCTGTAGAAATAACACAAAATACACTATAGCAGATACACTGTTTAACCTTTGATACTTCATTAACCTTAATAGAAACAGTCCAGATAAAAAGTTTAAGACATACAGATATAGATAATATCAATTAGCCATATGTGAGGCAACTGTCCCAGTCTTATAAAAAAGCTTTACATTAAATAATTGTTAAAATTACTCATCAAATATCAGTTTTATAACTGCAACTTGATCTCATGAGCAAATGATAGGAAAGAGCAATCAACTGCTAACAACTGCCATCTTCATTATCACTGTATTTATGGGATCCCATAACACATTGTTAGTCTGTTGATATAGCAACAAACCATCACACTGTCAAGCCTTGACAGTTGTTATCTGGTTGACCATTCTAGACTGTCAGTCTTAGCAGGTAACAGGTCTTAACAGGAGAGAGACAAAGACAGATACACATACACACACACACACACACACACACACACACACACACACACACACACACACACACACACACACACACACAAGCACGCACGCACGAAGGCAGGCAGGCAGACAGACAGACAAAGAGAGAGTGACAAAAAAGGTGATAGAGGGCAGAACCTTTTCATTTGGACTGAACTAGACATGTTATTTTCCAATCATTATAGAGGACTGTAACAGTGTAATTCATTCATGCTTCCTAAAGGAAATAAGGTTATTCAAGATTGCCACAAGGTGTTCTATTGCCTCATTTAACATGAAGTATGTGTAAAATCAATTACAGCCTCTGAAGTATCAGTAACATAACTGGGTGTATGGTTATTAAATGAAAATGAGCCCCATAAAGTATCCAAGTGACTATGATATTAATGTGTAATCAATACTCTTGGTAATAGATGAGCAGCCATATATTGCATCTTGCACTGGTTGTATCCTTTAATGGTTTTGCTTGCTTAATTGCATTAAAGATACAATTGTCTTAGGGTGTAGCAGATCTTCATAAGTCTATGTCTCTCTCTATTTCTCTATTCTGTTTGGCAGTGTATTCAAATTGATAATTTATGCAGACTTTATCCTAATAAACCTTTAACCATTGTAAAAAGAAGCCATTTGGAGAAATTTTGAACTGTGTACAGTACTGTCTATGTTATTATTGTGTTTTACTCCAGATAAACATAATGGAAATACAATGCAAGTCATATACGCATTAAAATTTTTAGGGAAAAAACACTCAGATCTTTTTCAAGATATAAAGAAGAATTTTTGGCAGTGAAAAGAGGAAATTTATACTTTTTGTATTCACTGTGTTAGCAGTTAATACAATGATACTGCTCCACACTAACGCAGCCGACCTTACATAGTTCAATTATTCTTATTGCTATAAAATTTCTGTGTATTTCCATGATACATGTAGTATGCGAACTGAAAGGCACAGTCATAAAATTACACTCCCATAGCAGAAATATCAATGTTTACATTACTATGCTCAGCCTGTCAAAATTACACATAAATGTGTTTACAAAATGCAACACTTTATTTGTTAGCTAATGCTATGCCTTGAGAACAAACTGTTTGTTTGGAACTATAAAAAAGTATATAGTTCACATGCCTATCCTCTTAGGCTGTGAGACAGATAAAAACTATATGCAAAAATCAAGTTAAAAAAAAACAATAAAACATGCCACCCACCTTTGTTCAAAGCTTATTTTACATAACCTTTAATAATGCCAATACACCATTAAACAACATCAAATGTTTCCATTAATAAATTGAATAACCTGAAAGGGAAAAATTAAACACTTCTGTGTCTCAAACAGGATATGATCATTCTAAATTCAATGCAGCCTTAGAGGATAGAAATTGCAACCAAACTGCCTGACTAGATGTTTATGATCATCGTTTTGTTGTGTTTAAATGCCAACAATGTCAGTGAAGCAACTTTTGGCATTAGGGCTACTGACAAATCCAATCGTAAGGGAATAGTATCGCCACGTTACCGAATTTCGACGTTCTCATAAATTCATCGAAGTTGTGTTAAACTTCGCGAGATTTATTAAGCTTCCTGTTTAATTGTTAAAAGATAAAGGTTATTACTGAAATTGATGATGATGACCGTTAATCTTTATTTGAAAAAAACCCTCGGGAGACTAATTGTCTTGAACATTGAATGGGGATAAGACCAAGGCTAGACAGGGTAACAGTAAATCGTGAAATTTTATTCTTTTGATATTTTAAAAAAAAGTAAAGTTAGAACATAAAAGGGTAAGATGAATTTTGAATATTTTATGTTTTAATCTATTTATGTCTTACCTTTCTGTATTCTAGATAAATTGAAGTTAAATAAAAATCACAAAACTTCCGTCTGCAATCAAACCTGCAGTCTGTCTGACGCTTACAGAGGAAGAGCGTCCTCACGAGCTTGAATGTGTCTCACATCACATTTTTTTCTGCATGAATATGAATTCATAACATTCATGACCAAAATAATTAAACAACATTAACATAAATATGCTAGTGCATGATACGGTTTATACTATAATTCATGAGCATTTTGGCTATGTCGCAGCGTCCATGGTTATGAGACAACTTAAGGAAGAAATGACAATTCATGGCCTTCGCTACAAACGAGCAACCTGAGCCTTCATGCCTGGAAAAAGTGGTGCGTGTTCAGAAACAAATGTGTATGTCGAAGAAGACTTGACGTGGTAATTGTGTCCTGGAATGCTTCAAATGTTTACAGTAATATTGTTATCTGAAGTAGATATTAAAGTGATTATATTGTGTAATGCATATATATCCCTATATATGTATGAAATGCAGATTCACCGTCCAGGAAAATTACCCAGTGACTATAGGCAAGGGGCGGAAGGAGAAGGAAAATGTTATAAAAATCTGTTTAGAGTAGACTAATATTATTGGTTTCTTTATGCTCGTCATTACCTATTGATATTTCATGAGCTTCGGTTTACAGGAAGTAAAGGAAGATAATTGCGATATCCCGCGCGGTGACTCGCTGACTTCTGCGTCTGTATACAAAGGTTGCAGTTGGGATTTAGGGCCGTATTCACAACTTCCCTTATAAATCCACAACGTATAATTTAGGTGGTTGTTTTGCAGCTGAATACATTTCAGATTTGCGAAGGTGGGGGTGGGTGCATAATATCATTTCCAAAATTTATAATCCATAAATGAAGGAACCTGGTAGCGCAATCGGTAACGCGTCGGCTCCATGTGTGGGAAGCCCCGAGTTCGATCCCGGGCCGCGACCAAGGTCGGTATAAATGATAGATGTATAGCTTGCTATAGTCCTTGTTTACGCTCAATAGGGTAGTTCCAGTAATATTTGGGTCGGTGTCATGATAATGTGATTGGGGGTAGAATCAAGCCTGATACTGTTGGTGGGACGATAAACCCAATGGGGTATATTGGTAAAATGGAAATTGTCTCTCTTAATAGACAATATCCGAGGTATTCCAAACAGTAGGTAGGTCCTTTTAGTTGAAATTTTTGGACTTTATCGCCTGTTCTTTTGTAGACATTGCAATAACAAACAGTGAAATTTCTTACTTTTGCTTAAATATAAGCTTAAAATACATTTACATACTTATAAAGATTTAATAAAGAAAATGGAAGTGTTTGTTGATGATTGGTAACCTGCGTATCATAAGAAAGGCAGATAAGTAATCATACACTCTAAATAATACAATCATAAAAACCGAGTAAGGCAAATGAAAGGACCTACTTGCATTGAGGGATTATTCATGGGAGACTATTCACTAATGTCTCGCATAACAAACATAACCCTTCAATGGTTTTGAATATATTTCACATATGACAACAGTGTTTTATTGATGGATTAGAGCAATTAATACATCATTGACGCAGTTTGAACCTCCCATCAAACCATCCATGGATGTTACACTGACATTATCGACGGAGACTTCTCTAGTAATGGTCGGTAGGTATTGTATGAAGTGCTATCAGTGTCGTTATGGAAAACATTTATATGTGAACTGAGAGATTTATACAACAGGACGAAATGAAAAAAAAAACTTAGTTCAAACTTTGCAAATACACTTTGCAACAAACGGTTTAGAATAAAATACAAACAGACCAGTCATAGACAACAAGAAGACACAGAACACCATTCTCTAATGTAACGAATTTAAAGTGCACTTAGATCTTTTATAGTTCGTTTTAATTGAGAATTATTGGAATATTTTGGCAAAGCAGACGATATTAGGTTTTAATTGACGCTTTACGGTTATTAACTAACACAATCTTTGTTATTTGTTCAAGACCAATAATATCACCGTTTACAACAACCTTCAGCAACATAATTATCATCGTAATCATCATCATCGTGATCATCATCACCATCGTTATCATCGTCCTCCTCCTCATCACTTTTATCACCACCACCAAGAACAACAATTTTCCCCATCACCACGACAATGACACAATCACCACAGGCAACAACAACCACCGTCACCACCAAGAAAAACAATTTTCCCCACCACCACAACAATGACACAATCACCATAGCCAACAACAACAATCACATCATTTATATATCCACAACCATTATGCTATAAACTAAATTAATATTGATTTAGCGAGCTCCCTTTTGTAACAACAATACATACCATATCAACACCAACGGTTTAATAAATTCCATCAATAAGATCGAAATCAATTACATGTAAATCTAGATTCGACAGATAGCATCCTCTTGGTGGTAGTGCATTTACTCATTTCCATTATGTAAACACATTGCCTTTCAGACATTGCCCGGAAAAAAAGGTCACCGCTATCTAAAACACTTCTAATGAAACCTGTTATTACAGGGAAATTATTTTGTAGAGGTGAATAGGTTTGTTTGTTGGGTTTATCATTCTACTAACAGCATTTAAGTTATTTAGAAACGATATCTACCTACTGCCTTATGATAGCATGCCTTGAACACTTGGCACGATACCACAGCCTGTCACATTATCCCGACACCGGGCCGACTAGTCGGTTAACAACCCTTATATTTGCTTGAGCATTAGCAAGGGCGCTTTACCACTCCCACTCCGTACCCTGAGCCAACGCGTTGCCGATTGCGCTACCTGGTCCGTTAAAACGAATAGACAGTTTGGTGTTCTGTTATTGCACACGTTCATGGTATAACAAAGGAGCCATGTAGCTGATAGTTAAATTGACAAGTCAGCCAACATCGACACATGTTCTGTTGTATTTATGGTGCATATGCGATTTTTTAACTAAAAGTTTAAGTTTTGAAATTTTGAGAGCATACACGATATTTCTCAACCATTTTAGTACGAAACGTGGAAGCACAAGATTTTGAAACACCCTGTCTTCAAATCCAATTAACTCACTGAAGTAGAAAAAGTATTGAGGCAAGCATGGATCGTACGGGTTCGAATCCCCGATAGAGTTAAAAAATACTTGCAAAAGATGCCGCTTTATACGGGACTCTGTGTCCACTTTTTAGACTACTACATATAACTAACGACTTTAACAGGAAAGCCTCAAGCAGAGGCTGTAAAAACGAATTCATCATCATTTTCACCAGTACAACCAATATCGCATCCACCACCAATAAAAAGATTAACATTCGTAATAACAAGGAAACTAGCTTCCAATTAACAACCGTCATCAACTCAATAACCACGATTCAATTAATTATATAAATGAGGTCGTAACAAATAACAAGCAAACATATTTGCAGAAGAAATTATTTCCTTAGTAGCGCAGCATTGACTGATTTCTGTCATATTTCTTTACTAATGTAATTATCTTGCCATCTGTTGACACATAGCCATTTAATATTTCCCGGACAAGGTCATGTTGTCGAAAACACTTGTAAGGGAACGATGATTAATGGGGAATTTTGATTAGTTTTGGAGAAAGTGAACAGAAAGAATAATGTACAGTTATCCAATATTGGACATTTCTCGCTGAATTGAGAACAGAGCTGATATAAGGACAAACTGATAGGAGTTTTGTGTTTATGGTCCAATAACGCAACTTTGTAACTAAAAGCAGAATTTTCCATACTGAGATCAACGAACACACTGGCCAGGCATTTAAAATGTAATTTTAAAGGAAGAAATTGCAAGACCCACTTATTTCAAATAAGTCAAGATGCAATTAATTATATAACTAAAGAAGCCAGCAATAATTCGACAAATGGATGGAAGACTAACCCCCCCCCCTTTTTTTTTTAGAAATATGTAGTTTTTCCTGATATTTCAGATATCAGTTATGACAATGGGTATTTTATCTGAAACCTGTAATATGGTTATTAGAAAAGTAGTCTGACCTCAGTTACAATGTAAAATGCAATTGTACAGATTAAATTATACCTAAGTTGGATTTTTATGCGCTAAACTACTCTTAAACTTAAAGATATAAGTTTTTACCATATGGAAATTTCTACTGTTTCATACTGTATACAGCTGAATATTCTATAATGTGTAAAATTAACATTTTAACCATTTTCAAGTTATAGGCTTTTATTCTATCTACAGGATAATGAAAGAAATATACTTATTTTTGATAAATATTAAATGGCTTATGATAAATTGGCTTATGATAAATGCCAGTAAACATTATTTTGTTGTAATGTTCGAAAACAAATTATCATTATTTACTTCACCGTTAAGAAGAATTAGAACCCTCTCCTTTAAAAATGAACAACCTAGGTAGAAAACCTTCCACAAACAATCGAGTTAGAAAAGTCAGAACTTTTGCGTTGGTATCCGAGACAGCCTTACGAATAGGAGAGGCTTTCTGAAGCTCTTTCTCCGTCTTTTAAAATGTTTTGCAAGAAAAAAATATGCAGCAACTATATTAATGAACTCATTGTCCTTGTCATCCTCATTATCATATCCTTCTCCTCCTCCTTCTTTTTCTTTTTCTTCTTCTTCTTACTCTTCTTCTTCTCCTTCTTCTTCTTCTTCTTCTTCTTTTTCTTCTTCTTCATCTTCTTCTACTTCTTCATCATCATCATCAACAATACCAGCAGCAGCAGCGCAAGTTGTTACGACCATCTTCACTAATTCTCCAACAATCAATAACTAAATTCTCTATGTAAATTGGAGACAAGTTCCCATAGTGAAGACCCAATTACAACAGATAGCATTCTCTTATCAATGTTGCAGTTTCTCCTGTCATCTTGCTTGAGATAAAATAATTGTCATGCCCTTAGTTTGCATAAAGCCGCTCGTATATTGCCCGGAAAAAGTCACCGTTCTACAAAACCCTTGCTAGGCAACCCTTAATTACTGGTAGATTGTTTTTTGATGGAATAAATAGGAAGTATGGCATTCTTTAAATGATCATGGAATAATTATAGGTTGGACAGTTTGTATATTTCTAATACATGTCAAAACATATTTCCCCTGTTTTTTTTAAATTTGTGTATACAATGTACTTGCTGCAAAACTTTATACTTTAAAGTAATGGCTATCATAACATTACCCCAATTGTTATACAGTATAAAGTGTGAAAAATATCGTGTTAAATGTCCATTATTTCCAAATCTATAAATAAGCATGCTGGGGATTTCAGCTAAAAATAGATATCGACGTCAGAGCTAATTACCCTGCTGGTCATATAACGTGATATCAAAAGTAGTTTGATCACGAGTTTGTTTTTGTGTTGTTGTTTTTTTATAAATAGCTAACGTTGCAGCGTGGCTCGGATAGGAAATACCTTTTTCTAACGACAAGTGGTGTGTTATGCTTTACTTTTCACATGGATGTAGGGCACCAATAAACAACATTTCACGAGATATTTTTAGTTACAATAATTTATTTGTTTGCGTGATAGAGAAAGAATGTCCCAAAGTGTCGGATACCAGCTTTAAGGGAACTTCTTATCTCATAGCGGATTTACCAATGTGGATAATATAGCCAACACAGACCAACTATTTAGTATGTAGTGTTGAGTCCATGGTTTTTAGAAATCGAGCCATGTTAGCAAAGAAATCTTTAAGATATTTTAGAAAGTACGAGATGCTAAGAGACTGTCTTTATCGAGCGTTTGTGATTTAATGTCCGACAGAGTGAAAACCTACAAATGGGGATGCATCCTGCTAGGCACAGTAAGCGTTCGTTACCCATACAGGCGCGTTTCTGCCATTACGCACTTGCAAAACCTCCGTTCGAAAAAATCGAAAATCGATATGTACCTAAAACACTAAGAGAGTCGATGTCTAACCCGGGTTATGATTAATGTATTTTATTTCCGTAGTTTCTGTGTTATAAAATCTTATAACCAGACCAATCAATTTGAAAGGTTTAAAATGATTTAACCCATACAATGGTTATTTCCCTTGTCATTGTTGGCAACTTCAAAAACGGCCCAGGTATCAATCTCATTAAAATCAGCTCCAGTATTACGCGTAATAGGATCTGATGACTTCCCATTACGGTTCACCTCAAATTGACCTTTTCAGTAGCCAATGAAATTCTCGGCAACAAAATCTTGTGGTATACTGCGAGCAACGTTCTACACGCTATAAAATTTTAATGGTAAAGGGTCGCGTTTAACTCGTGATTGCATGCAATCTACACACATTCTTAAACTTAACTTTACATATTTCAAAAGAGACATATATAACCTCTACAAATATGTATAAACCATCCAACAAAAAGAAGTTTTGAACTAGAAATCCTTATTTTAGTAACACTGGTAAATACATTCACAACTCGCTCGCTGCAATTGTCATGGCGGATAACGAAAGCGTTTTCGCAGTGGGTTGCGTTGAAAATCCTTTCGTATTCTACTTAAAAATGGAATTATGAAATGTTATGGTAGATACCGATAGATAAATTGTTGATTGAACAAAATGTGTAAAAATTCATGCATGCCAATAGAAAGGATGGCTGATTCAGCGGTTTAAAAAGTGGTATGTGTTGACTGCTGTATCGGGAAGGATTCTATAGTAGTTTTGAAAGGAGCGATTGCATTGGTCGAAATACGGGCACTTGTCTATGCATATTCAATTACACAAAGGTCATTTTGACACGACCTCTTATGCGATGTAGTCAGATCCTAATCACGGACAGTAGATGAGGGAAATTAGGATATGATTTTAATGAGATTGGCCCAGATATGCGCCTGTAGTCAAATATATATATATATATATATATATATATATATATATATATATATATATATATATATATATATATATATATATATATATATATATATATATATATATATCCTAGCAATAGGCTCCCGGGTATGAATGTCAAGGTTCTAAATGTGATCAAGAAGAACGGTTTATTGTTGTTGTTGTTGTTATTGTTGGTTGTGTTTTTTGGGGGTTGTTGTTGTTGTTGTTGTTGTTTTTGTTGTTGTTTTTTGTTTGTTTGTTTTTTGGTGTTGTTGTTTTTTTGTTTTTGTTTTTTGTTTTTTTTTTTAAATTTGTGTAACTGCATACACAATATTAACATTAACTATGATGTAATATAAATGTAAATTGTTCTAATCGGAAAACGTGATTAATTGCAAAAGTTAAATTAAGGATATATTTAAATAAGTACGCGAATGTAAAAATGAACAACGTTTATCAAAACATACAAGAAGGTTAAAAAACTAAATGTTTTAAATGAACTGAAATAATTTAGTGCAACAATATCATAATGAGATTTTCACAGGCTTGATGTGTAACAAATTTGAAACTTTTATTTTCAAATTCCTAACCGACGTTTAACTTGAGGTTACGTTGAGTGTTGTGATCTAAAATTAGTGTGGGCCTGTGATAGAGGTAAATGTAATAAGCCGACAGTGCAAGGTACCGAGTGGGACAGTATAAATCAAGACAACAAGAAAAGAGAGACTGGCGGGGACCGTATAGTGATCAAGGTAACGAGAAAGGAGAGACTGATGGAGACAATACAATGATCAAAATAACAAGAAAGGAGAGACTGATGGGGCAGTATAATCATCAAGATAACAAGAAAGGAGAGACTGATGGGGACAGTATAATGATCAAGGTAAGAAGAAAGGAGATACTGATGGGGACCGTATAATGATCAAGATAACAAGAAATGAGAGACTGATGGGGACCATATAATGATCAAGGTTACAAGAAAGGAGAGACTGATGGGGCAGTATAATTATCAAGATAACAATAAAGGAGAGGCTGGCGGGGACAGTATAATGATCAAGATAACAAGAAAGGAGAGACTGGCGGGGCAGTATAATGATCAAGATAACAATAAAGGAGAGACTGATGGGGACCTTATAATGATCAAGATAACAAGAAAGGAGAGACTGATGGGGACCTTATAATGATCAAGATAACAAGAAAAGAGAGACTGATGGGGACCTTATAATGATCAAGATAACAAGAAAGGAGAAACTGATGGGGACATATTAATTATCAAGATGACAAGAAAGTAGAGACTGATGGGGACAGATTAATTATCAAGATGACAAGAAAGTAGAGACTGATGGGGACAGATTAATTATCAAGGTAACAAGAAAGGAGAGCTTGATGGGGACAGTATAATGATCACGATAACAAGAAAGGAGAGACTGATGGGGACAGATTAATTATCAAGATGACAAGAAAGTAGAGACTGATGGGGACTGTATAATGATCAACATAACAAGAAAGGAGAAACTGATGGGGACAGATTAATTACCAAGATAACAAGAAAGGAGAGACTGATGGGGACCTTATAATGATCAAGATAACAAGAAAGGAGAGACTGATGGGGACCTTATAATGATCAAGGTAACGAGAAAGGAGAGACTGATGGAGACAATACAATGATCAAAATAACAAGAAAGGAGAGACTGATGGGGCAGTATAATCATCAAGATAACAAGAAAGGAGATACTGATGGGGACAGTATAATGATCAAGGTAAGAAGACAGGAGATACTGATGGGGACCGTATAATGATCAAGATAACAAGAAATGAGAGACTGATGGGGACCATATAATGATCAAGGTTACAAGAAAGGAGAGACTGATGGGGCAGTATAATTATCAAGATAACAATAAAGGAGAGACTGGCGGGGACAGTATAATGATCAAGATAACAAGAAAGGAGAGACTGGCGGGGCAGTATAATGATCAAGATAACAATAAAGGAGAGACTGATGGGGACCTTATAATGATCAAGATAACAAGAAAGGAGAGACTGGCGGGGACCGTATAATGATCAAGGTTACAAGAAAGGAGAGACTGATGGGGACCTTATAATGATCAAGATAACAAGAAAGGAGAGACTGATGGGGACCTTATAATGATCAAGATAACAAGAAAGGAGAAACTGATGGGGACATATTAATTATCAAGATGACAAGAAAGTAGAGACTGATGGGGACAGATTAATTATCAAGGTAACAAGAAAGGAGAGCTTGATGGGGACAGTATAATGATCAAGATAACAAGAAAGGAGAGACTGATGGGGACAGATTAATTATCAAGATGACAAGAAAGTAGAGACTGGTGGGGACTGTATAATGATCAACATAACAAGAAAGGAGAAACTGATGGGGACAGATTAATTACCAAGATAACAAGAAAGGAGAGACTGATGGGGACCTTATAATGATCAAGATAACAAGAAAGGAGAGACTGATGGGGACCTTATAATGATCAAGATAACAAGAAAGGAGAGACTGATGGGGACCTTATAATGATCAAGATAACAAGAAAGGAGAGACTGATGGGGACCGTATAATGATCAAGATAACAAGAAAGGAGAGACTGATGGGGACCTTATAATGATCAAGATAACAAGAAAAGAGAGACTGATGGGGACCTTATAATGATCAAGATAACAAGAAAGGAGAAACTGATGGGGACAGATTAATTATCAAGATGACAAGAAAGTAGAGACTGATGGGGACAGATTAATTATCAAGATGACAAGAAAGTAGAGAATGATGGGGACTGATAAATTATCAAGGTAACAAGAAAGGAGAGCTTGATGGGGGCAGTATAATGATCAAGATAACAAGAAAGGAGAGACTGATGGGGACAGATTAATTATCAAGATGACAAGAAAGTAGAGACTGATGGGGACTGTATAATGATCAACATAACAAGAAAGGAGAAACTGATGGGGACAAATTAATTACCAAGATAACAAGAAAGGAGAGACTGATGGGACCGTATAATGATCAAGATAACAAGAAAAAGAGAGTGGAAGGGACCGTTTAATGATCAAGATAACAAGAAAGGAGAAACTGATGGGGACAGATTAATTACCAAGATAAGAAGAAAGGAGAGACTGATGGGACCGTATAATGATCAAGATAACAAGAAAAAGAGAGTGGAAGGGACCGTTTAATGATCAAGGTAACAAGAAAATAGAGACTGATGGGGACCGCATAATGATCGAGATAACAAGAAAGGAGAGGCTGATGGGGATCGTATAATGATCCACATAACACGAAAGGAGAGGCTGACGTGGACCGTATAATGATCAGCATAACAAGAAAAAGAGACTGATGGGGACCGCATAATAATCAAGATAACAAGAAATCAGAGACTGGTGGAGGCAGTATAATGATCAAGGTAAGAAGAAAGGAGAGACTGACAGGGACCGTATAATGATCACGATAACAAGAAAGGAGAGACTGATGTGGATAGTATAATGATCAAAATAACAAAAAAAAGAGAGACTGATGGGTACCGTTTAATGACCAAGGTAACAAGAAAAGAGAGCTTGATGGGGACAGTATAATGATCACGATAACAAGAAAGGCGAGACTGATGGGGATCGTTTAATGATCAAGATAACAAGAAAGGAGAGACTGATAGGGACAGTATAATGATCAAGATCACAAGAAAAGAGAGACTGGTGGGGACCGTATAATGATCAAGGTAACAAGAAAGGAGAGACTGATGGGGACCGTATAATGATCAAATAACAAGAAAGGAGAGACTGATGGGGACCGTATAATGATCAAGATAACAAGAAAGGAGAGACTGATATGGACCGTATAATGATCAAAATAACAAGAAAGGAGAGACTGATGGGGACCGTATAATGATCAAGATAACAAGAAAGGAGAGACTGATAGAGACAGTATAATGATCAAGATAACAAGAAAAGAGAGACTGATGGGGACCGTAAAATGATCAAGATAACAAGAAAGGAGAGACTGATGGGGACAGTATAATGATCAAGATAACAAGAAAGGAGAGACTGATGGGGACAGTATAATGATCAAGATAACAAGAAAAGAGGGACTGCTGGGGACCGTATAATGATCAAGATAACAAGAAAGGAGAGACTGATGGGGACCGTATAATAATCAAGGTAACAAGAAAGGAGAGACTGGCGGGGACCGTATAATGATCAAGGTAACAAGAAAGGAGAGACTGATGGGGACCGTATAATGATCAAATAACAAGAAAGGAGAAACTGATGGGGACCGTATAATGATCAAGATAACAAGAAAGGAGAGACTGATATGGACCGTAGAATGATCAAAATAACAAGAAAGGAGAGACTAATGGGGACTGTATAATGATCAAGATAACAAGAAAGGAGAGACTGATAGGGACAGTATAATGATTAAGATAACAAGAAAGGAGAGACTGATGGGGACAGTACAATGATCAAAATAACAAGAGAAAAGAGACTGATGGAGACCGTATAATGATCAAGATAACAAGAAAGGAGAGGCTGATGGGGACAGTATAATGATCAAGATAACAAGAAAAGAGAGACTGATGGGGACAGTATAATGATCAAAATAACAAGAAAGGAGAGAGTGATGGGGACCGTATTATGATCAAGATAACAAGATAGGAGAGACTGATAGGGACAGTATAGTCATCAAGTCAACAAGAAAGGAGAGACTGGTGGGGATTATATAATGATCAAGGTAAGAAGAAAGGAGGGACTGACGGGGACAGTATAGTAATCAGTATAACACGAAAGGAGAGACTGATGGGGACAGTATAATGATCAAGATAGAAGTGAATGAGAGACTTTACCGTATAATGATCAAGGTAACAAGACAAAATGATACAGACAACATTGTGACAACAAGGAAGAGAGTTATAAACCCGCACCATTCAGCACATGGATGATCGACCTCTATCAGAAAGCCAGCGTGGTTCCAGAGAATACCGAAGGACTGTTAACATTCTCTTTGCCATCAGGAACAACATATATGCACTTCATTTTTGTAGACCAAACAAAGGCATATATGACAATCAGTTGTGGTAGGTCATGCCAAAGTCTTACTGTCCCAGCATTTTCATTATCATAGTGCGCCAGTCCCACGATGACATGCTTGCTCGTCTACTTGGCAATGGCGAAGCTTTCAGCCATTTCCTAGTTACATACGAAGCCAAACAGGGTAGCATGCTCGCATTTACGCTTTTCAGCATGATGTCCTTAGTTATGCTGTCAAATGAATCCTGCAAAAAATAATTAACTGTCATCAATATCAAGTTTAGAAGAGAAAATGATATATTTTGCCTGCGATGACACAACGCCAATACCAAAGTAGAAGTTGCTTCAGTTCTTGACTTGAATCCGCAGATATCTGTTAAGCACTATTGACGCTACCACAGAAGCTCAGATGAAGCAGTTTCTTTACCACCTTTCAACTGCATGTGGCAACTTTGTAATGAACAGCACGAAAAAAGACAGATCTTGCACTAACCTGCTCTAAAGAAACCATACGCACAGCCAGTTATTGCAGTCGGAGGGGAGATTTTGACAGCTGTTGGCGTATATCATCAGTACACCTTCCAACTCTTTGAATATATTGACGAACAATATTCCCTATTGTCAATACAAGTTCTATTTTAGGTTGTTTATGGGATCTAGTCTGGAAGTTAAAGTACATTAAGCTGATTTATGTAGTAAACAAAGCAATTTCAATGACAGCTCTATGCATGCAAGTTATGATGAATTATGAACGTCATGCTAGAAGACTGGATAGTTTCCATTTGAGCTACAATATAAAAGATAAACTAGCAAGACAATGCCATAAAGTAGTGCGGTCTTGAGCTGGCATACAAAGCATTTACTATGTGCTAAAGACTCTCAGACTATATTGGATTACCATCTTGTACGAATGCCAGATCGTGTCTACTGGAGAGGTAATTTGACAGAGACCTAACAGAAGGCGAGGGCACGCAAGGCCTACCGAAACAACGCTTTAAAGACATACTAAAAGCCTCCTTAAAAACATGACATCAGCCAAGAATTCTTGGAAATGATAGCTCATGATCACACTACATGCGGATACAATGGTGATTTGGCCTAAAAAATGATCGATTAACAGAAGGCCAAAGCTAGGCGGACCCAGGTTTCGCTACCTATCATACAACCAGCCCACCTTTGCCCGATCTCCGGAAGTCTTAATATTGTTAATATTTTAAATTACAGCCGGATACATCATACGCAATTGACCGTGCCAACAAAGGTGCTCAGCAGCGATTGAGGGAAGTCATCGTAGTTTTCCCTAGTAGATATTTGCTAAAATGTTTTTTTTTTTATTCTGGTAGAAAAATTCTTACATCTTGTACTCTGCAGTCTAGATTGTAGGTTTCAATAAAGCAGTGCCATTGAAAGATATCTTGCAATCAGATAGCAACAATAAGGATGTAAAACGATGCATCCCTATCATATTGCTGTCCGTGACCATCGTCCAACGTGACGGACGAACAACTGACTTATTATCAATAACACCAACATACTACCAACAACAACTTCCACAAAACTATCCTTAAGAACAACCACGACCATCACCATGACATTCATAATAATAATAAATCTGAAGCTCTTTAAGTGTATTAAGTAGACCAAGTGTACGACAAGAAGAATTCTACCCACAAAAACGAATACTTAAAAATCTATATAAGATATCATCATTATCACTTCCATCACCATTACAAAATCATTAACCACAACGCTTAAGCTAGCTCCTCTTGTCACATTATAAACATCCCTCAACAATAACGATAATGAGTTCTATAAACAAGGTAGTAGCAAATAACAAGTAAGCCTCCTTGTTTACGGAAGACTGCATTCTCGCGGAAACGTGGCAATTGTTTTCATCAACTTTCCTTTCAAGAAAACCATAGCAGTTGTCCTTGTTAAAAATATATACTCTTATCAGTTTTAACTCCTGATGCAGATGCTTGCTGTTAGTTGTCTCACTTGACGGGATATTTTTATTTACACTGTTCGTTTGATAGAAAAACCTTCAGGAAGTGCGAGGTTGGAGCGCTCCACAAACCAGGTTTAAGAACCCTATTTGGTCCTTTTGCCGACTGACCGTTCTAAGGCGTTAACTTTTGGCTTTTCTGTTTGTGTGCAATATCTCGTCTGTATGTTTTGTCACTTTTAACATTAGTCGTTATGTCTTTGTCCAGAGGTACTTCAGATTTAAATATGTGAGGTAATTCTTAAAGGACCTTTTTATATTTTACTATTTGTTATTGCCCAGTAAAGGTCATATGCTTCACAAAAATGGCAGTTACGTATGAGACCTAACTTTCAATCGATCATCCTTTCTAATCTATAGCTCGTAATTTATTTATTTAAAGACAAGTACACGATCTTATGAGCAGTAAGAAGAAATTTCAAGATTGAATTTCAGTGGACTAGTAAAGACATGGTAGTCATTGACCGTAAACGTTTGGTTTGAATAAAGTAAAATTAAAACAATGAATATGCTTTTAAGAGTTATCTCTCAAAGTGAAATTTTCATCACAAAATTTTACAGCAGCCACGAGAACAGTCATTATTACCACCACCACTACGACCATCATCGCCAATAACCACAGTAACACCGCATTAGCTTGCACATGTTGTAATATCATTCATCACCATCACAACAATAGCGATTCAGTGAACTAATATAAATACAGTCGATATTAGAAACACTAGTGCACCGATTTCGTCATTATCAGATAATATTCCCTTGGCAATGATGCTATTACTGGTGTATCTTTCCGTAGTTTTCTTTAAACAATTATCTTGCCATCTGTTGACACAAAGCAGAAAAGATATTTCCTGGATGTCAGTCTGAAAAACACTTGTTAAGGATCCTGCGATTATTGTGAGATATTTTTTTTTTCATTTTTAGAAAAAGCAAACAAATAATACAGTTAAGACAGTAATTTCGAAACAGCAGTAGTTCCGAAACAACCACTTGATTTCTTTATATTTGCTCGCAAAGTACTCTAAATATTGGTTCTTTTCTATCGAATACGGTATACGGTAAGTTTTTCCGAGGATTTTCGACGCGTTTTGAAGTGAGAAAAAAACAACAACAGTCGATTGAAAATATCACCTGCGTAACAATTTAAGTCAACACCGTTTAACGAAACTGGGGGAAAAAACATAGTGGTCAGAAAGAACACAGTCCCAAGGTAAGCAATCACACTTATTCTTCGTTCACTTAATGCAAACTCTTCTGTTATGATTGTGAAAAGCAAAATATACCATGTTTTATATTTGTTTGTATGAGCAGCTATTTCGGAAAGCGTAGTTTGTCTACAAAATTACATGATTAGCTATGATTGGATGTGAGACTCCAGCAGTTTCCCTTCAGTAAATTTGACAGTCGATTTCATTCACTGAATGAAACACAAGCTTTTTCCTATTTCTATACAGAAAGGAAAAGTTTAGAATTTTTAATCTCTTTAATTTTAATTTGCTTTTGTTCCCACCTGTTCAGAATACTATTGTATGTTCATGTGGCTCCTATAACCAAATTAAACATGTGCCATGCAAAATAAGTTTTGTTTCACTTAAACAACATTTGAAAATACACAGAGACAGTCCTGCATAGTTGGGAAAGAAAACTTATAATAGACCCAGTGACATTTAGAATGTCTAAGTGTAATCATGGCTGTAAGAAAGTTTCAGAAATTATTATGCATGTTCAACACATCTTCTTAATCAAAATACATGTTTAAATATGTACACCGGCACAACAAACTGAAGGTCTGTTGTTATGACTGTCATGTATAGCTTTGCTGTATATCTGCATTGGATAAATATACTGTTGCTTACAATAAAATGGACCAGTCCACATTTTAATATCAATGAAAATGTGTATCCAATATTCATACACGTATATTATAGTGATTTCTCTATCAAAATCTAGTGAAATGATGTTCTTTGACACCATGTATGTGTTCATTTTTTCCAAGCATAACATATCACTTTAATTTGTCCATTATTATTAAGACAATCATTACTTAATAAATAAAATAGCATTTGTTTTATTTTTCTTCAGGTACATCAAGGAACTGTGCCAGCTAAGGGTACCAGTGGCCTGTCTTCTAGAGGGGCGTCTGTGACTTTGTCAGATATATCCATTTGGATACCAAACTCTGTCAAAAGGTTACCATCACTTCAAAATAAAACCTCCAAGAACTGATCCTCCAGCTAGATTACCTGTTGATAGCGAATATACTAACATTCATGATGAAAGTTTATTAGGTGTTGTCTGGATCCCATGACTATCCACATTTCACCCTAGTTTACATATTGTTAACCGATGAACAACATATTATTTTTCGTCAGATATTGCAGGTCTCCTATTTGGCTATGTTCCAAGAGAATTGGCATTTTGTTTTAGGAAGGTGTAAGCTGAAGGGGGAATAGTATATGCTGAAGTCTGTGGTGACTAGGTTCATACCCCTGGCTAGACCAACATGATATTGGTGGTGGGGTTAATCTGCCTTGTAATTACTTCATCAAGCCAGAAGCAAAGTCTATTGATCAAACACTTGCACAAGTTAACAAGACCGTTTTAGAAATGGAATCTGTATCAACTATTTCGATTGTATGCTTCTAAGAGACTTTACGTATGGTTGGGATACCATTTTTGAATTCTAAAGTTAAGTTTTAGACTGTACTTATTGCGAAAAAATAGTCTAAATGTTCTGTCTTTCCAACTCTATAAAAAGGGTGATAGTGGTCTCAGCTAAAAAAAAAGATACCGACGTCAGAGCAGATTGCTTGGATTGCTATAAAATAGTAAGGGGTTACATGGTTTTCCTAAGTTTAAAAATAACTCTATGCAGCGTGGCTCGAATAGGAAACACAAGTTCGCAATGACTAATAGCGATTTATTCTTGACTTTTCACACAGATCTTTGCATCAATAAAGGGCATTTTCAAGACTTTTTCAGGCGCCAGTGACTTATTTGGTTATTTTGAGGGGAAAAAAACACAAACTGTCTGATACCACCTTTAACTTTTAAAATCAAGAAATATTTACCCATTACTAGATTTTTACTTCATAATATCATCCCCTCATAGATATTAATCACCATAAAATCTGTACGGTGCATACTACCCATTGCTGTGCGCTTAAGAAGAAAAGTGACAGGTCTTTTGACAATTAAACATAAGTTTGAGAAAGTCCCCAACTTCCGTTGTATACTGCAGAGGGGGGAATATGCCGACATATAGACATGTTCCGGAACACATGCTCCTGTTTTGGAACTACTGTTTTTACTACAAGTAGAAAAAAGATTTAAACGGCCAAGATGGAAACACTTCCCAAATGTTTAATATGTGTAATTAAGAAGATACATTAGTGCTTTCAACCACATAAAGTTTTAATCAATCGCCGAAAACAACAATGAATTAACAGCAATTGTTTCGTTAGTGTTTCGGAACTACTGCCTTGACTGTATACTATACCATTATTTTCATGGCATTAAAAACTTCCTAATTGAATTGGCAATGCTGAGTGTGGAGACCGCATCGACTGTCTGTTCTAAATACATGTATTATGTTGTGTTTATGGTGCAATAGAGGAACTTTGTAACTGAAAAGAATTATTGACAATTTCGAGATGTCATAACAATGTCTTGATAGATCCTTCTTAAGCACGAGTTGTTCAAGTATGAGAAGGACATACTTTATGGAAGATTTTTCTAGAATTAAAGTAATCCATAGGGAGAGACCTACATTAAATACACCTCTAACTACACACAGCAACGCATTAGATTCGCGAAGAAGGAATGCATTCCTGATGACACGCATTTCTTCTGTCCCATTAAAAAACCATGAACAATTCATTATTATACTAGTAAATGTCTATAAGCTAAGTATGTTTATTACCAATAGCCGTTCTCAAATTATCCCTGTCTTTGTCACCCAAAGGCCATTTCTTGCAAGGTTTTACTTTTATATCGTGTAGTTTTGGCGAGCTGGTAACTAGACTTGAAACATTACCTGTACTTTGTAATTATCAGCTAAAACTTCTAAGCTTGTGTGGTTAGACTATCTGAATGCTATCAGTCTCTTTTGGTGGTTCATTCGCAATGGGCCGTGACCATGAGTGTGGTTGTCCACCGCAGAAACCGCCTGACATTGTTCTTAGAAATTTAAACTTCTACTTTTTTCGCAATCCTTATATTTTAGTGGCTGAATAAAACAATGGCAACGGCACAGTCAGGAATGTCGATTCTCAGTACATATCTGTCTTTAAAAGCTTTCGTGGTTCTGGATTCGAGACTGACTTGTAAATCATCCCCGCACCACGTTGTTTCAAGTCCCGGTGGGGGTTGTCTTGGGTGGTCCTCCACGAATAATTATTCGGACGTCGACAATGACCTTAAATGTATATACAAATAATTAAAATTAAAAAGAATAATATTGTCGGTATGTTGTTTTGTAGTGAATTAATAGGCTTTATTTAATCGTATCCTTTGTAAATTTTGTAAGACTCGTGCCGCAAAACTGTTCATGTTTCATGGAAGTGAAATGGCGTTCAAGCCAAAATATTACTAAGATGTACCTCATGCAAACTGAAAACAAATCATAAGCCGATAACATATTTACAATGCAATGAATGATAATATATAAATAGTGTTGTTTAATACCATTTACAAATATAATTGTCACGCCACAATAAACATACACAGTATGTAGAAATAAGAAGATGCATATGACAAATGTTTAAACAAGGCAAGTTAGTTCTTCCGTGCACCAACAAAGTTTTACTTAGCATTTAGCTAGCATACATGTGAATTACCCCCTCTTAATTCTTAATTCATGTTATATTACACTATTCTTGCGATAGCGCTTTAATGTATTGGTGTATTTCTTTAGGATTAATGGTTGACTTCAAAAGTTTGTGCTGCCTTTGAGTTGAAAGAATCAGACTGAAGCATCGCAACGCGTGTATGTGTTCTATTTTAGGTACATGTGTTTGCACCTAACAACGTAGTCTATCTCCGAAAAACACACGCAGTGTATATAATACTTCAGCCACCATCAGTACACTAATTAGCTCTACCGTAACGTAAAGCTTTGAAAGGAAAAATATGAAGTTCGGAGCGTACGGTTCTATTGTAATAATTATGTGTCATGTACACAGCCAGAATGTTACCATGTCGCTAATATAAACCCGAAAAAAACAACATCAATTAACCAAAAGTATTTAATGTGTTTTATAAAGACAGGCAATCACATAAATTGTTTACGAAGTACAAATCTACTAGCTGTGTAAATCCCAGAATGACATGGCGAAGGAGGATCAGTAGCATCATTGGTAAGTTGAAAGTAGTTCTAAACTTTTTTGAAGCCTGCATATAAGGAAGGTATTGCTTGGAATAACATCAGCAACAGCAGAAACGGATGATCCACCCCTACTATCACCAACAACAGAAGCAATAGAGTCAAAAACAACAGCCGCAGAGGCAACATCAGCGGCAACAACATTAGCTGCTGGAGCGGCAATTAAAACCACAGGAGAACTACTAATACGAAAGCAACAACAGCAGCAACATCCCCAAGAACATGTGTAGCCAAAGAAACTCATAAAACAACAACAACAGAGGATTGTCTGTGATTAATGAATACTATTATTTGCTTCAATATTACATAATAATTAAACGGAAGAACCCTACAGGATGTTAAGTATTTATAATAACAAGTTCAATGGAAGTTGCAAATTACTTTCTGATCCCTTAGAGAGATAGAATTCCGTTGTAGTCTCTTTCCTTAAATAATCGGCGCCAATCAAAGCGTCGGAGAGCTACAACTATATAAATAGTTGTGTTTTTGTTTTGTTTCATGAGTTGTGTTTGAGACGAGCTGTAATTCTTCTAAGTACATAGTTGGTTCATAGTTGGTTCGAGTCCCGGTGAAGGTAACAAGCTAATGCGGGCCTGGCGTGTCGGGGGTCTTCTGGCTGAGAAACAATGCCTTGGTGCTTCTACCCAAATATTTACTATTATTATTTAATTATAGTTGGACGTCCCTACTATAAACAATTGTGTCGATATGGTGTATTTCAAACAAAATGCAAATTAATTCCTAATCTTTGAAAACAAAAGTACATGCATCATTTAAGGTATATTGAAAAAAGTTTCTGTATTTTTATCTATACATACAAATTACACGTTTACTCTCTATCATTATATGTTTGTATATTTTATAAATACGTAGTTAACACGTTACTCTATCATTATATGTTTGTATATTTTATAAATACGTAGTTAACACGTTACTCTATCATTATATGTTTGTATATTTTATAAATACGTAGTTAACACGTTACTCTATCATTATATGTTTGTATATTTTATATAAACATAATTTTCAACGTTACTCTATTGTTATATGTTTGTACACACACACACACACACACACACGCACGCACGCACGCACGCACGCACGCACGCACACACTCACACACACACATATACATATACATATACATATATATATATAAAGTTTACACGTTGCTCTATCATTATATGTTTGTATATTTTATATGAACATAGTTTACATGTTACTCTATTGTTATATGTTTGTATATTTTAAATAGACGTAGTTTACACGTTACTCTATTATTATTTGTCTGTTTTTTTCTATATGAACGTAGTTTACACGTTACTTTATCATTATACGTCTGTATATTCTATATAAACGTAGTTGACATGTTACTCTATTATTATATGTTTGTATATTCAATATAAACGTAGTTTACACGTTACTTATTATATGTTTGTATATTCTATATACTCTATTGTTTACAACTAACGTACACACATGACGTATTTAACATCTGCGTAGTTCGAAAGTATACATTTTAGAACAAGAAAAGCCATAAATATTTAAAAGCGTAACGGTGCTTTTTATTCTTAAAAAAAGAATAAAATTTATTTCCATTATTCAATATGGTTTAACTTTTTTCCATTTTCAGTAAGATGCATACTTGACCTGGTGTGATAATATGTCTTTAATATTCCATTGTTTTGTAAAGCATATATGCAGTCCTTATACTGAACTAATCTTCACGTATCTCTTATTTCATGCCTCCGCGTGATATTTATTTATCAAGTAATTCGATTAACCTTAATAAATATTTATCTTGCTTATTTGTACTTAAGAATTAAACCATTTAAGATCCGTTTTTATTGTCTTTTATACTGTAATGTTTGCATTTTAACCCTATTTAAACAAATGCACGCTGTTAAAATACCCGATATCCATACCTTTATTGTCTCTTGCTGACATTATTTGAATACACACGAGAATCAAGCATATCAATATAATTGTAAAACCATTCTACCTATCGTGAAACAATGTAACAAAACAATAAATGACCGAAACAAATAAAAGCAATACGTATATAGCACAGAAGACTAGACTCTACAATAGCCTTTGATTCCTTTTTGCACCAGACTTTAAACACAGATGTTGGCTGGTTAAGGTAAATTAATATCGTCGTTTTCTTAAAAGTGGTATACTATAATTTGGACCATTATTTTATCTCCCATGCAACCTAAAAAAAGTTATTGTTACTTGAAAAGATCCCGTGATATGCCGTTTTTTAGTGCCCTACATCCACGTGAGAAGTGAAGCATAACACCCATTTGGCATTACAAAAAGGTATTTTCTATCCGAGCCACGGTGCACAGTTAGCATTTTTTATACTTCAAAGATAACGTTACATGTTGGTCTGAGTTCTAACGTCGACATCTATTTTTAGCCGTAATATCCATCTTGCCTATTTATAGACTTGGATATAATGGACATCTATAGCGATATATGTCCACGAATTGTTCTGGTTACCAATGCAGATAATGTTCTAAATCGACGTTTTTAAACTAAAGTATCTTAAGCTTTTTTTAAACTATAAAAACAAAAACACGTGGTCACTTACTTTTGAAATCACGTTTCATGATCATCCGGGTAATCAGCTTTGACATCGATTTCTATTTTTAGCTGAAATCCCCATTGTGATTATTCGTAAAAAATAGAATATTATTCGTATGGAAATAATGGACACTAAAACCGACATATTTCACGATGTTTACTGTTTAATAATTTTGATAAAGTTATAAACAGCGTTTACTTAATAAAGTTATAAGTTTATACAGCAATTATGCACGAAACAGAAGTAAGTTATTGGTACATGTATTATATATAGGCAAACTGTCGGATATCACCTATAAGCGCCCCTTTCTAATGCTGTTTTAAAAGTGGCGCCCAGTTAACGTTCCTAATATGAGCTTTTTAAGGTTAATTTATTTTAAATGAGTTTTTTTTTTCAGTTTTCGTCTTTACTTAATTGAATTCCAATTAAAAGGGATTTTCAGTTCACGTTCCTATTGGTTTATAAATGAGAATTAAGTTTGGCTTATTAAGGTGAACCTTAACAATACATCCAATATTCTTTAAGTTCATAATCTCTTTATGTTAAGATGTCGCAGTGGAGTCAAGTAACATGTCAATACTGTTTATTATGTAAGCAGTTATGATATACATGTATATATATACAAAGATGGCCCGAGGTACAAACTCAACTGGGTAAAGACTTTAAACATAGTAATAATAGTTTACCTCCTTGACGCTTGGGATTGAGGAGTAAGCATTACAGACAGGTCCGTTTGTGTCAGGGTCGTGTGACCGACCGGGTTCAGTCCCAGGTGTACTTCATAGGTAAACCTGCTTGTAAGAGGTGTTGGCAGTATCCAGATAAATAGTCAACTGTACGGGTCGTTACTGGACTACTAGTCGTCAATCAGTGCTTTACGTTTGTTTTGTTTATTTGTTTATTAGGTTTATCGTCCCACCAACAATATTTCAGTTATCTGGAGACGGTATCCACTTGAAGCAGATATAGTGCTGCCTTCACTGTGTATAGCATGCCGTGAACACCTGGCATGATACCACAACCCAGTCACATTATCGTGACACCGGGCCAACCAGTCGTGGAACAACCATTATATTTGCTTGAGCGTTAGCAAGGGAGCTATACCACTACCATTTTTAACGACTTCGGTTTGTCGCGGCCCGGGATCGAACCCGGGGCCTCCAGTACCTGTGCTTTACGTTCTAGCTAGTGTAACTTAAAATAAGCGTTTCGTCGCTATACCAGTGGCAGATAGTTCTAGCGGGCTGTTTTCTCATAAAACTATCAGCACGGTGCCAGAAGTCGTGGCTATTGGATACGAAGGAGCAGACTGTTACAACTAACTGACTTTGCCCACATACTCGCTAGTAGACAGCGAGAGCGTGGGTATCACAGCCATTTCTATCTATTCCTCATCTTTAACTCTGCATGGTCTAATTCCCGCGTGTCATTATTATCAATACACTGGCCGGATGGTTACCAGAATTCATCTCGGATTATTTTATGAACACCTCGTCTGGGAAATCGTCTTTGAGAAATAAAGGTGATTAATTACGGATGTAGATTCTTTTCTTGACGTGACTTAACGGTTTTCAGTGACTGTCAGTTACGAGTTGAGGTACAGTCTAGAGATTCCTGTCGTTTTGGGATTATTATTAAAACCTTTGCGAGAGGAAGAATGACATGGTGTTTGGCGTAATAACAGCGAAATGGATAAATTCTTCGTTTTGATTAGCTCCATCAATGTAAATCGATAGAGTGAAACGAAATTTGTTGGAATAGCGTTATTAAAAGTAAGTATGCAGTCAAAAGATTTTTAAATTATAGAAAAATAATATATTTTATATAAGGAAAAATAATTTTAATATCAATCATTTATGCTATGAATAAAATGACCATTTTGCAGTATCTAGTTCCTACCTTAGTGGGGTGTAAAGCTAGAAATAATTAAACTTTCGAAGACCTCTGGTGAATATCTAACTATATTTGCACACTTAATTCTAGGTATATATTACGATGCATTTTATATGGTTACCACTGCAAAAAAGGTTGTGCTGGGCTCATCAACCAAGAAGCCCTTTTGTTCATGGTTTGATCGTGTACAATTTTTTTAACTTTCAATCAAAGATCCTGTTTAAAGCAAAACACATTTAAAATGCAAAACTAGACAACCAATAAATAAACAATGTTCACTAACGTTGAGCCGGAGTCTGGAGTCTTGATCAAGACACTGATGAAGTTTGTTTTTTAACTGACCAATAATTTCCTGACAATAAATCCAAGATGCCGTTTTACCCAAAGTCGAAATGTTTTTCTGTTTTAGATTTGGAGGAAGTCGCATTATTGTTGTTGTGAGTATGCCTGTATTTACCCCGTATGAATTTATTTAAGCGCATTGCAATTAAGCGACTAAGATTATATAGTTTTTAAATGACACCATGATTGTGGTTAATAACACTTGAAGTTTTGGTACGAAAATATTCCCAACCACCTTTGTCAAATTGAAAGAAAAAACAAAAAACACCACTCTGTCAATCAAATTTGAAGAAAAAAAAAATGACAACAGACTCAGATATAATGGGTTTACTTCTTGGAATGAAAACATCAGCTATTTACAGTAGTCGCAGTTTCTAGATAAATAGTAAACAGTCATTTGGTGTTTATTGAAAATTAAAACAAGTACATGTACATACTGGGTTATAGGTTAAAAAATTGGGGTTCCGATTGGCGCCCATGGCCGAGAGGTATAGGTCACGAACTTATAACCTTGTCGTCTCACACCGCTTAGGTTCAAGTCCAAATAATGCCAGGGGTGGGGATTCCAGCCAGCGGGTTTCGAGTCGGTTATCTACCCAAAAATATTTAGTTAAATGTCCAAAAATTGTAATTTTATTGCGTTTTATCGTGTGAAAGAACCCACACGGTTCAATAATCTGCTTTACGCATGGTTCTTCCTTTTTATGACATATTCTTATTTTGTGCCGCACACGAGTAAGCCAGAGTGAAATAACATAAGTAGGGAAATATTCAAAGACCCTATTAAAATAATACACAGCTGCTCGTAGATGAATATAACTAAACCGACGTTTTACAATTAGCTAGATAAAAAAAAAAGTATGTTACTTCCTTTCAAATGATTAAATCACTTTTTTCACTTATAAAAAAATTACTAAGAAGATTGCCTCGCTTAAGACAATGATTAATACCAGTCGCACTTTCCAGGAACTATTGGAGTCTTGAGTGTGGTACACAACTGCCGTATGTATGATATAATAACTTTGTGGTCTCTTCTTAGTGTCACTACAGTCATTATTGGGTTTTTTGCTGTCGTTTTAAGCTTGATTAATGTTCTCTGTTTCGTGACGAGTGGAGATAAGATATTGTTCGCGCTAAGACGTTCCATTTGATGAACTTACCAGGAAACGAAGTAGTTTGTTGTTGTTGTTGTTGTGTTGTTGTTTACATGTGGTGGTCTCTAGTCACTTTATAACAGGAAATAAGCACTCTATAAGGAAACAAAATGAAATGGTTTACTTGGAAGGTCATACCATGCTGATACCTACTTGCTGATGTAATAGATTTGTGCAGGAATCGTCATGAAACGTCAAAACATTGCTGCCACTGGGTGGGTTAAAATAGTCGCCGGATTAGACAAATTAATATCCTTAGAAAGAAATAAAAGAGCATACAATGATTGTCCCTCCGACAAAATTTCGCAACGGTTTATGGCACTGTGCTGATATTCCCACTAGAAAACAACTCACTTGTAGTGTCGATGGTCAAATATTTGTGGCTACAGTTATATTTTTATCAACATTATTGCAATTAGGTATAATGTTTGAAAAATCGCCATCCCACTCTACCCACACACCCCCTTCAACACATGTATCGTTAGAACGCAGCCGAATACTGGAGGAATACAAGAATTTTAACTATAAGTTTTGTTATAAACTCTAATTAAACCTGCCACCTTTTTACGTCCGATTTTATCTTTCGAGACTAAAAATTTTGTTGTGATATATATATATATATATATATGTATTCAAAACGTTTATCGTTTTGTCCTAAAACGTATAACGAGATTGGTAAAAGATGTATTAAACCTTCTTTATATACAAGATCTGTTTACAATTTAAATGCACTCTTATCGTCTGAAAGTAAATCAACATTATACAATTTGTAACGTTTGGTAAAACACGCATTTGAGAGTTGAAACAACTATATTAACAATATAACATTACCCTGAAACAACTATATTAACAATATAACATTACCCTAAATTAGTAAATTTATTTTAAAAATACTCTCCTGTAATGTCTGCTGCAATGGCATGTTTCCTATGACCATGTACAACAACATTGTTTTCATTTTGTAATTAACTTATATGACGATCTACATTATTGTATAAGTCTTAATAAAATATGTTTTATTCCGATTTGAAATAGGCAATATAGGTGGATATGTCTCCTGTAAATTACATCTAACTAAATGATGTATTTTACCGTAAACATATCCTGCTAAACAAGATATTCCAAAGACAAGGTAATCAGCTATTTATATTCAGCCGACACTCATTATATTGCATCCCTAAGGGTCGTGGAAATTGGGTACATTGGTGAAATGGAAATTGTCTCCCTTGTTAGTTAATATCCGAGGTATTCCAAATAGTAGGTAGGTCCTCGTAGTTGAAATTCTTGGCCTTTATCGCTTGTTCTTTTGTAGATAGTGCAATAACAACCAGTGAATTTCTTACTTTTGCGTAAACATAAGCTTAAATTAATTTAAATACTTATAGAGATGTTATTTAAAAAAGAAAATGGACATGTTTATTGATGATGGTTAACCTGCGTATCATAAGAAAACCTACTAAACAGTGGTTAGATTATGTTACATGCATTAGATAAAACATGATTATTTTTAATTAGCAAAATAAAGAAGTTACATTTGCAATTTTGAATAATGTCTCAAAAATCTGTTGTAAAATCGCAAAGTCTCGTGAATGTCAACACTGCACTGATATCGTTCAATACTTACTTTGTATGAAATCTTTGATTTTAAGAATATGGTATCTGACACTCCTCCTGTATCAGATACGCGTACTGCAGCATACAATATTCTGTGGGTATCTGTTATTGGTTTCTGGCATTCTGGCATCGGGCACACGATTTTTTTTAAAGACTGTTCTGCTTAAGTAAATCATGAAATAAATCGATTTGCTATTCCATTAAATATAGATTTTAACAACCTTATCTTTTACGACAGCATTTCGAATTTCTTTTACACAACGCTGTTTACTAAAAATAACACGGATAATAAAGTGACTGTATCGATGCTTCGTTAGTGTTTGAATGGTACAAAATTAGTGGTCTCGTTCTCAAAATAATTAACTAAGCATTAACTAAGATATGTAGACAGATATATTTTCTACTTTGCTAAAATCATGTCTGTGGTGATACAGAACATTTCCACACAAATCTTAAGACATCAACAAGCCTATAAACATTGCAAGTTAACCATTATTTGTTTGCATTTCTATGATTTCATTTTTCCAGCTCAAAATGTCATGTCTCACCATTAGGAAAAGTCGATGAATACGAACATTAAAGGTGGTGTCCGACATAATCTGTGTTACAACATCATAACCCTGTTCCGCAACATGTTCACAATTGCTGCACAAACGGTCATTTAAATGTATGTAAAGGCTGTTTATAACATTATATCAATTGATAGACAGTACAAATCGTGAAATATATCGCTTTTAATGTCTATTTCATGTATATCCAAATCTATAAATAAGCATGAAGTGGATTCAAGCTAAAAATATATATCGACATCAGAGCTGAATAATCTGATGATTATTTAATGTAATCTCAAAAATAAGTGGTCACGTGGGTTTTTAGTTAAAATTAGCTAACACTGCAGCGTGGCTCGGAAAGGAAATATGTTTTGTAATGGCAAGTGGTGTGTTACGCTTTATTCATCACATCAATGGTAAGGGATGGAATTTGCCGGCATTTTTGCCAATACTGTGCCGCAACATTTCTATCATTATAGCACATAGGAACTAATGAGGTACCCAGAGACCTCGCTGGTTCATTATACTGACACCGACGAGTCAGGCGTAATCCTGTCCCCTTAGCCCCGAGCGTTAGGAGGGAAGCAACTACTACCAACTTTAAAGTCTTTGGTTGACCCGGCCGGGGTTTGAACCCGCTACCTCACGGTCCGCAAGCCGATCCCATAGATGTAGAGCACCAATAAATAACGTCTCAACTATACATTATTTAGATGCATTGAAAAAAATAAATGGACAAACTGTCGGACACGACTTTTAAGTCGCCAACAAGCATTCTTTTATGTACATTGAATAGGTAAATAATAAAAGGTCTTATCAAAATTTTCACAGATATTTAAATTTTATCTACCAGTAGACAAAGGCGAACAAGGTAAATGTAAATGTGACAAAAAACACAGAGACGAGACATAACACACAAAAAGAAAAACCATCAGTTACCGCCTTGGAAAAGTCAGTCGGCAAAAGGGCCAACTGGGGTGCTTAAACCTGGTTTATGGAGCGCTCCAACCTCGCACTTCCTGAAGGTTTTTCTATCAAACAAACAGTGTAAATAAAAATATCCCGTCAAAGTGAAACAACTAACAGTAAGCACCTGCATCGGGAGTTAAAACAGATATAATGAACTTATGTACATACATAATAACTAGTAATAAAACAACATATGTACAGTATGTACAGTAGATAAAGCCTCGACAACCAACAAATTCCAAATGAGAGAGTAGTTTCAAATAAAATAAAGCAGTACAAGCGCTGATATACTATAAGAACAATATAATGACGTCATAAATGTTATGACGCCATATGTTAAAAGTGTCAAAAGTGAAATATAAAAAATACGGAAGAAATAATAGAATTTAAGAAAATCAACAAAATAAAACGTAGTATTGTTAAGAGTAAATACGTTTAAAAAACATATCATAAACACCGAGGATTTATCCGCAGTTGACAGACTTCCAAACTCAATAAATATGTTCAGTGGTCAGCATACCTGCGAAGGTAAAATGTTATGCCAAACTTAGCATTTAACTTAAAGCTAATTAATGCTAATTAATAATATTTGATGTAAGAAATAATGTTTTATTAATACGATTGCGATGAAAAATTTATTTCAAAAAAGAGAAGTGTATTAGGAAGAGTATGTCAGAATAAATCAAGCAAAGTGTATCTTACTGATACGAGCACTGCGACAGACTTTTCAAACCGTCTTAGGCTTAAGTCCTAGTCACCAGTTAAGAATAACGTAAATAGGGGACCTGATTTAAAATGTTTTATTTATAAACAACTTTTAAATACCCAAACATTGAAACTATTATCAGCGGGAAATACTAAACACTTACAACCACGTTTACATTAGACAATTGGCTCCATTGTCTATCATTGTATTGTGTTTACCTGTTACAGTTGAAACATTGCCAAGCATTGCCAGATACCATTCGCCAGAAACGAATTTCATTCACTTATTTCCCCATGAATTCCACGCGGTAATGAGAATGAAAAATATAATTCAAGGATAAATCTTTGCACTTTTCAAGTAACAGAAACGGAACACATTTCAACAGAAAGGTAATAAAATAAATAGTCTACACAGCTCGGTTAATACCGTAATTTGTCATTAATTATTCACGGATAACTCCGTAATCTTGACTTGGTTTGTTTCAGAATTGGTTTCATTCTCTTACACTTTGGATTTATTACATTAACCTGTGTCATATGCGCAGGCTTTTTTAGGCCACGTGACCCGTGAGGGGGGGGGGGGGGGGGGGGACGGACGGACGGACAGACAGACAGTGGTGCAGAGAAGCAGACAGAGACAGACAGACATACAAACATACAGACAGAGACAGACAGTGGTACAGAGAAGCAGACAGAGACAGGCAGACATACAGACAGAGACAGACAGAGACAGAAAGAGACAGACAGAGACAGACAGACAGTGGTACAGAGAAGCAGACAGAGGCAGACAGACATACAGACAGAGACAGACAGACGGACGGACAGACAGACAGACAGACAGAGACAGACAGACAGACAGACACAGACAGACACAGACAGACAGACAGACATAGGTATTGTATATCAATTACCATTACCATCCAGGTTTTTATACGATCGTGGACCGAAAGGACCGACGATGGCTATTTCTGAAAGTAAAATAACCGCAGTGATCCGAATGTCGGGGTATATGGGAGAGTTACTCTGCGTAGGAGGCTTTGAATAAATTCGTATTCCGTCATTATCAATGTAAGAAAATCAAGGAAAAAGAAAAAGAGAAAAATGTATAGACATACACACAATAGCATAAAGCATGCATCACAGACAGGAAGCCAAAGCAAAGGCCTCACAAAAATTCCGATACATAGTATCAAATTAGGCACTCGAAAAGGGCAGAAGATTTGACAGGTAACATTGGAGATACCGTTAGATTGCTTCACTGATTTTAATCTTAAGTTATCACAAATAATCTGATCAACTTACGCGAATCCTTTGTGAATGCCAGAGCGTCAACAAGGACACCCATTTTTATAGTACTTTAGATACTCTATCTTTAAAAAAAAAAAAAAAAAAAAAAAAAAAAAAAAAAAAAAACAGTAGCAAAATATGTCTATAAAATAGAATATCTGAAGACACTTTTCTAAACTCGCTTAAATTTTAAAGCATCAGTACGGGTTTTCTCGACCCGTGTTTTTTTTTTTTTACTTCAACAGAATGTTTATACGGGCAAGCAAATTTATTAGCTTACAGTAACATGTCTTATGTTTTATTCAAATGCCAGAATCAGAATAAGGCTTCCATGGCATCCTTTCATTACTAGCCGAAATACTTTAATGGTAAAGCAGCTTAAAGGGAGCATAAGACAGTGTCGATCAATTCCCCACCTCCCCAAATAGCCAAAGAAGTCATTCTAACCTGAAAGGGTCCCACTGAATGCTGTTCATTGATGCCTATATATGTGTAAACAAGCAAGCATAAATTCCCACTGGTCATTGCAAACAGGTATTTCTTATCTGAGCCACGCCGCAGAGATGGCTATTTTTAAAGTGAGAAAATCACGTGACAAATTACTTTTGAGATCGCGTTTTATTGTGATTTGTACTGTCTTACAATATAGTAAGTGTTCACAATCGGTTTTACAAGGACTTAAGTATAAATTTATGCAGGAAGTATGCCCAAAGTCCCCAAAGCATTGGTAAGATTTTGATAATGTAATTGATAGAAAACTTTCGGATACCCCTTTAACGTGAAAATCGCAGATATGTTCCTGTCGTGTTGATGTTATTTTGCCATTTTGATTGCGAATGACTTTTTCATAATCATGTTTTCTTGTTATAAATAAATACGGACCTTTCTTGCACGCACACGCGCTCGCGTTGCATCTGCGCAAACATCCATATACCACACGCACTCACACATGCACCACTATCGGGGAATAAAATATATAAATTACCATTAACGGTATACGTCATAGCATCCTTGCTCATCAAGAACATTCCGCACCGATACAAATGCAGTATAAACATAAGGGTTTTTAGAACGAGCGCTTTTTCATAGCACATCAATTTAATTGCATGCGAGAGAGTATATGCCTCAACTTTCATGATATAATGTGAAATATCTGTCGAAATGCTTTGCAGTCTATTGTGGGTTTGTCATATGTGAACTGTTACACGGTATGGGACAATTCCCAAAGCGGTAGACCAGGGGCGGATCCAGAAAGTTTTGGTGGTGTAGTATCAATCAAGATCCATTCAACTTTATCGATGTAAATACTATATATATATATATATATATATATATATATATATATATATATATATATATATATATATATAGATATATATAAGTGTTTTCACAGCTCTACTCTGTTACCTGCAAGGTGAGGTGGCATCACTTCACCCCCACCCCCACCCCTCCCTCCTGGATCCAGCGGTAGACTATAATTCCTCGTGATGCGCTCTTTTTGATGTAGTACTTGTGCCGTAGATACTATACAGTACGCACCTACGATATGAGAAGACATTTTTTTTGTTAACGAAAACAAGATTTTCGCTAGTAAGTTCTTAGAATGCTACTAGTTAGTGTGTTTTAAAAGCATCAGATTCCTCAAAGCGAGAACATAGCGAGATACTTTTCCGTTAGAATTATTTGTTTTGTGGCATGTTTTTTTTTTTTTTTTTTTTTTTTTTTTTTTGTAAAGTAAAACGGCCTGTATTGCCCGCTGCTCTCTTGAAATAATAAATATGGAAGTTGATAAGAATATTATAGAGTTTTGTTTGGCTTTATTTAAGCCAATTAGTGTGCTGTTTCTGATAGACGTCTACACACAAGTGCATTGTGCAATCCCACATGGGCAGGGCCATGTTTTATGGAAATATATTTAAGTTAACAATTTTGCAATGTTTTAAAGTGTGTGTGTGTGCGCGCGCGCGCGTGCGTGCGTGCGTGCGTGTGTGTGTGTGTGTGTGTGTGAAAGAGAGAGAGAGAGAGAGAGAGCGAGAGAGAGAGAGAGAGAGAGAAAGAGAGATGTTTGGGGAGGTAGAGACAGAGAGTAAGTTAAGTGAAAGTAAGAAAGGTGTGACTTGGTTTAGTCATGAGGTAACATTAACCTTTTGTTGTCAAAGACCAAAGAAGCGATGCATTGTGTGTTTCTGCATCTGTGTTTATCTGTATTGAAAGTTGCCCTCAAGCTCAACATATTAAGTCGTCGAAAATGACGACCCTTATTAGCGTCGCTCTTGAGAGCTTAGCCTCTTATGGAATGCATTTTTATGGGTACGATATTGTAGCAATCAATAACACGATGTCGTTGGTGCTCTGTGATGCCCTTTTCAGAGAAAAGAACCGAGTGTTCCGGCTGTATAACAGTGTAGCTTGCAACAATAAATCTTAGCTTGCAATTATAAAAAAATGAAGCAGGCATTAATTCACAGTCGTTTGGCGAGGTCTTAACAAAAGAAACAAAGTATGCCGATGTAGGCAGTGCAGCTTGTAATTTCAGATGTAGCAGATAACAAGAAGGAAATACAAAGTTGCAGATAGTTAAAAATATATTGATGTAATGAATCGACAGTTAAATAAGAGTATGTAGAGGATAGCCATCTTCTTGCTTACAGAACATGATGTCTACGCCTTGGATGTCTTACGTCCGTGCTCTTTCTTGTTCTTGCTGGCGCCGCTCAAGAGAGCAGTACCTCTTATGGAATGCATTTCTTATGGGGAAGATAGCGTAGCGGTCAATAACACGATGTCGGAGGTGTTCTGTGAGACAATTTTTCAAAGAAAAGAACCAAGAGTTCCGTTTTTTAACAGGGTAGCTAGCAACAATAAAATGTGGCTTGCAATTATAAAAAGTAGCAAAAAACGTAGATGTTTAACGAAGCTCTGTTTAACAAACCGAGTATACCAATGTTAGAAACGAGTGTGTAAATACAGATGTTACAGAGAACAAGGAAAACAAACAAAGTAGCAAAAGTACTTCCCATTTGAGTTATGGTTCGTTACTGTCAAATGTTTATGCATTTAATCAACTGTACAAGAGATTATTTAGTTTCCAGGATAGTCATCTTCTTGATTAAAGCGCATGCTCTCTTGGATGTCTCCCATCCTAACTCTTTCTTGTTCTTGTATTTACAATTTGTTTTGGAAATGATTATGGGGTGAAGTCATAGCTTTGAGAAGCGATATTATTTTAACGGTGATGTTTATGCTATTTCAGCAGTAAAATGGCCAAATTGTTAAGTATATATTATGGTGTTTTGTTTCTTTTGCTTGTCAAACAACCACTTAAGCTAAAATAATAAACGTAAGACCTGTGAAAAAAATCACAAATAAAACCTTACTGATGGCAATTGTTGATTTTATTTTTATATTACATGACTGCACTAATTCGTATGAAAGGGCAGACTGCAATAATTATCACAGACTTATACAGAAACATTTCTTCGTCATTCAAGTTAGGGTTTAAACTGTGTTCATGTACTCTTATGGTTGCTATGTATATAGTGCCTGCGCCACTTAAAAGAGAAATGGTCTTACAATTAGCGATTGTTATACAAGCTAATACCTATGCATATTGTACTTTAGTAGTGCTTTTTCCGTACGTTTTGAATTTCCAGACACTCATGTGACCTCGGTGACCTCGATCAAACACACTTGGAACTGCGGTCAAACGGTGATAACGTAGAATGTGCTAAATATGAATTTACAGATAGATACCTAGTTCAATTGGTTTCCGACTGAAATTGCTGTGCTATGAATAACAGAGAGATATATTTTAGATGGTTTAACATATGTCTACATTTAACGACCAGTAAGAACGACTTATATGCTCCCTGAAGTACATACTTGGATCAATACATATAAAGTAAGTGAACACATACTCGAAACAATATCGGTACAAATTAACATTGTAATGACCAAAAATGACCGACACAAACAGGCATAGACCAGCAATTCGGGGAAATTTCTTAAGTTTTAAAGTGAAAACTATCGTGTATGAAGAATATTTTATGGATGGTGATTTGGATGATGATTTATTTTTAAAAAAACAGGACCTGTATATATACTAAGGTATTGATAAGGAAAGGGTTGGTTCGAGGTATAAGATTGTCGAGGCTCATATATGCAACTGCGTTGCGGAAACATTTTCTTTTGTTGATTGCTTTGTTTACATTTTATTTTTACATTATTTCCCGGCGACTTTGATGCTCTGCATCAACTTTTTCTTGTAGTATTTATTAAATCGTCATCAACGAGGTAGACAATAATGGGAGGAAATTAATTAAATACGTACATATTAAACATTTCTGCCGCACATGTTTCGTGTTTGCTAATTAAGAATTATGTCTTTTCCATATAATAATTATACCATTGTTACGCTGGCGGAGTTTCCGAGCAAACAAAGAAATTGTACAATGCTATAACTGTTTTGCGGCATAAGGCAGCTTCAAGCTCACAGAACAACAATGTTATTAGCACACAAACTGAAAAAATGAAACACGGTAATAGCATTTGGTTTTGTTGACAGTTATTTTCGTTGATTTAAGAATATGTGTCTTCACGAACTTATTCCGCGAACATATTAGTTAAAACTATGATGATTTTTTGCATTTTTCAAAACAGTTTTTCTCGAAAATGATCCCTTTCGTACATGTTTAAATAAATGTACAGTTACTGTTTTAAAAAAGTATATTCTTTTCTTATTTTCCTTTTAAGACTAAGTCCGTCCAAACGCATACATTGAGACGCTTGATCCACAGAACTTGGATTTGAGTTCGCCGAGTGAAACTCTCACGTAGGGCGATATTCCCAGTGACCTGCGTTGCGTCCGTGGTTCTACCCTGATATTTATCTAGGGTCTACGTTCATTAGAAGTATGTGGTCATTTAAACAATGGCGTTGTGGTGGATTTAAGAAACCAAAGCAAAACTATCTCCTAAGCTATTATACAACTTTTAGAGAAGTATGACTACACAATGTTTTCCTACTCAAAAATGCCCAACCAGATTTAGTCTGTTATAATGGCGGTAAAAGCCAATGGCCATATACCTGTTTGTGCAGACTCCCATTCTTTTTTTCTGTAGTGCAATCTACTTATATAGCAACAGTGTACACTTTGTTAGAATCCGACGCTGCCATTAAGTTTGTGGTCGTCACGGTTACCCTTATTGTGTCCCTGCATCTAAACAGACGAGGAAAAGGCAAAATATTTTGGGACGTTATGATAAGATACAAACTGTACAAAAAACCAGAATCCGCACAAAATGCACGAATAGAAAATCAGGCATCTCTTACCTTTCTAAATAATTTTAAAAATATGACGGTTTCTCTTTTCAGGCAGGCTTAAAACAGATCACAGCATACATCGTTTCCTCCTTAACTGCCAGCACATTCAACCTGAGAAGATATGTTCCGTACCAATCGTCTTGCTAATTAAATTACCGTGCTGCAGACAATTAACACGAAAAGCGCGGCGTATTAGATCTATTAGAGCTGCCAGAACAACTAAACACTTCAAAAATGAGTGTCTGCTCAGGTAGGTGGCAAGACAGTTTTTACCAGTCATGTCATAATGATGTTCTAATAATAAAACTATTTTGTACGTTCAGTGGCGGATTGAACCTAACTGGGAACGTGTTTGTTTTCTTCCAGTGATGGAAATGCGGAACGACTGTGTAAAGCGACATCGCTTTTGAATTCTGGAATGTCTTTGTGCTTGATGACGTGCATCTGATCCTTAGTTATACTGTTTGTGTCTAGTTTATTAAATTGAATTTATATAAATAATACATTTGTTGTCTGAAATTTTAGGGGTGCGCACAAAGTTCGCATCCGTTAAATTCGCCACTGGCGTGTGCTCAATAGTGAGATCAAGAGTCCATCTATTTTTTGTTGTTATGTTTTTGTTTTTGTTTTTGATACATGGCGATAATCAGCACATATCACCAGCCGTGCTATCTATGTGGTATGTACGACTTTTAATGTTTGAGGTCAAAGGTGGACCCGGTTGAAAAATCTGCCAAGGATGTAGAAAGGCTACCCTGTACTGACATTAACGACGGCTCACAAGACGATTGTCTAGGCTGATTAGCAATTTTAAGCAGTTTCATGCTTCTATCCCCACCAGATGCACGCAATATTTTAATACACATCTTTGAAGAAAGAGTTAGGAAGGGTCACGTTCACCTAAACAAGCATACATTTCTATTTTTATAAACACGAATAAGACTACACAGCGAATAACAAGGTAATTTAGTGTTACATCAAACGTATTATTATTATTAGTGTTATTATTATTATTATTATTATTATTATTATTATTATTATTATTATTATTACTATTATTATTATTATAATTATTACTACAATTATTATTATTATTGGCGGCGGTGGTGGTGGTGTTTAATGCAGCTTTGTTATTTATTTATGCATCATTTATTATATAAATCTAGAGGACAGTTTTGTGTATATTAGATTGATAATAGGAAACTAACAACTTAAAGTACGACATATAACGTTTATTTAATATCTGATTTTAATAAATGTATTCATTTTAATAAATATTTTCAGCGACGGCGGCGGCCTCCGCTCGACCACCGGGTTGCCGTCGTGGATCCCGGAACTCTAACACCAGGGCCAGCAGTAGCGAGCCACAGTTCTTCATCGAACGGTCTGGTCACAGAAACATCGACAACAGGTGGGTCCCTGAGCAAAATATGTACAGTTTTTATACTTCAGTGCGGGTGTTCTTTTTGTTATTGTTTATTTTTTTTTTGTGGTAGATTTATGTATATTGGGTTTATCGTCCCACCAACAGTATTTCAATTATCTGGAGACGGTATCTTCCTGGTAGGAGTGGGATGTTGTCGTCCGGTTTGCACTGGAAGCATATATAGTACTGTCTTAATACAGTGACTAGCATGTCACGAACACCTGGTATGATTCCACGTACAGTCGCATTTTCCTGACACAGAGCCCACCAGTCATTGAAAACACTTATATTTGCTAATATTAAGCAAGAGAATAATACCACCACCACTTAAGGTTCTGGACCTGTAACTAACTTCGGTAAACATCGGCACTCGGTATAATCCGGTTTTATTTGAACAGCATTCGTCGTAAAGTTACGTATTTGCTATTTTTAGCAGTTTTTCACCACGTGATATGGATTTTCCATGACGTCATTGGGTTACCCATTTCTCAAAAATGAGGGAACCGGGAGCTCGACAGCATGATCGTCGAGGGCGATATTGTAAAAATAGTGGTTTACCGACAACAAAGTCATGTAAAGTTGAAGTGGATCATAACTAATGTGTGGGTTTCCTGTGTACAGGTGAAAAATGCACTGTTTCATCTTGTGTTTGCGATTTAAATTTTCCTTCGCATGCTAACTGCGAGAGTTAGCGACATGGTTTGACGCTCGCTCACATTCGTCTGATATTTTTTCCGGATGGCCAGGATGGACTTTTAAATGTGTTCAGGGGTCAAACTTGTGAGGGACAACCAAGTGTCACTAATACCAAAAGAGTGCTTGACTCAGTTATTCTTAAACTGTCGGATTTTTTTACGAAAACCGTGTAAAGTGGTTAATTTCAAATATTTCCCTCAAGCCAGCCAAAATCAGTTAAGAAAAGGTTTTCATGTAATAATGCAGAGTTTTACATACATATTTCAATCTCTTATACCAACTGTAGGTGATTTTTTGTATAAAGGAGTATAATTTGTAATTGACCATTTTGACGTTATTTTTCGCTATAAATTCTATTGCAGTTTCATTAAAGTAACCTTTACAAATTCTTATAAATTTTTTTAGGAACGGTAAAATGCCTTTAAAATCTCATATTATGGGCAGTTCATATTGCAGAAAATTTTAAAACTAGTTGTATGTGTCTAACTAGCTTCAAACTTGAGATATTTGCTTTTATAGATAGAGTAAATTTTTAAACACACCCCAAAATTCCGATTTTTGCTCGGGGGTACATGTATGCAAAGTTCTGTAAATTTTATTAGAAACGGTAAAATGCCTTTAAAATCTCATATTATGGGCAGTTCATATTGCAGAAATTTTTAAAACTAGTTGTATGTGTCTAACAAGCTTCAAACTTGAGATATTTGCTTTTATAGATAGAGTAAATTTTTAAACACACCCAAAAAACTCGGATTTTTGCTCGGGGGTACATGTATGCAAAGTTCTGTATTTTTATAAGTATTTGTCCAAAGTGTGATCTTATTATTCTGGTTTATCATGACATGATTGTGTAACAGGAAAATTGGTTAAAATTTGAATATAGAACAGTAGAATTTGAAAAAATGGTACTTTTTCATTTTTTGTTCCAGCACAATTTATGGTGTTTTTGAAAATCAAGGGTTACTTTATAAAAATGTACATAACTTGAGTTACAAACGGTAAACTTCCTTAAAAATTCACCATACGATGTGTTTTATAGTACAGATTCAAGAAACAGTATCATTATAAGGATTGTGGAAGGTCACCATTACAGGTCCACAACCTTAACGACTTAGGTAAATCGCAGTCATGGTTTTAACTTTAAACATCCCGTACCAGAATCATACGCACAACGTGTTCCTACTGTATGTATTACCAGGTCCGGATGTAAATACACATTAGCATTTACATGTAATTTGCATATTTTTAATTATGTCGGTAATATGTCGCTATCACTGATTATATCAATTATTGATGGCATGGGAACCCACTGGATAATAATCTAGGTAGAACCACCGATTCACAGCAGGCCAATGGAAATATGAAAGCGACATCCTTCAATATATACTGTTTTAATGTTAGTCTATTTGCACATTCGACGCAAGATATACACGTATAACTAATTAGGTATCGATTGAAAGGTCACTGAAATATCAATTTGAACTGTTCCGATAAAGAAGTTGCGTTTGAAGTGTGTTATAACATAGTTCGTTCATTCAAAAATACAAATTGCATTAAAAAAATTCTTACTTGTGTTTATGTTGTCATTTTATTACAATACTTCTTTCTTCAGGAAATACAGCACCATCTCCACAACAAAACCATCATCAGGGTCGTCTTGGTGCTGCGTGATATCGATCGTTATGACGCTTTGTCTGATTGGTTACTTTGGCACTTCTCTGGAGTTCATTGGTTGATTGCCTGCCAATGAGAACCTTCGTTGCAAATGTTGCGTAAACATAACATATAAGTATGTAATATTTTACACTGCATAACATCTGAGACATGATACATGTGAAATGGGATTGAAACAAAAGCTAACGCTTTTCGTGTTTCTTGCCCAAATTTAAACTAAGTCCTTTTAAATTTAAATCCTGATGCCAGCCGATTTTTTAATTTAATTTGTAAGGATTTCTTACAAACTTTTATTTGGCAAGAAGGATTTGTCGTAAACGTCTAGCACATGATTTCGACATTTGCTGGGATTTTGTCATAAAGGGATTTCGACATTTGCCTAACATCCTCTACTATAAGGACCAGGTTTAGGCAAATTATGTCAACTTTAAACTTACCAAAAACAAATAATCTGCATTTTATTATTTGCTCAAATGCGCATATTCGTATTACTAACATATGTGTTACAAGATGCAAATGATCTGTTTGTATTTGTATTGTATTTTTTTTTGCTGTAAAAATCAATGTCAATATAAACACGTAGTATTGTAGCTTTTTTCATTAATGCAGATATTTTTCCAAGGCGTATGTTTATTTATTTACTATAGTCCAAAATCATATTTGTAAATATTTCAAGTTGTTGTATTCTGCTCAATCAGCAATAACAAATAAACGACCGATGTTAGTCGATGAGGGCAAAGAGGATGTAGACACAATCCGGATAATCCGCAGATATCCGATTTAAGGATTCAAAATTGGACCTCCTCTGTAATGATTCCATGTACTTGGACGATGAAAACAACTGGAACATCTGGGGCACTCGGACGTGTTTGTTGTTGTTTTTTATGCGAAAAACTTTCACTACTTAAAAATATTGTACGTGATTAAACGTCCAGTAATAGCTTCTGCCATTAAAATAACATTCATTGCCGCTGGGAAAATACTAACACAAGTTTAATTGTGCATTTGGTATGCATAGTTGTTACATCATTGAAAGTTGCATGGAATATCGTGATTTTGAAGGTGGCAGGCGACTGTTTAGACCAAATTTTTCATTCTCAATGATCCAAAAAAAATTTAGTTTCCTGGAAAGATAATGCGAAATGCTTTTTATTGATGGCCGTCATTTATATAACACGTAAAGTAAACACACTAATTGTCATTTCAAAAATGTATTTATTTTCTATCTGAGCCACGTTGCACAGTTAGTTATTTTTCAACTAAGAAAATCATGTGACCATATGTTTAAGAGATCACATATTTTCATCATCCGGGTAATCCGCTCTGACGTAGATGTTTATTTTAGCAAGTTTTTCCAATCGTGTTTATTTATAGATTTGGAACATTCAGAGTGATTTTTTTACGAGTACTGTCTAAGAAATGATGTATTTTTTTTAATCGTCTTTGTTTTGACCGAAGTATGAGTTTCTGTATAAATTATGTACAAATATCCCACACATGGGTCAGAAGTTATTACTTGCCTTTGATATTTGCAGACTGTCGGCTACTACCTTAACGCTAAAATCAAGTGAGTCAAGCTAATTTTAACATACGAATGGCATCATGCTGTCTCTTTTTTTCTAAACCAATCCGTTGTTGTCGCGATAGAAATGTCCAAGAAGTGTTTCCCATTTGAATGTAGAATATCGGAATGACTCGAGAGTTGACAATCCAGGACGATTGTGTAATGATAATGTATTTTGACATCATCGACCGACACGGTCCATTTGCAAAGTGTAGTATTTCATAGCTTTTTTTTTCGCGGGAACATTTTAACTATTCCAAAAATATTTTTTCTACAATTTCCGTTTTTCTATCAAGTAGATCTAGTGGCAAATGTACGTTTATAACATTCTATAAAAATGCGTAAAACACCCGCCTGTTTCAGTATAGGTATATTTTTATTTATTTTTTATTTTTACCCTTCATCTAAAATATAATATTCTGACATCTGCATTTGAGTTGGAGTTGGGGTTTTTAACTGAAAAGTTTTAATTATGTTTAACAAAAAACGAGATATTTGATTTGCTTTTTTTCAAAAGTATTTTTTCACTATTGTCATTGATGCGCACTTTAAGCTTAACCAATTCTTCATCACTTTAAGCATGTTGATTGTTTTGTCTCATTTTCATTTCCTTAAGTAAGATAAGTGGTTTGTCTTTCATCACTATTTGACGTGAAATATTTGTTCACTTGTGATATGTTGTAAACTATGTAAACATTGCCACCATTGTTTTCTTTTCTTTTTTGCTTGTTTGTTTTTGTTTTGGTGTTTTTGTTATTGTTAATAACTTATCTATGATTATTAAGTTTTAAAAATTCATGCAATTATATTTTTCCAGACTCTATGAATTTTCAAAAGCTAAACAATATTTATGAATTTATTCCAATTCTAAAGCCCTTAAGAATAATTATCTCTTCTTAAGTTATATTTAAGACTTATAAGAGTAAATGATATGTTACAGGCTTTTGAATGATTTTTCTCTCGTTTTGATTGTTTTCTAATATCTAAATATAATTATGTAGCGACGTTGTCAAGCTTTTTGCTTTATTGTATCTTCTTACATTTTAAGCATCGTCACTTTTGTCCCATTATTATTTAAGATCGTTTCACTCGTATGTATATAAAGTCTGTACTTATATTGATACATAATACTTTATTGGTCGTGTATGTATACACGCCACCTGGGGTAAGTCCGATCATTCTTTTTTCTCATTTTGTTGTTGTATCAAAATAATTATAAAGCTTCAAACTTTATGTGTATTTTGTTATTTTATTAATGTGAAATACATAACTGTAGATGCAGTTAAATTAACTTGTCTTCGACCAGCATACTCCGTTCAAAAGTTATTGTCATACCATCAGCAAATGTTTTGTATAATTTCTGCGCCATTGGACGCTGGAGTATGGGGAGAGACGCAGACTTGTAACTCCTGATGTACCTTAATGTGTGAGTTCGAGTACCGCTCGAGAGTTAGTCAGTGAGAAAGCTTAATGCAGAGAGTCTTCCATCTGGCTAGCTGTGCGCCGGTGGTTCTACCCAGGCATTGTTTGTGGGGTTTCTTCAACTAAACATAACTGGACTTCAATATAATTGCCCAAATCGTCTCGGTACGTATTTCAGTGATTATACTGCAAGCAATGTGGTATTCTCTACGTCGGTGAAGGCAGTCACATGCTGAGACAATGACACGACTGCCTTACCTAATTTGTGTATTAGATTGACCGCCTCTTCTCAACCCATATTATTGCGCTTTCAATGTAATGGACATAAAAAGAAAGTTAACAATCGAGAAAATGGACTGACCCACTTCATTCATTCTAGTAATGCCACATGTAAGTCTGTTTTCTTGCGCGGTCTTGAAGGGAAGTTGATTTTTTTTAATTGGTTGGCATTTTATAACCAAATTTGTATAAAATTAAAAACAGAATGGGCATACTAATGTAATTTGAGTTTGACGAATATGTTCTGTAAAAATATTTGTTAGCCCGTCTGTCATTTCGCACCAAATAAAGGTTATATATGCTTTGAATTTCAGCATCAAATTTGGGGTAAATAACGTTTCAGACACCTAATATGACATATATAATGGTTGTTTGTCCAGTGTTTTTAACATTATTACAAACGAGTCAATATATAATTTTGGGAGTCATTAAAGATTTTAAATTACTTCGGTCGAATCCTGAAATGTTCCAATCAGTTTAGACTGCGTTCTTATTATCACGTGACCCGCATGTACTTTCGTCCGTGACCCTTAATTCGTAAATAACAATGGCGGACGAAGGAAGCCCGACACAAAAGAGAAGACGGTCAGCTTTGTCTTATTTGGAAAGAAAAATAATATCATTAACTCGGAGGATAGAACAGCACAAATCTAGAATTCACATCGGGTCGGATTCGTTGTGTTTAACGGAAATGGCCGATGAAATTATCGGCTATGACAAACTATGGCGACGAAAGCGAAAGTAAGATTTTATTTATATAAATATCTTTTTTATTATTGAGAAGAATAAACGTTACATTTTACTTGTTTTTTGCATTTTAACATTCGCACTACAAGATCATCTAGGCTAACATACAGTATTTGGGGACAGAAAAAAGTCCACCCCAAAGTCATATATGACTTTAAAGAAGTACCAGCACGTAGAACTATTTTAGTGGCGCGCTGGATAATGGAGAAATCCTAAATTGTTAGGTCGCGATGTCTCAGTGTAAGGCAGTGAATTAAAAAACAAAAACAAAAATGAGTTATTTCAAATAAATATGTTTTTCATTTCTTTTTTAAAAAAGTCACAAAAAGAAGTATCATTGTTTTATCCAGCTACCTTTGGTGAAGAAAAAAAATCAAAAAATCCATAAAAAAACATCTCATAAAACCACCGGCGCACAGTCGGTCAGCGAAAAAATGTCCTTTTTATGAAAATTGTCTTTCTTTCTGGAGCTTGAATTAAAAGGATGAGGGACCCGAGAGATAACAGTGGGCGATTCTAAACTGCTTAACCATAGGTGAACCATTTTACATGATCAATTCTGACTCATCCTCTAGCCCCCGCCGAGCCATATTGTAAATGATAAACAATATAATTTCTCTGGTATTTTCTGTAACAAGTATGCAAAGGATTTATATCTAAATATTCTGCAGAAATTAATCTGATCTGTCAGCTCCCACTACATCATTGAAGTAAGCCTAACCAACTGTACTTAATCAGAAAAGATTAAAATGCATATGATGACGTGATGGAAACGAAACAAATATCAATTTAAGGCTCATTTTTAATTCAATCACCATTTATCATGACCAGATAATGACGGAAGTTGAATTAATACAATAAATGAAATATTTCAAAATATGTCAGCAGCATGTGAATATTTCATGACTATTAATTGAACTATCCTAGTTTTATGAAGTCATTATCCATATCAAGAGGCTCGGCCAAGAGTTTTAGCGTGTGTCTAATTTCATTACGCCATAAATGCCAAAACTGGGAGTAGTCATTGCAGTAAAATATGAAATCATTATTTAATAACTTAGTGACGTAATTAGAAAGGAATTTATGCATGTATTAAAAACCTTGACAGTTCTCTATTTGAATAAAAATATATTTTTCTAGAGCATTGATAAATGGTCCATAACAATATCGATGATGAGATAAAGCGAACTAGAATATAAAAATGATCACATTAACGAAATGTCATAGAACACAATAATAAAACTGTCGTTCGTGAAGGAAGTTACTTTTGATAGTAATTCTAGATATACAAACATGTCAAGCAGCTCTAATAGTTGATACAAACATGGCAAGCAACTCTAATAGTTGATACAAACATGGCAAGCAACTCTAATAGTTGATACAAACATGGCAAGCAACTCTAATAGTTGGAAGATATTCCAGGAAGCGTGTTCTATCGAATATATCGCAATTAAGATTAAGGAAACATGATTTAAACTATAATATTTTTGAGAGTTCTTACTATCGGTATGACTAAAATTTTGGTGACTTAAACGTGGGGAAAAAATTAACAAAATGCCAACTTACAAAATTTGCAGCCTGTTATCTTTAATAAAATATCAAAACTTCTTGCAAAATCGTAAAAGGTCTTATTGAACCAATAAATAACGTTTCGTGTGCATCAGTATTGCCTTACTCACAGAAATCTTTATCAGTTTAGATTTCGCTCAAGCTCAAATTTGACAGTTTATCATTTTCTTCTATAATATCTTAAAATACCCAAATTTGTTTACAACACCCCCACCCCCACCCACACACATACACAAAATACAAATAAATAAGAAATAAATGAACACTTTATACCGCCCTATATTTATGGAACACTGAATGATGTTACTTAAAATGTTAAGGTCCATCGCCTTCTGACATTTCGGCACTTACAGCACTTCGTCCTTCAAAGGATTCAGAAAAGAAAAGGAACGTTTGCTAGCGATGTAATCGTTTTACAGGCTTAACCCGGAACTACAACTGGTTTATTCACTGTTTTGCACGTGCCGAGAGCTTTCCCAAGATTCGGTTTATTAGTCTCCACCAGTCTTCAACACCGGGGTACCATATTATCAATCGTTTTACGTGTATTGTGCGTACAGCCATATTTAAGGTCATTTTGGTGACTTCTAGCTATATTTGGGTGAGAAGAATACCGACAAATATCGCAATACAACCATCACTTCCTGCTGGTAAGCTGGTATGTCTCATTACATGAACGTTTCCAGACATTTTAAAATATTCTTTATAATAATAATATTCTTTTTGAGACACATGCACACATCCACTTACCTGTAATTAGTATGACGATTTACGAGACAAAGACGAGTATCATCCGCTCGAAACACCGCGGTCTTTCCATAGACGTTTTTTTTATATACAGGCCGCGGCCATTTTTTACGAATACGGATACCGACGAGTAGTACGAATGAACCAACTGTAGAAGAAAGAAACGGACATTGCCGATGAAATCAGAGTGAATCTCGTGTTTGATTAAAACTGACAGCTTCACCAACTGTGTGCTCTGTTGATGCCAATAATGATCCTGTATAGACGTGTAAACTGACAGAAACTTTTTGCTAGCCAAAAAACAACAACAAGCAAACCATGAAACATCAGCTGAGAGTACAAATCGATTTACTTGTACATGCATATAAGCAATGTTGCTTTTATATATTTTAAATAATAAAACAAACATTTATATCATCACGGAACCTGCTCTTATCATTTCCTGTGTATATGACAAAATCAACATTTCTTTAATGGCGCGTTCTTTCGTTTTATAACCATTTTCTCTGATTTTATTATAATTTAATTAAGCGGAACACCACGTTATCATCTGGGTTTGCTTGACCTTGCTGGAAGTTGACAAAGCAGAATAAGAACAATCAGTGGCAAAGGCTGTAGCTTAAATTTGCATGTGGTTGTATGTAAGCAATTAAAAAAAACTAACAAAAAGCCGGATGACTTCCTGACAAATGTGGCAGATAAAGGATAAAATCGAAATCAACAGCAGCATTAAAACAAAACAAAGAAACACACAGACGCGATTTCTGCTTAACATGCAAATATTCTTGTTGATAAGGGCCGACATTGTTATTATGTGTGTATAAAATGTTACTTCGTGCGCTTAATCTGCAAAATTTAGGATAAAACTGTACGATTGTCCGGATATTTACCATATAGATGTGCCAGTGTCACGAACCTCGAAATTCAGGTTTGTATTTATATTGCTAATTTGATCGCTTTTTTAAAAAATGGATGGCACACACTAGTAATAAAACTCTGACTGATATCATTTAATTGAGCAGATTATCCAGCTGTCGGTTCTTCCCAGATTTTCCTGAAACGGCCATTATAACCATCGTTGCGTTGGTGCTACATATCCGCCATAACACATGAACAAGATGTACACAAGAACATCTCTACTTCTGTACTTTCATAAGCAGACATGTTTTCCTTTACGTGTACGAAAAGGCATCGGTAAAATATAACGCTGACATTTATTTGTTGATAAAATTGCATTTTGCAAAAAACCTTGCTTCATCAATTTACGGTCCGAGTCAGAAAAATGTCGGTATAATCATGGAGCATACATAATGGGACTTCGATTACTGACGTGTGATCAATTTAACTAATCTCGGCAACTGGTTAAATATGTTTTGACATCATTTGAAATATCAAATGGCACAATGAAAATAACATGAGTGTCAATATTATTGAATTTTTAATGCGATCTGGAATGACAATTATAAGGTTCTCATGTTGTCGTAGGAGGGAGAGCGGACATCCGCTACAGAGGTCTGGCCATGATCGACTTTACAGACTCATGGATTGTGAGCTGCAAAGTTCATTGGTGCTTCACTGCTTCTCATGTCAAGTTTGCAGACATTGCTAGCCGTACTCAGTGACTTTTGATACCTTTCGAATATGAGGGCGTCTTAAAGGTGGTATCCGACAGTTTTTCTATTTCAAATACATAACGATATCTGGTCACCGCTTCCGGGAATTTCGGGTACAATTTCTGCATTAACTCATATTTTAGTCTAAGTAAGGGCGGTTTTGAACTCTAACTTATTGTTAGACTGAACAAATCGCAAAAAACGCACTATACAAGTTCATTATTTTCAAATCCATAAATAAGCACGATATCGATATTTGCTTAATCGTCATATCGGCGTCAAAGCAGATTACTCGGATCACGATATAACGTGATCTCAAACGTAAGATGCGACGTGAATCTCTTAGTTTAAAAATAGCTATCTCTGCAGCGTGTTCCAGATAGGAAATACCTGTTTGCACTGACAAATGAGGATTTTATGTTTCACTGCTCAAACAGATCTTATGCATCAAGGAGCAGTATTTTTCTGGAGCTTTTCAGGTTACAGTGACTTAATTGTCTATTTGAGAAAATCGTTTTGGTCCAAACTGTCTGTACCACATTTACAGCCGACATTCCATCCATAGTAGGTAACACAAAATCTGTAATTTTTAAGGCTAAGTCTCGACATAAAAAAGTGTGGGATCGTTAATGGGACTTTCGGCAGCTAATGGCTGAGTATGAAGACGAGTACACCTTTGACAGTGCGGAATCTTATGGCTTCCTTCAACCAGAAAGTTGCAAAAATATTCTCTTGAGAGGCGTAATTATTGTTATTAACTATTGCAGACAGCAAACGATGTCTATACAAGATCTGTTGTGGCAACGGCCTTCACGTGACTAGGTACCTAGTCTGTAGCCTACACTGCATGAATAAATTTGTCTTTAGGTTTAACACATTTCCTCTAGTTTTGTTGTCTTTAACATCCATTGCCAGAACATGGCCTTCTGTACTTCATTCTGCTTTCGACCGAGGAGGAATACAAGAATGTTTTAATTGATATATTACCCAGATATTTACAACATTAACAACGATTTTTATGTCTGTTGTTTAACTCTTAGCCGGCTATTCGCGTATTTAGTAGGCTTAGGCAGACAGTAAAGATGTAGATCAGCCTGCCCCCCTGCAGGGAACTCTCTTATCAATATCTACAATATTTGATGCTTAGTCTCTGTTTATAAGTATATAAACATGAGAATTTAGCATGGGGCTTTAACAAGAATTTTTAAACACAAATGTAGAAAGCTAAAGGTTAATGGTAAGGCATGTGATCTGGTCTGATTGCACATTACTTAGCTTGATTAGGGCAGAAATCACGTCTCTTCACATCATCCTCTATGCCTGTCACAGTTGTTAGTGTTGGGCGAAAAATAACAATATATATATATATGTTGATATCTTTGGCACACACAGATTTTATATATATGTATTATATGTGTGTGTGTGCGCGCGCGTGCGTGCGTGCGCGCATGCTTGCGTGTTTGCGTGTGTGTGCGTTACTCACTCGGCTGTCAATGGAAGAATGCATTGCGGGGTTTCAAAAAAAACGTTTATAGAGTAATCCAAAGACTGTGATTGGTCAGTGAGCAGTGTACGTGGAAAATGCACAAATTGGACAGGTTTAAGGGATACTACGCTAATTTTATACTTGGAAAAATACTACGACTAATAAGTAATATTATTCTATTTAAGCTTAATATAATACATATATCTAAAACGTTCTTATACTGGTACATTTTCTACCAATGGCATGTATATAGTCCGTGTACTTAAGTGTATTCATTTTATGTACACATTTAAGAATGTTTCCCCAAAAACAAACAATTCTACTTTTATTTTGTACTGTGGGCTAAACATAATTGAGCGACTTTTAAATGTTATTGAAAGATAACTTACATAATATTTAAGAAGAGCCATAAAATCATATCATTTGATCGGCATTTCTTTTTATTTATCCCCTCAAAGTTTGACATTTTATTATGATACATGTAACTTGTCTCAGCTTAGCAAAATTCAAGAGCGACTGATGAATGTTATTTGTGGATATATATAATCATCAATTAATATTAAAAGTTAAATAAATCATTTAACCGGATGGATTTTCCTCCTATTGTTAACATTCTAGCCAGCGGACATTGGAGACGTGTCAAGATTATTTTTTCGTGCGTTAGTTCGAACAATCCTAATCTCTCTGACATGAAATGTCGACGTTACGTGAATATCTTCGCTCAAGCACTTTTATTGATGAAAACAATTTCACAATAACTTATGCATTAGCAATGACATTGAATTCGCCATTTTGACTTGATACCATACTATTAGATTATGCTGATGTCTGTTGAGGTCATTGCTAATTTAGTGGGCGTTTATGGACAAAATAATAACAGCTTTTTGTGAAAATGTATGGGCAATCGGATATCATCTGCAGCTTTGTATTAACTAGATCCGGCGATTCTATGAGAAAATTATTCGACGACATGCTTTACTGCATCAATAAAAGATGATATTAGTGACATCGATTACAATCATTCAAAGCAAACGGCAAATGGAACAGAGATAGGGTATTAAACAACGGATATTTTTTTTTATTTTTTTTATTTTTTTTTTTATTTATTTATTTATTCGTTGTTATGAAACATACATACATATACAATATAGACAGTATACATTTACAGCATACAGCTCTATAAAAAGAGTCATATCAAAAACTCGTTATAGTATTCATATAAACACAGAGGGAGAAGAGCAAAGAAAACACACAAAAGTAGGCAAGCAAAATCTAACAATTAACACACTTACTAACAGATAAGAATAAATGGCTCTGAGAACTAAATGTATGTCTTTTGAATTATTAACAGGTGATTCCTTTTATTTTATGTGTGTGTTTTTTCTATTACATGTAGCTGTATTACCTTTGTGTTATGTATATGATGGAGTTTTTACTATAGTTCTGGTGTGCAGTCTGCGTTTTGGTACATGTATGTATACTTCTTTTACACAATGTTGCTTTTATTTTAGCCTGAACTAGAAGGGAATAATAAGGTGAAAATTGGGAGAGAGTTTATAAAGTTGAAATTAAGATAAAAGCAGGTCAAGGTTATTAAATTTGTGGTTTCTTAATATTTTAAAAGTGTAGGATGGTAAAGAAAAGTACAGGTACAGCTGTACTTTATGGTATGGTGGTGTGGACCCAAAATGGGTTTATCAATAAGTAGTTTGCCACAGTTTAAAGATGCAAATCAAGTTTACAGAACAAATACACTGATATTAAGGAATTAAGAAATGCAGACTTGCCAAGTGTTTAGTTGACTTTGTGTATAATCTTTGTATAGGGTTTCCAAATGTCTTCTAGGGTTGTGATATTTAATGATATTGTTGCAATATACCTATCTACTTTATGAAATGTGATTAATCTATTTTTGAATTGCTCAATGGACGGTTTTATTTCTTTCATTTTATTGCTATATAGGAAGTACTTGGCCTGCAGCAGTATTATACTCAGGGCTTTATCTAAGGACATGCTACCAAATATTATATCTTCCAATTTAAACTCTGGTAAAGAAAGATTGCATTCAGTATTTATATAGAGGTGCAGTTGACTCCAAAATTGTTTGCTTGTCTCACAATTCCAGAATAGATGAAGTAATGTCTCATATATAGCACCATAGTTAATATTTTCATTAGTATGTTTTGTTAAATCATTTTTCCATTTTTCAAGAGATGTAGGTGTCACATTGTTCTTTACTAGTGTCTTATAGATGTTACTGCAGCCTTTATCGTTCTTTAAAATGGTTGACAGAGGAAGTGGTAGTACTGGATATTGTTGTTTTTTTGTCACAAATTGGTTTATTCTTAGATATTGTTTGATTGATGATAATAAACCATTATATTCCAAAAAATTGTTTGAATATTATACACGTTTATTAATTCCTTATATGTATAGATTTCCCCATTGTCCTTGATAACATCTCCAAGAAACACAACCCCTGCTGCAAGCCATCTTTTAAAGCAAATACTTGTACCTCCGACCTGAATATCTGGGTTGTGCCACAAGTAGGTTAAACCAACATCTTCACTACTGGTAGGTATTTTAATCTGGGCTAGTATTCTATAGATTTTAAGAGCTTCCTTCCAAAAAACATTTTTTTCCTTGTGTATTTGAGATTTAAGATAGTCTGGGCCAAATGTAAACATACTTTTTATTGCAAGACATATGTTATATACTAGATGTGTGAATTTGCTATCTGTTTTCAAAATGTTTCTGAACCATGTAACTTTCAGACTGTCTATTAAATGTCTAAGGTCAACCATTTTTAATCCACCATACTTATATTCCTGTGTTAAAGTTTCTCTTTTAACTTTATCATTTGAATTACCCCAAATAAATTTATAGAACATATTTTGAATACAAGCTATTTTTTGTTCTGGTGGGCTTGGAATGCACAATATTAAATGATTAAGCTTTGCAAGTGCAAGTGACTTTATAATTGTAATTTTTTCCAAAGGTGACAAAAGTCTTTTTGACCATTTGTTCAACAGATTTTTTATTTCTTCAATTTTTTTTGTCGTAGTTGATGCAAACCATGTCTGACAGATTAATAGAGAATTGTATTCCAAGGAAAGTGAAATTTGAGTTATCCCATGACAAGTTATATTCCGGACAAATTGGTGTAGTATTATTTTTGCATGATCCAATCCATATTACTTTGGTTTTATCCATATTGATATTCAAGCCGGAGATTTTTCCATATAGTTTTATTATCTGCATTGTTTGTGAAAGTGATTCCATTGAGCCATCCAGTGTGAGTGTAGTGTCATCAGCATATTGACATATTTTAAATTCCATGCCGTTTATATTGATCCCTTTAATTTTCTTATTTTCCCTTATCATGATGGACAAAATTTCTGCACAGAGAATGAACAGGTAGGGTGAGAGTGAGTCCCCTTGACGACAACCCCTCTGTGGGTAGAACCAGTCAGACATATGGCCATTTACCAATACACATGACTCTATATTGGTGTAGAAGAGGGATATCCATGTTTGTATTGATTGCCCAAAATTAAACAATTCTAAAACTTTTCTCATAAATGTCCATGATAAAGTATCGAAGGCGGATGCAAAATCAATCAAAAGGAGCAGTCCAGGAATGTTATATTCTTCTGTATAAAATAAAATATCATATAGTAATCTTATATTTGTCGCCATAAGCCTGCCCGGAATAAAGCCTGTTTGATCTTCATGAATAATTTTCCCCAAGTTTTGTTTAATTCTTGAAGCAATGGCTGATGATGCAATTTTATATGAGACATTCAATAATGAAATAGGTCTCCAATTCTTAAGGAGAGTTTTATCTTTATTACCTTTGGGTATACATGTAATAACACCTTGTTTCTGAGTTAATGAGAGTGCTCCAGTAGAGAAAGCATAGTTAATAGATCTGACTAGAAAATGTCCTAAATCCTTCCAAAAGAATTTTAAAAATTCTACTGTGAAGCCATCATTCCCAGGGCTTGTATTATTTGCCATTTTTTTAAACTTGTTTGCATTTCACTTAATGTTAATTCTCCTTCCATACCTATTTTGTCTTTTTCTGAAAGTTTTGGTATATTAATGCCTTTAAGTATTTCTTCTGAATAAAGTGGTTGTTCATTTTCTTTACTGTATAAATTTTTATAATAATTCTTTGTTTCATTTAAAATGTCGTGTTGTGTATCTAAAAGTGTTCCATTGTTAGATATAATCGAAGTCATCAGTTTTGAAACATAGTTTCTATTTTCTAGGTTGAGAAAAAAATTTGTTGGTTTTTCTCCTTCAGAAATCCATTTTGCTTTAGATCTTACAAATGCCCCTTCCATTTTTTTCCTTCTTATTTCTAATAATTTTCTCTTCTGTTCTTCTAATAACTCATAATTAATGTCTACTTGTTTCTCCAATTTTTCTTTTTCTTTTAAAATTTGGTTCTCTTCATTTATTTGTTTTTTCTTTTTGTAAGAAGCGTAACTTATACATTTTCCTCTGATATTAAGTAACAATGTTTCGAAAAAAAGTTGGTCATCAATGGTAAATTTAATTGAAGCTGGGTTAATGGCATTTATATCAACAGTATTTAGAATATCCGATGCATACTGAGCTTTAGTTTCATAAATAACTTGTTTGATTTCATTTATAAATTCTTGCTCTTTCAGTAAGGAGTTGTTGAATTTCCAGTATGAAATACCTTTTTTAAACTTTCCAAATTTTATAGAAATCAAAATTAAAGAGTGGTCTGTGCGGTAACCAGGTAATATTTTTGTTTCAGTTATATCTGTGTAAAGATTATCTGAGATAAGAAAATAGTCTAGCCTAGCTTTTTTCACAGGGTTCCTTTTAAACCATGTATATTCTCTTTTTTCTATATTGTTTTCCCTCCAGCAATCTACAAGACCATACTCTGTCATAATATGTAAGACCTTATCTCTTGAATTGGGGTTATTTATATGTGAATAGTTAAATGAGTCAATTTTAGGATTAAGAGTAAGGTTAAGGTCTCCTGCTAAGATGAGGAGATTGTCAGGATATTTACTCAATTTAGCTGACAAGTCCTCATAAAATAATGGATTATCTTTGTTAGGCCCATAAATATTTACCAAAGTAATATCTCTTCCACATATTTTGCAATTAAGGATAAGGAGGTTTCCTGCCTCATCTTTTTCGAGACATTTAAGTTGAAAATCAAATGTATTGTTTACAAAAATTGAGACTCCTCGTGATTGACTACTATAATTGCTGAAGAAACAATCGTATCCCCACTGCATTTTAATAAAGGGTTCATCCTCGATTGTAAAATGAGTATCTTGTAGCATGCATATTGAATATTTTCTGCTTTTTAAAAGATCTATTACATCATTTCTTTTTGATTTGTCACCCAGACCTTGTGCATTCATTGATATTATTGATATTTTGTCACTCATTTTTATATGGGGTTCTTAACTTGTCTAAATGTGTTAAAGTAGAATGCAGATGACACTTGGGTACCCTAGATATGCCTAAAACAAATTTGTGATTGTTATATTTGTTTACATTTGCCTGTACACCATCCATACCACCATCCTGGATATTAACTAAAAACAATTCCTTAATTGCCATTTGAAAAGGAAACCAAGAAAGGTTAATGCAAGTGGTTGTGTTGGGGAGCTTTTTTTATACATACATTGTTTATCCGTTAATTGCTGAGCTTCAATTTGGTATCTTATTACTAAGTAATAAAATGGGTGGAACAAGTGTGTTCGTCCTGAATAGAGAGATAAAAGGACATATGTGTTCTGCAGTGCTTCAAAAAGAATATATTAGAAAACATGTTTCTACTGCAAAGAAACAACGGATATTTGTTTGTAGCTGTTGACCTGGACTGACAGTGCAATGCATCGATAGCGTTTTTTGCTCTGACTGACAATACAACACAACCGTACTGTTGGCTTAGATTGACAGTACAACGCACATCCATACCTGTTACTTGGGCTTACAGAACAATGCACTCATAGCTGTTGGCTTAGATTGATAGTACAACGAACCCGTAGCTGTTGGCTTAGATTGATAGTACAACGAACCCGTAGCTGTTGGCTTAGATTGATAGTACAACGAACCCGTAGCTGTTGGCTAAGATTGACAGTACAACACACCCTTAGCTGTTGGCTTAGATTGACAGTACAACGCAATTGTAGCTGATAGCTTAGATTGACAGGACAACGTACCGTAGCTGTTGGCTCAGAGTTACAGGACAACGTACCGAAGTTGTTGGCTTCGATTGACAGGACAACGTTCCCATAGCTGTTGGCTTAGATTGACAGGACAACGTACCCGTAGCTGTTGGCTCAGATTGACAGGACAACGTACCGTAGCTGTTGGCTCAGAGTGACAGGACAACGTATCGTAGCTGTTTGTTCAGAGTGACAGGACAACGTACCGTAGCTTTTGGCTCAGAGTGACAAGACAACGTACCGTAGCTGTTTGCTTAGAGTGACAGGACAACGTGCCGTAGCTGTTGGCTTAGATGGACATGACAAAGTAACGAGCTGTTTGTTCAGATTGACAGGACAATTTACCGTAGCTGTTTGTTCAGAGTGACAGGACAACGCACCGTAGCTGTTCGCTTAGAGTGACAGGACAGCGTATCGGAGCTAATGGCTTAGATTGACAGGTCAACGTATCGTAGCTGTTAGCTTAGATTGACAGGACAACGTACCGTAGCTGTTGGCTTAGAGTGACAGGTCAACGTACCGTAGCTGTTGGCTTAGAGTGACAGGTCAACGTACCCATAGCTGTTGGCTTAGATTGACAGGACAACGTACCGTAGCTGTTTGTTCAGAGTTAAAGGACAACGTCCCCTAGCTGTTTGTTCAGAGTGACAGGACAACGTACCATAGCTGTTGGCTTAGATTGACAGGTCAACGTACCCATAGCTGTTGGCTTAGATTGACAGGACAACGTACCGTAGCTGTTTGTTCAGAGTTAAAGGACAACGTCCCCTAGCTGTTTGTTCAGGCTGACAGGACAACGTACCGTAGCTGTTGGCTTAGATTGACAGTTCAACGCAACTGTAGCTGATAGCTTAGATTGACAGGACAACGTACCGTAGCTGTTAGCTAAGATTGACAGGACAACGTACCGTAACTGTTGGCTTAGAGTGACAGGATAACGCGCACAAAATTGTTGGCTCAGATTGACAGGACAACGTACCGTAGCTGTTGGCTTAGAGTGACATGGCAACGTACCGTAGCTGTTGGCTTAGGTTGACAGAACAACGTACCGTAGCTGTTAGCTAAGAGTGACAGGACTACGTACTGTAGCTGTTGGCTCAGAGTTTCAGGACAACGTACCGTAGCTGTTGGCTCAGAGTTTCAGGACAACGTACCGAAGCTGTTGGCTTCGATTGACAGGACGACGTTCCCATAGCTGTTGGCTTAGATTGGCAGGACAACGTACCCGTAGCTGTTGGCTTAGATTGACAGGACAACGTACCGTAGCTGTTGGCTCAGAGAGACAGGACAACGTACTGTAGCTGTTGGCTTAGAGTGACAAGACAGCGTACCCGTAGCTGTTGGCTTTTATTGACAGGACAACGTACCCATAGCTGTTGGCTTAGATGGACATGACAACGTACCGTAGCTGTTTGTTCAGAGTGACAGGACAACGTACCCATAGCTGTTGGCTTATATGGACATGGCAAAGTACCGTAGCTGTTTGTTCGGAGTGACAGGACAACGTACCGTAGCTGATGGCTTAGATGGACATGGCAAAGTACCGTAGCTGTTTGTTCAGAGTGACAGGACAACGTACCGTAGCTGTTGGCTTAGACTGACAGGACAGCGTACCGTAGCTGTTTGTTCAGAGTGACAGGACAACGTACCGTAGCTGTTTGTTCAGAGTGACAGGACAACATAACGTAGCTGTTGGCTTAGATTGACAGGACAGCGTACCGTAGCTGTTTGTTCAGAGTGACAGGGCTGTTGGCTTGGACTGACATTCATAGTCTTGTTTAGATTGACAATACAACACAGCCGTAGCGGCTGGCTTAGATTGACAGAAGTACAGGCTAGTTTTTACTTTCTTTAATACAACAAAATATCGGGGGGGGGGGGGGTGTTGTTGTTTTGGGGTTTTTTCGTTTCCTTTTACCTTATTTACTATTACTATTACCTATTATTTTCTTCATACAATTATTTTTTTTCAAATTTATATATTCTTCCACCAAATCCAAATATATACAAGGATTTGATGTGTACATACAAATTTCCTACCGTCCATTTCAGGCCGGCAATATGGCCTAGCGAAACGCACTAAGACATATTTGAAAACATAAGCCAAGGTCAATACATTCAGCAGGAAAAAAATCGTATCAATAATCTAGACCAGTCGAGAATTTCCATCTCTTTTATTATTGAGATGGCTATGACTTAAGGTTAAGTGAAAGTGAAAACGTCGGATATTTTTATTATCTTCTCGCAATTTCCAAGGCAATCAAATTACGATCACTGTGAATTGCTTTCTGTTGTGATATTATGCACTTGGTTTTTTTAATGCAGATGATCGCGTTCTTCATTCATGGGAATTTTCTTGGAAGTAATTACAAAATTACTTTCTACCATTGGTGTTTTTTCGTTTTAAATGCTAGCGTCGCCGACTTATACTTTAGTCTTAAACTTAATCCGGTCTTTTAAAAAATCATTACTTTTATTTCTTAATGTGTATTTTTATTTTGTCTCATGTTTGTGCTGGCCAATCTGGTTACAAATAAATCCGTCAACCATATAATACAACCACAAAATATGTTAAATCCGGCCACAAATACGTCAAACCGGTCAGATTCTAATTAATCAGGCCACATATACATATATAAAGAGACCATGTCACGTTTTTACCAGTCCTGTGCCAGCAAATCTAGTTTTCATCGGTGAGGTCCCCTTCAGATTAGTTCGCCCTGAGTCTGCCCTGTTCCAGTGACGGTACAGCTTCCGCCAGCACAAACACGTCAATTCAGCTCTAATTAGATATACACGCCTGTTGTCTTCCCGCCAGCTCATTCAAGGGGGTCAAAGTACATTCCGTTCCTGTCCGTCGTGTTCCAGTTGGTTCCGCCGGCCATGTTCCATACAATCCCATTAGTCCCATTTAAGTCGGCTTCTGTTTAATCTAGAGGTTATCTGTCGGCCATATCAGTCCCGACCGCGCCGGCCCCTGTTGCTACCCACCTGTTTGTCAATCTGACTAGTCCCTTTAATCGGGTCCATTGATCCATCTTTAAAAGAAACTATAACAAAATACTGCCTTACACGCCTTGGGTCTCAAACCAGTACCGTGTTATTTCTTCTAAATGTACATTTCAGCAACATTTATAGTTTGTTTAAACACTTGGAAGAAGTCGATAGTGTTTCTCTAATCACGTTCCTTGTGCATGCGATTCACGAAGTTATGGTTTAAATATTGATGTTGTTGAAGCGTATTGAATGGTTTAACAGGATAGTCGAACGCTGCATCAGCCGAGTCCAAAATAATTTTTGGTTCACATGCAAGTTTCTCATAACAACAGCAGTAAACAATATACAGGTCGGATCTACAGCAAACTTAAACATGTATGTACTACTAATGGCTATTTTTGTGTACGTGTCTGTCAATTTTGTGCTCTAAAGTCAGTCGTATATCTACGGTCATTTGGGCAGTTCAAAAAGGCACGAAGGTTTATTACTTTTAGCTATATTTGTCCACGCGGGTCTTAAATCATCTTAATTATGAATATTTTTAAGTTCGTATAAATAGTAAATAACTGACGAAAAGTAGAAATTCTGGTTTATAATATAAGCAAATAAAAAGCCAGGCCATTAAAAATCGCTTAATATTATGGATAAGTCACAACTACATGTCTCCAAAATTTGGTAAGATGTTACCTTTTTAACAAAAAGACTGGCATGCTAAAGTATAATAACTCGGATATTGTGCTAACTATATGGTTACCTACTTTCTGGCAACTCAAAGATGAACAGATAGTGCATTCTTCATCGCAATAATTATTAACTGTACTTGTTTTTATGCTATAGTACAAGTATTGTACTCCAGAAAATAGTCCAATTCGCATAAAGACTTTCTCTCTGAACAGTTTTATTTCATTGCAATGTGTGTGCTTTTTTTTTACTAAAGTGTTCATTTTCCCTGTTAGCTAATCATGTAATGTTGTGGTACTGACATCAGTGCGTATGCCGTTTTTTTATAAGTGACATGAACATGCCTTAGGTCATTGCAAAAACGTAAGTGACACATAAATAGAAGATATATAAAAGTTCTGCTGCATTTAAAGCTAAGGATATGATAAAAATGTACATGCCTAGAAAACTGGTGTTCACAATGTTGATTATATGCGGCGACTTTGTGGTGCTTTGGCGCAAATTCCGAACCAAATCATTAAAAAAAGAATACCCTTATTGATTTTCAACTTAATGCTTTTCAGCTAAATGTTAACTTCTCGAGTATAATATGGATTACACAGCCTTCGAAAAAAAACCCACAACAACAACAGTAATTTAATATCCTTTTTCAAAGTTGGCTTGTGGACCTGTCTGTCAGGACTTAGATTGCAGTTCATAACAGCTTAAATATGACCAATAAAACTTATAAAGGATATAATCTAATTAGATAAGAAAAAAAATCTAATTCGTGTCATTTTCGTCGAAAAACTGTATTTTAATGTCCTGTTATATATTAATTTGATGTATAGTTATATTTGATTTTTTTAACTCAAATCATCCATGCCATTTTATCACAATAAAAACACACACTTAGTCTGTTTCCCATGGTCACCATGCCTGTTTACTAAAGTAATGAATGCGGGCAAAATGCCATGGCGGGAATAAACGACACCAGAACACTTGAGCCATTTCAAAGGACTTGACATTGTTGTCTACAAGTAAAGGTTTGATGCTAAATAACCCAGTAAGAACATTTATTGCATGAATCAATATGCTTTAGGTTTGGCACATTTCTGTAGGTGTGTAGTGTATGTTTTCATTGCCAAAACTTTGCAGCCTCTTGAGCTAGATTTGTATCACAGAAACACTAAATGTTTCATTGATAAATACCCCAGGCGTTCATCAAACGCTATGTCTAGTTAGTCATCTTTTGTTAGTGGTTTGTTTTGTTCTCATAAGTGATGCATTGTCAGGTTTGCTCGAAGACCATTCATTGCTTAGAATAACAATATTGAATTGACAGTAAATGAAAATGACCACGCTTCCCTACAACTATAACGGAAATTACAGAATGGATGTTTCCAAAACAGTCGACGAAGCCTGTTTACAAAAATAGGCTTATCCAATCAATGTAGGCGTAAAGCGCGTGGTGATCTAATTACCAAAAAACGGGCGTTTTGTTAGTGATACTGTTTGTGAGAACTTGACATATGCATGAATGAAATCTGTCGAAAAAGAATAAGGGGAAGTGGGTGAGGGTTACGTAGAAATCGCGGAACGGCACATTCAGTCAGGGGCGGATCCAGAAAATGCTAAGGTTGTGGGTATGAGGCAAGATCCAACTGTATCGCAGTAAATACTATATATAGATATATAAAGACAGACATTATGGGACAAACAGACAAAATTTACTTTAAAAGCTAAGTAATATTTAAGCTTACATGTATGTGTTTTCACAACTCTACACTTTTACCTGGTTGGTGGGGGATGCATCCCCCATCCCCGCCCCCTTGGATCAATCCCTGCATTCCCATACCCGACCCCTTGGATTCATCCCTACATTGCTATATCCGCCCCCTTTGATCCATCCCTGCATTCCTATACCCGCCCCCTTGGATCCATCCCTGCATTCCCCTACCCGCCCCTTGGATCCTTGGATCCATCCCTGTATTCCTATACCCGCCCCCTTGGATCATCCCTGCTTTCCTATAACGCCCCCTTGGATCCATCCCTGCATTCCTATACCCGCCCACTTGGATCCATCCCTGCATTCCTATACCCGTCCACTTGGATCCATCCCTACATTCCTTTACCCGCCCCCTTGGATCCATCCCTGCATTCCTATACCCGCCCATTTGGATCCATCCCTACATTCCTGTACCCACTCCCTTGGATCCATCCCTGCATTCCTATACCTGCCCCCTTGGACCCATTCCTGCATTCCTATACCCGCCCACTTGGATCCATCCCTGCATTCCTTTACCCGCCTCTTTGGATCCATCCCTGCATTTCTATACCCGCCCCCTTGGATCCATCCCTGCATTCCCATACCTGCTCCCTTGGATCCATCCCTGCATTACTATACCCGCCCCTTGAATCCATCCCTGCATTCCTATACCCGCCCCCATGGATCCATCCCTGCATTCCTATACCCGCCCACTTGGATCCATCCCTGCATTCCTATACCCGCCCCTTGGATCTATCCCTGCATTCCCATACCCGCCCCCTTGGATCCATCCCTCCATTCCCGCCCCCTTGGATCCATCCCTGCATTCCTCTACCCGCCCCCTTGGATCCATCCCTGCATTCAATGATGTTTGACATGTATATATAATCGCAGAGGCATACAAATATGAGTAGTGAGTGTAATCCGAATGTTGCAAGTGTCACACACAGTCAGGTAAGGTACTCCAACTAAATACAGTTTATATTTTCTACAGAAATTTAAAAGAGACATTGTAATGTAAGTAATTCAATTTCGACTGTAAAGTTTTACTTCTAACAAATCCGGACCCTTTTTAACCAGAACGTATGACTGAACTATTTATTTATTGCTGCAAATTGTGCAATGTGTCAAGATTTTTCAAATGAATAACCTGGCCCAATTATAACGATATAAACCATCATATCGTTTAGTGCTGTTACATTCCGGAAAGTCATCGTTGCCATTTTATTGTTGTTGCCTCGAGTATACATATAGGTATAGGGCTATTCCCTACAGCTGATATACGGACTATATTTCCATTGTTTTCACTGTGATGTGACGAAACCATTCTTTATATTATTTAACATGCATATGTGTTCGCAAAAGCATCTATCGGTTTCCAACTGTTCTTTGTAAATGTTACTAGATAAGCCGTACACTTTAGCAAATGGAACTTATTAGGACCACTTTAGTTTCGTATTAAAGCATATCGTCAGTAATAGAATGGGACAGTTTTATTCGACAGCGAAGACACAGAATTTTGTGTGTATGGTCCTTTGCCATTACGCAGGTATATGTCGTCCAGGAAGTGTGGTCTCAAGACTATGTCCATCAGTCGGTCGTTTTGCAAACTGACTGTTTGAAGGCGCGTCCCCTTTGCTCAGTTTTTCTGCAATATTTCATCTCACTGTCTGGCGTACGTATCACTTTGTATAGTTGTTTTTTCAAATGTTAATGTATTGTATAAGTGAATAATGAATATAGTGTATAATAATTGCAGGGTTTGGGGGCAAAAGCGTCATGACGCTTTTTAACATTTTCTTAGCAGTTTTAAAACCAACAGTAGAATGTATAAAGTAACTGTGTAGGCAGTAATATGCATCATCTGTAAACGCCACTCATTTAAAAATTATTGTTGTCTCGATAGTGACGCATTAATATTTCCAACTCGCTTAAAGCTTTAATATTTATTCCTAGCTCTTGACCTGCCTAGAGCTGTTTGGTTAGGACACATGTCTCCCACTATTAAGAAACTATTTGTACATTTTCTTGTTCTATTAATCTCTAAGTTGTAGTATATTAATCTAAATTTATGTTAAAAATGTTTGTTTACATAGTTTTATTGTCAACTTCAAGCATAAATCATCAGAACAATTATCATGAAAACCAAGAGGGTTAAGCCAAAAGTCCCAAAACTTCGTTTAGTTTATATTAACAGTAAGAGTGATAAAAAAATTTCTTTAGCTGTTGCATATATATGTCGATAAATATACCGGACTCCTAAATAACTCTAAATATCATTCATTAAACCATTTTCCTTCGTTATTCACGTAGAACACATGCACGAACAAATGGACCGTTCCGCGATTATCCTTAAATATTTTCATTATACATCTTAGAAAACCATTGTGATATGAGCAGATCTAGTAAAATGCTGTTTTTGTGTCCTACGCCAGTCAGAAAAGTGAACCATAACGCTATCATCGTCATTACAAACATGCATTTCCTATCTGAGCCACGCTGCACAGTTAGCTTTTTTTAAACCAAGAAAACCATGTGACTACTAATCCGCTGTGACGTCGATGTCTATTTATAGCAGGAATCCCAATAGTTTTTATTTAAATATATTGTTACATATATAAGATGTAGACAAACTGGCGGATACCACCTTTAACTCCATCCTCTGTTTTTATTTTCCCGGCTTTAGATCACCCTACCTCAAATGCTCACAAACAGAATCACACAAAAACGCGCATGTTCTTTTGTAGGAAGTAGGCAACATATTCACTACGTGGTTAACGCTTACACTTACTGGATAAGCCGGTTTATGTAAACAGATTTCACAAACAAATTTAGAAAGGTCTATTGCATAAGTGCATATTGTGCAAATCATAAAACTACCCTAAATAAGTTGCAGCTCTGCATGATATGTTTGGGCGATATTTTGAAAAAATGCAGAGACAAGTTGAAACAGCGACACTGAAAAAATGCTATTAAGCCGTCTGAAATTGGTTGGAATTGTTCAAAAGATAAGAAAAGGTAGAACAAAGCGTATGAATGTCACAATCCAATATATCATCCACTTTTGTCGGGAAACAACTTGATACGCAGACGTTTACATGCCACAACTGCATTAACGTTTTAAATGCTTCAATTGATGTCTGTATTGACACAACACTAATGTCGCACGAAGAAGTGTCTTCTTAAATAAAAATTGTTTTCAAAAGATAATTATTATAGTTCTGAAATGTCCTTTCAGACAGATTGGGCCCTTAAATACATCTTTGACAAAATCCACAAATTTGCGTTAGAATGATCTGACGCTATAAGTTGTTATTTTCAATTAAACAGCAGGTACTTGAATGTTCTAAGAGTTTCCTCGTCTTAATATAGCACAAAATTTCAGCCACAAAAGTGATTTATCAAAACATAACTTTTGGGCGATGTCGCTTGCTACACCGCAATCGAAACACCTCGTGTTATTTATTTAACGAAACATCTCTCGGATATGTAGGTAGTCGTATCACCTCGGCCATTTCCCTAAATGATACTTCTTTTGAGACAGACGTCAAAACAAAGATGGCAGCTCGGATGACAGCTCACTACAGTACGATGCCTATAAAACTTCAATTTGTGGCGGCTTTAAATTTAAACCGTTAGATTTTAATTTACCCAGCGCAGCAGACATGCAGCAGTCAACCGATGGCAGTGTTTATGTTTTGTGCGAACTACATAGGCTTATTAATCTTCCGACTTCCGGCGAACAAAACGATCGTGATTCCAGTAAGTATTATTGCACCAGATACATCCGAGGGATGATTGTCCCGAGGACGGAATTACCACGGGAGTTCTGATTAGCTACATTGGCTAATGTTTGTTACATTACTCCTTAAGCTACCCTTCAATTTCTCATTTTCTTCAATTTGTTTTAGCACACCCTTGTGTACTGGTCTAGTATGACAGAAGGACGTATTCAGGTAGAAGGATATGTTAATTTTAATAGATATTACAATATTTGTTTGTTTGTACACCTGTTCGGGGTTCATAGGTACAAACATGGTAAATTTTGCCTGCCTTTTCCATCAGGCATGCGTGGGATGATTCGTGAATTATCCTTGGCGTTCCGATTTTTTTTCAGCAGGCGTTTGTTGTTCACATTTAAGATCAGATATTGCAATGTTATAGTTTTGAAGGGGCTATTTTAAAATTTAACTTTGTTACTAGCGGAATGGTTGTGTCTTTTTACAAAAAGCATAGAAAACAGAACTTAAGAAGTAATCTTGATGATTCATTAGGAAGATAATTTGCACTAGTATTAGTTTTGTCAGAATGTTTTGACGGGTTCTCTATTTGACTCACTTTGCCACCTGGACATTGTGGAGCAGATGACCCCTGATTAATAAAAGTTGAAAGGCAAAAGTCAATATCATAACGTTTATATTACTTAGCATCAACAATTTTGCTCAGACAGGATAAGGTAGCATGTGAATTCGTTGTTTAAATTAATAATAAGGCACAATGTCAATGCTTAATAATAACAAACATATTGTTTAACTGATTTATTATTGGCAAGATCAAGCAAAACTCTTTATTGGCATTTGTGGTCGACATTTAATGGTCTACTATTAAATCGAGCTAATGATTGTTTTTAAATCTGAAACATCAAACAGAACGATTGTCATATCAGTCTTTTAAATGAGTTAGTGTAACAATCTATTACATGTTGTTGTTTTTTAATTTTTATAAGTGATATATTGTTCAGATGTTTGTTTGGTTAACACAAGCATGTGTTTCTTAAAAATATTAAATTACTAAATAGTAAATAATATTCAAAGTAATTTTCCTTTTTTAACCGTAATTTATTAACCGATAATTAAAATGTCCAGACATATCCATATATGTGTCTTTTAGGCATACATAAAAATATTGATAGTGCACCAGACACGGAGGTGATTTTAACCATCTTAAAACACATAACAAAATGTTGTCCTCAATGAATATCAGTACCTTTCATATAAACAGAGCATTTCTCATTTTCTCAGCGTAATTGTTAAAACTTGTTTTCTTTAAACACTAGACAGAATTCATACTTTGTACTTTAAACATCAACCTTTTGCATGCGATTCGCGAAGTTAACTTATATGTTAAATGTATTGTTGAAGCGCATTCAACCGTTTATGAGAATAATCGAAAGATTAGATCTCAGTACAGTATATTGATGTTTTCTGAATGTGACGTTTGGCAACAATCTAGTTTTGTTGAATTACTTGGTAGAATTCGCGAGTTTCACTCTTTACCCTCGCCTTCTGCATGCAATTTGCGAAAGTATGGATTAAATATTGATGTCGTCGGTGTGCACTCAATCGTTTAACAGGATACTGAAAAGCTGCATAAGCCAAGTTGCGTAACTGTTTCTGCTTTGCATGCAAGTTTCTCTTAAAAACATCAGTAAACAAAATAAACGCACGATGAATATTAAAGAAGACCATTTATCTCTGTTACCGCTGGGTCTTTTTCTTTTATGTGTGTGATTTCTGTTTGTATGTTTGTTTGTTGCTGTTTTGTTTTTATTTTATGTGTGTTTTATATAGGATCTGTAGTCCAAATACATGTATATCTACAGTCATTTAAATCCAATTTAGCTTCAACGCTTAAATGTGTTATTTTTTTCTAAAGTCCGTAGAGTTTTCTTAAATGTAACAACTTTATATCTGCATGGTATGTATGTCATGGTCTCGTTATAACAGAACAAACTACGACTGTTGATAAAACAAAGAGACATGTTGCACTTATCTACGTTAACGGTATTTTAATGTTTTTTGTTTTTTTTTCAATATTCGCAGCGATCATTTATGAGCATTATAGCGATTCTGGTGGAGGAAGTCCCCAGACAAATGTCTGGGAAGAACCACATGCGCACCGTAGATCAGCTGTAAGACCTTCCCACATTAAATCTTCGGACCAAACGGTTCAGAACAGATTCAGGTCGACGATTCTACCACTACTACACGGTTGCTGCGTATTTCAATAAAACAATACAATATCAAATGTGGTATCAGACAGTTTGGACCAAACATTTTTTTCTCAAATAACCAAATATGTCATCGTTACCAGAAAAGGTCCTACAACACGCTATTCATTTATACCCAACACCTGTGTGAACAGTGAAGCATAAATATCCATTCGTCATTGCAAACAGGTGCATGTATTTCCTATCTGAGCCACGCTGCAGAGATAGCTATTTTTAAATTAAGAAAACCACGTGACAACTTACGTTTGAGATCACGGTATACATTCTTCCGGGTAATACGCTGTGACGTCGATATCTATATTTAGCAGAGATTACTATAGTGATTATTTATAGATTTGAAAAGAATTCGTACTGTGTACCAATACAGGACGTGTTCAAAACCATCTTTACTTGGACTACATTATGAGTACATGCATAAAATATACTCACACTCTCCAAACCAGGGGTAAGATATTGTTACATTTGATAGAAGCAAACTGTCGGATACCACCTTTAACTGTTGACTTATGGGAAAATTCTATGCTACCTACGCTATCAATTACGAGACATATCATATTCATTGCTTGTGTTGAGTGTGTAATCACAAACGTGATAAACACAGGCAACCTGCCATTAACGAAGATAAAACTCTCCAACGATTTCAAGGTTTTACGTGAGTGTCAACAAGTGTGCTTATGATTAAATTTTACCATTTTCTTTATTTATGACAAACTTAAAACGCTTGTAATGATAACTTTCGTGTTTAAAGTTCCAGGGTAAACGGAAATCATTTATTGGAGGAACTGAATAGTTCCTCTCAATAATTAACTTAATTTGTTCCACCAGTCAAAGCAACGTTTAAATGTAACGATTATTGAACAGGTAAAATATCAACAGTACTGAAGACGATGAAACGGAGCAATATATTCTCACCAATAAAATTGAAGGGCGCAATACGTGAGTGAAAGAAGTATATCTAAATGTTTTGAGTCCTGAGCAGGTGTCTGGCAGCACGAGCACAATAGTGATTGCAGTTTGTTTACGACTTCTGTGACGGCAACAATCAACAGACCCGATAATAAGTCAGTTTCTATTGTATGAATAAATATGTCATTAGTTTTGGCACACTTCCTTGGGTTTCGCATCCACACGAGTCTTTCAGCTCACAGAAATACAACGCATGGATTCATTAATGAATTCCCCAGACATTCCCCAGACATGCGTCATACGTTAGCACTTGTTAGATACATGTATATAATGGATGTATGTTTGTTTTCGAGGATTCACTTACCGATACGTTCATAGTTGTTAGTATACCTTTATATATGAATAATACCGATCAGAGTTATACGTATGAATGTCAGTTTTTCAAAGTGTTACTATTTAAATTTTCAAAGAAGACAAGCACATTCATAAAATCACCTGCTATAGGATCTGACAGAAACAATCGTGGAGCGAGAGATACAGTTTTTGCAGATATATTATGATGAGGAGGATAGAGACTGTATCTGACTTTCTGATCTTCTGCAATCGGACCAGAATTATGCGTCATGATAAATACAAGCTTTATGTGCTTGTATCTTACGAGTGCTGACGTTTGACGTATGTCTACTGAATTCTTTCTGATGTCCATTTTCTGGTTCTCCATACTTTTGCTTTCTTGGGAAGAACAATTTATGCTTAACATCACGGCCTTGACGAAAGTGTTTGTTCAGACAAGGCGAGACTAGCTCTACCATAAACCTTTGCCACCGACCATAAAGTTTGATCAGGACTCCTTTGGATAAACTGAAAACATAAAACTTGATTTAAATACTTTCATAATATTGTGATTGTCATGATACGTCAATTTACTATAAAAAAGGCTCAAGATTTGTTTGGTGCACCTACTCAAATTTGTTTGTTTCTTTGTACTGCGGTCTTAAAGGAGCTATCTTAAACCACATAAATAAAATATAAAAAAGTGGTATCAACAACCCATGGCGACTTCAAACTGATCTTTTAAGCTAAACTTAATACTTTTAAGAATAGCCATTAATTGTTGATCACTTAAAGCATAATAATTATTAAAGCGAAAATTCATATATTTCTCAATAAGTGTTTACGGGGTAATTAAGATCACTATAACTTGTTAAAATACAAATAAAACTCACTCATGTTTCAAATATATACACAAATCCCTTGCATTAAACATTCAAAACAAGAATTTAACATTTTCTCAAATTTGCTATATTATAGCCAACAAATGTTCTAGCAATGGTGCAAGGACTTTGTACAAATTTCCAAACTGTCAGACATTGGATGGTAACATACATTTATTTAGTTTTTGTTCGGTTCTGAAGGAAAAAAAATGCCAATCAATAAACTACGTATTTTGAAGTCTCCTTAAGAACGTGCCTTTTTTCTTTAGTTTATTGATGTGTGTTGAGGTCATTCACAAATGTAGTGGACATACATGGACCAAGTATTGCAATAACGCATATTGTCGACTTGTATTGACAATCGGAAAATCGTCTGCAGATTTGTATCATAGAATGGGCAAAATGCGACGCTAAGTTCAGCACAATACTGAGAGGATGTAATAAAAGCCCCGGGAATTGATTGGAATCAAATGGTAAGACCAATGGAACAGAGCTTATGAATAAAACAACATCCTCTATTCGCCGGGAAACAATGAGATACCAATAGTATTTGACAATTGTATTGAATATTTGACAAGCGTTCATTGTTTTTTGTCATTTACAAAAATTTAACATTACATACGTATACCACATCCTAACATACCTTACATCTTGGATCTTTCTTCGATCGGTCGCGCGCCGCGACATGCCAAAGTCGTTAAAAATGATAGTGGTAGAGCTTCATGACATAGCTCAAGCAAATTTAAGCAAAGTTCCTCGACTGGTCGGTCCAGTAACTGGGTGTGGCACCTGCCAGGTGTTCACGACATGCTATACCCAGTGAGGCCAGCACTCTATCAGCTTCAAGTGGACACCGTCTGCAAATAACTGATATTCTGTTGGTGGGACGACTAATTCAACAAACGAAGAAATCATTTACCAAAGACGACATATTTTTGCCGAACTTACTATTGGACTCAATTCGAAGTTGCTGACAGACGAAGTGGATTAATAATGCTTGTTGTAATTATTGTAACTTGGACCATGTATGAAGGAAAATTCAATTAATTTGGTTACACCTACATATGCTGTTCTTACCTTTAAATGCAGGCACATGTCAACTGGAAACTTTCAATTATGTGTTGTATTCGTATGCATCAGATTCACGGACATGTCCATCATTTAATTATGAAATCAGCAATTTATATTGCGTTTGCTACTATAACATTGTAGTCAATTTTCAGACGATTCTTGAAATTGCGGAATTATTAAGCTGGTGAATGACAATCTTCTTTTTGAAAAGAGACCATTATAGCTGTCCTGCACATTTTACAATCGTTGACGTATGTAGAGTAAAATAATAATGTTTATACTTCGATGATGACGTGACTACAAATATGTACGTGCAATAAGAAACACAATAAAAAATAAATAATGAATGTTAAATGTATTGAAAATAGCATTCGTAAGAGCCCCACCATACCTTTAATGCAGCAGTCGAAAATATTTTTTTTAAATATTAACTTAAAAGAAACGTTTGCTCTAAGATATATATATAATAAATGATGTTTTGACCATTACATTAAGTTTAATCATTCTGGATCGGCGAACATTTCCAGTTAGACGAAAACAAGACTGATAAGGTGTTTTAGGCAGTGAACGACGTCTATACACGATCCGTTGTGGCACCGACCGTGAAGTGGCCAGTAAAAATGCTGCTCTCATTGTCGATAGCTTTGGCACACTCCTGTGTGTTTGCCTCGTATATACTTATTGCCAGACCTGTGCGATTGTTCGGCTTTCGACCTCACAGACATGCCATGGTTTCAGTAATTAATGCCCAGTACATTCGCCAAACGTCAGTTTTCTTACGTTTGTATGTCTGTTTCTTTCGTGATGCGTGATCTGCATGATAGTAATCTATTAGGTACTGAAAGGTCAGATATCAATCATCATCTTTTTAATAGTCCGGTTTCTTGGTCGTTTTTCCATATAGCCGTTCTTCTGACGTTTTCGTAAAACTGATCTCTATTCATGCCCCTATGGCTTCTCCAGACATGTCCCTGTATATGGCTTCGCTACTCCAGACATTCCTATATAGGGCTTCGATACACTAGACATGTCCCTATATATGGCTTCGCTAGTCCAGATATGTCCCTATATATGGCTTAGCTACTCCAGACATGTCCCTGTATATGGCTTAGCTACTCCAGACATTCCTATATAGGGCTTCGATACACCAGACATGTCCCTATATATAGCTTAGCTAGTCCAGACATGTCCCTATATATGGCTTAACTACTCCAGACATGTCCCTGTATATGGCTTCGCTACTACAGACATTCCTATATAGGGCTTCGATACACCAGACATGTTCCTATATATTGCATCGCTACTCCAGAATGTCCCCATACAGGGCTTCAATACACCAGACATGTCCCTATATATGGCATCGCTACTCCAGAATGTCCCTATAAATAGCATCGCTACTCCAGAATGTCCCTATATATGGCATCGCTACTCCAGAAGGTCCCTTTATAGGGCTTCGATTCACCAGACATGTCCCTATATAGGGCTTCGATACACCAGACACGTCCCTATATACGACTACGCTAATCCAGAATGTCCCTATAAAGGGCTTCGATACACCAGACATGTCCCTTTATATGGCATCTCTACTCCAGAATGTCCCTATATATGGCATCGCTACTCCAGAACGGCTTCGATACACCAGACATGTCCCTATATATGGCATCGCTACTCCAGACATGTCCCTATATATGACATCGTTACTCCAGAATGTCCCTATATAGGGCATCTCTACTCCGGAATGTCCCTATATATGGCATCGCTACTCTAGAATGTCCCTATATATGGCATCGCTACTCCAGAATGTCCCTAAACAGGGCTTCGATACACCAGACAAGTCCCTATATAGGGCATCGCTACTCCAGAATGTCCCTATATATCGCACCTCTACTCCAGAATGTCCCTATATACGGCATCGCTACTCCAGACATGTCCCTATATATCGCACCTCTACTCCAGAATGTCCCTATATACGGCATCGCTACTCCAGACATGTCCCTATACAGGGCTTCGATACTCCAGACACGTCCCTATATATGGCATCGCTACTCCAGACATGTCCCTATACAGGGCTTCGATACACCAGACATGTCCCTATATATGGCACCTCTACTCCAGAATGTCCCTATATATGGCATCGCTACTCCAGAATGTCCCTATACAGGGCCTCGATACACCAGACATGTTCTTTTATATGCCTTTGCTACTTCAGACATGTCCCTATATATGGCATCGCTACTCCAGACATTCCTATATAGGGCTTCGATACACCAGACATGTCCCTATATATGGCATCGCTACTCCAGAATGTCCCTATGGCTTCTCCGGACATGTCCTTTTATATGGCTTTGCTACTTCAGAAATGTCCCTATGGCTAGTCGCCAGAATGTCCCTATATATGGCTCCGCTACACTAGACATGTCCCTATATATGGCTTCGCTTCTCTATACATGTCCCTATATATGGCTTAGCTACTCTATACATGTCCATATAGCTGGTCGCCGCCAGACATGTCCCTATATATGACTTCGCTAGTCCAGACACGACCCTATATACGACTTCGCTAGTCCAGACATGTCCCTATATATGGCTTAGCTACTCCAGACATGTCCCTATATATGGCTTAGCTACTCCAGACAGTCCTATATAGGACTTAGCTACTCCAGACATGTCCCTATATATGGCTTAGCTACTCCAGAGAGTCCTATATATGGCTTAGCTACTCCAGACATGTCCCTTTATATGACTTAGCTACACCAGACATGTCCCTTTATATGACTTAGCTACTCCAGACATGTCAATTTATATGACTTAGCTACTCCAGACAGTCCTATATATGGCTTAGCTACTCCAGACAGTCCTATATATGGCTTAGCTACTCCAGACACGTCCCTATATATGGCTTTGCTACTCCAGACATGTCCCTATATATGGCTTAGCTACTCCAGACAGCCCTATATAGGGCTAAGATACTCCAGACATGTCCCTATATATGGCTTAGCTACTCCAGACAGTCCTATATATGGCTTAGCTACTCCAGAGGTGTCCCTATATATAGCTTAGCTACTCCAGACATGTCCCTATATATGGCTTAGCTTCTCTAGACAGTCCTATATAGGGCTTAGCTACTCCAGATACGTCCCTATATATAGCTTTGCTACTCCAGACATGTCCCTATATATGGCTTAGCTTCTCCAGACAGTCCTATATAGGGCTTAACTACTCCAGACACGTCCCTATATATAGCTTTGCTACACCAGACATGTCCCTATATATGACTTAGCTACTCCAGACAGTCCTATATAGGGCTTAGCTACTCCAGACATGTCCCTATATATGGCTTAGCTACTCCAGACAGCCCTATATATGGCTTAGCTACTCCAGATATGTCCTATATAGGACTTAGCTTCTTCAGACATGTCCCTATATATGGCTTAGCTACTCCAGACACGTCCTTATATATGACTTAGCTACTCCGAAAAGCCCTATATAGGGCTTAGCTACTCCAGACATGTCCCTATATATGACTTAGCTACTCCAGACAGCCCTATATAGGGCTTAGCTACTCCAGACAGCCCTATATAGGACTTAGCTACTCCAGACAGTCCTATATAGGGCCTAGCTACTCCAGACATGTCCCTATATATGGCTTAGCTACTCCAGACAGCCCTATATAGGGCTTAGCTACTCCAGACATTCCTATATAGGACTTAGCTACTTCAGACATGTCCCTATATATGACTTAGCTACTCCAGACACGTCCCTATATATGGCTTAGCTAATCTAGACATGTCCCTATATAGGGCTTAGCTACCCCAGACAGCCCTATATAGGACTTAGCTACTCCAGACATGTCCCTATATATGGCTTAGCTACTCCAGACACGTCCCTATATATGACTTAGCTACTCCATACATGTCCCTATATATGGCTTAGCTACTCCAGACAGCCTTATATGTGGTTTAGCTACTCCAGATATGTCCCTATATATGGCTTAGCTACTCCAGACAGCCCTATGTAGGGCTTAGCTACTCCAGACAGCCCTATATAGGACTTAACTACTCCAGACATGTCCCTTTATAGGGCTTCGCTAGTCCAGACATGTCCTTATATAGGGATTAGCTACTCCAGACATGTCCCTATATATGACTTAGCTATTCCAGACATGTCCCTATATAGGGCTTCGCTAGTCCAGACATGTCCCTACATAGGGCTTCGCTAGTCCAGACATGTCCCTATATATGACTTCGCTAGTCCAGACATGTCCCTATATAGGGCTTTGCTACTCCAGACATGTCCCTATATATGGCTTAGCTACTCTAGACAGCCCTATATAGGGCTTAGCTACTCCAGACATGTCCCTATATATGACTAAGCTAGACCAGACATGTCCCTATATATGACTTTGCTACTCCAGACATGTCCCTATATATGGCTTAGCTACACCAGACATGTCCCTATATATGACTTAGCTAGACCAGACATGTCTCTATATATGACTTAGCTACTCTAGACAGCCCTATATAGGGCTTAGCTACTCCAGACATGTCCCTATATATGACTAAGCTAGACCAGACATGTCCCTATATATGACTTAGCTAGACCAGACATGTCCCTATATATGGCTTTGCTACTCTAGACATGTCTCTATATATGGCTTAGCTACTCTAGACAGCCCTATATAGGGCTTAGCTACTCCAGACATGTCCCTATATATGACTTAGCTAGACCAGACATGTCCCTATATATAACTTAGCTATACCAGACATGTCCCTATATATGACTTAGCTACTCGAGACATGTCCCTTTATATGACTTAGCTACTCCAGACAGTCCTATATATGGCTTAGCTACTCCAGACAGTCCTATATATGGCTTAGCTACTCCAGACACGTCCCTATATATGGCTTTGCTACTCCAGACATGTCCCTATATATGGCTTAGCTACTCCAGACAGCCCTATGTAGGGCTTAGATACTCCAGACATGTCCCTATATATGGCTTAGCTACTCCAGACAGTCCTATATATGGCTTAGCTACTCCAGAGATGTCCCTATATATAGCTTAGCTACTCCAGACATGTCCCTATATATGGCTTAGCTTCTCCAGACAGTCCTATATAGGGCTTAGCTACTCCAGACACGTCCCTATATATAGCTTTGCTACTCCAGACATGTCCCTATATATGGCTTAGCTTCTCCAGACAGTCCTATATAGGGCTTAGCTACTCCAGACACGTCCCTATATATAGCTTTGCTTCTTCAGACATGTCCCTATATATGGCTTAGCTACTCCAGACACGTCCTTATATATGACTTAGCTACTCCGGACAGCCCTATATAGGGCTTAGCTACTCCAGACATGTCCCTATATATGACTTAGCTACTCCAGACAACCCTATATAGGGCTTAGCTACTCCAGACAGCCCTATATAGGACTTAGCTACTCCAGACATGTCCCTATATATGACTTAGCTACTCCAGACAGTCCTATATAGGGCCTAGCTACTCCAGACATGTCCCTATATATGGCTTAGCTACTCCAGACAGCCCTATATAGGGCTTAGCTACTCCAGACAGTCCTATATAGGACTTAGCTACTTCAGACATGTCCCTATATATGACTTAGCTACTCCAGACACGTCCCTATATATGGCTTAGCTAATCTAGACATGTCCCTATATAGGGCTTAGCTACCCCAGACAGCCCTATATAGGACTTAGCTACTCCAGACATGTCCCTATATATGGCTTAGCTACTCCAGACACGTCCCTATATATGACTTAGCTACTCCATACATGTCCCTATATATGGCTTAGCTACTCCAGACAGCCTTATATGTGGTTTAGCTACTCCAGACATGTCCCTATATATGGCTTAGCTACTCCAGACAGCCCTATGTAGGGCTTAGCTACTCCAGACAGCCCTATATAGGACTTAACTACTCCAGACATGTCCCTTTATAGGGCTTTGCTAGTCTAGACATGTCCTTATATAGGGCTTAGCTACTCCAGACATGTCCCTATATAGGGCTTCGCTAGTCCAGACATGTCCCTATATATGACTTCGCTATTCCAGACATGTCCCTATATAGGGCTTCGCTAGTCCAGACATATCCCTATATAGGGCTTCGCTAGTCCAGACATGTCCCTATATATGGCTTAGCTACTCTAGACAGCCCTATATAGGGCTTAGCTACTCCAGACATGTTCCTATATATGACTTAGCTAGACCAGACATGTCCCTATATATGGCTTAGCTACTCTAGACAGCCCTATATAGGGCTTAGCTACTCCAAACATGTCCCTATATATGACTTCGCTATTCCAGACATGTCCCTATATATGGCTTAGCTACTCTAGACAGCCCTATATAGGGCTTAGCTACTCCAGACATGTCCCTATATATGACTTAGCTAGACCAGACATGTCCCTATGTATGACTTAGCTAGACCAGACATGTCCCTATATATGACTTAGCTACACCAGACATGTCCCTATATATGACTTAGCTACTCGAGACACGTCCCTATATATGACTTAGCTAGACCAGACATGTCCCTATATATGACTTAGCTACTCTAGAAAGCCCTATATAGGGCTTAGCTACTCCAGACATGTCCCTATATATGACTTAGCTAGACCAGACATGTCCCTATATATGACTTAGCTACTCTAGACAGCCCTATATAGGGCTTAGCTACTCTAGACATGTCCCTATATATGGCTTTGCTACTCCAGACATGACCCTATATATGACTTAGCTACTCCAGACATGTCCCTATATATGACTTAGCTACACCAGACATGTCCCTATATATGGCTTAGCTACTCCAGACATGTCCCTATATATGACTTAGCTACACCAGACATGTCCCTATATATGACTTAGCTAGACCAGACATGTCCCTATATATGGCTTAGCTACTCCAGACATGTCCCTATATATGACTTAGCTACACCAGACATGTCCCTATATATGACTTAGCTACTCTAGACATGTCCCTATATATGACTTAGCTACTCTAGACAGCCCTATATAGGGCTTAGCTACTCTAGACATGTCCCTATATATGGCTTTGCTACTCCAGACATGACCCTATATATGACTTAGCTACTCCAGACATGTCCCTATATATGACTTAGCTAGACCAGACATGTCCCTATATAGGGCTTAGCTACACCAGACATGTCCCTATATATGACTTAGCTAGACCAGACATGTCCCTATATAGGGCTTAGCTACTCTAGACAGCCCTATATATGACTTAGCTAGACCAGACATGTCCCTATATATGACTTAGCTACAACAGACATGTCCCTATATAGGGCTTAGCTACACCAGACATGTCCCTATATATGACTTAGCTAGACCAGACATGTCCCTATATAGGGCTTAGCTACTCTAGACAGCCCTATATATGACTTAGCTACAACAGACATGTCCCTATATAGGGCTTAGCTACACCAGACATGTCCCTATATATGACTTAGCTAGACCAGACATGTCCCTATATATGACTTAGCTAGACCAGACATGTCCCTATATATGACTTAGCTACAACAGACATGACCCTATATAGGGCTTAGCTACACCAGACATGTCCCTATATATGACTTAGCTAGACCAGACATGTCCCTATATAGGGCTTAGCTACAACAGACATGTCCCTATATATGACTTAGCTAGACCAGACATGTCCCTATATATGACTTAGCTAGACCAGACATGTCCCTATATATGACTTAGCTAGACCAGACATGTCCCTATATATGACTTAGCTACAACAGACATGACCCTATATAGGGCTTAGCTACACCAGACATGTCCCTATATATGACTTAGCTAGACCAGACATGTCCCTATATAGGGCTTAGCTACTCTAGACAGCCCTATATATGACTTAGCTAGACCAGACATGTCCCTATATATGACTTAGCTACAACAGACATGTCCCTATATATGACTTAGCTACTCTAGACAGCCCTATATAGGGCTTAGCTACTCTAGACATGTCCCTATATATGGCTTTGCTACTCCAGACATGACCCTATATATGACTTAGCTACTCCAGACATGTCCCTATATATGACTTAGCTACTCCAGACATGTCACTGTATATGACTTAGCTAGACCAGACATGTACCTATATATGACTTAGCTACTCTAGACAGCCCTATATAGGGCTTAGCTACCCTAGACATGTCCCTATATATGACTTTGCTACTCCAGACATGTCCCTATATATGACTTTGCTACTCCAGACATGTCCCTATATATGACTTTGCTACTCCAGACATGTCCCTATATATGACTTTGCTACTCCAGACATGTACCTATATATGGCTTCGCTACTCCAGACACGTCCCTATATATGGCTTTGCTACTCCAGACATGTCCCTATATATGGCTTTGCTACTCCAGACATGTCCCTATATATGGCTTTGCTACTCCAGACATGTCCCTATATATAACTTTGCTACTCCAGACATGTCCCTATATATGACTTCGCTACTCCAGACACGTCCCTATATATGACTTAGCTAGACCATACATGTCCCTATATATGACTTAGCTACTCCAGACACGTCCCTATATATGGCTTTGCTACTCCAGACATGTCCCTATATATGACTTTGCTACTCCAGACATGTCCCTATATATGACTTCGCTACTCCAGACACGTCCCTATATATGACTTAGCTAGACCATACATGTCCCTATATATGACTTAGCTAGACCAGACATGTCCCTATATATGACTTAGCTACTCTATACAGCCCTATATATGGCTTAGCTACCCCAGACATGTCCCTATATATGGCTTAGCTACTCTAGACAGCCCTATATAGGGCTTAGCTACTCCAGACATGTCCCTATATATGGCTTTGCTACTCCAGACATGTCCCTATATATGACTTAGCTACTCCAGACATGTCCCTATATATGACTTAGCTAGACCAGACATGTCCCTATATATGACTTTGCTACTCTAGACAGCCCTATATATGGCTTAGCTACCCCAGACATGTCCCTATATATGGCTTAGCTACTCTAGACAGCCCTATATAGGGCTTAGCTACTCCAGACATGTCCCTATATATGAATTAGCTAGACCAGACATGTCCCTATATTTGACTTAGCTAGACCAGACATGTCCCTATATATGACTTCGCTATTCCAGACATGTCCCTATATATGACTTAGCTACACCAGAGATGTCCCTATATATGGCTTAGCTACTCCAGAGATGTCCCTATATATGGCTTCGCTACTCCAGACACGTCCCTATATAGGGCTTAGCTACTCCAGACAAGTCCCTATATATGACTTCGCTATTCCAGACATGTCCCTATATATGACTTAGCTACACCAGAGATGTCCCTATATATGGCTTAGCTACTCCAGAGATGTCCCTATATATGGCTTCGCTACTCCAGACACGTCCCTATATAGGGCTTAGCTACTCCAGACATGTCCCTATATATGACTTAGCTAGACCAGACATGTCCCTATATATGGCTTAGCTACTCTAGACAGCCCTATATAGGGCTTAGCTACTCCAAACATGTCCCTATATATGACTTCGCTATTCCAGACATGTCCCTATATATGACTTAGCTACTCTAGAAAGCCCTATATAGGGCTTAGCTACTCCAGACATGTCCCTATATATGACTTAGCTAGACCAGACATGTCCCTATATATGACTTAGCTAGACCAGACATGTCCCTATATATGACTTAGCTACACCAGACATGTCCCTATATATGACTTAGCTACTCGAGACACGTCCCTATATATGACTTAGCTAGACCAGACATGTCCCTATATATGACTTAGCTACTCTAGAAAGCCCTATATAGGGCTTAGCTACTCCAGACATGTCCCTATATATGACTTAGCTAGACCAGACATGTCCCTATATATGACTTAGCTACTCTAGACAGCCCTATATAGGGCTTAGCTACTCTAGACATGTCCCTATATATGGCTTTGCTACTCCAGACATGACCCTATATATGACTTAGCTACTCCAGACATGTCCCTATATATGACTTAGCTACACCAGACATGTCCCTATATATGGCTTAGCTACTCCAGACATGTCCCTATATATGACTTAGCTACACCAGACATGTCCCTATATATGACTTAGCTAGACCAGACATGTCCCTATATATGGCTTAGCCACTCCAGACATGTCCCTATATATGACTTAGCTACACCAGACATGTCCCTATATATGACTTAGCTAGACCAGACATGTCCCTATATATGACTTAGCTACAACAGACATGTCCCTATATATGACTTAGCTACTCTAGACAGCCCTATATAGGGCTTAGCTACTCTAGACATGTCCCTATATATGGCTTTGCTACTCCAGACATGACCCTATATATGACTTAGCTACTCCAGACATGTCCCTATATATGACTTAGCTACTCCAGACATGTCCCTGTATATGACTTAGCTAGACCAGACATGTACCTATATATGACTTAGCTACTCTAGACAGCCCTATATAGGGCTTAGCTACCCTAGACATGTCCCTATATATGACTTTGCTACTCCAGACATGTCCCTATATATGACTTTGCTACTCCAGACATGTCCCTATATATGACTTTGCTACTCCAGACATGTCCCTATATATGACTTTGCTACTCCAGACATGTCCCTATATATGGCTTCGCTACTCCAGACACGTCCCTATATATGGCTTTGCTACTCCAGACATGTCCCTATATATGGCTTTGCTACTCCAGACATGTCCCTATATATGGCTTTGCTACTCCAGACATGTCCCTATATATAACTTTGCTACTCCAGACATGTCCCTATATATGACTTCGCTACTCCAGACACGTCCCTATATATGACTTAGCTAGACCATACATGTCCCTATATATGACTTAGCTACTCCAGACACGTCCCTATATATGGCTTTGCTACTCCAGACATGTCCCTATATATGACTTTGCTACTCCAGACATGTCCCTATATATGACTTCGCTACTCCAGACACGTCCCTATATATGAGTTAGCTAGACCATACATGTCCCTATATATGACTTAGCTAGACCAGACATGTCCCTATATATGACTTAGCTACTCTATACAGCCCTATATATGGCTTAGCTACCCCAGACATGTCCCTATATATGGCTTAGCTACTCTAGACAGCCCTATATAGGGCTTAGCTACTCCAGACATGTCCCTATATATGGCTTTGCTACTCCAGACATGTCCCTGTATATGACTTAGCTACTCCAGACATGTCCCTATATATGACTTAGCTAGACCAGACATGTCCCTATATATGACTTAGCTACTCTAGACAGCCCTATATATGGCTTAGCTACCCCAGACATGTCCCTATATATGACTTAGCTACTCTAGACAGCCCTATATAGGGCTTAGCTACTCCAGACATGTCCCTATATATGGCTTTGCTACTCCAGACATGTCCCTATATATGACTTAGCTACATGTACTCCAGACATGTCCCTGTATATGACTTAGCTAGACCAGACATGTCCCTATATATGACTTAGCTACTCTAGACAGCCCTATATATGGCTTAGCTACCCCAGACACGTCCCTATATATGGCTTAGCTACTCTAGACAGCCCTATATAGGGCTTAGCTACTCCAGACATGTCCCTATATATGACTTAGCTAGACCAGACATGTCCCTATATATGACTTAGCTAGACCAGACATGTCCCTATATATGACTTCGCTACTCCAGACATGTCCCTATATATGACTTAGCTACTCCAGACATGTCCCTATATATGACTTCGCTATTCCAGACATGTCCCTATATATGGCTTAGCTACTCTAGACAGCCCTATATATGACTTAGCTACTCCAGACATGTCCCTATATATGACTTAGCTAGACCAGACATGTCCCTATATATGACTTAGCTACACCAGACATGTCCCTATATATGACTTAGCTACTCCAGACATGTCCCTGTATATGACTTAGCTACACCAGACATGTCCCTATATATGACTTAGCTACTCTAGACAGCCCTATATATGACTTAGCTACACCAGACATGTCCCTATATATGACTTAGCTACTCCAGACATGTCCCTATATATGACTTAGCTAGACCAGACATGTCCCTATATATGACTTAGCTACACCAGACATGTCCCTATATATGGCTTAGCTACTCGAGACACGTCCCTATATTTGACTTCGCTACAACAGACACGGTTCTATGGATGATTCCTTGACATGTCAAGACAAGCTATTTGGAAATTAACTTATGCAGTTTTAAAATCAGCTCATTGTAAAAACGTACTAATGAACGTTAACCACGCCACTCTAAGCCGTTCGTTTTAAATCCATATATCATGTCTTAATCTTAAAATCATCCAAACAAAGTTATCCTATACGTTTCTACGAGGGAAAAAGTTTATTTCAAAAGTGAATTTTATTTCAAAACTGGTTGAATGGATGGTGAATCGATGAAATAAGGTTTGTCATCCCAACCATTTTTTTGTTTTGAAGTAATTTACTTCCGATGTTGTTTTTATTTCAAAACAAGATGTAACAAACTCCTTATGAATACTGCATAGGACATAATTTTGTGCATAAACCAATACTTTAGTCTTTATAAATACGATTTTGAACACTAACTGAATTGTTAGACAGAAATTATCGCAAAAAAATCACCCTGAATGTGTATTCTTTCCAACTTATAATAAGCTCGATAGTGTTATCTGCTAAAATAGATATCGACGTCAAAGCGGATTACCCGGATGGCTATGTAACGTGTTGTCAAAAGTAAGTGGTCACGTGGTTGTTTAAAAATAGCCATCTCTGCAGCGTGGCTCAGATACAAAAAAAACCTGTTTGCAATGACGAGTAATGATATATGGTTGACTGTTCACACAGATCTAGGACATCAATAAATAGCAATTTGCAGGACCATTTCGGGTAACAATGAAACTTCGGTTGTTTGAAATAAAAAAAAATGGTCCAAACTGTCAATACCACATTTCAGACTCTCCATGTTTACATTCTATTTATTTTGTTACTATATACGGAGATCATTCCGAAATAAAGTTGCTATTTATGAACACAGCCTTCCCCTTTAGGTCTATTTTAAAAATAGATGGACAATCAGTAAACTATTTGCGGATTTACAACAAATAGTTCGCGATACTCAGGATATTAATGCGATGGTGTGTTTAAACAGCAGTACAGAGGCGTTGATTTCCAGCTCTAAGACGTCGATAAGAATCATGTAAAAGATAAGACAAGTGGCATGGATTTTTGTTTCAAATAACAGAATCGTCTTGTCATCCACTATTCAAAAACAATAAAAGATGAGGGAAAATTAAAACAATAAAAGAAACTAGTTTTATTTGACAAATGTATTGAAAATTGATAGTAATTTTCATTGATAACAAATGAATGTTACATCGAGCAGTATCTGTCTGGTTGTATATTGTTCTTGAATAGTTCCCGCGTGTTCCATGTCAGCTTTAAAGAAACTCCCTGAAATCCATAATTATCACCTTCAAGATAAGAGATACATAGGAGCATATTCCACACAGGTCGATATTCCCTTTTAACTGTGGACAAAGTAGTATGTGCATTGTGTCGTTCTGATTGTTTGTTTAAGTTACATCGCACAATGACAAAATATTGGTATGTTTTAGTTACATCGCACAATGACAAAATATTGGTATGTTTTAGTTACATCGCACCATGATAAAATATTGGTATGTTTTAGTTACATCGCACAATGACAAAATATTGGTATGTTTTAGTTACATCGCACAATGACAAAATATTGGTATGTTTTAGTTACATCGCACAATGACAAAATATTGGTTATATAATCGGCGTCCAGTTCATTATATGTGGAGAAAGACCCCCAAACACGTGCCTGGGTAGAACAAGCTGCGCATTGCAGGTGAGGAAGAAGGGAGTCGCCAAGAAAGCATACACTAGCACCAACTTGAAACTCGAACAAATGCGATGATTGGCTGAGGTGTTACAAGTCTGAGACTCTGTCATTCTCCAACGGGAAGAGTGTTGACGTCTAGAAGCCAAATAGTGACATTTCCAGCATTTTAGATGCTTGATTGACAGACCTTGATACAAAAAGTTGAATTTAAATGTGGTATTTTTTATCTGTATCACTGGACACATATGGGACAATAGTACAACTGGTGCCATAAAGATGTGACATATCCTGACATGTTAAATATACCTTCATGGAAGGCTGTTGTTGTGTGTTTTGATTTGTTTGTTTTTTATGTTGCTGTTTTGTTCGTTTGTTGTTTTTGTTACAATTTGGCGGGGGGGGGGGGGGGGGGGGAAAGACATCACACACCGTTAGATCCGCCTATGAATTGTCAGTTTAAAAAACACATCAAGCTAGTAAAAACGAATTCATTTTAAATGGAGACGGAATGCACGTGGCTCAGTTATGCTTTCACTAGACAGTTCGATCATTTGATAAAAACTGACTATTACAATCACTAGTAAAACACGTGACGCCGCAATTAATTCTGGGATGAAATTATGGAGTAACTATTGTTCATAAAACATTCATACAGCGCGTTTATAATCAGACTACTGAGTAGAGTATCCGGCTAAGCATTAAAAACCTATTCGTCACATAACAGGCAATCATTGCCAATATCAAGTGATAAATTGTATTAGGATTCCTTTACATAATCATCAAACGGCCATTGCAATACTATGACCGGAGGCTTAAGATTGGATTATGACCGAGTCAGTCCTTTTGCCGACTTACCGTTCAAAGACGGCAACTGTTGGTTATTTCTCTATTTATATAATGTCGTCGCGGTATTGTGGTCCCTTTGTTGTTACTGTCACTTTTACATTTAACCAGCATGTTTGTACTTTTGTCTTTTGAATTTTAATCTTCATTACAGGGGCTATATTTTTCTATTTAATCAAGGTACAGTTTTAGTTATTTTTAATGAAACCTTCTTATAAAAAGTGAAACAAAACACACATTATAAGCGTTGTAGCTAGAAGAAACACAAATGCTATGAATTAGATAAGTACATTCCAAGACGTGTGTATGTCTCGAACTGTGTGTGAACCTGCCACGTCCGCATTTTGGCTACCACTGTTGTAACTTTGCAAACCTGGCCCGAATGTTGTGAATATTTGTTTTGTTAAACCGTACCGGCACAATTATGGTCATGATGGCGACGTCCAGCTAATTATTGGTGGAGGAAGACCACAGATTTATGTCTGGATAGAACCACCGGCGTGCACTAGGTTAGCTGGAGTTGTGAGTAAAAGACCTATCCACAGCAGCCATTTTCTTAATTTGTGAAATCAAACAATTTTGCTACACACACGTTTCTCAAAGTTCAGACACAAACAATTTTACAATTTACCGATCTTTGCATTATCTTTTTCCTGAGATACATACATAATTATGTTCGCCTTGGTAGATACCTATCTCTGTACGGATGCACTAGTGAAGGTGGAAAACCCCCAGAGAAACGTGGCGCTTATAATCTGCGCTATTAGCATCTTCATGTTAATTATTGAAACAAATCCTAAGAATGCTGTTTTGTCAATTATCAGCAACAGCGTGCTCACCGATTATGTTCTAAGCGTAATGACAAACGTAATGCATGCTGACATGGTGGTAATAAACAATAATAGAATCATGATTGTGTCAACGGTTTGACGTTGTTGTTTACAAGTGCACATATGTATAAAGGTGCGTAGGAAATGCTAGAAATGGATTCTGGGTCTGGGAGAGCTTAAACTCGTGTATTGCCCTGGAAGAGGGTGGGCAAGGTTTGACGGTTAAGTCAAGTTTTCAAAAAATATAGCATCGTTTTTGAGACATGGGTACATAAACCTCTTTAGAAAAATGACATGTTGTTTGTTTGTTTTGTTCCTTTAGAAAGGATTTTACTTTTTTCAGTTGATGATTATATTCAACATTTAACAAAAAGGCCGTTTCTGCTCTATATGCTAAATTTGTAAAAGCACCTTTGACCAACCTTGACACAAGGGAAACCTTTGTTCACGACATATTATCATGGAAGCAGTCACATATGGCATTACCTATGTAGCTTCCCTCAGATTGCGGACTGATGGCAGTTGACAACAGAAGAAAGTCCACAGTCAAACCACAAACCTACCTCACCGTTTCTCGGCCTACTTTGCTTAAAAAACTGCCATGAGCGAAAAGAACTAGCACAAGATAGAGGTAAACACAGTAAAGTTTGTTTGTTGTTGGGTTTTTTGTTGTTTTAAGAGAAAAAAAACACCGTAACAAGACATTACAAAAAAAGTTACGTTATTTGGCAAAAAGACCGACTGTTGTGTTTTAAACGGTTCCGGTTACCAAAGCCACAACTTTGAGATATCTACGGTTTTTGTTCACAAAGACAGAAGATGTTAGAAGGCATATAAATTTTAACAAAGCACTCCATCTATTATAAATTGAATGAAGTGATTGCACGTGTATCAAATACAGTGAGTCGTTTGAACCAAATATGTGCAATGTATAGATAAAAGGATGATAGTAGTCAGAGATCACAAAATACTAGACATTCTTATGAAAACCGCCAAACCTCTGTCCCGTCACCTGTGTACCATCGCATAATAAACTGATAAATTGATTTTTCATGCTTTAGATTACACGTGGAAGGTAAACTTGAGATAAAATTTTATAAATAATTAAAGCATTCGTTGATTTTTTTTACAATTTTTCAAGTGCAATATATCTATTCTGAATCAATACTTATTGTACGTCTTGGCTTGGTATGTTTTATTTCAAATTGTTCTCTCTTAACGGATTGTTTAGATGACGAGACTTTAATGTCCTTAACACATTTTACATTGTTTGATATTTTATTACAATTACCGGTATTGTTATACTGTTGTAAAAAGTATTAACCGATCAGTTATTAACTTCCGTTGCATGTGCTTTCTTGTAGTTGACTAACTATAACGGAATATTTTTTCACTCTCTGTTTTTAAGAAAATCCTTAAGGAAGTGCCAAGTTTTAAGCACCCAAAAATGTCGTTTGCCGTCTGACCTTCCAACAGTTTTTTACATTTGACTTGTATGTGTGCCGTTGTCTAGAATTTGTTCTAGTTTTAATATTGTAGTAATTCTCATATGACCTTTATATATTTTCCTATAGTATCTGTGTGTCTTTTAAATGGGGTCAACAGTGAGTAACGGTTGCAGACAGTAAATGACGCCATAACATCATCCGCTGTGACAGCAGCCTTAAATTGATCCGATCCGATCCGAAGTCAGCCACCAATGTTTCGTGACTCAATATGTTGCCGTGGCACTCTTCCCTGGATTTGTGTCTCGTGTACTCGTGGCCAAACCTTGGCAGTTTCCTAAGTGTTTGACCCCACAGCAATGTTTCATTGATTAATTCTCCATGCCAGCTCCAATCTGAACTCCTCGGATAATTCAGTCCTCGGATGTATCTGGTGCAATGACGCCGAAAACACGGTCGTTTTGTTCGCCGGAAGTCGGAGGAAGCATACGCCTAAATTGTAGTTCGCACAAAAAAAAATAAACAATGTCATCATTAGACAGCTGCGTGTCTGCTGCGCTGAGTAAATTAAAATTGGATGGGATGATTTAAAGTTGAAGCAGCCACAAATTGATATTTTACTGGCATCGTACTGTAAAGAACTGTCATCCGAGCTGCAATCTTTGTTTTGACGTCTGTCACAAAAATAGTCCTATTTAGGGAAATGGCCGAGGTGATCCGACTACCTACATACATCCGACAGATGATTCGTGAATCATCCGAGGTGTTCCGATTGTACAAACTCCATTCGTCAGCCATATTTGGAAGTCTGATGTTTAATATGTTTATCTTGATGATCAGATCTGAAACAAACCGTGAAAAGTGTTAGTAAATTTGTCAGGGAATTTTGGAGATATATTAGAACAGTTTATAAACGAATGCAGTTACATATTATCATTAAAAGCTCTTGAACAATGCAATCGTGTCAAACGTTTGGTTTGTGAACATTTGTTAGATCTATTGTGAATTTTTATTTGTTTTGTTTTTTTATTTAATATTTTATTAATTACTTTTTACATTTCAAACACATTCTGATGACGAAAGGTAAAATAACGCAAATAAATATCAGCTACTATATCTGAGAGCTGTCTGCCGCAAGATCTGCATTATCTTGTGTCTAACATACGGGCTCAGTAACCATGTAACATACATTTGGGAGCAAAAACTCCTAACATAAAGTTAACAGATCAATGAACAAAGTAAAAACAATATATGCATAAGGACATCTAACTGAAACATAAATCTATGGAACATCCCGAAGTTAAGCGTACCTTGAAAAACATAATGTTGCATTAATGCAAGAATAATCGGAAAATCGCTTGTAGGTTTGCATTAAATAGATTGGATGACTTTGTCAGAAAATTATGAAACAAGAGTGCCATTATGAGGTGAACACGACCAGTATTATATTCACTATTCACCAGAAAACAGTCTGGATGCCATTCACATTTGACAACTGTATTAATATCTCGTGGGTTTTTTTCTATTGATATCATAATTTAAAAAAACACGCTAATATTGCATGTCGCCGTGTCTTCTAGTGATAGTTGGTCGTTGAATGACGGATATTTAATTCTAAGTTGGTGTTTTATCTGACCTGACTGCACATACTTCGCAAAGTCAACTACACACAAGGTAATGTTAAACTGACAACAACACTGAGACATGACACACGCAAAGCAATTAATACATTAGGTGCTGAAAGCCGGTAAACGGGCGCTCAACCTCGCATTTCCTGAAAGGTGATGTTTTTTTCTCTCACAAACAGTGCAAATAAAGTTGAATTAAAGTTAAGCAACTTACAATAAGTATCTGCATCAGCAAGTTATTCTGTTTTTATTGAAAATGTGCTTTATTTGGATTACTTCAAATTGGAAACTTAAATATTTAAAATAGTACATTTTTTTTGTTTCAAGATACTTATTTCCATTTCTTGCTGCGCTAAGTACGTAGAAAAATCCCGATCAAATGATTGATGCTTGAAATATTAAAACGTTCATAGATTGATAAATACGAAAGGAACGATCAGAAAAGGCAAGGAGATGTCATTTGTAAGTCAGGGGCAACGTCTGCTCAGCAGAAGGCACTATTTTTTTCGATGAAGCCATGGAAAATGTTCGTTAGAAAGAAGTTGGTTTTCCGTGACACTGTCTGGTCGAAATAAGTGCATGGCAATGACCGAACAGTCACTGTTTATTTCCGCTCAAACTTTGTAAACGAAACGAAAAATAACTAGGTTGACTGCTCATGGGGGCACTGTCTGTAACAGAGGTGGCGCTCCTGGATTTTCCTTCTGGAAGTTGGCATAAGAGGGTACCATAGAATCGTATTGTGGAAACTGTTATTCTCTGGAATATAGAGGCATGCATCTGCAGAGGAGTTGGGTAGATACATTTACTGTCGCTTTGGCTTCAAAAAAGTTGAGGAAGTACATATGTACATAGGACCCTCTACCAGAGGAGAAGATAGAGATTAAAGAATTGAAACACTCGAGGAAGGGTGACCCTCAACTTAAGATGACAGTGGTTCCAGCGGTCATACATGTATCTTACAGACGGGAAGGACCAGGTACTCGGAGCCTCTCTGCTGTTTTCTTTCCAATTTTAGGTGTCGAATTCTAATATTGGAAAAGACCCAAAAGAAAATGGCGCCCAAAAGCTTACATCTTGTTACACAGCCTTACTTTCTGCAAATGTGAAAGACCTTCTTAACACCATAGGATGACAAACGTTCAAGTAATCCACGTCAATCCATACTGCTACTTTCGATCTTCTTTTTAAATCATGATAATCTCTGACAACAATAATATATTCATTTTATTTTTCAATAATCTTGCTTTTGAATTTCAGTTGCTATAATTTCCATAAGCAGCCAAATATGCGCAGGTTTAAATGCATAATAAGCTTTCACGATGCACATACTCGTGCAGCACGCTATCACTCTATACGTTTCTTAAGACGTATAACAATATTTACAAAAAAATGTCATTTACTTTTTCACGATTTTGTTTAAATGAGGTGCAGCTGGCAACTCACATCGTATCATAAATAGTCTCAAATCGCAGTGTACATGTATATGATAGGCTACATCCAAGTATTTAGATTGGATCCTGTTAAAGTATACAAAAGTACAGTGCGATGACCTAGTTTAGGGTAGGACAAATACATTAGTAACTGTAGGAAAACAACTAAAACATTTATTTATCTTGCTTGACGTTGATGAATGTTTCCATTACAAAGAACGCAAAGCATTGATTTATTGCACAAGGTTCCTAAAATGTAAAATAAAGGGGTTCGTGTATTCGCTAGTCACTATAAAATGAAAAGCAGTATGACTTGGCGAGCCATTCAACAGTGACTCAGTTTTCCAAGTAATTCATAAAAAAAGCTTAGTGTGTCGGATTTTACGTCTCGCTAACATCATTCATAGCCGGGTTCACTTAAAAAAATGCGATGCTGCCTTCATGTGATTTCGTGCTTTGAACCAAATGATAGTTTTACACCCAGTCTTGCTATCGTTATAACTGGCCAACCAATTATTATATAAACGAGACCTGTGGAAAGGTCTTTCAGCCAACTTACGTTGAGTCGGTGGTTCTACCTAGAATTTTGTCTAAGGTCTTTCTCCACGAAAAACCTGGACGTCGCTATAATGATCATAATTGATCGCTGCGATGTATTTTAAATACAAACAAAAATAGACAGTGAACGAGACCGCTACCATGTTCCATGCAGTGACAAGAAAACTATAAAACAAATAGTAAACAGTGTGACTTTCAAAACAATTGGGTTTTTTTTTAATTACACTAGCTTTAAACCTCTGACTGACTGATAACTAGTTTATTTAAGGGTCAGCACATACATTCGTATTTTATCGTGACCGAATGGTAGGCTCCTAACAGGTATCCAATTTCGGTTAGCTATTTACATAGCTAAGAAGCTTAGAATGGATGGATATTTTTTTATTTTTTGTCCTTATATAACAAAAGGCGAGTGTTTGAGTGTGTGAATTTCACTGCCTAACTTTTTGCCCTAAGCTCACCTTATGGTTATTATAAGGCATAGGACCCCTCTTTTACCCCTAATGTGGGGTGCTTATTTCTATCGGTTTGGACTCCACAAGGCTTGATTACTAGGTCGACATCTTCCAACTTATTGAAACGAAATTGTTGGAAGGGGTCCACCCATATCCATTTCCTTTTTTTGTAAGTGCTTAGGGGTCCTGTGCCTGTATAACCGAGTAATTATGTCTGCGCTTTAAACCTCATCAGAAACGGGTCAGTTTTAAATGTGTTCCATTTCTTCCCTATCAAAATATCAAAAGCATGCCGTCGGCAGCTGTGCTACCGGTGTCTGGTATTTTATCGGCACCGTTAATGTTCGGTCGAACACAAAATGATAAGAAAACTTGTTTTGCTTCTTTATTTTATGAGAAATCCTCCTAAGTGCCAAGAATTTGCATCGCAGCCTTGAACAACGCGAGTGATGATTTATCAATACAACAAATTCATACTTTATCATTAGACTTTGTTATGATTTGTAAAAATCAAACACGCGAAATTGCACTTAAAATTTCAAGTAACATTTATCATGCATTACAATATTGATGTCTTTGCGCTGAAAATCTATTTATTTAGTGTTTGCATATCCTTAAACAATATGACATTATGACTTTTGTATGACTGCATGAATAACCATTAATAACAAAATACGTATTTACAACAAATATTTTATCAACATTCATCAAATGTAAAAAGAAGAAAAAAAAAAAAAAACAACATCAACTCGCTTTAAGGAAAGTTTTGTTTGTATTGATATACCAGTCGCAGTGACACATTTGCGACAGTACTGATTACTGCAATGTTCTGACAAATAATTGTATAGGTTGCAACCTTAGTCACGTTTTGGTAGTGGTTCGTTACCGACGTGTTTTAGTCACAACTTGCCTGACTGCCTGCTAAAAAGCTGCAGACGGTCGGTTAGTTTCTTTTGACATTGTACGAGCACTCAGACATTGTAGCAACTGCCAGGTGGAAATAAAATTAAAACAATAAAGCACACCACTCGTCATTGGTGCTTCTTATGGAGTACATCTTATAGGGGCAATAGTATAGCAGGCAATAACAGTAAACCGCAACTGTTCTGTAAGGTCTTTCTCAGAGAAAATAACCGAGTATGCCGCGTTCAGCAGTGAAACTTGAAACAAGTGTAGCTTGCAATTATTAGAAAAGAAGGCAGGCACCAATAGGAATTCGCAGCAGCTTGGTGATGTCTTCACAAACGAAACCGAGTATGCAGAGATTTACAATGCAGTTTGCAAGTTTAAGATGTGCCAGACAATAGGGAAGAAAGAAATAGCTGATAGGTACCACGTTTTTATCATATTAAAACTCACGAAATAGTATTAATGTCTTCCTTATCTTTTACATCTGCCCTTCTTGGTTCTTTCTTAAGTTGAACAGTTTAGTATTATTATAACACGCTACTAATGTTAATGTGATATAAAATGTTACTGATGTTTACATAAACGTTATCAGCGACATGTTAATATTTTATTCAATATTTTGTAGTGTATTTTGTAGTTTTAAAAATCAGTGACATGTAAATATTTTAATGAATTTATCCAATATTTTGTAGTTTTAAAAATCAGTGATATGTAAATATTTTATCCAATATTTTGTAGTTTCAAGAATGTTTCACTGTTATATTGCGCATGAATCAAATTAAACTTTAAGTAGAAAATGCACTCATGTATACACACGCCAACACATCTGTTGTAAAAGACAAACATGGAGAAAATCATTTAACAATAATATTGAAAGGTCGAGCGATTGCTGTATGAATCTGAATTAATGTTTTATATATCATTGCGGCAGGCCATATTTCTAATAAGCCAATATAGAAGCACAACAGAACATGAGAGAGAATATTCCATTTATCTTTGCGAACTTCGGCCCCCTAAACGTGCACATTCAGCGCACAAATTCTGGTATGAATCCTTTATCGTCTGTTTTCATTCAAAGTTAGAACTTAAAGGAATATTTTTATTGTCAAATGTTAAAAGCTTTCGTCATAAATATTTTCTGATTTAATCAAACAGATGAATATTTATTTTCAAATGATGGGAAATTTATTATTGTGCATGACAATAAATCACATAGCGTTCTTGAAGATTTGTAATGGAGGTTGTGTGTTAGTGTTAATCAGTTCAAGGTAGTATTATCTCTCGATTACATTTGCAATTGACACTTTGTGATTAAAATAGCCAATTACAATTTGTATTTAAATCAAATTATTTCTTATGGAGAGAATAAGAGCCAACTTTAACTGAATAAACGGTCAGCAAAAATACATAGACCCTTAATCTACCAAACAAGAGTTGATCTGGGGTCGAGTTCATAATGATTTTTTGTTGGTTATTTATTCTTATTTTAACCAAGAAATTGTCTTAAATTTCGATACATTTTCTTAGATATGAGAAATGTACTTTAAGTTTATTAATAAAACCATAGTATCCAAGAAATTAATATTTTTTCCAAGTTTAAGGAAATTTCTTCGTTAAAGGCATGAAAAATAGCTCAGATTATTTATGAATCCTACGTAAAGTACATAGGACTATTATATGTTCTTAACTGATCAATTGACGATTAAACATGTTGAACAATAAAGTCACACAAAGAGTCTCAATCAATATGTTGTAGTACAATTACAGGTTGTTTTGAATAACTACATAATAACTGAGTATAAGTATGGCTTAATAATTAAATACCAATGAAATCACTAATCTGAAAAAAAAAGCAAAAATCAAAGACATGAGCTTATCGCTTATTTCTTGCAAGAGATGCTTCCGTTGGAAAGACACTGCCATGCATACTCTTTGTAGCAGATAAAAAAATCCTTCTTAAATCCGAGAATTTATCTTTGTTAAATACACGTACCAGTATCTTACCACTGCTTTGAGGAATTTGGTCATACTTTTTGCATGAACCCATACTTTAGTCGTTATAAAGACGATTTTTGAACACTAACTTTATTGTTAGACTGTACTAATCGCGACAACAATACTCCAAATGTTCAGTCTTTCCAACTCTATAAACAGCGCGATAGAAGTCTCTGCTAAAATAGACAACTTCAGAGCGGCTTAACCAGGATATCTATATATTCCAAGTTTAAAAATAGCTATCTCTGTAGCGTGGCTAGGATAGGAAACACCTGTTAAAAATGACGAGAGTGAATTCAACAGATCGTTGGCATCAATGAACAGCAGTTTGCAGGACCTTTTCAGGTACCAAAACCTTATTTGGTTATCTGAGAAGAACTGTCGGATACCACCTTAAAGTGACAAACCTTGGACTTCAATGATGTGGATATAACTTGAAGGTAAGACGTCGTAACAAGGATGGTTTACACATTAACCACCAATCGGAACACCTCGAAAAATTTGCGAATCATCTCTCGGATGTATGTAGGTAGTCTGATCACCTCGGCCACTTCCCTAAATGGAACTGTGACAGACGTCAAAACAAAGATGGCAGCTCGGTTGACAGCTCACTATAGTACGCCGCCTGTAAAACTTCACTTTGTGGCTGCTTCAAATTTAAATCATCCAAGTGAAGCAGACAGATGTCAAACGATTTGTTTGTTTTGTGCGAAATACATTTCAAGCGTACTCTTCCGACTTCCGGCGAACAAAACGATCGTGATTTCTGTAAGTATCATAGCACCAGATACACCCGAGGGATGATTGTCCCGAGGACGGAATTACCCGAGAAGTTCCGATTGAATAACCCCTTACAGGGAGACTGTAGAACCTTCATCGCTCGATGCTGGTTTATGTCACACGTTTCTGGTACATCCTTGTATTAATGTGCTCTATCGAGTAGGTCATTCATTAAGTCGCATTTCACCGGCCTCAATAGCTCAGGGGGTAGAGCGTCGGCTTGCGGATCGGGAGGTCGTGGGTTCGAACCCCGGCCGGGTCAAACCAAAGACTTGAAAGTTGGTGGTAGCGGCTTCCCTCCTAACGCTCGGGGCTAAGGGGACAGCATTATGCCTGACTCGTCGGTGTCAGTATAATAAACCGGCTAGGTTCAGTCACCTCATAAGCGCCCCTGTGCTATAATGATGGAAATGTCGCTGCGCAGTATCGGCGAAAATGCCGGCTAATCCCAATGTCGCATTTCAATTTAAAATAAAATAATTCAGGTGCGTTTACTTTAAATAAGGTTAACACAATTAAGTTCTGTAAACAGTATATCTGTGAATTTGCATGTCGTTTCACATAAAAACACAAAACTACATGAAACTACTTTTTTGTCGCTTTGGAGACTTTGTTAGATTGGCGGTTTTCGCTGTATAGCTGTACCTCGGTATTAACTGCTAAGGCGTCTCCATTACCGTTCAAGTGATACGTGGCTTATCAAGACAACATTTTAAAAAGATGAAATAATTCATGGTTCTATGAAACTCGAACCAGACACCCCTTGTATGGCTGTCAATCGACAGCGCCACTGAGTCTTGGAAGATGTAGTTCTAAAACCGACGGCAATATTAAGAGATTTCTCAACCCATGTTTTGAGTTTGACAAGTGTCAACCTGTGCTTATAGGTGTTTTTTGTGGACCACAGTCGAGTTAACCAAAGAATGGATCAATCTTCAGGGCCATATATGCATTGTTATGTGTAAAGATTGCATGATTTCACGGTAGCTGGTATGCCTTGAAAATGCTACCAACACATATGCGTACGAATAATGCTACCGAGAGTAACAAATAGCTTATTACACTTGTCAGTTAATTACACTATCGGAATCGAGCTAATTAATGTTTAACACGATTACCTTTATAATAAAGTACAGGGGTACTTTAAGCAAGAGTCGTCACACGACTGCCCGCTCGATTATTTACGAGCTAAAAATAGTTGACTATACCTACGCAGTACTTGCCTGTAATACGCTAATACGAACGTATATAATATAGATAGAACAAACCCTTACTTGTTTGTATATGTTATCTTTAACATTCAAAGTCGAACCTGGATCCCATTTCTCACAAAAAATACAACATTGAACAATAAAGCCTTATTATGTATATCCGTAAGTATGATCAAAAGAATGTTTTTCTTTGCAATCGATGTGCTGGTTATCGAGATATCAGCTTCATAGTAGTTGCAGTAAAACCCAAAAGTCCATAGACAAGTGTTAAATTTAATTCCAAATAAACACGAAGTACTTGCATTTAATACTACGGCGTCGACGCTCAAAGGCGTGAGATAGCACATACCATATTACTTGTTGAAATTAAGAACAAGGAAAATTAATGTCTGACGCCAGGCGGCTAAAACAATTAAAGTATATTTACCGAGTTAATGTGCATTCCTGTCGGTCACTCTCGTGTTTACGATCCCCTCCCCCCGTTTATGAGGAAGGTGTTAGTCGAAACCATTCTCCGATTGCTAGTAGGGAGCTTCAAACACAAAGGATGATTAAGACATTTATTACTGTTGTTCAGTTTTGCTTTAATAAAAATGCTGTGATGGTTTGATGTAAGAACCAGAAGTAGTTTTGAATGCTTGCGCTATACTTCTACAGTGATAACAGCGCTATACTGTGGCATTTTTCCTTCGGTCGAACAAATGCTGATAAGCCCTTGGTAACAACAAAAAAAAAAAAGCTGAAAATTTCCTTATTTAAAGGAGTCATTTCGATCAAGTAGGTACAATCAAGCTTTGCTTCACCAACAAATTAAAAGAAAGTTGTGTAAGCAGTGTTTCTTTAAATGCTGACTTAAACATTAGGCCAGAAGGCTATTGTTTTATTTTTCTTCAGCTAAACATAACTGTGCAACCGTTTAGAGAATTTTCTTATAATAATCCTCTCGGTGCCAATTATTCTCGAAAAATACAACTCATCGTCAACTACATAAGAAGATCTACTTGTATCTAAGAAAATTCATGAACACAATACATGCATTCCTAAATAATAGTATTTATAATAATGCAAATAATAATGATAAAGAATAGTATATAGTAATAAATATCAATATTCATCATCATGTCGACTATAACTTTCAGTGTGCATGTCGACGCAAGTTGCCCAAAGGCGTTAGGGATGTAAGATTCCCAGTTTTGGCAAGGGCAAACTACAATGTACAGATAAAGTTAAAATTTTGTTTTTCAGCAAGAACCAAGACCAAGACCATACTTGTGTTTATTGAATCTTGACTTTTATGTTTAATGCACACCAGCTTAGTGCTCTTCATTAAAGACTAATGCAGGGAAAACGGGGGCAATACAGCACAAATTCGGTCACAGTTGGTAAAATTTGCATTTTTACAGCAAAATGTTGAACCACAATAAATAAATTAAATATATAAAAAATAGATACTAAGCTTACATGCTTTAATAAATTGGCATTGTGTGTAAGGATGTAACACATTTCTTAAAATTTATCAAGCTTTCAATTTGCTCAAATTTAGACATTAGAAGGCTTCGGCTTATTGTGTAAATCTTGAAACCATCCTTTTGCTGGGAGCTGTCAGACCAGGATATGTACATGTACATTTACTATGGACTCTAGCAAATATGTAGTGATGAAGTTGTAAGCACACAACTAAGACTATATACAAAGACAATATTGAACAAATGTAACAAGTTGTAATAGATATATTGCATAAATAAACGTTAAAGCTATACGAAACATAGATTCCTTTGTCATTTTCATGTAAATGCAAGCAAAAAGCTATATAGATCTGTTATTAACTGTTCAGAAATGCAGAAATACACAATTCAAAATTTTTAAGTGGAAATAAAGGTAGTCAACAAAAAAGACCAAAGCCCCGGCGATGATACAAAAATATTGCTGATCTAGTCCTCAAGGAAGTACAGTAAAAAAGCTTCCGAGAATTGCCAACACCAAGACTGCCAAGTATTTATATATCATAATGAATATCCACCAGGAAAGACTTAGCCTATGTTTCAGAACTTGTAACTCTAGCGTTTGTCCAGCTTTTTCATTGTAATTGGACATACGTGTATACATAAAAATGTTTGAAAACAACATATGTTAAACACATGAATATTGCAGCTTTAGTTTTTCATTGACCTGTTTTGTAATTTTCATTTACTAGTCAAAAAATTTAACAGTAAGGTTACAGTTTGACTTTTTTGCTGTTATGACAAGACCCACAACAGATGTTAGTTAACGCAAAAAGCTGTATTTCAAAATGTTATTTTTAAAGCCTAGAAAATACACCCAAACAGATAGCACGATGCTGGTAGATCACAGTGGGGAGGTTCATAAACCAATCTGTTTGTTTACTACATACAAAGCAATTAGCACGATGCTGGTAGATCACAGTGGGGAGGCGCATAAACCAATCTGTTTGTTTACTACATACAAAGCTGTCACAATGGGTAAGGTAATAAAGCATTTACAAATCAGTCACACTTGGTGCACACTGGTTTATCTCGCTGCCATTGGTCAGCAGGTCGCTGATCCCATCCCCTTCTTTGACACCAGTTCAGCCTGAGGCTGTGTCCAGCCAGGTCGACCCACACTTCCATCCCCAACCCAATAGTCAAAGATCGTTCTCAATAAGGATCATCTCATACTAAAGCTCAAAGTTGTCTGACCTCCCAACATAGACTATAAATTCATCTAGAATATATCAGTTTGCCGGGAGCTGTCAGGTCAGGATTTCTACAGGATCTCTTTCAAAAATGTGTGTAGTTGTTAGCATGTTTTTTTTTAATGTATGGTTAAAACTTAAAAGGAAATTTAGCAGTAGGTTAAACAAAGTTGCAGAAACAAAATGGGAATTGTATACCACTTTGCACATCAGGTAAGAAATATCTTTACATCAAACCATTTAACCTCTATTCTCTTAACTGGGCCTAAGTCAATTATGTGATTGCTTGATTTTTATCATGTATAAACTTAAATACCATAATTGCTTGAGTTACACAATGCACAAACTCAAATACTATGATTGCTTGATTTCCATAATGAGCAAACTAAAAATATCATGACTGCTTGATTTACAGAAGGCACAAAAAAGTCAATATTTTTGTTAAATCGCAGGAAGAGATACTTCATATTTCCTTCTTTTAGTTCTTTTAGCAGGTTGAATTTCTGATGAAGTTGTTGATGACCATGAATATGTTAAGTCTGATGATGTTGCTGTTTGAGAAAAAGATGTTGATGTTTGCGATGATGATGTTGATGCTGCCACTTCTTTTTTGCGTTTCCGTCGTTTTCGTTTTTTGTTTTTTTTGCAACATCTGTAAAAATAATTAAATATTATCAAACAAGTTCATTGAAGATGGAAAACATTTGAAATCTTTCTTTAAAAGATCAAATTTATGCATCTTTATTCCTTTAATAAGGCAAGTTGTGCAGGGCAGTTTAAAGGAAGAGTGCTGGATTTTGGATCACAAGGTCCATGGCTTAAATGCTGACTATTGACTTCACATTTACCTGATTTAATTGTGCAGATGAAATGTCACTGAAATAGGCATATCTTTCTAAAGATGCATGGCCTTTTATATGACAGTGACCTTAACAGTTGTACTTGCAAATGTTGTACCACACCTTCTGTTGTATGTCTGTAAGATTGTGATACTGAAGATGGCTATAAATATTGTAGAAGTTATGACTGAGACATTGAAATGGGATGGACAAAAAACAACAACAAAAGGATGGACACACAAATGGACAAAGCAACTGATACATTCCATCCTAAGGGGCATAAAAACTGCATTAAGACACACAGCAGCATACAGTAAAGATCCAAATCTTGTTCCGACCTTTAATGTGTAACACATCGGTTTTTGAAAGGAAGGAAAAATGCATGTACAATGCTTTTCAAGTAAATGAATTTAAATGTAAATACACTTAAACAAAATTTATTAGAAAAAAGCACTTTGATGACACTGTTTAATAAAGCATTTTTTTTAGAAATATGCACTTTAATTTAAGTACTATTATCCAGCATTGGTAGTTAGTTATTATATGTGGGGATTTTATTAAACTATTGGCCAAGACCAACTTTCGTTTCATTCCTTTAATTATTTTGCTTGAGCAACTTGCTCGGCATCTTGTAATATATCCCCATTTATAATAGCTATCTAGCAATGCCAGGTGAAACTACATTTAATATGTACTGATTTAACTATATAAAGAACTAAATGATTTTAATATATTTTTAGTTATATTTTCAAGTTATCAGTGTTTTCCTTTAAAAAAGTTTGTCCTATTTTTTTTTCATTATAAGAGAGAGTTACTACATGCAGATAATAATTTTTCACTAATACAGTGCATCCCCTGTTAAAAAACCAATACAATTCTTATTCTTTAGGGCCGCAATGTTTGTTTTTGTGAGATCAACAAACTATTTTATACCTGATATTACAAAGTGATCTTATCAGATGTTAATTTTTTAAATGAATCAGAAGTCAAAAAGGTCATACATGTTTTGATGTAGATTTGTTTTTTGTCTTTTTCTTCAAAATCCAATGCATTTACCTTGAAATTTTGTATGCCTTAGTGCTGCACTATTTTGCAAAGGGAGAGTAAAAAGCAATAAAAACTTGTTTATTCATGCATGTAGTAATACACTGTTGACACTTGTTAAGCATTGCAAAAATGTGTGAAATTTATCTAGAAGATGCAACAGAAAGTATGTCAATGGCTGTAGAACGTGAGTAAGTCACAAAAGCTAGTGATCATGCAGTTGACACAGATTTCTAACCCTCTGGAAAAGGTGCGAAAGCTGCCCCAGAGATAACAGTTGACACAGATTGCTAACCCTCTGGAAAAGGTGCGAAAGCTGCCCCAGAGATAACAGTTGACACAGATTGTTAACCCTCTGGAAAAGGTGCGAAAGCTGCCCCAGAGATAACAGTTGACACAGATTGCTAACCCTATGGAAAAGGTGCGAAAGCTGCCCCAGAGTTAACAGTTGACACAGATTGTTAACCCTCTGGAAAAGGTGCGAAAGCTGCCCCAGAGTTAACAGTTGACACAGATTGCTAATCCTCTGGAAAAGGTGCGAAAGCTGCCCCAGAGGTAACAGTTGACACAGATTGCTAACCCTCTGGAAAAGGTGCGAAAGCTGCCCCAGAGATAACAGTTGACACAGATTGCTAACCCTATGGAAAAGGTGCCAAAGCTGCCCCAGAGTTAACAGTTGACACAGATTGCTAATCCTCTGGAAAAGGTGCGAAAGCTGCCCCAGAGTTAACAGTTGACACAGATTGCTAACCCTATGGAAAAGGTGCGAAAGCTGCCCCAGAGTTAACAGTTGACACAGATTGCTAACCCTCTGGAAAAGGTGCGAAAGCTGCCCCAGAGATAACAGTTGACACAGATTGCTAACCCTATGGAAAAGGTGCCAAAGCTGCCCCAGAGTTAACAGTTGACACAGATTGCTAACCCTCTGGAAAAGGTGCGAAAGCTGCCCCAGAGTTAACAGTTGACACAGATTGCTAACCCTATGGAAAAGGTGCCAAAGCTGCCCCAGAGTTAACAGTTGACACAGATTGCTAACCCTCTGAAAAAAGGTGCGAAAGCTGCCCCAGAGACAACAGTTGACACAGATTGCTAACACTCTGGAAAAGGTGCCAAAGCTGCTTCAGAGATAACCCAATTAGCGAGCTTCAGCAGACAGGTGAACACTGGCAGGTTATGCTTATAACCCAAATCAGTTTGACACCATATGCATACAGCCATCAATTTCCAGCAAAGGTTTAGAAGAAAATGTTTGGTGTTTGAATATTTTATCAATAAAATGGTATATGTGTATAACGTAATTGATTAAACCAAAATCAACTGTATTCTCTCGTAAAAATTGCTTGAATACATGTAAGAAATCACAAAAGTTTTAGCTTATACGCTAATACAAAGCATGAGTAGTCATTTATAAAGAATCACCTTAAACATGCACTTGGTCATAATGGTTGCACTAATAAATGTTATGCATGATACAATTTTAAGTGCATGTTTATAAGACTGTGAAGTTCAATTGAAGTACTGTACAAAAATGGATGTTATATTGACACAAAAAATAAAAATGGATGGACAGACAGACGTACAGAAGACTGACAACGTGACTGCTATATTGATGCATTAACTTTGTACCTCAAAAGTTGACAGCAGCCAACAAGTAGAAAGTAGAAGATGGGAACTGTCACTATGGCTGCACCAGCACCTGCTCCAGCGCTCCAGAGGATCAGCTCCAATGTCTGACAGGACTGTGAGCAGTCAGATCCATAGAATTGATCTGGACACTCTGAAAGACGATAATCCTTAATCAATAAAACATCTGTTAATAAAGATTACAAATTACTACTTATCTGCTAATAAAAATATGCAAAGGACACTTGTTGAAGGCCCACTGGAGTTTTCGTATCTGCAAAGACCCGGGTCATGTGTCTGTCTTGAGTAATCAACAACTTTTTTCTTTAGGATCAGAGCATAGGGGGTATTATCCAGAGCAGGGAATCTATTACCAAAATCGCCTTTTAGATGGGCGGCCAGTCTCTAAAAATATTGATCAGTATTTTGCTATGAACTCTGCTACCGTTATTTTCACTATTGTCATACTATTGCAACATTATTATTGAACGTATTAATAAAATTTGTATTTGTACAACTATATGAAGAAAAGTCATAATATCTTATTGTTGTTCTAGATAGTGGCATTTTTGCATGAAGCGCCTGAAAATATTGATGATATTCTGCCATGAAACATTTTATGAGAAGCTATTTGGTAAGGAACTTCCTATATGCCTCACTCTTTACACCGCCCATCGTAAGCTTGTCCTAACAGGTTGTCAGGACTGTTAAAAAAAACTGTGACTAGTCTTTAGCAAGAAATCGGGCTAAATAAAACTAGAGGTTACCGTTTGTAATTAATAGATGCACTAAAGTTTACTTGTCTCTTATCTTTCTTATCAGTGAGCCCATCAAAGAGATTACACATTTTTTACCTGCTTCATTTGATCTTCACTCTCTCCTAATTCGCCCCAAAGTGTCAGTTGTTGTTGTCTTTGTTGTACAGTTAAGCAAGTAGGATTATTAATCCATGAATTGTCTACATGACACAGGTCATGCTGACTTTTTGTGAGACAGGAATGCGATTGACACATGATTGACCTGATAATATGGCTTCCTTACACTTAAGTTTTGGCATTAGGTCTAGCAATTCTGGCACTTGACAGGACAGTTCTGGGTTTGATCCCTACACTGACCCTGAGATGTTAGTCCTTGGTCAAGATTATGTACTGCAAACTGTTCTAGATATAAGAATAAAAAACTAATGTAAATATTTAAAACAAAATAAAAAACAACATAGGAATGGGATGGGATTTTTGCCGATTCTGTGCAACAACATTTCTATCATTTTAGCACAGGGGCACTTAAGAGGTGCCCAGGGACTGAACCAGGCCGGTCCATTATACTGACACTGACGAGTCAGGCGTAATGCTGTCCCCTTAGACTTGAGCGCTAGGAGGGAAGCCACTACTACCAACTTTAAAGTCTTTTGTTTGACCCGGCCTGGGTTTGAACACGCGACCTCTCGATTAGAAGCCGACGCTCTACCATTTTAGCTATTGCGACCAGTTTCAAAAGAACTAGTTTCTACTTGACTGAACTAAATTTTTAAACTAAAAGAAAACAGATACAACCTACCAACCGAGCAGTGTGGTCCTACGTAACCTGGAGCACAGGTCCCATATAGACAGGTCCCTGAATCCCTGTTACAATAGTTGGTATCCAGACACCGGCAGCCTTGGGTATTTATATTGATCAAGCAATCTTCCCCTGGAGTATGTACAATGAATATTCAGTTAATTTTCTAGAGAAACACCTGCAATTAAATATCTTTACCAGATGATGACCTAGGCAAAGAATGTATCTATATAGTTATTATTTTTCAATGAGTCTATTATTTGGTTACAAGGCTTCAGACAAACATTTTGGTAAAAAAATCAAATGCATTGCAGGTCAGCAGGAAAGTCTATTCTCAGGAAAGGTTTTGCTCTTACAAAAACTTGTACCAAAATAAGTTGTGAGACTCATCAGCCTATTTACATAGGCCTAGAGTAGAAATTACGTAAACTAGAAATATGTTTTTTATTTACCAATCATTTATAACTGCTGTTAGTAATATAGATCTACCTGAATTTAAGATTTTCTACATAAAGAGCCCCACTTTTATAAGTGGTCTGATATGTAAATGTTTCCAGTTTGTTTGTTGTTTGAGGCATTAAACTTAAACATGCGTTAACAAGAAAATTGAGATTGTTTTTTTTATTGTTAGATTGCACAACTTTACCATAATCAGGTATCAGTACAAGACATAACTTGAAATAGTTAACAATGGACATTGGATTAAAATATAACATTTTGATCACTAGATTTATATATGTTAACATGCTGTTCAAAAGACTGTGTTGTCTTAATTGGAGAATCAAAAAGAATGCTTTGCAATTCATTTCTATGTATCACCATTTACTAAATAAAGCTAAAAATCCTGGATAAGTTCTAAACTATGCATGAGAGAATAAACACCATCAGTATATGTCAATTAACAAAAAACAAAATTAAAGCAAAAAAAACCACTGATTGGCTCAATAGTGATGCAATACTGTCAATAAATAGGAAATGCAGTTCTTAGGATCTTTGCCATGTGTAAATACACTAAAATGTGGCCAAGTTGCTTTAAACTTGAGGAATGTACTCTGTACCATAATCACATCTGTGCTCAATATATCCTGGGCTGCAGGCACTACACGAGCCATTGATTCTGTCACAGGTCTCCTGATTGAGACAACGGCCGCAGTGGTGGACACAATTCTCTCCATATCTTCCTTCAGGACACTCTCAGAAAGAAAAGAAACATTTTATATGTCATGAGTAAACGGGCCATGTAACATCAATGTCTTGGTGAAAAAATGCAACAGAAATTAGTCAGTATTGCACACATCGTTCCCCCCCCCCCCCCCCCCCCCCCTCACACACACACACACACAAAATTGAGAAAATTACACATTCCCATGACATTGGAAATTTCTATGTAAAAAATGCTCCGTGGGAGAATCATTTAAAAGATTTATCAACCAAAGAATATGAAATATGTTTGCAAGTTAGGTACAACAAATTTTGCTATGCTATGAAAAATAAAATAAGGCAAGTTATGTGGTATACCAGTCAAGCATCCAGAACCCATGTAGCCTGGTGGACAATCACAAAGTCCAGTGTGTTTGTTACATTTTCCCTGGGGACAGTTTACTTCAACACACTCAATGCAGCACTGAGGTCCATAAAAACCAGCTGGACACAGGTCTGAACAGAAATGCAGTTTGTTCAACATTTGAATATAGCACCAATCAAAATGTTTTACATCATGAAATTGGTTTCAGGCAAGTAAAATTTGCATCCAATACTATTTCATATATTAAAAAAAATAGAGACTAGTTTAGCTTTATACCTATTCATATAAGCAGTTAAGGGTATAACAACTCTGTTTACGTAAGAATATAAAAACACTCAAGGACAGCAACTTCTTATTTCATAGATGTTATTGTATAATTATTATATAATTCAAAACCATGTTAAGTAAGAATTTATCAGGCTTAGGCAAATAGTGTAGGTTTGGGATTTGTAGATTTTCAGAATTTGCACTTTCTACTACCAAACTTTTAGCAATATGATTAGTTATACCTGTAAAATTGTAAGCCAAAAAACAATTAGCAAAAAGTTCATTATTATTAAAAAAAATAAACAGTAAAAAAAAAAGACACTCACACATCAAAAAATATGGGCTGTTGCTAAACATAATCGCACAAGTATATTTTTCTAAATGCCATTATAGCATTATGATGTTACTGTCATCATATCATAATATAGGGAGTCCATATAGAACATTAAGTGTTCTATAAATTTCTATTTGTATGTCATAACAGCATTATAAAGCACAGAGATAAACCATACAAATAAAGCATACCAATAAATTAATAAACTTGCCCTTTTCTTTTATAAAATAAAGTATTTTAATGTCTTAATACTGTTCCAAACTCACAAGACATATATAAGAAGACACAAGTAATGCATGTTTTTTTCTTTAAATAAAAATGGCTGAGTCATTCTGATTTCATTAACCCTTTTCTTGCAAATCTAGTTTTGATATTGTTGTTACAATGATGATTCTCTTCAAAAGATTTTATTGTATTCCATTTGTTTTACCATCATCAAGACTGTCTTGCCTTCTTTTTCAATATAGATACAGATCAATATGAGAACAGTCTGTTGGACAAGAAAATTAAGAAGTCTTTTGAAGGGAAATAAATTTTCTGCAGAAACTGAAAAAATATAAACTAGAATGTATGCAATTAAAAAAATTTGAAAGTTATTTGTTGAAATTTGTTGTTTGAGCCGCATAGTAAGCTCCAGCAGCAGAGTTTTCATCTTAAATACTGAGGTCCTGGGTAAAAACCGTTAAAGAAGTGTCAATTTTGACGTTTAACGTATAGATGTAGATGTAGAAAAACATTTTCACACAAACATGTTGTGCAAATTGCATCCAAAGATGAAAGGAGAACTTCTACATTTACAGAAAACAATCTCCAGTTTTTCAATGCAAAATCTTCCAGCTGACCAGTCTCACTGGTTCTATCGAGATTTTTTTTTTCCATATAAGAATAAATGCTGTAAGTTGCTATATAATGACCATAGTCATGCCAGTGCAACTTAAAATATCTGATACACTTGATACATTGAGCCAGCTAAGTGTGAATGGATCTGAATCAAACGGTGTAGATCCACAACAGGATCTTCATGATTGTGTTACTAGCAAAACATCATGTTACCTAAGCATGAGTTGCAAACATACAACTAAGAATACAATGCGTGTAATATACAGTTGTAGCATGATGGGTTTAAACTCCACTTACCATCCCCAGTGACAATCACCTCGCAGACCAAAAGAGATTCTGAATTCACTGTGAAATGCAAGGTCACAGTGTTGACAAATGGAACTGCAGGCAACATCATAAAGCTTACTTCCGTTCTTGTCCCATTTTCTGAACTGATGTAATTTGTAGTTTTGACAAATTCACCTGCACTGAACTGACTAAATGACAGTGATACTTTGGTAGTATTGAAATCTGAAATGGAAAAAAATGGCATATTAATATTTAATCTTATTTAATATTTAATCTCATTTATTTCACGCTGTCCTAATTGGGCTTTTATTATATAACTGTAACAGTCCCTATATATATTGTTACTAATTTTAGTAGACCTTTTTCATAAAAATTATTAATTTGTTAACAGGAATGCAGTAGTTAAACATTTCATGATTGTTTGTAAATTTTGCAATTAGTTTGCTTTCATTAATCATATCTATCAAATACAATGTTCTTATATAAGAAGCGATTCAATTTTATATATACTATCCTTAATGTTTAGCAATTTTAATGAGATCGGCATGTTATATGGTAACGAACAGTAAACAAAGACAGTGCTATCCAAGTATAAATCCTAAATTAAGACATCATGATTTTGTTGATCTTTGGATGGACTCTAACAATTCTGCGATTGTAGTAAATACAAGGAAGTGTGTAAAAATTTTTGACCCAAATTTATTCCTGTTAAAACTGACAATAAACTCAAACTTCCATAAAAGACCATAAACGAATGTAAATAGCCTTGATCTTCATAAAGTATGTAGACTTACTGGTCTATGTCTTGCTGAACATAGCTGCCTTAAGTTATGTGTCAATGTAACTCTGGTCATAGATTTTTTGGTAATTTATTTTATTTTCTCATATACCGGTAATAAAAATTACCATATTCTGGGGCTATTCAATAAGTTTATGGAATTTAGTTCTTTGGTAAATAAACGTCTTTATGGATATATTGGTATCAAATTGGGTTAAAGCTGATACGATCTCAATATATACCTGACACCTAAATCTTACAGATCATTTTACATGGAAAATATCTGTATCCGTAGTAACATATAACAAATGTTGCTGGGCACCATTTTCATAATAATTCTGATTGATTCATTTTGTGTTAAAACAGCATTTATTGATGTAGAAAAATGGCACCAAAGTACCAGACACTTAAATAAAGTCATGACATTAATATTGTTGTGGTAACAATTTCTGTTACTGCAATATCACATTGATTATCTGTCGGCTGTGAAGCATAATTTTGATGTGATGACACTGTTGACAGGTATCAAAATGCATGCAATAATTAAGTTTCAATGCTGAACTTGGTAAATGCACCAAAACAAATATTAGAAATGATAAATGTGTCATCAACATTGATTTCTTGCAGTACTTCATTTGTCTACAAGTAGCAACAAGGTTTAGAAATGGAGGAACATCAATGAAAGAGTTTTACGACAAACTTCTACGAACTTACTGATCAGCCCTTGTACATTTTATATAAATTCTTTATTTTTAACATAAGGAAAATCAGCTTCCTAAATCATATTTAAAGATGCTAAGACATATTGTTATATTCTCATCAGCAAATAGTTGCAGTCCTGATCAGACAGGTAAGTGGCTAATCTGGATCTTTACGTCTTGAGCAAGCCCTATCAATGCCTGTTTTGCAGACTGAGCTGGAAGGTTAATGAGAATAGCAGTAAAAGCTTTTCTTACTTCCAATTAGACGAATTTCATGAACTGTGTAGTTCTGTTCCAGGTTAATCTGTATCCAAGGATTAAAGAGATAACTGTAGTCGACACATGTTGTGTAGCTTCCATCTACTATCAGCCTGCTCTGAGTTATTGTAGATATGGTCTTTACTGGCTTGTTGTAGGATAAAATCTCTAAACGAGAAAGCAAATAAATATTTTCAATACAAATATAATCAAACAGCTGTATTTTTTCCTCTAGACTCTATATGATTTTGAATTATTCATTTTTTAAGAACTATTAATGGTGGGTTAGCATTGTTTTATGTGTTGGCAAGACTTAACTACCCCCGATTCAGTTTATTTAATCAGTCACAAACAGGAAAATGTGCTTATTGTTAGTAATATAATTCCCTATTTCACAATAATATCTGCTAAAAATGAAATGGGTTTTGCTACATCTACCTTGGACACATTTATGGCCATATTGTTGACACCCAGCTTATAGTGGTGGTAAAACATGGGAAGACCTCCCCACATTACACATTAAAGTTTATGTTACGACCAGGCCTTAAATCCTTAGGGTAGGGTGTTAGGAGAGGTGACTCATGCCCCTGGGTAATGATAAAATCCCTTCCGTTCATTTTAGCATGGGTGGACAAAATCCCTCCAGGACACAATGCCTCCTGTTAAGTTAGGCATAGGTGGAAAAAAAACCTTCCGGACACAATCATCCCATTCACTTCTCTCCCTCGTACAAAATCACTCCCATTCACTTTAGCATATGCAGACAAAATCCTTCCTGGACAAAATCCCTCCAAGACAAAATCTCTTCCTTCATTTAAGCATAGGCAGACAAAATCCCTCCCCATAAAATCTCTTCTATTCCTTTAGCACAGGTGGACAAAATCCCTGCTTGACACAGTCCCTCCAGGAAAAAAAAAACCCTTTTGTTCATTTAAGCACTTAACCTTTTATTTTAGCATAGGCAGACTAAATCCAGCTTGGACAAAATTAATTCCATTCAGTTTTGCAAAGGCAGACAAAATCCTCCCCAGCCAAAATCTCTTCCATTCATTTTAGCAAAGATGGACCAAATGGAAAAGTTTGGAAATTTACATCAGGGATTTTGTCCGCCCATGCTACAATGAACAGAAAAAAATTTGCCTGGGAGGAATTTGTCAAAGAGACTAAAACCACTTGGCCACTCCTAGGATGAAAGGCCAAATGCAAATTGTTAACAGAAACACTTCATCACAAGAAATGTTTCATATTAACTTGGACGCCCATATTGACAAATTGATGGCTTTGCCCTGAAATAACAAACACTTGTTTACATTTGACAACTCAAGCAAATGGAGGAATGGTAACAGAGCATATGTAATGAGTCATTTCACATGATTTTAAGGTATTTCTGCATTTTCTGCTGTTTTCCTGAATTTGTGCAGATCATGAAATTGGTTGTTCTATGGATCCAACAATGGTCCTATGGAAGGAAAAAGTATCATTGAATATGTTGCATGACTTTAAAGCATTTAATTTATTTTTTTCATTATTCTCATAACCAAAATATTGATTGCATTACCAACAAAACTGCACAAAAACTTACAATATTGAACACATTCAATCTACGGTTATTCAAAGTCATCAGAACCACTGTGATTTACTTTGAACAAGGCATAGGTTTGAATAATCCAAACTGCATTCACTTACAAAATTTTCTGACTAGGAGTCAACCATTTTGAGTATGTTATTCCTTGTGATAACGTGCAAAAAGCAATGTATTTACCATAATACTTTTAACTCTAGAACATAAGGAAAGAAAATTGTTGGAAAATAAATGAATAATTAAATAAGCACCCTGTTGTTGTGGGTTTGTTTTTTTTTCAAAATAATAACAAAAAATCAAAAAATGGACAAGATGTTATCATCATCAATAAACTGCAACATACATTACATAAAGGTTACAAGCACATACTAAATCACATAGTAGTACATTGTAGCTAATTTGGGTATATCCCAACACTCATATCCAATTAACAAAGCCAAACACCAATGATACTGGCATAACCTCCCTTCACAGTTTTACTGGTGACAATACACAATGGTCGACAGGTTATACAATCAGGCTTTGGATACGATGTGGGAAAATAACATTAAAATGTACACTGAGGTGCAGAATTGACTTCAAATAATGCCAAAACTTAAGATTAATGCAAATAAATAATCACAGATTTTTATATTGAATACAGGAAAAGTTGAAAGCAAAGAATGACTTTGGCTAATGCCTCAAATTCAAACAACCTGAGTTTAAATAACCAAGGTTTGACTGTATTATTTGTAGAAGTTGGTCCCTGACCTGGCCAAGGGTGTGGTTAAACTGACTATATTGATAGCTGTCTGTATTGATAACTGGCTATATGAAAACTAGCTCTAATGATAACTGGCTATATTGATAACTAAACCAGTCAATTAGGAGCTGATGACTAGAACTGCTGTGTACAGTTCATTACAAAAAATGCAGTATGTAGCATATATCAGTTTATGCTTAGAGTAACTTTTCTTGTTTATTTTACAAGATTGATGACCCGATGTGTATAGCATTAAAAGACATTATAAATGTCGAATTCAAGTGCAGAACAGAGATATATCAGATATGTTTTGTAGTAGTTAATACACAAAATGTTCTATTTGGAAGCACTGATAGAGTAAAAGAGAACTCATGGGAAATAAAGTGTAATTGATGTTCAAGGTTTACCAGAGGCAGAAAAGAGTTTAATCCTTGAAATAGTTCCCAAGCCTGCAATAAAACTTAATTTAAATGATATTTCTCCAAATGTATTTTCTTTATGATGAAATAACATCCTAAAATCATTGCAAGCATTTGCTGAAATTTTAGTAAAAGGTATAGTGGCTAACCTAAATACATTACAATCCTCAATCATGCATAAAGCATAGCAAGCAAGAGATGCATCCTGAAAAAAATGGTAAAATGACAGCAATGAGAAACCACACAAAATTGCAAGGATTTCTTTTATTGATGACAATATGGGAGAAACATAATATACATGAACAAATAACAAGGCAATATATGCATTTTTAATCCTGAAAAGGGGTTTGTGAAAACTCTCTCTTTTTATTGAGGAATAAGACATTTAGGAAAAAATATGAAAAAAAGGGAAAAATCATAACATTAATATGTTGTGCTTTTTTTAAAGGATAGCATTAGAGTTTAATAAAGAACATTCTCAATAAAAATAAAGTGAAAAGTGCTTAATACAAAAAAAAAAAAATCAATGTCATGTGATCAAGGTGAAACTGCCAACATTTAAATGAACAATACTGTCAATTAAAATTAAATAAGAATTTTAAGTGCTACACCTAAAGTAAAATTACAACTAGAACTATCACCACAGCTGAGTAATCCACCACATGGGTGCTTGATACTGGAACCGGTAAGCTTAGAATCAATGGCATAAGGTAGCACAAGAACCATGCACATGTAACAGTGACCTTGACCCCATCGGCCTCATTTTCAATTTCAAGCATCTACTTCTGTAAAGCTACCTATACAGCAAGTTTCGTAGCATATCATTTCTGACCAAAATTATTAAGCAGAAACTGTTTTTCTATTTTTAGTAACAGTGACCTTGACCCCAATGGCCCCACTATCAATTCCATGTGTAGTTTTTAAAGAAGCTAACTAAGCAGCAAAGTTCTTCACAATATCTCATTCTTAACTGGAGTTAGTGAGTGGAAATTTATTTCTATTTTAGAACAGTAACCTTGACCTTGACCCAACCGACCCTAAAGTCTAATTTGTGAAGCTAAAACTGTGTACCAAAAAATTTAAAATCAATGACCCCGAAACCACTTTTCTATTTTTAGTAACAGTGAACAGATACCTTGACCCCACTGGCCACATTTCCAAATCCCAAGTGTTGTCTTCACAAAAGCTACCTATACAGCATGTTTTATCACAATATGTCATTCCTAACTCTAGTTATTAAGAAGAAACCATTTCTATTTTTAGTAACAGTGACCTTGCCCCACTGGCCTCACTTTCAATCCTAAGTGGCTACTTATGCCATGACTGGAAAAGTTTTTCCTACTTTTAGTAAAAATGACCTTGACATTGAGCCCATCAGCCCCAACGTCGTATTTTACCTACATCTTTTGAAGTTACACATGTGTACCAAAAGATTTTTAATCTGTGAAGACTATCATGAGTTATCATCCGGAAACCATTCTTCTATTTTTAGTACCAGTGACCTTGACATCGACCTCATGAGCTCCAAAGTTGAACTTGGCCTGTATCTTATGATATTACACCTGTGTACCAAAAAATGGCATGCCTTTCATGGGTTATCGTCCTGAAACCATGAAAACCAACAGACTGACTAACAGGCGAATTGACAGACCGTCCAACTGACAAGCTCACTTAAACTTCAATTTTGGGGATATCAAAAACAACAACATAAATAAGCCATAATATGAAGCAATCACATCTACCATATGTATTTTAATGTGAAAAACAAGGACAAGATGTACTTATAAATAAAACTTAGTGAAAAGATTCAGTTTAAGAACCTTCCTTAAAGATACTTATTTCTTGGAGTCTCTAATTACTGCTAGAAGTAATTTTCAAAAGTCTTGGAACAGGTATGTATACTTCATTAATAACTGGAATTTGTTATTATGAACATACTTGTGTAACTTACATATACAAAATATAATTTAGTGAATATAGATCTAGGTATTTTGCATGATTACCTTCTGTGCAGGTGGCACCAGTGTAACCCATTTCACAGCTAGAACAGTGACCATCCTTATCTTGGCAAGGACTTCCATTCAAACAATGTCCACACCTACGAGAACAGTCAGCTCCCCAGTGATTAGAGCTGCAAACTACAAAGAACGGTACTGGAATAAATCCTCTAAGACATTAAAAGTCCTGTCTGACAGTTTGTCACTTTATGCCCCAAAAGGGTGGCATAAAGCAGTTGCACTCTCTGTTCATCCTTACATCTGTCTGGATAGTCTTTCCATTTTGGTTTCTCATTGTTATCTCTTATGATTAGAAGCTAATCCTAACAAGAGGGCCATGATGGCCCTTAATCACTCACCTGATGACACAGGCTTTAAGTAGGCTCAAATCTGGCATCAAGTAATTAAGAGTTATTTGCTTTAGAAATCTTTGGTGAAGATTGGACCATTAATGTGGCCACTGGGTTGATAACATTTTCTAGAATTTTACCAAGTAACCTACTGAATCTACATGACTCACTTCAAAACATATGTAAGATTTCATACTGGCAAACATGCTGGTTAAGTTTGGTGAAGACTGGGCCATCAATGTAGCCTTTAAAGTGTTTTGACATGCTTTTTCTAAGATTTGACCTAGTGACCTACTTTGTGACCCCACGTGACCCAGTTGCAAACTTATCCATGATTTCATGCAGAAAACATTCTATCTAAGTTTGGTGAAGATTGGGCTGCAAATGTGGTCTTAAGTGTGTAAACAAGCTTTTTCTAAGATTTGACCTAGTGACCCACTTTTTGACCCCACAAGACCCAGTTGTGAACTTATCCAATATTTTGTGCAGACAAACATTCTAGCCAAGTTTGGTGAAGATTGGATAGAAATTGTGGCCTCTAGTATGTTCACAAGCTTTTTTTAAGATTTGACCTAGTGACCTACTTTTTGAACCCACGTGACCAAGTTACGAAGTCATCCAAGATTTCATGTAGACAAACATTATAACCAAGTTTGGTGAAGATTTGGCTATAAATTTGTTCTCTAGTGTGTTCACAAGTTTTTCCTAATTTGACCTCGTGACCTACTTTTTGACCCCAGGTGACCCAATAATGAACTCATCCAAGATTTCATGCAGACAAACACTCTGACCAAGTTTGATGAAGATTGGATAAAAATTGTGGCCTTTAGTGTGTTCACAAGGTAAATTGTTGACGACGGACGACGGACAAAGCAGTATCACAAAAGCTCCCCTTGAGCACATTGTGCTCAGGTGAGCTAAAAATAGGCAGATGCAACATAGTTACTGTTCAGAAATACTGTTCATTTAGTATCAAATTTATTGAAAAGTTCTGTTAAAAGAAATGTTTCAAGATTTTTAATATTTTATTCTGTTAGTGTCTTAATTAAAATGTTTTGAAAAATATAAAGAAACTGTTTGAATCAATTGATACAAGTAGTTAAAAAGTACACCACTTTCTTCACTTCATGCAACAATGTTTGCCGATACTATCTTTGTATTTTTAACCAAAAACTTTAGAAGGCATAGGACACTGCTCCTAAGCTGAAAGACAAATAATTGTGTGGAATATGTACATGTTTGTATATTTGTGTGTGTCCATTTAAATGTTCTTGAAAATAAATGATGTTAAAAATGGCTGAAAGTTGGGAATGAATGAAATGAAATAATTATGTATTTTTGGTGTTTGATGGTGCATGTATGCTGATATATATATGTATAGTTACATTTAAGTAAATGAATCAATTCAAATGTCAGGCTAAATATGAATGCTTGTATGATTGTACTACTGTATGCTAGAAAAAATAAAAGATAAAAAAAAAAAAAAACTACAGCGATACATGCTTTCAAAATATTTATTTATTTGGGAAATTGAACTAATTGTCAACCAAGAATTCCAGACTCTTAGTGTCACCTTTGAGAACAGCACACGGATAAATTACAAGGGAGCCATGTTGTCCTTGAATTGACGATTTCAGGACTACGCCCAAAAATAACTAGACTAACCAATCAGAATTTACAAAAGAGCTTTAGGGGCCATGGACTGACTCGATTGGTCAATTGCTCACCGCACCCAGGCTTTTAGTATGGTTTAAAATCTAATGACAACACTAAATAAAAACAACAATGAATCAATAGGGAATCCTTGCACACATTAACCCTCAAGGTTTCTGATAAAAGTTCTTGAAGATTAAGCATAAAAATTCTTTCAATGTGTACACATGGTTGTACAAAAATTTGACCTAGTGACCTACTTTCTGACCCAAACTGACAGAGTTATGAAGATATCAAGCAGATTCTGACTAGGCCTGGTGAAGATTCGATCAAGCATGTAGCCTTAAAATTGCTGCTGCATGAGGGTGGGTTGGCAGATGTGTGTGTGTGTGGAAACACGGGACAAAAGCCAAAGTAGTATCATAAAAAAAAATTCGTCTTGCACACATTATGCTTAGGTAAACTAAAAGGTTGTTTGGAACCAGGGGTTTCTCAAATGACTAGGACTGTGGCCCTAATAATGATGATATTTAAGCCTTATTAGTTTGCTTATCAACAAACCAACATTTTCAGCTATCTGAAGGTTGCAATCAGTGATATCCTGAACACAGCTAAAACATCCAGAATAAGCTGATTGTAATCAAGGAGGGATTATCCACGATAACTGATGTTTAAGCAGGCAAATTAATGGTCAAAAAAAAAAAAAAAATCACTAATATTGATAATACTGCCCTACCTTTAGCGTAAACTGTAATCTCACAGATGGTGAGAATACGATCTTGGCCTATTCTTTTTAGCGTGACATATTGGGATGAGACTATAGGATCAATTGGCAGGTTATACACGCATGATTCACCATCCAAGGTAAAGGCTGGCTTGGACATCAGGAAGCTGTACTTCTGCAGGAACAATTGCACGCCCTTCAACTGGTCTGTAATTGGCAGAAATGTGTCATTTTTTTATAAATCACATTTCCAGATTAAGTACAACACAGGAGTTCCTTTTCAATTGTATTGGAAGTTATTCCCAAAGAAAATGATATACTCTTTTTTTTTCTCTTTATAACAGAAAATTCCTAATTGGAACCAAAAACACTTTAGAGGCCTAAATACAAAAACAACAAATTGTGTACAAGCTGTTATTATTTGTATGCATAGGCTTATGAAAAAAACAAAAAAACTTAGTTTTTGAATTCTTGAGTACAATTTTCTTTATAGATCAGAGGGGTTATGTTTTGCAAGTTTACAATTTTGTGGGTGAAAAAGGTCATGTATATCCTCCCTTTTCTCCAGGTCCTCACCATACGGGTTCAAGTCCCAGTCTCCACTCTCTACACTGATTACATAATGCTACAGTCACCATTGCTGTCTCAAAAACCAAGTAACTATTTTGGAAATAATGCTTGTGATTTTAATAAATCTGTGGAACTTAAAACAAAATTGAAACAGTTTTTTTTACATGAATTAAATAAAAATGTGCTATTAACATATTAAAAATTACACACATCAAAATTTTTTAAATCTTGTTTGGCCAAGATTCAGTCAAATTCTTCTTTGTGCTGGCAAGGATTGCAATGTTACAAGGCTGCATGAAGACTGGTTCCACTCCAGGCAAAAACTTAAATCAATCTCAGTACACCAGAGGAGAACATTAATATTAAATTAAATTACTTTAACTTTAAGAATAACTCAGGAAGATCCTGCCTACTAATTGGCTCAGGACACACAAAAAACGTTCAAACTATACCCTTTACCACCTTAATTGCTGTGCTAAGTTTGTTAAACTTTTTGCCTGGTGCACTTGTAAATGCCATTAACATTGCTTTTCATGTATTTTATACTTTTTCACAATGAAATCTATCTGCTGCATTATTAAAACAGTAAAGTTGAAAATGATACTTTTAGACAGTTATTTCATGGTTGAGGTCTCCCTAAAAGTTAAATTAAGCAAACAACACCATCTAACATGTTAAAGAAGTCATGTGTAATGAGCAGTCACCATGATTTCAGCAGTCAGTTCAGGTCCCTTGAAGCAATTTGTCCTTTTACTGTAATCTAATCACTTGTATACAGTCAAGTGTCTTCTGCAGCAAGCTATAAGCTTGATTGAACGTTCTTTTAACTAAGTCCTGATTAGTGTCCAATCAGTTGATGCCAACTGTCAATTGCATTCACACGCTCAACACCTGAATCTTAATATCCTATTCTCTACCAATTTTTCATCATTACCACACTTAACTATTCCGATCTGACAATCAAACACAGCCATTATACTAGTAGTGAGAGCAAAACCCTTGTATCAGCCTCAAGTATTTTTGGCATATGAAATACATATACGGACAGAAGAGGCACTGACTTATGAGCTAGTAAGTATTTAACACAGAATTACAAAATTAATACATCCACTCTTACTTGCTTACATTACATAAAACTGCTGCAGTCTGGATTCTTGTTAATACAAATCTAGCTTTGATGACATTTATTATCATTTCCTTGGTCTGATAATTCACAAATAACAATATTTTGCTGAAAAAACAACAACAACAAAAAGATAAGAGGGCCATGATGGCCCTTAATCGCTAACCTGATGATACAGGCTTTTAGTAGGCTCAAATCTTGCATCAAGTTATTAAGTGTTATTTACTTTAGAAATATATGGTGAAGATTCGACCATGAGTGTGGCCACTGTGTTGATAACATTTTCTAGAATTTGACCAAGTAACCTACTAAATCAACATGACCCACTTCAAAACATATGTAAGATTTCATACTGGCAAACATTCTGGCCATGTTTGGTGAAGATTGGGCCATCAATGTGGCCTCTAAGTGTTTACACAAGGTTTTTCTAAAATGTGACCTAGTGACCTACTTTTTGACCCCACATGACCCAATAAAATACTCATCCAAGATTTCATGCAGACGAACAATCTGATCAAGTTTGGTGAAGACTGGGCTATGAATGTGGCCTCTAGTATGTTCACACGCTTTTTTTAAGTTTTGACCTAGTGACCCAGTTATGAACTCAAACAAGATTTTGTGAGGGCAAACATTCTGATCAAGTTTGGTGAAGATTGGGCCATAAATGGGGCCTCTAGAGTGTTCACACGCTTTCTCTAAGATTTGACCTAGTGACCTACTTTTTGATCCCCATGTGATCCAGTTATAAACTCATCCAATATTTTAAGAAAGCAAACATTCTGATCAAATGTGGTGAAGACTGGGCTATAAATGTGGTCTTTAGTGTGTTCACAAGCTTTTTTCTAAATTTTGACTTAGTGAACTTATTAGTGACCCCATGTGACCCAGTTATGAACTCATCCAAGATATCACGGAGACAAACATTTTGACCAAGTTTGATGAAGATTTGATAAAACCTGTGGCCTCTAGCGGGCTCACAAGCTATAATGTTGACGCCGGACACTGGACAAAGCAGTATCACAAAAGCTCTCCTTTAGCATGTTTTGCTCAGGTGAGCTAAAAAGTATGCATTAATATAATTGCTGGTCACCTCATTCTTCCTATATATTTGTTAAAAAAAATTACAATTCTTTTTATAACGATGCATCTAAAAAAAGCTTGTGCATTTAAACTGTCAAGTGTACGCCACATTAGAATCTCATGACATGGTAAAGAACATAAGATAAAATAGACTGAATTTTAAATGAAGATCATAATCCATCTACGCATCCGGAGATACATCAGTAGACCGCCATGTCAATGATGTCCAAAGAGTTAACATCGTGTCTAAGTTAAGCCACAATTTAACCTTTGCCAGAGAACTATCTTACACTTTTAGTTTGCTGAATCACAACAAGTCAATCTTTACATATACATCCATACACTGTCTACTGTATATTGTCTCTTGTCACATGATGTATTACTGGTACTATATAATTGTAATAAACAGTTATCAAATAAAAAAATATCCATACATTCATCATCCCATGATTTGCTTTTATTTTCAATCTTAATTATAAAATTTACAACATGTTTATGACATTACATCTAACAAAGATTGATTTTCTAGACAACGATGGCTGATACATTGCAGTGTGTTACAGGTATGTTATGATTTTATAGATGCTTTTGTTCTGTGTATTTTCACTGTTTCCTGATTTTACTGTACATACAATTTCGGCAATTTGTGAAATAATAAACTGAGAACAATGGTGGTAAGCTCATCAAAAAGTCAATGTACTTTAAGGGGCCTGGTTACTATTTATGAGGAAATATGTTCTAAATGATGAAGCTGAACAAATTCTGAATCAACATGGAAGATGTTAGTTCTTGGGCAAGATTAGTTACACAGTGAACATTTCTCAATCTCAAGGTAGTTACTACCAGGCTACTGGTGCTATCCAAAAAATAGGCAATCTAGAGGGATTAGTTTTCGAACCTATATATAAACACATAGTTTCAAAGAAAAGTGTACTTGTAACATAGGGAGACAGGATTAGAGGAACACAGGAAAATATACTATATGTACCTAATTCGAAGGGCTCTAACTCCATAACAAAAACCTTTCATTTGTTGCTTTGCTTATAAGATGAGATATCCACTAGCAAAATATGCTTCTGATATATAATTCTGTTAAATGAAGCAAATGGTTGCTATAGTCATACGAAGTCATATATAGCAAGAGGCCAGGCTCCTGGCAGCAATGTTTTTTGACCAATCAAAATTTTTTAACTGTTTAATAGTGGGCTACACAAGGAACCTATGTACCAAATATCACGGCTGTAGAGCTTGTAGTTTCTGACAAGAAGACTTTCAAAGTTCAAGTCATAGCTATTCTGGACTATATAGCCATACAGAAAAATGGCCATGCCCCTGGTAGCCATGCTTTTTAATGAATCAAAATTCTTTGGTCAACTTTTGCTTTTCTGATGAAGTTGGTTGAATTAGAGCCAAAACTATTAACTCTAAGAAAAATTACCATGAAAGTGTCATCGAACTTGAACTGGGGCTTGTTGAGAAATAGCCTAGATGGTCCTATATCGTATTATACAGACATTAAAAAAAAAGGCAAAAACATTGTGAAAAATCATGGAAAGTGTTGGCAATATGCTCATTTAATCTTTTGGGTGAAGCTTCCCATAGTTTCATTGAATTCAAACCAGTGGTTACTGAGATATAGCCAGGACAACAGCAGGATGGACCGACAGATGAAGCGACAACTATATGCTACACCAAAATTTGTAAGGGAGCATAAAAAATGTGCATCCAGTCCAGGATTCGAAGCTGTGACCCATATCTAAACAGGGTGAATAGTTGACCAACTGAGCTTACTGTACCAAATACAAATATTCTTTTCCAGCCAGCAATCAACATATTGAGTAAAAAAACAAACAGTTACCTCCACCATTTTTAAGGCAAATGATGTCTATGTAAGTGAAGTCATATTGTTTTCGAAGGTCTAACTGTAGCCATGGGTTAGTCTGGAATTGAGTGGATGCACAGCATTCACACGCAGCACTCAGGTTGGTGGTCAGTTCACCTCTCACTGCTTTGTGACCATCCCAATGGTAATCGGTAGGGTATTCTAATGTACTGCTCATTGTCACAATGTTACCTTGTGATACAACATCTGTAAATAGAATAGCAGTAGAAATGGACCACCCTGTGGCATATTCCTGGGTTAGTTTAAAAGTTGCAAATTATACTGCCCATAAGGAACACTTCTTCTCATATTCCACATCCATTCTAAACGGTGATATATGACAGTTTGGACCAAAAATATTTTCATTTAACATCATAACAAACATTTGAACATATCTCACAAAATGCTGCTTATTGATGTCCTACAGCTGTCTGAAAAGTGAAGCATAACACCACATCATTGTTTTAAATGTGTATTTCCTACAGGAGCCAAGCTACAATTGCTATTTTAAACTAAGAAAACCACGTGACCACTTATGGTTTAGCACATCCATGTCATCCGCTGTGACATCAATGTCTATTTTAAGCAGGAATTCCAATCGTTCTTATTTATACATTTGAAAAGAATGAATTGATTAACAAGTTTTACTGCTCTAAAATTGAGATACTGTTAAAAATAGTCAAAGCTTAGACTTAAGTGTGAGTTTTTCTGCAGAATTAATGTACAGCCATCCTAAACAGAGGTCAGATATTGTTACATATATCAGATATGGGCAAACTGTTGGATACCATCTTTAAAGCCATAATTACCCTGGCAGATACATTGTAAGATGGTAAGTTTGAATGAAGGACTGTAAATAATATAGAAGTCACGGCTGAGGCAGAGAATTGGGACGTATGCTGTGACAGGGAGTAAGCAAGTATGAACAGACATACAGACAGTACAACTGTAATCTGCCACCTTTCAAGGGCATACAAATATCAAGCTTGTAATCTTGAATGACCACAAATTATTTGGGCATGTCGAATATGACACTGTATAATGTGAGACTGGAAAGTTTTTGACTTTAGAATAGTTAAGGAATATTGATAATGTGTAATAAAAATTACATTTGTATGGCTTCTGCAGATTACCGTATACACTGCTTACATAAGCATTTGCAGCAGACCTGGTTAGTCTAGCGGTAGACCGCAAACTCTGGAAACAAACAATCTGAAAGTCGTATCTTATTCAACCCTTACACCTGAATGGGACTTGGACATAAAACATGAATGTATGCATGTTTGTAAGTAAAACAATTCCATCTGATATTGTCACAATATTAGGATAAATGCTTATCTAAGGGTGCTTTTGATTCTGCAAATATTGTACACACAAATAAATTTGGAACTTACTTGATGAGAACACCAATATTTCACACAGCACAAATTTGTCAACTCGACCAGCCAATTCTAGGATGACTGTTGCTATAAATGGAACATCACTAAGGTGAATAGTGACTAATGTTTTGTTATCTGATACAACAGCAACTGGTTCAGTGTCTTTGCTCCCCAACCAAACAATAAGTCCCATCAGATTGTCTCCTGTAAATTAAAAAAGATTTGCATCAGCTAAAAAATTAATGTGGTTTCGCTTTTATGATGTCTGTCAATGCCTAGGAAATATGGGTGTGTTAACTGAAACAAATATGTATGTCAAAGGAGACTAGACATGTTAAAAAATAATAAAAAGATTAAATAACTCAAAGTGATTGTCATGGAGCTGTTTACTATCGTCCGTCTACCAAACATATTAATAAATGGGAATTAATTTTAAACTCAGTGTATTTTGGTTGAGTTCAGTAGTATTTATGAGCAGATTTTTTTTTTATTTTGTTCTAAATTATAATCAAATGGAAAGTATTGTATGATATAATGGTTTCTATAATAGGATGTTAGTGAATGTGTACCGGTAGTAGTTTTGTCCCAATGCAGGGGTTTATACTACTTTTTTTATTTCAGGGGTCCACTGGATGCAGGATCTATGACAACAGGGTCCAGCATGAAAATCTCGGGATCCAGGTCATTTTAGTAGCAGACGTTGAACATTATAGCCATATAATGGCTTTATTAGTACATGTAAATGAACTCACTGAATAACATTTCCAACTTTTATTCAATAGAAAACAATTTTTTCATGGTTCATTTGGACACGACACAGGTGACTACAAACAATACAATAAAATAGCCACTTACATTTGTCAAGTCAAAGAGACTGAAATTTAAGCTTACGTTTTGAGTTGGAAGACGACTATGGTGATGTACTTGATGCAGAACTGTCTGTGGATGACGTATTGTCCTGTTAATCATCATCGCAATCTTTCCTTTTACCTCAAAAACTTCTTAAGGCAGTTTGCTTTGACATATCGTTCTAACTTATACATAAGCTTTCATTGAAATAACATGTGAATGCATCTAACAGTACAGCGTACCTAACAACATCCGCTATAAGTAAAATCACTTAACTATTGGCTTTTAATTTTATTGTGCGCATTGATTGACTGCTAAACTTACATACACAACAACATGGAAAGAAATTGAAATCGGAAAATTGCATTGGAAATTTTAAGGACAAATTGCCTACAACCAAAACATTTGATGTCGAAATAAGTTATTCTCGGCATAGTTTGGTGAAGAAATACTGGTACATCTAGGTCAATACTTCTTAATTTGAGTAACAGGCAGGGTTAATTCTATCATGAGGTCTACCTGAGACTGAACCAGGCCAGTCACAATCTCCTGACACTTACAAACCAGTTGTTATGCAAGGCCTTTTGCCTGACCACAAAGGAGAGCAGCCATTACTCCCATGTCTTTGGTTTTGACCCAGCTGGGGATTGAACCCGGGCCTCCAGATCTGCAAATGGATGCTTAACCACTAAGAAACCGGAAAGATAATTTTTAGCAATAAGGAATTAATAAGTGAATATTATAGCCATATTAGGTTACTTACCTTACAAAACAGGCAGAGTGATTACTTGCTTGTTTTTAACAATAATGTCAGTCTTACTGTGCTGTTTGACACGCCAATTCAGATCTGTGAACTTCCACTGATCTTGAAGTGGAAGTGTCAGGCTCCCACAGAGTTAGAATGTGGCACGAGGGAGTGATATTATTTTTATTATTACTACAAAAGTGAAATACCTTTTGGGTCATCTGTTCTTCCATAGATGACAATTCTTGACAACCTGAGTGGAATGGAATCATCAAGATATAGCTGATAACTTGGATTTACAGTTTCAGTTGTTGAAGCACAACATTCACATTCACCATGGTTTGTATATGTGTGTCTATCTATAGCTAGTTCAGGATCCATTAAACGGCCTTTCAAGTAGTACACAGAGGTAGCATCAATGGATACATTTCTTAATGTAAGTTCATCTGAAAATTGATGTAAGAAAACCATGTTAGATCAAAGAAATGCACAAATATGTGGTAATAAATTGTTTGCTATACTTTACCTTTAAGAAACATACTCTAAAATTTTATATTTTATGAAGAAATAAAAAATAAACAAAATAAAGAATTGAAAAACAGATTTGAAACATTGAAGAATTGAAACAGACACTATCAGCTGTAACAACAGGTATATACCTTGGTGTGACAATCTCAGACCTCTCTAGGAAACCTCACAAGGTAACCACACATAGATGCAATCACAAGCAACCTGTCTAGCTGCTCCACCTAAACTAAGGCCTTTGCCTACAGAACGCAGATGATGTGAACCTAGGACAATTTGAACCACTTTTGCAACTGTTCACATCGCCTTGTAAAACAGTTCATATTGTCCTGGTATCACACCAATCATCCAAGGTTCATATTGGCAGAAGTTTATATGGTCCCTAAATCCTGCATGAACTGTTAGCATGTGATTAATTCTCATATGTAAGTAAGCAATATGGACATAAATTATAATGTTTCGTGAATAATAATAGTATTATTATCGATACCTCAACATTGTATAGCGATACAGTATCGTGAAGGGAATTAACATGCTTTACTGATGCATTGATGATATCGACCCAACTCTTGTACTGAAACAAACAAATGTACAACTATAATAGTAGAAAAAAGGTGTCGGGTCAAAAAGGTCCAAATCCAAAATGGCCCGAACCAAAAAGGCCCTCTTTTTAAGTGTACCGGAACAACCAATCAAAAGGGCCCATATGTGTATTGTAATATGTACATGTATGATATTGATTTGTTCAAGTAAATATTAACTGATCATTGTTGTATACTATTATATGTAAATTATTTATAATATTTCTTTAATATTTATTTGCTGTATAATTTTACTTACATGAACATGTGTATGATTTAAGTAAGTTAATATAGTATTGTGTCTTACTATTATTTTATCATTTTGGCTTAATATAGGAAGTACTGTTTTTACTAAAAAATATTTGGTGTTGATTTTTTCTAACCATGATAAAATTACTATGTTAAATTGATCACAATTTAAAATTATATTTAAAATTTACTTAATTAATTTTATATAAAATTTTAATTAAATCTCTTGATAAAATTGATATTCATGATTCATGACTTACTTCACTCTGTTCATTAAACAATATTCTTTTACTGAACTGTGCATCAAACTGTTTCCTTAGAATTCCAGGCTTTGTACCTATAAATACCTCAAATTTGAATAAAATAATTCATAATTTCATAAAAATAAATCTAACATGGTATAAAATAATGTGTTTGTATTTCTATTTATATCAATTACGATTAGTTTGCCACATTATTTTTGTTCTATTTGCATTTTTTGCCTTAATTCTTCATTCTAAAATTATGTAATTCAAATTCCAATAAATTTATCATTTTATTCTCTGACTATTACCTTTTTTGGCAGTTTCTGGCTTTAGTAATTCATTTCTAAATTTTAAACGTTAACTGCGCCATCGTCGGATCCCAAGCACCTAGGCACCATGTCAGAATGTAGAAGGGGTTTTGAATATTACTTGTAACACGAACGCGCAAACATTTTCGGTTTTAGTTACATATTCATTACCTAAATCAGCATTTGACATGATATTATATGTAAGTATACGTAACAAAATATACTATACATGGGTCTCTGTGGTACGGGCCTTTCTGGTCCAGGCCATTTTGGTCCTGGGCCGTATTGGGGACTTTCGGTTTGGGGCCTTTTTTGACCCCGATTCGATCAAAATAGCAAAAAAGTTGTTTACTTACACGATTTAGCTTCAATGTGAAGCAGGTTGTGCATTATTAAATAAACATATAAAACCACACGTTCAACAGAACCATCCAACATGTTGCTTCACGTCGAAATTTCATGGAGAAAACTACTTTTATGTATGTCCAGACTAAAACATCAACTAAATGCCGCCATTTTACTTCAAGACAAATGACGTCGCATAACCACTCGAAATACCTCGGACTTTTCTAGAGAAACCCATAGACATCAATCGGAACACCTCGGATTATTCACGAATCATTTAATTTACAAATAGCTAACTGTGCAGCGAGGCTCCGATATAGGAAATACGTTTTGGAAATGACGAATGTGGCGGGATCTATTCAGGTAACAATGGTTTATTATGATGTTTAATGAAAATATGTTGGTCCAAACTTTCGGATACCACCTTTAAGTACTTTTGCTACACATGGTGCTTCCTACAGCTACAAATCACTAAATTACCATGTGTTATTGCTTTAAACGGTGTAGAGACAAAATCCTTCGATAACACAATTCTTCCTGTCCATTTTAGCAAAGGCAGACAAATACCCTCCCGTAATGATTCCAATGCGGAAAATCCACTGCTGCAACTTTCCCACATTTTGCAAGAATGCAAAAGCTGGATGTTGCTAAAATGATCAAACATGGTTCCTGTTGTGTATTTTAAAAACAAAACTTTTTTCTGATAAAAAATTGCAACTTCAAGATATTTTCTACAGTAATGAATTTACGAGCGTGATTTTGTCCGCCTATGCCAAAATGAACGACAAGATTTCGTCCGGGATGTATTTTGTCCTACAAATGGTAGAACTATTCTATGGCGTACCTTTAGGGTATGGCGTACATTTAGGGTCTTTATTGCATGACCCTGTATCATGCTAAAACATTCAGCTTCATGCTTAAACTTTTAGCATGATACAGGGTCATGGCAAATGTTTTTTTTAGACTCATGCTAAAACCATGAGTATTATGCTGCAACAGGCTTAAAGATACTTTCGACCTTTTGGTGCGAAGTTGCACGACCCTGCATCAGACAAATGCAATTTAAGTATCAGTCTAAATCTTTAAGCATGAGTCTGGAAATAAAATGCATGATACAGGGTCACGCAAATTCCGATTGGTCGTTTCAGCATGATGGTGGACTATATTGCATGACCCAGGGTCGTGTAAAATACGATTGGTTCGTTTAAGCTTGAGGCTAAAAGATAACCGCACCACCCAGGACCATGCTAATTTCCGATTGGTCCGTTTTAGCATGAGGCTAAATAAGAGTTGCACTATCCAGGGTCATGCAAATTCCGATTGGTCGGTTTTAGCGTGAGGCTAAAATGAGTTTAAGTATGTGGGTAAATGATTAGCCTTGGGTTAAATAAATTTTATTGCACAGTGCCTCTGTATTAGTTTCTCCAAATTTAATGCAATAAAGACCCTAAATGTACGCCATAGAAAAATCAATTGTCATGACCCTGTATCATGCTAAAAGTTTAAGCATGATGCTGAATGTTTTAGCATGATACAGGGTCATGCAATAAAGACCCTAAAGGTACGCCATAGTAGTGCATTTACCTTTTAGTATCATGCTGAAATCGGAATAAGCATGGTCCTGGGTGGCGCAGTTATCTTTTAGCCTCATGCTTAGACGTCTGCAGTTTTTTAGATGAGCGTGACATCGAAATTTAATGGATGATTGACAGTAAATTGCTTCCTGCGACTTAATCCCTTTTTAAATAGCTAATTAGTGAAGTGTCATTTCCTGGGTTGGGCACATGATATTTTGTTTTGACCTTTACCCTGTAGATTTTTAATAAAATAGACAAAAAATTCCAGCAGGGTGTCATTTGCTACATATCGTCTGCTAAGTACAGACGCGTTTTGTTTTTACAATTTAATTTTCTTGCAATTGATGTTTGTGTCATGAGTGACTCGGATTTCGAAGACCAATCAGACCAATCAGAATTTGCATGACCCTGGGTGATGCATTTATTATTCAGTATTATGCTAAAACTGACCAATGGGAATAAGCATGACCTTAAGTCATGCACTGAATTTCAGCCTCATGCTAAAACGAACCAGTCGGAATTTGCATGACCCTGGGTAGTGCATTTATAATTCAGTATCATGCTAAAACGGACCAATCGGAACTGACACGACCCTGGGTCATGCAATATTTTTAGTACCATGCTAAAACTATATTTGTTAGATGCAGGGTCGTACACTTACGCACCAACATTATTTTTAAGCATGATATAGCATGTGCCTGAAAAATAAATTGTCATGACCCTGTATCATGCTTAAACTAAAAAAAAAAAACTAAAAAAAAAATCTTTAGTTTATTCTTTCCAATTCATCATAAATAAACATGAAAGTCATCTCTTCTAAAAAAGATATCGAAGTCATGGCGGATTACCGGGATGACGTTAAAACGTTATTTCAAAAGTAAATTGTCACGTGGTTTTCTTATTTTACAATAGCTATCTCTGGCTCATATAGGATATACCTGTTTGCAATGAAGGGTGGGAATTTATGCTTCAAGGTTCACCAAGATCCAGGGCGTCAATGAAAAACATTTTGCAGGACCTGTTCTGATTACAATTACTTATATTGCTAATTGGAAAAAAATAGCCTAACGTTCTGCTGCATGTGGTGCAATGACAGACCCTTGGGAAGAGTAAGCAGTTTAAGTTCTAAATTACAAATTAAACAAAACAAACAAAACAACAACAAAAACTCAATAATTTCCGCGCAATGTTCAAGAAATTGTGGGTCCAATCTTATTCTCTGTTCAGTTGTTTTCTTTTGTCTAAGTTAAAATGTTGGATCTATATGCCAAACTCTATCAAAAGCTTTAGAAATGTTACAGAAAACAGAATAATTATGTGTGCGTATTTATTAAAAGATTCAACAATTTGCTGATAGAAAGATACTAGTTGATAAGGCGCAAAATGAACAGTCAAAATCAGACTGATTGATTCTTGTAAATAACATTGCTACTGACTACAAAGTTCTACATACGACATGTTTGAAAACACATAATTGTGTTAATCAATAATTTATCAAAACACCTTATTATAGATGACAGACTTTCAATCTATGAGTCATTATTGTCTCTATTTTAAAAAGAGGTAGTACGACAATAATACTAATAATACTATTACTAATAGTACTAATACTACTAATGATGCAGGCGCGTGTCTGGGCCGTTTTTGAAGTTACGCACAATTACAAGGGAAATAACCTTTGTAGTAATACTTTTGAATATATTCGGTTCTTTTCTAATGCAAAACAGGTAAAATGCGGACATGCGAGGAACTTAACGCAAAATATGAACGACCTTTTCAACTTGAATGGCGTGGTAATAAGATTTTATAGCATAGAAACTGGGGAAATAAAATATATCATTCCTATCCCGGGAAAAGTATCGATATTCTTAGTGTTTTTGGTACTTTTAGATTTTCCAAATTTTCGAACGGAGGTTACGCACGTGCGTAAAGTGCGTAATGGCAGAAACGCGCCTGAATGATAGTAATACTATTATAACTACTACTACTACTACTACTACTACTACTACTACTACTACTACTACTACTACTACTACTACTACCACCACCACTACTACTACTTTTACTACTACTACTACTATTTCTACTACTACTACTTACTACTACTATTAATTTATCATCATCATCAACATCATTTTATAATGAATCCGTATGAAAGTCATTATTTGCCATGCCAAGGGAATAAATGTTATGAAGAGCTGTTAGAAATAATTAACGAGATATGGACTTATAATAAGCCAATAAATTATACTCCGCAGTATGAGACCATTTTGCGGAGGAATAAACGCACCAAATATCAGCAAGCGCCGACACCTGGAACCGAAACTGTGCCAAGTAAATGTCCATGGCCGGTTGTTGTTTATCCATTTGAATTCTCTGAAAAATGTCACAGAACAACTTAATGGTTGCTTTGATACTCGTCGGTCTGCATGTGTTGGCGATTTTTGGATACAGTAATGATTTTCCTACGAAACACTCCTGTAAAAAATAAGACGTATTATTAACCGTTTCGTTGTGTTTGTTTATCAATGTGGCCAAATGATCCTACTATCTAGTATAGAATCATTATTGGTTTATTTTTATAATTTATATTTTGCCCCGGAAATAGTCAATTTAATTCTATAAAATATTTTGTTGGCTATAGAAATAGTAAAATCAAAACCGAAATCATGAGATTTATTGTGAATTTTGTTTGTGTATTTTTTATTTATTTTTATTTTATTTTTATTTTTATTTTTATTTTTTTGGGTGGGGGGGGTGGGGGGGGTAAATATCGGTTCTTTCAACTCAGTAATATGATATTATTATGTAGAATATTGAGGGGGGAAACATTTCGAGATGTTATAATGATTATGTCAACGCAGCCAATATGAAACATATACAATGGAAATGCAGCCATGGTAGAGTATATAGGAAAATAATTCGAAAGGAAGTTAGTAATGAAGAGAAAAACATAAATAAAATAGTATTTAGTGGCAGTAATTTAAATGTTTTTTGTCTTTAGTGGTTTGTTTATTCAAAGCTGTGTTTGAAAAGAAAATTTCCATTCTTTTATTTTGTATGGCTAAATAAGACGTTTGGAGAATGGCCAGGAGAATGATTATTTATCTCCAGTTTCGTTGTGTTTTAAATATCAGTTGTGTTTATATTAACTTGCTAATATGATATAATTACGTATAATTTCGCTTAAAGCACTTGATTGCCATCAAATAGTGGTTTCATGGTTTTAGAATAAATATAATGATAAAAATAATTATCCAGTATCCAGGTTGATGTTATAACTCTTTTACTATTTTCTTTTTTACTTTTTGTTTTGTTGTTCGTTTGTTCTATGCCCGTGTATATTATAAACCAGCAATTTATCGTTACAATTTCTGCACGTAGTTAAATGTGACCACGCGCATGTCTCTGATGTTACTTTGCTCAATTACCTGCCTGTACCAAAATTCTGCTCTTCAGTGTGTGGGGGAGGGGGGGGGGGGGGGGCTGGGCGGGGGCGGTGAATAACACTATCTATCTATAGAACTGATATCAACAATATGTTAATTTAAGTAACTTAATTAATTTCAATATGCACTGCTTATGTGACCTGTTGTGGGCAGTGATTTATATACTGCTTTGAGCGTTGGTCATTTTGACACGAATACATACCATACGAAAACGTTAACTGGAATATCTTCTAGTAAATCACCCTGTCTATATAACGTAAGTTGATGTTTCATTTGATTTTTTAATTCATTGTTTAAGCGTGTCCAGTTGTTTTAGGCGATATTAAGGTTTAAAGTTATAATATTCATGCGATGATTCCTTGCGAAGAATCTTCAAGGGTGACATTATGACTTTAAAAATCTTCAAGGAATACAAACTAGTAAGGCCAGGAAAGTAAAAATACACCAGATAAATTACTACACTTTCGTAGGGTGCGGCTCTTTACAACTTGGACATAAGTGACCATATTATGAATAGGACAAATGGCAATTTTACACGCAGAGTCTAGAAGGATGGTGAGGCGGAATGTTGCAAAGATTTATCTGGCGGCCAGAACCACAATATGCAAAACAGTTTTAACACAAGATAAATATTCATTATTGAGAAGTCTTTTTGGTACCAGGATACATTTCGAGACAATTTAGTAGACAGTGTTGTTGCTTTTCGATTTAAAGGCATGTTTGAGGACTTTGAATATAAATTGGTGTCCATTTTTGCTAAGTTTTTTCATTATTTGTATTCTGTTTGTTTGCTTTTTATTTGATGGGTGCGACTGTACTATATGTTCTATAATTCGTCCAACGAAAATGCTTACAAAACCTTCTCAGAATATAAAGCAATAAGTGTAGCTGTGACAAGCACATAAACGAGACAGCCCAAAACTACGCAGCTAATATACCAAAAACAAATTGAGCATGCTTTAAGTTCTTGCCTCCAATTCACATTTACATATTTAAACTCATGTAAAGCCCTGATTTGGATATCAACCCAATGATGAAATTGGGAAATAGACGTCTGGAAAACAAAGAACCAAGTAACCGGTTACATTACCAAGAACTATAAGGTGGTGGTCATGAGGATGAGGAGGAGGCGGTGCGTAGGAGGCGGAGGATGATGCTGGTGATGACTGTATAGCATTAACCAAATGGTGCCAGAGTCCGTATCACGATAAAGAAAGAAGATAAGAGGAGACGTTAGGAGTTTTTTTACATGGGTTGTTGTATGACGAATGTTTGAAGAATTCATCAATTATTCTTTACATAATTATGTGAGGTAAAAAGCTCAAATAGTCGCAAAGGTTTAGCAAAAAGTACCGGTATCTACGATGAAAACCCAAAAGAAGTGTTCCAAAAATAACAGCATATTTATTCACGCAATGACAGTTGACTTCGATTCGTATCCTTGAAAGTTCTTAAAGCAAATGTTAAATTATTCCGAAACTTTTTCGAATTATTTCCTCATTAACATTTTACAGTCGAGGGGTCATCCATTTTATAATGCCATGCTGTTGTTGTTGTTGTTTTGCAGTTTTGCATTTGTATAATGTTATAATTTGTCAACACTGGAAAAATTAACCCATCCATGAAAAATTAGGTTTTTGCATTTTAAAGATTCCAACTTTTCGGAAATATGCACCACATCTGAGCTTTTATCTACCAAAGAAGTAAATGATTACTCCCTTGATACGTGTCTTCAACTCCAGAATGATTTCAAGAACTGACTGTCATTTAGTATTGTATATCTTTATTTCCTCCATTTTCATGAAGATTGTAGACACATATTTACAAGATTAAGCCACTTCATCCATTACTGCAGACAACTGATTGAGGTCAAGTGTGTATGCAAGATTATGGAGTATGTTGTTGATTGTCTAGATATATAGGTATTTAAAGGTAATATCCGATAGTTTGCCTATATTTAATGAAACAACGTATTACCCCCTGTACTGGAGAATTTATTGATAATTACTGCATAAACCTATCTCTTAGATTAAATAAAGACTGTTTATAACATTATCTTTATTGTTAGACAGTACAAATTGTGAAACATATCGCTTAAAATGCCCATTTTTCCAAGTTTATTAATATGAATTTCAGAATGAAATATATATCGACAGCAGCGTAGCTCGGATGGGAAATATATTTTTGTAATGACAATTGGGGATGCTATGCTTTACTTTTCACGTGGACGTAGGGTACCAATAAACATTATTTCGCTGGATCTTTTCATGTAGCAATAGTTTATTTGATAGCATAAGACAAATAGACGTCAAAACCTTCATGATAATGTATTGTACCTACATACACCAACAGAAAGACTTAAAGATCAGTTAAAAGGCCACTGCCTGCGCTTGGAAATAATTTTAAATGTTTTCTATCCTCAGACCCATCATGTGTCGTGGAGGGTCCGATTATAAATGTACGTTTCGACATTCATGTCCCATCATCGTACAAAGGGTCACAGAAGGTGGCCGTTTGGCGAAAAATAACTGTATAAATGACGTGAAATTGAATAGCCCCTTATATACAGGTGATTTATCGAAATATACGCAGCTCCTCCAGAAAGATTGCTTATTCTGACAAAGTAATTATGAACACGAAATTTGCCGGCTCATGTATAACGTGCAAAATAGAAGCATGTGTTAGTTAGAAACTTACGTCAAACCATCGAATTCTCTGCAGTAGTCCTTCAACGTTTATTACTGCCATGGCAGGATGTCAGCGTTCACTACGTTTGTGAGCAGACCCTTGGGATTTTGTCAATAGTTGTTACATTATATATGTGTTCTTATCAATGCCATTGTAAGGAAGTTTACAAATGCTAGAATTCAAGTCTTTCTGGATCCTGATTTCCTACAACGACAATAACTACATTATAAGTGACATGGACAGTACTTAAGCTAAGCATATACACTTCTGCATTTACTGCGGTACCATTTCATGTTTAGCCCACTTCCGAAATCATATAAAGCTCCCAAGTTTGGGTTGTTTTTGCCGATAGACTTTAACAAGGCGGTAGCAGTAGGGTTTGTTTGTTTTTTACTTTAAGTAATACAACGGTATTTCTTTGTCACTTTGATTTGTACCACCTCTTTGAGCCAATTTAGATTAAACTTATGTCTTAATTGTCGGTAAATTTTGTGAAATGACCGTGCTTTGTGTGAAAAAAAAAGACGAACAAAAATATAATGGATTAAAAATAAATACTATAAATATTAAAATATAAATAACATTACAACTTCTAACTTGACTTTTATGGGTCAACATGTTATTAATAAGATCTACCATTAAAATGCTTTGACTTTCAAATCTGCTCAAAACATATTTCTCAGAAAGGGTTCATTGGCATTTAATGTTCATGCAATTGAATGTAATTTATCAGGGATCAGAATTAGCCGAAAAGACCGCAAAACTGCCCTGCATTTTATATTAGCATTGTAAAAAGTAGTTTAAAATTGGATCCCTTTCCTTTGTGTGTATCATTTTGGATATACACGCTGGCGTGAAAAAGAGGCGCACGAGTACATACTACGTTCGAATCATAAGGAATTCGGGAAAGGGGATCCTAACTGATTCTAACTGTAGGAAAGAGTAGTGTTAGGGATCGCGAGACACGCTCTCACAGGAAGAGTATTCACATCTAGATGCCAAATAGTGTCATTTCCTGCATTTCAGATGCTTGACCTTTACAAATAGTATTTTTTGCCACACAAACTACTACACTACTACTACTAGTGTCATAAAAATGTGACACACCCTAAAATGTACAAAGACTACCTTTAAGGAAGGTACTTTTAAAGAATTTCACGGGGTTTGTGACACCCCATCTCGCCAGATCCGCCAATGCAATAAAAATGTAAATAGCTTTGTATCTGTAGGAATTAATCCTGTCGCCAAATAATGTAAGTATGGTGGCATATTTTCGTCAAATCGTGATTAAGTTTTCAGGAAAATTTCATCAAATAACTGAAATACTGTTGGTGGGACGATAAACCCAAAAAACAAATTTCATCAAACTTCACAAACAGATTATAGGTTTTCATGATGTGTATCTGATATCACGAAAGATAATTCATTTATCACGATGTCAGATAAATATCAAAACAGCGAATTTTGCATGCTGCTGGCATCTCTAAGTCACGACTTACCAGTTACCTTTTCAGTATATATATATTTATGTAAGTGTTATCCAATGAGGGCAATAAATAGAGGCTTTATGTGGAAATAAGCGAATGTATCTACATATATAATCTAGTTTAAGATGATTGGTAAAATGAAAGTCTTAAAACACTTTTTTGGTAATAACTTTTTAAAAAAAACTACTTGAGATATCTTGAAACTATGATAGCATTTATGTGGTGGCGATATAGCACTAACACGCCAAAATCCTGCTCAGATACCATTATCAGGTATCATGAAAGCTGTTTGTACCATCAAGTTATCAGATAACTAACATGAAAGTCACGATTTTCATGAAAACTGAACATAAAGTGATGGCGAGAATATGCCACCATACATAAGTGATATTTGCGTGACGCTAAATCTAAGAAAAGACACGAAACACTTTTTAATCATTGCTGATTCTAGGTAATGGCGGATTGCTTCCATTTTCATCACGACTAGTTACTAATGGATACACCAACCCGTATCTTTTACATTCAAGAGGGGGCAATCCTCATACATAAGGATTTGATTTCTTTGTATGACAACATTCATCAACGTCAAACAAGATAAATATGTCTACGTTTGTTCTCCAGATAGTCATAAATGTATTCTGTTCAGTACTAGGTCGCGAGCACTTTTTGTTCACTCGAAGACACTCGGAACACTTCGGCTATTTCTACGACCTATTCACGTACAGATTCACGAAGACTCCTGATATAGACGAGTAGTTAGGAATACACTCGAAGATTGACCATTCTCACCGCTACATGGCTAAATGTTTCACCGCTCTAAAGTAGGCCTATTTTTTCAAGTTTTCAAGACAGAAAATTTACATAAAAGAAACAAAAACAGAGCCGAATGCTGTAACTGCAGTGTTTGTCTTCTAGGCCTAAAACACATCCATTTCTGTCCAAAAAGCAATCACAAAATACACGAAAACACATTATTCTGGATGTTTTCTATTTTGATGAGTGTTACAAGGAACAATTCATTGTATCAAAACCACGAAGAAAACTTTTATTACACATTTCCTTTGTCACTCTTCTATGAGAAGCATACATCTTGTTTTGATTAAATAGAAGGAACCAGGATTCAATAAACGCATGCGTTGTCGTGTTTAAAGTTTCTATGCAAACGCAACAAAATCCATGCCTCATCTGTATTGGATTCAAACTGGGAAACTTCTCTTTTGAATTACGAAAATATATTTCTCAGCCAGTTAACATCTGGAAAAGGTTGCTTGGTCCTTTTATATGGTCTGATGTTCGGTTAAAATCGTTGTCTTTCAAATAGTTATTTGTAAGGTAGATATATTAACAGTGATTTATGAAGTAATTATTTTACAAGTACAATACACTAGACAGAGTTCACATAGATATGCATGTACTTTCTGCTTCAAAACGTTTGATCTTAATTATAAAAAATAACATGGCACATAGAACTGGACGAACCGAACTTCATATTCATTTAAACTTTTGCGTCACTATCAAACCATTCAGTGAATTGCTAATTATGACGTATATGCCCGCATGTGTATTCTGAAAATACTCTAATTTGTTGAGCTTCAAACGACTGAGGATTTTAATAAATTTCAAAACTGTGAGGTGCCTTTGATTTTCACAACACTAAACAATACCTTTTCTCGTCTTAACTGAAATAGGAACTGACCAACGTTAAACCAACCAAAAAAAAAACAACAATAAACAATAAACAACAACAAACAAAACAACAATAACAGACCAGTGCCGGTGACGAAAGTTTAGAAATAAGAATCAAACTTGGTCGTTACAGATCATTTCTATTGACTTGTGGCAAACCTGCATCGGTGACATTGTACAGAATCGTGGTCCATACACAAAGGCTTTGGTTTCCGTGTATGGAAATATCCATTAGCTTCAAACAAGATAAATGACTGCGTGATCCACCGACAGACATATAATATTTAGATGAGAAACTAGGTCATTGATCATTTACTTTTGTGGAAATTACTTTTGTGGAAACGAAAATTGTTCAGTCTCAGCTCATTGGTGGCGAAATCTTCAGCATAGTTAAATATCATTCGTTATTGCTTTTTTTATTACTGGAATCTTCGTAGAAATAGCCGAGATGTTCCGAGTGTATCGACTGTATTCTCTGTAACTTACCATTTTGGACAATTTGCTTTAACATAGCCAACAAAATCATATACCATTTCTAAAATAATGATAAGAATATGACTTATGCCTGTTACCCAATATATTGATAAAAAGACATTTGTGAAACCTTTTTGTCGATTAAATCGGCCTTGAAATTTTTTAGGATATAAATATTCAGTTAGACCGAACAACACCATTGCTTTTTGTTTTGTTGAAATACATCGCATCGACCAATAATGCTCATTATAGCGACGTCCGGCTATTTTGGCGGAAGAAGACCCCAGACCAATGTATTGTGTAGAACCAGGTCAACTGGAAGACCTTCCCACATTAAATCCTTCTGCTCGAACGGTAATCAAACCCACGTGATGAGAGGCTAACCAGACAGAGGAGTTCCAAGTCAGCGACTCTACCACTATGCAAAGGACGTTTCACTAAGAAAACTATTATTGGGAATTTTTACATCTTACTTTGTAGGTAATAGGTGGTTAGACTTAGAAATATTAAATGTAGAGATGAACAATTTGCCTATTTTTCTAACTCCTTAAAAAATTAAGATGACATTCAGGGGCGTAGCTAGGCATGATATGATGTGTACGCATGGCGGCTATTGTAGTCCGGGGGCGTACTCCCCGGAAATGTTGTGGTCTAAATCGTACATGGTAGCTTCTGGGTTGGTTTTCGGTATCACGATATAACTAGATTTCAAGAAAAATACAAGAAAGAGCTTGGATGTGAGACATCCAAGGCGCCGTAGAGTGCATGTGCTTTGATGGAACTAAACACTCTCTTACATGTTCATTAATTGCATAAACATTTGACAGTAACGAACCATAACGCTGATGGGAAGTAGAGTTTGTTTGCTACTTTGTTTGTTTCCCTTGTTCTCTGCTACATCTGTATTTACGAGCTGCATTTCTAACATCGTTATACTCGGTTTCTTTTGTTAAACAAAACTTATCCAAACGGCTACGTTTTTATGCTATTTTTTATATATGCGAACTACACTTTATTGTTGCAAGCTACCCTGCTAAAAAACGGAACACTTGGTTCTTTTCTCTGAAAAGTGTCTCACGGAACACTTCCGACATCGTGTTATTGACTGCTACACTATCTACACTATCATCCCCATAAAAATGCATTCCATAAAAGATAAATAATGTGTTATCGTCCTGAAAAGTTCTGGTTTAAAATATTATATTACAAAACCACTACGAAGTTACTAAATCGATTAAGAGGTACTAGTTGATTGCAATAAATGTACACTTAACTTCTAAGAAGGTAATATTTTTATTGCAGATTTAATTTATGTTTTCATTCTTTGGAGATAATGTGTACGCAGCTGCGTATTCTGCGTACATGTCGCTACGCGCCTGACATTTATAAAGTCTCTGACTATGGACAATAGCTCAATATGACAGCAAGGACACCATGTCACCCATGTAGAAATAGCAAGTAATTAAATCTGTACCAAGAAACCCAAGAGACGAAATTAACCGCACTGACAGATTAACCCATCATTCTTTTGAAACAGAAAAGTTCCACTTTGATTAACATCTGCACCGTTGCTGCTAAGTCTCTAGCTATGTTAAATTGTCTTGGGTGAAGTTAGCAATTAACTTTAATTAATTATTTTATTTTTTTCTACACAGTTGTTAGCAAGTCAATTTATTTATCATTATTGTCATGTTATCGTTCGTTCACGCTCTAGTTGTTAGTTTGCTTCATTGCACTTGCATGTTTTAACTGATTTAGGACGTTAATTAAATAAAAAATGTTGACTAATCTTTGTAGAATTTCTCTGTTGGGTTGGTAATTCACTAATTCTCAATTAAATTACCATTAGACGGCACTGATTTGATAAACATCGCATAAAATTAAGACGAATATCTTAATTAGAAATGTTTTTACATTCATTGTAGAAATGTTGGCTGCCTGATAAGGTATTTGTAAAAAAATGTGTATTTTCCATGAATCTTTTCGTGTATTCCCTGTTTTGTATTCTTGAAAAACATAATAAAGAAACTGGTAACTCGTGTAAAAAATTAATCATGCATTTTCAAATGGTCATTTTTGTTTACATGAGTATGTTCAAGATCATCTTACCTTGGGGGCGTAGTGGTAGTGTCGCCGACTTGTTACTCCCCTGACCGCTTAGCCTCTCACAGCGTGGGTTCGAGTCCCGTTCATGGAGAAGGACTTAATGTGAGAAGGTCTTCCAGCTAACCTACTGGTGGTTTTGCTCACAAGCAAATATAAGTGTAGTTCCACGACTGGTTGGTCCGGTGTCAGAATAAGGTGACTGGTGTGGTATCATGCCAAGTGTTCACGGTATACAATACACAGTGAAGGCAGCACTATATTTGCTTCAAGTGGACACCGTCTCTAGATAACTGAAATACTGTTGGTAGGACAATAAACCCAAATAAACGATCGAGCTAAAACCCCGTTAGTCCGACATATGTAATAACTCGTTTGACTGTCCACCTCTTGAGTAGAACAAGTTGGCATGTCGTCAAGATCTGGGAAACAGCAAAGTCACGTACAAGAACTCGTGTGGCCTCAAGTCTGGGTGTCGAACTAGGGTCCCTCCAAACCGGAGACCTTCCATTTCTCAACCACCGACGGCGCGATTTTTTGGAGGCAACAGATCGTGTGTTCAAACTGAGTGACGTAAAACAGTATGTCCACATTTGCCGCATCAACACCAATAAAATATTCATATGTCTTAAGAAAGTTTTTTTTTTATTTGTTATTTTTTTTAAAGATTGGACGGAAATGGATGACACAGAATCTAAAGAATTATTTGTTTCTTTAACATTCATCAAGAACAGCGAATGAAAAAGATCTCAATTATAAACCAGCTTAATTACGTTTTAGTTATTAATTTACACATAGTCTAAAGTTTTATCATTCAGATAATGTAAATAATAATCACAAACTGATGATGTAAACTTTCCCGACAAACTGTTTTTTATGGTCTACATCATAAGCGTACATGGAAACTCACCGATACACGCTCTCTACCGACCCAGAAAAGAACCAAAAGTACATTGAAAGAGGAAAAACTTAGGTCAGTAGTGCCCACGAATAAATACTAATGAAACAACTTGCTCGAATTGACCTTTTTTAGATACTAAGTGAAGTATTACATGAATGGGATAAAGGTACGTCTGATATTTTAAAACAGTCGGGTGGAACATTTCTGTGCAAAAAAGGCGTGTGTATATCTTTCGAATACATGTATAATTGACAAACGAATTTAATTAACGAATTTAAGTCCGTTCCAGCATTTTTTCGACCAGGTTCTGCTTGCACTGGCCCAAATGAAGAAAATTCTCTTCCTGAAAATGGAAATATTTCATGGCCATTTTCAGCTGAAACTAACTGCACAATAAAATACCTTAATTTAAGATGACAAAAGGCTCCACTTGAGATCCAAAGCATTTGGAATGGTAAAGACTTCTAAAGATATTTTCTTAAATGGCAGTAATAGTTTTAAGAGTTGAAAGTGCTTTTGGCATGTCTATCTATCATTGACACTTTAATTGTTCAGAAAACAAACAAACAACTAAAGCGACCATTTCTCAAAACACTTAATCTTGATAACATCACTTGCAATTAAGAGTGATTTTCAGTTATAACGGAAAATATTTTTGTACAGCCTTGTTTATGATGTGAAATTGATGTTAAAGGTGGTATCCGTCAGTTTGCCTATATCAAATACACATTACAATATCTTTCTACTGCGTTTGGGAAAGAGGGCATAATTCCAGCATTTACTCATAGTTAAGTCTAAAGAAATACGATTTTGAACACTGCCTATATTGTATAAACAGTCCAAGTCGCGAGAAAAGTCTCTCTTAATGTCCATTCTTTCTAAATCTATAAATAAGCCAGTTAATGATCTCTGCTAAAAATAGATATTGACGTCAGAGCGGATTACCCGGATGACGATATCTCAAAAGTAAGTTGTCGCCTGGTTTTCTTAGTTTAAAAATACTTTAGTTATCAATGCAGCTTGCCTCAGATAGGAAATGCCTGTTTGCAATGACGAGTGGGGATTATTGCTTCACTGTTCACTCACTTCTAGGGCATCAATAAGGAGAATTTTGCAGGACGTTTTCAGGTAACAATCACTTTATTGGTTATTTGAGAAAAAAAAAGTATTTGGTCAAAACTGTCGGACACCAAATTAAGTAAGAGCAAATGTAATGCTGCACCTCCAGTTGAAAAGTATAAAAATTAGGGATAAAATGCTTCAAAACTGGTTTAGGGTTGGAATCCCGGAATGGGGTGCATGGTCAACTCTATTTCTTTCTACGTTTTTTTTTTTACTTTGACAATTATTTTTGCAACACTTTGCCAGATTAATAAGGAAACATGTGTAGTATCATACTAGTATGTATGTTTTGTTTTGTCATTAAATTTTAATTATTTGCTTTCTGCTAAACTTGTATGCAAATTCGTTATCTGTTATGTTCAAAGTCTAAAAAAATTAAAGCCATGTCGTAAAATTATTTTATATTTTGCAGCATCAATCAAAATACTTTATAGATCATTTTGGTCAATTCTGTAATAAATCATGTGGTTATCAAAAGCTCGGTGATTTTTAATGAAGTACATCAAGCAGACAGTTTTAAACGTGTTGGGTTTGTAAACAATTACTTGTATATTTGGGATAGTCTGAGTCAAACTAATCAAGTAACTTGTTTGGTTGGTTTGTCTAATGCTGTGATTCGTTTTCAAATGATACTCAACAGAAAAACATTTCTCCTAAAGTGGATATTACATAATATTTGGAGTTGTCTTATTTCTAAAAGAAAGCGACACATTAAATACCAATTTTAGAACAAAAAGTACCGATAAATTAAAAACTGGATGGATAATTTTCTGAAAATTTGGCATACACATTAAAAATACAACACATCAGTTGTGTTACTTTTTAAATTCTGTATATTTTCTGTTACACTTGCTTTACCTTAAATACGACCAAAATATTAAAGTCCCCCACCCACCCCAACGCGACTCTTAAAACGTATAACGAATAACATACATGTATAATGCATAGAAAACATGTGTTGATTTTTTCAGTTAAGGAAAATGCGGATCTTTATTGCAAGAAGGCATGTTCAGTTGAATTAAACGCATATTATAAGGCGGGTCCATTCTCTTTAGCACAGCAGTTCTGCCACTCGTTACACAAGGCCATTTCTTACAGAGAAACAAAATAAAAAGCAACAAAACGTGATGATTTATTCACATACACAAATTTGCAAAGCGCTTTCAGGAAAGCGTCTTATTTTGCTCGCTATGACTTAATTGAATATAAATTCGTTTGTTGGTACTTCTGTAATTTATTATGAAATTATAATACCAGCAAGAAGATTCTGACGTAGGAAAGCATGCGTCTTTAACCCAAATTAGTTATTTTCCGGCAGTGTAATTAACTTACAACACTCCGTCAAAACTAGTTACTACTAACTAGTACGCATGTAATATGTTTAGTGTAACATCATGCGTTATATAGATGTGCCGGTATGATTCCTGAGAATCGCTCCCTCATAAGCCATCATCCATTTGTTGAATTAATGAATTGAAGCCTTCTAAGAAACGACATTGGGTGAGACGAACACATCGAGTTGTCTATGTTTTGTTCTGACAGTATAATGGTGAACAAGGCCGTGCTGATAAAAAGAGCACATTTATTTACAACTGTGACGTTGTTTTGCTTACATAATAATAATAATAATAATAATAATATCTTTATTTTACTAAGGTAACTCATGAGCTATATACATACACACAGCATATAATATACATCTTTTCTAACAGAGGCCTTCGACTAAAAATAGAAATAAAATAAATGTGCAATGTAACAATTGAAATACTTACACAAATTATAATGAATACAGCTATTAAACATCTATTAGAAAGATCACATTCATACAAACAACATTTATCATCTTATCATAAGTAATTAAGTGAGTATAATACATGTATGTTATCATATCATTCAAGCAGTCACAATGGCACTAGCCGATTACGTTCACAAACTATATAAGAACACGGAACAAGTTAAATTATTGAAGATATTCAATATAACTATCTGATCACAAACAGTAATATACATTTGTTATGTTTGGTTTGTTTGTTTGTGTTTGTTTGTTGTTTGTTTGCGTGTTCATGTTGTTGTTGTTTTGTTTGTTTGCGTGTTGTTTTTTGATGTTGTTGTTGTTTTTGTATTAGCATTTAATCATATACATAAATTAGTAAACAAAATTAAATTGATAAGCCTCAAACATGTATGCAATAACATTCACGCTAGTTGTCTCATACATAATACAAATATTCACAAACATAATGTCTACATTAGTTTAAATGAAAAATGGATGTACATATAAAACAAGTATACCGGTATTAGAGAAAACCCTTAAATATTCAAACAGTCACTCAAAAGAAAATAACATATGTATAATATAATTTTATTTAATGGTATTATACCAGCAAAGTAGTGCCATTATATATAGGGCTTGCTAAATTGGCAATTTTACGGTACTTTCTGAGTTTTAAAGTGTTTTTCTTTCCTTGTAAATATATCACTGCCTTCTATCGCAGTGGTTCAAATAGAAAAAAATGTATGAAATTTTAAAAATATGAATGGATTTTGACATTTTTATATGAGTCGGTATTTCATTCCATACATTTATACAAAAGTATGAAAACGTGTCTTCGTAATATTTTGTCATCGGCCTATATTGCAAAGCAAGATCCTTGTTTGTCATAGATCTAAGTATATATTGCCCCTTGCATATATTGTTTGAAAACTTGATAATATCGAACATATAGTTTGGTACCAAGTAATGCATTGTTTTATATACTAAGACAACCGCGTGATATTTACATCTTTTTTGAAATTTTAAAACTTGATATTCTTAAAATAGTTTTACACTAGGGTACCATTTTGGTTTACATGAAATAATTCTCAGAATTCGTTTTTGAACTGTGTTAATTTTGTTGATTCGCGTAACGCTAGCCTTCCCCCAAACGGGACAACAATAATCAAGAATTGGCAAAATATAGGCGTTGAAGAACATTCGTTTCATGTCGTTAGTTAGATAGTTTATGATGTGTTTTAACAGTATTATCTTTGAATTAAGCTTTTTGCATACTTGTTCAATTTGTCGATTCCAGCTCAAATCTGAGTCTACATAATTTTCTGACAATCAACCGATCGTAAAACTGTGTCGTTAATCGTTAAATGCAGCAGCGGTTGTTTATTTTTTTTTATGTTTAGATGCTGACAACATGCAACTTGTTTTATCAGGATGCAGACACATGTTATTTGTTGTACACCATCTCTGTATATGCTTAATATCTTGTAATTTCACTTCAATTTCCTGCACATTAAGACCAGATTGATAAACAGTCGCGTCGTCAGCATAAAGACCAATGTTAAGTTCAGGGCATACCCAGGAGATATCATTAATATACAACAAAAATAGGATCGGGCCTAGAATGGATCCCTGAGGCACCCCAGATGTAATAGTAAGCTTTTCTGATTGCGTAATACCAATATGCACCAGTTGTTTCCTATTTGATAAGTAGGATTTAAAGAACTTTACCGTTTCGTCAGAGAATTGGTATAACTTAAGTTTATATAGAAGTACTGAATGGTCGACCAAATCAAAAGCTTTGCGAAGATCGAGAAATACTGTCCCTACAACGTTTCCATCGTCCAGACCTTTTAGCCAAGAATCTATAAGTCTAATCAGTGCTGTATTACATGAATGTTTTTTCCTGAATCCTGACTGGAATTTATGTATGATGTTGTTTATTTCTAGATACTGATGAAGTTGGTTCGCAATGTGCCTCTTGAAAATTTTTGATAATGTCTGTAAAATTGAAATGGGTCGGTAGTTATTCATATCATCTTTATCTCCAGTTTTTAATGTCGGTATTACTTTTGCTTCTTTCAATGAATCTGAGAAAATGGAACTTGCAATGCTATTATTTATTATCGAAGTAATAGCTGTTGTTATGACATCCCCACAGTGCTTTAGTGTTTTTACTCCAATACCGTCTAATCCGGTGGATTTATTTGTATTTAACTGGTCTATTAATATTTTAACTTCTCTAGGATTTATGTAGTTTATGTCAAATCGGTCTTTATGCAGTGAATATCTTATTTTTTCTCTGAGTTGTATAAAGTTTGTTTTAACAAATTCTGTTTTTTGTCACGATATTTGAAATACTTACAAAGTGCCTGTTCAGTTCATTCATGATATTTAACTTTCCTGCTATTGTAAAATTATCCCTCAATATTGTTTTGGTTATAACGACATAATTGTCTTTTCTTTGAAATGAAATATCTTTAAGGCTTTTCCAAAAGTAAGTAACGGATTTGTTGTTTTGAACAGCCTTATTGAAAAAAAAAATTCTTGCTCTTTTTTTTTTATTAGAGATGTAACTTAATTGCGTTGTAATTTATATTTGTCAATATCTCCTATTTTATGAAATCGGTCTCGCTTAAATATTTGCCTCTTTATTTCTTCCGTAAACCATTCTGGTTTCGTCTCATACTTTATATACTTTTCTTTGATAGGGGCGTGCTTATTCAGTACATTTTTTAGAATTATGTACAGTAGCATAAGGGGTTCGTTGGTATCTACTATTGTTTCAACTTTGCAAATACCAGCGTTGAGTAAGTCGTATTGAAACAGCAGCTCATTAAAAATTTTAAAAAATCTATACCGTAAAGTTTTGTGTTCAGTGGTTGTACTTTTATGTACGTTTCGAGATTCAACAGTAAAACAAACGGGATAATGATCACTAACTGATAAAGGTGGTGCAAAAACATGATTAATTTTTGTATTAACCTGTGTGTATAGATGGTCTATTATTGATTTACACTTTTTAGTAACTCTAGTGTACTGTTCGATATGTTGTTTTAATCCGTAAGTTAAAATGGATTCTTCCCATTTTGAATTATTGTACTTAAGATGCGTATTGTGAGGATAATAATTAATATTTACGTCACCAACTATATAATGTTCCATGTTTAGCTGGTCTACTAATTCCAACTGTGAAAAATAACATCGTTTGTGACTATTGAATACTGTGCCCAAGTCGTAAAAAAGCAGATGAAACTATAACTATGTTTAATAAAACAGAAAAATGATTTATTAACTGATCCGCCATTTTGTTGCGTGACCACATTTATCATAGTCAACCCTTCCCAATTCTGCTGGACCATGTCCGATCATAAAGAGACTTAAGTTGTCAACAACTGATTCTCACAATGACAATGGCCTCTTTTCTCGTAAAAGAGGGAAACGTTCTTTATTGGACAACAGGCTTGTCATTCATAATAAATGATAATTGAAACTGACATTTACCTTCCCTTGTTTTGTTTAAGACTGGGGTTACGTCTGAGATACAATAAGAATTTATTCTATTGATAAATTATCTCTCGCGTTGAGCAAGGTTACATTACGAATTTCTGGTATAATACTGGAATCTCCACATCATCTAAAAGCAAAAACGAACCTTATCTTACAGGAGCAGGCCGAGTATCAATGGTGAATTCCGTCCTCGGGACAATCATCCCTCATATGTATCTGGTGCAATGATACTTAAACAGATCGTTTTTTTTTCGCCAGAAGTAGGACGATTATGCCTAAAATGTGCACAAAACATAAACAACGGCGTCGTTTGACAGCTGTTTTGTTTGCTGCGTTTTGTAAGTTAAACTTAGAAGATTTAAATTTGAAGCAGCCACAAATTGAAGTTTAACTGGCAGCGTGCTATAGTGAGTTGCCATCCGAGCTGCCATCTTTGTTTTGACGTCTGTCACAAAATAAGTCCCATTTAAGGAAATGACCGAGGTGATCCGACTACCTACATACACCCGAGAGATGATTCGCGAATTATCCGAGGTGTATCGACTGGAGTGCTTTTGAAATAAAAAAACACTGTAGAGGAAATAATAGTATCTTATATTTTCATATCCCTAACCGACCTAAAACCGGTCGCCATTTGGAGTCAATAATATGACCTCAGGTTCATATTAATTCTGTGGATGAGCTTATTGCCATGAACCGACAGTGTAAAGGTAATAAGTTGATTGCATGTAAATTAAAAATCTGAACACACTTCCCAGAAAGACCAGCGTTACTGGGATTTTTGTGTGTGGCAGTCTCACCGCACTTTTGAACTTTTTTTCAATGCTTTCGCAAGATCAATCAGGATGATTATGAAATCATCCCTCATTGGTTGAAATTTCCGATGTAATCCTATACTCATCGAAACGATAAAATTTGTTAATATTTGTCTGGCTATTTACAGAGGATAGTTATAGGCGTAAAGGCAAGATGCTACATATGAAGAAATTGATGGTGAAGATGGATACTGCATCAAGAATCCTGCCATCGGGACAACATGCCTCTTCATTTTAAAAACTGATTTGATTAATATCAAATTCACGAACAATAACGATAAAGCACTTAATGGACAAAATGTCATTTAACCCTGTTCCAATGGGACGGGTGCTCCCGTAATCTTAGAATTAATTGGTGCCGAAACATGATCATAGTAAACAAAAAGATCACGTAATAAAAAACAGACATAAGCAGAAACAAAATGATGTGAAAATTACTAGTTCATTAAAGTTATTTTCATTGTACATTATGCTTGTGTACATTAATACAAACAAAACACATTCATTTTCAAAGCAATTGGTAAAACTATCTGAGCCAATCTGCGTATTGTTCATGACTGACGTAACGCATAAAGTAAATAACCGCATGCGCAGTTCGGATATATACTATGTTGTGCTAAAAACGGCTAACACTTAGTTAGATGTCCTTCAAAATATTGAGGTGGTCTTTAGGTTGGGAAATCAAGAGCTCAGCGATACTTATTACCGTATTGTGGCCAATTTTAGGTCAACAACTATATATATATCCCCTAACTTAACTGCGCATGCGGCAATATACGTTATGTGTTTACGTAAGTCATAAGAATACGCTGACTGGCTTATATCACTAGCTAGTCAAACGTTTATTTCAATATATGATAAAGTGCTAGAAAGCCCAATATAATAAGTTAAGCTGACATTGTTAAGATATATACGTAAAACAAAACTATAAAGACAAAATCATTCGGAAACACAAGGACAAAAATATTTGTTTCTAAGCGATGACGATTCATTATTTATTTATGGAATTTCGAATTAAATATTACCATAAAGTTAGGGATATTATTATTAACATGTTAGCACATATACAAATGCATATTGAAGGCTTAGATTTAAAATTAGGTTAACTGATAGGCATTGGCAATTTTTGTTAATTCAGACATGCTGGCTTCCGCAAGGAGCTTTATAGCTGATTGGCTTGGCCAATTTGTTAATGCAGATATGTCAACTACCGCAAGTAGCTTTATAGCTGATTGACTTGGTCAATTTGTTAATGCAGACATGGCAACAACCGCAAGTAGCTTTATAGCTGATTGACTTGGTCAGTTTGTGTTAATCCATACATGCCAGCTACAGTAAGGAGCTTTAAAGCCGATTGATCTTGGTAATTTGTGATAATCCAGACATGGCAACTACCGCAAGTAGCTTTATAGCCGATTGACTTGGCCAATTTGTGTTAATCCATACATGCCAGCTACAGTAAGGAGCTTTATAGTTGATTGACCTTGGCAATTTGTGTTAATCTAGACATGCCAGCTACTGCACGGAGCTTTATAGCTGATTGACCTTGGCAGTTTCTGTTAATCCAGACATGACACTACCGCAAGGAGCTTTATAGCCGATTGACTTGGTCAGTTTGTGTTAATCCAGACATGGCAGCTACAGCAAGGACCTTATAGACGATTGACCTTGGCAATTTGTGTTAATCCAGACATGGCAGCTACAGCAAGTAGCTTTATAGCCGATTGACTTGGTCAGTTTGTGTTATTCCATACATGCCAGCTACAGTAAGGAGCTTTAAAGCCGATTGATCTTGGCAATTTGTGTTAATCCAGACATGGCAACTACCGCAAATAGCTTGATAGCCGATTGACTTGGTCAGTTTGTGTTAATCCAGACATGGCAGCTACAGCAAGGACCTTATAGACGATTGGCCTTGGCAATTTGTGTTAATAGACATGCATGTTACCGCAAGAAACTTTAAAGCCGATTGACCTTGGCAATTTGTGTTAATCCAGACATGGTAGCTACCGCAGGTAGCTTTATAGCCAATTGACCTTGGCAATTTGTGTTAATCCAGACATGCAAGCTACCGCAAGAAACTTTAAGCCGATTGACCTTGGCAATGTGTGTTAATCCAGACATGCCAGCTACCGCACGGAGCTTTATAGCCGATTGACCTGGTCAGTTTGTTAATCCAGACATGCAAGCTACCGCAAGGAACTTTAAAGCCGATTGACCTTGGCAATGTGTGTTAATCCAGACATGCCAGCTACCGCACGGAGCTTTATAGCCGATTGACTTGGTCAGTTTGTGTTAATCTAGATATGGCAGCTAAGGCAAGGAGCTTTAAAGCTGAGCTGATTGGCCTGGGCAGATTGTGTTTATCGAGACATGATAGCTACCGCAAGTAGCTTTATAGCCGATTGACATGTTCAATTTGTTCTAATCCAGACATGGATGCTACAGCAAGAAGATTTATAGCCGATAAACAATTTGTGTTTATCCAGACTGCACGGAGCTTTATAGCTGATTGACCTTGGCAGTTTCTATTAATCTAGACATGACATTACCGCAAGGGGCTTTATATCTTCACAATTTTTAACTGAATCTCGCTGAACACGCCCTGTTAACAATACATGGTAAAGTCAGCAATTAATTTGCATTTGTATGTTTTCAGTGCAAAATAAGCTGATACAATCTATGAAGTTTCCATTTTTCATATTTAATGTATATTCTTTCATGTGTAATAAAGAACACTTCCTCCAAAGAGCGAGTTTTATTCAAAGTCTTTGTACCTTGGTAAAATTTTCTACAATGAAAACCATAATAATCAATTTGCTTTATGTCTTCTTTTAAATAGACAGTGTTAATGTTAATAAAACATTGAAGAACACCTTCCAAGCACAAAAATTGTGTGGTAAGTTACAAGTCAATCATTTTATGGAGTTTTAACTGTTCTACTTTAAATTGTGTGGTAAGTTACAAGTCAATCATTTTATGGTGTTTTAACTGTTCTACTTTAAGGCATTTGTATATCAACTACATACAAATTTCATTGACTGTTATGGAAAAAGTGACCACAAGCCTAGTCATGGGGGGAACAAATCTCCAAATATCTGCCATAATTCCTGGGTGTCAACGGTCTAGTGGTTAAGGCGTCGGATTCCAGATCGGAGGTTCTGGGATCAAACTGAGAAACTGACCACAAGATATTAGTCCTTGAGTAAGACTACATTGTTTTGCTGCACATTCCTACAGGTACTCACGTGACTTGAGTACTAGTTCTACCCAGTACGTGGGCAGTTGAGAGAGATTCAGAAAGTTAAAGGGACTTGTTTCCCAATAGACTAATAAAATAGGTTTAAACTACATGTAAATAAGAGGGATTAACATAAGGTGAAAGAACTTGGTTCCCTGTCTACTATAAATAAATACATTTACTTATTTCGTTTTAAATTGAACAGAGCCCGAGATAGACCCTAGAAGCACAAAATACCACAGGCTCTGAATCCAGATATTGCAGGTCCCTGGTTCAATACTCGGTCATGGATTTCCTGACTTAAATGAAGATACTTGTACAGGTGTTATATTTAGTTGCGATCTGCTTAATAATAGCTTTTACAGGACAGGCCAGCCAGGTGACTGCTTAATTGGATAACTATGGATAACTAAATGCTTTTAATTGATTGAAAACTATAGAAAATAAAAGACATAAATCACAAGATTTAATAATTTGTATTCACTTTCCACAATTTTAACTTGCATTTGTGTTCATGAAAATCAACACTGTTTCTAGACAGTCTTTGCAATTTATTGATAACAAGGCATACAGTAACAATGTTTCGAATAATTACAATACAAAACATGCTAAAATATCACAAATCCTTTGGTAACATTAAACAAGATATTTTGTCAACCTTGTATAACAACTGACACAAGTTACCTAAGCATGAAAATGTATGGGAAACAGTTCAATGACTACAGTAAAAATTGCTTCACATTTTCAAGAAATCAGACAATTTAATTAAATCTTATTGTCATTTCAAAGTTCTAAAACGTTTTTAATAAGCAAAATCATTGTATAATCTGCAAAGTTACTTACGCATTTTATGCATTTAGCCAGCAGAAAATACATTAAAAATCTACATATATTCCTATAGTCTTATATAATTCATATTGTATATATTATTTTACAGAAAAGCTGTCGAATTTACTAAATATGATGATTCATCCATTCCTTAAGTTCATAATCAATGAATTTAACATGACAAATACTGGTTTTAAGTACAATGCAATCTTTAAACTTGTCTCTTTTTAAGCAAATATATGTTTTTAATTATCATTTCAGTTGATGTACAGAAATAAAGAACAACATTGTCAACTGGTCAAAATTAACAAAAATTACATAAATGTGCAAGCAAATTGTTCTATGTATGAGTGTGAGTATATGCATGTATACAAAGACACAATGTGAATACAAAATGATTCAAGAGCTGAAATATATTTATAAGCTCTACATCCAATTGAATCTTATTTTTTATAGACAATTCTTTGACAACTTTGCTCAATTCATCAAAAGTGTACAGAATCCTAAACCAGTTACATGTACCAATTAAGCTTAATTAAGTGTTGGTATGTTTTGTTTTCATTTTCAATTATAAATCAATTTGTGGGTTTTTATAACATTAACAATCAAATTAATATCTAACATGTAAAGTTATAACTGGTGTGAAACTATCAAGACTAGAACAAAAATACTTACGCTTTTTGAATATTGAGCAAAAATACATTATTATATTTACATGTATATCATACATTTTACCATTACCCCTTTCAGGAGCTATGAAGATTATTTATATCTTGCATGCACTCTTAACATTTTTGGCTTCTTGCCTACAGGGCAGATTATACACTCTGTTTTGGTTTGATTTTAGATGTACAGATAACATCCAGCTGTTAATGGAGGTGGAAGACCCGAACAAATGTACACTGCAGTTTTAAATGAGGTCTTGTCTGGGTCTCAAACTCGCACGGTAAATGTCAGAGTAGTTATAAGTCTGCCTGTTTACCACTGGCTACAACACCTGCCTTCTGTAGCATGTTCAGAGATGTTTATTAAAATGTACAGCTAACCAGACCATTAAAACTAAAATAAATTGTTCTGTTACTATTGTAATGTTATATTTACTATTACTGTATTCAACCATTTGCAATTTTATGGAGGTAGGCATAAGGTGTTTCCTTAAATAAAACAATCATATTTGAAATATTGTGATTTTGCATTATGATAATAAATTATAATGTATGTCTCGTTGCTTTTTTCAGATTAAAAGTAATATATATCTATTAAAATGAGATAAGAACCATTTATATAAAAAAAGCTTAAAGTTAAATTTCTTTTTTTAGGTAAGTTTAACTTACCACAGACTGTGATAAAGAACAATTCCAATAAATTGAACAATAAACAAAAATCAAAACTTAAAGGAAACAGACTTGTTTCAAGTGTTCAGAGTGTTACCAAAAATGCATATACAACAACAAAACAAAAAGCTAATATAAAAAAAGAGATCTTTAAGGCATTCACATATTAAGACTAAACAGCAATGAACAATACTTAAAGAAATACATGTCAATAATACATACAATACAAAAAAAAAAATATATATATACAAAAATCTACATAAACTCAACAAGGGTCCATATAAGCAATTCTATCCGATTTATGGCAAAATTTTCATTGAAGTCTAATTTGATTCTTACGGTGAAGAAAATGTTTTAAGAAATTACTGTTAAACAGAAAATGTCAAAACAATGCCCAAATTAAAAAAATGCTTGATTTTTTAGGGGTTGGACAGAATACTCACCCATTTTAGGATATTTATTCATATTAGTTATCTGTAGTCTAAAACTGCTGCATATTTTTGAGATAATAAAAAAACAACACTTTTTGTTATGTTTTATAAAATTGGTTTTGGTTAACTTAGAAAGGGCCTCATTCCACTATTACATAGTTAATAGACCTCTAGATAACAAGTGTAAATTACATTTTCTTTCAAAAATGTATCTGGTAATTTTCAACAAACACCTTTATTGTAGGCACTCATTGGTATTTTACATCATAGGTGTACCAGCCATAAATTACTAACAAACAACTATGTTATTCCATGAGAAAGGGTGCATCTATGACACAGCCATCCTTTATTTTATAGACAGTGTGTCTGTCATTTGTTTAACAGACAGTGTGTTAAGTAAGCTTCATTCAGTTCAGTTCATTCAGTAAAATGTTTGTTTGTTGGGTTTATTATCCCTCCAACAGTATTTCAGTTATCTGGAAACAGTGTCCATTTGAAGCAGATATAGTGCTGCTGCCTTCACTGTGTATAGCATGCGATGAACACCTGGCATTATACCACACCCTGTCACATTATCCTGAAACCGGGCCAGCCAGTCGTGGAACTAACATTATATTTGCTTGAGTTTTAGCAAGGGAGCTATGCCGCTACCATTTTTAGTGACTTTGGTATGTTCTCAGTTTTTTGGCTTTTAACATCATGCAAATTTAATTATAATTACATATCCATCTGATTTACACTATGCGCCTTAGCCTAATCAATTTGTGCTTATCAGATGAAGTGATAAGACTGACAAAGAGGAAAAAAATGTTATTATTTCTCAAAACATTTTTCTATTCTAGAGCATGCTAGACATTTATGATAAATAGTTTCACATTGTTAACATTTGGTCCAGATTTTTAAATTATTGGTGATTTACACTATGTGCCTTAGCCTAATCAATTTGTGCTTATCAGATGAAGTGATAAGACTGACAAAGAGGAAAAAAATGTTATTATTTCTCAAAACATTTTTCTATTCTAGAGCATGCTAGACATTTATGATAAATAGTTTCACATTGTTAACATTTGGTCCAGATTTTTAAATTATTGGTGATTTTTTTCTTGTTGCCACAACTTGTGTTGACAACGCAATGAATATCACATGGATGAGAAGGTCTGATCCTATTTATATGTAAATTTACATTCAAGATATTTCATTGTGTTTTCTACCCAATTTATGTTACAAATATAATGAGACATGATGAGTGCCCACCAATGTTTTTATATTTTCGCCAGTTAATAAAATTAAAATTTACTAAAGCAGATGATAAAAAATATGTCAGATGATCTAAAACTTGAAATTAAATTTTGCTTGATAAAGAAGATAACAAGATTATCTAATGTAAAGCTTAATAAAAGGAAAAAGTATAAAATGGGACAAATCTAAATGTACACTTTTTGGGCTTTTTGGCTTTGCTAAATCTGTTTGTGCAAAATCAGGAAGAAGTAATATTTTACCACTTTATTATATGTTTGGATTTTTTTTCCAGAATAATAAGGGACCTCCGCTCACCTGAATGTAAAGTTTGCAATTTTTTTTGCTGTTTTTTTTTTTCCATTAAAGTACAGATGGAAGTGTACTGAAGCTGTTACAATACCATACATAAGGATAAACCTTTTACACACTGAAAACACCAGTTTACCCCATAACATCAAACATACCCTACCCTAATGGTGTTTCAAGCAAGAAATGGGTTATACATTAACACAAGGGATGACACTCTTATCACACAGTATGTATTGATAACATGCTAAGTCATCTCCCTTGATAACATCTTTTTGACCCTTTCAGTACAAATCACCTATAAAATGTATGGGCAACAATACACACATAATACAATAATGCAGTGAAAAGTATGGGGTGTTGTATTTGATTCAAGTTGATTTTGACAGAACGTGATCTCATAAGATGTTCCACAGCGTGAGCTCTGGACTGTCAAAATCCACAAGAACCAATTACAACAGCCATATTTAACAGCTAATAACACTTTTACTATACGCTTTTTGTAAGAAAGAGTCTTCATAATCAATAATCGATTGGAAAATAAGCAGTTAAACATACAATTGCTGTAATGTATTTTGTTCAGACCTAAAACAAAATGCATATTGATACATCTTCTAGTTTACAAACATACTTACAAAACCTTCAATACATTAACTATCATCTCTACGACAGTAAGTCCGAAAACAACGTTTTCACTCACATACACTGATTACCATGTTATACTATTGCTATCAGCTTGATAAAACATTTTAATATGGCCTGCTAATGTCTTATGTTGATTCCATACCTCATTCACCTATTATTTATAAAAAAAAAAATCATCATTTTTAGCAAGTTTTTAATTCCTGTAAACATTATCTTGTGACTATTGTAGGACACTTTATGTAACACATCTCCCAATACAAACAAATTGTTCATGTTACATTTAAAGTTGAAAAACAAATGTTGAATGTTACTTATATGGCACCATAGCTTAAAATAGATAAGAAGTGCTAGATTGAATAGAGGTTGAAATATGGAAACGGAAAAGCACAGTGTGGAATAAAAACATTTGTTTTGAAATCATTAAATCTGTACTGTATCCATCATAGAGTTATCTCTAGCATATAATAAAACCATTTAATGATCAACAACAAAGCACCAGTAATCAGTTATCACTTTAAACATCAACCAATCAACAACTTTATTTACCCATAGTCCAAGTAATTAAAAATAAACTTTTACATGATGAATTGTACTTCTATATTACTTAGCAGTGTCAGTCACTGGAAATTTAATTTGCTGTTTCTGCAATCTGACCCATAAAAATATGAACTTATTTATAAAACCTTTTAAATATATTATGTTTGTATTAACCAATCTCATTATAAGAATGGGTTTTCTCTCACAATTCTTTTGTTCTTCTTTTATACATTTGGGGATCACTTTTTAACCATCCAACTAATAAAATTGTTATAGCATGTTACTGAGCATTATACACAATGTCTAAGTTACAAAAAAATATGACAAAGGTTACAAATGTAACCACATTCATTAAAATACACTTGCAGTGTGTCAAAACATAGATCAAACTTAAACAATTTGTGAGCTGCATTATAAGTTACAGTAGCCTGTAAGTCTGCATGTTTCTTCAACGTAACACACAAAGTATAAACGAATATATCTGCCCTTGGTAAATAGTTGAGATCTAGCTCAGAAAGCTTCTTTTGCAACTGTCATACAAGGACCTGCACCTCTTGCAACTAAGATTCAAGCTCCCTCCCTACCTGGTTATTAAACATAGTTTACGATCTTATAATAGACCTTAATATACACAGGTTACATGAAGGTCACTTTAGGTGACCTTGAGCTTTAACCAAAAAACAACAACAACAAAAGTAAATTAACTGATCATTACCACTTTTCCTTCAAGTTACAGGAATTTGGGTTCAATCAATCTAGTTATTGACAGGAAATCATTACCACAGTGAAGACCACTATGACATTAAGATTTCCCACTGAAGGTCACTGTGACATTGACTTTTGACCTGCTGATCCCCAAAATAATCTGGTGTCATGCATTTGTCATTATCAATTATGGTCATTATAATACAATCCACCCAACATTGTACATTTTTGTGTATAACCCCTTAATGCACCCTTTACATTCTTCCTCAATTTTTAAATTATTCCTTTGCCCTGACTGAGACTAGAACCATTATGTTAACAAGTTGAGGGAAATTACTCAAATTAGCTGAGCCACAAAAAAACTTACAGTATCAAGATTATCTTTAAACATAAACTTGAAAACTAAGACATTTATCACATGGCTTGTATCCATTAAGTATAACAGCCATTGGCTATTTTGATAACCAACTTGTTAGTTAAGGGAGTTACAATATCAAACCAATATTAAGACCACTTCCAATATTAAGGCTTTCTCTCCTTTCTTAAATATTTTTACTTTTCTTTCTAAAAAGGCTCTTATGTACAATAAATGTACAATTAAGTAAAAAGTATAAATTAAAACATATAGCAAGAACGTATCCAATTAATTGAACCTTCAGTTTATTTAATACAACACTAAAGTTTCTCCTCAACACATGAAAAGCCTGATCTTTTTTTTTTGGTTAATAGACAAAAATAACATACTTTATCATTAATAAAAAAATCTTAGAAGAATCCACACAAAAATTAATGTGACCTATATATCTGTCACAAAAACAAATTTCAATAACTTTTTTACATATTTGATTTAAATATTGCCAAAATAGTATTGTGTCACCTGTGTATCACATGGCTTTATATAAAAGTGCAATCACATGAATTTAACATGCAGAAAAATGCTAACACAAGTTTGTCATACATAAAGTCAATGCTAGAACTATATGGAAACATTAAAAAAATGATTTGAAAATCAATCTTGCTGCAATGAGTTATATTGACATATTGATTATGACTCATATTTATATTGACTAAACATAAATAAAAAGATAAAGAGTACAATTGCTGCAACTAAATACTGTTTAGGTTTAACACTCGATGAAGAAAATATATGCTTTCATACAAAACTTACAGAATAAGTTAGTATAACTGCTTAAGGGCCTCCTTCTAGAAGAATGTGTACATTTGGAAAAAAAATACTGTACAGAAAATGATGTGTATGTAAGAATGAAAGCTCCTTTCTTCTTTTAACATGGAAGTCTTTAACAGAAAGTCTTTCAACATAATTTACACAGAAATTGATGTGTATGTCGGACTGAAGATCCATTTTTTTAAAACATGAATGTCTTGAATAGTAAGTCTGTAAAACACATGCCTTTCAATAAGATTTATATAGAAATTGATTTGAATGAGTGAAAGAGTGGAAGCTTTCTTCCAGTAAAACATGTATGTCTGGTATAGAAAGTCAATAAGCACAGATGTCAAGACTGAAGAAGCAATTTCCTACAATGTATGGAGATTCCAATATAGGATGGAATGCTTCAGTTTAAAAAAATACTGTATTATTATCAATGAAATAATGCAAAAATAGTAATAATAAAATAAATGTGTTGACTATTTTTTTTTAAAAATCAGTCCAGAGAAATTGTGTTCATGATTTCAAATGTTTCATAATTTTAGGACCAAATGACAGATATTTTATTTTCCTTTTCTTAATCATAAAGCATATAAGCACTTCTTGTATCGGCACAAGCTTCAATAACATTGGGAATGGTAAAAATGCATTGTTATCACATAGAAGCCTTCTTCCTGCTAATTTCATACAACATTTATTTAATATTATGTTAACTTCATTGCAGTAACATGAAAGTTGTATTACTTGTTAAAAGAAATATTTTGCAAGCTATTGGTGGACAGAGAAAATGCAATTAATAAGGTCTTCTGATGAGTACAATTGATCACATCTTTGTATTTTTTCTATCACAACTGGAAGAACAATCTTGAGTAGTATCAAGTAATTCTTCCATGAAATTAAAGTAAAAACCACAGTTTTTAGATGTTATTAACAAGATTTCATTGTGTGTGTTATTTAACTATATAAACAGTTATTTTCCAAGATTGTTACACCAGTCCTTTTAAAGGGGGTGGGGGTATGCTGTTAGTAAATAGAAAACAAAATGTAACAGATTTTGTGTAAGCTATTCTTGTATCAAGCATAGTACAGCAAACCCTTTTGGCAGGTTTAACACAAGAAGATTTTTAGGTTTAAGACAAATGTAATAAATATTGTACATGTTAACAAATTTGTGTATTGGTTTACATAATATGTGTACTTGTTAACATGTCTTGTGTATTTGTGAACATGTTGTGTTATTTGTTTACATTGCTTGTGTATTTGTAAACAAGTCTTGTGTATTGTTAACATGTCTTGTGTATTGGTTAACATGATATGTGTACTTGTGTAACATGTCTTGAGAATTTGTGAACATGTCTTGTGTATTGTTTACATGGCTTGTGCATTTGTGAACATGTTTTGTGTATTGTTTACATGGCTTGTGTATTTGTGAACATGTCTTGTGTATTGTTAACATGTCTTGTGTATTGTTAACATGTCTTGTGTATTGTTTACTTGACTTGTATATTTGTGAACATGACTTGTGTATTGGTTAACATGTTATGTGTACTCTATAACAAGTCTAGTGTATTTGTGAACATGTTTTGTGTATTGTTTACTTGACTTGTATATTTGTGAACATGTCTTGTGTATTGGTTAACATGTTATGTGTACTCGATAACAAGTCTAGTGTATTTGTGAACATGTTTTGTGTATTGTTTACATGACTTATATATTTGTGAACATGTATTGTGTATTTGTGAACATGTCTTGTGTATTGTTGACATGTCTTGCGTATAGGTTAACATGTTATGTGTACTCGTATTGTTAACATGTCTCATGTATATGTCGACACATTATGTAACTGCTAACTTGTATCATAGACTGGTTGACACTTCTCATGCAAGCAGATTCTCCATCAAGACTGGTACAGCAATCTCTGGTAGTGCGGGTAGATGTCATTGTCTGAGAGATGGAGAGAGAACTCTAGTGCAACTAGAGTAGCAAATTCATATGCAAGCATCTCTTTTCTGTGTAATCGGAAATCATCCTCGATTTGCTGAAATAAAAGAGAATTAAATATGTTAGCCAAGTAATTTAAATATGTTGGACCAGTATATCTTCTTATTCTCAATGATTTTATTTTACTGTGGCTACAAATGTCACAGATTTTTATTTGTTTATAATTCCTTATAGCTTTTTGAAAGTTTCTATTCATACTTAGGTCCTGCGCACACAAAAAGTATCACAAACAAAAACACCTGTGTGAAGTAGATGAATTATTCACCATGCGGGTTATGCAGATTGTACACTTTCTGTGATGGGATAATTGGTTAAACAAGACAGTATGGTTAAAAAAACTGTCTTTTCTAAATAGCACTAACAAACAAAAGTAGTGTTGGGTAATCAAGGTTTAGCATTTGAAATACTTCACACAATCTGGTGCCTTAAAATGGGTAATTTTTATTAATTTAAAGCTCCATTACAAAATTGTATCTATCAGAAGGGAATGTCTCTTTGATGCTGATATTGTCAATTAATGCTGGCTTCACTATGTGTTTGTAGTCGAATTAACAATCTTTTAGTCGTCTGGCGGGAGTTGATGCTTAAAAAATACTGCTTACATTCTTCATTTATTTTTGGTCTATCAATAATATATTTAAAATAATAATACATTGTTCTCTCAAAGCATATACAGTGCTGCCTTCACAATAATAGCGTGCATGAATACAAGAAATTAAAGCTGAATGTTGTTAAAGTGCCTGACTAGGTGAAAATTAAAACAGAACAAAGCATGCTAACAGGAGTACTTTGTTAGACATTTCTTTCAAATGAATTTTATAACTTGCATTAATTTGCTGTGAAATATAAGCCATTCCATCTTATAAAATGTTCATTATATACATACATCGATGACTTTTCCTAGTTGTGGCCCCTTGACATCGTTCAACTTGGCTGACAAGATGAGACAGGCTCCGGCACATAGCTTCCTGTTCTGTTTAGTGATCAGCATCTTAAAGAATAGAATATAATTAATCAATGTTTGTCTTTGTGTGAGTGTGTTCTTAGCAAACTTTGGTAGATCCAGCTACTGGTTCTACATTGAAATTTTCTTGCATAATTGTTCATATTGCTAAAGGCTATGACATGATAATGAAAATATTATTAACTGCTATATGTCTTTAATACAAGATGTGATAAAAATAAAGACTCAATTAAAAGAAAGATTGTGTCTTTTTTTTTTTGTAAGAACACAATTTTAACTTTCATCTTAACATTTTTGGATAGCCCTCACTTTTGTGCATTTAGGTTTGAACAAATGACACTTGCAATATTAATGTATCATCTTGATAGCAGACAAATGAAAGGTTTACAACGCCAAAATGTATATTATCCAATAAAAAAGCAAATCATTTACTTCTTATAAGTTCTTACAAGCCACTGAAAAAAAACAAAAAACAATGGTCCTGCAACGATTCACCTTAGCACACTGGCTTTCAGCTTGCTTTTAACTCTAATCATAAGAATAAATGTACATAAACATGCCTATGGCATCTAGTGATCTAAAGTTATTTGTTTACCAAATCCTTGTCCACATTAACCCATCAGGATATACATGCAGACGAATCTAATAGCAGTCTTTGAAGATTAGGCCTCTACAAATTATTTGAGGGTTTTCATAGGATTGTTCGAGGATTTGTCCTAGTGACCACTTTTTTGATCCCATGTGACCCAGTCATGAGCTCATACAAGATTTCATAGAGACAAACATTAAGACTAAGTTTTGTGAAGTTTGGGCCACAAGTGTGGCTTCTAGGGTGTTCATAAGGTTTTTCCATGGTATGTCCTAGTGACCTACTTTTTTTAACCTAGTCAATCCAGTTATGAATTCATCCAAAATTTTATGCAGACAAAAATTCTGACAAAGTTTAGTGACAAGTGTGCCATCAAACTGGGCCTTTATGGTATTCACAAGGATTTTTTGTATGATTTGACCTATTGACCTACTTTTGGATCCCACGAGACCCAGTTTCAAACTCCATCCACAATTTCATGCAATCATTTTGACCAAGTCTGGTGAAGAATGTGGCATAAGTCTGGCCTTAAGTCCATTCATAAAGCTTTTTTAAATATTTTTTTATAAAATTGACCCAGTATTCTACTTTTTAACTCCACATGACCCAGCTATAAACTCATTCAAGATTTAATGCTGGCAAATATTGTGGCCATATCTGGTGAAGATTGGATGAAGATTTTAGCCCCTAGAGCGTCACAAGCAAAATAGTTGAAGCCTCATGACAGTCTATGGAGAAAAGGCAATCAGAAAAGCTCACCTTGAGGACACTAAGGTGAACTAAAAACTAAGAAAAACTCAAAAGCTTTATGTATTCATTCTTACCTTAAGTATAAGTTTTTCAAAGAAGACATATGACTGAGCAATGGTCCATAAATCAACTCCACACTGTAACAGAAATAAATTTATAAATTTCAAGTGCATAGCAAAAAATGATTTATTTCAAAGCTCAACTAATCACATAAAACTGTGTATTCTAATGTTAGTGCAGATACAGGGCTGCCTTAACTATGAACACATAATAACACATTTAAGTTACTTGATCCAGACACCAGGTTGACCATTCATTTGTTTAAACATAACCAAGGGAGTTAAACCACTACAATGTTTTACAACTGGGTTCAAACCAATTAACTCCCATACATGAAGGATAATGTTTGATGTATTTTGGTGCATACCAGTAAGTTGCCTTTACCAATCACTAGTCATTTTGATGGCAACAAACTATTATTGGTGAATGAAATATAACAAGGTTGGCTTGAAGATCTATTACATGTTAGTTTTCACTTTATAGCGACCATTATGATCCAGCTATTTTGGAGGAGGAAGACGCCAAACATTAAATCCTTCACCCCGAATGGGACTCAAACCCACACGGTGAGAGACTAAGCAGGAGATACAAGTGGACGACTCTACCACTACACCACAGCGCCCCTTGAAGTTTTCCACTTGTGTTTTAACCCATGCAGTGGGAGCTTTATAAGTAAAAGATTTGTAACATTAGCAGGTCAGCTAGAAGATCGTATCACATACCGGTTTTAGTCCTGACAATGAAGTGCAAGGTTTCAGAGTAAAAGTTAGCACTATTGCAACTCAGTTATGGGCAAAAAGCACATCATAAACAAGTGAATATTTACTAATTAGTTAACAGTCTATCTGCACTTTTTTAGTTTTTGTAATTTATCCTTTTTTTACTTAATATACGTAAAATGTATTTTCTAATTTATTTATTTTACATATATCTTCCAATGATAAAATGATAAAATAACTACTAAGCAAGTGAATAAATCATATCCAACAACAATTCATGTTAAAAGTATACAACATGCTCATGAAAATAATAATACATACCTTAACATGGCCAATAGATTTCAGTTCCTTTTTCAAACTGAATAAAAAGAAACATGCTTATAGATATTACATTTTATGTACATATAGTCATCAGAAACACCATACTCTTGTATAAATACAAGTTTTGTAAGATTCATTATATTGATGTAAAAGGTTTAATTGTATTGAGTTTATTAGATAAAAAATTATAATGGTATAGTTCTCTTGCTAACACTCAAGTATATATAAGTGTAGTTCCATGACCGTCTGGCTTGGTGTCAGGTTAATGTGACTGGGTGTGGTATCATGTCAGGTGTTCACTGCATGCTATACACAGTGAAAGCAGCACTATATCTGTTTCAAGTGGACACTGTCTCCAGATAACTGAAATACTAAACTCAATTAACAAATATATCCTGAACCAACACAGAAAGTTCTTAATCAGGGGACATAACTGTACCTAAAGGAATTTTAGGATTACCTGCCCCTACTGAAATGGGGAAGCTTTTGATAGTGAACAAGTTTTTGCTTGTTTAACGTGAACATTTTTTATGGTTTCTAAAAAAACCACCATAACAAAAGATTAACCAATGCTGATGATAAAAATTCAAACTTGAGTTGTAATACATCTTAAAGCAGAAATTCCTTATTTGTTTTCACCACTGCATATCACTGAAAATAGATTCATTTATTGTTTAGTTTAATTACCTGCGGAACTTTGTCAAAGTTAGTTGAATGAGCGGGAACCGCTCTCGGAATTTTTCATTGAGTTCTTTCTTCAGTGTTGAAGGCTTCACATAGTCTATCACTGAAGTCTGTCAACAGAAAAATAATAATAATCAAGGTTAAATATAGGGATGACAACAATTGACCTTTTCAAATGTTTGACTGGCTAACCACTTAACCTGAAGAGTAGCAATATTTTGTATCAGTTCTAAGAATGAGATAATTTTATCTGATTTTGGGGGGCTCTTTTTGCTGACTTTTGCATATTTTGAGAACCTGGCATCACAAAACTTGTCAATCAACAATGTTAATGTAAATAAACAAAAATAAAGTGATTGTAAATTATCAGTAGTCTACATTAATGACATTTATTTGATATAATAATGATACAAATGAATGTATGTCTACATTAATGACATTTATTTGATATAATAATGATACAAATGAATGGATGTCTACATTAATGACATTTATTTGATATAATAATGATACAAATGAATGGATGTCTACATTAATGACATTTATTTGATATAATAATGATACAAATGAATGTATGTCTACATTAATGACATTTATTTGAAATAATAATGATACAAATGAATGTATGTCTACATTAATGACATTTATTTGATATAATAATGATACAAATGAATGTATAAGGTTTTGTAGAATTCACCTATTTGGCCTTTCTCAAATATTTAATGGTAATTACGAGGCACCTTCACATAAATTTATGAGAATGTATGAACATGTACCACATCAGAACACTAATATATTGTTGTTTGTTTTTGTAACAATAGCACACTAGGGCAAAGCAACCCCAAAGAGCATAATTCCCATTATCGTAATGAAAGTAATGTATCAGTTATATCTGTTGTGTGTAGGTGTTTTTATTTTTTTAATTAGAAATATTCTTACTTTTATTTTTAATTTACTTATTTTCGTCAGATTGCTCAAGCACTTTTACTCATTATTAAGTATTTAACTAAAGTTTGTTTTATGCAAATGTGGCAGTTAAATGTGGTTTCAAATTTTTGTTTTTTTCTAAATGGGAAAAAATCATAATTTTTCTACAGTAACTAAATACTAAAATACATACACCAAGGGAGGTAACACTATGTAATTTCATTTGTTGAGGTAATGTCCCTTTATAAATAGGGGTAATGAAAGGGCTGTGACATACCGTATTCACTCGTGTAATCGCCGCACTTTTTTACCCGATTTTATCGTTAAGAAGTTGAGGGTGCGGCCATTCTATAGGTGTAAGGCCTTGGGAAATTTTTTCTTAAACGATTCTGCCGATTTTTGGGACGCCATGCGTCTAGATGAGCTCTCTAAGTAGGAGGTTGACGGACGATATGAACGAGATAGCGCCGTTCTATGCTTTTGTCTAACCAATGTGAACATATTCCATAATTTATAAATGACTTCCTAGTTTTAGCTCTTGTATCATATTTCTGAATGTTTGCATCATCAAACAATTTCACCCAGCTGTCATGTGCACACTACCATGCAGATCAAAGGATTTCATGGTATAGCCGATAAAACAACACAGCTTTGATACGAGGCGACAATCTCCTTGACGAGGTGAAAACCAGTCATGCTGTCTCAACAAAAGGGTTAATTGGTTAACTGTGGCTGTATTTTTGACACGTTGCGAATGTATCTAGTCTCAGTCGCACTGCTATCCTGTAGCTCGTGGCGGCATGAAATTATTTTTTTTGATCTACGTCACCAAGTCTGGTATGACAGTACACGATATATCGGGGAACAGTGCATGGGGAAATGTAATCGGCAGCTGCTTATAAAAACACATCGTTCACTCCCTCACTGTCAAACTGCTCCGATCGATATCACCTTGACAACAGCTTATCTCAGAGTCAGTCACTTGACCTGTGTAATGAGGCAAGTCTACACAGCTAACGAGTTTATGCGATATGTTTTCGCCCCGCTGTATAAACTGTGCGGCCTTCATATTTTTTCTTCAAATTTTGCGGTCATTTTGGGGGTGCGGCCATTACATTGAATTAGGATTTTTTCTTCAAATTTTGCGGTCATTTTGGGGGTGCGGCCATTACACGGGTGCGACCATTACACGAGTGAATACGGTACATGCTATGGTGAAGGACTGTGTTTTCATAGTTTATTACACCTGGAGGTCAAACCTGACATGCTAATCTGTCAATCACATGATCATTATCAGATCAATGGGAAAGGATGGGGGCATTGTTTCATTTAGCTCCTTTGACAGACACCCAAAATAAAGCAGAAAAAACTTTACCCAACATGTTCTGTTTATAAGTGTTGAGGGTGACAAACGGGCAACTGATTTCATAACTATTTAACCAACATGCGAAAAGGTTAACCAATATACTAATTTTGTGATGCCATTCCAAAAAACATACTCTAGCCTAATAATAGAAATCTGTTTACTGTTTTTTTTTCATATTAATATAATTAATAATTAATCAGCAACTATTAAAAGAAAACCCTTCATGGTTGTTTTAATTTACTTTATCTTAAAATTTTTGCTCAAAACATTTGGTAAATCCCAGTCAAAAGTGAATAAAAATATCTGTTGTTATTGAAAAAATTAGTTTAGGTTGGGAGAAAACAAAAGCATTTCAATGGTTTTCAACTACTTTAAGCCATTTGTATACTGCTTGACAACCTAGAGTTGCTACGACAAATGGATGAGGTAAAAAAAATCAATTTTATACATCAGTCATAACAGTTGTCATAATTATAATGAGATTGGCTCAATGACTCAAATATTTTCAGAAAGATGAGATGTAGATTGTTAGGTTTAGGTATGTATATTTACATAAGCTAAACAGGGACCTGGGTTTGAAATTATAAAACTTTCTCATAGTTCTATAACCTCAGACCCAGGCTGCTGTAAGTGAACCAATAATGAGAAAAGGGCTGAGAAACTGTCATCTAAAATAAGTTTTAATTTTTTAATTTTAAAGCATAGGGTTATTAATACATGAGACTTAAATAATGCAGAAAATTTTCTTGTTTAGCATAGATAGCTATACTTTTACAACCAAAAAGAAAAAATAATAAAGTTGACCTCCATGTTTAAGGATAGTGATGAAGAAGCTAACTGTAGAACTATACCATGTAGGAAGAGAAGTTGAGAACTGTCCTGTAACCACCAGACTGGAGTTCAGGGTCGTCCAATAAGTTCGGATCATATACATCCACCTCATCCTCTTCCTCAACTAAAGAAATTAAGAATTAAAAATAGTATATATTAGCTTCGACAAACATGAATCTACTGACGAATCAGAATTATTTTTGTAAAATGTACAATTGAAATAATGGATAACAATTGAGTGATTAAAAACTGTTATGATGTTGTAGAATGTTATGTGAATTCTTGTGTATATTTCAGGAGGAAGACATGATAAAAATGAAAATCAAAGGATAAACAAATTTATCTTTTGTTAATTAAAAAAAATGAAATCTTATGGAAATACATGTACATACATGTAGTATTCAATATTTAATTGACAATACATAACCATAACTGAAAAACTGATAACATCTCTATTTGGCTAAAGAAATTTTCTAAGAAATGAATACATTAATGTTGTGAAAAACAACTACAAATACATTAGAATAAGCTAAAAAGAAATGCACAAAAATATGGAAAACATAAACCTTCAAAAAAAAGAAAGGAAACAATAAGCCTTATCATACTACCAGTAAAAAGAAAGTCAACAAAATGTTATCTAACCTTGTTAAGAGAGAAAGTAATTTAAAGTATCATCAAGAAATCTAAGTGCTGAGAAATCAAGTGAACCCACACCATATCAAACAGGGTCAACATGAATAGGGTTGCTAGAATATTGATGTAGTTATGATAATAAGGTGAATGCGGCGTTGTATGAGTTGTGGCAAAATTTACAAATGTGCATGTACATGTGTAAACAGCATTTTCTAATTTTCAAGCACTCAGCTTCAATCAAACTGGTCATAAAATGTAAATGGTTAAGTTAATGTTCAATAATATTAAAATTGCACAATTGACACATTTTCTAAAAAAAAGATGTACTTTGTTATACTGCTTATTTTATAATTTACAAAATGTATAGAAAAAAAAGATTGGTTAAGAGTTTTTTAGATAAGTTGCACAAGCATAAAAAATTAAACAACAAAATGAATCCAAATGAACATTCAAAACACACACGTGCTAAAATGAGGTTTAACAATAATGATTGTTGTTGTTAATTGGGTTTATCATCCCACTAACAGTATTTCAGTTATCTGGAGGTGTCCACTTGAAACAGATATAGTGCTGCCTTCACTGTGTATAGCATGCAGTAAACACCTGGCTTGATACCACACCCAGCCACTTTTTTCTGACAATGGGCCAGCCAGTCATGAAACTACCCTTATATTTGCTTGATCATTAGCAAGGGAGCTATACCACTACCATTTCTAATGACTTTGGTATGTCGCGGATCGGGGTCGACTAGAGCCGACCAGCCATTGCTCCACCAGGCCCGCTAAAAAATGTTTATTAGCAAGTCAGTAACAGTCTCTACTTTATATTTTTAAAGATACATCTACAAGAAGCTTTATAATGTGTCATGTCATCTTATATAATCCTTATCATGATACTTTGGTTACTAACCAAAACCTAATTATTAGTTATCTGTCCACAACTTCATGCACAGGTTACATGATGTACTTATAAGCACTTAGCGGCACACAGTGAATTTTCTGATGAGACAATGCGTAGTATAAACTGGGTGGTCTGGAATTACACTATTTGTCTAAGCCTGGTTATACAAGCATAGCAGTCTAAGACATAATATTTATATCACACAAAACTAATATCACCTCAAAATCTCTCCGTCATTAGATATGTTTTAAAATTTGTAATAAGATAAATTAGAATGATCAATAATTGAAGCTCGTCAACCTCAGGTCATCAGGCTGGCTGATCTGGGCCTATACTACCTGCAATAGGCTATGCTGCAGGATATATAATTAAACGCAGTTAATTTCTGATTATACAGTAACAGTGCAAAAAGTATCTGTAAACATTGCCCATAATATATGATAGGAACTTTTTGTTCTTATTAAATATCTTGTAATAAGGTAATGTCCCATCACCAAGTGTCAGCATGGTAGGTGATGAAATATTTATGAATATGGCGCCAAATGCATGATGTTTTTCATAAATTAAGTACTATTATGGTAAAAAAGAATATAAGTGTAAAAGTATAAAAAGTCTAGTTTTCATTTTAAATCTTAAAATATTGATAATGATTACTGAAAACAAGTAAAGCTAATAAGCTTAAAATGTTTATAACTTATTAAAAATACCAATCTCGTTTAGGAAGCAAAAAAGTTTATAATCGGACACAGTCCTAAATATTTTTTTATATTATTGACATTAAAATACTCTAACCAAATATGGTTTATGCAAAAAAAAAAACGTAATAAAAATAGTGAGGGATAGGGATGTTATATACTACCACTTCCATTTAATTCAGTCAAAGATTGTGGTAAATAGTTGTTTATTGTTATTGCTAGATCTGGTCGACTAAAAAGCTTTTATCCAGTCAAACCAAGTGTTAGTGAGCGCTCTCAAACACAATTATATTGGCTTATTTTAGTGGGAATATAAAATTAGAAATTTATTCAATTATCATATTTCTTTTTAAGGTTTGACATCAAAAATGAAACCTAATGTGACAATAAATCATTCATGGTTAATGTTAACAGATTAATACAACAAAAATAACATTGTTATCATCTTCATGCAGAAATCAACGAAATATATATTTTTTATTAGCCTATTTATCAAACCCTTAACCATGATTTAGTATTAATTCCAAGAAAGACAAAAATAAAATCTTTGAAATAAGCTCAATACCAATAACATCAGCTTGAAGTTAAGTCAAATACCAACATCCTTCAAACACTCAAAGTGCAAACCATAAGCTCCTTGAAAGCTCAACATCAAACCATGAGTTTCCAAATAAATCAATATCAAAACTTGTGCTTTAACCGTATCTCTAAAACTTTACATTATGACACGATAGATCCTCAAAAGTTAAAGCTTACTGTTTAAAGCTATAAGCATTATATTAGCTCAATGACAAAAAGTAAGCTTTAAAACCATTAGCTATTACCCAGTAAATAAACTTTATGTCAAAGCCATTAACTCTTAAAAAAGCCCAAGGTTAAAAACAATGGCACTTGAATAACCTACATGAAAAATCACTAACTCCTTGTATCTTCAAAAGCTTAAATGCCAAATCTATAACAAAAACCATCACCACTTAAATAAGCTTAATGCCAAAACCATAACAACAAAAAAGCTCGGTGCACATACCATTAGCTGTTAATTCTTAAAGAAGTTGAATGCCAACCCCATTAACACTTAAAAAAGCTGAATGCCAAAACCATAACAAAGTATGCCCAATGCCAAAACCATTTACTTTAAAATGAGCTCAATGCCAAAACAATATATTCTTAAGAAAGCTCAATGCCAAAACCATAACAAACAAAATATAAGTGCAATTACAATACCATTAACTCCTAAAAAGCTCAATGTCACAACCATAAACTCTTTCAAGCTAAATGCCAAAACTATAATAAAAAATTAGCTTAATGCCAGAATGATTATCTCCTAGAGAAGCTAAAAACCAAACCTATTTATGCTTAAATAAGCTCAATACAAAAACCAAAAACTCTTACACAAACCATTAATTTTTAAATAAGCTTAATGTAATATAAGCTCAATATTAAAACCATAGGCTCTCAAATGTAATGCAAGTTCTTTTTACATATTATGTTACAAGTATAATCATAAGAAGTACACTAGGACTGTGTGCTAGCACCTAAGATTCCTTAACATATAATTTACTAACAATTAACAAAGAAACAACCACATATGTCAAAGCTACATCTTTAATAGAAATCACATGTTTAATAACACAGCATCAATACACACAACACTTAGCCACAGACATAGAAGGAATATATGAAATAAGTTTACACTAAAGTTTGGAATAAAGACTGTTTCCAGAAAATGAACTCAGACTCTTGCTCCAAGACAAGCCTGTTGACAGGTTGCCATTAAATATACAAACCAATCGTGAAGTACATTAAAACCTTGACTAATTAAACATAAAAATTAAATTAATGTAATCAAATGTTTTTTACTGTATTATTAAAAAAAATAATAATAAGAAAATAAAGAATATTGAATAAAGAATGATTAAAAGAAATTTTTTTAAAGAGAAAATGTTTCAGTCATATATGGACTAAGAAATACCATTTTCCTAAAAGTCAGATATTGAACATTAAACCTATAGGATCTTTAGTGCAAATATTTCAATAGACAATATGGATCACCTAAACTTCCATTCGCCACCATAAGCAGAAAACAAGAGGGCATTAACGGCCCTATATCGTTCACCTGAGTGCCGTAGACATTTAGCCCCTGTGGTCATGTTTTTAGAGAGATCAATTTTTTTTGAAGAACTTTCATACAAGGCCACCTAAGGAATATATTAATTAAATATCAAAGCACTACAGTGTCGTGCCAAAAAAAAAGTAAAGTTTTTTAATGGCGTATACGTGGTGTTTACGCAATGCAGTAATTGTGTATTGATTTTTCGCCATCACGTCATTTCATGATAAACATGGCTGAATCATCCAGTGAAGCTATTAATATCTTACATGAGAAGTTTTTTTATATAGCCATAAATGAAAATCTGCCATGCCCCTAAGCGGCCATGTTTTTTGATGAATCAGAATTCTTTAAACAATCTTCATACAGGGCCATCAAAGGATTATGTATATTAAATATCAAGGCTCTACTCTTGTAGTTTCTGACAAGAAGATTTTCTATGCAGCCTAATATGGAAAATGGACCAGCCCCTGGCAACCATGGTTTTGACAGATCAGACTCATTTGAACAATCTTGATACAGGGCCACTCAACGAACATTTTCTAGGTTTTCCAATATAGCTATATAGGGCAAATGGCCACACCTCTGGTGGCCATGTTTTTTTATTCATCAGAGTTCTTTGAACAATCTTCATACAGGGTCACCCAAGGAACATGTGTACTAAATATCATGGCTCCAGCTCTTTCTGACAAGAAGATCTTCTAAGTTTCCCTGTATAGCCTTGTATGGAAAATGACCACATCCATGGTGGTCATGTTTTAGACGGATCAGAATGCTTTGAACAATCTTCATACAAGGCCACCCAAGGAACATGTGTACTAAATATTAGAAATTATTTCAACCACTTTTCGTTCCCCCTGCCTAATTCTGATAAAGGTTTGCTGAATTTGACGAAGCGGTTTCAGACGAGATATCATTTGAAAATGTTGACGGACATGGATGCTGGACGGTAAGCAATCACAATAACCTTAACTGAACATAAGCTCAGGTGAGCAAAAAAAGACAACAATCTTAATCTAAAATAAAGCCTCTGAGGACGATCATATTTGAAAATATATTTTGGAGTTATCTATCCCCCATTTGTGAAGGAGAAAAAAATCTAAGATAAATACATCTACTGATGCATATTACTGACTTTGATATTTTTTTTCTAGTGGACACCTTGAGAATCATATTACATAGGGCATTATTTTTTTGAGAAGTAAATGCAGATCACAGGATATACAAACATACATAAAATTTGTAGTATAAATGGAACATTATTTTCCCTTATTTCGATAATCAAAATCCAAAAATATATAACTTTAAGCAGGTTTTCCACAGGTTTGATTTTCAAATCAAATGTTTAGCTGTCTAAAAAAAGAATTAAAACATAAAAGAGGATACTTAAAATATGATTAAAGCATTAAATATGTTACTCAAAAGTATTCCAACTAAAGACAAAATGATTTATTTTTTCCAAATATTTTCAAATTAAATAGTTGCTATAGCCATGACCCAATATTAAACAAACCCAATCAAAGGCTGGAGCATGAATCTTCATCCAATTCAGGAAAGTTTTACAGTCTTTGGAGTGGTCTGTATACAGGATGTATACGGAAGGGAAAGAGCTTGCTACATGCAGCAAACAGGGAGTTAATACCTCGTTCCAAGGAGTACGTTATCATGGAACCCCGAGCTGAATTCAGCATATAGGGGTCCTCGGATACACTGCGAGTAAAGGAGCGACCTGAAGATCGCCGAGGTAAAACATGCTCAAAGATGTAAAGGTAGTGACATGGTGGAACCACAGAGCTCCAGATAATAGGAGTATTTTACTTCTAATTGATTAATTTTTCCTTGAAACCAAACATACCTGGTACTCATTAGAATCTTCTTTATAAGACAATGTCATTGAGTACCCACAGTATCGGGATTAGTTGAGAATTTAGTTGTTGTTTTTTAGCTGAATGCTTATTTCTCAACTAAAAGTCTATAATACTGGTACTTGTTAGAATTTTCCAAATGATACAATTTTAATGAATACCTACAATATAATGTTTGGCTAAGAACTTAAATGATTTTTTTTTACATAAATTTTTATTTCTCCACTATAAGCCTATATACCTTACAACAAGATTTATCTGGAGATCTGTTGCTCATAGATAACACATATTCATATCCTAAAATTTAAAAATCTGTGGGAATACAATTGAAAAAAATCTTAAGTCACAAAAATTAATAGATACCTTTAAATTCTGACAAAATACTTGAAAATGTTGTAAGGATAAACCATACCGCAACCTGGAAAATGTCTTCGGGGTGTGTGTAAAATTTTCTATTATAATACCATGGTTTCTCACTTATAAGACTATTTGCTTAAAAGACGGGCCCCCTACTTAAAAATTGACGGTTTGTGCTTCGACCCTCTCATAAGACAAGGCAAAAAAATGAACATGGGTGTCGAAAAGTCATGCTGTCTCAACAGAAGGGTTAATTGGTAAACAGTGACTACTACAATTTTTACACTATTCTGTAGCATGTGGTGGCATGACATTAATTTCTTTGATCTACGTCACCAGGTTTGGTATGACAGTACACTATATATCAGGGAACAGTGCACTGTCAGGTGTACGTGCCGCCAATCAATAATTTCGTGGAGAAATGTAATCGGCAGCTGCTTATAAAAACACATCGTTCACTCCCTCACTGTCAAACTGCTCTGATCGATATCACCTTGACAACAGCTTATCTCAGAGTCAGTCAACATGACCTGTGTAATGAGGCATGTCTACACAGAAACACCAAGTAAATTACAGTTTTGTGTATCTGGTAGACTGAAGTTGAAAGTTTGTTTCAGTGTTACTGACACTGTCACAGATAATAAGCCATGTTTCCTGCAGAACAAAGGGAAATGTATGTGAGATAGTTGATCGTTGACCGACAGAATTCAAAGTTCAATCAAGATAAATTATCGGCAGTCGATAATCACAGCATGCTGGGTCATTGCATAACAGCTTACATGTTTATGTGGTGTGTTTTCACCCTAAAACGACGTGAAAACTTTTTGCCAGGTCACTAGACCCCGCCTAAAAGATGAGCCCCACACGTTGAACATGAAATTTTGAGGAAAAATCCCCGTCTTATAAGTGAGAAAATACGATAATAAAAAATTCTTGACAATAAGCATGCCAGCTAGGAAGCAAACTTATTCAAAAATATAGTGACACAATTATGCTAACGCAACCTCCAGCATTTGTTTGAAAAATCTGAACATCCACTGATGCAGCACAGGTCAGAAGGCAAACCTTCTCACATGACAGTTTTCACCACCAATGGAACCATAAGTAAGTGGTAATGGCTTTTGTAGTGTTGAACTTAATGTTCTGATCAGATCTCATGCTGATGTGCTGTGCAGGAAATCTCTCTAGTGTTTCTCTATCTTTCTCTCTCTTTATCTGTATGTCTCTTCCTCTATCTGCCCTATCTGTATCTCTGTCTCTCTCGCATTGACATTTGCACACACAGATGAAAACAAATCCATTCCACACATAATTCACCTTAAGATATAGTCTATGATATTTATCTGGACTATGTCCATTTTAATCAGCCCAAAAAGTAGTATAAGGTATTACATAACTTGGAAATTTACAGCAAAGTTGACAGAGCAAATATTACAACATAATAATTATAATACTTGAAAGAAAGGGGCAAAGATTTCCACATACTTCTCAATAACCAAACACTTGAGGGAATTTCTGTGACTCATTTTCAATGTCTTATTTCTATAAAATTAGAAGAAAACAGAAATGCATGCCTTAAGAATTGTTAGAACAATTAAAATGTGTTACTTAGTATTAAACAATAACAGATTCTGCTTGACAGTTAAATATGCATTCTTTTCGTTATTTATTCTATTGATTAAAAACTGAACAATTAAAAAATAAATAATCTTGAACAACTTTACTAACATTTTAAAAAATAAACAGAGACGGCCACGAGAGGAAAATAACCATGACTGGTTCCATGCAATAGAAGAATGAACTGGGAGGGGTGGTGTACATTTCAACCGTCAGATGGAGCTTAAGGAAATGACAAAAGCACTGACCAACCAACAAACTGGAGTACATTTAACAATTACAGTAAGTTGCCAGTAGCAACTAAAAAGTTACCTGAATGAGTTTCCATGTTAACAAGGCGTGACTCAGAAGCAGTTCGTCTTATCTCCTGCTTTTTGGATGGAATCAACAAACTTTGGTATGAAATATCCTGAAAAGAAATAAATAGCTATAGGAAAATCTGACTGAAGTTTGTGTCTGTAAATGATTCAAATAAGTTAAAGTAATTTTGATGAAGTGAATGAGTAAGCTACTTACCTATTGCTATTAAGGAGATAAATAATAACCAAAGTAACCATAGAAACAAAAATAACAGTGATCAGAATGATGATAAAACAATAATGATGACATAATAATACTGATGATAATGACTGCTAATACTACTACTGCTACTATTACTACTACCACTACTTCTACTACTGCTACTACAACTACTACTACTTCTACTACTAGTGCTACTACTACTACTACAACTACTACTACTGCTACTACTTCAACTACTACTACAACTACTACTACTGCTACTACTACAACTACTACTACTTCTACTACTACTACAATCACTACTACTACTATTACTACAACTACTACTACTGCTGCTGCTACTACTTCTACTACAAAAACTCCTGTGGCTGCTACTACTAGTACTTCTACTACAATAACTGCTGCTGCTACTAATACCGTTTTATTTTAGATATTGACTGTCTGAATTTTTATACCAGTTATAACATGATATCATATTTGTTTACCTGGTAAACATTTTATCATTAGCTATACTATTGTTTTCAAAATTGTTATTTAACAAGCATTTGATAGTATTGTGGGCAATACAGTTGTCTCCTACTGGTCCCTCAAAAAGTTCTTTAATTATCATACGCTCCTGTTTATTGCCATTTATAATTAATTTGAGGTTGAAGTCTGTATTTGTATAATTATGGCTTAAAAATGAAGTAATAAACAAAGAAATCTACATATATACAAATACAAGTCAGCCTGAGCTAAGGGACACCTGAGAACAGCAGACACCTGCTTTCAATGGACCCATCAATATTCCCCAAAGGATGGGATGGGATGGGATTAGCCGGCATTTTCGCCGATACTGTGCAGCGACATTTCTATCATTATAGCACAGGGGCACGTATGAGGTGCCCAGGGACTGAACCCGGCCGGTCCATTATACTGACACCGACGAGTCAGGCGTAATGCTGTCCCCTTAGCCCTGAGCGTTAGGAGGGAAGCCACTACTACCAACTTTAAAGTCTTTGGTTTGACCTGGCCGGGGTTTGAACCCACGACCTCCCGATCCACAAGCTGACGCTCTACCACCTGAGCTATTGCGACCGGTCCCCCAAAAGAAAATCGTTCTATAATTGACCTGTAAACAAAGGACACCTGTCATCTGTGGACAACGGACACCCTTTTTACTCTGAACAAAGGACACTTGACCGATTGTCTGTTTTTTTACCTTATCTAGCATCATTTCAATATGCCATGTTTTTATATTATTAACTGATCTTATTGTTTGTCTCCAATGTTTTGAAAACAATGTCAATAGCAGTGAATTTGGCCCTATCAGTTGATTATTTGCAACTTTTGGCCTTCATTTAAGGTATGAGCACCTTAATGCACTATCATTTAAGGTAAGTGCACCTGAATGCGCTATCCAAAACTTCAAGATTTTGCTGCAAGGTCATGCTGTGACCTTGACCTTCAAGGTAGTGATCTAAATGATGTGCACGACACGTCATCTCAATATGGTGATCATTTCTGTGAAATAGTTGTAAAATCCCACTTCAAATAACAAAGTTATGGGCCGGACATGATTTTTTTGCAAGGTCATGCTGTGACCTTGACCTTCAAGGTATCACCCCAAATGTTGTTCAGGACAACTCAATATGGTGACCATTTCTGTGAAATAGTTGTAAAATCTGACTTCAAATAACCAAGTTATGGGGCGGACACGATTTTGCTGCAAGGTCATGCTGTGACCTTGACCTTCAAGGTAGTGACCCAAATCTTGCTCGCGACACGTCATCTCAATATGGTGATCATTTCTGTGAACTAGTTTTAAAATCCGACTTCAAATAACGAAGTTATGGGCCGGATACGATTTTGCTTCAAGGTCATGCTGTGACCTTAACCTTCAAGGTAGCGACCCAAATTTTGCGCGTGCATATTGTAAACATTGCTACCGATAAACATACCAAGTTTTACGTGCCTAGCTTTAATAGTTTTTAAGTTATCATTGGATCCAGATTTTTAGCGGACAGATGGACTGACGGACGGAGGGTAAACCTATAGTCCCCTCCGGTGTGAACACCGGTAGGGGACTAATAAATTTGAAACCAGATATATTTTTTATATTTATATTAAAATACTACATCTACTACTACTATTATAATAAAAAAAAAAAAATAGAAGGAACAAAACAATGAAGGGTTAACATACCTGCCCATCTTCCCCTCGGGTCAGTTTCTGTCCCAGTAGGAACATGTCTTCCTGGGAACTGATCGACTTGGTGCCTGACATGTGACGACTCCGGGTGATACTCATTGATGCTGTTGTTACATCATCGGCACCATAAGCTTCATGTCTGAAAATGGTATGGTAATGTGTTACATAAGCCTTCAACAACAAAAGTGTCATCTATTACAAAGTGTTATGAATCAGGGATGCGTGACTTTTGTTTGTTTTTATGGATAATTAACTACAACATCACGTGGCAATTAACTACACAACCATATAAGCCAATTCAGAACAACACTGTGTGACAATGAACTACAAAATGGCATGACCAAATTCACTTCAACATTGAAGGACAATTACCTACAAAATGGTATAATCCAATTCACAACACTGCATGACAATGAATTACAAATTGGCATGATCAAATTCACTTCAACATTGTGATATTTTATTTGCAAAACAGCATGACCCAATTCACTACAACATTGTGTGACAATGAACTAAAAAAACAGCATGATCAATTTCACTTCAACATTGTGTTACAATGTACTATGAAATAGCATGACCCAATTCACTACACTGTGAAATATTTGTCAATCAACTGTTACTACAGATAAGCGCTGTGGCAGTATCATCCTCTATGTTACCATCATGTCATAAAACGTGACAATTAACTACAAAAATTATATTTTTCTATTTTGACAATAAAATACAAAAATTATACATTTCTATTTTATCAAAAAACTACAAAATACCCCGATATATTTCTTTTTTACGTTAGAGTGGTCTATTTCTATTCATGAATTATTCACACTAGCATCAATTTTTTAATTTTTATACTTTTTCATCTATAACTTACAAGTCTCACCTGAAAATTATCTAGATGTTCTCATTTATTGTGCTAATCAACCATGTTTTCAATTCATTCAGAGAAGACGGATGAAACCAATACCTAAAAATCACAATTCTTACAACAATACATGACAAAAGCTATTATATTAGGCTTACACTTACAGCATGTCCACAGCAGGATTGTTTCCTTCTGTTAATTATAGCCACACGACGTCAAGAAGCAAAGAATCAATAGTCATCTAAATTATCAAGGTATATAAAGTCCTTAATGTAACCCTTTGCCTGCTTCAAATGATCACCCATTCTATTTTCTAGTTGTTTGCTTACAACTTTACATACAGCAGCAACTTCACAGATTGCTAGCATAGTGACAGTTAAAGAACAAACCTTGATCAGACCAAAGGTAGTTAAAGGTGGTATTCGATAGTTTGGAACAAAAAATATTTTTATGAAATATCTTAGTAAATTATTGTTACATGAAGAGACCTCACAAAATCCTATTTATTTATGTCCTACACCTGTCTGTAGGGTGAACCATAATGCCTCAATTGTCATTACAAACATGTATTTCTTTTTTGAGCCATGCTACACATTTGGCTATTTTTAAGAAAACCACGTGACCACTTATGTTTTAGCTCATCCACGTCATCCGCTGTGACGTCGATGTCTTTTTTTAGCTATCTTTCTCATTTACAGATTTGAAAAGAATGAACATGTTAATTGTTGATTATTGAGTTTACTTTTCCAAAAATTACGATACTGTTGAAAATTGTCAAAGATTAAAGTATGATGTTTTTTTTACAGAAATTATAGAACCATACCCCCAAAAGAGGCCAGATATTGTTACGTATTTTAGATATAGGCAGACTGTCTGATACCACCTTTAATGATTGGGATGTAAACAATTTTGCAAAAGCCTGATCAGTTTAATTAGAAACAGCTTGAGTGATGAAGGTGAATTTCCCAGAAAAAAAAAACGACGACAATTTAGATTAAGAGCTGCCGAGGATTTTTTTTTATAAAGAGTTTGACAAAAAGGACGTTGCAACATTATAAACAAAATAAGAAAAATGTTTTAAATTCCATTTCTAAAATATATAAGCTTATCTTTTAACCAACTTGATTTGAAAATATTATAAAAAGTGCTAATTTGGCTAGCACCTGTTTACTATGAGAAACAATGTCTATTAATGGGTATTTATTTGAAAAATAATGCGTTGCTGAGTTTGCTTTTAAGAACAGTTAAGTCACAGGAAGAAAAAGTGTTTGATAATCTAAAATCTTAACCAGATTGTTACGATTTTTTTTTATATTCATTGCAGCAACCCATTATGATCACTATAGCAACATTCAGCTGTTTTGATGGAGGAAGAACCCAGACATATGTCTTGTATAGGTCTGCCAGAGCTGGAAGATCTTCCCACATTAAACCCTTTGCCCTGAACGACACCTGAACCAACCTGGTGAGAGGCTAAGCAGTCAGAAGAGTTACAAGATGGAGACTAGGACTAGGCCACAGGCTCCCCAGCTTGTAATGAAGCTAGCAAGTCATTTTATTTGCTCCTTTAATCTATAACCTCTTGTATTGCCCGATATTAGTTAAATAGAACAGTTCCTTCTGTTGGGAACATTGTAGCAGTGCTCCTTCTTAACATGGACTTTGTAGCACTGCTCCTTTTTATCATGGAATTTGTAGCCTTGCAACCCTGCAAATCAGCAAACTCTGCTCCATCTGGTGAAAATAACTATACAATACAAAGGGGTGCACTAGTATCTTCTTGGACTTTTTGAAAACACAAAACACAAAACTCATAAAATGATTTATAAAAGCAACACTATTAAAGGTGGTATCTGACAGACTTTTTTTTTTCTTATACAACCAAAAATTTTTGTTACTGGAAATGAACCTGTGAAATGCCGTTTATTGGTGCCCTTACATCCATGTAAAAAAGTTAAGCATAACACCGCATTTTCATTACAAAAAGACATTTCCTATCAAAGCCATTGACCACCGTTAGCTTTTTTTAAACTAAGAAAACCACTTACTTTTGAAATCACGTAACATGTTCATCTGAGTAATCAGCTCTGACATTGATATCAATTTTTAGCTGAAATGACTTGTACTGTCTAACAATCGAGGTTGTGTTTAAAATTGTCATAGTTAAGACTAAAGCGAAAGTGTATGCACTTATTTAATGCCCATATTCTCCACAATAGGGGCAAGGTTGGCAAACTGTTGGATACCACCTTTAAATCTAACACATAGTGAAAGAGTACTGTAGGCTTAAGCAAAGATTATACAACAGCTATTATAAGCATTATAAATTACATAAAAATATTCTTATACTTTGGCCTAACTTTCATGAAAGAAGAAAAGTATAAACCCAATGTGCGAAAGAAAAAGATAAGGAGTTAAAAGTGAAACAAATGCAAGCTGTAAAAGAGAAAAAGAAATGAAGAGAAGAAAAGAAAAGAGAAGAGAAGAAACAAGGTAAACAAAACTTTCTAAATCATCTGAATAATGAAGGGCTGAACACTTACTCCAAAAGCTTAGTTTTTTAGTTTTATATTAGTTCTTAATTGCCTATTTTTAATAGGTCAGTGACTTAACTTAATAAATTGATGCGGGCTGGAGTTGTTTTATCATTATAAATTTGGAAGTCGATCATTGTCTTTTATTTTAAAACAAGCTACAACTTAAGCAGAGTTAATTTTATATTTTAAATCAATCACATTTTTTCTACAATTCGCAAAGTTGCAATTCGCAAAGTTGCTTTCCCCAAAATACATGGACAATTACATTTTCAGCTCTGCTATTATACTGTCCATGATAACAAAATCACCCAAACATCGTAACTCATGCCAGTGATCTACAGTTATTATTCTGATCAATAGTTTAAGCAAAAGGTATCAGATAAAGAGTTACTACTATTTATAACAGACGTCATACGTCTCGCAGCTCATTAACACTTATTCCCATTTTTTAAAGAGATTCCTACTGAACTCTGTACATGTTAATAAGGAAGTGATAAAAGTACCTGCTTCCTGCAGAAACATTTGAAGATAGAATAAACAAATGTCTAGGTAGAACCATAGGACGGCTGAAAGATGTGCGCCCACTGGGAGTCATACCTGAATCTACAGGTGTTACAATCTTCAAGCTAGCCTACAATACATGCAGTGTCGGTGGTTCTACCTAGACATTTGACTGTGGCCTATCTTACAAATAATTACACCTCACTTTGCATTAATGATCATAAAGCAAAAAAAAATTTTTATTTGAAGCCACATCAGATTTATTTTACTAGAAAATACTTATTAAATGCAAAAGCAATAAATAAATAAGCTAATATTTAAATTGTGCAGCACATTCTTGTACAAGTTTAAATTCAGCTTTACATCAAATTAAAATGAAAGATACTAATTTAACTGGATATGATTATTTGAGGAAAATGTACAAGAATATTGTCTAATAAAAACAAAAACAACCTTCCTTATTACTGAGATGAGGAAAATGGTCACTTGTTTTTTTTTTGGTTATAGTCTGAGTCTCAATAACCTGCTCATTGATACAAACCTAACCAATGATAACTCATGTGATTTGGGTCTGTACATTCAAACTGAAATTTTTTAGATATTTTTTCCACAGATGGTCAAAGTGATAATAAAATTGTAAAACAAAACAGACAAAAAACTGAGTGAAAAAAAGAGTAAAAAAATAGATAAAAATAAACAAAAACTGACTTACCTGTGATGGTGGGATGTTTTTTTAAACACCAATTTTAACAGAAGTTAAAAATAAAAAACAAAATAAACAAACAGCTGGACTTACCTGTGATTAACAGGATGGACGTGCCTCTTGTATGGAAGCATCGACAGAACTACTACTGGGGCCTTCTTGTCAGATACAATCAATACTCTGTGGTCGTGGAGAGACACAACAAGAATTTTTCATTAACAAGTTTTACATAGTTGTTGAGCAGTAAGTAAAAGACAATTTCAACAAGTTTTTTTTATAAAGTAATTTACCTCCTGAGAAAAGTAATTTTCCAATGGTTTAACGTTTAATCCAATACCAAGTGATTATATTAAGGTAATAATTTTGCAATAATTTGTCTTTTAGTACTTACAACAGAAAATAGCTGTTTAACAATTTTGCAATAACATTTGCTTGGTAAAAAACTGGTCTGGTAATAAATTTCGAAAAAAAAAAAAAAATCTTCAGCAATTCATTTGTAAAATATTTTGCACTATTATATTTTTTAAGCAATATTATAATAATTTAGCACTGTTTAGTAGCTATACAAACACACATATTTGTAAAGTGTTATATAAAAACGATAAGAATGGCTTTATTGTACAGAATATAAATGCTAAATTTAAAGACGTGAGCGTACTTAAACAGTTGTTTGTCTGAATATTCACCAACATTATATATAAACAAAATGTTAAAAGCATCAAAGCATCTTGGTTATATAACATCAATTTCATTTAAAATATTGTTAAAGTAGTCATTTATTTTTCAAGTATCAAGATGGTTTAAGAAAGGTATATTGGAGAAAATCCATCACAAAGTAAGAATAAAGAAGCATGTATGGAAAAATGTTGTCAAAATAAAAATCATTTTTACTTTTTATTCCTCATAAATTTAATTTATTTGTGTACAAATATTTTTTAATGCTATTTTTTCTGCAGTTTACTTTTTAAAACACACAAGAAAGAATGTGTTTAGACTGCAGAACTAGCAAAAGATAAGAGAATGTGGGAACTTAAAAATTCAACTGGCATGCTGATATTGTAATGGTTAGAAACACAGCAGTCTTCAATTTCAATAAAATATGTCTTTTACTTGTTCAGAAATCAAAATGGATAGAAATAACACAAGCAAAACTGTATTAATAAAATATTTTTTTAAATAAAATTGACAAAGACAAAAAATATATTATACGTATGCAAAAAAAAGTTTTTTATTAGGAGGCTTCAGGAGTCTTATAAATAAATAATATATATATATATATATAAAAATTTCAACCAATGAAATGACAAATTACATTTTACAACAAACAATTTCAAAACGACAAACTTATAAACTTCTAGTGATATAAAGCAGTATAGCAATAAAGACAGAAAAGCTGTTTCAAATAAGGGCACAGTAGGTAAAGAAAGTTTTATCACAAACAAAATTAACTCTGAAAGAAAAAGAAGTAAATTGTACATATTGGTATTGTACAAAATGTGTTAAACAAATATTTTGAAGAAAAAATACATACTTACAATAAATCGATATTGAAAAAATAAATTTAACTTCCTTGAAATACAGCTCTAAAAACTTGCCAAATGACTTTCAAAAAAGTGTACCTACAATTCTGTAATGATGGGAATGCCTAATACAATAGTCATTTCTGATGAAGTTTTTATTTATTGATTTTAATAAACACTGATAACCTAAGCGCACTCTCATGAGCCAACACTATCTACATGAAGGACTTAGTGGCTCTCAAACTACAAATGTATCTAAAGAACATGAATTCCTGAGTAAAAAAGCTGCTATCAAAATGTGATTAAAGGATATCACTTGTTAGAAAATCACAAAGTCAGAGCCCTTAAATATACAGTTGCATTAAGTGATACTCTACCAGCCAAGGAGGAATTCATCGGTTATGTCAAAATGCACAGATTGGCACTTGGATAGGATTGGATCAGATTAGCCGGCATTTTTGCCCTTACTGTGCAGCGACATTTCTATTATTATAGCACAGGGGCACTTAGGAGGTGCCCAGGGACTGAACCCAGCCGGCTCATTATACTGACACCGACGAGTCAGGCGTAATGCTGTCCCCTTAACCCTGAGAGTTAGGAAAGAAGCCACAACGACCAACTTTAAAGCATTTGGTTTGACACGGCTTGGGTTTGAACCCATGACCTCCCGATCCGCAAGCCGATGCTCTACCACAAGAGCTATTGCGGCCAGTGCACTTGGATAGCCACAACAGACATGGTGACCATTTTATCCAGAAGCATGGAAAGTATTTTGCTTTTAAACTAATCATAACAACAACAAAAAACCCAGGCATATTTACCTTAAAAAAAAGATCTTTCACTTGAAGAAGTAGCACATAATACTAAAATAAACACCTCCTGAAGAAAAATATTCTAAGGAAATGAACATCAATCATCCCGAATCATTCAAGAGTAGAAATGAGAAAAATTCAGCTTTTAATATCAGAAATAATAACATTTAAAGAAATAATGACAAACATTACCATGGAAACTGCATGTAAGCTGATGACCTGTTATTGTTCTCAGTTTACGACAGGTTATTTTCACAGCAGTGTTATAGTTCTGGTTTTCACATGTACTGGGAATTACAATCGCTCAAAGTGCCAATAGGGAGATGTTTAAATAAATTGTATTCAAGTCATCAGAAAGTGGCATTGGGGAGATGTTAAAATAAAGTGTTGTTGTTCTTTTCAAATAAAACCCAGTGACACAATTATGGTCTTTATAGGAACATCCAGCTGTTTTGGTTGGGGGAGATTGTTGACAAATACCTAGGTACAACCACTGGCTCACCTCAGGTTAGCTGCAAGACCTTCCCACAGAGTCCTAAGCCTTTAACAGGACTCAAACCCACATGTTGGGAGGTGAGCAGTTAGAGGAGAAACAAGTCAAACCCAGCCAGGAGGTCTTAAGTGTGAGGAAGTTTAAAGCAATGTGAACTGTTTTAAATCATTTCATTTTCAATAAAAAATTATTCAGCACATCAAAGTCACAGTCAAGTTTTATTCACATGAACCTTCTAACTTTTAATTTAACAAAACAACTAGTTATTATCCTTCCATCTGACTGCTTCTGAAGTAAAAACCAAGTTACTAACATATATTACACTGTTTTGGATGTCATTATGCAGTCCTTGAAGATAAAACGGTTTTTAATGCACCTACCCAGTATAAACCTAATTTTAAAACTATCATTACAACCCTAATATAAACCTAACTTTAAACCTTGTTTATGACATTTTAAGTATTTTAATCCTATTTTTGTTGTTTTTCAAATTTTAGCAGTTTTTTTTTTATTGTTTTGATATTAGTTTTACCCAGTTTTAACATAATGTTAATTCTTTTGACCAATTTTTTAAACTATGTGGACATTTAACGTTTTTAAGAAATTTATGAAAAAAATACCTTTCAACACCATGTTTTAACATAATTTTGGAACTGTTATTAACCTATTAACATGACTTCAGTACTTTTTTTTTCCAGTTTTTAACATAATTTTTAACACCATATTTGTTCATTGATGGGTCAGAAGATCTGTGATCTCTCTTTGTTTAATTAAACACCATTGAATGCTTTAGTGAAACGTTTTTCTTTAATCATTTATTTGCATGAAATTGAAGCGGCGCAAAGATACATTTTAGTCTTTTTACGATATCTTTTAATTTTTATACTATCATTTCTTTGAATGAGAATAAAAAAAATAAAAATGTAAAAGCAATCCAGAAACAACAATTGATATTTTCAAGATCTTAACTTTTATGATTTTCATAACATAATAAGCCTGTTATTTAAACTAGTGTGAAATAACAATCATTTTCATATTAAGTTAACAAAATTAACAAAAAAAATAATATATCCATAACAGATGTATGAAAATGTGACATTACAAAATTTTTGGTGAAATTATACATTGGTATTATCATAATATGAAGTTCAGTAATTGGATAAAATATAATTGAGTAAGATTTGAAATAAGCAGTAGAAATATAATTTTTTATGTTTAAATGAAATGCATAAGAAGATAGATAATTTTTCTCTTTAGCACACAAAATCAAAGGAGGTGCAGTGGTTAAGTTAGCTTATAAGCTATTCAGCTTTGGTTAGCCAGTGTGTAAACAGTGGTGCTTTTTAACAGTTCAACAGATTGAGAATCTTTGTTTAATAATGTATATTGACAAAAGATGGTGTTTTTACAAAATAATAGAAAGTAATGTGTCTCAAATTGCATATTACAGCATCAATTTGTAATAGTTTAGTTTTATGTGCAAAGTAATTTATGAATGATATTGTGAATAATGTGTGATATGTATATCAATAAATGATTGCCGAGGGCTTGTTTCCAAATTCCAATTACAAATTGAAGTTTGTAGTTTAGCTTCCTTCAGAGAGTAGGAAGTAAGCCAAGACAGTATGTTAAACTTATCCCTTAATGTTCCTAGAATAAATCTATCAAAGGTTAATATTATAAATATAAAGCTCTAGTTGTGAGATCATTAACTAAGATCCTATTGGCCAGATTTTAGAATTACTTTCAAATTCAACCAATCATTTGATTGAGTTGTGGGCTCAGACTCAAGAATTGTAATTTCATGCTCAGACCTAGAAATAGAGTAATTCCAGATTGATCAGCCAGCTGTCATCAGAATCTTTCAGACCAGGACCTGCACCATTTACTGTCAACTCATTAGCAATAAATGGAGGTATGTGCTGAGTGTAGTCGTAAGGAAAAAAATTACTTGGGCATAGGAATTAAGCATGGTATTTTCCTTATATTGAGTAATGAGGAAGATTTTTTTTTATTAGACAAAATGCCATAAAGGTTCTTGAAATGACCAGATGGTTTGTTAATCTTTTGGATTTTAATTTGTTATAAAGCTTAAATAATTAGATTATATCTTATTTTTCCATTGTTTTTAATGAATCCTTGGGTTAAAAAAGATTGAACGCTGCAAGAAAAAGATGAATATAGCGGGACCTGCTGAGGAAGTGATCATTTTTTTGCTCCCCATGATTGTTAAGGTTTAATCCTTTTTACTTATCATGTGCAGAATAAGCTTTTAATAAGAAAGATATTAACAAAGATGTGTTATTGGGAATAGTGATAAGACAAATTTTATATTTTTATATTGTAAGATATTGAGAGTTAAAAAACAATAAACCCAAGTTGAGTAGATGATGTAAAATAACAGTGAAAATAAATGATATGAAATCTTTATTATGCTGCTAGGAAGATTGCAGACTAGGTGCAATTTTATTTTATTTCAGTGATAATGTCCACAATGATTCCCATGAACACATTAACTCCTTTCAAAGAATATCACAAGAATAATGTTCTTCATATTCTCTGAAGTCCTCAGATTTTTTGGTCTTACTTGCTATATATTCCATGACTATTTCACAGTTAACTAGTTATAAATTCTGTCCACTGATAACACTGTCTCATAAACTTAATAGACTGTGGCAGCCAGTAAGGATAAAAAGCAACTAAATATTGACATCAAAGTATTACAAGGACCTACCATACATTGATTTCATCCTAAGAGCTGAGTCAGCATAACTGATGTATTACTTATTACTATCTACTATGAGAATAAAACAAGAAACGTGGCTATGCCATGAAACCAGGTTTTCAATGATTTAAGAATTTAACACAAATTATTAAATGGAAACCGTTTTTCTATTTTTAGTAACAGTGACCTTGACCTTGGCCCGACTGGCCCTAAATTCAATCCCAAGCTAGGTTTTCTTGAAAGCTTGCTCTATCCAAAGTTTCAGCAAGATTGGTATTTTCGATCTTAAGTTATTGACCGTAAACTGTTTTCTATTTTTAGTAACAGGGACTTTGACCTTGATCTGACTTGGGCCCGAATCCAATCCTGCTCCCCCACCCGCCATACCCCAATCTAGTAACTAGAATTTTTGTTGAAAACCTGGTTAATGATTTAGATTATCAAGATATATATTTATTAACCCAGTAAGTTACTATGAGCACTTTGGAATTGATAACTGCTGATACCTGGCTCTACTTTGGACAGTCATTAAGAATTGATTTTATATTGAAAGGAAATTTATTTCCAAATATACACAAATACAGAGAAGCAGCAAAAGTGTATTTCAATCACCTTCAACAGCAATGTTTTATGGTTTCTCACAAACCCTAAATAGAACAATTCCTAAATGTTACTATAGATAGCTATGGTGGAAAGTATTTTTACATGTGTTACCTCACACTTGTAAGAGAGTCTAATAGTGTATTCCAATGAGCAAAAGGAGGTGTCCAATTATCCATGCTGTCTGTATATCAAAATTACATTAAGTTTTAATAAAGTACAGATTTTTTTGCAGTGAAAGTCATCTTTTAAAGCATAAATGTAATTTTTAGTTACATAAATACTATGACAAGTGTTAATTCAACTGACATTGCAGGAGATTACATGATATTGTCTGATTTATACATGTAGTATAATAATAAAGTCATTATCTCAGCCATTAAGCAACTTATTTAATTTCAAAAAGAATCAAGTTTTGGGTCCTGACCACAATCATTAACCAACACTGCAACCCATTAAAAGAGTTTTGATATTTTGTTTGATATTTTTGTGGCATATAGTTGCAGCTTCAGATTAATCCCCACTTGCAAAACACTTCTCAGCTTAAATTTGCTCACATACTGATTGCTCAGTCTTTACTTATGGTATCTTTTAAACCTAAGTGGGAAATACTGATACCAAACAGAAAACTGGATGTTTAGTACATATTTACTTCAGTTCATACAAAATATCTATGTCAGAGAAGATAAAACTTTGAGCCTGGGTCTAAAAAGTATTTTAAGAATCTGATTGCTTCAATTTGAAATAACAACTTTTGCAGACCAATACAATGGGCCAATGAAAGACAATGTTAAACTAAGTTTTGGGTTGTTTTTGTTTTTTTAAAGGGTAAAAACTGACATATTTTTATTAGTAAAGTAAATAACAATTTCTTTACCTGGCATACAAAATCATAAATAAAGGGGGTCAAAACATACTGAAATATCAGGAGGGAAAAAAATGAGTTAAGAAAGTCTTCCAACATCCTATACGTGAAAATGGTCTACGACTCGAGCTCAAAATTTCACAACCTGATCCTGGTCTTAATAAAGGATCAAAAGCATGCAGAAATCTAAATACTTAGAAAATGTAACTATAAGGAGGAATTTCAAAATCATTTAATCATCATTAAAGTGGAAGAACATATAATATATTTGAGAAATAACAAGACATTCTAAAGGACAGTTGTCAATCTTCTTTACAATAGAGGTTGAAACCTTTCTTAGAGTTTGTGCCTGAGCTTAACAAGATGGTGTCTACGCATCTCATTGGTCAACTTATTTTTAAATTCCAATCTGACCAATCAGATTGCTTAAAAAAGTTGCAGAATTAACAACGTTATCATTTGCCAAAAGTATACCATGTAAAGTAATATCTAAGAGTTTAACAAATTACTCTCTTTTAACACTTCATACAAATTTAAGAAATAAATTTAAAAAAATTGTTTATCTTGTTTAACAAACAAAAGAATCTTATCGAAATGGACAACACATGACTCTTAAGAGGAAAGAATGCAAATGGGAATGACACGCTGGAATATATGGCAATGAATCATCTAGACAATGAGCTAAGACTACTATTTTTCTAATTTTCCTTTTTTACAACCCACCAATACCTTATGCATTGTTATTGTGGCATTGGGAGTTAAGATTGGACCATTAGTGTGGTGAAGATTGAACCATTAGTGTGGCCACTGGGCTGATAACATTTTCTAGAATTTTACCTAGTGACCAACTGAATCAACGTGATCAGCTTCGAAACATATCTAAGATTTCATATTGGCCAACAATCTGGCCAAGTCTGGTGAAGATTGGGTCATCAATGTGGCCTTTACTTATTTTCGGATTTTTCTAAAATTTGACCTAGCGATCGGTCTCTAGATTTGAGATTTGACCAACAGACCTTCTTTTTTGACCACACGTGACCCAGTTACAAACTCATCTAAGATTTCATGTAGACAAACATTCTGACCAAGTTTGGTGAAGATTAGTCAATAAATGTGGCCTCTAGTGTTCTCAATTTTTTCTAAAATTTGACCTGGTGAAACTACTTTTGACCCCACGTGACCCAATAATAAAATCATCCAAGATTTCATGCAGGCAAACATGTTGATCAAGTTCAGTGAAGATTGGGTCATAAGCTTTTTCCAAGATTTGACCTTGTGACCTACTTTTTGACCCCACGTAACCCAATTATGACCTCATTCAAGATTTAATGCAGACAAACATTCTGATCAAGTTTGATGAAAATTGGATAAAAACTGTAGCTTCTAGTGTGTTCACAAGCTAAATTGTTGAGGCCAAGGTATCGGAAAAGCTCACCTTGAGCACGTTGTTCTCAGGTGAGCTTAAAATGGAGATCTAAAGCTGAGAGTTGTTTGATGATACTCTGCTTTATTTGTTGCTAAATTTAGTGATATGGCTTGTTGTTCTTAAAGCAATTATGAAGCAGTTGGTCAAACTTGGCATTTTTAAGTTTTGTTCCAAAAAAGCAAAACTTTGTTTTAATGAACAATGGAACAATAGAATCAATATATCTAAGCATTGAAAGATTTGTTGTCTTTAGTTCGTTTGAATCAAGTGCTGTTATGCTTTTTTTTTGCCATGTCAAGATCATCAACCTAGTATATGTCCATTCTATTGGGTTTATTTACCCTCGCCTTTCACCTTGCAATATATTGAGGGCACTAGTATATTTCCAAACTGCCATGGGATTACATACATGAAGTGTGGATCTATGCAAATGACCTTTTTGAATTAACATGAAGTTATTAGTAAATAATAAAATGTGCATTTTGTTCAGAAAAAACCTTAAATGTGCAAAACATGTTTTCCCATTAATACTTAAAATAATCTTATTAAGAAAATATATTCTACATGAAAAACTATCTCCTTAAAACAAGGAAAATCCATATCAAACCACAATTTTGGGGAAAAGTAAAGTTAACTAAAACATGTTCATGATTGTGGAGATGATTGTAAGAGTAATTAAAAATTAATTTATTAAAATATAAATGTTTGAATTAAATATAGACTTCTTGCTAAGTCACTGCACTACGAGGTACTAACAGGTTACATTTAATAGGCTTTTTTTTGTAAATATAATATAATCTTATAATCATAATCATAATAATCATAATCTTTATAATCTTTCTTCTTTCCAAAAGAGGGCAAAATAGCAACTTTACCTGAAGAAATTTTATGTAAATATGGCAAGAACTTATTTCTGTAACACTTACTGGTAACTATAATGTTGATACAATAAGAAGAGCTAAGGTTGGCAAATCTAACATTTGAAACATTTGTGCTTATTCACTTAGAAGTAATGTAAAAAATATTTTTTTTAAAAAAGAAAAAAGAAATCCAACTACATAAGAATTATGCAATAGAAAGTACTCATTAATGAAGAGACTTGATTTTCACTGCAAGTACAGCATGATACACATAAGCACTAATAGTACCATTATCTTGCAAATAGTAAATTTATACTGTAGTTTAAAGGAACAGTAGATTTACAAGATTGGATTAGCAAGCACTGCTATAGGCACACACCACCTCTAGTAGATATATTTCCTATACATTTTTCAAACATTATAAAGTGTATTTAAGGTGTAACAAAAAAAAATCTTCCAATTTCTGCTATATGAGAGCGGAGTTCAGATGAACAGAGTGCTGCCTTCACCATGAATGCATGACATAAACTTTTACATGTGACTTTGCCCATTATAGAATAAAAACATCTGGAATTATGAAACCCCCACTAGCCCATCTTGTCTGTGACAATTCATTGCCGTATGATACGTATGTAACTTATTGACAAATCTAAGACTAGGATCTGTCTTGGGAGAACTGAACAGAAAAAAGCCATTCATGTTTCTGTAGACTGGTACAATATCAGGATCACTTACCCAACATCAGTGCTAGGTAACAATCAAAATCAAGCAAAAGATATTGGTTGTTTCTTTTTTTTGATTTTTTTTTAAAAAGAAGTGTGTTCTTATCTTTATTGTTCTTTTTTTTTTGTTCTTTGTTTGTATACCTTTGTTTGCTGCAAATAATGAAAGAAAATTTAATTTGGGCACCAAGGTACCAGATAAGGGGAGTACAGCTCTTGCTTATTCCTCTATTCCTCCTCCAAACTCTTTATTACCTGGTCCTTATTAGAATCATCTTAATTAGACATTTTCAATGAGTACCCCCACTATAGGGCTTAGTAAAGAATTATGGGATATACAGCAACACCAAATCAGATTCACTCTTATCTAAAGCTCTGATTTACGCTGCCATATTCCCAGAAATTAATTACCAATCTGATACTAGTATTTCTTTTAAACTCAAACCTGCTTTATTTGTTAATAAGTCAACCATGAAAATGTTGCTAGCTTCACTGTAGCAATTACTGCAGATCCTGGGAAAACTGACTGATCTAGATCTAAGCTATTGCCAAAGTCTTACCAACTTGTGTTGAGCAGGCCTAGATCTAAAATGGCTATATTGATTTTGTTTGTTGTTACATCGCACCGACACAATTATGGTCATATTGGCGACATCCTGTGAGATCTTTCATGTAGGGAGGTTTACAGCTGACCTGTGGTGTGCCGGTGATGGAGGAAGATCCCAGACTTTTTGTCTGGGTAGAACCACTGGCGCACCTTAGGTTAGATGGAAAACCTCCCCACATGAAAGTTCTAGCCCCAAATGGGACTTGAACCCATGTGGTGAGGGGCTGAGGAGTTACAAGTAAGCGACCCAAACTGCTCGGCCACAGGCGCCCCCAGTGTGTAAAGATGAGTACCAGTAATTATCCAATTGTGTTTTTAAGGGGGCATTTAAAGACAGTTAAAGGATTTCCTGGGGCAATATCTTTTGGAGTAAACCAACAATTGTTTGCAGATAATGGTCAAAACATTCCACTTAGAAATTAATTACTTATTATGGGTAAATATTATACAACATTTAATTATCTTACATTAATATAAAATCTTATATTTTTCAGGAAACTGCCAAGCATGTCTTCATTTTTTTTTTAAATGTGGGCACCATAAACAATTAATCATTGTTATTAAAATTCCTATTTAAGACAAACGATGTTGCAGTTTTGAAAAATTGTTTTTTTGCAATATTTGGAAAGTGGTAAAATGATTTTGGTTGACAGTTATTTCAACAATTACATATAAGACATAAATCACTTCAGCTTAGCTTGATTTACACAAATCATAGCATATAAACAACATATAGAAACAAGAATAGCTGAGGTTTATAAAATTATGCCAATCACAGTAATGGTGATTCCTGAAAGTTGCCAATGATTTGACTAGTTAAGAACTTGTTGTTGAAACTTGTAAGCAATCAGGTTTTTCACTTGTAAATAAGTACCACACAAATTAAATGTTGCATTCACTAAAATGAAATCACAGTTTTTTTGTACTGTTCTATAGAGTACCAAATATAAAGTGCTTGGATGAGGAAATAAAAGGCTGAGCTTTGAAAAGTCCTCCAACGGTCTGGCAGTCTCTTTACAATTATGTCAGTTTTTTTTTGTTTTGAAAATTTTTAATGTTGTGAATTTAAATTATGCTGATGCTTTCAATGTTGGTATAGTTAATTGTCTTTCTATGTAGACTATTAGATCTTTGCTTAAATATATTAATCAAAATAAGGTTGTTGAAGATCCAAACAGTTATCTTTTTGGAAACACACACATAAAATCTTTAAAATGTTAAATAACAGCATACATGTACAAGGTTAATACCTGTGTACATAGTATACACCTGTACATGGCTATTACCTATATACATGTACATGGCTAATACCTGTGCACATGATATATACCCATACATGTTTAATACCTGTATACATGGAAAATACCTGTATACATTGTATATACCCTTAAATTTTTAATAGCTGTGTAAATGGTTTAATTAGTTTAATACCCATGTACATGGATAATACCTGTGTCTATAGTATATACCCTTGCATGTTCAATACCTGTATACATTGATAAAACCTGTGTACATGGTAAACACAATTGTATGCTTTATACCTATGTACATATTTAATACCTGTGTACATGGATAATACCTATGTATATGGTATATACCCTAACATGTTTAACACCTGTGTGTCAGACATTCATCAACACATATATAAGCAGACATTAGCATCACAAAAATAGCAACAACAAAATATACAAAATGAATATATACCCCAGCTATAAACCAATATTTAGATACAAAAGAAATGCAATGTGCAAACAATTCAGCCATTAAACACTGAGTAAAAGCTAGAGCTGTTCAAAATTATAAACTTCCTCTTTCATAACAACATTATCTTGGTTATTTGTCACACAGATCCAAACTATGAAGTCAGCATATCAAAAATGGCTTTATGCTTTACAAATACTTCCTTATTTTTTCTTCTAACAACACCATGTATGATATGTGCATATTTAACACTAACAGTGGAGGTTTAAAACTTTTCATGTATAGGAAACACTTAATATCTTTCAGGAGTAGTTGTATTCTCATATCAAAATATAAGCAACAACCAAAAAAAGAAGTAAGTACCTACACAATCGAAAAGTATGAAATGATAAATAATACGGAGCTATAGAGTAAATGATCTGCATAATAACTTAAAATACTTCTAATCCAATAATGCAACTTAAAATAAAAAGGATCAACTTGTCTTCATATTAACATTACCAATCATATAAAAATTAAAACATGAGATGGCTGAAGACAACGTACTCTTCTTTTCTCAGTGCTGGATTGTATATCAAAATACTAAGTAGAAAAAGGGACATAACTCTTAACACAATTTATTTTAGGGTTATATTCTCCTTTGAAAGGTTCCTTTTTAAAGTAAAAAAGTTACCAAAAATGTTAACCAATGCAGATGCCAAAGAGAGAGTCATGAGAATTGCTGCACATTTTTCATTATGATTAAAAAATGGAGCATAACAAAAAGACAGAAGTCCATATTTGACAAAAATCATAATTGGATTAAAATGTGATTGATTCTGTGACATAATATGCATTTAAAAGAATTTTTTTATATAGCAATCATGTTGCATGTTCTTTTTCCGTCACAATCAAGTAATAACCAGAAGAAACGAGCATAAAAACAATTCTGATAACAAAAACTGTTATAAATAGTACAACAAACAAACCATGAAAACTGTCGAAAACAACATTTAAAATTACCTTTCATTCTTAATCTTCCGGCGACTGTCTGGAGAAATAAACCTGACTTCATGGTCATGTGACTCATTAGAGTCTCCTGAAATAGAACTAGTTCGACTGGTCCCTGAAATAGAATTTTAAAAAAATGTTAGTCTGAACAAGGCAATACCCAATGTAGCTCTCTAGGAGGATAAAAATAAATAGTTTTTGATATGAGTATCAAACAGAAAACACTGGATGGAAATGACAGTTTCCCTTTTGACAATTCTGTTATTATGTTGTGAAAGAATTTAACTTTGTTTTTCAGCACTTTTTTCAACTCATTTATTGTAACTGCAGTTTATTTGGGCAAAACCACCAACACACAGCTGGTCAGAAGGACAAACTCTTCCAATGAAAGTTTTACTCCGAGCGGGTCTAAACCCCATTTAGAGGGACTGAACAAGTCTTGTATTTCTGAATTCAGTTTTCTGCTATTTACCATATTTCTCGCCAGTTTCCTTTATACTCAGTACACCTGTTTCGGAATACTGAGCAAGACGCCGCCTGTTACTGTGCCGATACTGGTCCCCTGAGTAAGATGCAGTTCTGAAACCAGACAAATACAACAATGTAACCTTTAATAAATAAATGACGCTCAGTGATGGCTCACTATTAAGTATGGGATACAGGCAACAGTCTGATTGTAATGAAGTAATGTTTTATTACTAAACTTTGGCTTATGAAGATGTTTTACTTCTAACTTAAGTTTATGAAGATTTCTACTAACTTATGGCTCATGAAGAGGATTTTACTACTAACTTGTCTTCCATTATGTCAGACTTTCCTTCTGACCTTAAATCATGAGATTCCCCATTGTTCTTCTACGTATACTGATAGGCCAGAATTTTACACCATACATGTGAACACAGTGACAGTAAATCACATGATCTGCTGAAATTCTTTAGAACCTGCTGGTTTATCAAGCCCTTTTTTTCACTTTGACATCTAGGTTTGGATGAGATTAATGATCAAGGAGTATGCATAACAAATACAACTCTTATTAAGAGGCTCTGCATTTCTATTCTTAAGCCTTTACTTGCTGGAAACATCATTCATGGTATTTACATAAAACAAACTCCACCTGAACATTGTTTCCTGCAAGCCAAGGGTTAACCTGGAACAAATGTTGTGAATTCCCATAGTAAGTAGTTCTTGGGTACAAATATGCAATAATCTAACTGGTTATAAAATACAAAAAAAGGTCAGTTAACATAGATTAACAAATTTGTGTAAATTTTTTATACTGATTATGTTTATGTTTAACTGAGAAAAAAGATATAGCGTTCTGTTGTTTTCTGCATTATGATCATATATATACAAAACATGAGAATCACAAACACACACAAACAGCATATGTAAACAAACATTTACACAATAACTGGTTATGAAACTAATGTAATTTTTGACTTCATTTTGAATTACATACAAATTGATGTCAAATGGCATGAAAGCAAAACTTGGGTTTGGGAAGGTCCACAACAAATACTGATCACAAGTTGTTATTTATCATAAAAAATAGATAACTCATGGAAAGTAAAGAAGACTTAGTGAACTAAGAAGTAAACTGAGTCAACAAAAGTAACAAAATTACATCTTATATCTCTCATAGTCTCACTTTTCAAAGCAAAAGAATAGAAAATAGATAAGAAATAGGTTGTAATTCTTTGGATTGTTTTAGACCTGCAAAATTCAAAGTTTTCGAGCAATGTCAGATATGCTGATAATACCAAAAATAATAAAACACAGGAAGCAGTCATAGTCCCTTGAAAGCTTATTGTGGACGGCTAAACAATACAAGCTAAAGACCAGAAATATTTCACACAAAACAAATTTACAGGACCTTGTTTCAACTTATAGGACTTATTTTATATAGGGATTAGGGATTAGGGATTAGCCGGCATTTTTGCCGATACTGCGCAGCGACACTTCTATCATTATAGCACAGGGGCACTTATGAGGTGCCCAGGGACTGAACCCGGCCGGTCCATTATACTGACACCGACGAGTCAGGCGTAATGCTGTCCCCTTAGCCCCGAGCGTTAGGAGGGAAGCCACTACTACCAACTTTAAAGTCTTTGGTTTGACCCGGCCAGGGTTCGAACCCACGACCTCCCGATCCGCAAGTTATTTTATATAATTATCATTACTGAAAGTTACAATAATGGTAAAGAAACAATAAGCTATACTTTATACTTAATCTTAGTGTAAAAAGGTTTTCTTAGTACTTGGTTAGAATATATTGAGCTAAGTTGTTGTGTATAAGTAGAAGCAATTAATTAGTAGTAGATACACTTAATTTTGGCCACAAGCTTTCTGAATATATTTAACAAAACCTCACCCAGACATTAACTTTATGACTTGTTTTGTTTACACTAAATTTATCTTGAATATATAATAATGAACAAACTACATTAGTCAAATGAAGGTTTGCATTCTTTCATGTTTGTGCCATTGTCGCTTATGTCTGAGCAGGCTTTGTTCTGGATACAGTTTTCCAGTCTGATGAACAAGACCACCATCTGCTGAATGTTCTTTTTTCACTTATTTCTTTTTTTGATATCTAAACAATGGGGATAAAAAGCATTACAAGGGCTCTTTAGTGTTCTTACACACCATTTATGGATTTATTCCCCTACAAAATTTCTAAAAAAGCATGTGTTGTTTTTTATTTTTTAAATACTGACACTTGTGTTTCTTAATTTTAAAATGTGTAATTTCTCTTCAAATATATAAGCCCCTTCACCCCCCCCCCCCCCCCCCCCCCCCATCCCTTCATCCTGTTGCCTCTTATTTCTCAGAAAGCCCTTGTAATCCAAACCAGAATCCAGGATGGGATAGGACACATGCTTGAGAAACAATCATGCAAGTACCTCCACCTTTTAGATGATGGTCTTTCGGGGGTCCGTTCCCTGTCTACAAATATATCTACATTTTCATTCTTTTTAACTAACACAGCTGAATGTGCCCTCGGTCTGGAAATATTGTCCTCCTCTGGCATCTCTGTAATAGGCTGTTGTCGAGTTTCCTCGATTTCAGGTGGGTTTTCATTTATCGATTTTTCTGGCGATTTATTCACATTTTCGCCAAGGGCGTCCGGTTTATGCTTGTGGCGTTTCCATACATGGAATGTGTAATTTGTGTCCCTGTGTGTACCGTCTAAAGATATGTTGGATAAGAAGTTCTTGGCAGCAATCCTTCTCAACGATGATCTTTTGTGATGCCTCATTGTGGCGGCTGCCATTTTCCAGTTTTGACAGCTAGACTGGTTCCGAAACATAAACAACATCACGTGAACGCTTACATTATTTTATTAGAAAAATAAAGCGTCCTTTAGATAACAGATGCCAATTCGGAACTTTGTCCTTCTATGTGAAACAGACCGTACCTTATAGTATATTATTTATATGTCGGTCATTTTTAAACAAAAGTAAGCATTCATATAACTACGACCAAATAAAATTAAAGCAAACAACTGTAAAAGTAACCCTTCCAAATTATTCTACCTTTCTAGGTACTCCTTCGGCGGTTGTGGTGAAGGATAGGTGGGGGCATTGTTTTGATAAAAAAGCAACCAAATTGATTAAGAAAATAAGTAATAAAAAATAAAGATTGACTGTACAATTTAAAACGTTTGATAAGAAAATGTCAATTGATTTCTAAAAAAAGGTCTTAACGATTTTATTACTTCAAGAATCAAAGGGGTGTAACGCTTTTATTACTTCAAGTATAATATTGCACTTGTTGCATCCCTTGGTACGGGAATGTGTTCTAATGATTCTCTGTGTTCAGTTTGCATATTAAATGCGGTATGACTAAACAGCATTTTTTGATAATTAAAAAAAAATGCAGTTTTATATTATAAATATATAAATATATAATACTCATAACAAGTTTGTCTAATAATCCTCAATTTGTATTTTTTGTTGCTGACAGAACTAACAATACTCTAACAAATCGAGTGAAGCTACGTCTCGTTTCGATCGAGACATTGCGAGAAAACCATCATTTAGGAAGGGTTTTTTGACATTTCCGCGGAATTTGTCATTTTTCTTTCGTTTCCTGAACTCAAAATCAAAATTGATCACCGCGCCGTCAACGTCATGGAGCCTGCTGCGGCGGGCTCCAGCCGAATCGTCCGTGTCAACATGATGGAAGGTGTAGGGGCCCGTGTTATTCGTGGTCCTGACTGGAAATGGGGTAAACAAGATGGGGGAGAGGGTCATATCGGCACTGTGAGAAATTTTGAGAGTCCCGAAGAGGTGGTCGTTGTCTGGGATAATGGCACCGCGGCCAACTACAGGTGTGCTGGTGCCTACGATTTGAGGATTTTAGACAGTGCTCCTACAGGTCAGTTTGATTTAATTGCCGACATTTTGTTGTGACAGATTGACAAGCAGATGAAAACACTTGGTTGTTTTGATAAATCCTAGACATGACAGACAAGTTATTGTGTCCATGCCATAGAAGTATTTAGTTATGGTGTCCATGTCATTGAAATATCTAGTCTTCATTTGTTAACATTATTTAATTCATGATACATGTCATTCTAACACAGTTGTTTACCAAGTACAATCAGCATTTAGTGTGGTGAGAATTTCATAACCAAATCGTGGGAAATCCCATTGGCTTGATTGTTTGCAAATAAATGCACATCAGCTATAAGGGTTACAGGAATGGGGTATTCTCGTACTGGGAAGAGTTGTACCATTTTACGAATAGTTGTACCATATATGAATATTAGTCGTGGCATTCACAGTGGGTTATTCATGAGATGTTTGTTTGTCAAATATTAATTATAACACAAAGAAATCTTGACAATGATTCTGAAGTTTATTTTATAATCAATATACAGTATACAAAACGTAAATATGAATATGAATTTACACTTCATATAAATAACATAACAGGTACAATAATAGGCACGACTGAAAACCTTCACTTGCACAAGAACAGTCCTACCGATCGATACTGGCTTACCTAGGGATATAGGCACAGTTAATGCAAACTCACAGCTCTTAAAGTCAGGTGGTTGTGTTAGTTTCAATTTACTTGCATAAGTATCACAGTCATTGTTTATCCTTGAATAATAAATGCATCAGTTATTCTTTTGTCTTTGAAGTTGTCATAGATTATATATTTAAATCATTAATTGTCAGTAATCAAACTGAATTCACATACAAACAAACACAAGATGATTGGCAAATATAAGATAGAATAGTTATAACATATCGGCAGTACAGATAAAGTCCTGGAAGATTTTTACAAACAATCTCTATACAAAAAATTTATCATCTATATATGTTAAATTGGTACGACAATTGATAATTAAGTATGAGATTTTAATGGTACAAGATAGGACTATTTGTGGAGCCATTATAAGACTGCAGTAAAATAATAAAAGCAAGCGCTGCAAGCATTGTGGTATCCACTGATAAGGAAAAGAAGTCATATTTTGAAACACTAAGAACAGGTACAGATAAACTGCCATTTATTATTGTTTTGCACTTAGTGTTGTTGAATAAGCAGAAAGTGATGGGTCAGATCACAGTGATACATCACTGGTATAAGGAGTGTAGCAAGATAGGTGATCACTGATTACATCACACCTATAATGTTATAGTGGGAGCTTTACTTCTATGTGCCTTAAATTTGTTTTAATTTGTTTACCATTTTTCCTCAGCCATAAATCGAGTAACAACAGTTCCTAAAATTGCCTTAAACTATAACATTCTTATAACGTCTCCAGGAATAGTCATACCACTTGAAAAATGTATATCACCTCTGTGTGGTGTTTTCTGTAACCCATTTCACAGTGGTGCTGCACCATGCCCTTTTTATGTAGCACCACAGTTTCCTTTCACAAGCAGCAGTGCACCATGTTACCCTTATCTTGACCATTCCTAAATCTCTGCCAAGTTGACATAACTTACTGTTGAATCTTTTGTCATTTCAAAATATTTTAACAATTTAAGATATAATTTATAATTAATGCTTGCTGCAATTCCAACATGGCTAAAGTGTTTTACCAGGGGGAGTTGATGTTGACTGATAATGACCATACTCATCATTTAATTAGTCAGTCAATATGGACTAGAAGCAATAAATTCAGGATTGCTTGATATATACATGTACATTTTCTTTTACTAGTCTGCCTTGTGCAGCATGGATTTTGGGGTTTAAATCTCAGTCACATGCAAAACAAATGAAGTTGATAAGTCATCCAGGTGATTTGCATTGCAGGGGTTATTCTACGCCATCAATAAAAGGTTGGCACTATAAGTTATTAACATGATTGTATTATTTTAAATACACCAAAAAATAACCATATTTTCAATTCCATTTAGGCATCAAACATGATGGTACCATGTGTGACACATGTAGACAGCAGCCGATTTTTGGCATCAGGTGGAAGTGTGCAGAGTGTACCAATTATGATTTGTGTTCTGTCTGTTACCATAACGATAAACATAACTTGAGGCATCGTTTCTACAGAATAACCACACCTGGCAGTGAGAGGTAAGCCTAAATGTTTAATTCTTATGAGAAAGAGTATAATAATAACTAGTTTCTTTAAAGGAATGCTAAGGAACTTTCTCCAATAATTCACATATTTAAGTAGATGAACCTCCCCCCCCCCACACACACACACCCCTTAAAAAGAGACACAAAAGTGTTCCATACTAGAGAATTAATTTGGTCTGGTGTATTATCTGTTATATGACATATATCATAACTTTCCTTCTGCTCACCTTATGGGTTCTGGTCTCAGCTTGAGCTTAACTTCTATGGAGGTCTTCTTGCAGAACTGCAGAGCACTGGTGCTTCCCTCTCTTTAATGACAATAAATTTATTGTGATATATCTTAACCCTTTATTTGCAAGAAATACCATAGGTATATGTTTTTTTATCATTGCGGTGAATGGTGTTTCCAGCCAACAAAATTAACAAAAATAACTGAAAATCCGATCTTAGTCAACTATGATCATTAAAAAATTAAGGGCTTATAGGAGAAATAAAATATTTAGCATGAGAGATACTTGACTGTTGAGATTGCTGTAATAAGTGGACTTACTTTGTGAAGCTGTTCTCATTTTGACATATATATCTAGGTTTGCTGTTGAGCCTCGAAGAAAAAGTAAGAAGATCACAGTTCGAGGTATTTTTCCGGGAGCTCGCGTTGTGCGAGGTGTGGACTGGCAATGGGAAGACCAGGATGGGGGAAATGGTCGCCGGGGAAAGGTCACTGAGATACAGGTAAACATACTGTTTAAATACATTGGCATGTAAACAATCTGTAATAGTGTATGCTAGTCACATCTTAAATCTGTACTGATACAAAAAGAAATGACCTGCATGGTTATTACGACATGTGAATTAACTGAAAAAAATAAATAATTTCCATTGCCTTTGCACATTTCTTATTATAAAGCAACTTTTTTATAACTGGATTTCATCATAAAAATTGCTTTAAGTTTCAGTTAAGCCAAGGCAATCAGTATATTCTGAATTTTAAGTGTCAAAGACCCTCTGTCAAAATGTTCACATGTCCAACTCAAATTTCTAAGGGTAAATTTTGAGTGTCCTGCATCATTTCATGAAGCACAAACAAATATATCAATATGTTGGTTTTGTTTTTGTTATAAAAAGTTTATAATTCTGCTGTATGTTTAGAAATTTTAGTAATTATTGTGTTATTTTTTATATATATCTTGCTCACTCTCATTGGAATTTCCATTTGTATATGATATATTGTATAAAATAATTGTATCCAGGGCTTTTTCTGTCAAAAGTTTAAGCTCACAGAGGCCATAATATTTCATTTTTATATTTAAAAATATATAACAGCAGCATAATTATGGCTGTTTTAATGATTTCCGGCTATGCTGTCTAAGAAAGACCCCAGATGAATGTAGAACCACTAGAGCACCTTCCCACATTAAATTCTAAGTGCAGACTTTGACTTAACCCCTTGTCAGTTAGAGACGTTACAAATCTGTAACTCTACCACTTGGCCCATGATGTCCCAATGCTGCCAAAAAGACTATCATTGTCATTTACATTATTTATTTATTTATTTTAAATTCAGGACTGGAGTGCAGCAAGTCCACGCAGTGCAGCTTATGTTTTGTGGGACAATGTGGCAAAGAACCTCTACAGGGTTGGCTTTGAGGGGATGGTAAGGGTTTAGCATGTTCTTGTTACAGAATCATGTAATATGCCTCATCAGAGTAGTTTGATTTAACCAATCAGTAAGTATTACATTACAATATATTATAAATGCACACAAAGAAATTAAGAAAAACCTTACATGCAAAAACTGTGCAATGGTGTATATAATCTACATTGTTTTGCATAAATAGGAAGTGGAAAGAATACTTCTTATTGCACATTGAATGATATATTTCTCTTGCTGCATGAAAATAAAAAAAGTTAATGCAATAAATGTATAATTTGCATTAAAAGGGATTTTATGGTCCAATAATGAAGAAATCAAGCCTGAGAACTAAGTCTTAGTAAAAGTTATAAAATGTAAGAGAAGTTATGTACTGTCATATGTTGGTGTATAGTCAATATTTGAAAAGGTTTTTTTGTGGAAAGGGAATATCTGTAAAGATGAGGATGTATTTTTCATTTAAGTAAATTGTTTATTTACAAAATTTTATAGTTATTACTTGCTTAATATGTTGTGATTTATGATAATTTGATAATAACTTGTATGTTTGTTTAATTAATTAATTTCAGGCTGACTTAAAGGTTGTCAATGATGCTAAGGGAGGTACTGTGTACAGAGATCACCTGCCTTTGCTGGGTAAGTCTTTTGTACGACTTTATGTAATAAAGGTACAAAAATACCATTTTTACTAAAAACTCATATATCACCTGTACTTTTTTTAAACTGTTCTTCTGTCTGTTTCTACTTGCTTACATTGATCCTAGAGTCAACAATAACAGCCCTCCATCTGTTCCTTGTCTTTGGCATCCACTAAGGTGGCAGCAAGAGATGGTCTCCTGGATTGGTCTAATTATAAAATTCTTATGTCTCACTCCTAAGTTTAACATTCTGAATACTGGAAGCTTGCTCATCTGTATATTGATGAAAAATGGATAATAAATAGCAGAAATAGGCAGATTTATCATAGCACCAATAGACAGAATAACTTTTAAGTAAATTTTTCTTGTACATGTTTTTCTATAAATTTGCATAAAATGATTAAATAGTGTTGTGACATAATTTTATTGCATGTAAGAAGTATGCCTTGTGCTACCGAGAACAGATGACATACATTGTAGATAGGTAAAATGCTAAAAGATATATCCGTCCCTTTAGGTTGATAAAAGGTTAAACTATCACTACCCTTGTGCATTGTTTAGGAGAGCAAGGTCCTGGGTCCAGGTCAGGTCCAGGAGGTCTGGCCATTGGCGACCAGGTCAATGTGGACCTGGACTTTGAGATTGTCCAATCTCTACAGCATGGACATGGAGGCTGGGCCGATGGAATGTTTGAGGTAACTTTATGTTTGAGTAGATAAATTTCTCACCATGAATATTTGACTCAACATAAATGATAATTGTGGTTTTAACTTCACTTTTGGAATATAGGTTGCCTTACTTTGTTACTTTTAGCAGGATTAACTTTAATTGGGATAGAGCTTGCTTACAGTATTATTTTGATGAATACAAAGACCATGTCTCTTGACAATCCATATTTTTTATTATCCCTCTTGCTCTTTACACTTTAAAAATGCTTTGGGTCATTTGCTGAAGTCAAAGACTGAAACATAAATAAAAGTTTTATATAGCAAATTATAATGAAGAAGTTAAAGTAGTGCTAATGTTAAAAAAATACTAAACAAAAATTCAGAAATAGATATATGTATGTTTCATCTTTGTCATGAGACTTAAACTTCTAAACCATTATTTTTTCCCAAAATTTAATTGACCAACAATTCCCTGCACATGTGTTTTTAATTGTCTTTGTTTAATGATATAAGTTCTAACTCATTATTCATTGCCATTTTTTCAGTGTCTTGGTCAGACCGGTACTGTTGTAGGGATAGATGAAGACCATGATATTGTGGTGTCATACCCAAGTGGGAACAGGTGGGTACAGTTAATTAAAAGTAGGAATGGCAGCATTAAACTTTTTCCTATGTAGGTTTATTTGTTACCAATTCTGTAACATGTTAATCATTTTTACGTAAAATACATGGAATGTATTAGTAACATCTATATTTACTCACTTTATATCTATTTCTTGAAACCAGTTATGGTCCAGTTGGGGATATAGGTGTCAGGGTGTAAACTCTCTAGATGCAATTCAATGTGAAAATACAGTCTATAGTTATCACAGTCTCTGAATGAGCCTTTTCTAGATATAGGTTGGTAGCAAGCCAATGCCGAAAAATGATCTTGTGGACAAATTATACAACAACAATTTACCAGAACTTACACTTAGGGAGAAGTGATCCTACATTCTAAAATATAGGTGAAAATTATGTACATCTTTAGCATTGATTGACACAGCAATCTTAAATCATTCATTGTTTTTTTTTCAAGATAAAAAAATACTCAATTTGCATGCTGTTCTTTATTGTCAATTAATTAAAATAAATTCCGTTATTTAACTTAAAATTGTATGAGGTACTTAAATGATAGCCTTTGAAGGTTTGAAAAAAACACAACTGAATTACACTGGTAATATTCTTCCAGTTTTCCAGTCAGAACAAAAGCTATTTCATGTAACCACTTTGGTTTGCTTATACCTGCTTCCAGGCATTTTCTTTTTGTAAACTCGAATTGTCACAAAAACAGTTTAAAAAACATAATGCTTAAATGTTAACACAGTGTCTGAACAAATTATATACTCTGCTGACCTTTCCTCAACTTCTTTGCAATTTTGTTGAACTGCCACAAAGGGATATTCTAATTACCATAAGTTGATAAAGTCACGGGTCATTTTCTTAATTATATCAACACAAAACAGTAATAATTTTCACAGGTCATTGCATTAATTATATCAACAGGAAACAGAACTTTTTTTAATGAAAGGATATTAAATTATTCTGTTAATTTCTGTAGATGGACCTTCAACCCAGCTGTTCTAACCAAGGTCAGCACCCCTAGCAGTGCAAACTCTGCCTCCAGTAATGACAACGGTAACCTGGCAACCGCCGGCCCCTCAGCAACGACCCAGTTTACCGTGGGTGACCTAGTTCAAGTGTTAAATGATGTGGAGAGAATCAAAGTACTACAGAGAGGTCATGGAGAGTGGGCTGAGGCTATGATGCCTGTAAGTACATTCTTTTTGTAGAAGTTTGCTACAATTGCTAATACCCCAAAGTTATTCTTCCTTTTACATTGACATGCAAGGGAGCCTAGACATATTGAGATTAACTTATGAGCAGGAGCTTAATGCAGATACAAATCAGACAACTCCCAGCAGGGTGCCGGCAAGTTTTGGATGTACTGTGTTTGCAAAAGCTGTATAAATACTGGCTAATAAAGCTTAGGAATAAATAAAAAAAAACATTTGTAGAAAAATTAATGTACATAATTGGTAGACATTGTTAGTAAACATCAATAAAAATTGTCATAAAACAGTAATACATGTTACAGTAGTGGAAATCATCAATAAAAGAAATGCTGGAAATTTGTATATGAATTTATTATTGTCATAAAACAGTGGAAACGAATATTAAATATATGAATCATCATAAAACTGGAAGGGGTTATTTTGTTTTTTATTGCAAAAAGTCACCATGAAAATTGTCCTTGGGAACTTTTTCAGACGCTTGGTAAGATTGGGCGTATCCAGCAAGTGTATCATGACAATGATTTAAAGGTTGAAGTATGTGGCACCTCATGGACATATAACCCAGCTGCAGTAACCAAGGTGGCATCATCAGACGGCGCAGCCATTGGAAACTCTTCAGGGGGTAGGTCGGAGTTTGTCCGATAATGCATGTATACCTTTGACTATGTCCTCTTGACCATGTTGGTATCTGAAGATGTTGCAGAAATTGAAATATGTCCGGGGTGTAGCTTATTTTTGTTGCCATATAGAAAAAAAGCATTATGAAAAATGAAAAAAAAGTATATAGATCGATTGGGTAAGTGTTGTCACCAGACAGTACTTTTAAATCTTGCTATTAAAATTTATAAATTTAAAAAAACATTGTATTAGAGAAATTGAGTGCCATGCTTTAGAATAATACTGAAAATAGAGGTATATAACCTTAAAAAGAACCTAAAATTGTTTTAATTATGATATAATTTTGCAGGACACATTATCTATTAGGTTGTTTTTTAGAAGTATATTAATAACAGGCAATCATATTCATATTATATTGTAGGTATAGATTTTTCATCTACTTTGTAATATTATTTGTATTATTATATTGTAGGTATAGATTTTTCATCTTCTTTGTTATATTATTTGTATTAATTATATTTGCACACCTTTTAGCATATAAAACACATTCTATATATCAGAGAGACTGAGTGCCCTGCTGAAGAAGTTGTTTGAGACACATGTGTCTGGGAATGTTAATGAAGAGCTTGTGAAAGCTGCAGCCAATGGAGATGCTGTTAAGGTCGATGAGATACTACAGAGGCCTGAAGCAGAAGTGAAGGTAAGATTGATTGAAGATGGTGGCTATTTCCAGGTTATTGTTTGTTTAGTGTCTTTCGTCAAGTGGTTAAGACTTAGACACCAGGACGATGTTTCATTAAAAATCCAATGACCTGTTTATGGTCATAAGACTATAGCATTATCCTAAGGTGATTCCTGTGAAAGTTCTTGGGGAAGAGTTATCCTCCAATTCATGCAGAAATTTGGGAGTAATGTTGTCCTAACCAAGGCCTAGTCATTAATTTAGGATTCTCAGAAATGTCACACAGATCCATGGGTCTAGGTTTGATTCCCAGACCTGGCACTAGATAATAGTCCATGAACAAGACCATTATCACAAGTAGCTTTCTCCCTGAAAGTGAACAGTCAGAAGAGAATAAATTCAAATAAATGTAATAAATATACTGAACATTGCCCCAGGTAATAAGTACCTGGAAGTACCTGGGTACTGGTTCTACAGAGGAAATGGTCTGTTAGGAGGGATTTGTATGTTTTTTTGTTGTTTTTGTTGTTTTTTGTTTGTTAATTGCACCAACAAAATTATAGTCATATTGGCAACGTCCAGCTAATTAGTAGTGGAGAAAGATCGCAGACTTATGCCTGGGTAGAACCACCGGCGCACCGCAGGTTAGCTGGAAAAAACTCCCCACATGAAAGTTCTCGCCTTGACTAGGAGGGATTAATATATGTTGACATAATTCACTATAAATAAGTAAGTTACATGTAATACTAAGAATTTTGTCCATTGCCACAATTATTGGCTTACTGTGAGCATTTTTGATTGGTTCAAGCTGTATCCAGCCACTGTGCAATAATATTTACATGCAAAGTTTTATGTCATATGGTCACAGTAAGCAACACTTTATCTACTACACCTTATCTGCTTTAAGTAACATCATATCGTATTGCAATTTCTTGCAAATTGATATACATATTTCCTCTCTCTATGTGATACGTGTTTTTACAAGTTAATGAAATGTGTGTTGGCATAGTCATCATAATTCCATTTTACATTGGGTTAATGGTCTTGAGGTTAGATGTTGAATGAAAGCATGCCAACGAGTAGAGTCTGAAGCCATTTCACATATTGTCCCAGCCATCTTAAGGTCTTCCCTGGTAGATTTTCTTCATGTCTTTATATGATCTCAGGCCCAAATCACCAAAACGACTAACTTACGTCAGTGGGTATAGGGTTCTCACTGAGAATGACCACCGCTGTCTTTTCTATTCCAGGGCCAGTTACAGCTGCTGGCTTTTATAATCAGTGTGACTGTCACTTACATTGGCAATCATCCCTGCCATTTTTTTGTTTACTGTCCACACAGTTCTGTGTACCCCTGGTTTGTTGTATTCAGTATAAGAAACAGTGGGCATCCTATGCCCATATACATATTCATGTTACAGGTGAATGGTATATTTGCTGGCCACACAGCATTACAGGCAGCCTCCCAGAATGGACATGTAGATGTTATCAGAGTTCTCATGAAGTATGATCTAGATATGGAAGTTGAGGTAGGATGCTTAAAAAGTGCCTTAAAATGAGTGTTCTTTTATCTTGGTGAGTAATAAGTATTGACACAATATCTAATATGTTGTCATCAGTAAGTCTTAATGTATTTTTATTGATTTTGCATATCTCTGTTTCAATTATAATACTATTAGAAATAAGTGTCAGTCACAATTTATTGCAGTGTATGCTTGTGGCACTTAGAATTTTTCTGTTGGATATATGGCTTTGTTGCATTGAAATCACAAATGTACATTGAGAGGTTATTTCACCTCTATCTAGAGAAAGCAGAAGGGATGAAAGCAGATCTATGTAGATGTGATGAGCTAAGAACCTTCAAAAGGTACAATTGCACTAATTGCAAAGTGATTAAACACATTGAAATTCATTTGTAAATGAATAAATAAAGATACATACCCTCTCCCTGTAGGACAAGGATGGAGACAGAGCCGTTCACCATGCGGCATTTGGAGATGAGCCAGCTGTCATTGAGTTGCTACACCAAGGTGGGGCTGACCTTAATGCTCGGAACAAGCGACGTCAGACACCTCTCCACATTGGCGTCAATAAAGGACATATTGGCGTCGTAAAAGCTCTTTTGGAGATAGGATGCCACCCGAGTCTACAGGTGGGGTGAAAGAGAGATTAATCCAATCTAACTTGGTCACAATTACCTCCCTTGATTTTTTTGTTTGTTTTCAGTTTAGCTAGCATAGGGTAAGATACTGTCTTCCTGTTTGATAGAATAACACAGTCTGTGTCCATAGAAGTCATCTTGATGGATACCATTGTGTCACCAGTGTCTACCATTGAGATATAAAGGGAGATAAGGAGCCCCTCATAATATACATTTAATCCACAGTCAGGGTCTTCCAGCCCACAGCGGTACTTCAGTGGTTCTGCTAAGATAGTTATTAATGTTTCACTCAATCCCTTCTGTGGGTGACTCCTTCTACCTACAAGACCCAAAGTCACTATAATGACTCTAATTGTGCAAATATTACTTAGTTATTAGAAAAAACAAATAGCACAAATTGCCCCTACAGGATTCTGAAGGAGACTCCCCTCTCCATGATGCCATCAGCAAGAAGAGAGATGACATGATTTCCCTGCTTTTGGAGTTCCATGCTGACATGACCATCACAAACAACAATGGTTTCAATGCCCTCCACCATGCTGCCCTAAGAGGAAATCCAAGGTTAGTTTGTTCCCCCTTGCTGTGCTAAGTGTGTTCTGTGTGTTCCTTGTTAGCTATTAGCTTGCTAGGTATATTTTGATCATGCAAACATTGTAGGTCCAGATCTGCCAGTTGTGATCTATCTGATCAGGATCTAAACTGTTTGCTGTTGATTCTTTGTTTGTATTATAAGTGTGTTAACTTTTACAAGCATGTTACCACTATTAACAGTGACCACATTATAAAGATTAGATAATTGGTTATTACCTATTTTAGACCTCCATATAAAGGGACATTATGTTTCTAGCTAATTCCTTGAACTTTAAACCTTTTAATGCTCGTATTTATTAGACTTGTTTCTTTGTGATAATCTAAAAGAATACCCAATTTATGTGGCGTGGTTAAGAATTCAGATATAGTGAGACAACTGCACAACTGATTAACCCCCTTGTTTAATATTTGATATTTTCTCCAGCGCTCTCAGTTCAGATATACATTTATTATTTTTGACTAAGTGTGAACTGTTAAAATTTTGTTACTTTATTGAACTTCAGCATCCAAATCCCATTTAATGCATGAAAGTAGTTTGGCCCATTATAATTTTTAGTAAATTATTGTTATCTCCCGTGAAGATCCATAAAACTCTTTATGTTGATTGTAAGTTTGTTTACCTTTAAGCTTAATTTTAAAATAATAGAATGAATGCATCATTTATATATTTTAAGGTTGTTTATTGCATTCTAAAAATATCACAATATAACAATACTACATAAACTACATCATTTATATAATATAGGTTCATAAATGCATCACTGAATTATCACTAGATACTTAGATGTATTTCAAACATAATAGATAAGTTTAAGATAAATAAATCTTTGTCAGATTTTGCAACACTTAAAATTTATTTCAATACTTGAGCTTGTTAATCACAGAAATAGCGTTTTAATGTTATGGTTGTTGTTTTTAATGGAAGGGAGACAAATAAGTTTTGACTCTGGAAACATGGTACCTTAGTTATTACCCTTTACTTGGCATGGTCAGCAGTATGTCTTTTGGCAACATTTATTACCTCGTGCCACAATGCTGTGAAGAATGTAGACTAAACATTATGTCTAGCTGTATCATAATATAAATTTTATTGGCATTGTTTAGAGTCAATGTTCTGAAAATGATATGTCAGTTGTAATGTTGAATGCTGGTTACTATGTAGCTAAGAACAGTCTTTCAGTTTTTGTTTGGTTGAAATTGGGTTCACCAGAGACTGTAAGAGATAGATCATAACTTATAATATGTTACAGATTTAATTATTAGCTGATCTTTTGATCAACAATTGCTGTTTTAAAAGCAAGAAGTTATAAGTAAGGTGTTTAATTGGGATCATGCTGATATAAATCTGCCTATTGGCCAAAGGTTGGTATTTTTACCAAGAGCATTCTTTGAACATTTTTGTTCATTTTAAATGTAAACAGGAAGCTATCATGTCTTCTTTCAAATAACATAGCTCAAATCAAAGAGTTTATGGTTAGATGAGAAAATAATATTTTAATTTTTTAAACGGAATGCTAAATTTTTATCATGGTTTCTTGTAGACATAAATAATATAATTACAATAAGATCCCTTAAAATAAGCATTTATTGCTTTGTTTTATGATCTTTCCTGCTTCATGGTGCAAAAATCAAATACCTTCATTTAATGCCTTTTTAATTTTTGAATAAACCCCCATACCATCCCCAACACCTCCTGACATGCCACCTAACTTTCAGAATGTTTACAGCACACTGGCTTCTGAAAGTTCTTGAAAAGACACACTGATATCAAAACCATGTGTTAGGGCTCCTTCAAATCTGAAATACAAAATATCTCCTGAATTCCCGCCAATCCATGTTGGCAGATGCCACATGCCTTATCCTGCTTCATTTGTTGCCAACCCATACACAATTCTCAAGTCATTTTCTGGGAACTTCATACATACCAGTTGGTATCTCAACTAGTAATTAAGACATCTCAACAAATAGGAACTGGCTGATCAGGATCTTCATGGTTTGTCCTGGCTGATCACTTCCTGCTTAGCGGGCTTCATGGTAATAAAAAACCAAGAGCAAGGATTGCCTCTTTCCCCTGCCGCAACACATGTTCAGCTTAACATTTAACCAACACTATCTGTCAGAAAATTTTAGAGGTAGTTTTCACTAAAAACAGTTAAGGCTAATGCTGCCTTTACTGTGATAGTTTTTGTGGTATATCTTACTGAAAATATGTATCCTCACATCTAGTCAACTTATCCAGACATGTTTTTGTTGTCCTGTCCTGAAATTATCCATAGTTATAGTTACAGAGCAATAGCATTGAAAACTATGTCTTCACCTGCTGGTATGCCAGCTCCATTGTGGAAATCTTTGATAAGTTTTTTAGACTTGTATTACCAGGCCTGTTTAATAACATTATCAGAGATGAATAATGACTTGGTTTAGATCAGATGCAGCTATCAGTTGTAAGGGTTTGGTAGTAGAAAAATGATTAATTGTGTTTAAATTATGTTCATATATTTTGATTTGATGTTTACCTATGATTTGTGTGGAAGCCAAATACTGATCATGATAAGCAAGGTGCATGGAAGCAGAAGACTTGCCTAACATGTACAGAGAATGTGTGTAGGGCCTATTTACTAGCATAGCAGAAATCAGGATATATATTTTACACGAAATTTGAAAGGAAGAAAAGCCCTATTACCTTATTTGGATTTGGCATATAGCTTAACCTCTTGCTTCCAATGATGACATTATTTGATGTTTTTATTGAGTTTTTCTCCGGTCCTGTGTAAAACTAATTTGCTGCTAACATTCTGTACCACACATACATCCATACATATGCAAATATTCAGAGAAAAAATTATGACAGTATTGAAAAAATGCATCTATCAATTTTAGCACTAGCTTGTCTTTTCTTGTGTGGATCAAATCTGTGCAAGTACTTTTTTGTGCAGATCCAGATTGAGCCATTCTAGCTATCTTGTCACTTTTGATGGTTATTTAGAAATAACTTGAATTCGTATAGAAGTAACTTGACTTGGTATAGAAGTATAACAAATGTAGCAGGTTAAAACATATTTTGCTTCCTTGATTTTTTTAACTAATTCTTAGTCATTTATTTAAAACAACATGAAAAGGTTCCAAAACACATTGCTACTGACTGCAGCAAATAGTATAGATTGTAATCCAACCACTACCAATGTGAAGCTGGTTTATCTGGTTCTGCAATATTTACTTAAACTTCATCAACAAATTACTAAGCAGCCTGAAGGAAATTGGGTTAATGTATATTGTCATTCGAGGATAAATCAATTCTGTCCCATTTTCCTATGAAGAATTTTTTTTCCTTTTTGTAGATTTCATTAGACTTGTCAACTGACTATGACATGGCCATTATTTGGCACAACCTTCATTCCAGGTAGTCTTCCTAAACAAAGATCTGCCCTCATGTATATACATTTAAGGGTACAGGAAAGAAAGTGTTGCATTCCATGGCAATCTTACAGTACTGTTCCTGTGGGAGTGTATTTGGATAATGTTATTTTCCGGTGAATCAGTGACCTCTATTTCTCACATGCTTATGCCTCACAACTGACAGACTTTTAGTATTTTGCTCTACTGACACATATTCCATTCTAGATAAATTACTCAGGAGTAGGGCCATGGCCAGTGATTAATGTCACAAACTCCTCAGTCCATCAGTGCATGGGTTCAAGTCCCAGTCTAGGGAAGAAATTTCATGTAGGGAGGTCTTCCAGCTGAACTGCTGTTGGCCGGTGGTTCTACTCAGGGTAGCTAGACATTGAAAAAAATATGACCATAATTTATTTGGGGTGATGTGACCGATAAAATGCATTTAAAGGTGGTATTTGCTGTGTTTACCCAGACATAAGTGTATCTGGACATAAAAATATGACCACCAGTTGGGGTGAGGTGACCAACAAAAACATATTTAAGGTGGTATCTGCTGTTTTAGCAGTGTAAATACACTCATTTAAAGTTGCATGTGTATACATGTTTTACTATAATCCAGAGCACCTGCACTCCAACATTATGTATTTTGCTCAGTTGACACATATAACATACAAGCTTTTGTTTCTTAGGTTTGATAAATTGTTTAAAAAAAGTTGTATCTGCTACATTGTTATCCTCTGTGACGTTTAATATATTATCTCAATTTAAAGGTGCTTTTTGATTTCAATAAAAGTCCAGAGATCTGGAATATTGGGAGAATTGTCAGGTTAAAACTATTATTTTATTCTCCAAACATTTCATTGCTTGACAGTTACTTATTTGTATCAGTTCAGTGTGATTTTTTTCATGGTATAATTAGGAAAAATGATTTTGATTTTTGATTATATATCACAGAATAATGTGCAGTGTTGTGTTGATATGTGCAGTAATCTGATCACAAAGGACACAGACCAGAGTAATTAATTCCAGTTAATTATAATTGTATTGATTATGATTTATCTTTAGTTGGTTATAAAATTGTCCAAGGGATTTAAATGTATCATACTATTTTAGTACATTTTTTTTTGCTTTATGCATTACTTCGCTTATAATCATGATGTCATCAAACGTTGGATGACATCATTATTTGTTATGAAACTCTAGCAAATTTACTACTGTATAAGTTTGAGGAAGAAATAAAATTTTGAGCCTTTATTTGTCATCATGAAACAAATTTGAACGAAATTGTCTATATACGAAGCTGGGTCAAGGTTGACAGTGTTATTGTTAAAAAGGAGCTAAGTCTTAGATTTTACAAATAATGTATCTGGAAGTAATGCACGGGACAAACTTTCTATGGATATATAGTGTATTTAAATATTGTGTTAGAATTAATGTTTGTGTGTTGATATATGCAAAGGTCTTGTCATATGTAAGACATTATAATGATAACAATACCCACACTCAGATATAAAATTTAAGAATGGACTTAAAATGTCTCAGAATGGACTTAAAATGTGTCCGAATGGACGTACAATGTCTCAGAATGGACATACAATGTGTCAGAATGGACTTAAAATGTCTCAGAATGGACATACAATGTGTCAGAATGGACTTAAAATGTCTCAGAATGGACGTACAATGTGTCAGAATGGACTTAAAATATCTCAGAATGGACATACATTGTGTCAGAATGGACTTAAAATGTATCAGAATGGACATACAATGTGTCAGAATGGACTTAAAATGTCTCAGAATGGACTAAAAATGAGTTAGAATGCTGTTTTGGTTGCATTTTTGAGAACATATCAATACATTGTTTGTAAAGCATGCATTTCTGAATGTTTAAAATTGGATATAAAAAGATAGGGATGCATCCCTTTAAGAACATACATGCTTTCACTTGGACTTGTACATTGTAGTAACAAATGTAATATAAACACATAATACATATAGATTGTGTAGTTCTTTGTGCTTGAAGTCTTGAAAATGGCTGAGGCATACCTCTTTGAGGAAGTTGTGGCTAAGGGGTTAAGCAGAGCAGGATAAGTTCGATAAACCTGACTTTTTGCAGAAGTTTCTTACCGCATCTGGTGTGGTCATCATCATCATCAGGAGAAGCAGTTGCCTTGTAATCATCATTTGGGAAAGGCTTTGTTTAAAGAGGGAAAAATTGTCTAAGGAAACACATGTAATTTAGTGACTAGCTTATAATGTTAATGTCTTTTTAACTTATTTAAAATGACTCTTTTTTGGCCATGTTGCAGCTTTATATTTGGCTAGACCAATTCATATCAAAAGACCATGAGTTGAGAGTATGTTAAAATATTGAATCATAAAGGTTTAAATTTTAAGCCCAAGTTTATGGGGTAACTCATTGAGTTAAAATATAACTAGGATCAATAAATTTCTGTTATAAAATGAATTCTGACCTGTCATAACAGGTCTGGTTATAGGTATTGTATAATTAGTTAGTTTATCTTTTTGTCTATATAAATTAAAGTTATCAAATTGAGTTGTGAAGAAACTGTAAGATGCCTTAAGAAAAATAAAACAGCATTTTTGCACACCAGTAAATAGTAGAGGATTTTCATCCTCATATGCTTATTTTAAATGAAATCCTCATTAAATAGTTAACAATACTAGTTCAATACAAGCCCATTAAGGAAAAGACATGTGAAATTCCTATTCATATATTTACCTGTTTAAAAAATATCCAAACCCTTGTCATTAAAAAGCCTTTGAAGTCAGACTGCTTTCAGTACTTGACAGAAAACCATTATACATTTTTAATGGTTCTAATTGAAAACTCAAAAATTTTCACAGGATGTTCATGTCTTGATTATTGAAGTTCCTCACATTTTTTTTTTTTCAGAAGTTTCAGTTTATACTGTAGATAAAGGCATAAAGTGATCCCTTAATATTTGCCTAACTTAATCAAGTGTTAAGAATGCTTCAGATATTCTGTCATGTTTAGACCATGGCTGCTTATTTTCCTAGAACATTCAGAACCTGCATCATATAAAGGCATAAAGATGCTCCATGCTCTAATATGTACATCTGTTTATCATCAGTACTCGATTTATGAATCATCCACTCAGCCTCTTCCTGACTTCTGTGTAAACCCTGGAATATTGTATACAAAAATATTTACATTAATGCTATAAAAGTCAGGAAAGTATGTAAACTTCATCTATAAAGTCAGTTATTATTATTCTTTATAGAAAAAGTTTATTATTAAGTGCATATGTATTAAAATTTTAGACATTTTCTTTGTGATTCAGATACTTTTTAAATATATATTTATCAATTTTGAAATGTGGTTAAGTAAAGATATTACCACTCTTGAATCCAAAGTATGCCAAACTAATTCATAAACTGAACTGTAAGAATATATTTTGCTTCAAATTGCTATCAATTGACTTAAGTCTTGCCATTCTGTACTCTTCCAGTCTTTATCCAGCATACATCCTGTCTTGATGTGTAGTTTTCCTCCATATAATCTATTTTTAGATCATCCCATCTTGTATATATGGCATAGACATCAATAGCTAGGATTTCTGCCTGTAGAAGTGCTGATAAAAGTATGCAACAGTAGTAGTAGCAGCAGCAGCTAGCAGCAGAAACAGCAGCAGCAATATCCAAGCTTTGGGCTTCAAGGTGTAAAGTTTCCCTCTTTCCCATGATGCAGTAGTGGGGTCATGTGACCAGTACACAGCTCCATGCGCCCTCTGGTGTTAGGAATGTGAACTACAGCTGGTTGAAGGGGACCAAATCGTGCTCATAAACAATTTGACCCAGTTCCAACCAGCGCTATTTCACAATTCACTTCTAGAAGTCGAGGGTTGGAATTCTTAAAATGTCCATTGTCCATTTCTTCATTTGTGTTGTGCAAATTGTGCTGTTTCAAAGTTGGGGTTTCTTGAAGTTGATGGTTTGAGTCCTGAAAATATCCTTTGTCCTTCCTTTACCTGAATTTTTCATGTTGTCCATTCTTTTGGCATCTTTATCCCGAGTAAATTCCAACATTATTCCATCTCTGTATATCAATGTATATCCGCTCATATTGATCACCCCCTAGTGACTCCATATCTATTATATCCAATAGACTTAATTAACTTTCATGATAAGATTACATCGCCATCTTTTCCTTATTGTCATTCTTCCTTTTGTGCATGTTTTCCTTATTCCCCATTCAATAATCAAAGAAAAATCTACATCTGCACTTGAATCATAGTACATGTTCTTTAATGTTTATAAGACATACCTTAAAGCAATGATCCATATTAATATAATGATCCAATCAGTAAAAATACAATTTCTTTATTCCAATGAAATGAGCCCTTTTAACATCAGAAACAAGTTCCAAAATTCTCATGTACGTCCATTTCAATTCCTGTAAATATCAAGAAGCAAGCATTTACCTTTCACTGGTGCCAATTTTCCCAACTGCTACTTCATGGAAGGTATTTGTATCTACAGAAGAAATCCTGTGGCATGAAAACCTGCATTATTGCACAAGTTCACGACAAAGTGCCGCATGCTGCCAATTGTCAGCTATGACTCCAAGATAGCTTCCATTTATTCCTTCCCACAGGTAACAAACACCCCATGTGGAACCAGTATCCAAACATTTTGCAAAGTGAAACTAGAAAATCCTCATTTTCTATTGTGTGTCGCCATCTTTACAGTTGCCATGGCAACCAAGCAGAATGCTATACTCGCAAAGTGCGCAAGAATCATGTTACATGTTCTCCCCCCCATCTGCAATTCACATGGTTATTTTTATCCTTACTCCAATAGATATTTTTCTCACCATGAATTAAAGAACAATGCACATGGATGAAAGCAGAAAATGTTAATCTTGACGCTAAATCTAGTAAATCCAATGTTTAAAAGTCATTTACCCACACCTTCCAGAAATGGCAATGAAATTTGTAAGCCAAATTTCACGAGTGTAATGCACTACAATCCATACTTAAATATTTTGTCAACTGTCCTGAGGTCTTATTATTCTATAAAATATCAATCACCATGTCAATAGTACATGTATCCATGTATTTTCATTCTGTCGCCAATGAAGAAGTACATTGTAATGATAGTAAAGGTGCAGTACTGAGAATAAATAGAACATGAAGTGTATACTATCCCTCACTTTGTGAGACTGATCTAAAATGATGCATCCATTCTTATACTAGCATTGACTGATCAATGTCAACGTTCATTAGGCATACAGGACCGTTCTATCACTTTCACATGTAGCCATGCTCAAGGTGAGCCATGCTGTCTATTGTTTATAAATATTTCCCCCTACCCTCTCCCACACTTTCCCCACCCCCACTCCTCTCTCTTTAGTTCCCCCTACACCCATTCTAGGGTTGGTCTAAAAATACCATAGCACTACTGATGACCTTTCACCTTCCGCAGCATGTAACCCTATCCAGGAGGCACGTGGGCCTGTAGTACTCCATTGCTATATTTGTCTTACATACCTCATGGGGTGGGGGATGGAATCCCAAACCTTGAGACAAACCAACCATCTCTCACACTTTCCCCCAACCCCTCTGCACCCCACACCCTACCTATTTTTGTTTCTCTCCTTCCCTATGCCTACACTAATGTCAGCTCTTTCAGAAGGTAAATGAAGATAAGGCATGCTTTATCAATTTAACCATTTGGTGATCATTACACAATTTTGCTTAATTGATACCCAATGCAGACTTCTCACCTCTCTGCTACTGGAACAAGCCATAAAAGTAAAGGTGCCATTTCTATGAGGATTTTCAAATCCTGCATTTTATCTACCTTGATGCAAAACAGATGTAACTGGGTATGCTATGTAACTTGTTTTAGTCTGGTTTCACACCCACAAGGGGTTATGCGTATTACTGTTAGTATCTACATCAAACAGGGTACCAACCTTGTTTTCTTAGACTGGTTTCCAGATTAAGTATTAAATATTAACAAGCTGATGCAATAATTTAAGCTGGCAGAAGTCATGTGTTAAGTATGATAAATATGATAGATAATATTATTTCTTCTTAACTGCATTTTTAGATCTTTCATTGGTTTATAAAATTAATAATCAGAGGAAGTTATATTAAAATATATATTATTTAGAAAATCATACTGCAAGGTAGCTTCTGTCTGGAATGTCAATATATCCTCTACTAGGCAGCTCTCAAGTCATAAATGCAAGTGCTATTTGAAAAGACATTCTTCTTGCATAATACAAAGTAGCTGCAAAACATATTTTAACAATCATGAAACCGTTTTAAATTGTTTTGTAACCAATCACTATTTATGTCTGTTAAGTTCATCATACTATTTCCCAAGGACTGCATAAAAGTTAAGTAATAAACATAACACATTCATCAGTAACTTTTCTCTATCAAACATTTAATGATACTCGGCAACTATCAATTTATTATACGTGTCCAAAAATATTAATTTTAAGTCATCAGCTAGACCGATACACTAATAGCAGCACTTTTTTCACTTAATTATGCCATAAATCGTGTTTCTTTCATAATTGTCAGACACTAAAACATAGCATTAAGGTGTTATTGTTGTTTTTAGTAAGGTATACTACAAGGTTTAGCATACAACCACACTATAGTCACTAAGGCAAAGTCATTAAGCTTTCTTTCTCAGTATAGAAAACTTAAGCATTAAGTAAACAACTTTACTTAGTGCACTTAAGTGTATAGTTATTATGCTTGTTTTCAGAAGAGCAAACTGAAGTCAAAACAGCCACTGAATTTAGCAAGCAAGAAAATAAACACTGCAAACCTTTTAAAAAGTACAAACAAACCACTGCACACACTAAACTTACTTCAGCTTGATTAAAATCCAGCATTGTAAACTTCCAATACATGTGCCAAAAATTTTACAAATGTTTTACCTTGACTGTGTATGTATCGCTTGTGGCAATAACTTTCCCCTGTCTGATTACAGAAACCTATCACCTGACTCTAATTAGGCCAGAAAATTTATGTTCCGTCATATTTGCCAAGTGAAAATTAAAGTACTGATAGAAGAAAAAAAAAGACGTCACATTTCCACTTCACAAAAGTGTGTATGAAAACTCATAAAATGATGCGGACGCATGCATCTGCAGACGTGTGCCAAGGCAGAACAATAAGCTAAATACAAATGTAATAATTAGGCAAGTTGACGGCATGCCTATTGTACTGTCAGACATTATTTTGAGACAATTTTACAGTTTTCCATTTTATAAGAGGGCTATGTCTTTGCTCAGCCCCCCCCCCCCCCATCCTGGGAGCGTGTGACTCGGAGAGATGGTGCGAGGGGTAAAGATACATGTTCCGAGGGTTTATTTTGGTGATTACAAGCAAGAGCATTTAGAGGCATGGCCCAACACCATCGCAAAAGCAATAATCTGTTTTTCGGCCAGGTGCTTTCTTCTGGAATGCGAACCATTTGCGTACATGAGGATCCTTCTCCGCAGTTCCACGTCTCATGGCTGCTGCTGCTTGCTTCTCGAAACTTTCATGGATACACTTCCCAACACATCCTCCCCTCCTCTTTATTTGCTCTTTTGTCTCTCCCTCTCTGGAGTTGCCATGGCAATGTTCAGCTGCTTATATCAAAACCTGTATATATTTATTAGTGTGAAGACAGGTATATACCACTACTTCCTTCCCTGCAAGCAATTTGACTGCCTGAACAAGTAAAAGCAGTTGTCTTCTTGCTTGTCATGTTCAATTCAATGCTTAAATCCTGCAGTTTTTTGTTTGCTAGAAGTGATGTTTATGTTATCTATATTGTCATACTTTTAATCTGTCTTGAGTCGACTTTGTCACTTGCAGCAGGATATTTTGTAGATTAATTCAGATGTTTGTTCTTTGGTGCAAATATACTCTGCAAGCCTGATTTTTGTTAACTCAATGTGTGTTCAACAATATATTATATCTGTGTGGTAAAGTCTAGTTTTTCAATTTTCTTTCATTGTAAAATAAGATATTATGGGTAATATAAATCCTTTAGTTGTTAAGATGTGCCTTGCATATAAGGCTCCTGGCTTCAAACATTACCCCACCCACATCTACATATATGGTGCCACTGTAAATGCAGGAGGCCAATGCATCATGGGAAGTAGTGGTCATGTGACTTGGAAAACTCTGTTGGTGATTAAAAGCCGTTCTGTGATTGGGTAAAGATTGGCAGTTAAACCTGACTAAAACAGTTTGGGGCAATGTCTAGCTTGGATAGCATAGCACCCATGGTAGCACTGGTAGTAGAAGATTAGAGAAGATGTGTAAAAATATTGCAATTTGTGTTGAGTGGATATGGTGTTGATGCCTTCCTGTGTTGAAAGCATCTGTACTTATTTATCTGTTCTTTATTTCTCAGCATTTCTTCTCCTTCCCTCTCTATCTCTCTCTCTCTCTCTCTCTCTCTCTCTCTCTCTCTCTCTCTCTCTCTCTCTCTCTCTCTGTCTCTGTCTGTCTGTCTGTCTGTCTCTGTCTGTCTGTCTGTCTGTCTGTCTGTCTGTCTCTCTTTATATATGTGAACAATTGATGGCTTGGGCATGATAACCCATCAAGTAATCAATTAATAACTTGAAATTATACAATTGAAACTATATTTTCCTTTGATTGTTCCCTCAAAATTCAGTTTTATCAAGTCATTTTTTTTAAACCACAGTGTGGTTATCAATGCACACACACATGACTGAATGGTCTAATAAATATATATTGATATATAATTTGTACTTTTTTCATAAACACTGCACAGACATAATAATATAAATTATTTTTAGAAAATTAATCCCTTAAGGCGTGCCTATGTGCCAAGTGATGAAAAATCACCAAACTGTAACTTGTCATCCACACACTCAGGTCCTTGTTGGGGATGAACATTGATGCAGTGAGATTGTCCAGCTGAACTGACATGTGCGGGTGGATCTGCTCAGACATTTGTTTGGGGTCTTTCTCCTCAAAACAATGTTGCCAGTATTACTAATTGTGTCTGAGTGAAGAATGAAAAACCCTTACCAAATCTATGACCATACATATATTTCTGCATAAAGTAAGCGATGCACTGCATGGCAACAGGAATATTTCCTGATATATGATGTTTTTTATCCTCTTATGATATAACGAGGTAACATTGTTTGCATGTTGAGTACATTAAGTCACAGATAAAAATGCTAAAAGAATTTGGAGAGTTCTACTGTTGTTTATATTATAATTAGTATTTTAATTCGCAAAAGTCTACTTGTGTGTAATGGGTGACAGAACAGTAAATAAAGTTTAAGCAGGATTAAAAAAAATACAAATCATGCTACACGTCCCCACCTTTTCTTGGTAGACCTAGCAACAATTTCGTTACTTCCTAAACTGTCAGGGACTGACTTAGAACCACTCAGTCTCACACTGCATGGGTTTCGAGTCCTTGACTTTAAAATGGGAACATCTCCCAGCTAATTTATGCTGGTGTTGTTTTATACAGACAGTTATCAAACAAAAATTCAGAGTAGGAGCAAAAACTTTTAAATGTGAAGGTCTTCCAGTGGACCTTCACGGCACTTGATGATCCACCCAGGCATTTGTCTGAGGTCTTCCTCTACCAACTATAGCTGGATCTTGCCAGCATGAGCATAACATTGTTGTTGCAATATAACAACAACAACAACAACAACAAACAATCAAAACAAAAAAACTGAGGAGCATTAACTATGTGTATCTATCCACATTTTCTATGCTTCTCCTTGCTGCATACAGCTATGCATAGCATTGTATTATAGTTCAAGGTGCATTTATCAATCTTGGCTCCACCATGGCCCTGTTCTTGCAATGCATTTACTGTTCGTACAGGTAAATGTGGCCTTTTATCGTGGACTGATGCCAGCTCCCTTTGGTTTATATCATATTAAGAACATATTTGCGGTAATTGATATCATGTTTAAAGGGTCCTTTTGTGATGATTGGTATAATTAATTCACTCCTTGTCCTAATTGATATCAAACTAAATGCACTATAACCGTAATTTTTAACTCAGATTAGCTATAATCAGTATCACACAAATGCCCCCTTACTGTAACTTATTGTAATGCACTGGTATTATTATTGTAATAGTAATTAATGAACAATAAAGGTAATAAATTTCAAACCTAATCACCCTTGCAAAAACTAACATGCAACTTAGATTGTAAATGCACTCAAATTTTTATTACAGCTGTTAGAGTTTTTAAGGCACACTTACTATAAGTGATATCATAAAAGTTGCCATTATGATATGTATCATATAGCTACGCTCATAAATGGATATCATTCTTCAAATGCTGTGCTTATTTAAATATAACAGGTCAGATATTTACTTCAAAATTTGATTGGTCACTATTTATATGGCAATCTGATTGGTCAATATTTGTATGGCCATTTGACTGATCAAAACCTACAAATTAGTCTGATTAGTTGGAAAATTTCTAGATTAACTAATCAGCTAAGAGTTACATGGTAATGTCATTGTCAACTGATTGGTCAGTGTTAACATAGCAATCTGAGGGATCAGAACTTCATGCAGTCATATAATTAGCCAATATATACTGAGAAATCTGATTGGTTAATTTTGCCATGACAATGTGATTGGTTAAAATTAAACATGGTGTGACAATGTAGACTATTTAGTTAGATTGATCATTATTTACTTTACAGTCTGTTTGAAAAGAAAACTGTCATGGAACACTGATGGCTATTTTAAAATCTTGGTGATTATTTACATGTCATTTTGTTTGGTCAATAATAGCATTGGCAATTTGACATTTAACATGGACAAGCTGTTTCATCAATTATTACAGTCAGATTTACATGTCATTTTGATTGGTCGGTAATGGCATTGCCAATTTGATAATTAACATGGGCAATCTGATTGGTCAATTATTATGTGGCAGTCAGATTGGTACCTGTAAGTACATACATGTAATATTGGTAATATTCACAGCTTTTCAAATTCGGTTTTATATTCACAGACTTTTATATCTGTTCCTAGGATGTATATTTGAAGTGTATACTGTTGCTTTTTTATTAGTAAAATAAACTCAGAACTTTATCTAGTTTTACCTTTCAAACCAATATGTACCATGTACTTTGTAAAGCTTGTAGTAAGAAAGATATGATCTCTTCAGGAAAGTTTATATTTAGCTCCCTGCCACGTTGTATTGACTTCATTACCTTGCACCAGAGATTGGGACATGTCTGGAAATGTTAATCACTTCCAGATGATTAGTTAGTCGTACTTCCGCCAAACAAAGCTCATTGTTCTGTGCAGGGTACATATTGTTTGTCAGCATGTGCTGAGTTTATACTGTTCATAACATAACCAAACTTTCAGTTTCCATTTGTCATCAGCTTCTTTAAGCAGTCAGCAGTTACTGCCTTTAAATTAATTTTGAAGTAGTTGCCCTCCACTAAATGTTAGTGGGTAGCACAAGGTTAAAAGTTAGATATGCAAACCTACACGTTTTAGCCCTTTATTGAGTGAGTTTTCAGTCTCAATCATGGTCTTAATGTTTATGTGAAGAAGTCTTTATTGATCCTCTGGCCAATCAAAAGAAGTCAGACAACAAAAAGTTAAGTACATAAATGGAGGCACCATGGCCAAGTGATGAGAATAGATCCTCTGCCTGTCACCACAAGGGTTTATTTGGCCTGAGTTGGGGTGAGAACTTTCATGTGGGACTGGTTTTCCATCCCATGGGGCGCCAGTGTTTTCAGGTGATTCAGTGTGAGACATACTCTAGCTGCAGCACAGCCATTGACAATTAACATTCTTTGTTTCTATTCCCTCACTACAGCGATTGACAAGCCCCTGTCACCATGTGGTCTCCAGCTTCTTCCCTGGCTCCCCTACTTTGTTTATCCCTGATCATCTTTCTGCTCATTTTTATGCCTCTTTGTGTTTTTTTTGCTCAGATAGAGTTTCCAAGTCCCATCATTGGCAATGACTGCCAGATTTCACTTGCTCACATTTTTGTAGATGCTTCTATTATCTAGTGCAGTGATTAATTTACATTCATTAGTTAGAAAAACAAGTGCAAAAGAGATATTGGGGACATAAAAAAGCACATATAAAAGAAGCTTTGGGAAATTGTGACTGAAAGATTAATTAGGATATTTTGTGTACAAGCGATGTTCACTTGAAGTTCATTATTAATAGGAGACCAAAAGACTGGTTTATTTTTAAACCTTTATCTTTGTTAATAACTTTTTCTTTTTTATTCCATCTACATGTAAAATACAGTAAAGGTAGCTTAAAATTGTTGGAAAAAAGCAGACCGAACTTAGCAACAAAATTTGTAGGCACTGGCTGCTGGTTTGGGAGGCCATGGGTTCAAATCCTGATTGTTTAAAATAGTAGTTGTATACCTCTCTTGCTTCTGATGCTCAAGCAAACACAAATGTAGTTTCCTGACTGGTTAGCCAGGTGTCAGGAAAATGTTAGTGGGTGTGATATAAAGTCAAGCCTTACAGCATACTATACACAGTGAAGGCAGCATTATATCTACTTAAAGTAGACACCATTTCTGGATAACTGAAATATTGCTGGTTGAACCATAAACCCAACAAACATGAACAAGTCAGCAAATTGTGAAGATTCTTACCAAACAGCTGCCACCAGGAGCTAGCTGATCTGGGTCTGACTATTGTGCCTTGGCCATATTTATATAAAACAATAACTTGCCAAAGTAAAAGTAACTGGTGTAGTTTAATATTATTTTGCCAGTGATGATTGACAGAGTTATCTTTTCTTTGATTTAATTTATAAGCACAATAAGTCAGCTGAACTGTTCATTTATAAATACTCTATAACATGTTATAATATTCTCATAAGCAATGATAAAAATTTGAAAACATTTTTCTGATGTATGAACAGATTAGCAGAATCTTTGTGGGGAAGGGCACAAACATTAATTTATAATTGAGCAAATATGATTCTTCTTTTCACTTTATCATACTATTTATATTAATTGAGGAGAACTTTGAATTTGTTTTGAGATCCTTCTAGAGCACTGTTCATTCTCATTAAACATAACATTGTTACAGAACACATCTAGAAGTTGCACATAATATATATTTTTTTTATATTTAAATATGCCACAAAGCACATCTTACACATGTTTCTACAGAAGTAGGTCTAGTGAAGTGATTCACATTCCTGCCAATGTCCCAGACATCCATTGACATGGAGGGAAAGAAAGAAACATAAGAGTAGACTCACCACTAGAATTTTATTTGTGTATTTAAAACTTAATGCTTAATTAACCTGTTTTTGCTATTGCCATGTTTTCCATATGTCTATATGTGAACAGTTTGGCCTTTCTGTCTTCACTTTTAGCTCATTTGAGCATATGTTCAGGGCGAGCAATCACCCACAGTCCAGCATCAAAGTCCCACTTTAGGCCACATTCTTCAGGTGACATGTCTAAGACTGCTTGCTCAAATTCAACCAAACTTTATCATAACCATGAGTTGGTAGGAATGATTTAAAGTTGTTCAAATGATTTTAATCCATTAAAAAATAATGGCTGCCAGGGCTGTGACCTTGTGCCATATAAAATGCTTTAGTGAATAATTTAAAATCTTATCAGAAATTACAAGAGCTAAAGCCTTGATATTTGAGGTACATAATTGCTTGATTGGCCTTTATCAATGATCTTATAATAATTTTGTTCTGTCTAAAAATACAACAGCCGTTTTTTTTTTTAAATGGCTGTACAACATGTATTTACATGGAAAATCTTTATGTTAGAAACTACAATTGCTAGAGCCTTAATATTTTGTTTAAAATTATCTTGGGTAGCACTATATCAAGACTATTTAAGGAATTTTGATCTGTCAAAAGAAATAAGCAAACATAGCTACCTAGGCCATGGCGCTTTTTTTTTAATATTTCTATTTAAGTAAAATTTAGAAGCTCCTACTCTCCTTTATCAAATAGAAAGCGTTTGTCCCAATGATCCTTGTAAATATACCCAGTATTAGAATTATTTCATTCCTTTTTAAAAAAATCTGCAAAAAATATTGCTTTACATCTGTGGCAATAGGTGAGTGATGTAGGGCCACCAGGGTTATATTGTAAGGAAAAATGTCTTTTGGGCACATTTTGACTGAAAATGGACTTGCCATGAAAAGATTTAAAGCAACTTGGTTACGGTTTTGGTAAGATACATGGCACATTTGAACCATAAAATCAAGTCTTAATTAGAGTTAACATTTCATTCCATTATGTACAATGTTCTAAACAACTTTTTACCATTATTGCAAATTTGACAAATTGTAAGCAATCACTTCAACTTACTCACATAAAATATAAATAATTAATATGATAATTAATCAGAGGAAAGCATCTAGATGAGATTGTGTACATGCATAAAACTGTTTTTATCATTTAAAGAATCTCCTATCACATGGCATACAGATATAATCAACATTTGGGTTTATTTGAACGCATCCATCCAAAAGATTGTTGTGTTTTGGCACTGTAACCCAAGGCATGACTGTAAAAAAAAAACAACCCCATACTGCATTTAAGTGGATATGCCACAAAAGAGTTATGCTGTCTTTAAAAATAATTATTATTTTTCAAATGAATAATAATTTCTTTGTCAATGTTTTCCACTCGATCTTTTTAAACATCTCAAGACTTTTTGCTGGAAACAGTCCTTGACTAGAAGTGGTATTATATATTCGTCTCTGTATTATTTTTGAATTTAGAGTTACTGCTTACAGGTAGCTGCCAACCTAACAATTTCAGACAACTGCCCTTTCTTGTGGGGACTTGTTATTTAACATGTAATTTCATGACCTACTCTCCTGTAGTAAAGTGGGTCAATCAGCCTTGGACTGAATACAGATTCCTGCACTTATGTATGGAGCAAGCATATCAAATTTACTATGTTTTGTTACTTTGTTTTTTGGGTTCATCATCCCACCAACAGTATACGCTATCCACAACATTTATTCCACTCAAACCATTGGTTGTCATAGTATCAAAATGTGATCACCTTTAGGAAGCAATGAATACCACAGTGCCTGCAGTACTTACACTTAAATAAGACCTTGGTGTAGTACAGTCTTGCTACCATGGTGAAATATTCATAGGTAAGATCATTGTATTGCATTTTGAGTAAGATTAATTTTTAATTTCAAGAATTAAATTTGGAAAGACTACAAAAATCTTGTTGATGTAGTCATGATATTAAAATTATGGCCTCTGTATTACAATGTAAAAAAATAAATAATGCATTATAAAAATTGTATAAATGTTGATTTAAGGCAACTTGGTTACAGTTTGGCTACATAGTACAATAGAACAACACAATTTGCACTTTGTATTTAAATTATTGTGTCACTATCAAGCCAAGCAGTGATTGTTTATGTCTGCTGCATATCTTCTTGCACAATTGAGGGATAAACTAGGTTGTTGAGCTAAAACTGGCTACAAAATAGTTAAATAGCATCTCAGCATTTGTTTTATTCTCCCACCCTCAAGACAAAACATGTATTTGAAGGAGAGCTTGTTTACATGTGATCCAATGATCAGGGGTAATATATTACTCCATTATTCATATTATTCTAACAAAGCTTTGCTTTTTTGAACAAAAATTTAAAAAAATAAAATTGACCAACTGCGACCTAAGTTGCTTTATGAACTGGCAGCAAAACAGAAGTGTTAAATAAACAATATTTTATGCAGCAGCATTAACCACAGTATGAAGCATGTAATTGGGCAAGAAACCTGTAGTATCAGCAGCATCACTATTAAAAGAATCAGCATCAGTAGTAGTAAAGCTATAAACTCTGATACTGGTAATTTAGCATCATCAGCAACGTAAGCAGCAATTATATTAGAGCATCATTATAAAGTAAACACTTCTGTAACTATTGGTATTAACATCAATTTTAGCAACTGTAGTTGCACCACAATCATTTCACAATCATCAGCAGCTACAGTGATCAGTACAGAATTGGCATCAACAGCAGAATTAACAATATCAGCAGCACTGTCAACAGCATCAGATATATAAACAGTAACATATTGCATCATCATGAACAACAGCAGCAACAACTATTTACAGCAGCAGTTTTATGAAACAGTTAAAGCAGCAGCAACAGCAACAACACCTTCAACATTATCAACATCTAATCAGTAGCAGGCTACGGTGCATCATTTGGCATCCAGACTGCGAGAATCCGGGGAATCAGCTTCTGTATGTCAATGCCTGGCCCTCATCTGGCTTCTTGCACAGCTGTTTGAAATAAATAATTATCGTTACCATGGTATCCGGGTCTATCAGCTACTGGCAGGGGTGCCTGTTCTACCAGAGTCTCATTACACAGCCATATCTACCCCGCAGCCCGCTGCATCTTACTGCTACCCCTATCATGCTGTATTGCACGATAACCCATACCAAAGTCTTATCTCTGAGCAGATTCATACAAAGGTAACATTATGCATGGAAAGAACTAAGCAGCTAAAAGGGTAGATCCTTATCGGAAAGCTTCCAACAAGAGCTTTCTGATCTAGATCTACACTTTTTTCCTTTGTCTGATTCATTCGTGCAAAGCAAGTGTTAATCTACCCTGCCATTGGTAACACATGAGCACAGCCTGTTGTCTGCTGCTGCTTGCTTATGCTTTTTGTTTAGGCTTTTTTGCTGAGGATACACGCTACCCATTTCATAAACGAAATGTTTCAGTCTTGCCCAAGATATAATCTAGAAATCTAGACTAGTTCATTGTATATAGCATACATGTGGCTAAATGTGTTTTTTTGTCTCCCCCTTATGGTCTATGGGGTTGTTTTTTCTTTTGGCATTTTTTTTAAAATATAACAGCTCCCTGATTAACAAAATAATAATTTTAATGTGGAAAATAAAGGCTCTGTGTGTTGTTAGTTTCAATGTAGTTTAACTGAAATGTTTGCTTTTCTCACTCTCCCCCAGAGTTATATGGCTGTTTTAAAGCAAAGAAACATGCAGAGTACTGCATATTTGAAACACACAAAATGTACAACAAACCCATAAAGGATCCAGAAAGAACTTTCTGGTGTTGTTTGATGGTATTGCAGGGTATTCAGAGCTTGTGTTGTTTATACTGATGCTGCTGGAAACATGCAGATTTGTTGTGTTGCTTAACATTACAATGTGCAAAATGTTTTTGCTGTTTTCTGAAGACTTCTTAAGTACCTTATTTATACTTATTGTAATACCAGCTTTAATTAAAACCCTCAACCCTAAAATGAATAAGTTGAAGCATGACAAATAGTTTTCATACTTTAGCTGAATGATATAGTCAATGTCATCAGTTTGATAAAATTAATTAAAACTGGTTCCAATATAATTTTGTTGTAAAATCCACAATAAGACCCATGTTATGGCATTCCCAAAACTTAAAAACTTACTGGTAATACTCCTTACTTAATTTTAATTTCAGATGTTAATTTATTTACTAGTTATTCTGGATTCAAGGTAATGTGACAGGTTTTTGTTATTATCTTGTTTCTTCACAACTTGATGTCAATTGAAATCAGCACTATACCCATGATGGTGCTATAACTAAGATATTGTTCCTGGGACATTAGACCTTAAAAACAAACATACTCATCCATTGAGATCAAACTAATTGTAATTGTTGGTGTTTGGTGCTATTTTCTGCAGGTATTACACACTTTAATGTTAAGTGTGATGAGAAGGGATGTTACCTGACAGGTACGGATATACATTTGCCTGTAGTGGCATGTTGGTGTCATGACTGTACCAGTCTACTGAGATCATAGCCAGACAGGGTGGAGTAGAATACCAGCTTGTTGCAGCATTGGTATTTTGGCACGATCTGTAGACTCTTCATATTATGGTATTATGGTACATTGTGATTGCTATGATTGTGGAGGTTCCTCAAGTTCTTACCCACTGCTGTTAGTATATTCTCTTTAAACGCTAGTTTGCTAACCATGTATTTATATGACTTTGGAAAATAGTGTAGATTTAGATAAGCCAGCTCCCTGATCAGGATCTGCACTATTTGCTGCTGAATCTTTTTGCAGTCTGTCAAGCACTTTTGCCTATCAATGAAAGTATATAACTAAAATTTAGTTTGGATTATTGACAAATTAAGCGAGCTTAAGGGTTGATATTCTCTTAGTTCTTATTCAGATCCTTTTGAACTTCAGTTTATATTCATCAAGCTCTAATTCACATTATTTTGTACCGGCCGCAATAGCTCGATTGGTAGAGTGTCGGTTAGCAGATGGGGAGGTTGCGGGTTCAAACCTGGCCCCGTCAAACCAAAGACTTTAAAGTTGGTAGTAGTGGCTTCCCTCCTAATGCTCGGGACTAAGGGGACAGCATTACGCCCGACGCGTCGGTGTCAGTATAATGGACCGGCTGGGTCCAGCCCCTGGGCACCTCATAATTGCCCCTGTGCTATATTGATAGAAATGTCAATTCACAGTATCGGTAAAAATGCCAGCAAATCCCACATTATTTTGCCAGACCTGGTAGCGCAATCATTAGAGTGTCCGCTCCAGGTACTTGTGGCCCCAGGTTTGATCCCGGGTACCGACATAACAAAGTTGTGAAATATGATAGTGGTATAGCTCCCTTTCTAATGCATAAGCAAATATGTAGAATAGTTCCATGACTGGTTGGTCCAGTGTCCAGATAATTTGACTAGGTGTGGTATATTGCCAGAGGTTCATGGCATGCTATAAACAGTGAAGGAAGTACTATAACTGCTTCATGTGGACACTGTCTCCAGATAACAGAAGTACTGTGGTATGACGATAAACCCCATAAACAAACTTTTTTTTGTATTTTCTCTTTGCTTTTTGTCAAGTTCTTGTTTCCTGATTTCTTTTATAATATTCTTTAAGCTCTTATTGACATACTTTTGTTCTTTCGCTATATATTCTGAAAGTTCACATCACATTGTTATACTAGTATATGCTAATTTTCATTTTTCCCTTAAACATACGTAGTTATTATTCAAGTTTATGCATGAATGTCTCTGATCTAAATTATAGGGGTGTCTTTGTTAGATTGTCTTTTTCTTCAATATTCCTCAAATTTGGATGCATCTCTATTGGTGTTATATGATAGATATGTTTACAGTAATGTGCCACCAAACCTGTAAAAGCATACTCTGAAGAATACATGACATATTTGTCCTTAGTTTAATTGATCAAGACTAATTTGCTAATAACGAAGTCTGTATTCTTTTGTTCTGTGCCTTTGGAAAATGTCTGAAAGAGTAATAAAGATTTGGAAAAAGAAAGAATACATAAAATATTCAGTTTTGCTATCATTATGAATGGAGACCTATTTTGTCAATTTGGCATATTTAGAATTTCTGCCCCCCAAAAAACATACACACAATCTCTCATGCTGCTTTCCTTATGTAAAAGAAACCTCCAAAAACATCCTTAAAAATGCTGCTATTTTAATTTTTAGTAACTTATATTTTACCCTGCACCCCACCCCACTCTCTGACCCTAGAAAAAAGCACAAACACACAGGTAAGTTGGATGATTAAGGAGCATCTGGATATTTGACCTTCTAGGGAGATGGATCCCATGGGGAAAACAGGGGCTTGATTTATTTTGTAGGGCTGGGTTGAGGGACTGAGTGAAGGCCAGGGGTTACTAGTCCAGATAAGAACTGTGTGGGTAGAAATGTGTATCCCTATGGCTACAGGATGTAGATAATGAAGATAATGAAGATGACTTCTGGTCCACATCTTTCCAGGCTACTAAGGAGTTAGCCCTCATGCAGTTATCTTGATAAATGTCCATAGGTAGTACCGTAGTATAGCTATAGACTGGGTTTCATGAAAATGCCAGACTGTGTTTTGTTAAAATTATAGACTGTGTTTGGGGCATTTCCTGTCTTCATGATGGCAGAGATGAGTAGGGACTGTCCTTGTCCGAGGAGTTTGAATCAGAGATTTAAAGCACTTCAGCCTCTTAAGGCATGTGTTCAACAAGTCAGGGCCAAATCCTTTAGGTTTGGAGGTCTTTAAGTGGAGCAATAGTGCATCAGCGGATCTACCCAGATATATGTTGGGGTCTATACATATCAAAAGTAATGGTAAAAGAAAGTCAGTGAAAAGCATAACATCCATGATTACTTTTCTCTTTATCGTCGTAACCACCTTCACCACCCCACCTTCACCATCATACCCACCTTCACCGTCATAGTCCTCTTCACCACCCCACCTTCACTATCATAACACCTTCACTACGCCCACCTTCACCACACCCACCTTCACCAGACCCACCTTCACCACCCTGCCTTCACCATCATAACCACCTTTACCACCCCACCTTTACCATTATAACCACCTTCACTACACCCACCTTCTCCATCATAACCACCTTCACCATACCCACCTTCACCATGCCCTCACCAACATAACCACCTTCACCACCCCACCTTCTCCATCATAACCACCTTCACCATACCCACCTTCACCACCCCACCTTCACAATCATTATCACCATCACCACCCCAGCTTTACCACCATCATTATCATCATCACCATATTCTGCCTCACCACAGTCACCATGCCCCATTACCTCAATTAGAGGGTATTCCAGTTTGAATAAGATAAGTCTTTTCAAAGATAAGATAAAACTAAGCAAGCTGTATTCAGTTACCATCTTCAGAAGCTGAAAATCAACAAGCAACAGGAAGGGGCCAATTTAGTGAAGGATGAGACTTATTCGCCTTAACGCTTAAAACTAATGCCTTAGAATGCTCATTTTTTATATATTGGAATATTCGATGTTCTGTGTCCAAAAAACAACATTTAAATAAAACATGCTGTACTAGACTAGAAAGCAAATAGTTCGAATCGTGATCAGACATGTTTTGTTGGGTATGGTACATCTGACAGCAGGTACATATGTATTCATCTTAATCATGCTTCTTTTAAACATATGGCCACACATCAAATGGACCATGGACGCTGCAAGCCTGTTCTTGATGTAGAACCCTCCTCTCATGTAGAATTTAGTCAATCTAGCTTTGGGGAAAGGTGATGTAAGTGATGTGGAAAATGTTTGGGATTTACATCAATTTGCCTGCTATTTTGCGTAGCTTTTTGGCGTGTATGTGGAAAATGGGTAAATGGTATTTTCTGTTCATGCACAGTACAGGAAACAAAATGTTGAAATTAAAAGTTGCAGTTGTTAGTGTTTGCAGAGTTGAAGGATCATGTCAACCAAGCCTAAGCAATTATTGTAGATCAAGATCAGTCATCTCCTCCTGCACTTTTTGCTGCTAATTTTCTAGCAAAACCTCTTTGTGTAAAGAAGGTGGCAGCATGTTAAGTTTGAAGTTGAATTGGTTATCATCACTTTTTGATCCATTTAGGAAAACCATTACTTTTATGTTAGCATTTGAACATGGTATGTCAGAGGTCTACACATAGATTTGTGTGGGTATCCCCCAACCAATAATAGCTGGACATTGCCAAAATGATAAAAAAGTAACTATATTTTCTAAGGCCTGGATCGATTTGTGCGAACTTGATTAGGAGTTAAAAAAACTAAGTTGAATTATATGAACAGACATGGTGACTCATTGTTATATTTACCCTACTTGTTTTAATATGTCTTGATGTTGGGTGTTCCCAAATTTTTAGCTGCTATTTTCTGGAACATATTCAAGAAAGCAGTTTGCAACAGCAGTTATTAATTTGTTGCATAATTCCAACTGAGTGTTTATCATTGATGTGTTTAGATCTCTTAATAATTGATGTGAAGAGCTTTTCATCTGTATTGAAGTGTTTTATATACACTTTGTACTGATGTTTTTTGATGCTAAGACAAGGTTGTTGTTTTGTGTTTTGCAATTTGAGTAGATTTTAAACAACAAGTCATGAGAAATTTTACGCACCTGGAAGGTGGTATGTAACAATCATGCTGTCTGTCTGCTGTCCCATTTTCGTGACTTGGCCTTACATATTATTTTTTAGAACTTGAATCAATCTCCACCATCTTACTGACATACATTTGAAGATGTGTTCTGCACAACAGGTGCAAATTCAACCCATAAGGTCAAGGTCATTATTAAGATTTTACTTAAAATCAAAGGTCTCAGTATGCCACTTCCATTGATTTTATTTGTTTGGTTATGATTGAATTTTGTTTTCTAAATACAAGTTGTAAGGGCACATTTATGGTCATTATTGCACCTTATAAGGTCTTCCAGCTGACCTGCAGTACTACAGCACTTCTACCCATACATTTATCTAGGCAACAAGACCTCATATTATAGTTTGTGTCCAGACTGTGACTTGTACCTTGGTGGCCAGGTTTATAAGTTGGCAACACTCAACTGCTTAGTCAGGTGGCGAAGTCCCTTAATAGAATGTCTGCACCTGGTGTCAGGAGATTGTAAGTTTTATCCGTCACTATGACATGCCAAAATCCAAAAGTGCACTGGTCAAACCTCCTCTGCTTGCATTAAGTTTCTTAGAGTCATTTCAGGCAAAGGTGTACCTTATTATGTGACTTGGTGTGGTGTTTTGGTAATACTGGAAGTCATAGTATTAGTGGCATATTTCAGAGTAGGAAGCACTGTTTCTTGACACAATTTTTCCTAAGAAGCAATGAATAATGTTATTAATACCATTTTCTTCAGAAACTAAATTCCTTGCTCATCTTCACCTTTGAAGGGGCACTTGTCATAACTTGCAAAATGTGCTCCATTTTGGGTAAAATTATGAAACTAACAACTTGGGTTAAAGCACAGATAAATGAAAAAGCGAGCAGTGTTGCTTCAGGTGCCAGTGTATGCTTGCAGGGTTGTTTTTTATGAACCCATAAACTCATGCTTTCCTCCTCCCTATTCTTACTTGTTCAAGAATTCAAAACTCTCCCACCCTCTTCCAGAAACTCTCATACACACATTTCTTGATTTTAACCAGCTTACAAACAGTTGCTGACATTTATTCTTTACTTCTTTTTTTCTATCTCAGAATTGTTTATTGTGTTGCCAGAATTTAGTTCTGCAGACTAGGGTCATGTAAGGAGGTCTTGGATCATGTCCAATGCAATAAATATTTTCTTTTTCTCCTTTCTATCTATGGAAGATATTTTTGAATTCTTTTCTCCTTTCTATCTTGGTGTCGGGGGACGCAAGGGGTCTCTTCTAATGGTTGCTATAAACCAAGCTTGAGCAGCAAGTGTTGTTGGTGATAGGGCTGCTGCTGCTGCTACTGTGGCTCCTGAATTTTATTATAAAAATTATAATAAGGATTATGGTGGTATAAGTAGGATGATGATGTTGATGATGATTACCATAGTGATTATGGCAACAAAGATTGAAACCTCAAGCGAATTACCATTATTCCTGTGTATTCTTTACTATGACCACCTGCAGCATTAGCTATTGCACATTTTGTGTTGTCTTTCTTCATTTGAAAAAAAAAACACGCACAAAAACCATGTATAATTAAGTTTTTGAGCTTTTCTAAAGTTAAGTAATTTGACTTACTAAGCTTCTGCAATGCCAGTTACTTGACATCAGCAATATGTTCCTTAGTCGTTACTTAACGTAAGCTTTGGATGTTGTGTATATTCAGCCATGTGGTTATGTTGCAGCTTTTGGAAAATTTGAATTCACCAATGGAGGTTGCATAAATTTAGCAACAGGGTTTCATATATTTATATTTAGATATGGGAGTTGCATAAATTCAGTATTTACACATAATACATGTATTCTGAAAAAAGGGGTCACATCAGTTCAGCAAAAGGGGTTATTTAAACTCATGGATGATGGTAACTTCAATTCAGAAATGTTATTATTTATATTCAGCAATGAGAGTATGTTGATTCACCAGTTTTGTATAATTCAGCAATTGTAGTCTCCACAATTCAACTGTTGGTATGATTTGAGTAGTTGTTTAAATGAAACAACAACAACAACAAGTAAATGAGGACATGGCTATACCCTTGTAATTTATAGTAAGTAATGGGATCCTGTTGAAGTGGTTCTTGATAAAAAAAAACATCCAGATTGTTTATGTTCTGTTATATAACCTATATAACCAATATGGTAGTGTTGTTGTACTGGTGCATTGCTGTAATCGCTGAATTTATATTTTGACTAATCTTTACCCTTTTTTCTCAACATAAGAAAATATCATTTAACATGCTTAATCAACATGACCTTTAACATGCTAAACCAACATGACCTTTAACATGCTAAACCAACATGACCTGTAACTTTCTTAACCAACATGACCTGTAACATGCTAAACCAACATGACCTTTAACATGCTAAACCAACATGACCTTTAACATGCTAAATCAACATGACCTTTAACATGCTAAACCAACATGACCTTAAACATGCTAAACCAACATGACCTGTAACTTGCTAAACCAACACAACATGTAACTTGCTAAACCAACATGACCTTTAACTTGCTAAACCAACATGACCTTAAACATGCTAAACCAACATGACCTTTAACATGCTAAACCAACATGACCTTAAACATGCTAAACCAACATGACCTTTAACTTGCTAAACCAACATGACCTGTAACTTGCTAAACCAACATGACCTGTAACTTGCTAAACCAACATGACCTTAAACATGCTAAACCAACATGACCTTTAACTTGCTAAACAAACAGGTTCTTTGAATTACCGTTAGTATCTGTAAAACATACAAATTTTTTAAATTCACACTTGTTTCACTTGTATAGGTTATCAGGCGGAAATATGCTTTGAGGTACAAAGGCAACAGTTTGGTGATTTCTTTCTAATTATAGATATTATATTTATCCAAATGTTACTGGATATTTGGACTGATCATTGCATTATGCACTGGTTTCCTATTGCTGGGCTTCATTATTAGAAAATATGTTCGTTTAGTGATATTTTGATATGAAAATCAGTAAGTTCAACTTTTAGTATGAAAAAAAGTCAGTACAACTATTAGCATGAAAATCAGTCAGTACAACTATTAGTATGAAAATCAGTCAGTTCAACTTTTATATGAAAATCAGTCATTGCAATTTTAATATTAAAATCAGTCAGCACGCGCATGTAATGGTGCTTTTAATGTACACACATGCCAGTTTTATGTTTGTGTGAGACTCTGCCATATCTTTACAATGGTAAATTGATTGAAAACATTTTCCCATGAGATCACCCATCTTATAATTGAATATAAGAAGATGTCCAGTTTTTTCAAGAAATAGGTTCAGTGTATATTGTTTGTTCATTGTATATGATTTTACAGCTGGCAAAATTTATAAATTAACCCAGTGAACATTTTCACCCAAGAATAAAAATGTGCTGTACATAAGTCATGAGGTCTTCTACTCTGATCTGAGACTTCTCTCCTTCATGAATGTGCCTTATAAAAAAAAAATATATACTCTTTTTAGTTTGTTTTTAAAAAATTGAAATATGTTCCAGTGATACAGTAATGACCATTAATAGCAATGTCAAGCTTTTATGCTGGAGGAAGTCCTAAGAAACTTGTCTGGGTAGAACCACCAGCGCATTGCAGGTCACCTTCATACATTTCAAGTCTCCCCTTGACAACATTGGAATTGAGGGTCAAGATGTCAGAGGAGTCTGCGACTCAACCACTTGACTACATATGCTCTCATGTCTTAATTATGATGTGAGACTAAAAGGTTATCTTGACAATCAGTCTATCACATTATATAAGACAAAACGTTTCATCCTGGATTTTAACCTGTAATAACACATGTTTTTTCAACAGTGTGATTTGGTCTGAGACTTGTTACATTTCAATGTGTTGGCTTGTTTTAAATCTGTGTGATATAGTGTTTATAATACGAGACCATAATTGCTTTATTGAGCATGATTTTTTTTAACATAACTATAAATAAATGATTGTATACCTTTAGTCTTGTTATAAAATGGTAGATTTGTTTTATTATTCATGTCATAGTATGTTTGAAGTGTTAATTAATGGGCATTTAAACTGGTGTTTTTGCTATCGATTTATTTACAATAAATGACAATGATATTTTGGGTTAAATTATGCTGTGACGTTTGCTAAGGAAAGTGTTCAAAAAGGGCCCTTATAAATTTTGTTAATGCTTCATTTTTTTTTTGTGATGTAAAGCCAAGTACTGTATGCTACATTAACATTTTCTGGTGAGATATTTGAATATTAAATTGTCGGGCATCATGAAGTTGTGTATGCCATGTACTTTTGTTTTACTTTTCGAAGTGAGACCAGTGTTTGTTGTATTCTGCTGTTAAATTGTCTGTGTGTGTTTTAAGCATTAACAAATGGGCATTTTAAATTGTGTATGTGCTATGGTTTTATTTTATAATGCAAGACCAATGTTAATTTTATTATATTGTGTAACCAATGTAGTTTTTATAATGGTGTGAGACCAGTTCTGGTTTTTTATTATGGGTGTGAGACCTGGACTGGTCCACTGACAAGAAGAAGTGTGTGGTATTAAATGGCCAATTAACTGACTAGAGATAATCAGTCCCAGATGTAATTAGAGTTGACTGGGCGACCATTCACCTGGTTTCACATCTGGTCCCAATGGTGTCTGAAATGTAGAACATCTGATTTATGGTTTATATCAGCACTAAACAATGTCTTAACTAGAAGCACCCATGTTGTATACAGATCAAGCATTTTATTTTTTGGGTGTAAATTGGGTTAAAGAAAAATAATATCTAAAGAGATATGATGAAAAAAATGTGAATAAAGAAAATCCAAGAAAAAAGTTAAAGCAGACAGCAAAATGAAGAAGTAAAAAAAAAAGTAAAAAAAAAAAGGCTTACCTTAGAAGCAGATTGTGAGTACTTTTTATACTCCAGTGTAGAGGAAAAAAATCAAAAAAAATCCCAAGCTTGGAGATTATTTCCAGTTGAAGGTGTTCATCAATTCAGATTGTTGAAATGTGCCACAATTTTAAACTCATACTTCTTTACATTCCATACAAGTTGAAAATTGACTATGGGATAGCAAGGAAGTATGGGTCCAAAAGTGGCGCTAGTCAGTTTCCATCCATGTTGTTTATGTCCATCATCTCTCGTCCATGATGCTGAGAAAGTCCAAAGTTCTGGAAATCCTAGTCCGTGGAGGTATCCATAATATATCTCCTTGTTGTTAATGAGTGTGTTATTTCCGTGTGTCTCTCTGTGTTTCCGCTCATGTACATTCAGGAATCCATTATGGCTGCATGGGAAAACTGATGCCAGGGACTGACTGTGTATATAAGACACGGTGGCAGGCCTGAGCTGGGCAGAGTGAGCAGAAAATGTTCCTAGAATGCAAAGATCCCTACTAATGCTCTCTGACAGTGTATCCTAGTTCCATGCTTTCCCCACACCACTACAGATAGTTTTACCAATTTGAGAGCACCTGGGTGGGGTCAGCCTCCCCCAACAGCCAATCAGACAGCTCCATGTGGAAGAAGCTTTTGAATCAGCCAATCAGCAGCAGGCATTTTGAATTAGTCATGGTGATAAAGATCATGAGAAGCAGAACCATTCAACCAAGTAACCTCAATTTTCATCCCCCAAAAACCTGTACTGGGGTGTAAAAGAGGGCACTTTAAAAGATAGGAGAGAACATGTTGGCCATCAATAGAAACTTATTCAAGAAGCAACTTATTCGCACTATCTTCAGAAGATGCTTCTAAAAATACTTTTCATGGCCTGAGCTGACCCCCTTGGCAAAAATTCCTGGCCTTGACTGCTTAATTACTGGATTTCCCAGAAAGAAATTAGGGTCACTGTTAAAAGCATGATTATTTTCTTGATATAACAAAATAAAAGTCGACAGTTGCCATTCTGTTGCATACAAAATGAAATTCAAACAATAAAAAAGTGCAGGAAAGTAGGGTTATCTATTTAAACTTGAAAAAAACAAAACATATTGCATACTTGTCATTGTTTGAAATGTTTCAATAATTAATATCTGTTTATATACACAGAATGCTTGTTTTACAAAATACACAACTAGACCCAATGATTTAAATGATAGGTTTAAGCTTTGTACTATCTTTCAGAGACCTAAATCATTGATACAACTTGGTACAACCTTAAAAACAACACAAAGTAACAATCATATGATTAATACTTTGAATCTTTCAACTGACTTTATGACGTTAAGCCCCAAGTTTCTTACTCCTACCTTGAAATATCCTGTGACAGGAGCCTCTGTTGACATTGTGCAGTGTCCACGTACCTTGTAACATGTCACATGACAAAGATATGAAACAGAGTCTGATTCACAAATATCGTAATTGTATGCAAATCTTGAATGGAGCTTCTTACCCCAGTATTTCCCACAGCTCTCTATGAATTGACATTGTTGCTGGATAAAGTATTGTCTGGGCTGATCAGCTATATGCTTTGTCATTGCATTAATGTATGACATATATTGTTAAGATTGGGGTCGTTGGGGTGGTTTCACTGAGAAAAGGTACTAAAAGTAGTAGGACAAAATAATGTTTCTTTTTCATTATAGATAAATAATGTTTTCTATTTCATTATAGATAAATAATATTTTCTATTTCATTAAACATAAATGTTTTCAATTTCATTATAGACAAAGCTCATTTTAAGTTTATATTTTAAAAATCTAAATAACCATAGGTCATATTTTTTTTTTTAAAATGTCATGCTTTCATGTTGGACAAAAGTGGTCAGCTTGGTTCTGATTAATGGTGTATTACCAGTTACTTTGAGATTTAAACTACAGCTTTGTAAAAACAACATTTTGCCAGGATGCAATTAAGATAATTTGTGGCAATTATGGTTCACATTTCTTACACTTCCTTTTCCTACTTAACCAAACATGAAATGTTTGTGTATTTTTGTTTACATATTATTCTATACAGATACACAGAGTTGTTTCAATTAAAAGTCACTGACTCATAAACTCCCTGTTCAACAAGATACACATATAGGCTAATAATTTAATAAAAATGAAACTTTCAATTGCGCGTAAGAGTGTGTGAGTGGTTCTACCCAAAAAAGAAATAAAAGTCTTTTACCCAAAAAATCCAGCAGTTGAGTAAACTGTTGATGTGACTCAAGATTCCCACAAGTTCAAATACAAACCACCTATTAGAAGCAGCTCCCATATGCCAAGTAACTTCAGCACTTGGTTTTGCCAAATACAAATAGAACAAGCTTTGGCAGCAAGTATAGCTCTTGATCAGCCAGCTCCCACTGGTAAATCTGTTTCAATAAGTATTTTAACTTACACATGAAAATGTAGAAATTATTAAAGTATAGACTTTAACACATGTAGCCGACTTAGCTATAGCTCTTAGTGCTTCTTATTATTCATACAGAACGTGCCAAAATGCAAACCCAAGTAACAAAAGTTTGATGTGTCAAATCTTTTGTTGTATGAACACAACTACATAGTCTTTACCTGTATATTCCTTCTTCTGTGGCTCCAAGTTTTACCTGGAATGTCATAAAAAAAAAGAAACTTTCATCAGAAGATAGCTCTATGCATGCTAGGCAAGAACTGATTAAACCAAGGCAAAAAGTGTAGAACCAATTCAGCCAGCTCCTGCTGGGAACTATCTGATTAAGATCTGCACTATTTGCTTCCCTGCCTTAAGAAAGATGTTTTATCATAAATAAGTTGTTAGCAAATAGCAAAGAAAGGAGTATTTTTATGAACAAATGTTGGATACAATACAAATAATTCTGGCAATCAATTTTGGGGAAAAGTCTGCAAAAAGTAGGATTGGATTTATCTGAAATCTGGAAGTCCTAGTGTGTTATGTACCTTATTTCAATATGTTGTAACAGTTTGCTAGTAATAAGCAAAACTTATTTTAATACATTTTGCCATTTTTTTCAGTCTTAGGCAATTTTTAATTCAATATGTTCTCAAACTTTGCTAGTTTTTCAGTAGTTTTGGCAAATACCAATTACATCATGAACAATGTTAATGTTATATTGTTTTAGACATTTATCATAATAAATGCTAGACACAATAATATGTCATGTCAACTGTAAATTCTTTATTATTCTCAACTATTCTACCAGACCTGGTAGTGCAATTGGTAGAGCATCGGCTCCAGGTTCGGAAGGCCCCTGGCGCGATCCTGGGCCGTGACAAACCAAAGTCATTATAAATGGTAGTAATATAGCTCCCTTGCTAACGCTCAGGCATATATAAGAGTAGTTCCACGACTGGTTGGTCCGATGTCAGGATAATGTGACTGGGTGTGGTATAATGCCAGGTGTTCACGGCATACTATACCCAGTGAAGGCAGCACTATATCTGCTTTAAGTGGACACCATCTCCAGATAACTGAAATACTGTTTGTGGGACGATAAACCCAATACACACACACTATTCTACTAACAGAAAATGAAGCTTTCGTTTAGAAATCTTGTGTTAACATGTTGTTTTTCTTCTTTTTTTACTTAAAGTTATAGGGGCCTGAAAGACTTAATGATTTGAGATAGCAAAATATCCAGCATTTTTTAACCAAAACCTCAAAACTTTTTTTATACCAAAAATACAGAATTTATAGTAAAAGTAACGGGTTTACCATTACTTGAAGCTAAGCTACACTTTAATTAATTCAACGAAATGTAGATATTTGGAGTTAATCTGTTCAAAAATAAAAGCTTGAAGTTTTGCCAATGACTTTAATGTTTTATTGTAAATGCTTTGCTTAATGTAAGATGTTCTGTTCTTTTCATAAAAATTTTAGTTTAGTTATTAAGTCATGTTTTGTTGTTGTTTTTTGTAAATCTTTTAGAATTACAAAAAAATAAAATTGGAACTTATTAAAAAGTAAAATCTTGGCATATTATTTGCATTTCTAAAACAGACATTTCACATTACTGAATATGTTTTAATGTAACATTTTAGAGGTTAGGTAAAAGAAGACAAAATTAGATTAACTAAGAAACACATTTTGTATGAATAAGTTGTAGACTTCTGAGAACATTTTGCAATGAAAATATTAATGATAGACTGAAAAATACTGGCTCTAAAATAAGGAAGAAACACATTTCAGCATTATCAAGGCATACATCTCTGCTAAAGAAATCTCTGGAAGTCAGATATCCCCTTTGAAGACCCCTTTTAGGGGCCTGGTTTCCATGCTTCTGAGCATTAGACCCATTAACCAGAAGGCTCCATCAAGGGAGAAAAATGTGCTAGGCCCTGCCAAGGGGAATAAAACTGCATAATTTATTAAGACTTAAAAAAAACCCACATAAAACGTAATAGACCCATATCATTAACAAAAAGGGCTCTAGCTCAAAGTGAAAAAAGTTAATATTGAATATTTTTTGTCCTACCTTTGAATTTTCTTTACGATGGCTAACAAATAATGTTGCAGATTAATTGTAAAATGTTTCTATAATTGAACATTTTATATCATAAATGACATATACCTTAATTTACTTAAAACACCATGAACAAAAATATTTGTTTATGTTAAAACATACTTTTACATAATTTTGCATAGTTGCTATTGCTGCCTTTTGACAATGGGTTTTGTTCTTAGCAGTCAGACAAATTTCTCTCAAACTGCCAATCATGAATTGACACGACAGGCAAATAGTGCAGATCCGGATCAGAAGGCCCCATGTGGAAGCCATTTGAATAGCATCGTCACTATTTACTAATTATTCTCGTTAAAAAATGTTGCCAGAAATTAGTATGGCTAATCAAATATATATTGCATTTTATCCCTTTACTTGCTGGAAATACAATTATTGTAGGGTAGGTTGTATTTGAATGGGGTGAATGGTATTTGCAGCAAGTAAAGGGTTTAGGGCATTTCTTTGGAGTCTGATTAGGGGGCGAGTGTGAACCTCCTTAGAAACATATGGAGAGGGGCTGATATCAGCTTATTGGGTAGAATTTTAGTGCATACATCTGGGATGAGGGGAAACCTGAACTGACAGACAGATATTTGTTTATGGGCTGCAAATGTCCATCCTCTGTCAATAGGCTGATTATAAATGTTTGAAGTTGAACTGAAGATATTTCCTTTTGATTGATGTTGCATATTATCTGTCTTTAGATGATCTTTAATTGATATTTCTCTGTAGAGCTTCTTTGACTTTGCTGAAGGAAAGTGCTAAAATGATTTGTTTGAAATAATTAGTGAAATTGGTAAACTCGTAACATGCTTAATAAAAAAAAGTAAAAACTATAGACGTTATACGTATAAACAAATCAGTTTACAAATTTGAAATTCATTCAGGTACCAGATAGGGAATTTTACTAGGGTATATGTATAATTGTGACAACAATTGTTTTGACAAAGAAAATTTTCATCTATAAGCATCTAATTTGTTAATTTAAAAATTGTGTGGCAGCCTAATCAGGATTGTATCTATTGAAAATCAGTAGTCCAACCTGAAATTTGGTGGCCTAGAGCTTTCAGACTACTAATTTTGTACAAAGACAAATATATATAAAAATATACTTCGGATCAAAAAACAGAATTTACAAATTTGTTTTCTATAACTAATGAAGTTGTGCATTAGAATTTACACACATTGTCTACTTATCCTAGAAAAGAACAATTAAAACTACTTTTAGCTTGTAACAATGCAGCAACTGGGCCCCTGTAGGGACTTAATGGGGTTTGGGTTCTCTTTTATCAATGAAGAATGTGGTAGCACGTATCCTCATATCTCTATATAAGGTAGTCATGGATTGATTAAAGTGCCAGATAAAACCTTGTGCAGCTTTCTTCACTTCTAGGCAGGCAGGAAACCTTCTAAAAAACCTCCCAATAAAGCCACCCACCCCACCCTGCTCATCTACCCAAACCTCTACCCCACAATTCTACATAGGCATCGGTTCAGTACCAGCCGTTCTTGCCCTGTTTTCTGCCTGAGTCTACATGTTGGGCATTAGATAGGTCTAGACTTGCAACAAGGTAGTATGTTATCAAATCTATAAACATACAGGTAAAGAAAATGCATTTATTATTGTAGCAAATATGCAGAACATAGGATGGTGACCACACTGTTGTTTTAACTCTTTTGGTGCTAAATTATTTGTAAAATAAACCGCTTAGTGCTACATTATTTTGGACCTTCATTGAACCTGTATTGCACTTAGAATATATGTGCATTAATGCTTGTTTATTGTCTATTTTTCAAAGGTATATAACCATCTGTAAAACCTGAAAATAGCCATCCACTTTTATTTATTAATCATTTTACAAGAAACACAACACTCCATATAACCATCTGTAAAACCTAAAAATAGCAATCCACTTTAATATATTTATTATTGGAAAGTCATTTGCAATCTTCATGGCAAAATTGCACAATAAACAGTTTACTTAAATTAATCAGGCACATTGCAAGTTTTCCTACAATACCCATTGTAAACTTGTGGAAAAAAAACCACTTGAAAATGTCAACTCTTTTTAAGTTTTTTTCCGGTTGATTAAACTTTCTGCTACTGGAAATCATTCTTATGTTGTAAATAATGTTATTAAGTGACCTTTTTAATGTGGATAGATCCAGGTGCCCGTTTGAGAGCCAGTCAGGGACCATGGCCGGTAGCAGTTAGTAACCAATCGGCAATCATCAAAATGCTCAACATTAGTTGCAATTTTTAGAACTGTTGAATGTTTAATAATATCGTTGTCCTTTTTACAATGCTAACTTAATCTTCAGACCATTTCACACTTAACACTTACTGGCAAGTACTTTTAAGTTAATATATTTTTCTTTTTTAGCTTTAACTGAAACCATTTGGCATTCCCTTTATTATTAATGTAAAATTTTGCTTCAATGACAAAAATAAAAGCTTGAAAAGAATATTTCCATAGTAACGTGTTTCATGATCTGCCAGATTTAAAAATAGAAGGGCCAGTCCAGCAATTGGGACCACCAATTTTTAATTGTTTCCTTTTGTTGAGATTCTGTCATTATCTTTAATATTTCACTAAAATATACAGTCATGCAAAAGAATTATATTTCAAAATAGTCTTGAGACAAGAATTGTTATTTTGAGCATTTTCTGAAAGCTCCATACATTGTTTGGTCATGATGTTGATTTGAAAAAGCATGATTTTACTTAAATTTCTATATGGGTGAATAGGGGCTATTGTTTCTTGTTGATGCCTATAATAGTTAGCCCATTGTACTAGATTGAGAGGGTGTTGACCAATAAGCTGAACACACTGCTTCATAAATGCATTTTCCTTGTTTTGTGTTAATGATTGTACACAGTGCTTGCTTTATGATTCCTGAGTTGTCTGATTTAGCAATTATAAGCTATGGCACTAGTTATGCTTTTAAGATAACATTATTTGAAAAAGTTGTCTCCCCTCTTTTCATTGGTATTTGCTTAGTCATGTTAACAATTAAAACAATGTGATGAATATTTTACTATTTAAGCGTTAAAAATATTCGTAAGCTATGTCATTTTAAGTTAATAAAAAAGTGAAGAAGGCAGCTTGATAAAAGTAATACAACTTTTAGTTATACAAGGTAGAAATGGAATATTCATGCAGTAAGGATTTTTTTTTTTATAAAATTGGGATATTTTTAATTTTCTTTAAGGAAGATATTAAACAAATTGACATAAATATGTTTAATCAGTATCCTAAATAAAGACCTTAGTACGATTTGCTTTAAATATCTAAAGCTCTTCACTTTTTTGGCTTTTTGTTTAATTATCTAACATCTCCTGTCTAATTGTTTTCCCTTGTTCTCACATACCAAGAATCCATCCAAAATCTGTCCTCTTTCTTGCCTCTAATAAAGTACCCAGTAGCAGGTCTGCTTGTTTCCAGTAAGTTGAGAGATAAGATGGAAGACGTTCCTGTTATTCCACATGTTCTGATGCTGCTGGGATATGCCTCTCACCTGAGCGGAACATTACCAACACATTCCCTGGGCAAATCTACCGTTACTAGGCAACACTTATCAGAACACTGAAATGTTTTTGAGATATTTGATAAATCCTCAATGTATAAAATGATAAAATGTTAACATAATTATTTAAGATTTTGATGCTACAAAACAAGGTAAATATCTCAAATATCATTTTTTGTGTTTATCCAGCATTTACCCTGCAGATTAGAATACATGACTGTTGGAAACTTTCCCCAAATGCATGTTTTGTTTTCTATATCAAATTGATTTAAAAAACACATAACAAAACCTTTGTACATGATGATTTTTTAAAGTTAGTGTATATGTATATCTGTTCCTTATTGCTTACAGGGGTTTTATAGTAATTACTTTATAATGGCATCTCTTTGGGGCATGAAATGGGAGCTAACTAGTTCAAGTATTTGTAGTAGTTTAATCCAGTTACCTCCCTTGTCTGGTTTAACATACAAGGTGGGTATGCTTAATAAAGTGAAGAAGTGCTGTGACTGACCTTTTAGTATGCAAAGCCTCAGATTTCCATTAAAGTCTGTGTATGCATTAATGGACTTGTATCTGCCAGTAACCTGAAAATGACATGAAAATATCATAAGTTACACTCCAGTAAAGTCAGTGTAAATATCAATCAAATTTAAAGAATATTTTTGGAGCATACTTTTTCGTTGTGCCTGCTGGGTTGATATCTGGATCTCACTATCTTCCTAAAAGTTTCCATGTGACACATCTTGTGTCACAGATTATGATTCGCAGCGTTTCACTGCATAGGTCAAGACATGGTCAGACCAAAAAATTGCATGTTGGGAGATCTTCCGGCTCACTAGTTCACGACAGTTTTTCAACGTCAGTTATGTGAAACAATATCTAATCTTTCTTTGGGGTAATTGTGTATAGTTTCGGCAGAATATTTATACTTTAGTCTGTGTTTAGACGAGTTTCATTTTTATATAAATTTTAGGGCAGTAAAACTTGTTAATTAACACTTAAAATGTTCATCCTTTATTAAAAATTTAATGGTTAAGAACAACTGGTATTCCTGCTAAAAAGAGACATTGACATCAGTGCGGGTGACGTAGATGAGCTGTAAAACAAAAGTGGTCATGTGGTTTTCTTAGTTTAATAAAAGCTGAATGCAGCATGGTTTAGATAGGAAATACATTTTTGCATGAACATTTTAAGTGTTAATTAACAAGTTTTATGAACATTTTAAGCGTTAATTAACAAGTTTTACAGCCTTTAAATTTATTGTGGCATAATGGGTTAGTTTTTTACACTGGTGCAGGACATCAATAAATTGCATTTTGTTAGATGGACTCAAGTAACAATGATTTATTTGGTTGTTCAATGAAAAGTTTGTTTGGTCCAAACTGTCTGATACCACCTTTAATAAAGTTTGTAGTCTTAAATGGATTCTTGAGAATTGCCTTAATCTGATTTCTAAGGTGTTATAACTTTCATGTAGATCTAAGATCATGTGATGAAATAGCTACCATACCCATTTGTATCCAAAATCTCTTCCACTATCCCCACCAAATATTTTATTCCAGACCTGGCCGATGAGAGGCCTTGTCTACATATTGATCCTTTTGTCTGTGTTTGTGAACTAATGTCTGCTGCAACAATCAGCAATCACTTTTTTGTGTCAATTATCCCAAAAGTGTAGGTGTCAGACATGATCGGTAACTATAGCAACCAGATCCTAGCAACCAGATCCTTGACCAAGAATAAACCAGAGAGTTCCAGCTAAAATGTGGTCATCTCATAAAATAAGCAAAAGTTGACACTTTCTGCAGTAAATGTCAAAGGCTACAAGAAGTGGAAACAAAATCTGATTTGGGGTATTTTCTTATTATTGGGGGTATTCATTAACTGCCCAGCTTGGCTTGATTTGATAAAACATATACAAACAATGTAGATCTTGTTGTGTGAGCTGTCTGATAATGTCTGCACTTACCACCACTGAGTTTTGAGCATAATATGGCAACTAAGTGTTGCACTTTTTTAAAAAATGTTTGCTCTGGTGTTTAACAAACTAAGCAGTCCTCATACAATAACCAGTCCTCATACAATAACCAGTCCTCATACAATAATCAGTCCTCATACAATAAGCAGTCCTCATACAATAACCAGTCCTCATACAATAACCAGGCCTACTACAATAACCTGGCCTTAAACAATAACCAGGCCTCATACAAGAACCGACCTCATACAATAACCAGGCCTCATATAATAACCAGTCCTCATACAATAACCAGTCCTCATACAAGAACCGACCTCATACAATAACCAGGCCTCATACAATAACCAGGCCTCATACAATAACCAGTCCTCATACAATAACCAGGCCTACTACAATAACCAGTCCTACTACAATAACCTGGCCTTATACAATAACCAGGCCTCATACAAGAACCGACCTTATACAATAAGCAGTCCTAATACAATAACCAGGCCTTATACAATAACCAGGCCTCATACAAGAACCGACCTTATACAATAACCAGTCCTCATACAAGAACCGACCTTATACAATAAGCAGTCCTAATACAATAACCAGGCCTTATTCAATAACCAGGCCTCATACAAGAACCGACCTTATACAATAACCAGTCCTCATACAAGAACCGACCTTATACAATAAGCAGTCCTAATACAATAACCAGGCCTCATACAATAACCAGTCCTCATACAATAACCAGGCCTCATACAATAACCAGGCCTCATACAAGAACCGACCTTATACAATAAGCAGTCCTAATACAATAACCAGTCCTCATACAATAACCAGGCCTCATACAATAACCAGCCTCATACAATAACCAGTCCTCATACAATAACCAGGCCTCATACAATAACCCGTCCTTATACAATAACCACGATGGTTACATCTCACACAAAAAAGAAGTAGAAGGAACATTGGTGATATTAACATTGTCTTCATTTTCTATTAAATTAAAACAATATAACCACATAATTACAAGAAGTGAGTTTAGCCTCTTTGTCGCAATCCTTGGACTTCTTCTTGTTGTGTAAATTTCAGCACAAAATTTGTCAATACAATAAAAATATGCTAGATACACCAGAATTACAAGCATGTTTGTTGACAATTGCACATCTAAATGTCATCATGTCAGCACAAAAGTCAAAATAAACCTGACCCCCACCCACACCCCTAAAAAAACATGAAGAAAAAAACAAGCTTAAAAACTGAGTAATTCAAAAAGGACCACTACCATTTAAAGGGTACATGTATTAAGGGGAGACAAATCATTTAGCAAGAAAAATACTCTCCAAATTTGGCTGTCCTTAGGCCTCAAAGCAGCTCTGATAGTCATATTGAGATACATCAAAGACACTAAACCTTATTATATTTTCATAATTTAAATTTCTCTTGTTTAATCTGTATTCACCTAATATGAACCTAATCTCCTCTAGTCATTTGTAAAGTTTTACATTGTTGTCTTTTACATTAACACTTAATTGCTCCTAGTGGAATTGTTGAAATGTCAAATTCATTTTCGAGAAATTGAGGTTGTTGTTAGACTTTAGTATTTGGAGATCTTCAACGTTTGCTTTAGGATTGAAGAATGAATTGCAACTTAGTTAAAAATGCTCCCTTGCTGTTTCGATTGTTTTTTTTGGTGATATGTCACAAAAACACACACCTGAAACTCACGATTTTAGGTAAAAAAAACAACAACACTGGTTACATCTGTTGCCAAGTTGTTTAGAGACATCAAATTGTAAAACTATGTAGGTTGAAATCTGGGATGTGGCGAGAATTTCCATGTTTGGAATTCTTACATCTTATCTGACAGTGTTGGTGGTTCTACCCAGATTTTTGTCTGCGGGTCTTCCCTAACTAGTCATGTCTAAGGGTCTTCCCTAAATAGTTATAGCTAGCAGTCTGGGGGGGTGGGGGTGGGGGGGCGGTCTTCCCTAACTAGTTATAGCTAATTGTACTTAATATGGCCATTATTGTATAAGCCAGATGCATAAAAGAAACATTATATTTACTAATAACTGACTATCATTATTATCTTTCTGCAATAAATACAAACTTTCCTTATATACCAGTTCTTAAGAACACAACCTACCAATGTAAATTAATGTAATATTTAGATCACCAGGCCCCAGAAAGTAATTGTAGATGTCAAATCAGGCTCTGCACTGTTTGCTGCCACCAATGCTTCTTGTTACTTTCACTTAGAATTGTGAGCAGCTAAGTAGGTCATTTAGCTAGTCTAAATGATAAGGAAAACTCTGCTAGAAACACTTAAAAGATTTTGGTATTCTATGATACAGTTAAAACCCATAAACTTGAGCACTTGTGGCTTGTGTATTTCTTCATTTGGAAGTGATAGATTAATTAACAAGAAATGTTAAAAGTTGCAATGTTTTTTTTATATTTAGTGACATATCAGTTGTGAGGTAAATCCTTTTTTGATGCTGTTAGGCCTTCAGAATGAAACATTTTCCCTAAATTTAAATTGTCACAAATGAATTTCAGTCTGATTGTAATGAAATATAATCCTGTATAAAACATTGTTGAAGGAATTTCTCTTATCCTGTGAGTTTTGATGTAGATATTTAAGAGAAACAAAACCAAAGATGATTTATGTTTTTACTGTAACTTTTTTTCACTTAAGACATGTAAATTCATACTTTCACAGATCTTAAAAGAAAAATAATAGATAGTTTAAATGTATGACAAAAGGCCTATTCTGAAATAAACAAAAATACAACTTAATTATTTTATGTTACCTTGAAACAAATTACTTAGAAATGATTTTCTTTTAAGACAAATTTTTTCTTAAATATATTCTGAATATTCTGAAATGTCTTACCATAATATGTCCGCCTTTGAAACCACCTTACATCCTGAAAAAACTCCATAGACAGTTTTATTTGCCTTTAAAAATGTCCATTGAAATATGCATGATACGTACATGTGGAGTTCAACTAGAGACATTGCCAATCCATGTATATTTCAGCAGGGGGTGGGGATAGAATGCTACCAACATCCTGTCAAGTACTTACAGAAGGATGGTCACTTGGGAATAAGCTACTGACATTTTTCATTCAAGTATCCTTATTATAACTACTTCATAACAGATTGTGCTTCCACGAAGGCATTTGAAAAGTGACATGCATTAAATGAAACGATGATATAGCACAATTACTTTAAAGTCAGAAGGACTTCTACATTTGTCTGGTGATCTTCTTTAGCCAAAACACTGCTGAATGATTTTGGTCATGTTATGGTCATTTTGGTGATTAATTATTGATTGAGGAAGACCCCCAGATGTACCTGTGTAGAACCAACAACTCACTGCTGGTCAGCTAGACTTCCACACATGGAAGTCATTGCCCGAACCTGGACCTGAACACAGTTGCGGAAGTTTGGCCACATTTACCACAAACATAAAAACAAAAGAATTAATGGCTTAATACACCATGTAAAATGCCATTTAATGGGAAATCAATGGTAATCATTCAACTGATCCTCTATCACAAGGTCATGTCTGTGACACATTTACCCTTGGATATAAACATATAAGACCTGGGTAAAGTGGAACTATTTGAGGTTAATTTCTTGCTCAAGGACATAAGCAGCAACAGACCAGGGTTCAAACCACAGACCCATGATCAGAAGTCATTGTTCTAATACTTGACTGTCCTGATCAATAACCACATGCCAAATGCTTATTACAAATTACAACATACCCTTTATAAACACTGTTAGTTTTAAACGTGTTCTGTATAAGGCTTATTACAGAAAGCAAATTGCCTAAGATGAAATGACAATCCTAAAAAAACACACTGCATATTTGCACAATCCAAGTTTACATGTAAACAATGCCTATTTCATTAAGTATACTATGTCAATTATACAATGTTTATTTTGTTTCAGCATACCCGTTTGATAAGCTACCACTTTATTTTAATGGGAATAATTGTATTTAATATTGTATCCAATCAGGTTACTGTTCTTATTCGTAGCTTTATTTTAAAAAAAACAACACACAATCCTATTAGCTTAAGTCACTACTGTATTATAACCAGTCAGACCAAGTGCACCAACATATGTTGGGAAGTAGCACTTAACATAGGCAGGTTTGTCATTCCAGGAGCGCTTATACATACTACATACTACATGTTGTGCTGTTGGTTACTGTGGCTTTATGCTTTTTCTCAATTAGTAATGTTGTAATTAAGAAATACATACGGAAGAAAGCTCTTGTATGCATAAGTATAATATGTGAACTGCTGTACTCCTTGACTTGGTTTTAGGAGACATCTGTTTAAACAACCATTCCAAGTTATAAAATGAGAAATCAGAAATGTTTTTGTATTTAAAAAAAAATAGATAGGTTAAGCATCCAGGCACTTTAAGCATTCTTGCGGTCCACACAGATTAAGAACCATGCATGTTAAGCAACCAGGCAGGTTAAGCATTCATTTGATCCATACAGATTAAGAATCCATACAGATTAAGAATCCATACACGTAAAGCATCCAGGCAGATTAAGCATTCATTTGGTCGATACAGATTAAGAATCAATACACGTTAAGCATCCAGGCAGGTTAAGCATCCATTCAGTCCATACAGATTATGAATCCATACATGTTAAGCATCCAGGCAGGTTAAGCCTTCATTCAGCCCATACAGATTATGAATCCATACACGTTAAGCATCCAGGCAGGTTAAGCATTCATTCGGTCGATACAGCAGATTAAGAATCCATACACGTTAAGCATCCAGGCAGGTTAAGCATTCATTCAGCCCATACAGATTATGAATCCATACATGTTAAGCATCCAGGCAGGTTAAGCATTCATTCAGCCCATACAGATTATGAATCCATACACGTTAAGCATCCAGGCAGGTTAAGCATTCATTCAGCCCATACAGATTAAGAATCCATACACGTTAAGCATCCAGGCAGGTTAAGCATTTATTCAGCCCATACAGATTAAGAATCCATACACGTTAAGCATCCAGGCAGGTTAAGCATTCATTCAGCCCATACAGATTAAGAATCCATACATGTTAAGCATCCAGGCAGGTTAAGCACCCTGCTTATATAGGTTAACCATCCATACTGATTTAACATCGTTACAGGTTAAGCATCCATGTAGGTTAAGAATCTATATAGTCTACATAGGTTAAGCATTCATACTGGTTAAACATCCATACAGGTTTAACATTCATACAGGTTAAACATCCATACAGGTTAAGCAACTTCACAGGTAAAACATCCATAAAGACAATTCAGAGACATTTTTATCATTCAGACACCATCTAAACAAATTATAAAGACAATATTGCCTTCACTATTTCACCAGGCATTAGATAGCAGAAGCAAGAACAATTCTTCTACTCATATTGCTTAATGCACAAGACAATACAGATGAAAGCAAAATGTAAAGAGAAGACATTTCAGATGAAACTGAAAAAAGTCATTAAATAAACAGATATTACAGATGAAGGCAAAGCAGGTAGGGGGTTGCAAGACATAACCAATAAAAGTAAATTGTGGCATTTCATTAACAAGATTTTGCAGATGAAAGCAAAAAAAAAAAATTGCTTTAAACAGACTGTAGAGATAAGAGCAAAAAAGAGGTTTAAAATGATAAGAAATTTTAGATAAAAAATGTTTAAATAATAAGACATAACATATAAAGGTAATTTGAGCATGTAAATTGCAAGTAATTACTGATAAAAGCGAAAAAGGGCTTATATATTATAAGTTTGTTACTTATCAAAGTAAAGGGCTTTTAGAAATTGCAGGTGAAAGAAAAAAGGGCTCTTAAATGCCAAGACATTACAGTTGAAAGGCAAAGTGACTTTAAGTTAAAAAAACATAACAGATGAAACTATAGTGACTTTTTCTTACAAGACATATTACAGATGCAAGCAAAAAATGGCTTTTTAAATTACAAGTCTGTCTGGGAGTAACAACTGTGGCAGGAAGTTATCTCTCAGATCAACTGGGAGTAGGGAATTGCTGCCAACTAATTGAAGCCAGTTAAAGTGACTTGGACATTGTCATTAATCCCATCACCCACAATCATTATGGCAGAACCTGGACATAATGGCCATCAGTAATGATAGTGCCAGCTTCACATGGACAAAGTGTTGTCTGCAAACTAACAATTGCCTCAGACTAGATAGAAAGACAAAAAGATCATTAGAGAAATGATGTCGATGCTAGAGATCAGCCATTCCCTTCATGTTATTTTGACTGAATTTAATAGAAGAATTGTCCAAATGATGATTTATTAATGATAGATATTTCTTGCCATAATAGTGCCATGATTTTTTAATGTTTTACTCAAAACATTTTTAATGTTGATACTTTTGGGGCTCATAAAGAATCTTTGTTAACTTCTGACCGAAACTGAGAAACTTTCTTAAATTTTGAAATTTATTACCTCCCATCCATGTCATCCATATTATGTTATTTTCTTAGATATAAGAAGTTTACTTAAATTTTGTAAAACCATCAAATCTCAGAAATTTCTTAGGACTTTTCAAAATTTAAGGAAAATTCTTGGTTTATGTCTGAAAAACTAAGGTTCTTTTTTATTTTTTAATACAACCACAGTTCTTTATCAGTTCAACCAAACCTAATAAATTGAGAAATAAAAATCAACAAACACATCATCACACTGCTATTAACTTTTCCCAGCAATCCATGGGAGCTGTTTGATCATTGAACTGGATCTACAGTATTCCAATGTTTCATTCTTACCAGGTTAAGAGTTCAAATCTGTTGCTGTGGATGTTATATCAGTATAAATCCCAAATTCACAGTCATAAAGTGAGATATTTTCAAACATGATATCACACTAAATTATTGGAGCATGGTAAAGAGATATTTCTCTTTCTCAGTGTGCCCTGGTTGGTATTGTCTGATGCTGGAAAATCAATACAGAAGGCAGCATGGGGGAAGTGTTTGCCGCCCCCACACTTGCCTGGTGGAGAATAAAATAATGTCATAAAAATAATTGTCACCCTGATAGGGTACCATCAGGAGGTTTGAAAGTTCATTGAGTCACAGTGCCAGAAACAATCACTGTGACAATGTTAAGAATTTGACTGTGACAGGGATGAGTATACTATGAGGGGGTTGGGGAGCAGAATTCATTTTCGTGTCACTGAGTTCTCCTGACAGGGTGCTCCAGGTTGCTCTGACAGGGGCCAAAACTCACTGTGACAAAAGTCAGAGTTTACTGTGACAGGGTAATACCTGTTACTTGGTCATAGTTCCCTGAAATCATTAGTTGCTCTTACATGGACGAAGGTTGACTCAGATTGCAACAGAAGTTTGGCTGTAAACGAAGCAGAGTAACAAAACCATCATATCTGTTGACATGGGCCTGAGTTCATGCCGTCAAGGTTAGACTTTTTATTGTAGGTTTTAAGGATAGCTAACTGTGACTGAGAGTCAGTGACAGTTTGGTTGTAATGCCTGAGATCACTGTGACAGGAGCCGGTCTGAAAAAGCTATATAGCTATAGCGTTATAGCTATAGCGTAATTTTCTGTTTCAGAGTTATTGGTCAGTTGTTTAAGTTACAACTGGTCAGAACAAGTTATGATAAAAATGAAACAAAATTTTAATGATAGGGGCAAGAAAAAACATTTGTCACATCAAACATCAGTTCCTGCCTTAAATTAAGTTCTTCAAGCAAACTTGCCACCAAGAAGTTTTCAAACAATTCTTGTGGTATTGTAATTAAGAGATATTAGAACAGGAATTTTTTTTTTTTTCTAAAAACATACAACGCTTCATTTAGAAAAGAATGTTTCAGCACTTTTAAACTCTGGTACATCAATTTATTTGTATTGTTGTTTGAATCTTTAAAGTGCATGACATATTTTCTATGAACTGTGCTGATTGCTGACCAAATTGTGCTGAAAACAGACCTAATAGTTTCACAGAAATGCATTTTGCATCGCTTCAGCAAATGAACCAATAACAACCCAAGATGTTAGTCTCAACTTTGCACCAGTCTGATCTTGATTTATTGAGTATCACTACTTTCATGTTTTCCACATTATTGCTCTCACATTCAACAGATTGTCTTCTCCATAGGCACCATTATACACTAACTTTTGGGCACAATGTGATCTACCATAAACAAAATTAATGGTGTAGATCAAGATCAGCTTCCTATAGGAGCTACCATCAGTTTCCTATGGGAGCTGCAATCAGTTCCTATGGGAACTTTCTTAATTTAAATTAGCATTTACACTGTTTGCTATTATTAGTCTAGCCATGTCTTGCTTGAACTGCAGCTAATTTTCAATAAAAGAAATTGTTGTGAAAATATGCCATGAAGAAAAAATCAGCTGCAGCATGCATCTTGCTGGCAAAGAATATTTACATTAATATGCTTTATGTACCAACATAACATTTGACCTATTAAACATGAATTGATCAAGCATAGGCAAATGATGTAGATGTAGATCATCTAGCTCCTGATGGGACCAGAATCTGCTATATTTTCTTCTAGTTTTTACAGTTGTTAGCGGAAAAACACTTATAATGTGTACATTGCTTTATAAACTCCTGCATGATAAGGGTTAGTTAAGTAGAGTTTCATTCAAGATATCCTCATTGGGGAAAAAAAAAAAAGGCAACCCATGGCCTAGTGGTAGAGTTAGCGATTTGTAACTCCTTTGACAGCTTTGCCTGGCTCCACATGGGTTCGATTTAAATACGATGCGATGCACTGGTGATTCTACTCAGACATTTATCTGGTGTCTTCTTCCAATGAAATAGCTGGATGCTGCTAAAATGATTATAATTGGTCACTACAATGTATTAAAAAAAAAATGTAAAACTATGTCACGTCTTTACAGGTCCTAGAAAAGTTTCCAACAGATTTTCTATAGTTGGTGTTTGACTGACAGCTATTGTGGGGTACAATGAATCAATCCCTTAAGATTTTCAACGCAATCTGTCAGTCCTTTTAGACCACTAGACATGCTTTTAATGATGTTGCCATAGAAAACTTGAGCACATTTTTGGCAGTGTTTTTTTGTTTTTGTTTTGTTTTTTTTGTTTTTCATTTCAATTCGTCAGTAAGATTTGTTTTTTCTTCTTGAATATAAATTGACCAAGCATGAATGAATCAGACTTAGACAAGAACTGGTATCGAAGATGTGGATGCAAGCTTTCTGTTAATAATCTGCAATATTTGAACTCAAAATTTGTAGTTGGTTGTAGGTATCTTCATTATAATTTTTTTTTTTTGTTCTGGTATGGTAGTGTTTGTAGATGTGTGGTATGACAAGAGATGAGGTATTAAATTAGTCTGGATACACATTTTAGGTAATTTGCCTGTTTGTTTATCTTAAATCATAAAATGGAAGTTGTTTGAAACACAGTAATAGATTAAACCATCGCCCTTAAACCATTGCCCCATTGTAATTTGATTATTTGTGAACATTTTGTCCTTGGAAACATATTTATCTTGAGATTCGGAGAAGTAAAAGAGTTATTACAACTGTCTGGTCAATAGAAACTCCATCTACCATCTACCATCTAAAACAAAACTTTATTAAAAGTCCTGATAGTGATGGAATATTGTAAAGAAGAATGTAGTCTGAATTGTGTAGTGAAGTTCAGGTAACTGTTATGTTTGTCTTGGTCACAATTCAGTGGACCCTTGCCCAAGTCCACTGGAAATCTTGGTCCAGTTATATGTTGTTGTTTTTTATTCATCTGGGTAATACAGTATAGTTACGGTATATAGTAAGATAGGACAACTCATCTAACATATAAAAATTGTGTATGGCATTTTATCTCTACCCTTAGGTCATTATCTCAAAATGTTTCTACTTTTCTGAAGCAGTGAATACCACAGTGCCTGCAGCTTGTGGAACATACAATCTACTTTATATGGTGCTTCCCTCGGATTTAAAAATTATCCATGCGATGTTAAACTTCTTTGAAACAAACATGCAAATCAAACAAAATGATGCAATGCTGGTTGTCCCCTATTTAAATATTTGACATTCAATGAGCACTTTGCTCTGTTTATCCCTGTTTTATATGGAACCCGGTTCTGGTAAAGACAAGTTTATAATGGATGTGACATTTGCTGCTTACTTGTGTTTTGTTATATGCCATAATGTCCATAGTTATTATAATAAGCCAATGTTGCAACTCTTTGCCTGCTTAGCATGAAATTGACCAGGCTTCGGCAAGAAGATCTAGATTAGAAAGATATTGTTGTGAGATGTCTGATCAGGATCTATGCTATTTATTGCAGAGTCTCTGGCTATATGTTTTGTTCTTTTTTGGTAAGTCATTAGCAAATAACTGATTTTTTTTTTTTTTGCGTGTATTAGTAATATAAGCATGAAAAGGGAAATTGCCTGCATGTCATGCAGTCATGTTAATGTCAAAGAATAGTAGTGATGTGTTTTTTATTTAGCTCCCACAGTTTGTTGTAGTTCTCTTATCAGCTGGGATCAAATATAAATAGTTTATATGACATGTATACTACATCAATACAATTATGCTGAATTATGGTAATGTCAAACTGTTAACTGTGATATTAAGATCAGCTGCCATGGAATCTATTACTGTTTGTGTAATTATATGTAATACTATGAAAGTAATAATGTACATAACGTATAAGAGTGTATACTATAGAAATAGTATAGAAAATACATGTCAGGCAAAATCCAGCCTAAGTTATGACTGTCATTTCTTGACTGCACAGGAATTGTGTTTTTTGTTGTTTTGTTTTTTTAAGAAACATCACATTGATACAAGTACGATCATGTTGGTGATATTCAATTATTTTTGGTTTAGTTGGATCTTGATAAAATAAGGCTTTCATTTCACTTCATGTCAACTGGAACACAGCCTTACATTGCAGTAACTCTTTTTCTCCATACTTGGGCTCGAACCTCATTTAAAAATTAAAAAACTGATTTTTCTTACTATACCTTGGAAAGGCCTTGGTGATAGAATTGAAACCCACATACGGTACTCAGAGGTTACAAGTTGAATCCCTGGTCATGATGTACTCAACTGTATAAAAATATGCAAAAGTAATTAATTAGGAGAGTGTACAAAAATGTATAAAATACTGACATTAAAAATATGTAAGCATGCATTACACATTTGTAAAAATATAACTACCAAAGTATAAAGAATGTATAAAATTGTTTGTGTTTGTTGATTCCTCAAGAAGTTGTTATCATTTGATTCCTCAAGAAGTTGTTATCATTTGATTCCTCAAGAAGTTGTTATCATTTGATTCCTCAAGAAATTGTTATCATTTGATTCCTCAAGAAATTGTTATCATTTGATTCCTCAGGGAGTTGTTATCATTTGACTCCTTAAGAAGTTGTTATCATTTGATTCCTGAAAAAGTTGTGATTAATCATGTCTACTTTTTATCATTATATCTTAAGCTTATGAAACAATAGTCCTCAGAAAATGTTGATCACTAACATCAGATATTATTTTTTAATCCTCTTTATGCATAATTGTGTATTTTAAATACAATTATTATATGATTTATATGTCAGATGCCCTTGTCATTAGCGGACTCTACCTTGCAAAACTACTACTTGTACATTTACTATCAATCAAGATATTTGGGTATTTCCTGCATAACTGTAACTAATTTGCATGTTGATTTAACAAATCTTCAATTTAATAAATCACTGAACATGCAGCTGCAATTTTCTTTGCATTCATATATTTTTGGACTCTTTATTTTAAAATAATTAGTTATTAAGGTAGTAGTAAAATTATTATAATTAGAAGTAGTGTGGTAGTCATAGTAGTGGTAGTAGTAGTAGTAGTAGTAGTAGTAGTAGTAGTAGAATTATTATTATTAGTAGTAGTAGTAGTAATAGTAGTAGTAGTAGTAGAAGGAGAGGAGTAGAAAAAAGTCAGTAGTAGTGTAATACTAGTAGTTGTAGGTAAATTTAAATGTAAGTAGTAGTTGTTTTATAAGTTGTAGTTGTTGCTGTAGAAGTGGTAGTCTCTGACTGCTTAGCCTCTCAATGCATGGGTTCAAGTCCTGCTCAGGGTGACAGACTTAATGTGGGAAGGTTTTCCAGCTGGTGGTTCTGACCAGACACTTGTTTGGGGTCTTCCTTTACTAAAATAGCTGGATGTCACTATAATGATGATAAATGGTCTCTGAGATGTAGGAAAAAATATAAAAGCAGAAGTGATAGAAATAAAAATAATGTAAGTAGAAGTAGTAGCAGTATATAGAACTAGTAGATAAAAAAATCCTTAAGATACATTTAAACATTTACCCGTTCTTTTAAACTTCCGTCACAGTAATGTTAACTCCATCTTTGATACTTGTTAACATAAAAGCACATCTATAATCCAGTTTATAATAATAGTAGTAGTATATCTTATAAACACACTCTTAAACACTTATTTGTTAATAGATTGAGCATTAAATTGTTTTTTATCCGTGAACTCCAATTAAAAGTCATAACTTCCTTCATAACAATAGAACAGATTTTACATCTTTCTTTCCTAAATACATTTGCATTCATAATTTTTTTTTAAGATACAAGTTGTACTTAAAACACCAAAACTCCAGTGTCATGTAGTCATTTATTTTGTCCTCGTTTCCTCCCTTCTACGATACTCTACATGCGAGGGAGGGAGGGGTTTTTACACTGTAATTGGTGAACAAGTCAATGTTAGGGGAGATGTTAGTAATCGGTCCTGAAAATAATCAATACCAACATCTCTTCCTCTGTGAGTCCTTGTCATGCCACAAGTTCAATAAATAACTCTAAATTTGTAGTTCCTACCCAAACAACTACATTCAATGTTATTATCACTCGATAGCAAGAAACTTTGGAGAAAATAGTGTAGATCCTGATCAGACAGCTTTCTTCAGGTGTCACATAATCCTAATGTACACTATTTGTCTGTGCCTGATCAGTCCCTGCTTAGCAGGTTAAGAATTAGTCTGTTGCTGGCCCATTCCCTTTAAATCCTCATGATTCTCAGCTCTTGCCACAAATATTGTCTGTCACCATTCCTCAATTCTTGATCATTGGTGGAATTATTTTCTTTATCCCCACTCTTTTTTTTTTTTATATATATATATATAAACATTCCGTCCCCATAGTATGTCACAGTACAAGAATGCTACATGCAGCTACAAGTACAGTAGTGTTACACAAGCAAATTACTCCTCCACGTTTGATTCTCAGTGACTGTTGCAAGATGGATTTTGGTGTTATTGGGATTTATAATGAAGAACTAGTCTGCTGGTTCTTTTATCGTCATTTTAGGGTTATTTTCATCGTTAGGTTAGTCATCAGTTTTAAGGGAAGACAAGTGGCTTCTGGGCAGGATTTAGGTCAATTAGCCGAATACAATGTAAATTTTGGAAGTTCCAGTTGTGAAAAATGATTGCCTGACTAGCTCAAACTCTGCACAAATATTAGAGTATGTCTTTAAATTAGAGAAATTCTCACATATACTTTTTACATAAACAGCCAGGCGCAGAGAAAATCAAAACAAGGGCATTTATTCTTTAATTGACACTAGCAAATCTTTGAAGACTTTACTTTCATATAGGAGCAAGTGGGTCATAAATCAGAAGGTCAGAAAATAGTCATCAGTATTCATAGTTAAAATAAACTTAACCATGATCCAAATTGAATAAACCGGCCTTAATAGCTCAGGTGGTAGAGCGTCGGATTGCGGATCGTGAGGTAGTGGGTTCAGACCCCAGCCGGGTCAAACCAAAGACTTTAAAGTTGGTAGTAGTTGCTTCCCTCCTAACGCTCGGGACAGTATTATGCCTGACTCATCTGTGTCAGTATAATGGACCTGCTGGGTTCAGTCTTTGGGCAAGTCATAAGTGCCCCTGTGCTATAATGATAGAAATGTCACTGCACAGTATCTGCAAAAATCCCAATCCTAAATCAAATAACATAAATATTTAAATTTTTAAGTAACAGCTCACGACAATACGCTTTAAGTATAGTATAAATATCCTAAGCAATAGAGTACATTCAGACAGTCACTCCAAGATAATTTTAGCTTACCTGTTCAGTATAGGTGGAAAAAATGTATGCACATAGGTATCTCCTGTAAATAATGCTTAACTGATTCTAGTGACTTCAATAAAATATACCTAAAAGCTTGTCTTTACTGTAAGTGATGACACAACATTTGTCACATGGTGGGGTAAAATTAAGTTGACATACCCTGGGTAGCAAGAAATGGCCTTTTTTTTGCGCGCTTTAGATTTCTCATACAGTTGTCTAATTTTATTATACTTTTGTATGCATATGCTAAAAATGTTCTGATTCATGTTCATTTAAAGTTTGTTTGATAAAAAAAAAATTATAAGGAAAGAATTCTTAAATTAATATCATCTTTTGTAGTTATGAAGTTTCATTCACTTCAGTTGGTGCTTAAATCCAGGGTCCTTATACATTCCATTTTCATATCTACTAGATAACTACTGTTCGTTCTTATGCATTATACAGTGACATCAATATTGTATAATATGTCAGAGTTGGTAGGAAAAACTGTAAACAGGTCTTAATATTGCCAATAAAGGTGCATTTAAATTGACTACAAAAGTAATTTAATCCTTTTTAATCCTTTGTATTCATTCATGGTAGACATGCATGTATCTATGGCTTGTTCGCAGGTTTTCGTATCAACATTATTATACTCTAACAATCTCATATAACATCTCCTATATCCTAGAGAAAAAAACTTTCTGACATGTTCTTTTTTTAAAAAAAATTATTATATATATATATATCTTTATAGCTTTTGGCATCACAGTCAGTTAAAAATGGTTCATTTAGTAAGTTGATCAACCCTGTTTTTACGATCTAAATTTAATAAGCAAGCAATGACAAAAAAATAGATCCATTTGAAACAAAAAAAAACTTACACGGATGATTATGTCTTGGGTTGATATAGTGTCAGAATAATATGACAAGGTGTTCATGGCTTGCTGTCACAGTTAATACAACACTGTGTATGTTTCAAGTGATTATAGTCCACATACATGTGACTGAAAGCCAATTGCTTAAGGGAGTTTAGACCCTATAGAACAATATGCAAACATTTTCTTTTAATTTCATCTAATTTCTTGAGAGTGCTATCTGATGATTGGACTGTATTTCAATCAGACTATATATACGTATAACCATAGTCAAATAATGTTTATGGGTATTTAGGAAAGATAACTCATCATTTTATAATCTATTTTTACGATTTTCTGCTAAAAAAAAAATTCAAATCTGATGGAAAGAAAATGTTATTTTTCACTCACATTAACATCCACAACCAAATCTACTGCAGTGCAACTATATTTAATATTTACTAATACCCAACTTGTTCACTTTCAATTTCCAGAGTAGGGTCCATTTAAAAAATTGACCGTGTCAGCCAGCTGACAGAGGCTGTTCAATGGAATGGCTTCTTGACAGTTTTAGAGGGTCCACTTACAGCTACCATTAGCCCTTGATAAGTCGGCACCATATTGTTGATGACGGTTTGTTTGCTTCTTTGAACATCCCATCAATATTTTGTCAAAGACTGTGTTTAGTTTTCAGTGAAATAGTGCTGAGTTACCCTTGATAGCTTGTATACTCAAATTGGAGACACCGGATCTGGTAGCGCAATTGCTAGAGTGTCGGCTGCGGCTATGGGAGACCCCGGGTATGATCCTAAGCCATGATGTACCGAAGTCTTTTAAAATGGTGTTGGTAGAGCTCCCTTGCCAACACTCAAGCAAATATAAAGGTAGTTCCACGACTGGCTGGCGAGGTGTCAGGATAATGTGACAGGGTGGGGTATCATGACAGGTGTTCATGGCATGCTATACACAGTGAAGGAAGCACAATGTCTGCTTCAAGTGGACACCATCTACAAATAACTGAAATATTGTTGGTGGGACGATAATTCCATAAGCAAACAAATAAGATGCTGACAGCATTTGTTTTAATTTCAAAACATTGTTATCTAAAATATACTCAGAGGTTTCTACCTGATGTTAATATAATGCTACCCTGCATTTTTTAATCGTTCACAGTTGTCTTCCTTAAGTTGACACTTGTTTCACATTGGCTGCATGCTAGGAACACAATTGAAAATGATATTACATTTACTTATAGTCACATCATACTACATCCATGTTAACTAATTGTGATACAACAATTATATGTTTGTATGGGTTATCTTTTGTTTAATAAACAATTAACAGCTATATTAATAAAACTTTTCGAATATTTCACCTAATCCAGACCTTCATTTATGAGAGGTTTAATCTCATTGTCAGCTCGAATTAATCAGGCCTAGGCCAGTAGTATGGATTGAAATCAAAATGCACAATTTAGTTTGAGTATATTAATTTAACTCTTAGTCAGCTATTTGCATATATATGAAGCTAAGGCAAATAGCATAGATCCACAGTCAGCTCCATGTCTGATCAGGATCTAAACTATTTGTTGCTCAGTCTCTGTTTATAAGTATATCACCCTTGATATGTAACATATATAATATTAAAGCAGAAATCCCTGAGAATTAAGCATGGGTTGTTACCAAAATGTAGCAAGCTAAGGGTTGAAGCTAAATGATAAGTTACATTTGTGTGTTGTTCTTTGTATGATGCATGTATGTAACTAAGATCAAGTATAGTATATTCACAAGTGTAGCAGGCTATTTTGCTTAAGCAATGCTGGCTTGTTATATGTGAGACTTCATTCTCTCATGAATCTCCATTATCTCATTCCACATCCCATCTTTCCCTTCTATGGGTGCTAACTGAGCTTACTAATTAATTACAGAGCCTGAATGCCTTCCTAGATTGACAGGGAAATGTTTACTGAGCAGTGATAGACAGTTGCCGTGGCGATTCATCAACACTCTATAATATATGCTATTAAGCTCGGCCATTGATCTGGAATTACATTTTTTCTATCCATAGTTTCCACTATTTGTTAGCTCTTAATCTACTTAGTACAAATTGGTCAGGTCTAGTGGAATAGTGTTGAATTGGATAAACCAGCTAACGAAGAGTTATCATGATCTGCATTCTTTTTAGCTTGTGCTAAGTCTTCTAGCAGTATCGGTATGCCCTATTTACCCTTGTAGTTAACAAGTATTACAGAATCAATATTAAGCTACGATATTAGCAAATGCTGTATATCAAGTTTTGGCTGAATATTATGGAAAATACTAAGTACAATTATTCTATTTGTTTGAAAAGCAGATTTATTGACAACTAGGGCTTTATAAATGATTTAGAGAGGAACTGTTTTAGTAATTAATAGAAAAACTTCATAGTCAACTGGACCTGGTAATGCTTTGGTAGAGCTACGGCTCCAGGTACGAGAGACCCGGATTTGACCCGGGTTCGATCCTGCCTAGAAATACCAAAATTGTAAAAAATGGTAGTTGTATAGTTCCCTTGCTAATGCACAAGCAAATATAAGCGTAGTTCCACACCTGGTTGGCCCGGTGTCAGGATTATGTGACTGGGTGTGGTATCATGCTAGGTGTTCATGGCATACTATACACAGTGGAGGCAGCACTATATCTGCTTCAAGTGGCCACCATCTCCAGATAACTGAAATTTTGCTGGTGGGACTATAAACCCAATAAACAAACAAACTGACATATGTCATAAGGGTAAATATACAAACAACTGATTAGTCCAAGTCTGCAAAGCTTTTGAGCTCAAACTCAGATGTTATTCAAACTATCTTTTGTTTGAAGATCCAAGAAAGATGTTGCGGTAGAACTACCAATTTCGGGGGACACTGAAAACTGCATTACATGAAAGACATAGGTGCAACCATTTTTATTTCTTTTGGTTTCTTTTATTAGCATAGCATTGGCACAAATATATATGATTGCTATAGTGACCTTGACATGATGGATTCAGATTGCTGCAGACACAGGTCAGCTGACAGCTGGAAAATCTTTATATATAAACGTCCTTGGCCCGAACTCAAACCCATACAGTGAGATGCTGAGGTATTAGAAGTTGGTGACTCGATCCACTCAGTCATAGCTGCCAATCTGTTTCCACTCCCTGAAGGGCAGACAGGGTTTTCATCACAGACTCACTGCAGAGTTATCACAGAATTATCACAGAACCATCGCAGAATCTAGCCAAATTGTTTTGTGTGGCTTAGAAAAAAGAAACCTGAATAATGACGTAAAATGATCCTTAGTGTGTTTAGAATAACAAAAAATTAGTACATTAACTGGTATATTCAGGAAATATGTCAATTTCAGGTGATTAATGCATATTTCAGTGTATTAAATTTCTTTTTACATTAAGCATATAGAATTTTTTTATGCATACAGAAATTGGCAGAAATTTTTTGTTGCAGTAATTAAGTATAAAGGGTAATTCATCTTTTATTTATAGAAAATAGAGTAGATTTACAGTGAAAATCCCATATTTAAATGCAATGTTTTTGTGCCATCATGTATCGTGAAATAATAATATAATGTTGCCTTATATTTTTAATTTTAATAAGTTTTTTTCTTTTCTTTTTTTTTTTAGTGAACTACTTGTAACTTTTACAATGGTTGGAATTCCAGATACATCTATGTTATAAAATGGAAAATCTGTGGTCTTATTTTCTAAATTTTATCTGAAGTTGTTGTTGAGTATTATTTTAGTATAAATAAGCAGTACACAATTTGAATGGCTTATCCTTTATTAGGAACACTTTTATGGTTCACTTATAAAAGTTTTCCTATAAGAAAATGACAGTGGTTGAAAGATTAATGTGATTGTAAATTAATTATGGTGCGACTGGTTTTGAAATTGTCCCACGGATTGTCTAGACTAGACTGGTTAGCTTTTCTTTGTTGCTGGTGTTAAAAGACTTTTTATTTGTCTATGGAATTGCATTGGCTGATGGTACTTCATGCTTTGATGGAGAAGAAATGAGTCATTTGTGCTTTTTTGATTATTGCCTTTTTGGTTATATGTGGGTTTTTTTCCAGATGAACAGTGGCTATCTTCTGCTGATGTAAAAATTGTTTGTGGTGATATTTCTAGAAAAAAACAACACAACACTATAAAAATATTTTTTATTAATTGAATTAATTATTCTTAGATACATTGTATTTTCCAAATGTTTTTTTTTCTTTTGAAGACCTTTTAAGTCAAGCAGAGATTAGCTATCCAACTGTGATTTAAGTCCTGGTACATTCTATGGTCATATCTATGGTACATCTTTCATCAACTGTGTTAATAGAGCAGACCCTGATCAGAAATATTCTTCCATGAGATTAATGTTCACAACCTTCTTTGTCTGCTTGAAAAACTTTAATGATAAAGACATCAATTCTCAAAAGAAAAATAAGTATTTACTTTAACTTGTGACTTCATTGACAAAACCTCCTACTTGAAAAATGGCCTAACCCTTCCATTATTTGAATTGCTAAAATCTCTTAATCTAGGTTACTAGGTCACTGGGTCAGCAGGAAGTTTATACAAGGCTAGCCGCTTGATTTGCATTGGCTAATATTGAAAGGTCAGTCTTAAGAGGAAGTGCTATGGGTAATGTTTCCATGTTGTGTATTCAATTCTGATTTTCTTGGCTGTGTGGGTTTAAATATCAACAGTCTCATGTTAAATTGTCCAGGAAAAAATTAGTTTCTTCAATCCCATATTTATTTTAAAAGCTGCAGTGAAAATGGGTCAATATTGTGTTATCTGGACTTTGACTTCTTTGTGGGTTCAAATCAACAGTATTGTATCCAATTGTAAGGAAAACAAGTTGAATCAATAGTGTTTGTCTTGTAAGTGGTTGGTGTTCTAAAAAAAATATGTAAGTGTGGAAATAATTATTGGTAGCTGGATTGAATTATTTTTAAAAACTATTTTAAGAATTAATTGATTATGTAATGTTATTTTAATAAGTGATGATGCTTATTTATTATAACAGGTGATTTAAGTTTAAAAAATGTTTTTTATTTCACTTAATATTTGATTAGTGTCAGACAGATTGTGAGAGATAAAGAGATATATGTGAGAAAGGGATGAAGACAGACATATTGGCAGACAAAAAGGCTGGCAGGCAGACAGACAAAGTGGAGGAAGGAACAAATGATAAGAGAAATATATATCTAACAGGAAAAAAGGGACATATATCAAGCACAAACATAACCCACTATCCTAACATTTTAAATTGTACTTGCTGGTTTTGTTTAATTATCTAATTATACCCTCCTTTGAAGGAATGGATGCATATTGTTTTGCAGAAAGAAGTTGGTCTGTCTCAGAAGGAAACAAGTTTGATTCCGTTTGATATCTACAGAATGCATGAGCCCATGAGCTTTAAACCTTATAGGATGATAACTCAATGATGTTTGGGGTCAGTGATGCAAAGGTCAGGGTCATAGGGACCTTGAACTTAAGTTTAGCTTCGGATTCTAACCTACATAATGTATTTGCTCTCCTTATACCTAGGCGAGGATAAACAAAACCATTTGATGAAGAGACTGTATAAGCCCACAGTTCTCAAACCAGGGAAAATGCATAAGTCATGATAGGTAAATGACCCTTACTGGTTTTATGGTCAGTGGAGCAAAGGTCATGGTCACAGCAACCTTGAGCGTGTTTTGATTTGGTTTTTGGGTCAGTGGATGAAATCATGCAGTGATGAGGTTGGGATCATAAATGTTAAACAAATAATTCTTGCTAATATATTGAGATAGAAATTGGATCCTTTAACTGATTTTCTTTTTAATTTCGAGAAACAAACATCCAGGAACAGATTGCACAATGGTGCATAATGGGATGAAACTCAAAACACATTTCCCCAGCTTGGGCATAATAACATCACAGTTTATGAAAACACAACTATTAAGTATCAGTTTAACAAAAGAGGCACGTTAGAAAAAGTTACAAAATAAATAATGTAGTATTATCATTCTAAAAATCATCAAAGTTATTTAATTTTATATACCATGCAAAGACTTAATTCATTTTGTATCTGCTGGTATAAGAATCGCCATTTGTCATGAACAGTGTCGATAATTACAAATTTTAGGTAAGCATAGTTTTTAATTATTTACAAGCATACGTACTGGAAATGGTCCTGCTGGCTCATAAGGAAAGGCAGAGCTGGGTTTTTTAGGCATAATAGTGACAGGTCACAGCTTCAATCTTGACTGGACGAGACCTGGTAGCACAAATGGTAGAGCAACTTCTCCTGGTACAAGAGACCTCAGGCTCGATCCAAGGCCACAACATACCAAAGTCATTAAAAATGGTAGCTCCCTTGCTAATGCTCAAGCATTAGTATAAGGGTATAGTTCCTCAACTGGTTAAATTGGTATCAGGATAATGTGATTGATCTGGTATCATGCCAGGTTTTCTTGGCATGCTATACATAGTTAAGGAATCACTATATGGCTGGGGACAGATTTTAGTTTATACAATGGAAGCGGTTATCCTTTAGTTTTCATTGCTTACTCTTGGTTTGGAAGCGTAGTTTCAGTTCACTGTGTGATTGTGTAACTGTAACAATGTTAAGTGGCTATGTAAGCACAGTATATGATCAGTGTATCAGCTTCAAATGACAACTTCCTCTACATGACTACAAACTATTGGCCAGATGTTTTCTCCAACCTCATACCCTTTCCCCATTCCCACTAACCCCACACACCCCAACCCCACCCCACACCCCACAAAAAAGAAAAAAGAACAAAATCCACAGTCCAGAAAACTTCAACAGACTATCCCACTCTTTTAATAACTGCTGTTACTGCTGCTGCTGGTGTTACTGTCACTAATTTGCTGCTAATGTTTTAAGTGGATAATTAAAGTGGTCAGTATCCCATTATTATGTCTGTTTTTCTGGGCCTGGCATGTTAACTTGCTACATTCCATCATTCCCAAAGGAATCTCAATAGTGACTGGTATTCACAAAGCCAGGGTGAGAATACAATTATTGCATACAATTATTGAGGTCTGTTCTTTTTTTAGGAGTTAAAGATGTTGTGTGTGTTTATTTAACTTTTTAACAAAAAACAAATTACTAAGTAAATTAAGAGAGAAAATTGTTGGAAATTTGCTTAATGTATGAAGGACATTCAGGAACAATGTAAGTGGTATGGTTTGTTTAAATTCTGTTCAAGTTAAATATGTTGTCCCCCTGCCTTAACCTAGGTACACTTTAGGACACTCAAAGAAAAAAATAATGCAAGTGATAAACTGATAGTGTTTATCTTCATATATTAGTTACAATGTCAATAATGGTCATTTTGCCATCAGAATGCCTTGAACTTATTTATCAAAGCAAACATACATAGGTGCTTATTAGTGGCAACATATTTAACCTTTTTAGATTGCTCATGAAGTATTCTACAGTCAGTTTACATTATTATTACCTTATAAAAATACCATTTGCGAAACTGTGCTAAAGTTACCACTGTTCAATCATAACAAATTGTTATGGAAGATCACATTTCCTAATCAAACTACTTTGCATCCACAATATCTTGTCCTTTTTTCATTTTAAATATATTGAAGGTATTTTGATAGAAATGGTCAGTTCTGATTGGGTCACAGGACTTTTTTTCTGGTAACAATAACTTCATTGGTCGTTTTAATAAAAAACAATTTGATACCACCTTTAAGGCTTGGTGTTTGAAACACTATACGTCTATGGGGTTTTTGAGTTTGTTCTATTCCCATGCTGGGAATTATAAAATGTCAAATTCCCTCATTTTGGACCCTACAACACAAGCTTCAAGTTCTGGTCACTATCAACCAGTGTAGCTTGAAAGGTCACTTGGAACAAATGATGTATATAATTATGTAGAAAGTCATTATTCAAATGTTTTATGATGTCATTGCTTCAGTGTAGCTGTTATATGTCACTGCTTGTTCTGTTTGGGATGGTGATTTAAGTTAATGAACAAAGAATACAATAAGCAAATTCCATTGGTAGATCATAAATTGTCTATACTATCCAAATTATAGGGCTCCAGATCTCCCAAGTCCAAAGTCTACTAAAAGGTCCTGTGTTAGGTGTGGGGCTCCAGTTCCCAAGTCTCCAAGGGCTTCTTAAGGGCTTGTGTAGTATACAGGACTCGATTTCCCAAATCTAAAGTCCAAAGGAAACTTAAAGGTCTTGTGTAAGGTACAAGCCTCCAGGTCACAGAGTCTGAAGTCCAACGACTTAAATGTCCTGTGTCAGGTGTGGGGCTGCAATTCCTGAGTGTGAAGTCCAAGGACAATGTAAAGGTCTCGTGTCAGTTGTGGGGCTGCAATTCCTGAGTGTGAAAACCAAGGACAATGTAAAGGTCTCGTGTCAGTTGTGGGGCTGCAATTCCTGAGTGTGAAAACCAAGGACAATGTAAAGGTCTCGTGTCAGGTGTGGGGCTGCAATTCCTGAGTGTGAAGTCCAAGGACAATGTGAAGGTCTCGTGTCAGGTGTGGGGCTGCAATTCCTGAGTGTGAAGTCCAAGGACAACGTAAAGGTCTCGTGTCAGGTGTGGGGCTGCAATTCCTGAGTGTGAAGTCCAAGGACAATGTAAAGGTCTCGTGTCAGGTGTGGGGCTGCAATTCCTGAGTGTGAAGTCCAAGGACAATGTAAAGGTCTCGTGTCAGGTGTGGGGCTGCAATTCCTGAGTGTGAAGTCCAAGGACAATGTAAAGGTCTCGTGTCATTTGTGGGGCTGCAATTCCTGAGTGTGAAGTCCAAGGACAATGTAAAGGTCTCGTGTCAGTTGTGGGGCTGCAATTCCTGAGTGTGAAGTCCAAGGACAATGTAAAGGTCTCGTGTCAGTTGTGGGGCTGCAATTCCTGAGTGTGAAGTCCAAGGACAATGTAAAGGTCTCGTGTCAGTTGTGGGGCTGCAATTCCTGAGTGTGAAGTCCAAGGACAATGAATAGGTCCCGTGTCAGGTGTGGGGCTGCAATTCCTGAGTGTGAAGTCCAAGGACAATGTAAAGGTCCCATGTCAGGTGTGGGGCTGCAATTCCTGAGTGTGAAGTCCAAGGACAACGTAAAGGTCTCGTGTCAGGTGTGGGGCTGCAATTCCTGAGTGTGAAGTCCAAGGACAACGTAAAGTCCCATGTCAGGTGTGGGGCTGCAATTCCTGAGTGTGAAGTCCAAGGACAACGTAAAGGTCCCGTGTCAGGTGTGGGGCTCCTAATTCCTGAGTGTGAAGTCCAAGGACAACGTAAAGGTCCCATGTCAGGTGCAGGGCTCCTAATTCGTGAGTCTGAAGTCCAAGGACAACGTAAAGGTCCCGTGTCAGGTGTGGGGCTCCTAATTCCTGAGTCTGAAGTCCAAGGACAACGTAAAGGTCCCATGTCAGGTGCAGGGCTCCTAATTCCTGAGTCTGAAGTCCAAGGACAACGTAAGGGTCTCATGTCAGGTGCAGGGCTCCTAATTCCTGAGTCTGAAGTCCAAGGACAATGTAAAGGTCCCGTGTCAGGTGTGGGGCTCCTAATTCCTGAGTCTGAAGTCCAAGGACAACATAAAGGTCCTGTGTCAGGTGTGGGGCTACTAATTCCTGAGTCTGAAGTCCAAGGACAACGTAAAGGTCCCATGTCAGGTGCAGGGCTCCTAATTCCTGAGTCTAAAGTCCAAGGACAATGTAAAGGTCCCATGTCAGGTGTATAGGGCTCCTAATTACTGAGTCTGAAAGTCCAAGGACTGCTTAAAAGTCCTTTGTGAGGCTCCAATTCATGAGTTTGAAGTCCAATGCCAACCTAAATGTCCTGTTTCAGGTGTGGGGCTACTTACTGAGACCAAAGCCCAAGGACTACTTATTTGTCTTATGCCAGGTATAGGGCTCCAGTGAAATAGATCATAGCCTGCATTGCTAGGAGCTCTCTGGCCATGATCTGCATAAGTGGTTTAATTTACCAAACTGTAAAGCATCAGCTCCACATACAGGAGGACCCTTGCACCTGATCTGGATCTGCACTGATTATATATGGCTGCCTAATTCCTGCTTAGATGGTTAATAATTAATGTGCTTCATTTGATTATGACCCAACCTAGTTCTGAAATTCTTTTTAACAGCCTCAAGCAATCAGACCTAGAGCCAGAGACACAGCAGGGAGCTGGCTAACCCAGATTAGTGTCTTTCGCAATTTTAAGTATTATTAATTCCTTAAACACTTTAAGAGCTAAACAATCCAATAACCACATTGTGGTGACTTAATCTTGGTGAGGATGCATGATTAAAGACATGTTAAGACATGTAAAATGGTCTGGTGTACGGATTTCAGTATGATTTTGTCAGTTATTCGATTGACCAAAATTTGATGCTTTATTTTCATAACAAAACTTGTTTAAAGCTCCACCTTCGAAAAAAAAATAGAGCTATTGACTTGCACCACTTGTCAGCGTTGGCATTGGTTAACCTTTTATGTTAAGGTCTACTCTCAAATTTTTTGAAAATATACACTTTAAACTTGTAATACTTTCCAAAAAATTATTTTGCAGAGTGATGCCCCCCCCCTTCTTGATTTTCAAATTTTCATTATTCTTTCTAGCACAAGTGAAGTGAACTGTGTATAGGCACATCTTGTTAACAAATATTTTGACATTGTTGTTGTTGTGTTAATTGCATTGTGTCTTTATTGACTTCGTTTTTATTTTTCCCTTGTCAGAAATGGGTGATATTTTGTCCTCAGAGAGTTAGAAATGTCAGGAAAGCTTTTTAATTTAGGTAAAATACACATATTTATGTAGAAGTCATTTGTAATGACATATTAATATCATTTGCTTAATATATTTTAATTTTAAGAATTTAAGAATTGTAGATTATTTTCTAAATGCGCACATTACTGTTAGCATGATAATGGGATACATTTGATATATATTTAAAATAAACATGTCCATAGTACATGTTAAATAATTTGATACACAATATTTGTATTTGAAGCTTTACAGCTAACAAGTAGCAACTTTTTATCGTGGGACATTAGAAATAATATCTTATTTTTTTCTTCAAAATTCACTTACACCTCTGACTGAGAGGTTAGAGTTGCTGACATGGAACCACGTCCCAACCACTTGTGGAATGGGTTTGAGGTTAATGTGATGATTTCTTCAAGCTTACCTGCAGACATTAATCTGGTGTCGGCTTGCGGATCGGTAGGTCGTGGGTTCAAACCCCGGCCGAGTCAAACCAAAGACTTTAAAGTTGGAAGTAGTGGCTTCCCTCCTAATGCTCGGGGCTAAGGGGACAGCATTAACCTGACTCGTTGGTGTCAGTGTAATGGATCAACCGGGTTCAGTCCCTGGGCACCTCATAAGTGCCCCTGTGCTATAATAATAGAAATGTCGGTGCACAGTATCGGCAAAAATGCCGGCTAATCCCATCCCATCCCTAATCTGATGTCATCCTCCAGCACTTATACCTGGACATAGTCATATTTAGCATAATTTGTCGGTGTGATGTGTACAAAAAACCCAAGCAGACTTAAACCTGTGGTTCATGTACAAAGAAGATATCTGTTAACAAAATATCTGTATTTGGAGCTTTTCAGCAGTGAGTAATAGTGAGGGGAGTTTGATGGGAAATATGTTACCATTGTTTAGATCAATAGACTCATCCTGCAGGCTGACAGAACTGCCGTCTGCTGTTGCCGTTCCTACTAGCCCTCGTTACTATGACAACTCGTCATTGACTCTGATGTACTGGTTTCAAGGCAGGAAATGGTGCTTTAGGTTTACTCTGTTCAATCATCCTTAATAGACATGTTGCCAAGTTAAGACTATAAGCTTATAAGTACACCTTAACTAGAGTGATGCCCCCATCCTTATTGTAAAGATTTGTAAAGCTTAATGACTTAAAACCCATATTTCATTAGTATTGTATGCCATTTTTTTTTACCTCATACCATTCTTTATAAGACTCTACAGTAGTCTGTGACTTAAGGAATACAAGTTATAAATTGTAATCATTTTGCTTACATAGATTTAAACACCTTTTTATGGTCTGGAGATACTTAGCAATGACTGTACATTTGTCCTTGTTCTTTTCTAGACTTATTGCAAAGTTTGCTTATAGGTGTGCATTTTTTCACCCATATAGTGCATTGTCACAAATGCTTAATTGTTCTTGACCAAATAAAGACTAGTTATAACATGAAACACTTATATTTATGCCTTTTTACATCAGGTTTTTTGCTTATGTCTGCATGTTTTAAAGCACCAAGTGTGCTTTGTTGTATGTCTATTCTTCTTCATAACTTGATTTTTCAATCACTTCATACTTAAGAAGGTGCTTTGCAATGAGTCGGTTCATTTGTTCTCGTCTTATGCAGACAACCCTTTAACTCATTTATATTCCATTTAATGCTCAGAAGGTTCTTGACGATGACTGTCCATTTGTCCTTGTCTTATGCAGACAGTTTTAAAATTGAACACTTTATCTCATTCATATGTCATTAAACGCTCAGAATGTGCTTTATCACGACTTTGTTCAGTTGTTCTTCTCTAAATAAAGAAGAGTTTTACTCTTTTCCTTGTTGTTTTTTTGCTGTAATAATGATCGGTTCTGTTCAGCTCGTGTCTTTTTGCGGGTAGATATTTAAATGTAACCATTACAGTTTCATGCACCTTTCTTATACATTGTAGGTAGTATAAATATATTAGAAAAGAAGGGCTTAAAAAAATTCAAAAATATATATAAAATTCTCTTTCATATGGAGGATAAAAGGAAAGAAATCATAATACAGGACACAAGTTATTGAAATAGAAAAAAGTAGTTACTGCCTTGGAACAGTCTGTCTACCAACAGAGCAGGTCCAGGCCGTTTTCTGTTTCTGTATGATCTACACTTGGGATTCTTTATTATTTAAACATAAGCATCAATTACACCAGATTAGAGACGGGATGGGATTAGCCGGCATTTTTGCCGATACTGTGCTGCGACATTTCTATCATTGTAGCACAGGGGCACTTATGAGGTGCCCAGGGACTGAACCCGGCTGGTCCATTATACTAACAGCGACGAGTCAGGCATAGTGCTGTCCCCATAGCGCTGAGCGTTAGGAAGGAAGCCACTACTACCAACTTTAAAGTCTTTGGTTTGTCCCGGCCGGGGTTTGAACCCACGACCTCCCAATCTGCAAGCTGCCGCTCTACCACCTATGTTATATCCTTGTGCTTATTGTTCGTCATATTTACAAGCAAAAAGTTCATAACTACCTCCACAACACCTACAGTTGAAGGTTATAACATTTATTGCTAGAAACTCAGCAATTAAATAGTGAAGATCCTGATTATATAGCTCTTGAATGAAGCTGGCTGATCTGGATCTACCCTATTTACCTAAGCTTGATCAATTCACTTACAGATGTGTATAAAAATGCATGATAAAAACTGAGGATTTTTCTCCAGCAGTTTTAGTAAACAACTGTCAAACAATATTATTACAGCTTATGATTTAGTTGTTATCAGCTTTTATGTAGCTTGCTGAAATATTTCTTGAGACATTTTTTATTTGTTGTTTTGTTGTGAGGATTGAAAATCTTGAGTTATTCTGAAACTGTTGTTAGACATTTAATGGATCAAAATTAGACAGTGTAACTACAAAAGGTAGAGTGAAAGAATGGAACAAACACTGTTCATGTTCATTGTTGTAGATTTTTTTAATTTTATGTTTTAATGCTAAAACAATTTGTTACAATTTCTAGAAACTGTGCATGTTTGTGTGTCAAAAAATTATTTTAAAAGGATAAAAAAATCAGATTAAATTGTAACATGTAAGATTATGCATCTGTGTGCATTCTGAAAAAAAAAGTTTCTGCTTTGATAGGTTAGTTTATTTTCCTGGTAAATCCAAGCATTAGCTTCTCTCAGTGTTCCATCTAGCCTTATAGACTGGTTCAACTGTTTTTCACTTGTGTATTGATTTATCATGGCCTAGCAATTTGACTCCCTCACAGTCTGGTTTCTCTTCAAGCCTTCATCTAGCGAGCTGTTTGAAATTCAATGCTCTAAATATATTTCATGTGTCATTGACAAAAAACTGTGTCGACATTCATTGCCCCTAACTGTGATTTTGGCATTGAATTTACATGCCCTGTATTGCTGACATTTTCTCATACTGTCATCTTTCTGTGTCATTTAAATTACCATTTACCATATTTCTCCTGTGTCATTTAAATGTCCATGTTCTCTCCTCATTTTCCTGTGTTATTGAAATGAACATGTGCCATATATTCTTCATGTCTCATTGAAATGACCCTGTACATATTTTTTATGAGTCATAGAAATGGCCATGTGCTATTTCTTCCTGTGTCATTGAAATTACCCAGTACATATTTCTTATGAGTCACTGGAATGACCAAGTGCTATTTTCTTCCTGTGTCATTGAAATGGTCCTGAATACATTTCTCATGGGTCATTGGAATGGCCATGTGCTATTTCTTCCTGTGTCATTGAAATGGCCCTGTACATATTTCTTTGGGAATTGAAATGGCCATGTGCTATTTCTTCCTGTGTCATTGAAATGGCCCTGTACATATTTCTCATTGGGAATTGAAATGGCCATGTGCTATTTCTTCCTGTGTCATTGAAATGGCCCTGTACATATTTCTTTTTGGGAATTGAAATGGCCATGTGCTATTTCTTCCTGTGTCATTGAAATGGCCCTGTACATATTTCTCATTGGGAATTGGAATGGCCATGTGCTATTTCTTCCTGTGTCATTGAAATGGCCCTGTACATATTTCTTATTTGGGAATTGAAATGGCCATGTGCTATTTCTTCCTGTGTCATTGAAATGACCCTGTACATATTTCTCATTGGGAATTGAAATGGCCATGTGCTATTTCTTCCTGTGTCATTGAAATGGCCCTGTACATATTTCTTATTTGGGAATTGAAATGGCCATGTGCTATTTCTTCCTGTGTCATTGAAATGACCCTGTACATATTTCTCATTGGGAATTGAAATGGCCATGTGCTATTTCTTCCTGTGTCATTGAAACGGCCCCCACATGCAAAACATTCTTAGCTGAGATTTTGCTTAAGCTCTTTTTTTGGTTTACGAAGAAAAGCCTAAGCAGAGACAAAATCTACAATTCCATATTGTTGTACACCATTAACTTTGGCTCTTACTGTAATGATAATAAAAAATGTTTTATAGATACACCAAGTAAAAACAATGCATTCAAAATTTGAACTTCAGCAAGATCTCAACTGAGAAATGGTTCTGCAAGTATGGCAAGGTTATGTGAATATTGAATAAATAATTAGCCCTTGGTGGATCTGTCAGCATCTTAGACTGTTGAACGTAGTTCATCCATATTCCAGTAATGGGTGTAAATGCTTGAATTCTGCATGCAAGAATTTTAAAAACAGATGAATAATTTATGAGCTGGTAAACCCCTTGATTTTTTTATGCGTATTGTTGTTTTCAGTCATCTAAAATAATACATAAGTTTTATGCAGATATTTAACTCTTAGCTTACTACATTTTGTTATAAAAACCCATGCCAAATTCTCACGATTTTTTTTTTTTCCCATAATGTTATATATGTTACATGTCAGGGTTGATATACTTATAAACAGAGACTGAGCAGCAAATAGTGTAGACCCTGATCAGACAGATCCCCAGCAGGGATATATATATATGCTACATGTCAGGGTTGCTATACTTATAAACAAAGACTACATAGCAAATAGTGTAGATCCTGATCAGACAGATCCCCAGGCTACAGTTTTGATCCAATTGCCATAATCAAACTAAATCAGAATGATTGCTTGAAATATTGGATGAGATCTAAACTGGATCATGTGGAGTCAAAAGGATGTCACTAGAACAAATCATTTAACAACCCTGTGAACACACATTCACAGAATTGTTTGCTGCATGGTAATCTTGATAGGCTAAATTTTACAAGGATTTGCTTAACAGATAACTTTTTATCACTAGATGCAAAAGACACAGTTGAGTACATTTAGTCTTGTGATTGGATGTGACACACTTGAAGCCAGGGTGATTGATTCAGGGTCATCATGACTCTTGTTTTGTAAATACTTCATTATTGTATAGCACAAGACATCATCCTAGTTATTTCTTATAACAAGCTCATTTTTAGAGTAATTGGATACAGCACTGTGAACAAACATGGCAGAAAATGATTTGTGGAGAGTATTAAGATTTATTGATTGTGATAAAAAGAGATGCGAGTCGGCGTTTTTCCTGGAAAACTGTGTTTAAAAAAAGAAGTATTATGCAAATCTTATAGATCATATTTAGTTACATACAAAACTAGACTGTTTTTTTAGTTCTTTAGGAATTTGTCATTTTTTGATAATCGCTTCTATGGTTAAATAAAAATGTTTTGATTTTGAGTTCATCGCTGAAGCACTGTTATGGTTTTTAAAGCAGTATGTGGCCATTTTTGTGGAGGTAGAACCCAGAGTAGAACCTCCTTCATGCTGCAGGTCAGCTGCAACACCTTGACCTTGACCTAGCACTAGCATATTTAGGCCATGGAGTCAGAGGAAATAAGAATGTAAACCAAGGATTGGTGTGCTACTAAATATCAAGGTTAGATTTGATTTAAAAAAAAAAATCATGGATAGTTTTGCTAAAAAATCAAGGTTTGGTTAAGAAATCAAAAATATTTTACAAACACATTAAAATTATTAGTTGTTTTACTTACTGGTACAATTGTACAACTCCCAGCAGGAGCTGGCAGATTTGGTTCCATGCTAGTTGCATTAATCTTATTTGTTTATTTATACCATCTTGTGAACTTTTTTTTCCATTTTCCTCGGACCACAAATATATATTTTGTAAGCCATTTCCAGACAAAATGAAACTCCTAGCTTTTGAATTAATTTCAAACATCTATTATTTTTAGCATTTGGAAATAGCTCTGCCTACACACACTGAGCTTTAAAGATTATATTTTGAAAATGATTGCAAAGCCTTTGAAGCACTATATTTACCATAGAAGGCATCAGCTCTTAGACAGGATGACATTTAAATATTAATTGAGACAAACCTCACAGGACTGTTTATTAAAAATATTTTCATAATATGGATTTTGGTGTCAGAAAATAAAAATGTATCTTTTACCAATGAACTTGATGAATTCATAAACAAAATAAAAGTTTGAAGCATGCCCCATTTTGTTGATTGACAAAGATGTGAAGCATGTACTTAATGATTTATTACACACACACAAATTTAAAAGGTTTTATATATTTATAAAATTAATTTATTAAATACACAAATAAAATGTGAAGCATGTGCTGAATGATTAAATACACAAACTAAAATAAACACAGCATATCCTAAATTATTTCATACAAAAAATGTGAATGATTGATGAAAAATGTATGTGCTAAAAGAATGCAAATCATATCCTAATTGAAGAAATATACAGTTAGGGGATCAAAACTGTACGATTTATTCCTCAGAAAATAGTGTTATTAGTATACATTCTGTGAATATTGATTTAACACACAATAAAGATTTTATGCAAATTTGCCAAAGTAGTGTTCTTTACATTCTAAATATATGAGTTTAGAGCTCCTTTTTTAAATACAAAACATTTATAATTATGTACATTACTAGCTTTTCTTAAAGGATGAATTTCATTCGCCTGATGATAAGATCAGTTTAGTGGTAGTCACAATATAACTTGACAAAAATACTTTTCTAAATTGTCTTATTGGCACCTTATGTCTGGTTAAGATAGTTCAGCTGTGAAGTGAGCCTGTAGTCAACTTTAAGAGGTACTTACACTAGTTTGTAGTTGTTTGACATCGAAACAAAATCAGCAGGTAATAACATTTGGAAAGAATTACAACTAAATAAGGCAGAACCAGATCAGGATAAACACTGTTTTCTATTGATTAGATCACTGTAGTTTGTGATTTGCAGACCGACAGTTAATTGATTTTGAAAGATAAAAGCAGCAAAACTAATCTTCATGTAATTAATCTTATAACTGTTAAGGTCATAAAACATGAAAGCCAGAAGAACTTAAAAATAATACAGTAAAAATTTCACTTCTTTTTTATCAAAATATATAATATATTTTCAATTGCATGTCACAAACAAATATGGTTGGCATTGAGAAGTTCATGTTGACATCACAGTTCGGCGGAAATAACTGATGATAAGGGGAACCAAAAAAATGTGATGTTTCTTAGTAACATGTATATCGTAAAATTATGTTAGATTTGTAAAAGATATTCTACTGAAGCTAAATGAAAGAGTGATTTTTATTGTCTTTTTAGTAGCTGGTAAAAAATGGTGGTCCAAAACAACTTTTTTTTCCACTTTCAGAAGAATTCAGAATGCTGGCAACATCATTTTTTCTAATAACAACAACCATGAACTGTCCTTGGTGTCAGAAACATGATATATTAACAAACAGCCTAGTGGTTTCATGTAAATATGTCAGGCACATGTTTCCTTAAGGCATATTGAATTAAATACTTTTTTACCCATAATTAGTAATAGTTTGATGTGTGTTGTTTTTATCTTTATTCAAAAACAATCGCAATATTTGCACTGAATGGGACCTTCAGTGGACTTGCGGACCTTTAGTTGACATAATATTTACAAAATTTTGACTCAGGTGACTGGTAAATGCATAAAAAAGGAAAGCAGTGCAGAAGCTCCTATTTTGTATGCTTTCCTCTTCATTTGCCAGTCTTTAAACCCTATTAATATCTAAATATTTTGGCATTAAGTTTAACTTAGATTAAAAATTAAAAAATAGACAGTTTATGCAGGTTTTAAACATAATATATACAAATTACTCCCTTAGGAATAGGTGTAAAAGGGTTAAATTTAATATGACAAATCAACCCATTACCTGCTGCATTTATTATTAACTTATACTGATTATTTTTGCATTGGCACATCATGTTAAGGTAACAAATTGACAAAGATTTGGTTACAAAAGCTGTAGATCCTGTTCCGACATCTCATCTGTAGCTGACAGATTATAATGGTTGAACATCATCCAAGGACCTGACCCATTTGTTCTTACCAGTTTATGCAAAACATAATCAAGAAGCTCTAAACAGAACTCTAATCTAGGGAATCAGACAGAAGGCTTTTCTAAGCCTTCCACTAGACAAATTTAATCAAAATCTTAGTCTTATCCTGCCTAATATAAACTGATCAAGCTTATGTAAATAGTATAGATCCAGCTCAGCCAGCTCCATGCTGAGGATTGGTGATCAAGATTTGCACTATTTCCTGTTGAGACTTAAACGATATGAAAGTTTTCTCTGCATCTTCATAGCAGATAAATACCAGTAAGAATTAAGGATAGGTTATTAATTAATGTAGAAAGCAGAGGGTTAATGAGACCAGTTTGAAGTTTGTCAAGTTGATATTAAGCCATCGAGTCTTTTTATTTAGTTTAAAGTAACCAGAACTGGTCTACGACTATCAAGGGAACTTGTACCATATTGATTGTCAATGTTGTGAGACACGACAAGTGTTCTGTGGCCATGTCAGTTTTCAATAAAACAGATGGTAGTCCTCAATTCAAGAAATATCAGGGATGTGCAACTGCTCAGAGGTATGTTTTCAATAAGATGATGACTATGCTAGGAACTGAAATATCTGTTTCTTTACTTTATTCATTGTTGCTTGCTGCATCTTTTTGTTATTGCAAGCTGCTGTGTTTACTTTGGCATTGTTAATTCTTTTCTTAAAAGAAGACCTAGTTAAACAGCTGTTAATTTCTGTTATAGCCTGCTACATTATTTTTATCATATTATAATTGCAAGTTGCACTGCTTACTTCAGCATACTTTTCTTAGGAAAATTTTGCATCAGTCATCTGCGAATTTCTTTTATTACTTGCTGCATTATTAAAAATAAGAGGTTCTGCTCTCCATATAAAGGTAAGTTTTATTAGCTGCAGTATTCAGACAGTTAAGACAGTTAGCCTAGGATTGGAAGGTTTTGTGTTTCCAAACCAGAACCAAAGAGATGTAACTGTTATTTCTAGGGCAAGACTATTTCCTACACATTGTCTCAGGAAGTTACAATCTCCAGGACTGGTTCTTTTCAGGAAGACATCAGTTGAATAGAATAAATTTGTAATTCTTTCTCATCTTACTGTAAACTGAGCAGTTTTAAAATCGATAGGTGAAAAAGACCTTATTGAAGTTTGTAAAGTTGATAAAAAGCCTCCAACCCCTTTGCTTGAAGTTTGTAAGCACTTCCAAGGGAACTTTAATTGCAGACGGGAATCAAGATAATTCTTTTATCATGCCTGGCTTTCAAAATGACAGATGGTAGCCCTGTGTGGTCCATGTACCGTAAGTGGCCATTTTTCCTGGGACAGTGGTTAGGTGTTGAACATTGGATCAAAGAATGCCAGATTTGACAACCAGACCAATCAAGAGATGTTTGTCCATGGGCAAGACTAGGTTATGTGCATTGCCAAAAGTAGTACTACAGGAGTTTCTCTATGCAGGAATAGGTAAAATGATCTACAAGATTAGTAATGTCAAGTTGATATAAAGTTACCAATCCCTTTACATTGTTGAATATAGCAAGAACTTGACAAGAACTCCCAGGGGAATGTGTGCCATATTGATTGTCTCTGGGAGACAAGACAAGTGTTTCAGATCATGCCTGGCATTGAATAAAACAGGTGGTAGTCCTCAGAGCCATATATAAAGGCCAGTATTTCTCATGATAACAGTTGCTCATTTGTTTTCCTACCAGGCCTGCGGGCACTCACTAGAATTGTCTGAATTGGACAATTTAAGGAGTAATGACAATAGTATAACCAAAGAAAAAATGGAAATGTCCCATTTTAATTCAAATACATATTTAGATTTAACCAAGCACTTGAAACAGGTAAAACATGCAACTTTAATATAAAATGTACAAAGATACTTTGACAGGAGACAGTAAAAAAAGTAAATAAGTGCAGGGAACTGCTACTAAGCAAAGTGCTGGTGTTATTTTTATTTCTTGTCATGTTGTTTCTGTAAGTGTATTTAAATTTGTAAATGACCAACTCTGGTAAATCAGTTATACAACACATGAAAAAGTTAGTATATACTGTATAACAGGTAAAGTTCGCGTGGTGATAAATTTCGCGTTTTTCGCGAACGACCTATATTCGCGAACATTTTCGACAGCGAAATTTTTTTACCAAGCCAAACGGTGTTCTGTCAATAGCTACCGTACTATTCACCAACCATGACATGTTTTATATGCTGTGTGTTATTCAAAATACGTGTATATGCACATGGGAATTATTGCAGAGTCAAGAATGAGCCTTGAATACATCGAATATAGCAATCGCCGTCTGATCACACCTGCAACATGCAAAAAGGTGACCTATTGTTAAAGGTGTGAATAATTATAGTATTATCAGTTAAGTGATCTGGAGTTTGCTACAAGTATTAAAAACTGACAACTGATGCGGTAGCTGTGACAACTTTTCACGGATATAAGACCGGTTGTGTATACAAAACCAATTACAGGTATATTTTACAGGTATTGCTTGACATAATTGGCCTACGATCTCTTGCCCTCGGGCGATATTTAGGACGTGTATATATTTCTTAAGCAGTGATCTCTAGTCAATTGGTGATTTTTATGAACGTGTTAATATTACGACCACCCCTAGAATTGGTTTCTCGCGAACATTTACTTACGCGAAATGTCTAAAAGTGTCTAAAATGATAAATTCGCGAACTTTTTGATGCGCAAAAATAAAGTGTTATACAGTATGTTTATGAAAAATGAAGACTGGCATAATTTTCTCTTCACCATACCATTAGTTATATTTGGAATGTCCCTTACTCACCTTATTCCACATAGGTACAACAGGTTGCAGGGGATGTAAAAAGACAAGCATAATATATGGTCTAAAGCAACAGATACCAATTAATCATATGCTGCGAGCATCCATATTAAATGGCTTGGGAGCCATAAAGAATCAATGTTTGCTTGTATTTCTGACTAAACAAATAAAGCAATTGTAATTTATTGCCACTAATAAAGTGAATAGGGTTAGATGACATGGAAGGAACCATGTATGAAGATGATATCTTGAATGGTTCCTGGTCGAGAGGTAATGGCTAAATGTCAATGTTGGGGATGGCATTATTTTGTAGTATTAATGACATTGGTGGGACAAGAATGGCTAATTAATTTTCTTTTTTTATTCAAAGACAGGTACGTGTATACTATAGACACAAGACTAATGTTAGTTCATCAGATTTTGCATTATTGATCGGCCTAATGTCAGGATAATTTTGCTGAATGTAAATGAAATGTTATCTTAATAATTGCAACAATAAGATTTGATTAAACAACAATTTTGTACATTTGAGAGTTCTTGCTGGGACATCAAAGCCAAGCAAGCAATGAGCAAACCAATAAAACTTTTATTGAACACAGTTTATTAATAATTCATCAAAAATTAATTTATAATTGATGGAAATAGAAAAGTATGAAAGTGTCCAATGAGGACAGAGAAGGCAGTCTGCATTGTCAATCTTTTATTTGTAATATGGATTTCTCTCTATATTGTACTTGATTCACCTACTTCAATAGACACAGTTGCCAGAGATAGAAAAAAATCTGGAATTACATTTGGATAATAACGATGGATAAAAATTCATCATGGGCTGCGGGCAACCATTATAAGTGGCTTGGGAGCCATAAAAAGGCAGTGTTTGCTTGTATTTCTGACTGAACAAATAAAGTAATTACAATTTATTACCAGAAATACAGTAAATAGAGTTAGATGACATGGAAGGAACCTTGTATGAAGCTGATATCTTGAGTGAGTCCTGGTCAAGAGGTGGTGGCTAAATGTGCATGTTGGTGATGGCATTATATAATTGATGGCATTATATGAACATAGTAACATTATATGATTGATGGCATTTTATGAACATAGTAACATTATATGATTGATGGCATTATATAAACATAGTAACATTATATGATTGATGGCATTATATGAACATAGTAACATTATATGAATGATGGCATTATATAAACATAGTAACATTATATGATTGATGGCATTTTATGAACATTGTGGCATTATATAATTGATGACATTATAAGAACATGGTAGCATTATATGATTGATGGCATTATATGAACATAGTGGCATTATATGATTGATGGCATTATATGAACATAGTAACATTATATGATTGATGGCATTTTATGAACATAGTAACATTATATGATTGATGGCATTATATAAACATAGTAACATTATATGATTGATAGCATTATATGAACATAGTAACATTATATGATTGATGGCATTTTATGAACATTGTGGCATTATATAATTGATGACATTATAAGAACATGGTAGCATTATATGTTTGATGGCATTATATGAACATAGTGGCATTATATAATTGATGGCATTATATGAACATGGTAGCATTATATAATTGATGGCATTATATGAACATGTCAACATTATATAATTGATGGCATTTTATGAACATTGTGGCATTATATAATTGATGACATTATAAGAACATGGTAGCATTATATGTTTGATGGCATTATATGAACATAGTGGCATTATATAATTGATGGCATTATATGAACATGGTAGCATTATATAATTGATGGCATTATATGAACATGTCAACATTATATAATTGATGGCATTATATGAACATTGTGGCATTATATAATTGATGGCATTATATGAACATGGTAGCATTATATAATTGATGGCATTATATGAACATTGTGGCATTATATAATTGATGACATTATATGAACATGGTAGCATTATATAATTGATGACATTATATGAACATGGTAGCATTATATAATTGATGGCATTATATGAACATAGTGGCACATAATTGATGACATTATATGAACATGGTAGCATTATATAATTGATTACATTATATGAACATGGTAGCATTATATAATTGATGACATTATATGAACATGGTAGCATTATATAATTGATGGCATTATATGAACATAGTGGCATATAATTGATGACATTATATGAACATGGTAGCATTATATAATTGATGACATTATATGAACATTGTGGCATTATATGATTGATGGCATTATATGAACATGGTAGCATTATATAATTGATGACATTATGTGAACATGGTAGCATTATATGGTTGATGGCATTATATGAACATAGTGGCATTATATGATTGATGGCATTATATGAACATAGTGGCATTATATGATTGATGACATTATATGAACATTGTAGCATTATATAATTGATGACATTATGTGAACATGGTAGCATTATATGGTTGACGGCATTATATGAACATAGTGGCATTATATGATTGATGACATTATAAGAACATGGTAGCATTATATGATTGATGGCATTATATGAACATGGTAGCATTATATAATTGATGACATTATATGAACATTGTGGCATTATATAATTAATGGCACTATGTGAACATTGTAGCATTATATGATTGATGGCATTATATGAACATGTCAGCATTATATGATTGATGGCATTATATGAACATGGTAGCATTATATAATTGATGGCATTGTATGAACATGGTAACATTATATAATTGATGACATTATATGAACATTGTGGCATTATATGATTAAATGCATTATATGAACATGGTAGCATTATATGATTGATGACATTATATGAACATAGTGGCATTATATGATTAAGGGCATTATAAGAACATGGTAGCATTATATAATTGATGACATTATATGAACATTGTGGCATTATATGATTGATGGCATTATATGAACTTGGTAGCATTATATGATTGATGGCATTATAAAAACATGGTAGCATTATATGATTGATGGCATTATATGAACATTGTGGCATTATATAATTGATGACATTATATGAACATGTCAGCATTATATGATTGATGGCATTATAAGAACATGGTAGCATTATATGATTGATGGCATTATATGAACATTGTGACATTATATAATTGATGACATTATATGAACATAGTAACATTATATGATTGATGACATTGTATGAACATGGTAGCATTATATGATTGATGACATTATATGAACATGGTAGCATTATATGGTTGATGGCATTATATGAACATGGTAGCATTATATGATTGATGGCATTATAAGAACATGGTAGCATTATATAATTGATGGCATTATAAGAACATGGTAGCATTATATGATTGATGGCATTATATAAACATGGTAGCATTGTATGATTGATGGCATTATAAGAACATGGTAGCATTATATAATTGATGGCATTATGTGAATAGTGTAGCATTATATGATTGATGGCATTATATGAACATGGTAGCATTATATAATTGATGGCATTATATGAACATGGTGGCATTATATAATTGATGGCATTATATGAACATGGTAGCATTATATGGTTGATGGCATTATATGAACATGGTAGCATTATATGATTAATGGTATTTTATGAACATGGTAGCATTATATAATTGATGGCATTATATGAACATTGTAGCATTATATAATTAATGGCATTATATAAATATAGTGGCATTATATAATTGATGGCATTATATGAACATAGTGACATTTTATGATTGATGGCATTATATGAACATAGTGGCATTTTATGATTAGTGGCATTATATGATTGATGGCATTATATAAACATTGTAGCATTATATGATTGATGGCATTATATGAACATAGTGGCATTTTATGATTGATGGCATTATATGAACATAGTGGCATTTTATGATTGATGGCATTATATGAACATAGTGGCATTTTATGATTAGTGGCATTATATGATTGATGGCATTATATGAACGTAGTAGCATTATATGATTGATGGCATTATATGAACATGGTAGCATTTTATGATTGATGGCATTATATAAACATAGTGGCATTATATAATTGATGGCATTATATAAACAAAGTGGCATTTTATGATTGATGGCATTATATGAACATAGTGGCATTTTATGATAAGTGGCATAATATGATTGATGGCATTATATGAACATGGTAGCATTTTATGATTGATGGCATTATATGAACATAGTGGCATTTTATGATTAGTGGCATTATATGAACATGGTAGCATTATATAATTGATGGCATTATATGAACATGTCAGCATTATTTGATTGATGACATTATATGAACATGGTAGCATTATATGGTTGATGGCATTATTCAAACATAGTGGCATTGTATGATTGATGGCATTATATGAACATGGTAGCATTATATAATTGATGACATTATATGAACATGTCAGCATTATATGATTGATGGCATTATATGAACATGGTAGCATTATATAATTGATGACATTATATGAACATGTCAGCATTATATGATTGATGGCATTATATAAACATGGTAGCATTATATAATCGATTGCATTATATAAACATGGTGGCATTATATAATTAATGGCATTATATAAACATTGTGGCATTATATAATTGATGGCATTATATAAACATGGTGGTATTATATAATTAATGGCATTATATAAACATTGTGGCATTATATAATTGATGGCATTATATGAACATAGTGGCATTTTATGATTAGTGGCAATATATGAACATGGTAACATTATATAATTGATGGCATTATATAAACATAGTGGCATTTTATAATTGATGGCATTATATGAACATGGTAGCATTATATACTTGATGGCATTATATGAACATAGTGGCATTTTATGATTAGTGGCATTATATGAACATGGTAGCATTATATAATTGATGGCATTATATAAACATAGTGGCATTATATGATAGATGGCATTATATGAACATGGTAGCATTATATAATTGATGACATTATATGAACATGTCAGCATTATATGATTGATGGCATTATATGAACAAGGTAGCATTATATGGTTGATGGCATTATATGACCATGGTAGCATTATATGGTTGATGGCATTATACAAACATGGTAGCATTATATGGTTGATGGCATTATATGAACATGGTAGCATTATTTGATTTATGGCATTATATGAACATGGTAGCATTATATGATTAATGGCATTATATGAACATGGTAGCATTATATGATTGATGGCATTATGTGAACATTGTAGCATTATATGATTGATGGCATTATGTGAACATTGTAGCATTATATGGTTGATGGCATTATATGAACATGGTAGAATTATATGGTTGATGGCATTATATGAACATGGTAGCATTATATGGTTGATGGCATTATATGAACATGGTAGCATTATATAATTGATGACATTATATGAACATGGTAGCGTTACATAAATGATGACATTATATGAACATGGTAGCATTATATACTTGATGGCATTATATGAACATGGTAGCATTATATAATTGATGGCATTATATGAACATGGTAGCATTATATAATTGATGGCATTATATGAACATGGTAGCATTATATAATTGATGGCATTATATGAACATGGTAGCATTATATCATTGATAACATTGTGTGAACATGCTTGCATTATATGAACATAGTTGCATTATATAACATGGCATCGCTGGAGGTGGTGATGCTAAAGTTGTTTTCAAACAGGTACAATGAAGATGTGTGTTTGTTTTGATATACATCGCAGCAACCAACCATGATCATTACAGTGATGCCCAGTTATGTGGTGGAGGAAGACAGATGTCTGGGTAGAACCACCGTGCAAGTCAACTGGAAGACCTTCCCACATTGGGTCCTTCATCCCGAATGGGAGTCAGATCCATGGGGTGAGAGGCTTTACAGTCTTAGGAGTTACAAACCGGCGACTCAACCACTATGCCACGGGTGCTCCTTTTACAAGAAAGATCATAGATGTATGACAATTAAGGAACCACAGATAGCATGGGATTAAAAATAGATAACTATACTATGAAACAGACTCAGTCTGGCCTTCTGATACAAATTGCACTATATTGTATTATAGGACTTAGATCCTTGGAAGGTTTTGTCAATCACCATGCTATATTTGTTTGGACAAGTAATTCAATTATAAACATTAGTTCCAGAGTGGCCTGTCACACTACTGTCACCACAATGTCTCAGCTCTGATTAGAAAACATTGATTTTCACATCTTTATTACTCTCATTGCTTTATGTTTGTTCCTTTTTCACAAAATACATTGATTTTTACATAAATTGCACTCATTTCCAAACATTTGTCTCTTTTCTCCTTTTTTTTTCTTTTTTTTTACATTTTACTAAATATTTGTGTCTTACAACTTTATTTCTGTTACTAAATATTTGAGTTTGTTTACTCTTTTGCCTCAAAATTACCGACTTTTCAGTTGTTTATGATGTAAATTTCACTTATTTCACCCAAATATTTATTCCATTGCTAGAATAAGAATATAAAAACATAATTTTCTTGGCAATGAGCTGCTCAGAATAATTCCTTTTTACCAGCTTAGCCAGAAGTTAACAACCTTTGGAAAAAATATATAGAGCCTGAAAGGCCAGCTCACTAGAGCTCCTTTGTTATTTTTGAAAGGTAAATGTTGTTTAAGGTGTCATTTAACAAACGATAGGAAAATGTTAATTGATCTGGTATCTTGATTTTATGTTCATTACATGCCACCACATATTTTCACAGTAAAAACACCACTTAATGTTAAAATGGTCTACCATTTTATATATAACAGATATGTTGGTGTTAGCAAATGGTGATTGTAGGATTTCAAAAGATTTCAAGGCTGTTTGTATTTTTGTTGATTCTTCTCATTTCTGTCTCTAATGTTGTGCTGTTCCTCAATGGAATTTACTGTTGTAACAAATCTGTATTGATTCCTTTTTCATTGCTTACCATGTTGGGATAAGGCATATAGTGTAGATATAGATCACACAGCTCATACTGGCACAATTTGTTGCTGATGCTCTAGCAAAACAACTGGCTTCTATTGCTTACCTTGTTGGGATAAGGCATATAGTGTAGATATAGATCACACAGTTCAAACTGGCACTATTTGTTGCTGATGCTTTAACAAAACAACTGGCTTCTATTCCAAGTAGGTGTTAATCAAATTAATAATTGGTGACACGCTCGATCATGAAGCTTATATAATTCATTTAATTATGTAACGCTTAGTAAAATTTGCATTTGCACATGGGAAAATTGATCTATTTTATGAACGTTTTGAACCCTGATACTCTGGGCCCCTTATTTGGTAAATGGTGTTTCTTGGCTCATCTAATTTTAATTTAACGAAAGACAAGAGGTTTTGTTTGACCTTTTTGTATATTTTAAACTTCTAAACCTCGAGGATTAAAGTTCTCAGTTCGATTTTTGTTTCTTCATTAGTAGCTAGAACTGCATGTTAACATGACATTAGATTGTTTTCTAGTTACAAATCAGTACGGTATAATAAGCTTATTACGAAAGACAATTATTATGAACAAAGAAAAGCTTAATATGAAAGATTAATTAAATATGTATGACTTCAATAGCATTATACTATTATAGTTTTTGAAAACTTTCAAAAAAGAACCATAACTGTTTAATTATGTTTAAGTTACCTGTTCTCATTACCAGATTGCTTTAACCATTTCACCGTCACCTTTGATGCTGAAAATTTCTTAAATTTTTTTTGAAAGAGTGTTCAATACGAATATTTATTTTTTTAACAAATTAACAAAAATTACACAAGTTTCTCAGGTGAATATCAAGTTTTTATAATTGATGAAAATGACAGTCGAGAAGGGATTAATATAAGTTAAAAGAACTTGTTTAAATAAATAGGTTTAAACTAAGGGCAATCATGGCCATCTTGTTTGATTTTAACCACAGATCATTTAAAACTTACATGATTTAGGTTAAACAATGGGCCTGCCAATTGTTGTATCTTTTTGTTGTATCATTAAATTAATGCTTATTGACATGAAGCTTTCTCATAGTTTTTATTCAATTATTTGCAGTAACAATATGCTCCAGTACAAAATATAAACAAATCAGGCTAAAAGATCAGCATATCAACATTGTATTTATCTTGCTACATGTTATCTTAAGTTAAATACTGTAAAATTTGATGATAAAAACACTTAAAAAAAAAACCTTATTTGGGCCCCCTTGTAATCTTTTTTTTTTTTCTGCAGAATCTTTGTCTCCTTGAATATTTGTTATGGTCACTACAAAAGCCTCCTTTGAACATGTAGTTTTGAAAGCAGACCCAGTCACCCTATCCTGAAACAGTGCTATAAACTGGAGCAGACCCATTCACCCTATCCTGAAACAGTGCTATAAACTGGAGCAGACCCAGTCACCCTATCCTGAAACAGTGCTATAAACTGGAGCAGACCCAGTCACCCTATCCTGAAACAGTGCTATAAACTGGAGCAGACCCAATCACCCTATCCTGAAACAGTGCTATAAACTGGAGCAGACCCAGTCACCCTATCCTGAAACAGTGCTATAAACTGGAGCAGACCCAATCACCCTATCCTGAAACAGTGCTATAAACTGGAGCAGACCCAGTCACCCTATCCTGAAACAGTGCTATAAACTGGAGCAGACCCAGTCACCCTATCCTGAAACAGTGCTATAAACTGGTTTAAGTCATGCCACTTTTGCGCAGCTAATATTTCACTGTGATGCTTTATTATGCATTTCGTCTGTGAGTAATTCATTTTCCTATTCAGATGCTGTCAGGTCATTTTGTAATGTATTCTGTCTACAGCAATGTTTTATGTCATGTCACAGCAAATTGCATAACATGGCAACTTACTTTACTGTCCAGTCTACTTATTTTATGTACTGGTCTGCTTAGCGCATAGTGATGTTACAGTGAATAAAAAGTGTAGATGCGGATCAGTCAGCTCTTGCTGAGAGCTTTTTGAATCTGGAGCAGTTTGTCTGCTACATGTCTGTCTAACAAGATGACATAGAATAGTGTGGGTTATTAACAAAAGTACTGTAAGTGTTAGTGAATGGGAAGTGGGAGTTAGATTGAGGATGACTATTTGCCTAAGTCATTACTTTTTTCACCAAAATCAATACTTTTTTCACCAAAATCAATACTTCTTTTACCAAAACCTACATTGTCAGTATTCATTTAAAGTGACTCAATGTGATTATGTAAATGCATACAAGCATTATGCAACTTTAGAATTACAAAGTCTCTAGTGCCGAAAGGTTGACTTAGTAGCATTTATACATCAATTAGCAGGTACAGATTTGGATGTTCAGCTTTGTGTAACCCATTGAAAATGATGGACATCTGCAAAGTGAGCAAGTCACTGGTTTGGATATTATTTTCTTTGCATTGATGTCAGCGATTGTACAGTGGCCTAGAAAACTATGATTAACTGATATTTATGAACATGATGTATGCATGTGCATTGATTGTGTGCACACTGTATCTAAAGATGCCATAATCCTTCATTTCTCCAAGTCAAAGATGTCAATATATGCAGTTACTGTTATTGATATCAGAAGGTGAATAGAAGGGTTTGCTTTGAATTAGTTTGATTGTATTGACTTTGTGTGTTGAAGTCATCATTGGTATATTAAATTTCCAGGCATAGATGCAGTGCAATATCTTGTAAACTTTATGTGCATAACTTTTATGCAAATTCTTTGTTTACAATGCTTTGTATATCCCATACTTTTATAGGCATATTCTGTGTTTACAATGCAATGTACATCCCATACTTGATTATAGGCATAATCTTTGTTTACAATGTTATATGTATCCCATACTTTATTATAGGCATATTCTTTGTTTACAATGCAATGTATATCTCATACTTATTTATAGGCATATTCTTTGTTCGCAGTGCAAGGTGTACCCCATATTTCATATATGCATGTTCTTTTTTACTTTCAGTGCAAAGCATTGACATTGCTAATCTATACACATCTTCTGTATTTTCAGTGCGATGCGTATTCTACTTTCAAAGGTTCCTCGCCAGTGGGTTATTGATGAAAAGAAGGATGACGGTTACACAGCCCTCCACCTGGCGGCGCTGAACAACCATGTTGAGGTCGCTGAGCTCTTGGTACATGGATCAGGAGATGTAAGTTGATTGTGATTATGTCATCAACCTATAGACTGGATCTGGTATTGCAGTCAGTAGAGGGTCAGCCACAGGTCTGATCCCACACTGCGACATACCAAAATCATTTAAAATAGTAATTGTTTAGCTTCCTTGCTAACGCTCAGGCAAAATAGGGTTGTCTTGAGATCTGTTTGCCCAGTGTCAGGATAATGTAACTGAGTGTGGTATCATGTCATGTGTTCAGAGCATGCTATACATAGTGAAGGCAGCACAACTGAAGTAAAACTTCAATGTTCGCTTGAGCTGATCACCTTATTTTACCCTTCATTACATTTACTGGTAAAGTGGTTAAGGCAATGACAACAATTGTATCTTCATATATGAGTCTTGGGTTTAATCCCCACACCTAAATAAACAAATCTGTATTGTTATCTGTTTTCTTCAGAGGAAAGCGAACATGGATATCCAGAATGTGAACCTTCAGACGGCTCTACACCTGGCTGTGGAGAGACAACATACCCAGATTGTCCGGGTAGGTACCTTGAACCCCAACATTTAACCCTTGTAGTGCTACAATTTTAAATAAGCAATACAAAATTTCACTAATTTATTAACAGGCTAATGTTTAAACGTGTTTATGAAAATCACTGAACCCCTGAAGTCGTGCTTTTGACCTAGCTAGGTTATTTCTTAGAATTTCTTGCTGCTGAGTTTCTTGCAACGCACAAGCCTCCTAGCAAACAATGCATATGTTTTTGTAAAAAAATCCTTTGAAACCTTTTTTTAACACAAATTGAACACAACTGGGTCAAGGCTAATTTTCCTGATACAATTTTATTTATGTCCATTGTCCAGTGTCTACAATTTGAGTTGGTAACACTCTAGTGATTTCAGTTTTGATCCAATTTTCACCTAACTTGGTCTGGTTTGCCTGCTTAGAATCTTGGGTGAGTTCTTAACTGGGATATGGGGTCACAAAAGGTAGGTCACTCAGTGAAATTTAAGAAAATCTTGTGAACAAATCAGGGCCATATTTATGGCCCAGTCTTCACCTAACCTTTAAATCTTCTATGACCTTAAATCAACCTTTTTGAAAAAGGAATTTTAGGTTTGTAATCCGACCTAAATTTTGAAGTAAAATATGGATCCACACCCCAGTAGTTGGATAATCATCTGTGATACAATTTTTACCCTCTTGATAACTGGAGCATTTACCATAAGGTTGAAGGCAAGGTTAAACAAAAGTAAATCACACACACCAAACTTGGTCAGAATGTTTCCTGCATCTTAATTGATTTATCTGTTAGTCTTGTAAGATCAAAAAGTAGATCACAGGTCGAATCTAGAAAAATATTTGAACATGCTAGACACCACGATTTGCCCAGATCTTTGCCAACCTAACTCAGAATGTTTGTCTTAGGAATGGCATTGTTTGTGACATCAGGAACTGGTTAACGTTGTAAGGTTTGACTGATAAACCACAAGAATATTACCAAGGTATCTTGGTACTGAGAATAAGATGTATTTATTTAATTATATGGGTATTATTCATGCTTTCAATTTAATTTTGTAAATCTTAAGAAGCTTCTGTTATAGTGCCTTTTGCAGTTTTATAGTTAACTGATGGAAGTCTATATTAATTGTATTTTTTTTTAAAAAAGGAACAGCACGCAAATAAGTATAAGAAAAAGTGCCACATATGCAAAAATGGTTCCTAATAAAGTACAATTAATAGATACTAGTATTGTTAATGGATAAAAACATCACACAATATTGTCTTCATATTAAGTAGGTTAATTGGGTAACCTTTGCCATCGCAAGTTTGTTGGCATAAAATATTGGATGAATTGTGAACACACTAGAGGATACATTTATCATCTATCTTCATCAAACTTGCTGCAGTGATTGCCTGCATAAAAGTCTTGGATAAATTAGTAACTGGGTCACATTGGTTAAAAAGTAGGTGAGTAGGTCAAATCATTGAACAGCCTTGTGAATACTCTAAAAGCATTTTTTGCCTAATCTTTAAAAACTTTTTCAAAATCTTTATCTGCATGGAAATCTAGATGGGAAAATTTGTGCAATTATTTGCTGAACCAATTACTTGCCTAACAAATAACGAGCTGCCATGGTTTTGTACATTTTTTCTTGTGATTAGATTTTACAGCATACTGAAGCCTAGGTCCTCAAGTGAGCAATTTAAGGCCAGTCGGGTCAAGGTCATTGTTAATAAAAATATAAAAAAATCTTTAACGGTCAATAACTTCAGTTAGGATAAATCAATCTTGCTAAAACTTAGCAAGCTTGCATGATGACCTAGCTTGGGATTGGGATCAGTCATATCAAGGTCAAGGACACTGTTACTAAAAATAGAAAAGGTTTACTGTCTAATAAATTCAGTTCAGATAAACCAAGACATACTACTGTTCTTCTTCAATTTCTAATATAACAACCATGTAACTGCTGCCTTTTCAGTCTACTACTAAAATTAATTGTTAAATTTTTGAAAACCTGGTTTCCTGGCATGGCCACTTTGCTTGTTTAATTTTTTTTTTTTTGCCAATGTTTGCTAAGTGGCCTGAATATATCTAACTATTCCCACCACCAAGCACATACACATTGAGGGCAAAGGAGTCAATATGGGAGTCACAATATTTGTCCATTACATTGGTAGTTGTAATGTAATGACAAATCATTAGTAGGTAGCAGATTAAGGGTTAAACTTGCTCTGGAATAATGCTTGTCAACCTCTTGCACTCCAAGAATCTTCATTCCTTTAATTCTTTGAGAGGATATTAGTTGAAACTGAGACACAATTAACTCAGAAAGAGGTAGCTGTGTTCCATGCTACAAACAACAGTAAGTGTCAGTGGCAATTAGGCCTGCATGTAACATACTCTGATTAATTAACTGGAGATTTCATTAAAAATCTGGCATTGTCTTACATTCCATGGCTCCTAGTAATCACTTCAAAGTATGCTGGAAATTACATTGGGTGTTAGTGAATGGTAATTGCATGAATATTTGTTGTGTGTTAGAGGCTTGCAGAACTTTTTTATGGAAGAAGGCCTATGTTGATTTTTATATTTGAGGCTTGACTAGAGATATTTAGGCTGACTTTCGAATATTAATAATGCAGAGCCCCAGATCATTCTCCCAGTAGAACCACAGATGCTGAGCTGGTTAGCTGGAATACATCACGCAACCCTTGAAATGGAGGACTGAGGTGTTTCATATCGATGATAACTAGTAGTCATTATGTGCCCTTTGATATCCATGGCAACATATTTACTTGATATTTTACATTTGGTTTAAAAAGGAGTATATTATAATATAAAACAACTACAATGTACTTGTATAAGGACTGGACCTGGTAGCGCAATCGCTACCCAGTGTGAAGGCAGCACTATATCTGCTTCAAGTGGACTCCATCTCAAGATAACTGAAATACTATTGGTGGGACGATAAACCCAATAAACAAACAAACAAACTTGTATAAGATTTTTTTTTTTGTTTCACTTGTTTTTAGCTTACCTGTGCTCAAGGGGAGCTTTTGTGATACCGCTTCGTCCGGCGTCCGTCGTCCGGCGTTCGTCGTCCGTCGTCAACTTTTACCTTGTGAACACACTAGAGGCCACAATTTTTATCCAATCTTCATCAAACTTGGTCAGAATGTTTGTCTGCATGAAATCTTGGATGAGTTCATTATTGGATTACCTGGGGTCAAAAAGTAGGTCACGAGGTCAAATTTTAGGAAAAACTTGTGAACACACTAGAGACCACATTTATAGCCCAATCTTTACCATACTTGGTCAGAATGTTTGTCTGCATGAAATCTTGGATGAGTTCGTAACTGGGTCACGTGGGGTCAAAAAGTAGGTCACTAGGTCAAATCTTAGAAAATTGTGAACACACTAGAGGCCACATTTATGGCCCAATTTTCACCAAACTTGGTCAGAATGTTTGTCTGCATGAAATCTTGGATGAGTTCGTAACTGGGTCACGTGGGGTCAAAAAGTAGGTCACTAGGTCAAATCTTAGAAAAAGCTTGTGAACACACTAGAGGCCACATTTATGACCCAATCTTCACCAAACTTGGTCAGAATGTTTGTCTGCATGAAATCGTGGATGAGTTCGTAACTGGGTCACGTGGGGTCAAAAAGTAGGTCGCTAGGTCAAATCTTAGAAAAAGCTTGTGAACACACTAGAGGCCACATTTATGGCCCAATCTTCGCCAAACTTGGTCAGAATGTTTGTCTGCATGAAATCTCGGATGAGTTCGTAACTGGGTCACGTGGGGTCAAAAAGTAGGTCACTAGGTCAAATCTTAGACAAAGCTTGTGAACACACTTAAGAGGCTACATTGATGGCCCAGTCTTCACCAAACTTGACCATCATGTTTGCCATTATGAAATCTTACATATGTTTTGAAGTGAGTCATGTGGATTCAGTAGGTTACTTGGTAAAATTCTATAAAATGTTATCAACCCAGTGGCCACACCAATGGTCCAATCTTCACCAAAGATTTCTAAAGTAAATAACTCTTAATTACTTAATGCCAGATTTGAGCCTACGTAAAGCCATCAGGTGTCATCAGGTGAGCGATTAAGGGCCATCATGGCCCTCTTGTTTTCATTAACCAGATTTTCAATGAAAATCCTGGTTATTAGATTGGGGTTGGGCGTCTTCAAACAGAGGGTTTCCAGTCAATAACTTCAGTTTAACCAACCTTGCTGAACTTTGGATATAGCTAGCTTGCATGAAGACCTTGCTTGGGATTGGATTCGGGGGCCAGTTGGGTCAAGGATAAGGTCATCTAACAAAAAGTAGACAAACAGTTTCCGGTCCATAACTTCAGTTTGGATAAACCAATCTTGCTAAAACTTTGGATATAGCAGGCTTAGGTTTGAAGAACTAGCTTGGGATTGGCTTTGGGGCCAGTCAGATCAAGGTCACTGTTACTAAAAATAGAAAAAAACAGTTTCCAGTCAAACGCTTTTGTTTGGATAAAAGAAATCTTGCAGTGTCCAGTCAATAACATCAGTTTAACCAATCTTGCTGAAACTTTGGATATAGCAAGCTTACATGAAGACCTAGCTTGGAATTGCATTTGGGACCAGTCGGATCTAGGTCAATGTCACTTATTAAAAATAGAACAGTCTCCACTTAATAATTTGTGTTAAAATTGTGGTATTTTGCTAAAACTTTGTATATACTTTATGTGCAAACTTAGCTTGGGATTGGATTAGGGGCCAGTTGGGTCAAGGTCACTGTTACTTAAAATATAAAACTCTTAACAGTCAATAACTTCAGTTTGGATGAACCAATCTTGCTAAAACTGGATATAGCAAGTATGCATGAAGACCTAGCTTGGGATTGGATTTGTTAAATTGTTGAAAACCTAGTTAAGTGGCATGGCCACGTTTCTTGTATGTTAGTTTCCATGCAGAAGATGTGTTCAGTAAAACATTAAAAAAACTTAATTTTTGTATCCATGGCAATACCCTTCTATTTCAGTTGTTGGTACGTGAGGGTTGCAACCTGAACATCCCGGACAAGGACGGAGACACGCCCCTTCATGAGGCTCTGCGACACCACACTCTGTCACAGCTGCGCCAGTTACAAGACATGCAGGATGTCGGCAAGGTATAACATGGTCATGGTTGTTAATTACAGGGTTATAAGGTGGCTCTGTGTCATGACAGGGTTATATTGTAGCATAATGTTATGCTATTACATGGTTACGTGATTTTATTATAGGGTTACATGGTAACCCTGTATTAAAACTGGGTTACATTTTAACTCTTTGCTCTAACAGGGTTATATAGAAACTGTGTTGTAACAGGGATACACTGAATCTTTGTTATAACAAGGGTACATGGTCATTTTGTTAAAGCAGGGTTACATGTAGATCTGTGTTATTATGGGGTTATATGTTTTGGTTTTGGTTTGTTGTGGGGGGTTGGGGGGGTTGTTTTTGTTACAGCACACTGACACAATTATGGCCATAGTGACAACATCCAGTTAATTATTGGTGGAGGAAGTGGGTAGAACCACCGGCACACCACAGGTTAGCTGGAAAACCTCACCACATGAAAGTTCTCGCCCCAGCCAGGACTCAAACCTACGCAGTGAGGGGCTGAGGAGTTTCAAGTCAGCAACTCTAACCGCTCGGCCACGGGCGCCCTCATATGTTTATATGGTAGCTCTGTGTTATTATGGGGTTACATGGTAGCTCTGTGTTATTACAAAATTACATGTAAGCACTTTGTTATCAAAGGGTTACATGGTAGCCTCTGTTATATTGGGGTAACTCTGCTGTATTACATGTTTACGAGATGACTCTTTGTTATTACAGGGTTACATGGTACATGCTAGCTGTGTGTTTATGCAGTGTTAAATGATATCTGAGTTCTAACTAAGTTAAAAGATAGCTTTTAGCTATGACTGGTTTCATAGTAGCTTTGTGTTTTTACTCTGGTTGTCATGGTTGGTTTCATGCTTACAAAAAGGTATTTTGAAGGACACCAAGTTATGTATTAATTTTATGATAACCTTATTTTTAAATTTGTCTTGAACTCCAGCTGGATAAATCTATTAAATAAGAAAGAGTATAAGTATATTATTTTTTGTGTTACCTTGTTTTGTGATAGGTATATCTAATATGGTTCTGTGATTGGTATTTTCTGTGATTGGTATATCTAATATGGTTCTGTGATTGGTAGGTTCTGTGATTAGTATATCTAATATGGTTCTGTGATTGGTAGGTTCTGTGATTGGTATATCTAATATGGTTCTGTGATTGGTAGGTTCTGTGATTGGTATATCTAATATGGTTCTGTGATGGGTAGGTTCTGTGATTGGTATATCTAATATGGTTCTGTGATTGGTAGGTTCTGTGATTGGTATATCTAATATGGTTCTGTGATTGGTAGGTTCTGTGATTGGTATACCTAATATGGTTCTGTGATTGGTAGGTTCTGTGATTGGTATATCTAATATGGTTCTGTGATTGGTAGGTTCTGTGATTGGTATATCAAAAATGGTTCTGTTATAGATTTATCTAAAATGGTTATGTGATAGGTATATTGAAAATGGTTCTGTGAAAGGTATTAAGAAAATGGTTATGTGATAGGTATATTGAAAATGGTTCTGTGATAGATATATCAAAAATGGTTATGTGATAGGTAATGGTTTTTAATTGTTTATTTGTTAGGCATATTAAAACATGCCTACTACTATCTACCAGAAAACCACCTCACAAAAGTTTTAATATCTTTTTATCTGACATTATAATTTTTGTAATCAATCTCTGGTTGTTTTGATGTCCTGGAAATATTAGTTGTTTTTTGTGATTAGTTGAAATGTGCATTTATGCTAAGTCATGCAGAATATTGTATTTTTGAAGAAAAAACAAACACATTTTCTATTATTTTTACCATTTTCTGTCATTTTTATCCTGAGTTCAATGTACCTAAAATGCATTAGCATAGTTAGCCTGGAACACTGCTTATAGAGGGAAAACAAGATAATGATAAGTGGTCTAAAGTTCTTAGAATTATTCACAGACAAAATGATTAGATTCCTAGAATCTGTTTTAAAGGGTAATTATCATTTCTTGGAAATGTTGGCGATGATTTTTCTAAAAACCTTTTGATTTAAGGCATTTATTGTGTTGCTACAATTAGTGGTTTAATTGAAAAAGAAGTTAGGTTTTACATAGAATGTACTTTTATTTTATTTATCATAGTACATTATTTAATTACTTTATTCTCAGTTAATATTCACTCCCTCAAGCATCAGTCACAAGTTGTCTTGATTAAGCCTTTACGGCTTATTGCTGCTTGATCAAGAACTGTACTATTTTCCTAAGCGTAATCAATTTGTGCTTATAGCTGCTTGACCAAGAACTATACTATTTTCCTAAGCGTAATCAATTTGTGCTTATAGCTGCTTGACCAAGAACTATATTATTTTCCTAAGCGTAATCAATTTTTGCTTATAGCTGCTTGATCAAGAACTATACTATTTTCCTAAGCATAATCAATTTTTGCTTATAGCTGCTTGACCAAGAACTATACTATTTTCCTAATCGTAATCAATTTGTGCTCATCGCTGCTTGACCAAGAACTATACTATTTTCCTAAGCGTAATCAATTTGTGCTTTTCAGGCCTGTCATAAAAATAGTATGTTCTTTTAGGTTGGCTGAAAGCAAAAATACTGCTGGACCCATGTATGTCTTTGTCTAAGATTTGCTGTGAAAATCATTGGTTAATGGTTGCGTGCTTGACAGGGAATTTAAGACACCTGCGGTTTTATTTCCAGATGCAGTGGTCAACTTCCCATGTTAATTACTGATGTGATTAAAAAAAAAATCCTGTATGTTGTCTTGAAAAGCAGTTGTTTTATACTGAATCTGTTTTTTTGTTCACAGTTACTGATGGGATTAGGTACCCCTGGAGCAGATAAGAAGTCCAGTGCTTCCATTGCATGTTTCTTGGCGGCTAATGGTGCAGACCTGAACATTAAAAACAAGAAGGGCCAGACCCCTCTTGACCTTTGCCCTGATCCCAACCTGTGTAAGGCCCTGGCCAAGTGTCACAAGGAGAGACTCAGGTGAATGTGGTTTTCAATGTCTCTTTCTTTCCTGCTTTCTCTCTCTCACAAACAAAAATACACACAAAATAGCACTTGGTCAATTTTGATTAGGACACAAATGTTCATATGGCTTTTAGTAACATTTTTGACAAACACAAACACTGATGTCATAATTTGTAATGCTGAAATACCATTTCTGTTTGTAACGCCACAATCTTTTCCTTACTTTCTGTAATATTTTGACATTCTACATAGTCTTTGTGGTGCTATAAAAATGTCAAACATTTAAGCATGCCATGATTAGTCTTGCTGAACCCCACTGTGTCATCGAACGTGCCATAACTTGTAATGCCATCATTTGTCATTCAACATGCCATCCAACATGCCATAACTTATAATGCTATGGTTCGTCATCCAACATACCATAGCTTGTAGTGCCATGGTTTGTCATCCAACATGCCATAACTTGTAATGCTTTGGTTTGCCAACCAACAGGTCATAACTGTTTTGGCTTATCATCCAATGTGCCATTACTTGTTATGCTATGGTTTGTCATCCAACATGCCATAACTTGTAATGCTTTGGTTTGCCAACCAACAGGTCATAACTGTTTTGGCTTATCATCCAATGTGCCATTACTTGTTATGCTATGGTTTGTCATCCAACATGCCATAACTTCTAATGCCATCATATATCATCCAACATGCCATCTAACATGCCATAACTTATAATGCCATGGTTTGTCATCCAGCATGCCATAACTTATAATGCCAGGGTTTTCATCCAACATGTCAACTTGTATTGCCATGCTTAGTCATCCATTATACCATAGCTGGTATTGCCATGGTTTGTCATCCAAAATGCCTTTTCTTGTAATGCTATCATTTGTCATCCATCAGGCCAAAACTTGTAATGCTGTGGGCTGTCATCCAATATGCCATCCAACATGCCATACTTTATAATGCCATGGTTTGTCATCTAACATGCCATAACTTTTAATACCATGGTTTATCTTCCAAATTGTCATCCATCATGCCATAACTTATGCTGCTTTGGTTTGTAATCCAACATGCCATGACATATAATGCTATGATTTGCCATCCAACATGCCATAAGTAATACTGCTTCGGTTTGCCATCCAACATGCCATAACTTATACTGTTTTTGTTTGGCATCCATCATGCCATAACTTGAATTGCCATGGTTAGTCATCCAACAGGTACTAACTTATACTGCTTTGGTTTGCCATCCAACAGGTACTAACTTATACTGCTTTGGTTTGCCATACAACAGGCCATAACTGCTTTGGTTTGTAATTCAGAATGCCTCAACTTGTTGTGCTAAAGCTCCTTTCTTCTGTATAAATTCTCTTATCAACATTTTCTCTAATTAATATCTCAAATAGTCCTGATGCTGCCCCCTTCCTGGCCATCAGTCCGAATGACATAGAAGCCCTGGAAAAGTGAGCATGGTGTTCCCGCAAACAAGCCATAATTTAAACTGCTTTATCTTTCTTAATCTTATTTACTTCTTTGGTTTGTTCATACATAGGTTTTTACATGTTCTACAGCACTACAGATAAGTGGTATGATTTTTACAGACACTGATCATAAGCAGTTAAAAAACAGGAGTGCAATACCCCATTTTAGCTGTTATGTACATTTTAGCTCCCTGTGCATCATAGTTCAGAAGAGGCTCTTTACTAGTCTTATTAGCATAGTGGCATTGTGGTAGAGTCGCCATCTTGTAACTTTTCTAATTGCCGAGCCTCTAACTACCTGGGTTGGAGTACCATTCGGGTTGAAGGACTTCCTGTGGGAAGATCTTCCAGCTGACCTGCTGTGTGCCGGTGGTTATACCCAGATATTTATCTGCCATCTTCCTCCATCAAAATAGATGACTGTAGCTCTAATGACCATAATTTTGTTACTGCAACTAAAAACAAAAATAAAAACAAACACATTTACTGGTCATTTATTTCATGTGCCTCCTCTCACAATCATAACATGCTTAGATATCTTATCTCAGCTAATGGTAAGACCCAGTGAGGTCTTATTACTCGCATACAGCTGACTGTTGGCTGTTTAAAATGAAAGTTTAGATTATTCTAACGTAAATCAAAGACAAATCTATTCTACAAAAAATGCAATTAAAATACATTTTTTCAACAAAGATTAAATAATTCTAGATAAAAAATGGAAGAAAACCTTATTGAGTTATAACACAAGGTTAAAAAAAGAACATTTCAGTTCACTACTGAAATAAAAAAATAGATGTAAGCCTACTCAATTTAAGGTCCTGAATGTCCTTTTTGTACATTTAATGAGCTAGTTAATGAATAACGGAAACTTGTGACAGAATTGTAAAAAATATTGACAGACCACATTAATGTGCCTGACAGTACTCCATCTAGGGAATACAGGTCTGCTTCCCATCTTCTCCAATAAAAGACCATTATGTCTATAATATTTTAATTTTTTTATTTAGTCCTGGTGGAGCTTCCAATGTGGCCATCATTCGTAATGACCAAGAGGCTCTGGAAGAATGCATGGTTTGCTCCGATCTGAAGCGTGACACGATGTTTGGACCATGTGGCCACATCGCCACCTGCTCCCTCTGCTCTCCTCGCGTGAAGAAATGTCTCCTCTGCAAAGAACATGTTCAGTCGAGGACAAAGGTAAACTTTTAAAACATTGTTTCATGATGACTCTCCCAATACATGCTGCATACATCAATGACACATAATAATGACTGTTCATAAATATTATTGATTTGCTTTCTTTAAATGCAAAGGCAGTTATATATTGCTGAAGACTAAACACACATGTTCTCTTTTGCAACATTTCCTTTGGCATCTAAAAATTGTAATCTTTGTAATAAATCACTGTTTAACAGTAAATAAATTTTCTGATTTAACCTTTGCTCATTACATTAACCCTTGACCATTGTGTATTTGCAGATAGAAGAGTGTGTTGTCTGCTCGGACAAAAAAGCGTCTGTACTTTTCAAGCCGTGTGGACACATGTGTGCCTGTGATGGTAGGCTGATCAAGTTTCTTCACTTATTTTGACATTTTCCTCTGTATTTTAACAGTAGATTATTATTCAGGAAAAAGGTCATAGAAGTTCTGTGTTATTACTCTGAAGCCTTTGAAATGAAGAAGCTCTCAGGCTATCTTGATATATGTAGGTGGTTCAGCCAAAACAAGAACTCTTCTGTCTTCCTCAAACATAAATATGTTTGTGCTATCAAATATTTTGAGCTGCCAGTACATTTAAGCCAGAAGGTGATTAACCATAAACCATAAACTTGCCACTAATTTCCTAGTTTGTTCATTTCAGCTTATAGGTAATTTGGCCTAAGCTTACAACATTTTTATTTACTTTACCCAATTCCTAGTTTTTTTATCTTTTACTTACAGCTTTGGTCTACCAACTTTATGCAAACGTAATAAGATATATTATTGCTAGAGTCTCTTCAGTAAGTAATATTATTGCCTGTGTCTCTTCAGTAAATAGTGTAGGTCCTCATCAGACAGCACTTAGCAGTACCATGCTTGATCTGGACTTGCATTGTTTCCCAATGCCTGAACAGTTTGTGTCCATGCAAGTTAGGTGTTTGATATGTAGGCATAAAGAACTCATAACATTATAAAGTGTGTGTTTACTCTTGTCAGCATTCTCTTTTACTTTGTTTCAGGCTGTGCTAGTCTGATGAAGAAGTGTGTTCAGTGTAGAGCATCCATTGACAAACTGGTGCCATTTATCGTCTGCTGTGGAGGCAATCGTAAGTTCTTCACTATTTTTATTCCTAATGTCCTTTCTGTTTGGTCTAGCTGTATACACGATTAAAAAATAAATCATTATTGAAATAATGTGAGTATTATTATTCCAAGATCTCCCCTAATGTCCTTACTAAGTAGTTTGCATTTTGATTAAAGCAAAAACATTCCATTGAATTTTTTCCAGCTAACCTGTGTGGTTCAGACAAGATGCTCTTCTTCATCTTCCAATAAGTCATAAGTAATATGTCTCCATAATGATTTTTTTTGGATCATGTGACCTAAATATTCCGTCGGATTGTGTATCAGGATGATCGGGGTTAAAACCCCAGCCAGGTCAAACCAAAGACTTTAAAGTGGGTAGGAGTGGCTTCCCTCCTAACTCTCTGGGCTTAGGGGACATCATTACGCCTGACTTGTCGGTATCAGTATATTGGACCGCCCAGGTTCAGTCCCTGGGCACCTTATAAGTGCCCCGTGCTCTAATGATAGAAATGTCCCTGCATAGTATTTTTCAAAAATGCCGGCAAATCCCATCCCATCCCTAAATATTATAAACAAGACAAGGAGATATACAAGCCTACAGAAACCAGTCTGGTTTATTCTTTAACTATACCATACCAGTCTGGTTTATTCTTTAACTATACCATACCAGTCTGGTTTATTCTTTAACTATACCATACCAGTCTGGTTTATTTTAAAACTTTACTTTTTTAACACTTTTTGAACATAGCTTGTGTATGAAACATAAGCTAGCGGGGCCCAGTGTGACTATATCTACCAATATGTTACAGCCCCACCAGCGCCGCAGCCTGCAGGAATCATGAACAATGGAGCCAAGGATGTATCCAAGGACATTCAGAAACTACAACAGCAGCTGCAAGACATCAAAGATCAGGTAACAAAGTCATAGCTGTATATCTATCTAACATCCCTGGGTCATATTCACAAAGAATCTTAGTTATTTTTTCTCACATAAACTTACAAATTTTCTAAAATTTGGAAAAAAATTGTAAGACATTTTTTAGATTAAATGGTTTTATGAACGTAATTGTCTTAATATCTAAGGAAATATTTCAAAATTTAAGAGATTTTTTTTTAGTTTAAGTAAAAAAAATAACGAAGATCAGGGTTGTCATTAGGAGGCAGCTGGCGGCCGATTTGACCGTCTCAAATTTGAAGAAAAAAATGAAAATCGGTCAAGAGCATGCCCCCGGACCCCCCTAGCAGCGCTTCGTGCCTTTGGCGCTCGCATAGCCTAGCCTCCTCAAAAGTTAATTGATCCTGCTCAAAATATTTCTAGTGACAACCCTGGAAGATTCTTTATGAATATGACCCCAGATCTGTTCCTGTGTTAACTTTGAGTTATCTCCCATAGTTTACGTCTTGTCAAAAAAAAATTGAAAACTACTGGATGGATTTATTCCAGAATTGGTATTCATGCACCTGATAATGAGTAGAGATGCATCTTACAAGTTGTTCTAACATTTTTTATTTGTATGGAAGTCATTGATTACTTGAATACTCGATCGGAAGATTATACTTAAGTATTAAAATCAAGGAATATTATTGTCTTTAGTTATATTATACATTGTTGATAAAATCTGGTTAACATGGATTGAAAACTTCACTTTTATAAAAAGGATTGAGTACTCAATAGAAAAAAAATACTCAACTACTGATTTTAGTACTCGTTGACATCCCTGATTTTTTGTCATTTCCCTTCGTGTTTTTTTTCTTGTCCGCATAATACCTTGAAAACTACTAGATGGATTCACCTCAGCCTCGGTTTGTATGTACCTGGTGATGACAAGCAATGAAGAACAGTCAAAACACTACCAGCATTATTTTTATCTCCTTTATGGTTGTTCACAGACTTCGCTGTCTAGAGCATAATGTAAATTTGTGCTCAAGAACCATAACTCTAGTATTTATATCTATTAGTTTACTAGCAAATTCAGTGTCTTAAGCTATTTATTTTCTATATTAATTAGTTATTTTACTGGCTATTTTTTTTTCTTTGTCCAAAATAGATTCAGATTGTAATCTAATACCATTATCATTATTTTCTCCTATGCAGACCTGTTGCCCTGTGTGTATGGATCGACTGAAGAACATGATCTTCTTGTGTGGGCATGGAGCCTGTCAGATGTGTGGTGATAGAATGGCAGAGTGCCCAATATGTCGCAAACAGGTTGAAAAACGCATCCTCCTCTATTAAGTTGGACCTGCTACATTATCTATATTATAAAACAACATGGCGAATAAATGGAATGAAATGGAGTAGAATCAGACTGAATTCTGTGCAATTGGAGCAAAATGCAAACTGTTTCAGTCTGTTTATGCTTTAACCAGATTGTTTTCTGTGTAGTTGGCTGATGGACCAGACAACTTTTTGTACAATTTTAGAATAAATAAGACTGAACGTTTTACAAAGATATACCTGGCTGGTTTTTATATACTACTGATACTGATTATTCAGACTTTCTTGTGTGTATTATACATATAAAACCAGAATGATTTTGTAGACTTCAAGTTGGTATCCGACAGTTTGGACCAAAATATATAACCAAATATGTCATTGTTACCTGAAAAGATCTTGTAAAATCCTGCTTATTGATGCCATATACCATTGTGAACAGTGAAACATAAATCCCCATTCTTCATTGCAAATAGGTCTTTCCTATCTGAGCTATGCTGCAGAGATTTGTAACTAGGAAAACCATGTGATAAATCAGTTTTGAGATTATGTTGTATCATAATCCCGATAATCTGCTCCGACGTCAATATCTATTTTTAGCAGAGATCACTATCATGCTTATTTATAGATTTGGAATAATTGAACTTTTAGAGTGTTTTTATCATGATTTGTACTGTGTAACAATGAAGGCAGTGTTCAAAACTGTCTGGTACTAAAGTAAATTTATGCTCTATTCTCCAAGGCATTGATAAGGTATTTTTACATGAATTGGATAAAGGCAAACTGTTGGATACCACCTCTAGGGAATGAGCTGATTTATTTTTTTACAGTCTGACAATAAACAAAAATAGACTTAAAGGAGAAAACCAGACTGGTTCTATCAATTTCAGGATAAATGTGGTTGTTTTCTTTTTGCCAGTAATGTTAAGATAAACCAGTCTAGTAACTGTAAATTTGTGGATATACCTGAGATTTATTTACAAACTGGAAAGCAGATTTTTATGCTTTGTATGTTTAAAAGATGACTTACTCTTTTAAATATTTTTGTGATACAGTTGTCGTTTTTTAAAATTTGTCCAAACTTTTTAGGTGACAAAGAAGTGTTGAAGACTTACACTTGTTATACTTAAAGCATGGTCTTAAATATTACCTCATATGAAGGTGCTTTAAATGTTTTTATAAAACTATAAGACATTAGAAAAGATTTAAAGAGGGTTTACTTTGAACAAGTAATAAATGAATGGTTCCTAATTCAAAATTGTAATTGAAGTTATTTCAAGTTAAAGTATCCACTCATTTAAGTACCATGTGCAGTTTGATCCCTGTGTGTTTCTATTTCTACAGTAGTCTCTTTCCATCTGTTATCAAACTAAGTTATCTCCAATATCCTATTTTTCAAATATAACGTATTTATTTGTTACAAATTTATTTAATATTTAGATAAAAGCATTTTTTGTAATTTATTTGTTGCAGTGTTCCTGCAATTTAGTAATAATGCAGGACAGTAAAAAGTGCAGATTCTGATTGGACTTTTCTACTGACCCTTTTATTTCCATAACTTGCGATTAATTATTACTTTGGTAAAATGGATCTGTGCTGTATAATAAATACATAAAAAAGGCTGAAATTATTTTGTTTGTATAGTTTTTCTTTTCTCTCTTTTATTGTATTGTGATATTAGAACAAACAAAAAATGTACATATTAATTTACTGGTGTTCTTTGCTTTATTCTTCATAATTAAGAAATTATCAAAAAAAGACAGACAGAATGCCAAATAAAGTAGATTTTTATTAAGAGATTTATTAAAAAAGTTGTTAAAATTTTAACATTTCTTTATTACCTTTTTGTACTATTCCTAGTGCTTATGCATTTATTTATTGTTTTCCATGAAAGATGTATTCATTTATGTGGTTGCTTTTTTCTGCATTGAATAGACATGCTTTCAAAATAACCATTTGTAAACCTCTGCATGCTGTAAAAAAAAGAAGTTCATTATATTTCACTTGTTTCTTCTGCATAAAATTGTCAAACTTATCTGAAACTATTTGTAGATCTGACTATCATAGTATAATTTGATGCCATCGTATGCATATATTAATAAATAAAGATAACAACACATGTTAATAACCCTTCTTAGTTATTAGCTTACATTGTATTTCAAAGAAATTTACCAGCGACTCCAGCAATAAGTGCATTTCAAGCAGCTCCTCTCAGAGGCGAACGGACCTGAATGTACAGTTTTTGCTTTAATCTGATGAATGTCTGATCCTGTCTTGTGTGTCGTCCACATATTGTATGTGAAGACACTGGAGTCAACATTTTTTACTCAATCTTCTTAGAAAATGGTCATAATGTTTGCCTTCATAAAATTTTGTACTAGGACAAAAGTGGGACACATGGGCTACAAAGTAGGTCATTGGGTCGATTTTTTTTTTTTTCAATCTTCGTTTGGTGTCAAAAAATTGTTTATAAACACTCTTTATTTAATCTTCAGTTAGATTTAAAAAAAAAATACTGAAGGCTGGGTCCCTTTATGTGTACTTTTATTTTTTCAAATCCATAATAATAATTTTTTATTTAAAATTATTATTGTTTATTTAAGATGACTGTTAATTTAAGTTTATTAAAAAATTGATTTAAATTTGATTAAGTGTGTACATATTACTGACTTTGGCTCTTATCTCAATAATGGTCCTGGAGTATGAAACATAACTTAATGGCACATATTAGGCAAGTGTTTTACTGTTAAGCATTATTAATTCAGCTCATTTTAACACCATCATCATCATCATTAAGTCCTATGTTCAGTTAAGAGGTTGGAATTCTTCATCAGGATAAAGTATCAGTGATTGGGTGTGGTATCATACCAGGTGTTAATGGAATGCTACATACAATAAGAACAGCATATATCTGCTTCAAGTGGACACCGTCTCACATAACTGAAAAAAGTGTCATGCAATTGAATTTTTCTTGTACACCAGCATTTCTGCTCTTTTCTCTGCCAGATACAAGTTTTAACTGTTTGTGTCTCGTGTTTCTTTCCAGACTTGTAACTTTGAAGTTTCATCAATAATAATTAACCATTCACTGTAACATTAGTAACATATGGGAGAAACAAAACATCTCAAACAAAAACATCTCAAACATGAGTTGATCAGTGTGCATTGCAATGCCAGAACATTCTGCACCTGTGATTTTCATTTGTTTGGTCAAGAAAACTTGATATATGTACTTGACTGTATTATTTAAAGGCCAAATTATCAGATAACGCATGCTGTATATCATATGTATATATTTACAGTTGAAATTATAGAATATAGGTACACATATGCTTGTCTGTGTTAAGAGGCTATCAGTTTATACTTTTTTTTACATTCTAATGTTTTCGATGATCATAAATAATCATTTTTGCATATACATTGTGTCAAATGAATAAACTTGTCTTCTGACAGTGCCTTTTTCTTCAATTAAAAGAATGCCCTAGAGAATAGAAACATGCTAGCTTCCTAAAATGCCTAATTACATGTATAGAGTAACCAAATAAAAATTAACAGGCTTAATGATCTAAGTAAAGAAAAGGAACATCTAAGATTTGAAAATGTGGTTAGAGTCACCAACTTATAACTTCTCAGTGCGTGGGACTAAGAATTTTCATGTTGGAAGGTCTTTCAGCAGACCTGCATTGTGTTATTGTTCTACCCAGACAATGTGTTATTGTTCTACCCAGACAACTGTCTGTACTCTACGTCCACCACATCATCAGATACCCACGCTCGACTATTCCGTTTAACTACATTCGTCGACCTTCGGTTTACTGGTAACTTTTCTGTCATCTGATCGAACAGAACAGATTAGGACAAGAGCTGGCCAATCTTACAAAATCCATACTCTTCAGCGTGAAGACTAGAAGTATAACAATGACTGCGCCCAGTGCCACAAATGAAAGAAACGAGCTTTATCACTGGACTGAAATCTTCATCGGATTATAAAGCAACCAATGAAATATCATTACTAGAAACAGCAAAAAGTGAACTAACGTATTCACTCGTGTAATGGTCGCACCCGTGTAATGGCCGCACCCCCAAAATGACCGCAAAAGTTGAAGAAAAAATCCTAATTCAATGTAATAGCCGCACCCCCAAAATGACCGCAAAATTTGAAGAAAAAATATGAAGGCCGCACAGTTTATACAGCGGGGCGAAAACATATCACATAAACTCGTTAGCAGATATACAATGACCCGACAAGCGGTTATTAGCAACCGCCGATAACTTACCTTTATTGAACTTTGAATTCTGTAGGTCACCGATTATCTGTTTCACATACATTTCCCTTTGTTCTGCATGAAACACAGCTTATTATTCGTCAGTAAACAAACAAACTTTCACGTAAATGTCCAACAATGCATCTACCAATATGAGACATTGCCATAAAGCCCATAATTGACTATGTGATATTTAACAAAAATATACAAACAAGGTGTTTTCTTGCTTGAATAATTGTAGCTATTGGCTGCAGCTGGAGCTAGAAAGGTTACAACTGCTTCTACATTATCAAATCAAAATTAATTTTGAACACATGGAGATTCAACACATTTCTGACAAGAATTGTTACCAGCACAAAGTAAATATGCAGATGATAGAGAAAAAAATGAAGACATTAATACATGGAAATTTGCTTTATTAGTTGTCTCCCTTACCCACTTAATAATACATAGAGCAGAATGACATTGCAACAATGATATGAATATGATAAATAATTTTTAAGGTTTGGAATTAAAGAAATATTTCAACTTTATTCTTACTATATTTTTCTATTAACAAACATGTTTCTTTCATTCCAAACCCCTGTTTTGTCTAAAAGCTTCTACAAAAAGCAAAAACAACACATTTGGCAGTTTATTACAACATTAGCATTCAGTCTTATTTTATAAAATCTATGTAGCAATTTGTAATCAAATCAGTGTAGAGTAATTATAAACAAATTTAGATTTATACAATGAGTCAGATGTTAAGAAGAAATGCAAATAAATAGTAAAATTATAAAAATATACCTTAGGCAAGAATGAAAAGTTAAATATTTTTAGTGTATATATAGACAAAAGAATAAATATATTTATTACCACTCATAATTTTATCTGTACTTTTAACAGAAACCATACAAATAAAGAAAATGCTACAGAAAAAGTGGTCTGCTAGGTTTAAGCAACATTCGGGACATTAAAGTATTTTAATGTTTTTTAACTATGTATATTTTTTTTAATAAATTCAAATTGCAAATAAAATGTTCTCTTTGAACAAAAGAAATCTTTGCAGAGTGCCTGTTTTGAAAGCATTTAAGGAGACAAATTAAAGGTCAGTGCTCATTTTGGATACCTGGTCATTGCTTTTTCTCAGCAGTGCCACATTGTCCCTTTACACTATAAGTATTAGTGAAATCTATCCAGTGTTCCTATCATAAAATCTTAAGACATGAATTAAAATTTATGATGGCTTTAAAATAATTACTAATATAATTATATAATTATAATATTGTAACTTGTTTATTATTCATTTAAAGACATTATTTAGAAATATTCTAATCAGCAGGATCGGATATTTATCAGAACATTAGCTCAGAAAGATTTTAAAGTCTTGGACCCTTAAGTATACATTCTTCTAAAATAAATCAGGTTATATAAACATAAAGCAAAGCAAAAAAAGTCATAATTTCATAAAATGACCAATGTACAGAAAATGGTTAAATCATAACAGCTAAAAAAAGTTTCACTACAATGTGACCAATGGAATGATGGAATAAGTATGAAATAAGATCAGCTTCAGCCATAATATGTGTTTTATGATTGTTCTTACAACTTATTCGACATCCATTTCCAACAAAAAACACAATACTTCTTTTGCATAAGAAATAATGCCATTGACTTCTTTCTAGATTACTACATATTATCAGAGGGTAGATGCAGCACTCTTAAGTGACACATTCAGAAATGCACAAATTAGCACTTGGTATTGGGTTTTAATATGAAAGACTAGATTCATCATAAAAGGCCTTGTGAAAAATGCCTACATTTTAAACACCGCTTCTACTTTAACAAAATCTGAAGGCAATTTTACATAATTATATTTATTACTAACAATATGCCATTAAATTCTCTATAATGACTAGTCATTTGATTACTAAAACATGATTTGTCAATCAGCAAATACAATAAACATGCTGCCAACACACTACAAATGTTTACATAGTAAAATTTTTATACAATGATAAATAAAAAATTAACTACCCACGGTTTCAAGAAATGGTCCCCGTAGTTTTAATGTAAAATAAAAATTAAAAAAAAAAAAAAAAGAAAAGAAATCTCAAAAAATGTATTACATCATACACAGAAACATAATGTAAAAATAATATTTAAAAACAACTGCAATCTACATGTATTCAATAAAATAACCATTCTGTTAAATAATTTTATAGACCGTGTAAAGCCATATGCAACAAGATAGGGAAGGGTTTTTTCCCCCCATTTTTTTACCAGAAAAAAGGTATGTGCACTTCATAAACAAGCACCTCACACAAGCAATTTCTTTAAAAACAGTAAGTGATCAATTACAAATTATTTCTTAACAACATAACAAAAGACCATTTATCTTCATTATGCTCCTTATTAGAAATGAAATAAAAATATAAGATCTCTCCGTTTAATATTTTAATATTATGTACATTTTTTCAGGTTAAAGTGTTCTTAACAGTTACAAAAGTATGGGAAAGAAATCACATTTCTTTAAATAACTATATACCAAACCTACGTGAGAAAGCATCACTCTGTAAAGAAAATGTGTGGGGAATAAGTATATTGTATATTTAATCACTTTACAAAAGCAATAAAACAATACTCAAAAGCAATGTTTTCTTAAAAATAAAAACAATATTGATCAAGTTTAAAATGTTCTATGTTTATACTACTAATTCATTATCACAATTCACCAAAGTCAAATAAATCATCTATATAAAAATATACACATAACATGATTCTCAGCCTCACATTTTAGAGGCCCTATTAAATGCAAAAGAAAAAAATGTTTGGTGGATTTAGTTGGTAAAAATAACAGAGCTGAAGTTCTGTATGGGTGCTGTTATTCTATTCACAACAAAAAAAAAACATACTTCAAGATCAACCAACCATATGGTGCTGCATCACAATTTTAGCTTATAATTTTAGTGGTATATTTTACCACAGTTTTTTTTGGTTTGCTTTTCCATCCACAATCTTTCACCTTTCGAGAGATGTGGTCACCATGTGCAGGTATCGTGCTGCCTTCACTGTGATAGTATGCCATGAACACTTGAATATGTATGTACAAAATTATGTGCAGTCTAGGACTGAAGAATTAACAAAAATACAAACTGCCACCTGATTTGATCCTTGGTTTTTACCCTTCCACTATTTTCTGACCACACAGCATACATACAAGTTTCTTTTTTCAAAAAGCAAATGAAAGATTCAATCAGAATTATATCCCTTTGGGGGCAGGGCCTGGCTGATGTATTAACATTATCAGAAAAGACTGTGCAGGGAACTGTGTGAACTAGGATTCATTTTTACATTGCTTTCCTGTTTATAACCATAGGAATTATTTTTCGTGGGTTTCCTTTTTATAAACTGAACAACTTAATGAGATCAAAATTTATAGATGTGTTTAAGACAATTCATTTAACAATATGTATAAATTTTAAAAAAAAGGTATTGCAGAAATTTTTTTTTATAGCTTATGCCATCTACAAAATCAACAAAAATATTCTCCCACAAAATGAATCATTTAACATAAGCTTATAATATTAGGCAGCAGGACAGCAATGAATACCAATCTACATGGAAATGATGTTCCACTCAGTTCTGTCACGACAGATAGCGATGTGAAGACGATGAGAATGTGTCATGAAGTCAGATCAGGCGTAGACTAGTTCCAGCACCAGGTCAGAATGGGGCATGTATTGCACAGGTAGGCCGAGTTAAGAGAGTCGCTACATCATGGCATAGTCAATTTGCACGTACAACTGCCGCACTCCAATCTGAGATTAAAAAACAAATACATGTTGTTATGACTGAGTTCAGAGCAACTATACAGTGGCATTGAAGAGTAAACACACACATTAATCGTCCATATGAACTGTTTATGTATTCTCAAAGTCATCAACCATATTAAATTTAATTACCAAATTTGATCATCATAACCTCTTTAAGAATAGCCACATAAACCTATTTTCATGAGTTGTTACTATTTTCGTAATAAACAGCCTGCAGTTTAACATACCCTGCACTATATTTGCCCAAAGTTAACCTGAGGTTATTAAAATATAAGCTTCATAGCACTGGCATGGAAAAAAAAACGCTAACCATAACATGTATGCATAAAAAAAAAGTTTAACTTGTAACCTGGGCATCATGGCTATGCTGAGGAAAATGATGGTACAGACTTTTTCAGGTGAGTGGAATAGATTTCCTTAGTTATAGGATAGGTAAGCTAAAATGTAACTTATATGCTTAACAGAAACTGATGATTACAACAGTCCAGGTAAAAATTACTGCTTACCTGGGTGAAGATGTTGTGTGTTTGACTAAGAATATATTTGGCGTCTGCCTTGGATGCCACTTCCAGTTTGATGGTTCCTATATACACCTCACTGCACAAAGTCCAGAAATGAGGCTCTTGTACACTGTACACACCTTCCAACTGGGCAACCTGGCAGGGAAAGGAAACACAAAGGTACAAGTGAAAAAACATCTAAGACTGGCAGTAAGACAACTCAAGCTAAATTGTGAAATATCCAAATCTAGAGCTAAGAAAAACACAGGTTAAACTGAGATGTATCTTAACAAGGTGAACAGGTAAAGACAGGTTATGTGGTCATGCATACTCAAATATATTCAAAATGAAAACCTGGCAAAGAAGGAAAACACATGTTAAATAGTGAAATTTATGTATCTTAATTAGGCACACATAAAAAGTACATGGTAAATAATGATTATTTACACTTGTCACAAATTAAAAAACTACAAACGACATTGTAAACTATCTAAACCATGCACAAATAGAGAGTTGTGAGTTAAATTGTTAAATATCTTCACATGGCACAAGTTGAAATATAGGGATGAAAGCGTAAAATACCTACACAAGACACAAAGTAAAAATTAAGTGAAAGTATTAAGATTGTGAAATAAAGCTGGCACAAATTTAAATTGCAGATAAGATTGCCAATATCTAAACCCATCACAAACAGAAAATTACAGGTAACATTAAGAAATAACTAAACCTGGCACAAACTGAAAAATTACAAGTATGATTAGGAAATATCCATACCTAACACAAATGTGAACAAAAGCTGTCAGTAAACATTGCGTTCACTATTCTTAGTGCTGGATAGTCTCATTTAAAGAGAATATCTTTGATGGTTTGTTAAAAAAAATTAACTAATGTCATCACCAAGTCAGACAATGACATGCTAATCACAATAAAAGTTTCACTTTTTGTCTTCAAAAAATACTGCTAAAAACTAACAGTTAAACAGTGGAATATTGACACTTGGAACAGTAATGGTAATACAGGCTGAAGTACAACATTTCTAAAACTTTTACAGATTGTGAAAAAAAACAATACATAATAAATTTTAAAAGATGTTAATAAGGCACAGATGAACAATACAGGGTTAAAAGGATAAAAACAGCCTACCCTCTGATAGCAACTAGGTAATTGATGGTCTAGTTCTCTAGGCGTCCTCTGCATCAAAATACTTGCTGAGTCTCTGATCAGAGGTAATGTACTGGGAAAAAAAATCACAGGGTTTGCTATGATGTATGGGCTTACATTCCTCATGTGAACAAAACAAAAACATACAAGAAATGTCATTGGAATTGGCCTATGCCCCAAAATATGAAATCGCCATAACAACGACCTTGACTATAATAGTTCTTGTAAATGTTATGCATGACATTCCTTCAAGTGTTCATTAGATGGTGAAATATGACTCCACAAGTACTGCAACTAATATGGCAGATATACCTTAAACTCATAACAGGGGCATGTGGACAGATTGACTGAACCACACTTCAAGAGCATAAAACAATCACTGGTTTGTTTGTTTCTATTAATCAATAAACACTTTGATTTATCTTGTACTTTTTAATTTGTTACCACATTGAGGCAGACACAATAACAAAGTGGTTAGAATTGCTGGTTTATTTTTATCTAAGTCCTGTTAAGTGAAGACATGCAAAATGGTTGCCAACAAGAAAGATCTATAGCCATTACATTTATTTGTATCTAGTACTTAAAAAAAACAACATATGGCCTTTTTATAAATGAAGTGGGTAATGGGTTAAAAGGATAGACAAAGCTCCAGAGAAAATAAGTAAAAGTCTGATTTTATGTTGACATATATCCCATAAGTCTAAACATTATGCCATATTGCTGTTAATCATTAAAATTGCCATATCAAGACGTTTCAAATGAAGTATCAGGTATATAGGTTTGGGTGAAAAATTAAAGGAGCTCTACTCCTCATATGTGGGGCACTGGATAAAATAAAACAACTACCAGTAATTACCTTATAAAGATGAGGATGGCAATAAACATAGAGCAGATGGGATCAGCCACCATCCAGCCAAAGTAATGGATGAGGGCAGACGATATGATTACCCCAACACTCCCAAGTGTATCAGCCAGAATGTGCAAAAATACACCTGAAATAACAAATTATGGAATGGTGACAATACACCTGAAATTACAAGTTATGGTGAAAAAACATCTGGAATTAACTCATTGTACCCTAATGACGCATTAAAGCGGCACGAAAAACAGCCTCCTCATGCCGGGAGACGACTTATCGCGTCGCATTTTACCTGTGTCTGGCGCCGAGCGCCGCATTAAGGCGGCCCTGAAAATGTCTCGGCTACTGCCGAACGCCGCGTTAATGCGTCCATCATATTTGCTGGTTAAAACTCATGTTTTCAATCACTTTCGAGTCTCGGCCAATCAAGTACATCACAGTATCGTAAATGCTAATGTCATCTTAATCTAAATCTACCGGCTTAAATCCTTTTTTGTTATTTTAATTTTTGTAGCGAGCAACAGAAATATCGGCGACATTTTCTCTGATTGAAGTGATTCACATCTAATTTGAAACATTTCTCGGCTGAAATACGATCGTAAAAGCAGTTTTCAAATGATTAATTTATACTTCGATCTCAGCCAATCAGAAACCTTGTTATATAATATATTGGAATTTCATGTAACCCGGATGTAAACACAATGAATTAATTATGTCGAGACAAAGAAAAACGGCGATGTGCCTTACTGTTAGCTTTAAGATTCCTACTTATACGCATATGTATCGGAGGATATGTGGAATTACCTACGTCAGATCCAATAATTATATGATAATTGCAGATATCAATAGATAAAAGACACAATCTAACTCTTGGAAATCGCCGAAGTTTTCTATCCAATATGAAGTTTAAGAGCGTTATTTTCTCAAACTACCGGTAAATCGCAACTTTAAATCAAAGGTGGCCGACTGTTTTAAAGTTACTTATTATATAAAATATTCTATAAAGCAGTGTTATTTACGTTATAAACATAAAAAGACTTGATGAGATCAATATTATTTCACTTTAATAATTAGAACTGTGTTAATTTTGATATTGTCAATCTTACGTGTTCTTCAGATTTCACTCTTTTCTGAAGTATTTCTTCTCATACCGTGTTAAAAATTACATGGTTGTGTAAAGCACTCTCTGTGCTTCAAGTATGTGAAAATATCCCTTTAGAGTACTTCCAAAATGACATGTTTATTGTGTTGTGTATACAACAATCCCCGATATCTTCCACTGACCGGTAATCCACACCAGATGTGTCTCGGCATGAGGGGCAGATAAGACCCCCACCTGGTGTAGGGTATAACTGGAGAAATGCCTCTAGGGTACAACTGGACAATTAGCTGTAGGGCACAATGAGTTAAAAGTTATTGAATGGTGACAATAAACCTGAAATTGCAAGTTACGGAATGTTGAAAATAAATGTGATATTACAGTTTATGGACAATAACCCTAGATAGCTAAATGGTGAAAACTCCTTATGTGGTGAACATATGCATAGAATGATAATACAGTATAAGTCATAAATAGTTTAAAATGCCAATGGATAAAACAACACTTTCTGTTCTCCAACACATTGACTGGGTTAAAACAGTGACTTTAATCCCTCCGTCAATTGTCTATGCTTAGATATTACTGTGTTGTCATCACTCTACCTACCCTGCATAATCTGATTTTGGGAGGCACTTGGTTGTGGTGTTTCTGCACCTCCATGGGAGTGGCCATGGTGGTCGTCATGGGAGTGGTCATGGTGGTCGTCATGGGAGTGACCATGGCTACCGTGGGAGTGGCCATGTTTTTTTTCTTCAAGCCCTACAACAATGTTACTACATATAAATAAAAAGATAATAACCATTAACAATGGGAAGTGGGGGTCTACCATTTTTATCTGTAAACTGGTTAAACAGAAAATTTACCAGTCCTTTGGAATTTGAGATCAACCAGCTGTCTTATGTTATCAGGAATCTAAATTATTTGCTGCCAAGTCTTTTACAATGTGTGACTACACACACCACAAAAACTTTGCATGTTTTTGTTTGCAGATAACTAAGAATTGGCAATGTGTAAATAACAAATGTGGAAGGATAATGGTTAAAGGGACTCCAATAAAAAATATTATTTAATATAATAAAAAATATTGTTACTTTTAAAAAAAATATTTTTTTAAATACACTGCAACCAGACAATTGTAAGTATTAAGCAAGGTCCAGCTACGTTTGTGGGGAGAAACACAAGCACCTGCGCACGCACAAGCACACACACAACAAATGGCTTGGAAAAACCACTGGCCCAACAAAGGCCAGGTTTATGACCTTGTCAGATTCACCCTATTAAAACTAATGCTGTAAAATTTATTTTACTCACCAACACCATGTCCATGACCTCCATGAGAATGACCATGACCTAAATAATGAAAGATGGAAAGGTTGAAATTGTAATCCCAGCCCCAGACAAAGGGAATGAATCTGTTGAGATAAATAATGGCAAGCAATGATGGATCTCAAAAGGTTGCCTCTGTTGTCAGATTAGATCTGTTAAAAAAAAAAAGCAAGTAGAGACTTTTCATTGGAATCTTTTGTCTTTCAAGCGGACTATTGTGATGGTGTTAAACATTAAAATTGTGTACCTTGGAACAAATAAGAATGCTTAAGCATTTAAGTTCTTACATACATTATAAAAGAGAATTTGGACATGTATGCTCATACTTGTAAATCTGAGTACCACAATATAAGCACAAGTCAACAAAACTTCAAATTGTACAAGCAAAAAAGCAAAGTAGTCCAAATAAAAAATCTACTTGCATTTTGGGAGTACTCAGGGGAGATTATTCACCAATGTCCCTCAATATAATTAATAATTGTCAACCAAATGTGTATGATGGGAACTGTTTTGACAGCATTGATTTTAAGAGTAACAGGACTATCACAAATGCAGGAGATATCAATGATTAAGCTCTTTAACTTTAATCTAAAAATTTGACAGTTGCTATATGACCAGGATATGTACATTTCCTACATAACAGAATAGTGAAAAAAAATGTACAGAAATCAAAAAACTTTATTAAAATTTAAAAAGACAAAAATATCAATACACAAAATTCTAAAAAAAGACTTGTGAATTCATATTTTTCTTTGTGTTTGTTACAAAATAGTTTCTAAAAAACTACAAATGTCATATAACACAGAGAAAATGTTGTCATTTTAATTAGTTACATTATTACTAAAATCATTGTAGCTCCAAAAGCCATGTAAAATAAATATATATATATATATCACTCTGATTGTTTAGTTGTGATAGACATAACTCCTTAGCCCCAAATTGCTTGGGTTCAAGCCCCGCTGGAAGTGAGAACTTTCATGTGGGGAGGTTTTCTAGCTCACCTGCAGTGCGCTGGTGGTTCTACCCTGACATAAGCCTAGGGGTCATCCTCCACTAACAATTCGCTGGATGCCATCAATATGACCATAACTGTGCCAGAGCGACAGAAAAGACACACAAAAATAATAATAATTATAATGATTGTAGGGCACCTTGTACAGTATTCTGATATTAATTTATGTATTTTAAATAGTTACAAAGCATAAAACATGCAATATGATGGTTAACATCTCCTACCTCCCCCTCCTCCGTGTGAATGATTATGTCCGTGCTGGAAGGCAAATATTCCGATCATATTGACTAAGAAACCTCCAACAGAGACCAGAAACAGTCTCTCATGTCGTACTTCTGGTGGCTCCACAAGTCTCTATAAGACACAAAGGAACAAATTAAGGGTATAATTAACATTTAAAGGTTTAAAACATATTGGAGTGCTATTACAATCTTTGTATAGTGCATTTTTTCCAACTAGATTTTTATCTCAAGCTAAGCATTACAAAGAGTTGTGTATCTTTTAATGGAACTTTGAAGCCCCATAATATAAACTGTATACACAATTAATAAAATGAGTCGATTGAACCATACTCATGAAAGTGAGATTTTGTACAGAAAAGAAATCATGGATTTGGGTTATGTTTCAAAACAATTTATATATATCTTTCAATGGAACTTTGAAGCCCCATAATATAAACTGTATACACAATTAATAAAATGAGTCGATTGAACCATACTCATGAAAGTGAGATTTTGTTCAGAAAAGAAATCATGGATTTGGGTTATGTTTCAAAACAATTTATATATTTAAGAAAATAATACGTCTATGTATAAAAATAACTACTTGTAAGCTAGTCTGTATAGAATTTGTTACAAACGTCCTCTAAGGATTCTAAAATGTTATTTAGTCCCTATGGGGAATATTTCTTTAAAACTGGAAGAAACACATACTTTGTCCAATTGGGAATTTGATCTAACAACAGGTATAAAATAGAAAATAAAACTGGTATATACTAACTTACCTCAACTGCCTCTGAGAAGATGAAAAAGCCAATGAAGAGTAAAAATAATCCATTCACAAAACCTGATAAAACTTCTGCTCTGACATATCTGAAATAAGAAAATGAATTTCATTTCAATTCATTGTGTCAGATTTAGTTAAAACTTAGAACTTGTCATCAAAACTGTTGATGTGTTTCTTTATTCCTAGCACAGTAATGCAATGAAAGATGGAAATTTAAAGGCTTTATTTCTTTAAATTATTGAAATGTTAATTGGACTGCTAACTTGCTAATCATGTATTTATTGGGCCTAGGCAGTGTGTTTATCTTATGTAAAACTAGTTATAAGCCTTTTGGACCATAACCTATATCATATTTTGCTCCTGTTGTTGTATGCAGTTTCATGTCAAAATGTGAAATGACATGGTAATTGACTGTTCTGCCATCTACCATTTGTACTCAACTCTCTTCCAGCACCACACAAACCTATATATTACTAGATGTAGGTAAAGTTAATGTAATGGAATCATTTTACCCACACCACACACACACCCTTATATGGCCATATGAAGCTGGAGTTAATGTAATGGAATCATTTTACTGACACCACACACACACAAACACATACTGCTATATGCAGGTGGAGTTAATGTAATGGAATCATTTTACCCACACCACACACACACACCCATATACCGGTATTGCTTTATGCAGGTGGATTTAATATATAGAATCATTTTACCAACACCACAAACACACACATAGTGCTATATGCAGGTGGAGTTAATGTAATGGAATAATTTTACCCACACCACACACACACATATACTGCTATATGCAGGTGGATTTAATATATAGAATCATTTTACCAACACCACAAACACACACATAGTGCTATATGCAGGTGGAGTTAATGTAATGAAATCATTTTACCCATACCACACACACACACATATACTGCTATATACAGGTGGAGTTAATGTAATGGAATCATTTTGCCCACACCACACACACATATACTGCTATATGCAGGTGGAGTTAATGTAATGGAATCATTTTACCCACACCACACACACACCCATATATTGCTTTATGCAGGTGGAGTTAATGAAATGGAATCATTTGGCCCACACCACACACACATAGTGCTATATGCAGATGGAGTTCATGTAATGGCATCATTTTACCCACACCACACACACCCATATATTGCTTTATGCAGCTGGAGTTAATGTAATGGAATCATTTTACCCACACCACACACATAGTGCTATATGCAGGTGGAGTTAATGTAATGGAATCATTTTACCCACACCACACACACCCATATATTGCTTTATGCAGGTGGAGTTAATGTAATGGAATCATTTTGCCCACACCACACACACATAGTGCTATATGCAGGTGGAGTTAATGTAATGGAATCATTTTACCCACACCACACACACACCCATATATTGCTTTATGCAGCTGAGTTAATGTAATGGAATCATTTTACCCACACCACCCACACATAGTGCTATATGCAGGTGGAATATGTAATGGAATCATTTTACCCATACCACACACACACATATATTGCTTTATGCAGGTGGAGTTAATGTAATGTAATCATTTTGCCCACACCACACACACATAGTGCTTTATGCAGATGGAATTAATTTAATGGAATCATTTTACCAATTGGTAAATAAGAAAAGGTCCTATCAAAATTTCCACAGATATTAAAATTTTATCTACCTGTAGATAAAGGTGGATTTAATATATAGAATCATTTTACCAACACCACAAACACACACATAGTGCTATATGCGGTTGAAGTTAATGTAATGGAATCATTTTGCCCACACCACACACACCCATATATTGCTATATGCAGGTGGAGTTAATGTAATGGAATCATTTTACCCACACCTCACACACACATATACTGCTATATGCAGGTGGAGTTAATGTAATGGAATCATTTTACCAATTGGTAAATAAGAAAAGGTCCTATTAAAATTTCCACAGATATTAAAATTTTATCTACCTGTAGACAAAGGCAAACTAGGTAAATGTAAATGTGACAAAAACACAGACGAGACATAACACACAAAAAGAAAAACCATCAGTTACCGCCTTGGAACGGTCAGTCGGCACCAAACACACACCCATAAATTGCTAGACATATGTGGATTTTCTAAAAAAGCAGCATTGTATGCCACTACAAAATGTACACTCTGCTACTTACCCATATGAGAATGCCTCATTTGTCCGCCATCTTGATATTACTGAGGCAGCAAGACCAGCCAAAAGAGCCGTGCAATCAAAGAACATGTGGAACGAATCAGAAATCAAGCCCAAACTGAAAACACAGGCCATGAAAATTTTGGTTAATATTTAGCAAATTTTATCTTTATAAAAAAAAAATTAAGAAATATATCGTCATGACAAACTATGAGTATAGGTTTAAGATATAGACAAATGTTCCTAAAGGAAAGGTCCTACGAAATACTACTCTCTAACTAATTGCTGGCTCTTTAGCCTTTATTAGTTTTAAACCTATTTATTTATAGTCGACTGGGAAACAAGTTCTTTTAACTTATATTAATCCCTCTCGACTGTCCACTTCCTGGGTAGAACCAGTACTCAGGTACTGAATACCTAGAGCAATGTGCAGTAAATAGTCTTGCTCAAGGACTAACATCACAAGGTCAGTTTCGGGGTTCAAACCCGGGACACTCCAATCTGGAGTCCAACGTCCTAACCACTAGACCATGAACGCCTTTATAAGCAAAACTGTTCAAAGAATTTTCTCCCCCTTTTTTACGTTTCTGTTATAATGAAACAAGGAGAGGTACTTAGTTTAAAAAACACTACAAAAATAAAAAACAATGATAAGAACAGTAAAGTTTGCAGGCAGGTAGCTATAATATAAAAAAAACACACTTTTTATTATGCAATTATAAGTCAGAAAGTCTATAAAAATTATATATCTGAACAATAGCTTTTGTGATAACAGCTCGAGATGTGTTTGTTTGAATTATAAGAAGAGTGTAAATATATAAAATATCATGTAAAAATGTAATGATTTTATAATGTGGACCCAATTCAATGGAAACTGTGAATAAAACAAAAATAAAAACAAACACTTTATATTATCTCAATCAAATAATAATACAGATTATCATCCACTTTTAAGTTGTATTTTCTTTTCTTAAATCTTTTTTTTCTATTTAACAATTTACTTACCTGTTTGTCCAGATTCCATACGTCAGTTCAACAAATGCAAAGGAGAGATTCAGCAAAAGAAACATAAAAATGTTTCTTGATGTTTTTTCTGATAATATCAACCTGAAATAAAAAATTACCTACATGTGTCTAAACATGTTATGTAATGGTAAAAAGATAGAATTTGTTTGATGTATTGCATCAACACAATTATGCTTATTTTATCAGAGCAGAACCTCCAACCCTCCACTTGTCAACAGGAAGAACTCTTCACATGAAAGACTTCCCAATCTAGGTCTTAAACAATTTGTGCTGAGGGGCTGAGGAGTTACATGTTGTTTATTCAAACTGACATCAAGTTATTGGTGGAAGATTAGCCCAGACTTATGTCTACATAGAATCACGAGCGCAGCACAGGTTAGCTCAAAAACCTCCCCACATGACAATTCCTACTGCAACTGGGACTTGGACCTATGTGTGGTAGGGTTGAGGAGTTAAAAGTTGGCTACTCTAATCAATCATCAACAGGCGCCCACTTTTGTAAGAACAAAGTAAACATTATTTCAACAAAAACACTAATGGCCATACCTTCTGAATATGAATTTAGGATAAGTTTGAATATAAATTGATGTATACTTCAATGCTCCAAACTTTGGGTAGTGAATATTCGTCATTCAGTTTAGGCGCTGTGGTAGTTAAGTGGGCAACAAGTGGCTGCTGGTGTGGTTGTTTAAAGTTGGCAACGAGTGGCAGCGGCCATGGTAGTTAAAAGTAGTTAACGAGCAGAAAGGGTTAATATTTATAACAAACTTACTAAAATGTATACCAAATTGTCTTTTAATAACATTATATTCATTAAAAAATACATATAGCTATTAAAGAGGGGTTTGAAGCACCCTATTATACAATTATTATACAATTATACAATTTAGATATTAACAAAATAAGGAAAAAGTCAATAAACCATGTGGATCTGTTAAAAGTTTTTGATCAGCAATTAATCAATGTACAAGAGCCAAAATAATTTTGAACTAAGACAATTTGTTATAAAAGGTGTTGTTATTATGGATAATTGTGAATTATATTAGTTCTTTGTTAAAAAAATGACCATGTAGTTTGTTAAAGTGTTTCATTATAATAATAACACCAATAATAATAAATGTAGTTTATTTTAATAACTTAAAAAAATGGTTATTAAAATGTCTGAATAATTTTCTTACAATGTGTTTGTATGATTTATAATGTGATTGGTAATATCTTAATTGAATAAAGTGAAATAATAGTTGTATAATTTTGTGCAATGTTTGAATTATTAAAAAAATAAGTATTTGAATATATATAAAAAAAATAATTCTTTATTGATAATGTGACTGCTAATATTTTTACATCAATAAATTTCAATATATTCTTTGATCATTGAACTGAAAGGGAATAACAATTTAAACCCGTTTTATGAAGCTTTATATAGTAGAGTTACAGTTTATAATAATCCTATAATATGAATTGTTACTGATTCTTTCCGATTTCTTTACCCGTAATACCATACCTCCCACAAGGTTTCAGTGATGTTTGTTTATTGGCTACACAAAGTCTCCCATCTTTCTAAGTATTAGCTTGTTACTGTTCTTCATATCTATTATTTCATTCAATCCATTTTATTCTTTTTACAAAACAAGTTTTATACCTCCATCCATCTGGAAATTGCTGAAACGAAACTTTAGTACGATTCTTAAAAAATGGTGTCTAAAGGGACTTTACTATATTTTTTTATTTCAGCCAGACAGAATGTCAGGTATAAACATCGATATGCATGCAGATGCTTCCATACATGCATTTACTGGTCATCTAATGTAGAGGCCAACATACCGGTATCGGGAATTTACTGAAGAGAACATAAAAATTGTATTTAATTGTCAGTTACCTCATCCATCCTGATATTTTTCCAAATATACCAGGTCCTTTATATTCTCTGTCATCTTTGTGTAATGGAAGCATAATGAAAAATTGTGGGTTTTTTCTGTATTCAAATAAATTAAACTAGCATATTTTTATTTTAAAACAGCTGTCGTGGCCACGATATTGACGTATGCGGAAAAATCCGAAGCTGTCCAAAACTGTCAACACACCGGGGCAATGTGGTCTCCTTTTCGAATAAAAAATTCTTTATACCTTTTTTTTATATAGAAAACAAACAAATGAACGATATAATTAAGTATATATAAGTACAACTTTTAGTCCAATTTATAATTAGACCATCGAAAAACGACCAAACATATAATACGAATATTCGACAAACTGTTTATTTTCCGGAATGGTGGAGAACTTGAACGGTTTTGTTTATAGTCATGTTGTAAAGGTTTTAGTCTGATTCTCCCGGTGACACTTTAAACAAGCATTGCATATAAAACAAAGATCGCTTTGTTTTTCATTTTTATAAATGAATTTTCTTTTTGCAAATGCAGTTAGTCGTAGTTCGCGTGTTTTATGTTCTAACTTGCAGAATGTGTGTCTCTTGGGAACAGTCCATAAAAGGACGTTTTGTGGCGACAAGGACAATGTTTCCAACAACGCCATTTTTAGACCAAGCAGAGTGGTAATTCTTTCAAGAATAACAAGATATGAATTTGAAAAACTAAGATACAAGGGTATATCTGAGGAAGAATTCAAGTTAAAGGTAAGTTAATTTTCAGTTAATGGATTCATGCCAGATTGCACTTAAGGGTTGGAGGATGGTTCGTTGACTAGAGTTAGTCGAACTTATCTCAGTTAATAAAGGGTTAAAGTTTTGTCAACCGGATACCTAATGGGAGACATTCTATACATAGCGTGTGACGTCACTACGTTAAAGTCATCTCTATACTACGACTCATAACTCACCCAAAATTTGAGATTTGTGCCTACATAAAAAATAGCTCCGTGTAGGAAATATGTTTGATTATAATATTCATTGAATTAAGATAAATGACTAAACAACCATATTCTAAGGCCTTATTCTATGTCCAGAAACTTTTTAAGTCTTGATATTTATAGATAAATGGAAAAAAATAAGATGAGCAAGTTTTGCTACTTTCACTTTCGTTAAACAGTAATATGTCCATTCTATACATAGCGTGTGACGTCACTACGTTTAAGTCTGGACTGTTTACAAAATTTAGTTCAAAATGTTTGCATGAAACATATTTTAACTATTAGAATGTATAAAAAATGCAAAAATAATCTGTTGTAAACCTCTTTGTACTTGTTTTGTTCATTTTAGCAATCACTTCCGTATTCATAACAGCCATGTTGAAGAACTTCTTTACCCACAATACACCGAGTGCATTCACACAGGTCATTTTGACCGTGTGTTGACGCAACGAATGGGAGATGTATCTGAAAGTGTGAATAACACGGGTTGATTGGCTTTGCTATTGACATGGTTACTGATGTGTTAGTATGGTAATGCAAGAGAGAGTTTTAAAGAAGGGATAAAGAATAAATATGAATTAGCATCATATAATTCAGTAAATGTATACATCACATTGAAATAATATAAAACACAGCTGTATGTACCATTGTAAAAGAAATTCAACTAATAAAACAATATATAATATGGTAATAATATTACACAATTAATGCAGACATTTTCTTTCTTCAAATAAATCATATTTTCAATCATTGAAGCATTTCATGAAAAGAGTACAAATATAATTTCACTTTATTTAAATACACATTTTTTTTTATTTTATGAATAATTTACATCAGTCATACAAACCTTCATGGAAATATTACACACAGTCATTACAAACAAATCGTTGAAATAGTGTGAACAATTTATTTCCATTTATTTAAATAAACATGTTAACAATTATATTGTTATAGTGCTATGAGCATGAACCTAGTGATGACAATGATTAGCATTAGAAAATAAGTTAGACAAATCAGAAACTCCTTTATTCTTAGACATAAGCTCGATGAACTCATGAGACAACGAAATCTCAGTGATTCCATATTACAAGTAACAGGACGACTTGAGCAAAACCAACTTGTTCCAGGTAAAATTGGTACAATTATTGGACAGTTTCCCTATATCTGCAGTCTCATTTGAAGTTATTGTAAACTGCCGGATTAGTGATAATGGCGTTTGATTGGTGTTAATTGGAATTAATTGTTGGGTGGTTATTGGATTTAAATTTGTACTCTCTTTTCAGCAGGCATAAACTATGAAAAGGCATTAATGTGTCACATTTAACTTTTTCAAGAAAGCATAGTTGATACCACATAAATTATTAATATTGTTGTTGATGCTAAAATATTTCACATACACAAAAGTAGCATAAACATTGAAACTAGCTACATTTAATTAAATAATACAGATACATGAGGATCAATACATACAATGAAAAAGTGACACATACACAGAAATTAACTTCAAATTAGCAGTAACATTCAAACAAACTAATCTTCACTGACATTTCCAGCTTTACCAACTGCTTCTGACTGATTGCTAGAAAATAGTATATATATGCAAATTTACGTGTAGCATGGAATACTGGAAGATTGATTACAAATTTTCATGTTAGATGTAAGAAAGCATTTTAAATAAATATTTTGCTTTACATTATATTACAGTAAAATAAAACAAGGCAGAAACAGTGACACTGTGTATTAGGTAAACAATGCATTTTAAAGTACGAAAATCAATATCAAATACCATATTTTTAAATGTTATATTTTCTAAATACATACACTAGATTTAAGTTATCAATCAGTGTTAATTTGTGTGAATAAATTATAATTACATCTTTCAAAAATGTTACCTTTACAGTTAATGGTAGCATATGTGGTATAATATTATGTAGCACGACCTCTCCAGGTCAGTAGTATGAAGTCTGTCAGTAAGGAAGTCTCTGTCTCCATAGAAGGAAGTTGCCATAATTCAAAGAAAACACTCGAGATTTCAGTAAAAAATAAATATTACTGAATTTCAAGCATTATTTGCACAATGCAGTATTGTGTTGTACAACATGCTGCAAAAACATTTACCCAGGATGTGATTTAAACCCATGACTTTTTGTACTAGTCAGGTGCTCTACCAACTGAGCTTCCCAGAACAACAGTTCTAGGGAGATCATTTTTGCAACACTCCTTCTTTCTTTGACATTAATACAGGGTGGGCTTTGAACCCACAACTTCCTGCTCTGGAGTTAGCCTCAATCAAGTACTCTACCGACTGAGCTACCAATGGAGACAACTTTAGGGAGAGCATTTTTATAAGAACTGCATAATAGTAATGTTTATTCCTCACTGAACTTAATGTTTATGTTCTGGCATTTTCAGTTGAATGACAAACTGTACTATGGTCTTTTTGTTTTTCTCTTTCTCCATTTTTAAATTCATTCAATGTTATATCAGTCATAATTGACTGACCCACAGCTCTCTCAACATCTCCAGCAAGATTTCTTAAAAGCAGGACATTAATTTGTTAAAAGAAAATGGCAGTTCCGATATGATACAAGAACCCTTTTTTTTTTAATTAACTAGTAATTTTATTCTTAGAAAAATCATCAGTACACACTAAGCAGTTCAAATGCAACATTTTTTTAATGTGTGCAATTAAAATAAAAATATTTATGCAACAAATGCATTATTTTTCTAATAACTTTGTAATCAATATTACACTTCTTGAGACTGAGATCCTGTTCTTTTTTTCGTGGATTGCTGGCAGTTTCTTTTGATCTCTGCTAAGACATGAGCTGAAAATAAACAAAAATAAGCTAAATAGCCCTTTTTCTACATATTTTTACTGTTTTATTTTATACCTTGATAGTGAGTATTGTTGATACAATCCGTATTAACTTATTTTCAACCTGACAGAATAACCGGACCTTGTAGCGCAATCGGTAGAGCGTCGGCTCTAGGTACGGGAGGCCCCGGGTTCGATCCCGGGCCGCGACATACCAAAGTCGTTAAAAATGGTAGTGGTATAGCTCCCTTGCTAACGCTCAAGCAAATATAAGGGTAGTTCCACGACTGGTTGGCCCGGTGTCAGGATAATGTGACTGGGTGTGGTATCATGCCAGGTGTTCACGGCATGCTATACACAGTGAAGGCAGCACTATATCTGCTTCAAGTGGACACCGTCTCCAGATAACTGAAATACTGTTGATGGGACGATAAACCCAATAAACCTGACAGAATCAAAACATGACAAATCCACCTTCATATCAAAAGAAGTTAATATAAATGCTATCATGTAAAGATTCTGTATTCTGTGTTTTAAGATAATAGTTAAGGTTGAAAATCATCATTTGTTTCCCTTTGACCTTATTGTTGCATTTTAAGGCTGTTTTAATTGACTTCTTACATATACTGTGTCAGGTTCATGGTTTACCATATAATTGTCATTGTTCATTGTTTTTGTGTTGTTGCAGTTAGAGAAGAAAAGATCGGACTATCATACATTGGTGGAACGACATATAACCCATTACTCATTTGTGACTCATATGCAGAATAGTTTACTGTAAGTATTACTTATGATCTTACATCTTCCTTATAATATGTGTATCTTATATTTACCTTATAATATGTGTATCTTATATTTACCTTATAATATGTGTATCTTATATTTACCTTACAATATGTGTGTCTTATATTTACCTTATAATATGTGTTTCTTATATTTAAATTATAATATGTGTATCTTATATTTACTTTTGATATGTGTATCTTATATTTACCTTATAGTATGTGTATCTTATATTTAAATTATAATATGTGTACCTTGTATTTACCTTATAATATGTGTATCTTATATTTACTTTTGATATGTGTATCTTATATTTACCTTATAGTATGTGTATCTTATATTTAAATTATAATATGTGTACCTTATATTTACCTTATAATATTTGTGATTTTCAACCTAGTTATAGTTATACGTTATCTACATAATCAAAGACATATTTCTAGTAAGACATATTTCTATATAAAGAGCCTCTCAGCTGGTCTTGTGATGGTGCGGTCTAGATAATCTTTACTTATCTACCTGATTACATTTTCTGGATCAACTTGTTCACTGTTTTTGTCAAAAACCTGCGGAGATTTCTAGCTTTTTCTGAAGATTTTATTTTTAGGCATGACTGTTACAGTGTAGAACATTCTTAACATTCTTATATAAAAAGAGTTTGTTTGGCATGACCAATTATACTATATAGACCTTAAAAGTAAATAATACAACAACCAGTGTTTTAAATAACACCATGTGGGATAACATTATTGGGTTAATACAAGTTTATTGGATTTAGAATTAAACAATATTATCATATTCAGATTACATATATAACAATGGATTTTGAAAGGATTTCAAGTAAGTAAACATTCAGGACTTGGATTAGCTTTATCTTAATTTTATATGGATGATTTATTATTCTGTTTGTTAAATATATACTTTGCTGTTACTTGAAAGTTGTTTGTTAAATAAGACCTATTTTGTTGTTAAACTTGTTGCTGTCTTTTCTTTCTGATGTATAATTGGGTTGTATACATGCGCTCAAAGATGGGAAAAGTAAACCTATTAATAATAAACCTTGCTGATCTTCTCGTGGCACTAACAGGACTTGTGAGAGCATTTGAGGCCTGTGTACCTATAAGAACACCTGGTATATACCAATTGATCTAATATTGTCCCCAACATACACACACACACATACACCTTATTGTTGCAAACTTATGGCAGATGCAGCTTTCCTCACCACAACCCATATGACTGGCCGCAATAGCTCAAGTGGTAGAGCATTGGCTTGCCGATCAGGAGGTCGCGGTTTCATACCCTGGTTGGGCCAAACCAAAGACTTTAAAGTTGGTAGTAGTGGCATTCCTCCTAATGCTCTGGGCTAGGGGGACAGCATTACACCTGACTTGTCGGTGTCAGTATAATGGACCGGCAGGGTTCAGTCCCTGGGCACCTCATTGGTGCCCCTGTGCTATTATGATAGACATGTTGCTGCACAATATCGGCGAAAATTCCGGCAAATCCCAATTCCATCTCTACAACCCACAATAATGAGGTTGATGTTACTTTGCGATTGTTGTTTGACCTATCTTTTTCATGTATAGGTCTTTGATTTAATAAATCATACAACATTAATCTTTCAATAATATTCAATAACTTTATTTCAACAGTATATGATTATTATTTAAAATATTCCTTTTATTGTGAGAATGGTTTCACACAATCACAACAGAAAACCTCAACAATGTTTAGGACCTTGGCAGCATGTTTTCACAAATTTTAAGGTGACAGTTTTCTGTTATACATTAATTCTAAAAAAAAAGATAAATATTTGTTAAATACCATTTTGTAAATATTTTTTTTATAAAACAGCAAGCATGGCATTGAGACAGTTGTGGTAAATCGTCCTAAATTCACCAAGGATTTGCTGGATTGGGCAGATGTTGTGTTTACGGCAGGTGGGGATGGGACATTCCTTGATGCTGCTTCAAAGATTCTTACCAAGGATAAACCTGTAATAGGCATCAATACAGACCCAAGCAGGTATGCAAGGCAGGGCTCCCCCTGGTTTTTTTTTGGTCCAACCCAACCAATGAGCCAAATTTGAAAATTATGAGCCACTTTTTTATTTCATGAGCTATTTTTATGAGCCAAATTTACATGTCAGTTTTAATGTTATTTTTGTAGTATGTATATGTGTGTTTGTTAACACACAATTCTTTTTATTTTAATATACTTTTGTAGTGTTATTGAATTGAGAATAAAAACAACAACAACGTGAACTTTCTTTTTTACGTTTTATTTACATAAACGTTTGTATATTAATCATTAATTGTTATTAATCGACAATCCGGTACTGTCTAATTTATGATCGCAACAAACATTTGGCTGGTTGCTTTATTATCGTCTCACAAATTACACTAATCCTTCTCTGAGGCGATGTTTATTCGGCAATTGTGTACACAACATGTCAAAACAATAATGCCTTCAAGGTGAAGTCCGCCGCGCAAGCTTGACCGGCTATCGAGCTTCTTCTTGCTAGCGAATCACAGTACGCATAGAAATGGTTACCAGTCTTGGCCGCTTAGCGATTAACAAAAAATAATGCCGAAAACATCGTGCGCCATAAAGATGCACCAATTTAGAAAAAAAATGAGCCCTTTTGGCACATGGCAGCAGGAGCCCTGCAAGTACTGTCTATTTTCAATCCTTTATTTAAGTGGAATTTGTTTCTATAGATTTAGTTCATGTTCCTTTGTATATTCTGTGTTATCTATGAAAATAGAGTAACTGCTTTACAGAACAAGGTGCCAGCTTCACAATTTAAGACAACCCTGTCTCCATCATGTCAAAAAAGAAGTTCTTGGTATGTTTTGGTCTGAAAAATATAGCAGAGTCATACAATTAAAATCCTGTAGCAGAACAAAACCATAAAATGTTCACAATTACATGTCCTCCTTGTTAATACTATAAGCTATGTTATTATAAAATTAAGCTCTAAATTAACTATAAATGTATGACTAGATCACTCTACAGCGCATGCATGAGTATCCAGACTCTCATATGATGTAATCAGCATAGAGCAAAAGTGACATACTCCTTGTAGTAAAATGGGTCAATCAACCTTGATTCCCTTAACCGTCTTGCTGATGTCCACTACATTGAAAGCACTCCATCATTTGTCTCAAAATGCTTACAGTGATTTCATTATCTTGTTCTTGACACTTAAGCATACAATAACGAATGAAGAAATCATGTGTATAAAAATAATCAAACTGTTTAAAGGCAAGATATTGTCATAGGTTATAGGTTAGCAATTGATTGATGGCATTGCTTAAATTTGTGTTTAAATTGTGTTATTATTTTTTGTTTTTCTTGAATTTGACAGAACAAGGGATCATTGTCCTCCTAAACCCAATGTAATATAACTGGTAGTTCCTTTAAAAAAAAAACAGAAATTTTTATTACTAATGAAAACCTTGAAATGTTGAAAATATCATTATTGAGGAAACTTAAAACAACATATACTTAACATTGTAGATCGGAAGGACGACTGTGTGTTGCATTAAAGGATCATTACACCAATGGTCAATTTGATGTTATCCTTCAGAAGCTGTTGAATGGAAACTTCAGGTAAATTATAGCATGTATGTTAATTTTGTTTACACTTTATATGCTGATCATTTTTTTAATAAGGCAAGCAATGACAAGTCAAATTCGCCTTACTATCCTCACAGTCACATTATTTAGACTAGGTTCAGATATGGAAGGCTTCAGACTAATTGCTTGACTGGGACTGCTGGTACTAACAGCTGCTTGGCCTTGTACAGGCATTTCATGCACGGGTTTGCCCTCTGGAAGGATAATATAACATGTATATGATGGATGTCATGTCAGAACATTGTAGCATACTACGGTAGTGAATGCAGCATTTATTTTGTTTGCAGCGAGCCACATCTTGGGATGACGGATAGGCTGTTGATGAGGCAATTCTTAACCTAAATGACAAAAAAATTGTACGTGCTAATTTTTGTTTCTAGATGGATGTTCCGTCAGCGGATTCGAATTACCATGTCAGGTTTCCACGCCAATGACCATCCCATTGAATTGTCCAATCAGCAGCTGCAGCTGTTGGAGCATCGTTACACAGAACACGTCCAAGAGTATGAGATGTGTGCGAGACCGCACTATTTGAAGGGCGTCACACATGATCGTATACTGCCTATACGGGCACTCAATGAGGTCTTTGTTGGAGAATGTTTATCATCCAGGTATTTAATTCACCCTCAAAGTTAAAACTACTTGTTAAGTAGCACATCATTTTCTTTGTGGCTTAAAAAGATGAAATTAATTTAATGCTTTTATTAGATTGATTTTTTTCTAGCTAATTTTTGTTATTGCTATCTTTCATAAGCAAGAGATTTTTAACAAATTAGCCATTCATGTCTAACAAGGTCTTCACATCATCATTAATGATTTCTTTGAGAGGGAATTGGGGTTTACTGCCATCTGTCAACCCATGATATACTTAGTATCAATGCTTTTGTGTATATATCTACTACTAGACCAACTGCATTATGAAGTCGGTTCTTCAGCTCAAGCTTTTATCATAGTGGCTTATTACATCTTTTGCCCTAGTTCCATTCCTGCATCCATAGTAATGTTTTCCTTTTTAATATGTATCAGTCATGGAATACCGATGTATATTTCTCAATGAAGGGTATCCTACTATGAGTTGAGCCTTGATGGTCAGCCTGGTGACAAACAAAAGAGTTCTGGGGTCACCGTGTGTACAGGGACTGGTTCTACATCCTGGCATTTCCACATCAACCATATTCACCCACAGTATGTGCGCAAGATACTGGATATAGGTAAATGAGAACACATCAAAATAAGTGCTATTATATATACAGTTGATTACACTTAATCGAATAAGAATAAATTATTTTAATATAAGTGCATTGGTTAATAAAATCAAAAAGGTAAAAAAAGTTTAAGTAATTAACATCTTAAAAGAGCATTTATAAAAATGTATAAAAATGTGGTTTTTTGCTTTCACAAAAAAGAAAATGTCAGAATTGGCTTTTTAACAGAGGATGCACTAATAAGGATCATTATCTTGTAATGAAATATATAAATATAACATGAATGACATTTTTTTAAGGAAACAGTGCCTGACAGTAAAGAATAATAAAATCAAATTTGCAACAACTGAAAACATTATATGCTCATTGTAGTGGTACTTCTATAATGATTTTCTGTTTGTTGCATATTCCACTTATTTGCATAAACTTGTCAGAGAAATTATTTATGCAAATAAGAAGAATCAACTGTGTACATTTTTTATATATATATAATTATAGTCAGTGTTGCATCTAGCCTGCCAGATTCTTGGGCTTATTGACTTTCATGTGTTTGACACACACAATGAAACCATGTGTGTTTCCCTCCCTACAAATATTTTATCCTGAGAGCAGTTTAAACATTCTTTGCAATTTCTAAAGATTTATTTTAACTTCACTATTTTGTTGTCAATTCCATTTTGGGGGTCCCCTTCACCCACTTATTGCTAGTTTATGTAGTTATATGTAACTAAGCCAGTTTTTGTGTCACCTGAAAAGGCAACATATAAGGATTACTTTGTCGGTGTCGGCGTCAGCGTTGGCGTCCAGATTTCTTTGTCCGGAGCCTAACTTTGTCACCGTTGGTCCAAATGACTCCAAACTTGGTATGCATGTTTCTGGCAATGACTCGAAGTGCAGTGCACAAGAACCGTAACTCTACCTTGTTCCATTTTTTAATTATTCCCCTTTGATTGATTTTTATAGAGCATTTCTTGTCCGGAGCCTAACTTTGTCACCGTAGGTCCAAATGATTCCAAACTTGGTATGCATGTTTCTGGTAATGACTCGAAGTGCAGCACACAAGAACCGTAACTCTACCTTGTTCTGTTTTTGAATTATTCCCCTTTATTGATTTTTATAGAGCATTTCTTGTCCGGAGTGTAACTTTGTCACCGTAGGTCCAAATGACTTCAAACTTGGTATGCATGTTTCTGGCAATGACTCAAAGTACAGTGCACAAGAACCGTAACTCTACCTTCTTCTGTTTTAAGTTAATCCCCTTTGATTGATTTTACAGAGCATTTCTTGTCCGGAGCCTAACTTTGTCACCATAGGTCCAAATGACTCCAAACTTGGTATGCATGTTTCTGGCAATAACTCAAAGTGCAGGGCACAAGAACCGTAACTCTACCTTGTTCCATTTTTGAATTATTCCCCTTTGATTGTTTTTTTTAGAGCATTTATTGTCCAGAGCCTAACTTTGTCACCATAGGTCCAAATGACTCCAAACTTGGTATGCATGTTTCTGACAATGACTCAAAGTACAGTGCACAAGATGGGTAACTCTACCTTCTTTCGTTATTTAGTTACTCCCATTTGATTGATTTTTAGTGCATTTCTTGCAAAGGGCATAACTTGTTGTGCATGTTTTTTGCAATGAGACAATTAAAAGGTTATTTTATATGTTAATTTTTTGCAAATACATTGCTTATATCTGTACAACAAAAAACTAATTAACATTTTTTATGTTGACTAACAAAATTTTCGTCAGGCGACACATCCAACTCGCGGAGTTCTAGTTTTTTACTGCAGTTCACATTTTCTCCAAGGATTATTACCGGTTACTGAGAAAAAAGATAAATTATTATGGTTATGCAGTTCATTCCGCCTATTGGCATACATAATTTCCAATGGAAATTTATGCAATTAACCAAATTGTGCATTAAACTAAAAATCATTTCAGTACCATTTCAGTTTGCGTATTTTGTTTTCAGTTGCAACAAATTTTATTTATTAATCTTATTAACTCAGTCTTTATGTTTCCTTAGAAAACCATCAGTCATATATTTATCATTTTCATTATAAGATAAAAACTGAGCTTGTAATTATTTACTTCCAAACCCAGATGAAAAACTGATCCTTTTTCTAAAGGGTGCCCATGGTTTCGTGACAGCAAAAAAAAGCCATCTTTTTTATACAAAGTATTGCTAAGTGCCCTTTTTCAGGTGTTATTTTTTAATGAATCAGAAGAGAAATATATCTTTATTTACTATGATGTAATCGTTTTTTGGTCTTTTTGATTTCATTAAGAAATGCACTTATGTTAAAAAAATTATGCCTTAGTACTGCATTGATCAAGGATGACATCATTCACTGTGGACACTTGTTTACTTTCGCAAAATTCTTTGAAATTTGTCTGGAAGAAGCTATCAAAAGCGTGCAATTGGCAGTAGAACGTAACAGTGTAAGCCAAACAGGTTGCTGATCATGCACTTGTAGGGCTGTCAGGATACGCTTGAAGCACATCACGATATATTGTGATACATATAGAGTGTACTGCAGTACATACCACAATATATTGCCATACGATATTTGATCAAACTATTATAAGGAGCTTTTCACCCAATTGTCATATTCGATTAAACTGCCAAACAAAAGGTAATGATAATGTTCTATGTATTATGTAACAAACTATCCTAAAACAATTTGTCTACTTTAAATAAGTTATAATTTCAATAGATTCATGTTTCAATACAACATTCTTTTTTCTTAAATCCAGAAATGAAATTGTAAAATTAAAAGCCAACATCTACTTTAAAAACTCTTATTGAAAGGAATACTGTTAAGGCAAATCGAGAGCGCCGCATTTCCTGAGTGGTTTAGAATAAACACTCCTACCATGTATTTGACATCAGACTACATTTTCAGTAACTAACTAATTAGTGAGCTTAACAGACAATTAATTTGTTACAAAAGTTATGAAGCTCACTGATAGTCATTATAATGATGATGATCTGTTTATGGTCATTGTAAGGATATCAATCTATTAGTGGAGGAAACCCATGGTAAGAAGAAGTAGGTTAGAACCACAAACACAGTAGGTCAGCTGTAAAAACTTTCCCACATGGAAGTTGTTGATCCTGACTCAGACTAAAACCTATCCGAGGATTGATTATAAAATCTAATTATATACCGGTAATGTTTCGGCTGTTTGTACCTTAATTTATTGTAGACAACAGTAACATTTACCTACAAGGCTAAAAAAAGTCTACATAAATATAAAATAGTTTATCCTGTATATATGTAAACATGTATTTAATTGTTGTTTTTAAAGTAAAAAGAAAAATCAGATTTTAAAGCAATCCAGAAGATATCAATTTAAAGTTATGGACTTGCCAATGGCTAAATAGCTATCATCCAATTCATTGTTTCAGCCAACAGCAAAGGAGAGTGCCAACATCCTGTACATGATTCTTCATTTGTGAAGTCAGTGGCTGATGAATTCAACCAATCCCTTGTGTTTGATCCAAGTGAACCGTATATGGGATATACAGTTAGAGATCCTCTCATTAATCGTAAGCAGGTTTTTTTTGTTGTGTTTTGTCAAATGATAACAAAAAAAAACTTATGTCATTTATACAAAATTATGATACATTGTTAGATAGGAAATACTCCATGCTTGGTTGGATTGTCAGTAGCTCCACAGGAAGACTTCCCCACAAGAAAGTTATCACTGTCCAACACACAAAAATTTAAGAAGTAACAAGTCACTGATTCAAACTGTTGGCAGTCCCATAACAATTAGGAGTGTATTTTCAAAAACTATTTTAGTAATGGCATTTGTTAAATCACATTTGCATAATTCTACTTTATTGCAAAACAAATCTTCCTAAAATGTGTGACAACATTATTTTTTTTCTGTTAAAGATGATATCTGACATCTTTTAGCAAGTCATTTTAAGTTAACTGTACATTGTTTGAATCTTTTATGGTATTCATAGCTCAAAGTGTCGGATACCACTTTTAGTTGCCTGCTTCTTTGTCTTGCGTTAAGAAAATTCTGTAACCTTTTGTTTAACAATTAGATACATAGTGGATAAAACCTTCATTTAATATTTTCAGTATTCAATAAAGAAAAATGATGGATTCTATTTACCACATAAGCAATAAATCAGCTGTTCTTGTAAAATATAGCTGTGAATTTAAATTTCTGGTATGGGAATTTCTGTAAAGGAAGTGGTTAATGACAAAACTTCTGCAAACATTTGCAACTTAATAACTGTTGGTTTAAACAATGGAAAATAACTATTGTTTTTTTACTTGATAAAAATATATCAAGCAATGTGTCAAGTTATGTGATACTTACTGTTCCAGGTGTATTTAAAGTTCCTCAGACTCGCGGAAAAGTAAAAAAGTAAGTAATATTACCTAATGAATTTTTTGCTATCTTTTCTTGAAAAAATGTCAGTTGATCCTTTTCATTTATTTGGTGATGTAATAAAAATAACTTGACAAAAACCTAACTTAAAATGAAGGTAATATTTCTTTTGACTTTATGAATTCTTATCTAAGTATATAGTTATGTGTGCTGAGGCTGTAAATACCTACCTTTATAGTGACATGGTCACACTTTGTGAAAATTGCATTTAGAAAATTATAAATGTCTTAATATGAATAATAATTAAATTTGTCATGTAGAAACCTAATTTTACCTGTCTACCTTCAACTGACAGTCTATAAAGCATGAAATTATCAATTTGAGGTAAATATTTTGTGTATCCTGATCAGCCATCTCCCATTTGGAGCTGTCTGATCAGGATCTGTACTATTTGCTACACTATCCCAAATGATATGTTTATTTGTTTAGTATACTAAATTGTGATGTTAGCAGATTAAGCATCATCTAAAACCAATGTAGGAGATCAAGAAGTATTGTGACAACATAAACTTGATACCAACCTTCACACAAGAATTGATTTTCTTTGTTTTCTTTGAATCTGAAATTACTAAGATTTATTTCAATTTTTTTGCACCTGTAGCACGGTAATGCAGGTAGATAAGTGATCTCAAATAAATGATATATATATTTATTTGTATTATTGATGGGTGTGAATGTATTAGTCACCAGGACCAGATTAATCAAGTTCATTAAATAATATTTCTTTTTCTGTTTCCCGTCAGGATTCAGATTGTTTCAAGGATGTGGGACGCAAGTCTGGTTGTGGATGGGGGATGTTCATTCCGCTTTAACGATGGGGCTGTAGCCACCATGGAGATCTGTGATGAAGATGCACTTAGAACTGTGGCCTTTGATTAATTACTTTGTGATCATGGCTACAATGATACAAGGGTCTTTCATAAAGTTTGTAGAATTTTATCATAAGTAATAAGTTTGGCTTTTTAAGGTAATTTTTTTATATAATAATATGTTACATTAAATGCAAATATTTTCTTGCATATTTTAATGCTATTTTCATTCAAAAGTAAAATAATTTCAATTAAGAAGATAAATGCTAATAAAGTAAGAAGAGAAAAGGTATCTTGCAATATGCAACGCCTTGGTTACTATGGTTACAGAAAACATGAGTTGCAAAATCTTGTGGCATTAAAAAAAATAGTTTCATGATCCTAAATGAGTTCTTTGTAATGCTTAAAGAGAAATGCATATGAATATTGATAAATAATTTAAGAATAGTCCACATTTTCATGGAACAACCCTCATACATGGATGCACAACCTTATATATGTGGTATGACAATACGCATGAATTTTTATTTTATATTTTACCAATCAAATTTACATAAGTATGTTTGCATTGCTATTTGATTGTTTTTGAGTAACAAAAAGTGTTTTTTCATCAAAACAGTAACATTTACAACTAGCATTCTGGAAACTTATAGCATCAGATAGCAAGTTTTACTATATTTTAAGTACCAATTTAGGCTATGTCACTGTTTTCATTATTTTATCCAAAAGGATCCTCGGTCATATAGACTTTTAAACCTTCTGGATAAGCCCAATGTTTGTTTGTGTGTGTGTTGAGAATTATTGGCTAAATTGGAGAGGAGATCTTTGTGATAGTAGTAAGTATTATATAGAAATACTATTGATATCTAAGGGTCAGTGACATTTTCAAAATTTATTTACATATATATGTATAAGGAATTAATAATACCATGTTATACAAGTTTATCTACTTTTAAATGAATGCTTGTTTAGCTTATTTTTGCAAGTTTGCTTCTGGTTATTAAGTATATTTGTTATTTGGGGGACCATTGCAGTGAGACTGAAGTACACATACTTTTTAAAAGTAACCAAGATGGTAGTAAGAGATTGTCATTTGAGACTAAACTTTAAAATCAACTGAAACATGAGATATTGAATTATCTGTGATCAAAAAATGTTTTAAGTATTTGGTATGTGTGTCTAGTTTGTATATGTATGAAGAGTTCGTTTTTAAGTCAGGCGGGTTTTTTAAACTGTTTGAAATTGCTCTTCGTTTGGGTCATTAACTTTGTCTCGATATAACTTTGTTTCTTTATTTGTCTTTTTTTACAAATGCATAGTCAGCCTTATGAATATCAAAGTTATTGATTAGTCAGCTTTTTATGCACATGAAGAATTAAAATTAGTCAAGACCCTGTTAAGACCTAAAATATAGACCATGCAAATATATTCTGTATGAATTTGATGGGTTTTTTATATTATTATTTTATTTTTATTTGTCTTTTCCTAATTTTTGTTTTAAAAATGATTTGGGAGGTTATCCATTTCTTTTAATTTAACTTCATTTATGGGAAAATTGAAGAAGGTAAGATAACCTTACTATAAGTGATTGACCATCTTTATTTTATAACTAATATTTGCTATGTGTTTGTTCATGCTGTGGTAGAAATTGTTCATGGGGGCATGCATGATCAAGTGTTAGATGGCAGCTTGTAACTTTGACTGCTCTGCCTCTTCAGTACAATAAAATCCTCTATTAAGACCACCTTCCAATCTGGCTCAACGTAGTCGTAATAGTGAGTTGGTCTTAATAGTGTTTGCATAAGCACCTGGAACCGCCATTGTTTATGTATCAAAGTATCCACCACATTTGTCTGAAATGGGACGTTAAACAAAAAACAAACACACTTCTTTTCAAATTGTTTTAACAAAATTATGCTATGTCATTTATGAAATGAAAATATTTTAGCCCATATCAATCAATAACTCACTGAAAATTTCTGTATGATAATCATTACATGACAGCAGGAAGTTTTTGGTAAGAATGCAGAAGCAAGAATAAGCCTGATGATGTGCAATCTTTGCAATTGCATTTTGTCTTGTGCATAGTCATTTTCACTCATAAAAAACCAAGAGCTAATCAAGACAGGAATTAATAATTTCATTTTAAATTGACACTTATGACATCCACCTTTATGTTCTACCATCTCCAGATAACTGAAATACTGTTGGTGGGACGATAAACCCAATAAACAAACTGAATGTTCTAGACAGACAATCTTTAAACTCATAATTTGGTATAATTATCTCACTAATGCTAACCTAATTAGTGCCTAATTGACTTAGATCATGACCGCTTGTAACACAGATTCCAAGATTGTACATTGAAAACACACCTGAGGGCTTTATTTGCCAATTAGCAGGTGCAAATCACACCATGGGTTAGCTGTTGTTATAGTAAAGATGGTCGCAATTTAGGTCAATGTTTTCATAAGAAATACACAATACTTTCTGGTCGTTATGCCGGATTTTTAGCGTGCCCCTCATTGTAGTCAGATTTCTCATTGAATAAAGAAGGCAAATAGTTTGTACTTATGAAAGTTGGCCTGAATAGAGATGTGTTCACTTTAGTTGGAATGGTCATTAGGTGGCTTTTTACTGTATTTGGATTAAGTCCTTGTTCGGTAAAGGAGTTTATGTAGGAAGGTCTTCCAGCTGACCTGTGTTAGACAAGTGGTTCTTCACAGAATGGGGTCTTCCTCCACAAACATAGCTAAATTGTCACTATAATGGGTATTATTGAACAGATCTGATATTAAAAAACATCATTTTGATAAGTTTGCTTACATTCAATTAAAAATTGTTGGAAAAATACAATGCTTGTCATAAAAATAACATTTTATAGAAAATGACAAAAAAAATCCTGTGAGTGGGATCATAGTTGCTGGTTAGTGTTATAATTACAAAGAGAAAAGCCTGCAGAACTATCCTTTGAAAGTATGAGTCTATGTTTTGTCATTTTTAAAATGTTTAACACTCTTTGTATTTAAAATTTTGCAGGATTTTTTTTTATATAATGTTTCACGTTCTGTTGAATTTAAAATGTTTAACTAATTTTTTATTTCTGGAACAATGTTTTATCTGTGCCAATCATTTTGTACTATACTAACAGATTTTTTAATAAAACTGACTAATCACTATTAGTTTTCTATCACTTTTTAGGTTTGTTCTATTGGGTTAATATAAAAGGTCTTTGGATTTTTTTTATGTCATTATACATTTTGTGTGTCAAGTTATGTTGTATGTTGCATTCATCAATATTGAAATATGTTTTACCTTCAATTTACCAAATGCTTGTTTACCTGTAATTGATATTGTATGTTTTTCTTCTTCAGTTTTGGAGAAAATATTAAAAGTCATGTTAAAATGGCCATACCATTCTGTTTTACAACAGATCATGTGTTATTGATATTGCACTTTTAATGGTTATTGTGATAAACCATTTAATTATCATTACCCTATCATGTTTGTTTTATAAAAAGCGTGTTTAAATAATCATGACACAGAAAGAACTAATAAAAACATTAACAAATGTTTGCCCTCATTTTTTTATTTACAACAAAAAAAGATTTTGTGTACAGATAAATACCCACATAAAAATAAATTTCAATTTTGTGTGTACTTATCAGCTTACATGAGTACAATATATATTCAAGGTAAACATTTCTGATCATTGGGCATGCCTGTCCGTTGTCGACTTATGTATTTTGTATTTATTTAACCAAACGGTCCCTAGTTTACCTAATAAGAACATGAGCATTGCAACATTTTCAAAAAACTGAAAAGGCACAGGACAAATGTATTCACATGCAACCCAAATGTAAAAGTAAGAACAAATCTAATCATAAGGCAAAGAGTACACAGCCGTAGCTTGTAGGGGAAATCTTGAAATAAGATAAGGTCATTAGCCAAAGGTCGAGGTATTCATGTTGACTAATTCATAATACCACAGTGGTTAAAGTCACACTTTACCACAGAGGTTCATGTCAGCACCAAACCAGAGTGCTTCAGGTTAGCACCTAGCCACAGATGTTCATGTCAGCACCAAACCACCGTGGTTTAAGTCAACACTTAACCACAGAGGTTCATGTCAGCACCAAACCACCGTGGTTTAAGTCAACACTTAACCACAGAGGTTCATGTCAGCACCAAACCAGTGGTTTAAGTCAGCACTTAACCACAGAGGTTCATGTCAGCACCAAACCAGTGGTTTAAGTCAGCACTTAACCACAGAGGTTCATGTCAGCACCAAACCAGTGGTTTAAGTCAGCACTTAACCACAGAGGTTCATGTCAGCACCAAACCAGTGGTTTAAGTCAGCACTTAACCACAGAGGTTCATGTCAGCACCAAACCACGGTGCTTCAGGTTTGCACCTAGCCACAGATGTTCATGTCAGCATCGAACAGCAGTGGTTTAAGTCAGCACCTAGCCACAGAGGTTCATGTCAGCATCGAACAGCAGTGGTTTAAGTCAGCACCTAGCCACAGATGTTCATGTCAGCATCGAACAGCAGTGGTTTAAGTCAGCCCCTAGCCACAGATGTTCATGTCAGCATTGAACAGCAGTGGTTTAAGTCAGCACCTAGCCACAGATGTTCATGTCAGCATCGAACAGCAGTGGTTTAAGTCAGCACCTAGCCACAGAGGTTCATGTCAGCATCGAACAGCAGTGGTTTAAGTCAGCACCTAGCCACAGATGTTCATGTCAGCATCGAACAGCAGTGGTTTAAGTCAGCACCTAGCCACAGATGTTCATGTCAGCATCGAACAGCAGTGGTTTAAGTCAGCACCTAGCCACAGAGGTTCATGTCAGCATCGAACAGCAGTGGTTTAAGTCAGCACCTAGCCACAGATGTTCATGTCAGCATCGAACAGCAGTGGTTTAAGTCAGCACCTAGCCACAGAGGTTCATGTCAGCATCGAACAGCAGTGGTTTAAGTCAGCACCTAGCCACAGATGTTCATGTCAGCATCGAACAGCAGTGGTTTAAGTCAGCACCTAGCCACAGATGTTCATGTCAGCATCGAACAGCAGTGGTTTAAGTCAGCACCTAGCCACAGAGGTTCATGTCAGCATCGAACAGCAGTGGTTTAAGACAGAACCTAGCCACAGAGGTTCATGTCAGCATTGAACAGCAGTGGTTTAAGACAGAACCTAGCCACAGAGGTTCATGTCAGCACCAAACCACAGTGCTTCAGGTTAGCAGAGGTTTATGTCAGCACCGAACCACAGAGGTTCAGATTAGTACCTAACCACATAGGTTCAGAGCAGCACCTACCAAAAAGGTTCAGCATTTAACCCCAAAGGTTTAAGTCAGCACTGAACCCCATAGGTTTAAGTCAGCACTGAACCATAAGGTTCAGGTCGGCACCAAACCACATTGGTTAAATTTTCTAAGGGCAAGTGTTTGTTGGAAGGTCTTATTTCAGATCACCTGTGTTCTATCAAGAAGTTTGTCCAGGGTTAAGCTGTACCAAAAATAGCTGGCGGATCAATAATATGACCATAACTGTTTGGGTTTGGTGTATCTTTATAAATGTCAAAGGCAAATTATAGTTTCTTAATATCTGTATGCGACTTCCAGCTAATGATTTTCTTCCTTTTTAAAGAACTTTTAACAAATGTTATTGTTGCCTTAGAATAAACCTCTTCCAAAGAATATTTTATGGACAAATATTGTTATATAAATGACTTTCAAAGTGTACCACATGTGTTAGTTCTGCTTCTTCAAACAGAATAAAGTTAAAATATTTCTTATTTATAACAAATATCACAGAATCAGACTTAAAGAATAACAAGGTTGGTTTACTAAATTTTCTTTTATTTTAATTGTTTACACATAGAATTAAATGCAGCAAAGTACAGGAAGCATTTATATGAAAACAATGGGCAGCATCTGAAAGAATGATGCAAGGAATTTTTAAATATGTTTTTTAACATGAACACTTACCATTTATTGTATAATCTTTGCTTAAATTGCTTAGTGCCTGTTTCCAACATTTTTTTATCACTGACATTTTAAAAAAAAAGACATATATTACCAATAAATTTGCAAGTCAATACAATGCAGTACATAAGGAAGAATGCAAAACAATTACATAAATAACATAACTAACAAAATACAAATTTTAAGTCATCATTAACTTCTGAAAGGATCACAGAACATAAAAAATTAAAATGACCTCAATTTAGCACATTTAAAAAAGACTGAGGTAATGAGAAAGTTGAATACAATACGGTTTGGGCCCAAACTCGCATATTGTCTGCACTAGTTATCGTCTTAAAAAAAAAAGAAAGTTAGTTACTGTGAGATGTGCTTTTTATCAAATCAAAATTAAATTAGGTTCAGAGAGAGGACATATTCTTATTTGTTATCTGTTTAAAAATATATGTATTGGTACATACAGATAAATACAACCACATCTTGAAACACATGTAAGCACTGTTTAAAATTAAAGTTCACGACATAGCTTTATTATCAATATAGCAATCATCAACAACATATATCCCGAAAACCATTTTGAATTCACAATAATGTAAATAAATAGATAACCATTTATTTAGAATTTTCTATCTGTTATGAAATTATCAGCAGGCAAACATATTTAAGTTATGGTAACAGAAAAATAAACTAGCTATAATCCAATGGATAACAATTACCCACTCCCCTCCCAGGCCCCTTTTTAAAAAACTTTTATTTAAAAAATATTGCAGCAATATACCGGGACAATATTTCCTGCAACGTTAATCTGACAGAACCAAAAATAACAGGTGCACAGATTCTTATGGAACTTAAGAAAATTGTGTAAGATGAAAATCAAGTTCTATCAGACTTCTGCAGCATAAATTGAAGAGAAGCTTGGAAAATTGTTTCAACAAGTGGTAACCCTACCCCCCACAAACCTGCTTATACTATTTCATTATTAAATTACTACAACATTTCATTATATCTGTAATACACAAACGTTAGTCCATGATCACCTTTGATCAACCACTTACTCCAATTGTAGCACATTAAGCGTAATTAACAAAAAATTTCATTCTTCCAAAAAAATGTAACAATAATAATAGGCTCACTGATTATGACAAATCAAAGGCCATATCATAACCAGTCAGTTCTAATTTGCTATCGGCAAAACATGAGCAAATATTGTTAGCTAACTAGTACCGAGCCGAGCCTGATCAACTCAGTTGACACACCTTTTACACTTTGTGGGTATAGTGAAACATCTGAGGAAGGAGTACCCCACTTGATGATGGAACTGGTTGCAGTCATCCGAAATAACATAGTATGAAAACAGACAATGAAGAAAATGCAATCCAGTTAGTAATATATGTGACAAGAAAAAGAACTAGGTGAATGGGTCTATTGCATCTGTCCTAGAGTGGCCATGGCTTGTGTTAACTTCTCAATCTCCTGGCTTAACTCACTCCTCTGAAAATAGAAAAAAGTATTTGTTGTTTAAAGAAAATGTTAGTAGAGAAAAAGGTGATCTGCATTTACAGTTGAATAATTTTCCTGATAAAATGTTATTATATACATAATACATTATAGACATAAATGCATCATTCTGGCAATCTCAAGCTGTTATTGGGAGCCAGAGCCAAGTCCAACAACTGGGTTAAACCATCTACACTGGTCAACTGAAAACCCTTCTTAGGGGAAAGTTTTTTGTTTTGTTTTTTGTTGCTTTGCACCAACACAATTATGGCCATATTGGTGACGTCCAGCTTATTAATGGTGGAGAATGAATCCAGACTTATGCCTGGGTAGAAAGACCTGTAGGAACCCCACACCAACAACAGGGACTCGAAGCCACACAGTGAGGGGCTGAGGAGTTACTAGTCAGCAACTCAAACTGCTCTGCCAAGAGAACCCCATAACAAGGGTCCACTACATATGACAATAAGCAAGATAATGCATATGCAACATACTAAGCCATGCAAAATGCATGTACTTGAAGCGAGGAAATGAATAGCTGGCTTTTTAATGGTCACAGTACGTTCAAACTGCATTGTTACACTGGCATACATCATTCTTTTCTTAAGACAAAACACATTTTATAAAACCTTGTCAAACTGCTGCAAATTCCTTTTATTGCCTGCTAATGTATTTTTGTCTTGTTGCATTTGTATGTTTTATTATAGCAAGCATCAGTTCAACCCTCAGAATACAATGTTCTTTTCATACCAAAGATAATGAGACATTACCAGAAATTCATGTTTTTGGCTGCTATATTATTTTTACCAAGAGTGGCACTAACAAACCAAGGAGGTATCATATTTTTGCAATTTCTTTCTAGTCAATCCTTTAAGCACAATACAAATCTCCACTCACCTTTTCAACATTCTGCTTCTGAATGTCCGTGGGCACCTTGTTTTCATAATCAGCAATATTCATTGCATCATCTACCTTCTTAAGCTGTCCTGTCAGACGTTCCTTCTTGCCAGCTAACTTTGTCATTTCCTTCTCCACATCAATCAGTCCCTGATTAGAATACATGTACAGCTTCATTTATTCATTTGTTTTTATATGTGCCTCTTTCACAATTTTAATGTACTCTGTGGGCGTTCGTGGTCTAGTGGTAAAGACGTTGGACTCCAGACTGGAGGGTCCAGGGTTCAAACCCCGAAATTGACCATTTGATGTTAGTCCTTGAGCTTTTACTACACACTGCTTGAGGTACTCAGTTACTGAGTACTGGCTCTACCCAGGAAGTGGACAGTCAGGGATAAATATAAAGTGAAAAAACTTGAATACATAATCAACTATAAATAAAGAGGTTTAAACTATAATGTACTCTGTGTTTCAATTTTATTTCTATGAAATTTTATTTCTAAGCATCTTCATCACTACCCTAGATAATTTCTCATTTTCAATCTGAAAGAACTGTATTAGATACCTCCCTTGGGGTTGCTATTTTCAGATACTTTATGTAAGAATGGAAAATGGCCATGCCCCTGGCAGCCATGATTTTTGACGGATCAAAATTCTTTAAACAATCTTGAAACAGGGCCACACAGGGAACATCTTTAAAAAAAATCAAGGTGTAGCTCTTGTGGTTTAAAGTTTGCCTACATTGCCTTAAAAAATTAAAATAAAAGAAAATAAAAAAAGTTACATATTTGATAAATTGTGACCAAGTATCTTAAAAAATAATTCCTATGTTCTTAAGCATCTCATAAGTGCGCAAAAAACATACGAAAAGATATTGGAGCATGGTCAAAATCATTATCCTTTGATCTCTGGAAGAGTAGCTTTAGTATGTTCTAAACCTGGACATGCTCTTACTGCTGACATACCTTGATGAGCAGGTGTGTTTCACACTTGGCTGAGACTGTCTGTACGGCACAGCCGGTGGGTGGGGTATCATCAACAAGAACAGATACTGAACTAGAGAGTGAAAGGACCTTCAACAGATCCGGATGGGTCCGCAACATGTTTGCTGTCTCCTCATCAGAACACTTCACAAACACTAGAAAATATTGAATAAAGTGATCAACATTTAACAGTTTCTTACCCCTGTTTTGGGGAATTTGGGCACTATTTCTGCTTACTCATACTATGCTCTTGATAAAGATTACTTTGAACATTATTTCAACCACTTGACAGCACAAATTGAGAAAAAATTGTTTTTAATGTTTATTCTTTAAATAATACCAATAGGAATTTTTGCTAAAAAAAAACATGTTAAAGTCAATGCAGTTTACATGAAAGATAATATAACATGATCTCAAAATTAGGTGGTCATGTGACTTTCTTAGTTTAAAATAGCTTAATATGCAGCATAACCCAATTATGAACATAGAATAAAAAGATCACTGAACTGTCCAATTCAGAATATACTAAGATGCATGCACAAATATATAACCATTGTGATTTGATGTGTTTTGTTACATCTTAGAATTATAGGCATATTGTCAATGTTACACTAATCATTGGTAGAGAAAGACCCTAGACATGTGTTTGGATACAACCACCAGTGCATGGTAGGTCAGCTGAAAGACCACTACAAATGAAACTTCTTGCTGTGACCATGACTTAATCCCATGCAGCAAGGACCTGTGGAGTGGCAGCGAAATTAACCACTCTGACCCTTTTTTCCTATTATTGAGCACTTCGGTGTAAAATAGTTTTTATTTTTTTATAACACTATAAGCTGAAGATTTTATGGGAGAAACAATCTCCATACAAATTTTATGACAGAAATCTTAAAGGTCATGTCCAGCAGTTTGTCAATTTTGTCAGTACTCAATATTTACAAAACCAAAAGATAAACTTTATGTTGTTTAATAAATTAAATCAATAAAACCTATCTTACAATAAACAAATATATTAAAAAATGGCAGCAGAATGGATCAAACTGAGGACCTTATGTATACCACTCAAACTTTATTATAAATATAATGTTTTTAATGTTTCTAATGAGTGCTTATCTTAATATTACGTTTATCGGAATACCCCAACCATTTTTGTTGAAAGACCTATCTAAGAGGTTACTTTGCTAACTACATTATTAATGGAGCAGATTTCATTGTGAAAAAGAAAATTAAAACTATGCAAGGACCAACTCAAAGCAGCAATTATGGTGGCAAAAGGTTTGGCATTTTTTTTTTTTTTTTTTCTACATATGGGTCAACTAGCAGAAGGGACCCTAAATGTTCCAACAAACGACACAAATTTTACGTACATTCAGGATTCATCTTTGGTGTGAGGTTATAGTCCCCTCGTATCGAGCGGACAGACTTGACCACGTTCTGTACGAACTCCACTTCTGTCTCCAGGGCAGGATTGCTCCAAAGGCACTTAAATAACAACAAAAAGTTCAGGATATGAGGTATTGCGTAATGAGACTTTATCCCAAAACCTTAATCAAGCCAAGACCATTTTGATGTGTCATGATGTAAATAATTGGAATGAAGAAAAGAGTTTGAGAGAATGTATGCTGTAAACCCAGTGTAAATAGACATGATGGTGCCATCATAACAACACAGACAAATGTTTCTGTTATCTCTTTTGAACATGCAGCAACAGTTACTAAATGTGAAAAGTAAATAAAAGTTTATAGGGCAAAATAACCCATAAAATACAAATTATGTTTTTTATGTATTCTTTCAGCAAACTATATCTTAACTCTGTAAATATCATTGCACCAGATACATCCAAGGGATGATAATATCTAGAACAGATTACGGGCAGAGATTCAAAATGACTATCATTAACTCATTGTGACCTACAGCTAATTGTCCAGTCGTACCCTAGAGGCATTTCTCCAGTTATACCCTACACCTGGTGGGGGTCTTAACTGCCCCTCATGCCGAGATACATCTGGTGTGGATTACTGGTCAGTGGAAGATATCGGGGATGGTTGTATACACAACACAATAAACATGTCATTTTGGAAGTACTCTAAAGGGATATTTTCACATACTTGAAGCACAGAGAGTGCTTTACACAACCATGTAATTTTTAACACGGTATGAGAAGAAATACTTCAGAAAAGAGTGAATTCTGAAGAACACGTAAGATTGACAATATCAAAATTGACACAGTTCAAATTATTAAAGTAAAATAATATTGACCCCATCAAGTTTTTTATGTTTATAACGTAAATAACACTGCTTTATATAATATTTTATATAATGAGTAACTTTAAAACAGTCGGCCATCTTTGATTTAAAGTTGCGATTTACCGGTAGTTTGAGAAAATAACGCTCTTAAACTTCATATTTGATAGAAAACTTCGGCGATTTCCAAGAGTTAGATTGTGTCTTTTATCTATTGATACCTGCAATTATCATATAATTATTGGATCTGACGTAGGTAATTCCACATACCCGCCGATACATATGTGTATAAGTAGGAATCTTAAAGCTAACAGTAAGGCACATCGCCGTTTTTCTTTGTCTCGACATAATTAATTCATTGTGTTTACATCCGGGTTACATGAAATTCCAATATATTATATAACAAAGTTTCTGATTGGCTGAGATCGAAGTATAAATTAATCATTTGGAAAACTGCTTTTACGATCGTATTTCAGCCGAGAAATGTTTCAAATTAGATGTGAACATGAGTTTTAACCAGCAAATATGATGGACGCATTAACGCGGAGTTCGGCAGTAGCCAAGACATTTTCAGGGCCGCCTTAATGCGGCGCTCGGCGCCAGACACAGGAAAAATGCGACGCGCTAAGTCGTCTCCCGGGATGAGGAGGCTGTTTTTCGTGCCGCTTTAATGCGTCATTAGGGTACAATGAGTTAACTAATATAAATATATAATATAAAAATACTGATTAAACATTGTTTCAAAAGAATTAAAAACACCATTAAATGCATCTATTTCTATTTACTGTTATTATTTAAGCTAATTAAAACTTACATCCTCAGGTTTGGGATAGGGTGTCACACACAGACTGGGTGGGGCATTGGCTGATCTCCGTGGCAACCTCTGGAAAAGTTCCTCAGTAACAAAGGGCATCATGGGATGCAGAAGACGGAGCCCAACGTCGAGACATGTGTAGAGCACATCCTGACACACTTTTTTAGCATCAGGGTCACTTCCATAAACTATAGGCTTGATGTATTCCTAACAGAAACAAGAATGAAAAACTTCTTAATGACCAAACAAAATATAAAAAAAAACTGCCTGACTGCCAAAAGCGAACTATTTTAGGATCTGACATATGCCCTCAAAGTATGACCTTGATCATGACAGTGACCTTACTGATTGCACCTGTAGGTATTGTCGGTAAAACACACTTTTAATTTCATGTCTGTGAAAGTGATGACACATGAATGAACAATGTGACATGACAGCTACATGTCTCAATTTAGGGTAAAAAAAAGAAAATGAGCAGAGATAAATAAAAAACTTGGGAGAGGGGAATTCAATCGACAGGACAGACAGGCCTCACCCTCACAATAGGAACTATAAAAGGCAGGGATAATATAAATTGAATATGAATATGCAAATGTCAGAGGAAAATGTTGTAGGCATTCAAGTTTGTTTTTAAACCAAATAAGTTAAGGACACAGGGTAGGATACAGGGATGTCTCAGTCTTAAGCATGTTTAGTTTGATTCCTAAATACAAATAATGTTATAAAAATATCTATGATCGTAATAATTACAGTTAAAGTTTAGAGCTATTAATATCAAAAATAAGATAAAAGGACTGAATAGAATTAAATTAATCAAATCAGAAAAACAAAACTAAATATAAATCATTAACAACTACAAAACACATCAACAGACACATACCAGGTACCAATCACAGAGCTCGTACAGCCAGAACACGTAGCAGGCTGTGGTGACAGTGGGGAAATCGTACGTCTCGAAACCCTTTTTACATCCACTGACAGCTCCACTGAGCTTACTGAGAATCCATAGTTCCATCTCCTTCTCTTGTCCACTTAACTGAAATCACAGGTTAAACATCTAATTATACTGAAACATGCATAACTTCATTTTACAGCAATAAAATACATATTCTAACATGCTCAAAAAAATCAAAGGATTGTATCTCGCACTGTTTTCTGATGTTTATTCATTTCAATTGATGACTGACTCATGCATTTTTAAGCTAGAGAAGGAATCATGATCCAGCTTGTATTAATACTATTCAGGGCAAATATATTTCATGCTGACACAGAAAGACTCAACAATACTTAGTAATTTTCTTCTTATACATAGAACTTTTATCAATCAACAAATGACATCAACTTATATTTGGTGTAATAAATATAAATAAAGAGAATAAAGCATTATAAAATAATACTACATATTTGTATTTCTTTTATACTTTAAAATCCAAAGGATACTTTAATACTTTGTGTGTAGTTACAGAAGGGAAAGTAATATGTAACTAGGCTGCTATTTGGTAGAATTAAAAAAATAAATTCAATAAACAAGTGACTGTGTGGTGTTTATTGACTGGTGGAAATCTCTGGTCAAAGTTTGATCTTGCAAAACTGTCCAAAGTTTATTTACTGGCATGGTTAATTGGCTGGACAAGAGGCTGCTGCAATAAGTTGTATACCTCTGCTGTTGGATTTGGCTTAAAGTCGGTCCCAAGAATATTCAAGGCAAACTTGGTGGCATTCCAAAGTTTGTTGCAGAAGAATCTGTAACCTTGTACACGCAACACATCCAAGTTGATATCTCGACCTGGGCAAGAAAAAAATAAAAATGCTTATTGTAAATTCTTTAAAATTATATATATATATATATATATATATATATATATATATATATATATATATATATATATATATATATATATATATATACTATAAACTAGCTCACGATAGTTTTATGTGCATTTTCAGTTGTTTTTAAGAGTGTTGTTGGTTAGTAAGTGCAATTTTCATTTTATTCAACAATTATTACAATTTGTTCCACCAACACAAATATCTTTAATGTAAATGTTTTTATGAAAGGGTGAAAAAAACGGTGTATATATTTAGGTACAGCTTATTTGAGACGATCAGAGAGGCTGCACACCTAGGTCATAATGGACAAATAAAGGGGTAATTATATGGGCATTTAAGTCTTTTTATACACAATATATGCATTAAATCTTATAGTTGTACAATGGAACAATAATTAAATTGATCAGCGCTTTATACAGTAATATTTAATCATACTTGTGATGCGCATACATTTAGATGAACTGTGTCACTTTAAAATATTGATTAACCTTAAAACTAAATGTATTTAAATGATTTTTTTTATCAAACTCAAGATTAACTTTTCAGGAAAAATTAAGTTTAGTTTGTTTAGCTGTTGAACCCAATAAATTGTAATAATCAGCTCGTTTCTACAGCACCATATAACGCTCGCAAACAATTGGGGCGAGTGTCTGACGGATGCAGATCTCTGTGTCAGAGACACTTTTCTTTACTCCTCTATTGAGAACTGATTTAAGATAACTGCAGGTTTTAAGCATTTTTCAAGAAGCTCCTTTCAAAAATCATCATTAGAAATAAATTCAACAAACCAAGTATATGGTATGCAATAAATAGTGTTCACAAGTTTTATTTCCTCACTCAGTACTCCAACTAAAACAAGTCCAGTGATATGTTTGTAAATTAGATGAAAGTTGGTAAAGATTACAAGCAAAGAGAATCTCTCCCAAGTGAACACACTTTTAACTACTGCATAATTGACTAATCTTTAGAACATATGAGTATTAACGATCAATCACTTCTATATACAGGTATATACCAATAAGCAGAGTACATATAACTGTCAGAAAATGTATACAGTTGTCCTTTATACCACAGAACGACTGCTCGAACCTCATTGACAACATTATAAATAATGGAGTTCCAGTGTTCAACAATAAAGCACTGCACCAAAACCATATTTTATAGAAAGATTTTTTAAACTTTTTGTTTGTTTGGTTTACTATCATCAACAATCTTTCAGTTATATAAAGATGGAATCAACTTGAAGCAGATATAGTGATGTATTCACCATGTATAGCTTGCTGCAAACAGCTGGAACATTAAACTAAGTCATATCCTAACACATGGCAGACCAAAACACATTGCCCTTTTATTTGCTTGAGCGTTAGCAGGGGAGCTATCCAACTATAATTTTATTGACTGGTATGGCCAAGCCCAACTTTGAACCCAGACCTCTCATGCCTCGAAATGACACTCTACTGATTGCCCAATAAGTTTCATTATTTTCTTTAACTTTAACTCTTTATTACATTTTGTATGCCTATTATGTGTAAAATATGCCAAACTATGCCATTTGTTAAAGGACTTACCTTGGGATGTGTAGGCTATGAGGGCAAACCTCAGGGCATCAGTGCCACATTCTGGGATTCCATTAGGGTAGTCTGCTTTCTGCCAAAAACAAGTCATAGTAAGCTAAAGTAATTTGGTGTTTAAGACATTGACAACGCATGAAATTTCGAAACTTAAATTCAGTATTTGAATGTTGAAGAGGACCTAGATTTCGGCAGCATTTTGCGGTCATTTTAAGCTACTTAAAAGGATTATTTAAAGAATAATTGTTACAATTCCAAAAAATACGACTTAACTCACCTGTCCAGCCTTAGCCTTTAGAAGCTCTTTAGGATCAAGATTTCCTTCCTCCAAACGTTTGTGAAGATCCTAGAAATAAACAACACATTTATGCTACCAACATGTTCAAAACTTTATGAAGCTACACAGGAATTGGTTTCAACAGATTTTTGCAAAATTATCCCTTTGTCAGTTTTTTTGTTCCATAGAAAGCAATTTTTTTCTTTACTATTAAATGGCTTTACATTGTAAAAGAAACATGTCATGGATAATTTATGAGTTGAAACTTAACACATCAACAAGAAATATCACTGAAAGTGGCCTATACCTATGAAGATGCAATGAACTTAAATAAGACATTGAATATGACCTTGACCTTAATGACTGTACTCGAAAAAGTTATTCAGTTGCACTTTCAAGTGTCTATATGAAGGAAAAGTTTGATTCAAGAACAGTAGTTAATATATAAACTATGGCTTGGACGCCATTTATGAATACATGAATACACACAGACAAACAATGTGACTGCTAAATACAGGTGCATAGCAGGTATATGGGCAAGTTTAATAAATTTACAATCAGCTGTTGATAAGGACCTACAGAATCTAGGACATATAGCCCCAATACATATGCAGATGCACAAACAGACATGTGCCAACACTTAACATGAAGAGGCATAACATGAACAAGAGCAAGAGCAAGAGATGTGTCAATATCTCATGGCAGAGGTATACCATGAACAAGAAGTAAGAAATGACGCACCTCTAGGGAGATTCCTGTGATAACATCAATAGGATCAATGGTGTTGCCAAGAGTTTTACTCATCTTTCGGCCATGGGCATCTCGCACCATGGCATGCAGATACACCTGCAAGAGAAACAGAAAGCAGTGTTTTTACAGTTCGTCTTTGCAAGGGCCTTAAGTTAGCAAATAGACAAGGTCTATATACATGAAAAAATGCAGACATAATAACATTGGTAATCTGACAATATTCACACCATAGTACATTTCAGAGAATGTTTGAGAACATGATTCACTCTATTGTATAATTTTCAATTGCTACAATATTTTACAAAACCCATTCCAAAAAGATTTAGGCACTCCATCATTCCCATTCCACTGACCCCACCTCATTCCCCTTCCCGACCCCATCTTGTCCTACATGCCACATCAGTCAGAAATACAATCACAATGTATCCCTATTTAAAATTAAGAAACATATTAGACAATATTCCTCCTTGCCTGAAATCCATATATACATTAAATGACAAAACTTAACAAAAGATGTCCCTTCTACCTCAAAGAAAGGCAGTTCTCCAAGAAGAGCTCGTCCAAAGATGACCATTCTGGCTACCCAGAAGAATAAGATATCGTGGCCTGTCTCGAGCAGGGTACCAGGGTAGAACTTCTCCAGCTCTGGAGTCTGAAACACATATAACATAGCTTCTTCTATCTTGTTTGATTGTGAAATTATTTCAAACTCTGGGAAGATAAAAAAACTGAAAAGCAAATTATTTACAAACATTTATTCAAACAATACTTCCAGCAATAAATTTAATATATACAATATTAAAATATATATTAAATATATTTGGTGATACAGGGAACACTGGTTCTTATTGTGAATATTTCATAAACATAGCCAAATGTACCTATTTGTAGAGAAAATTCCATTGGTAAACATCAGTCAAACATCTGTGTTACAAAGAAACTGATATTAAAATTATTTACCATATAACTTAATCTGTATTAATTTTACAACACCCAATGGTTATTTTGCATAACTACTAACTGGTAATCGAGACGCAATTGTTTGTTTCCCACTATGACATGAAATTCTTATATTGTAAACAATTATCAAATAACAGCTGATTTAATGGATATATGATAAATAGAATACAATATACAAAATCATTTAAAACACGTCGGATGAAATGATACTAAACAAGTCCTGCCGAGTTTCGCAACATTTAATCCAACTTGTTTAATAGTTCCAGCATTCAATGAACATAAATGTCAGATCCACTATCTCTCTTACCTTGTCTGGCCATCCAAAGATGGAGAAGGGGAAGAGAGCCGATGAAAACCAGGTGTCCAACACGTCAGGATCTGCAACAGGTGCATGTTTGTGAAATATTTATTTTATTTCATCTAGTTCTTGCAACATACAATTAGGGATGGGATTTGTTGGCATTTTTGCCTATACTGTGCAGCAACATTTCTATCTTTATAGCACAGGGGCACTGTGTCAAATGATCTAACAACACTAACAACACTCAGAGATTCACCAATTTTTTAAAAAAAGATAGAAAAAGTTATTGCACTCTCTAACTTGGTAAGTATATAACTGTGTCCTCTTGATATATTATCAATCCACTGACCTTGAATAAGCTCTATTTTCTCAGGCGCTACATTAAACCGCTCAGCAGCTTTCTGCCGTGCTTCATCCTCAGTTCTCCCAGAGAACCAGTATTCCCCATCTGTGTCCTTCCCCGCAGGTATGCTGGGATCATTAATCTTGGCAAAGTATGCTGGGATACGATGTCCCCACCACAACTGCCGGGAAATGCACCAGTCCCTGTTAAGCATATCACAATTAGTGCATTCAGGAAAAGTGTAGTGGGCAAATGTTTTTTTTTGCACTTATATTTTGTAAGCTAGTGTATGCAAAGACAATCAATAAATGGCATGATATTTTTGAGGGAAAGGATGTCCACAAATATTAGTGCACAAAGTTAAATTGGGTATTGAATAGTTTTTAAAAAGTTTATATAAAATGATGAAAATTATCATCACCAACATAAAACATCATTTTAAAAGCATGGCATTTTAAAAAAAAATTGCCTGTTCACTGGATACTTTTAAGAAATGTAATAGATGAAATTTTATTTTTTCATTTGATCAAAACATTCCACTGACACAATATAATAAATAATAATAAATAATGGTATTTATTGAGACATCCAGATGAATCATTTAAGGACGAGTCCAATTACAAATTAAAGCAGATAAAACAATTGATGACCACAAGTCAGCTGAAAGATAACAATAAAAGATTTTGTTCTGCCTAGGGCTACAATGGATATGATGAAGAAATAATATACGTTTTTATGTCAAACTGTTCAGCTACAAGCACTCAGCAGAATATGTAGTTGTATATTATTAGTTATTAAATAATTCAACTACCTAGAGTTTTCCAGCCAGCTGTACCATGTCTTTTCATGCATCTCTGGTATGATCTTCAACTCTCCTTCCTTCACCACCTGACGGAACAATCACCAATGACCATTTTAATGAGTCAAGGTTAAATACACAAACCACACATACATATTTACACATAATATTTTGCCATAACTTATGTAAAATCAGGCCACGAATATACCTGACAGTAGCCAGGAAATATCTGAGACAAATCTCAAATCCAGACAGATCAACTGATCAACTGATAGATGTGACGCTAACATAGGCCCGATATACTTAGTTCCTGGTGGCTTAATAAGTTTACACTGAAACTAAACTTTTAAATATTTAAATAGTTGTATCTTAAAGCAGAACAAATAATTATAGGGCTGGGGTCGCCTCCATCAACAATGAAATTTCCTTAAATATGACAAAAATGTCCTTTGATAACGAACAGTTCCAATCATAAAACCATTTAATCTTAATGAAAACCTAATTAAAAAGCATTTTTCAATATTTCAGGAAATGACTTAGTTTAAGAAAGGAAAAATAACCCAAGATCTTTTATGGTTAGAACCCGTTAGGGGATATGCCATTAACTCTAATGATCAAAGGGTCACAGATTGTGGTTCTCGGGATAGATTTTGATGTACATAATGGTCTTTGTTCCTATTGATATCAAAGTCACTATGGTGTTTGAAATGAAATTTGTAATTTAAACAAGAGGGCCATGACGGCCCTTAATGTCATTGCCCTTAATCGCTCACCTGATGACACAGGCTTTTAGTGGGCTCAAATCTGGCATCAAGTAATTAAGAGTTGTTTACTTTAGCAATCTTTAAAAGATTGGACCATTAGTGTGGCCACTGGGATGCTAACATTTTCTAGAATTTTACCAAGTAAGCTACCGAGTTCAATTGACCCACTTCAAAACATATGTAACATTTTATATTGGCAAACATTCTGGCCAAGTTTGGTGAAGATTGGGCCATCAATGTGACCTCTAAATATTTTCACAAGGTTTTTCTAAAATGTGACCTAGTGCCCTACTATTTGACCCCACGTGACCCAATAATATACTCATATAAGATTTCATGCAGACAAACAATCTGATCAAGTTTGGTGAAGATTGGGCTATGAATGTGGCCTCTAGTGTGTTCACAAGTTTAATCTAAGATTTGACCTTGTGACCTACACATTGACCCCATGAGACCCAGTTATAAACTTATCCAAGACTTCATGCAGACAAACATTCTGATCAAGTTTTGTGAAGATTGGGCTATAAATGTAGTCTCTCGTGTGTTCACAAGTTTCTCCTAAAATTTGACCTAGTGACCTACTTTTTGACCCCAGGTGACCCAATAGAGAACTCATCTAAGAGTTCATGCAAACATTCTGACCAAGTTTGATGAAGAATGGATAAAAACTGTGGTCTGTAGTGTGTCCACAAGCTAAAATATTGACGACGGACAAAGCGGTATCACAAATGCTCCCCTCGAGCTAAAAAGATATTAATTATAATAATATTATCACTATATTCGGAGGTCACTTTCAATTAGGTCTCAATATGGATCATTTAGACATTGACAACTCACCCTAACAGCATCAGCAGACATGTCCTTCATATCAACGTACCACTGGGGTTTCAGAAGGGGCTCTATCACATCCTTGGAGCGACTGAAAGAATAATATTTTCAATAAAATTTTCTCTTTTTAATTAATGATAATTATAACAATTAAAGGAAAGTGGAATTCTATACTATTAGTGATAAGTTAGCTATATTTTAGCAAACCCAGCAATATGGTATCTAACATGTGCTAATTTGTGTCAACTTTCTATTTTAAAGGGTCTATATACTGGCAGAAAAATCTTTTCACTTTGAAGTCTAATTAGTTTTGATAGAAGACGTAATGAAATTCTCTGCAGATTTCAGTGTTAATTTTAACTTTGACTAATGAATTTGCTGTTTTGCAGCATTTTTTTTAAATCAATTGGTCCAGAAAGGTCAAACGTTTTTCACCAAAGGATTTTGGCAACCTTGGGATGGGATGGGATGGGATTTGCCGGCATTTTTGCCAATACTGTGCAGCGACATTTCTATCATTATAGCACATCGGCACTTATGAGGTGCCCTGGGACTAAACCTGGCCTGTCCATTATACTGACACTAATGAGTCAGGCGTAATAGTCCCCTTAGCCCCCAAGCATTAGGAGGGAAGCCTACTTTAAAGTCTTTGGTTTGACAAGGCCGGGGTTTGAACCCGTGACCCCCTAATCAGTATTGCATCATTGTATCGATGCTTAGTCCACATAGAATTTTATATCTATGTATACATTCTTTTTGTCCACCATTTTTATGTAATTATATATATATATATATATATATATATATATATATATATATATATATATATATATATATAATGATTTACTGCACATGAATATAATCAGAATTGATACAATTTTCATCAAAATGTTTCTGATAAATTTCTTTTGCCATAATTGGTTTTCAAAAAACAAGAGGGCCATGATGGCTCTTAATCGCTCACCTGATGACACAGGCTTTAAGTAGGCTCAAATCTGGCATCAAGTAATAAAGAGTTATTTACTTTAGAAATCTTTGGTGAAGACTTGACCATTAGTGTGGCCTCTGGGTTGATAACATTTTTTAGAATTTTACCAAGTAACCTACTGAATCAACAAGACTCACTTCAAAACATATGTAAGATTTCATACTGGCAACATGCTGGTCAAGTTTGGTGAAGATTGGGCCATCAATGTGACCTCTGAATGTTTTCACAAGCTTTTTCTAAGATTTGACCTAGTGACCTACTTTTTGAGCCCCAGGGACCCAGTTACCAACTCATCCAAGATTTCATACTGGCAACATGCTGGTCAAGTTTGGTGAAGATTGGGCCATCAATGTGACCTCTGAATGTTTTCACAAGATTTTTCTAAGATTTGACCTAGTGACCTACTTTTTGAGCCCCAGGGACCCAGTTATGAACTCATCCAAGATTTTATGCAGACAAAATATTCTGACCAAGTTTGGTGAAGATTGGGCTATAAATGTGGTCTCTAGTGTGTTCACAAGCTTTTTCTAAGATTTGACCTAGTGACCTATTTTTTTTGACCCCACGTGACCCAGTTACGAACTCATCCAAGATTTTATGTAGACAAACATTTCTGACCAAGTTTGGTGAAGATTGGGCTATAAATGTGGTCTCCAGTGTGTTCACAAGTTTTTCCCAACATTTGACCTAGTGACCTACTTTTTGACCCCAGGTGACCCAATAATGAGCTCATCCAAGATTTTATGCAGACAAACATTCTGACCAAGTTTGATGTAGATTGGATAAAAATTGTGGCCTCTAGTGTGTTCACAAGGTAAATGTTGATGCCTAACGACGAATTGTGCTCAAGGGGAGCTAATAATTTGTTCATGACATCAGAATGTCAGTTTAAATTTACAATATTGGCATTAGAAATTTCTGCAAACATTTCCAGTAATTTCTGCATGGTTGTGACACTTTCAGTGCTTCATCAGGTCTAAAAATTAAAGGTCCAAGTAGCAGTATATATATATAAACCTTTTAACACATAAAATGCACCAACACAAAAAAGGGTCATAAAGGCAATGTAACATTTTGCCCAAGACCCCAGAGATCCATAAAGAATCTTTGTTATTCAAAGAAATTTCTTAGATAAAATGGTTGTATAAAAGAAATTTATGGATTTTTTTCATATCATAGAAAATATTTAAATCTTTACAAAAAAAATCTTAACATGTGTCTGTTTCTATTCACTTCAATACTTTATTGTAGCAAATAGTAGACTTTTTAAACTGGAAACTTTTGATGTAGTGTTACCTGCAGATTGGCACCACCATAGGATTGTCTTTGGTGTCTCTGTACAGGCCCTTTTCCTTCAGGGCCTCTGTGACTGCCTTACGGGCATCAAACCGACGCATGCCCTGGCAATAAAACAACAAAACAATATTAGGTTCAGTTCATTAAAATAGGTTATAATTCATGAGGCCCCGCTTTACAGGTATCCAACTGCTTTATGCCCCATTAAAACAAGGTAAAAACAAACTAAACTAATATTTGTTTAATAAACAGCAAAATTTATAAGAAAACAAAAAAATCAATGAGGTTCAATTGTTTGTTGATACTCGCACCGACACAATTATGACCATATTGGCAACATTCTGCTAATTGCAAGTGGAGGCAGACCTCATATGAAATATACCATAAAGTTTCATTGATAAGACACGCACAAAGATAAGAACCCCCTCTTTGAGGTCTAGAATCAGAAAAAAAAATTTTTTCAAAGATAAGACGCATCCCCTATTCACTAATCCATCTGGCCGCCATTACGCAATTCCCATGTCCCCGCATCACTTGATTTGACTCAAGGTAATGTGTCCAATTGTTCCGTAAATTGGTGTTTGCTCCGAGTGCTTATTATTCTCTAACAGTCTTGAATAATACGTTGCAACCATTTGCCTAGTAAGACAGTGTGTATTGTGTTACGTTATGACACTCTACCCCAGTATATCGTTTACATGCCAGACAGGATATTCTCGCAGCTATCCCAGCCCTTCACATGAGAGAACATCCTGTTTCACGCGGCAGCATGTCATAAAAACAATGAAGTTCTCAGCCTATAATTAAGTTCTCGACACATGGGACAAACACACAAATGACAATTTAAATAACAACTAAAGGCTTTTAAATGTTCATTTTCACACCAGGGTATTAAAGTGACCGCTTACAAACAGTTAGTTCTATGCACCTTTGTAATTACTTACGGATGATAGACAATCTATTTACATCAAAAGAGGTGTGAAAACTTGTCTGCACAAATAGCCAATGCACATTTTATTGTTGTTGTTAAGTGGGGTTTTAATTTCAATTTAAAATTTCTTTGTAGTTAACATTCAAAATAAAACAAATTTCAAATCAAAATTGATCAATTGAATAATACCATATTACTTAGACGATGATAATAAAAGCATTGTCAATGAATATGCTTGTTTCAGTAAAACTCAATAACTGTTTTCGGATTATGAAACTTCACCGATTTTGATAGAATAAAGTGATATTTTTGCAAACATTTATTGTATATTGTTGTTGTTTTTTTAAATAGAAACGAATTTAAATGTCTCTTTTTATGTTAAATGTTAAATTTTAGGTAAAAACAACGTAACTTTTTCCTTAAAATAGCACAATACAGTTGTCTGTGGCCGATACTATCGGCGATAGTCTCTGTGGTCGGATTAGTCTAAGGGTCAATTTTGGTCTGGGAAAAAAAGGGGAAAAGTACTTCACATGGATAAGATGCATCCCCCAATTTTTCATCATAATTTGGAGCAAAAAACTGCATCTTATCAATAAAACTTTACGGTAACAAGTAATGTAATGATAAACACCCAAACAATCATCCAATTGCCCCATGTCAAGGCGACCCATAATATAAACAATATCAATCTTAGTATGTTCGTTTACATGTTTTAACATAACTTACAGCAAACTGTCCACAGTCTTCTGTGATATTCCCTTTATCATCAACTATTGTGATGAATGGTAGAGAGTGTCTCACGCCCACCTCGTAATCATTGTGGTCATGTGCTGGAGTGATCTTTACAGCACCTATGAAAATAATGCATATTTCTTTGTTAATTCTTTTTTCATGTTTAGGGTTTCACCAATATTCTTAATGTTATCTAGGATTGGACCCAGGGAATTCTCAACTCTAAAGCCTTTACTCTACCATAATAGCAGCCATAGTTGTGTCTATATTTTTTGTTGAAGGTCCTTAATCCTTGGCTATTTCTTTTGCTTTTACAATCCATCTCTTTTCTATTTAAAACTTCTTTCTACATCTCTTACTCAAACATGTATACATACACAAATTAAAGAAAGAAACCAACCTAATCCCTACCACCTGCTACTATTTTTCACATTTACACACATACAAAAAAGGCCACCAAGAACTCACCTGTTCCAAAGCCCATCTCTACAAACTCATCACACACAATTGGCATGCGTCTGTCAACAAAGGGGTGATTGACAAACTTTCCATGCAGGTGTTTATAACGAGCATCTTCAGGGTGTACTGCCACAGCTGAGTCTCCTAACATGGTCTCAATACGAGTGGTGGCCACCACAACTTCTTCATCTGAAGTGTAATAATGTCAACAATTTAACATTTTTTAATAGCCCAAACTCACTTCCAACTTATTCAATAACAACTACAGTCCAATCACGTTATTATGAATCTCGTTACAATGAATCTACGAAAGGCTACTTATATCCCCAACCCCCTCCCAATTTTCTTCTCAAAATTATAAGAAGAATGATCCCAATGACAGTCTAAAATACAGAGTTCTATCACAATACAGAGAACTTTCAGCCATGTTCATATTTTATTGCACTTTTAAACAAATATGCACTTTATCTAAAGCCCTGAAAACCTACCAGTTAAGATAACTTTTTACATTTGGTAAATTCCCTACCACACTTTATGCCAGTCATTTGCTAACAACAACATGACCATACAAAGATAACTAGACATACTACTAGAGACTTGTCATTGAAGGGTATTTGGGTCTGAATGTTAGAATCGGCCCTATAAAAAAAACTAATTATATTAAAATTGAAACTTTAATACAACAAAACAAATCAACCATATGTTGAATAGAAGTCCCTTACCTGAATTCTCCACTTTGTATGCAAATGAGATAAGAACGCCAAACTCCACCTTCTCCTTATATCCTGGCACATGCAGCAGCGTGCGACCAGACAATTCGGTCTTATCCACCTCAATATCAGAGATCGCAGAGTTCAGCGTACATGACCAGTTCACAAGCCGTACGCTGCGGTAAATCAGCCCTCGCTCATGTAATCTCACAAAGGCTTCAGTTACAGCACGGCACAGTTTCTGGAGGAAGAATCGACAAATTGATGGTAAAATGCTGCAACAGTAAACTATGAGTAAATATCAAAGAAATGCAGTAATCAATTAAATATGTAAATGACTGTGCAATTATAAACCGAAAACACCACTCTCTTAGTTTTAACTCTGGCATAATATTAAAGGCAGTTACCAAACATCCCATTTGCCAGTTTAAGATTTAAAATCTATTACTAAAATAGACATGGGTAATTAACATGTTTGCATGTTAGCTAAAAAAGTAGGTGGTTAAGATGTTTTGAAAAAAGAAAACTCAGAGGACAAACATTAATAAACTCTGACAAAGCAAAAGTACCGGATCCATGGTGAAGCAGGCCCTATCCCAGTCAAAGGAGCCCCCCAGTCTCTGTAGCTGGTTGTAGATTCTGCCTCCCTTCCTGCAACATACAACAGAAGAATTATGTGTTAAAAGAATACAAAATCTGCAATTCAATCATTCTTCAATTTCAATATTAGTTATAAAAAAATATTGAAATTTGATTGAGCACTGAGTATTGATTTGATACATAAGTTCCAACAAAACAATTATTGTCAATTATAATTATTAATGTAATAATACTCAAGTTGAAATCAGGAAAAACCACAAATCTACAATAGGTCAGTTGGAAAATCTTAACTGAACATTTTTTCCCCTGTGACTTAATCCTACATGTTAAGCTACTGATGGGTTTTAGGTTTCCAACTTTAACCATATGGATACAGGCTTCTATCAGACATATAAAAGTACATTAAAAAGGACACATACTCATTTTTCCATTCCCAGACGTGCTCCACAAACTTTTCTCGGCCAAGGTCATGACGGGTCAGCTGTTTCTCCTTCCAAAGCTTCTTCTCCACTACAACCTGCGTGGCGATACCAGCATGGTCACAGCCAGGGTTCCAAAGTGTTATCTTCCCATTCATACGATGCCTTCAGGGAAATATACAACTGGTTTATTAATTGTCTTTAGAGAGAAGTAGTTGTGGGATTAGTTAGTTTAACATACCAAAATTCTGACAATGACTTATACTTTGAGTTTTAATGTTAACGAAAACCTATACTGTTTTTGCATTTCTGGACATGGATCTCTGTCAGTCAGATGCTTGCTAGAAAATCATCCGCATTAATGATCTGAGTGGGAGAAAAGGGTTAATCTGGGTGGGAGAGAAGGGTTAAATATATCATATGCCTGTCGTATATAGTTTGACACCAAAATAATATGAAAATTCAAGTTAAATATCACTGTATTGAAAGTCAATAAAACAAAAGTTAATATTGTTCCATTGTATGGTCTGTGTTAATAAGTTCAGTTTGTAACTAATTGTTGCAGTAAACTCAAGTGTGTTTCACTAAGTATTATTAATGTATATATTCATTAAATCTAATATTTATACAATTAAAAAATTAAAACTACATTGGCAATTATTATACACCAGGACAATCCGTATTATTTTATGGTGCTGATTAACCACCATCTAGGTATGGTTTCATAATTTTCATAATAAAAAATATTAAACTGTTTAAGGATTTCATTATATTAATTAGTAAACAATAAGCTCTTTTTCTATAGTACTTTGTACCACTTGCAAGTTTCAATTTCCTATCAGATCCAGTTCTCTTGCTTTGCCCCACTGGTGAAAATTGAGTATTCATGTGATATATTTCTTATACTGTAAAAAATGAAATCTCTGCAAGGTCTTCTTGAACTCCTCTATACATTAAAGACTAATCTAAAGTCATTACACAAGAGTTGAGACGTGAAACAAAGAGCTGTCTTTTTTGTGTGTGCCAATGCTTTATTAATCTTTCAGTCTGCCATTGAAGCATATAAACTATCAAGTTAACAAGTAACAGAATTATCAAGGAACTACCATTTTTAACTGTCTATAGAAATGGAGCTATATCATTACGATTGTCACACATGTTTTGGCCTGGTATTCAATCTAGGAGCTTCCTTATATAAAGCTGAGGCTACTTGTTACAAGTCAAGTGCCAATTTGCCATCCCAGCTTTGTTTCTTTAGGGACAAGGCCCTCTTACTGAAAGCCATGTGGACCTTAAACTCACTGCTGTTAATAATTTATATGATAGCTAGCATCGCAAAGATATCTTAAAATATATCTTGCAAACCTGTTAAACAAATATAGTTAAAATTTTACCTACCATCTTGTAAGGCAGTCCTCTACAGCATTGGTGAGGGCATGGCCCAAATGTAGGACACCTGTCACATTGGGTGGTGGGATAACCATCACAAATTTTTCTTGCTTTGAAATGTCCAGGTCATTATCCTGTCGTAATGAAAATTAGAAACTTAAGCAAGACTAACATAAGCATGTAGCTTTCAGGAAGTTTACCAGTATTAACAAAAGAGCTTCTCTTCCAACTTCCTTAAGAATCACAATTTTACTGTTTTTAAAGACATCAAGTAAGGAAATCAATACCTTACAAAATGAGTTAGGTTCAGTGGATATGGAATTCTCACTCCCTTGCCAAATGTTCTGATTTCTGCTCAGTGCACAGAATTGTTCTAGTTATGCTCTGTTCAGCTATATTCTTTATTCTCACTTCTTTGGTAAAACTAACTCTCTTAAAGCACTTAATAATGCAACAAATTATTGTGTTTTTGATTTTTATTTACCAGTGAAACCTTTGTTCAGTGTACCACAGTATCATGCATTAAAATCACACAAAATAAATCTCATAGCTTCATTCCATGCGTGTGATGCAACTTACAATGTATTCTGGCTTGAAGAAACCTTCCTTTACCCACCAGTCATACCAGGCAGCTTCGACATAAGACGGGCTATAAGCATCAGGCATAGCACATGTTGTATCTACAAAATAAAACACAAAGTGACTACCTATTTACATGTTTCTTCTGTGAACTATAATACTGAACATGCCTATTTGATTTAAATGATTTTTACAAAAATGTTAATTCTTCATTAAATTTTTAAATTTGTATAAAATAAAAATTATTTATCATCACGGGGGTTCAAATTGGGGACCTCTTACATGAAAGCCTTGCACAAAACCATTTGACTTGACCCAGACAAATGCTACTTGTTCACTAGTGAATAAATATCATTGACTAAAAGGTTTTTATTACTGACAATTTTTTGTGGCAGGCCTTTATAATCAAGTTATATCTTTTTTCCAGAATGTTTTTCTTTCAATTTTTCCTCTGTGCTTAAGAACCAACAGGCAGAGAATACCATTAAGAACAATCATTGTTTACCTTTCTTTTGTCCAACAGGGGTTGGAATATCATATGTTGCCAATGTTTTTGCTTTTTCAGGCTTCTTCTTTTTCTGTAAAAAGAAAATAAAAAATAACAGAATAAGCAATGCCCCAAATTACTGATAGCTCAAAATCGTCACCTGACACCAAAAATAAATTTCAGACTTAGGAAAAAAATAAGGAGATAAGTGATTTGACTACATGTGTAAATCATTTACAAAACTTCTGCACATGAAAATAAATGACTGGCACTGGAATTTAACTTCCACCTACTAACTACATCCATGATTTGAAATAATGATTTTTACTTTTGAGACACCCATAAATATGAAACACAATGTCATTAACTGTTTACCTCAGAATCATCCTTATTGTTCTTGGCTGCTTTCTCTTGCTCTTGTTTCAACTTTTTAGCTTCAAATTTTGCCTGCTTTTCTAACCGTTTTTTCTCCTTCAATATTTCCTTCTCACTTTTAACCGGTGCATCCCCGGTCGCACCGTCATTAATTGCAGACGAATCCGCCATTTGATCTCAAAAGAATGTCGTAATTTATCTTGCAGTATTTCTTTTTAACAATCGAATATGTGAAGGCTGTGTGGCATGTGTATTGCATGAGACAGAGGTCAATCGAGTGTGACCCGGAAGTATTTTCCTGTAGATGATACTAAATGTTCAAAAATGAACTTCTTAAGTTTACACACTCTTAGCAATATTAAAGAATAACACATTTCGATACAATTCGGACGTCTAACTATAACTATAGTTGACAACATTAAATAACAGTCGAAGATGTTGCTCATTTTACGCATTGCGTTGTCATTTCGGACCAATAATTTTTTGGACTTTGACTAAACCGGGGCGGCGGTTGGGCTATTTTTGAACTTCTAATCAGCTTGATTTAAAATAATTCACAACTACAATATTATATAACATCTACGAAATTAGTTTATTGTTTTTGCTACCTAAATTACTTAATTAAAAATAAGATGACAAAACAATGAAATATAAGCTAAAGTCCGCATTATCAACACAACCTGTTTGTTTTCCTCCTTTTCCCTACTTGTAGGTAAGTTTAGTTACCTTCTTACTTAGAGTTATAGGGTGGACTTACTTTATTTTTTCCAGAATATTTCTATTTAAGACGGTTAACATTAATGAGATGGTAATTCGACTATTATTGGCAATGCCCACGTTCTGAGTTTGCCCATGTTGCTGAAACCTGTTTAGTGCACCAGTATCCGGTTAGATTCAGCTACCGGATACGTATATTTACACAGTAATATGTTGTGTTAAAATGAAAAAAATAATGAAAAAACAACAACAACAAAAAACAGCAAAACTAAAATAATGCTATAAGAACAATAACAGCATACAAAGTTCCAAGCATTGTTTTTGAATTAGTCATGAATTCATATTATATACAATAACTAACCCAAAATATAGACATATATATATTTTATTTGAAGATACTTAATGAAATATGTGTGTGCTGTTTATGAGATTTTTGGTGGGGTTTTAAGCACTAGTTTAATTTAAACATATGTCAAAATCTCATAAACCCCAGAAACCAAAGTTTATCCATATACTTACATTACTTTTATGTTCAGTATGGTGTATCAAGTTAATATAAAAAATCTTGCTTATATTGAGAAATTATTACCGATGAAAATAGAAAAAAGAATGGCCTATGTGCATGTGACTGCATTCTTTGGGTTGTCAGCAATAACTGCTGCGCCGCAAAAGTGCAGAAAAAAATAATTTCAAGCATCATTCATATTTCATTTTTTAATTCAATGCTATAGATTGTAAAATCCATATCACAATAAATATGTTTATTTCATCAAAAATATTAGCAGCTAAACTCTTGTGAAAAAACAACAACAATTAGATCCCAAAGACAAAATTCTTTTATATTATCAACAAGTCCACAAATAAAGAACCACAACACAACTATATATGGCCTAAAAACTTATATGCCTAAGAAAGACAATGTCAGACACTGTTGGTAGATAAGTACAAAATAGGTAGGTTAGCAAAATTTCACAAAAACAATTGTTGCTGTTGACCTTGACATGAGAAATTGTTTTAAATGGTGTTATTGTGATACTTCTTTGTTAAAATAGATGTTAGAGGTGCAGATGTTTGACAAACTACTGTTAAAAGCCAGATAAACTGAGTTATCAGACAAAATTCAGGATTGAAAACATTTTGAGAAAAAGAAACAGTTTTCACTGAATATGTTATTTTTAAAAATCTATTCTGTACTTTGTAAAGACTCTTAAATGTTTTTGTCTCCATTTGGGAATTTTACTGTCAGAATTTCAGGAAAAAAATATACTTGAAAATTACTGAATAAAGGCTATAGAAATAAATTGACACCAGCAAGGCCAAAACAAAGATACATCTAAAGTTAAAATTCTCAAGAATTCTACTACAATGTGTATAAATTTAAGACAAAAATTGTTTGTTTTTTAATTTGATAGAACGGTCAGAATAAACAGGTGATCAGAATCACAAGTGATCACTTTTGTGCACAAATATTTTCAGGGTAAATTTAAGCTTTTAATAGAATTAGCCTCTCTTTGGTTGTACTTTTTGGTTTTTAGCTCACCTGAGCACAACATGCTCAAGGTGGGCTTTTCTGAAACCTACCCCTTTGTGCGGCAACAACAATTTGCTTGTGAACATGTAAGAGGCTACAGTTCTTATCCAATCTTCATTAAATTTAGTGAGATTGTTTGTCTGCAAGAAATCTTGGATGAGTTTGTAATTGGGTCACATGGGATCAAAAACGAGGACAAAAGGTGAAATTTTAGAAAAAAACCTTGTGAGCACGCTAGAGACCACATTTATGGCCCAATCTTGACTAAACATGGTCAGAATGTTTGCCTGCATGAAATCTTGAATTAATTTGTAACTGGGTCATGAGGGGTCAAAGAAGCTCACTAGATCGAATCTTAGAAAAACCTTAAGAACACATAAGAGACCACATTTATGGTACAATCTTCACCAAACTTGGTCTGAATGTTTGCCTGTATGAAAATCTTGGATGAGTTCATAACTGGATCACACAGGATCAAAAAGTATGGAAGGTCACAAGGTCAAATCTAAGAAAAACGTTGTGAACACACTAGAGGCCACATTTTAACCCAATCTTCAACAAGCATTGTCTCTATGAAACCTTTACTGAGTTTTTCATTGGGTCATGTGGGGTCAAAACGTAGGTCACTGGGTCAAATCTTAAAAAGGCTTTGTGAACATACTAGAGACAACATTTATGACCCAAACTAAACATGGCCAGAATGTTTGCCTGCAAGAAATCTTGGCTGAGTTAGTAACTTGGCCAGAATCTTTGCCTGTATAAAATTTGTTTTGAAGTGGGTCACATGGATTCAGTAGATCATTAGGAAAAAAAACAGAAAATGTTATCAGCCCAAAGACTTCTAAAGTAAATAATTCTTTATTACTTGATGCAAGATATGAGCCTGCTAAAAGCCAGTGTCCTCAGGTGAGCGATTTAGGGCCATCATGGCCCTCTTGCTTATTTTTAAATAATCCGCAACAGCAGTTATGGTCATTATAGTGGCAATTAGCTATTTGAGTAGAGGGAAAATATGCCCAAATGTGGAACCACCTGCACACTGCTGCAGGTCAGCTGGTAGACTATCCTAGTTAAAGTTGTCACAGCTCCAAGATGATGTCACACAGTGCTATTTCTGTTGTTGCTTAAATGTGGTATCTTACAGTTTGGACCACTTTTTTTCTTTCATGCTACCAAATAAACTAATGTTATGTGAAGAGATAGCGACAAATGTGCCCTACGTCAATGTTAAAAGTAAAGCACAACACTGAACTTGTCATGACAAAAATATGTTCCTATCCAAGCCACACTGCACCCTGAGCTATTTTCAAACAATGAAAACCTCATGACTGCTTACTTTTGAGATCACGTTACATGATCATCTAGGTACTCAGCTCTGACATTGAAATTTTTTTTTTATCTGAAGTCTCCAACATGCTTACCTGTATATATAGATTTAGAAATACTGAACACAAAAGGGAGCTATTTGTGTTGCAAAAAAATACATGCTAAGCAAGCTAGGCATTAAATTTATTATCTTTTGAAAGGGTGAGGGTGTGTGGGGGGGGGGGAGGTGGGGGAGAGGGACAAAAAAGATAATTTTCTCACATTGACATAGCTTGTAGTGTATGACTTACTTAAATCTGAGTGTGTTGCAATGTCAAAAAATTATTGTTTTTTAGATTTCACAGACCTAATTACGTTGTGTAATCTACAGAAATTACTGTTTATTATCTGTAGACCATATTTAGTATTAGGGCATGTGCTATTTTCATTAGTGATGCAATCTGGTAATTGTTGTTTATTATATGTAAAACATACTTAGTATTCGGACGTGTGCAATTTTCATTAGTGATGCAATCTATCGTAATTGTTGTTTATTATATGTAGAACATACTTAGTATAAGGACACATATTATTTTCTAAGCTCAACTGTCATCCAGTCCTTATTCATAAAAGATTTCATTATTTAGAACCTCATTTGTTACCATATAAACTGGACAAATTCTATGTTATCTGAAAAAAACAGAAATAATTTACTTAAAACCGACAGTGTTACATTAAGCAGTGTTATATAACAATGTTATCTGTTGTTTCAGGGAAACATTTCTGTTGAAAACTTTTATCCAGTTATGGAATTAAGTATTACAGGAAATAAAACAAGCTGGTACTCCCTTGGAATATAAAGTTCCACCTGATCAATATGGTCGCACTGTGGAGCTCAGAATGCTTACTTGTTTTTATTGTGTATCTGCAGCATGTTTACAGCACACTATATCACAATCATGAGAGAAGTTAAACAACTAATCTGCCCTCTGTCAGGATAATACGAGTGGGTGAAGTATTATTTCAGGTGTTCATGGCTTGCAACCACAGAGACGGCAGCAATATTACTGTCTCAAGTGAACACCATCTGCATATTATTGACAAATTGTTGGTTGGATGTTAAAACTGTGAGTGAAGGACCAAATTTTTTAAGGACAAAATGTTTTCTGTTCATTTTGGCATAGGCAGACAAAATTCCTCACATACTGGTAAATTTTATATTTTAAGGCTGGACAAACTGGACCTGGCAGCACAATCGACATCAGCTCCAGGTATGGGAGGCCATGGGTTCAATCCTGGTCTGTGACATACCAAAGTCATCAAAAATGGTAGTGGTATAGCTCCCTTGCTAATGCTCAAGCAAATGATAAGGTAGCTCCACAACTGGTTGGCCCAGTGTCAGGATAATGTGGCTGGGTGTGGTATCATGCCAGGTGTTCACGGCATGCTAAACACAGTAAAGGCAGCACTCTATCTGCTTCAAGTGTCTCCAGATAACTGAAATACTGTTGGTGGGATGATAAACCCAATAAACATAAACAAGACTGGACAAAGTTTTTATGTAATTTGTCCAAAGCAGACAAAACCCCTTCAAAGAATTTGCCCACACCTCAGATGCATATGTTGGATAAGAGACTAAAACAAATAGTTGAAAGAGGTACCGTGTACATTTGGATGTCTTTCATTGTTAGTTCACCAGAGCTATATGCTCAGGGTGAGCCATTGTAATCACCAACTGCCTGGTGTTCAGCATCACATATCTGTCAACATTCTTAAACAACACCTTCTCTGAAACCACTTAGCCAAATTCAGCCAAACTTTCTCAGAAGCTTATGCAAGCAGGGGGAACGAAAAGTTGTTCAAATAATTTTGATCTGTCAAAATATATGGCCACCAGGAGCACGGCCATTTTCTATATATGGCTTTCTAGGAATACTTTGAAAATCTTCAAAAATTGTCAAAAACTACAAGAGTTATAGCCTTAATATTTGGTATATATGTTTCTTGGGTGTGATGTATCAAGATTATGAAAAAAAATATTTTGATCCATCAAATAACAAGAATGCCAAGGTTGTAACCATTTTCCCTAAATGGCTATTTAGGAAAACTGAAAATCTTCTTGTCAGAAACCACAAGAGCTAGAGCTTTGATATTTGGTTAATGTATTCCTTTGGGGGCTTTGTATGAAGATTGTTCAAAGAACTTTAATGTTTCTAAAAGCATAGCCACATTGGCTAAATGTCTATGACACACAGGTGTGCAACAAAGGCCCTCATTGCCCAGTTGTTATGTAAAATTAGCACACAATTTGCCAGTAATTTATTTACCAACTTTGCAATAAGGAGATTTGGGTGGGACTTTATCCGTCTTTGTATTATTAACAGAATGATTTTTGTCTGTTCAAGATATGGGAGGGATTTTGTCTGCCTATGCTGAAATGCACATAAGGATTTTGTCTGGGAGGGATTTTGTCTGCTTATGCTGAAAAACACTGAAGGATTTTGTCTGGAAGTGATTTTGTCTGCCTATGCTGAACTGCATTGAAGGATCTTGTCCTGAAGGGATTTTGTCTGTCCCCTGTTAAAACCAATGCTCAATGGGACTATTTTAATGATATGGTACATATTTTTTTATGAAAACAAATATACTCCACTTGGGATATATGGTAAGCCAAAGCCAGCATCAGGATATTATATAATCCCATTATCAGGAGTCTGACGGACCTGGGAGCGCAATCGGTAGAGCGTCATCTCCATATATGGGAAGCCCCGGGTTCGATCCCGGGCTGCGACATACCAAAGTTGTTAAAAATGGTAGTGGTATAGCTCCCTTGCTAATGCTCAAGCAAATATCAGGGTAGTTCCACGACTGGTTGGCCCGATGTCAGGATAATGTGACTGGGTGTGGTATCATGTCATGTGTACTTGGCATGCTATACGCTGTGAAGGCAGCACTATAGCTGCTTCAAGTGGACACCATCTCCAGATAACTTAAATACTGTTGGTGGGACGATAAACCCAATTAGCATATATCAGGAGTCTGATTTTGTAAAACTTAAATGATGTCCACAACATATCCCCCATATCTGTAATGCTTATTAACTGTTTGCCTGCTTAGTAAATAAATCAGGACAAGGCAAACAGTATAGATCCTGATCAGCCAGCCTACTTAGATTATTGTAAATTGCTTATTAATAAATGTAGTACGGTAAGGGTAAAAAATGGTATTGCTTGTACCTGACACCTGACGTCAATTACTATATGGGATTCATTCTCTGAATAATTAATTACAGGGGGGAATAATACCAGTCTAACACTAATTAATCACTGGTACAGTTTCATGGTGTCTAGCTCCGTCTAGCTACATGGATGGCACTTATGATAGTGTAACAGTGTAAGTTTCTCCTTTTGTATAATAACTACTAAATTTGTTGGATTACCAAATTACGGAAGGTAATGCAGCATCATAATATCATAATATCATGATTGTTTTAATATTCATCCTCATCTTGCTGCTTCATCTCTTGCTCATCCTCTTCGTCTGCCTCTTCTTAAATTTTAATGCTATTGTAAAGGGGGCTCTCACATAAGATTGTGACTATATGATTCCCTCTCAGTGCTGATATTAATAAATAAATAAAGCAAACTTACAATTATCAATGGTGTTAATTGTTAAATTTGAATTATGAAGATTAAAGTTGACTCAAAAAGTAATATTGATTATTGACTCATTCAGATATCTAAAAACTCCTAATTTCCAAAAATGTGCATTCTGATTATGTAAAATTAACACTATAACACTCATTCCTATTCTTTGACAATAACTTCATGCACAGATAACTGCACAAAATTTGCTAGAGACTAAGTCTTTTCAGTCTTGTCAGCATACATTGCAGATCCCAATCAAACAGCACCTTGGGGGTTGACGGATCTGGATCTATACAAATTGCCTGATCATGGCTTGATTAGCCAAGTTAGAAGTTTGTTCAACAGATAAGATAGATAACCACAGGGGCAAATTTTAATGTATGAGCAGTGCATTGTAATTTTTATCCAGCTGAGCATGATTTGATCAGGCATAGACAAACAGTGTGGATCCAGAGCAGTCACCCCCACCCTAACCCTCACCCCCTAGGGCTGTGTGATAAGCATCTGCACTAAATCCTACTTTGCTATATGTTGTGTAATCTTTGCTTGTAATTTGTAAGCAAATATCTTTGATTTTGTTATGCTTAGAGATATCAAATGGATAACAGATGCCGTCATGCCAGTAGCAAATGTGAAAAATCTGCTTGTGTCATAAATCAAACAAGTGGCATGAGTTATTGATGTGATGACATGTCCTGTGTCACAGTGATCATTGCAGAAACTGTCATAGCTTTAGTCCATTGTACTTGTTTGATATCTTTTCATAAAAATTTGTAGAAATATAATATGTCATTTAAAGTTTGAGCATTTTCAGTATAAAAAAAGGAGGAAGCCATATAAATTGGTGTATTTTGTGTTATTCCATTTTAAAAAATTACATTAAAATTGGATATTGCGACATGAAAATGAGATAGTGGGTAAATCTGTTCAGCATTCTTGTGACACTCAGAGTGTGTCGGGGTTTGTTAAACAGTTGCAAAGGTATTTTTGATCGCTTGAAAAGATTTTTGTTTATCCTTATTTTGTAATTTGTTGACAAAGAACAGTCATTTTTGAGATGTAAAATGCTTTGCATCAAAGTTAACAAAATAATTTTGAATCATTTTACTTATTAGTGAAAGGCAATGTACCTTGAACGAAAGTTTATCATTTTGCAAATTGTAACTGGTAATTGTTTTGTTTTTTTATAATTTTCACTGCCGACAAATTTTTACATAATTTACCTTCTTTTACAGGTGCAGCTTGACATGTCCATTCCGATGCCAAATGCAAGACTTTCAGGCTCAGGGTTGTGGGTCTGAGTCTCTAGGCATCATGAGTTGGGGAAACTATATGCGTAAACTCAGCAAGGTACGTCTCTTAAAACCGTTCTTATTTGTCCTTATCATGCTGTATTCATTGATTCCTTGAATACAACATCTAAATATTTAATTGACTAACAACTAAATGCAAAGGTAAAGATTTATTGTTAGAGACTCTGCAGCAAATAATGCAGATTCTGGTCAGACAGCTACCAGGCTACAACAGGAGCTGGCTGATTTTGATCTATTAAATCTCCCTGTGGAAAACCCCCATTTTTCTACCAATTTGTGTTTTTTTTTCCATATACATCACATTTGTGGTCATAAAGATGTCGTGTAGCAATTAATGGGGAAGGAAGATTTCAGATCAAGAATCCTCCATTCCAGTTCTCTTTTCTCTAATTAAATGCATAAAAGTTCTTTACAATAATTTATATGAATTGGTAAACAATCGTCAATATGCTGTAGAAACCTGTAAGGCGTGTCCATTTACTGATGTCGAGAGGGAGTATTTTTTACGCCTTTTACTTTTAGATTATTCACCTTTTAAGTGGTGTATATTAATTACGCTGTTCACTTTTTGACCAGAAGCTATGGTTTTATGTCTCCATTACTCGTCCCTTGCATTGCTATATATCACCTAAATTACGAAGCTTGAAGCAATCCGGTGAAGTTAAATAGTGTAGAACCAGATCAAACACGCCCCCAGGATCTGCACAATTTGCTGCAAAGTTTTCATATGCATACTTAGCAAACAGAAAATGTATGCTTGATCTGGTATGGGTTTTGAACAAATTATCCACAGTAAGGACCTGGTTTTTAGTTTGTTTTTGTACTTCTTTTATCTTTGCCTGTAGTTGTCAGAAAGTAATAAATATAAAGTGTTGCTTGTAAACACATATACCTGACCAAGGAGTTTTTTGTGTGATTCAACTTAGAGGTGTATGATTAGGATTTGCACTATTGACTGCCAAGTTCTGTATTCTAATAATCAATACAGGACTGTTGATCCTCTTCTGGTTAATGGAGTATTTAACTGATTAATTTTACTTGAAATTGTGTGTTTTTTTAATTACAATTGAGCAATGCTAAAATGAATATTGATTGATTTTCAGATCAATTGCATTATAAAATTTTCATTTCAGTCTCTTTTTTTCTGTTACCCAAATTTTTAGTCTTTTTTTCCCTTGGCAGCATCAAGCTTGCTTAAATCACCATAATTAAAAAAGTAACGATTATCCCTTTTTCACTTATCATTCATTGCATTATTATATTATACATTATAATACAAGTGTTTAAAGGTCCTTGTATAACAGAATATTTAAATTACTTTTTGATACACATTCATACTAAAATATTTGCATTTTTTTCCTTATTTTATGTGCCTATTTATGCAAATACTTGCCATATCTTTAACACTGTCCTACCCTTTTATGTTAATTTTAGCAAGTAATAAATATTAAGTACAAATTATAAACAATTTTGTAGAATATTAAAAGTATGTTTATCGTTTGATCTGGTGAACTTTAGTTAATATATCTTGGGATCCAAGTGTGATTCATGTTTTAGTGAGTTGTCTAATCTTATGTTCTGCTTCAGAGGGCAACCTGAGGCATCCGTCTTAAAGTTGTTTATCCTAAGTGTGGCCTTGGTTCATGGTTACCTCATATTTCCTTTAGATTTTAAGCATATATAGAAAGAATGTTACTAGTCACAAAAATAAAGCATGTGCATTCATGGTGTGTTTTAAATATTTTCATGGAAGCGCCTGTGGTGTAGTGGTAGAGTAACCGATTTGTAACTCCTGTGACTGCTTAACCTCTCACCGCGTGGGTTCTAGTCCCGTTCGGGGTGGAGGACTTAATGTGAGAAAGTCTTCCATCTGACATGCGGAGCAACGGTGGTTTTACCCAGACATGTGTCTGGAGTCTTCCTCCACCAGAAAGCTGGATGTTGCTATAATGATCATAAATGGTCGCTGCAATGTATTTAAAAAACAAAAACAAAAATATGTCCATATAAAAATCTTATAGCTGTGCATTTAACCATATTTCTTTCTTTCTTTAGTACAAATTGCAAAATAAAAATAAAAATTGCACATAAAAAAACACATAATCATTTGATTAAAATGTCTGGTTTCACGGCTTATTTTGCTTCTAAGTTCATAATCACAATGCTGTAAGAAGGAAGAATTTTGCGTGGCACAAACAGATCACAATATAGCTACATCATATCAATTATCTGGTAAATTAAAAATAATCACTTTGCAGTTTAAGTGTAACAATTGAAACAGTCACAAAAGCATAACCACATCATAGTTATTAACCTTGGGTATATACATACAGATACCTATTTTTATACAAAGAAGGTGAAGAAGTACATTAAACATGTTGGTAACAAGGTACAATTGCATTCACAACAATGCAGTAATTATAAACATCAAGCAGTCAGCAACTTCTTTTGTTTCCAATAATGTTTTCTGCATACTGGGGTTATTTATCTTTAACCTTGTCCTTTGTTAAATGTTTATGATTCAGTTCACCTCATTACCATCCTGTCTTTGCTACTAAAATACTTGTAGTTACATGTCCGTCTAGGGCTATATTTGTTTTTGTTTTTGAAATAAATTGCAGCGACCAGTTATGATCATTATAGCAACCTCTTGCCTATTGGCGGAGGAAGACCTCAGACATATGTCTGGGTAGAACCAGTGGCGCACCCCAAGTCAGGTGGAAGACCTTCACACATTAAGTCCTTCATCTCGAACCCACGCAGTGAGAGGCTAGGCTAAGCAGTTAGAACAATATTCAGGAAGAATTTTAGTTAGATATGACCTCAATACTTCTGCTGCTAATTATTATAGCTGACTTTGACTAACTCTCATGAAACAAAACAAGACTTTTATTGCAAGAAAGACAAAACAGAAGCAATAAACTGAAAAGCACCAGTTGAAACATTGGTTATTTTGAAACATGAACATTAACATTGTGCCAGTTTCTATGTGTAATAAACTGCACAAAACACGCATGTACCAATACTTCTAGCCAAGCTGGAAGAACATTAGTTTAAATAGTTCATGTACATAAATAAACCAGGCATTTTCTTTTGTTCCCTATACACGGTTGTCCTTTTCTCCCATTTTCAGTGGCTAGCATATTTACAGCTATGATTTATGAACAAATACATTTTCTTGTATTGTTTTAAACTACATACCATTTAAAACAGTTATTTAGAGAGAAAAATATATCATAGTCATTATAGCTGCTTTAATCCTGTTTGTAACATGTGTGTATGCAAATGGAAATTTATATATTAAATCTATTTTATTATAAACATGCATACAAATTTCAAACAGACATGTTCTCCCTGGGAATCTTTATCCACTGTTTTGGATATCTTTTACTTAGTGTTGTGCCAACTATGAATTTCTGATTAAAATAGACACATTAGAGTTGAATTAAAGCATTGTATTCTTTCACGAAACTTCATAAATTCCTAATGTGGTACTCCCATACATGTATCCATTCTTTGTTCGAACTGTCTTGATAAGCATTGGTAAAAATAATTTTTGCTTTACTCTGTAACAAATTCCTTTGTTATTTTATTGCTTAAATTTCAGTTGTTTGTTGTTAAAACAATATTCTGAGTTCCAAATTAAGTTTTTTAATAATGTTAAATCAATCATTAGGGCCTTTGGCATTTTATATATAATTTGACTGATTATAATCACAACTTTTAACCTCAACTACCAGCTATAGTTATTATCCAATATAGTTATTGTTACAGATTTGTCTCTGCATTAATGAGTGCATGAAACAAAAGGTATTGACTTACACTTACTATTGAACAATCTGCTCTGTTTTCAATACCCTGCATGCCCTCCAGCAGTCAACTGATATTTAGTCTCAGCATTATTGAACCATTTGAACTCACAGTATTCTAGTGTAAAATTTTGTCTCAGAAAAAATGACTGGCCCATAGTTAACAACCATTCTTAAGTCTAAGGCCTGTATTCACCAACCATTCTTAAGACTAAGTCATAACTTAAACCCAAGTCACAATTTTCATACCAACAAACTAAGCTTATTTATGAAGTTTCAATGTATTTTTAAGCTGAAAGTAGCAAAGTTAAAGTGTCATGTAAAAATACAGACATGTAGCTAAATACATAATGAAGATATTGTGGATTGAAATCCATGACTTAAGATATTCTTACTTAAGAATAGTTGGTGAATACTGGCCTACATATACTGTCTCCTTGTTCTTTATTCATCCATTATACTAGGGTTAATATACAGAAATTGTTTGAAGCAGATGTTATGTTTGCTGCATTTTTGGAATTGTTGAATGTATTTAAATAAATACTAGTATGTGGTGTATCTTTTACCATGACAGAATTAACAGATGTAACAAAGGTCAGGAAGTAATGGAAAAGGGAATCAATATTATACTTTTCAGAATGGCACTGTGGACAATTGGAGGTGACCTGTTTCCGATCAGATTTGTAAATGTAATGTAATGACCCATATACCTCGAAGAGCACTTTTCTGTAACCCCTATAAAATATTGTCTCTGTATCAGATTTTGCTGAAGTGTTCTGAGAATGTAGATCTTATAAAAGTAAATCAATGTCAAAGAAAGAAAAAGAAAATAAGAAAAGGTCCTATAAGAATTACCACAGCTACCTTATTTCCCAACAACTCAAGCTAGCTGAGGGTTATATGTCTATGTATTTACCCTGATAATGGTTCATTTGTTAAAACCCTAAACTAAATCTTACATTATTTACTCATTTATCCATACATAGGTAGACACGGTTTTGATAAAGACCATGCAAAAATAGTGCAGATCCTGACCATTCAGTCCCCAGCTTGATGATTTGCATCAACACTGTTCACCTTAGGCAGATAAGTTCAATCTTAGCATTTAAAGAGGTAATGCTGTATCCAATGGAAAATGTTTGTATCCAATCAAATAACTTAACACAAACATATTTGGCAATGGTTTATGGGTAAAGTTATGTTTGTATATAAGGTAGATGGGAGTGAGTGGGTTAAGGTTTTACAATGATTCAGTTTGCTTGGAAAATTGTCACAATGTTTATTTTAGAATTAGATTATTCTTTATGAATTATGTGTCAAAAAAAGATTTTAAATAATATTAGACACAGTGACGACTTAATGAACAATGTGTCAAATCAAGGGGCATGGTGTTATATTGCCTTAAATTTTGTGTTGTTTTTACAATATTGTGTGCATGAAACACACAAAAAATGTTATAATAAATGATTGTTTCTCTTAATATCCTGAGTTGTGAAAGAAGTATATTTAATTTTTCTTTCCAAAAAAAGTGCTTGAGTAATTATCAGAATTTAATAAGTTTTTATGGATTTACACAAAGGAAGATTGTGATTGTGTATTAATCTGTACACATTGTTTTTAAATTCTGGATTGTGCCAATGTTTCATGTTAACATAAGCATGATCAAGGTTTTCTTGTTGATTTTTCTTTGTAGATTTTCAAAATATCAGTCTTGAAACTATGTTTTTTATTAGCGTTAGGGATAAAATAAAATAGTATTGTTTTTGTAAATAATGTTCGGGAAGTCATACATGCCAGGGCAAAATCATAACATTCAACATTAATGGAAAACCTGCCACACAAAGAAGTTCTTCCCTTGATTAAATCTAAAAGTATGACTAGTTTCTGGGGACTGTTCTCAAAAGTTACCATAATGGTTACCAAAACGTAACCATAATGTAACTGGTTCTATCTTGTTTTGTTTATTGCTGTTGTCCCTTGTTCTAAAAGAGAAAGAGTATGCAAGTAACACTAGTAGCTCAAATGATAGATCATTTGTGTAAATAGCAAAGGATCGTAGGGTCTAGCCTCAAATTAACCTCACATTTTCTTCCTGATAGTGAGGGCACCCATTGTCGAGCAGTTGGAGTTCTTGTAAAATTCTTGTAACTCCTCAGCCCCTTATCACATAGGTTCAAGTCTTGGTAACGGGGAGAACTTACATATGGGGACGTTTTCCATCTTACCTACAGCATGTTAGTAGTTCTACCCAGACATATATCTTGAATCTTCCTCCATGAATCATAAGACCAATGTCACCAGTATAATCATAATTGCGCTAGTGTGTTGTCACACACACAGAAAAATCTTGGTATGTTACATTTAATAATGAAATTATTATGAATACTGTATATATTTCAGGGTGGACTCCTTGTTCTATTATCCCTGACAGTTGTGCTTAATGTGGTCTTTATCCTGGAAACTAATAGACGGCTGGACAGAAATTTGCAGATTAGCAGTAAGTATTGTCATTATTAAGGTCATTGTCATCATCAATATTATTGGTTAATTTATTTGTGTAATATTGTAATCAAGGCCCGTTAAGGGTGAAGAACTTAATTTGAAAAGGTCTTCCAGCTTATATGGCTCAAGCAACAATTGGTCACGGCAATATATTTAGAAGAAAACAACAAAAAATAAAAACGATTACCATCATGAACACCATGATCAACATTTCATAGTCCTCATAATCAGAGCTGTCACAAAAACCCTTTTTATTAAAATTATTGTCATCAACATCATAATTTTAATCATAATCATCACAATTGTTGGTATTTGTGTATGTCTAAAATCTCATTCGTTTGGGAATGGTTAAGATTTCAAATCTTCTGTACAAATTATGCTATTGCCGTGATTGCAATACTATATATGCTTAAAGTAAACACTATAGTCAGATGACTGCAATATTGCTGGTGAGGATGAGAAGTTAAAACAAGTCTTTCCCTGGGGTAGGTTAGATCAGATAGACAGACACTCATTGTATATTCCTGAAGGCTATATTGTCTTCCTTCCTGCATGGGTTAAAAGTAAAATCAAGCCAAATCACTGACTACTTATAGGACTATGTGTATTTGTGTATTGGCTGAGGGCTTATAAAATTGTTATTACTTCTAAAATTCATGATTTATTGATTTTATGAACAATTTTTCACTTGCGTTTACCAATTATTGTTAAAATTAGCATTCCATATTTAACATGTGAATCCCATGAATACTAAGTGAGTAGTGTAGTTGTGACAAAGTTTAATGATCCAATTATTTGATTGTTTTTAAGTGGGTCATGATTCAGTAGGTTACTGGGTAAAATTCTAAAAAAATGTTATCAACCAAGTGGCCACAATAATGGTCCAATCTTCACCAAAGATTTCTTAAGTTAATAACTCTTAAATTACTTGATGTCAGATTTGAGCCTACTAAAAGCCTGTGTCATCAGGTGAGCGATTAAGGTCCATTATGGCTCTCTTGTTAAGATATCATTTACTTTTGCATTTTTATATGGTTTTCTGTATACAATTGTCAAAAAGCCATTAGGGTGCTGAGGGATTTGCTGCATATAGGGTAGAGATGTCCATTGTTTTATAGTTTTAAATGAATATTTTTGAGATATAATTGTAGTTTTGAAACAAAGAAGTATACATTTTTGTAGGCAGTTCTGCAGGAACATGTTCATTTTATTCTATTATCATCACCATCATTTTATGTCCATAGGGCTGCAATAATAAAATATGAACTTGTTATAGCTTTAATATGCATACAACTTTTGTATAAATGTCCTCAGATTTTATCAGCATCTGTAAATAGGAATTGATAAATTGCAAATAAACCTGACTAGTAATGGTAACATCTGGTAGAAATTGCCTCTTGTTAGACTGGGTATTGACCCATGGTTGGTTTTCTTGTATGTTAATGAGTATATGGTTTCTTTCAGTCATGTATGTGTATAACTACATTTATAGGATACTGGAGCAAATTTCAGACTGTTGGAAAAGGATATAATAAGAGCAAGGAAAATGTACTAGTTTGTCTTTTGTGATAGAATATTAGTGTGATGTGTGGAAAAAGTATAGTGTTTTGAAGTATGAAATGGGTTGGAGTGTCATGTCATTGAAATTACTAAATTTTCATTGTAATTGGGCTGATGTATCAAGTGTATAATATTAATATTTACTTTAACATATTGTTTACACATAGCTGGAAGGATAAAAGAATGCCTTAAGCACCAGAAAACTAGTTGAATTCTTAAATACTGTGAAAAAAGCATGGATAGATGTGATCATTTTGTTGAGGACTTTATTTTATAGATAAGTTTCAAGATCATTTTGTTGAGGACTTTATTTTATAGATAAGCTTTAAAATATAAAATAAGCTAACATAGTTATTCTTAACTATGCATTGACTGAGACATGTTTATGAATGTGTGTTTGTGGTTACTTTGGATACAGTTAATACAGTGTCACATATGGCTGTCCTGTGTGAGAGCCAGTTATTGTTCTGATATGGACACATGTGGCATTGACACTTCCTGTAAGTTTGACAGCTGTAATTTATATATTTTTATGGTTAATGTTCCACCAACGATCTTGAGTCATCAGGTGACAGTATACACTTGAAGTACATATAATGCTGCCTTTAATATGATTGCTTGCCATGAAAACCTACACCTGATGCTGTATCACATTAGTCTAACACAAGGAAGTGGATTATCGGAACTAACCTTGCATAGTTTAATTAACCCCATCACTGTCACTGGACCTGGTAGCGCAATTGGTAGAGCGTTGGCTCCAGGTACGAGAGGGGCCAGTTCGATCATGGGCTGCGACATACCTGTCGGTAAAAATGGTAATGGTACAGCTCAAGCAAATATAAGGGTAGTTCCAAGACTGGTTTGCCCAGTGTCAAGGTAATGTGACTGTGTGTGTATGGTATCATGGTATGTGTGTGTGGTATTTTACCAGGTGTTCACGACATGCTATACACAGTGAAGGCAGCACTATATCTGCTTCAAGTGGACACCGTCTCCAGAAAACTTGAAATACTGTTGGTGGGAAGATAAACCCAATAAACATAAACAAACCCATCACTGCCAATTATATGTTCTTTTTATAAGCTGCCTGATTTGATCACTTGGTAGGGCATTTGGTCAGAGTTTATTGTTGATGATACTAGTTATGAATGATTCACTTCCTGTATAATCGTAATAATTGTTATATCAATACTGGTAATTGAGAGCACTATCTTGTAAATATCAAACAAAAATATATTTAATGAGTACTATGTTGGTTTCACTTTCAGATCAGGTGAGCCAGTATGAAAACAGGAACCAGAAAGAAAATAAGAGGCTGGTACCCCGCACCATACATATTGAACTGGTGTCAAGCAAGGAACAAGTACTGGTCAAAGTCAATGCAGAGCTGGTCAGTGGATTGTCTTTTTTATAACCTTTGTTTTAATTTTGGCAACATCCTTTTGGTTGAGGAAGACCCAAGGCAAAGTCTTTGATATGATTGCATGTAACAGTGCACTGCCAAAATCATCGGCACATGAAAGTTATTGTCCTGACTGGGACACACACATTTAATATACTACAGGAAATACATTTTTGTAATGTTCTAAAACCTGGTAACAGCTACAGTCCTTCTGTGCAAGCATGATGTTATATTCAGTAACATTTATTAGATATTTTCTTAAATACAAACACAGGGTTTGGTTAGGAATTTTAACAATATTCTATGACATGACTATTTGTACACTTTTTATCATTTTTTATATGGCTGTTATGGCACAAAAACCTGTGAAAAATTATTTGTTTTAATAATATTTTGAATTTTCAATAATTGACCACTACAAAATTATGTACAAAATCTTTAAAACCTTGCCTATTCCTAACTAGAGAGTAAATGGGTCTTTTCTGTTGAACTGTATAATTAAACAGTAATATGAAATCTTTTTTAATATTTAGGTGTTGCTGGTAGAGGGTGGAGAAGAAAATCGAGGGATACACCTTCTGGTGCTCCATCAAACCACTGTGAGTAGTCTCCCTTTATATGCTATTTTTCTAGATTTGTTTCTTGGATTTCAGTTACTTTGCACAAATAGGGTCATATTGCAACATTTGTCAAGTTTTAGACAGTTAAAAGCGGTCTGGTGGACACAAACAAAACTTGGTTTGAGGCTATCACATTAGACATAAAGGTTCTAGGCCTCATCACTGATGATGCCCAAGACAGAGTCAAATGGAGAATTAACATTGTTAGAGCCAAGGCTTACCCAGGACAACCTGGATTACGACCTTAGCAATGATGGTGATGATGATCCAGCAAATAAAATAGGAAGTTTTAGTAAGACTGGCATAAAATATTGCTCAATCTGAATAAAGTCTATCTCGATATGGGATAATGATATTCATATAGTATTACCTCATTTCAGGGACGTGTGATGGCTAGACGTCTGTTTGACACTTACCAGGGTGGAGAGGACGAAACAATGCTAGAATTTCTGAACAACATCTCCACAGGAAGAATTCTCATCTTTGCAATAAAAGTATGTGTTTGTTTTAGTTACACACACGATAATGAAGAATGTCATCCATTCAAGCTCTGTAATCCAGTGCAATGCAGTCATTCCTATCTTAACATTTTATATGTATTACATGATTATAGAAAGACTGATGGCACTGGGCAGAGCATTGGTACATTTGGTAAATTTGTAGTATCTTTACTCGACAATAATTTCGTGCTATAATCTAAATATGTTTACAACAGAATCAAAGGCAGTTAGAGTATTGCTATTGCACTGTCAATATTTAAGTGTAAGGAAACAAAATGCCCCATAAAAAACCAGAAACATACTCTTTATTAACTGCTGGTAATTTTTATACAACTCCAAGCTTTGTCTAAGTGTGTCAAATTAATTTGGTACCTATACTAGATGACTTGATTGTAAAGTATGAGATGTTGTGGAGTGTTCACCTGTTATTGTAGGCATATGAAGCGTATGACAAAAAAAAACATTTAACCTGTCTGATCCTGAGACAAGTGAATTGATTATTTTAGGCAACTGTGGCCCTTGTTTGCTGCTAACCCAGGATCTTTTTTTCACATGAATAAAAATGTTTTAAATGTTTTGAGTGTAAGTAGATAAGACCTGAAAGTTCTGATAACTTTATATTGTTTGTAATTTCAGGATGAGGGGTCATTCCAGCTGAAAGATGTCGCACGGCAGAAGCTACAAGCCCTTGGTAGTGAGGCTGCATCAGAACTGCATTGGAGGGACATGTGGGGATTTATCACCATCACAGGACGTATGTGTATAATTACTTTTCATCTCCTTTTTTTTTTAGCTCACCTTTGCACAATGTGTTCAAGGGAAGCTTTTGTGATACCGCTTCATTTGTCGTCCGTCATTCATCGTGAACATTTTAGCTTGTGAACACACTAGAGGCCACAATTTTTATCCAATCTTCATCAAACTTAGTCAGAATGGTTGCCTGCATAAAATCTTGGATGAGTTCACCCTGGGGTCAAAAAGTAGGTCTTTAGGTCAAATTTTAGGGAAAACTTGTGAACACACTAGAGACCACATTTATAGCCCAATTTTCACCAAATTTGGTCAAAATGAATGAGTTCGTAACTGGGTCACGTGGGGTCACAAAAAATGTCACTAGGTCAAATCGTAGAAAAAGCTTGTGAACACACTAGAGGCCCCATTTATAGGCTAATCTTCATCAAACTTGGTCAAAATAGATGAGTTCATAACTGGGTCACGTGGTCGTGACGTGGGGTCACAAAGTATGTCACTAGGTCAAATGGTAGAAAATCTTGTGAACACACTAGAGACCCCATTTATAGGCTAATCTTCATCAAACTTGGTCACAATGTTTGTCTACATGAAATCTTGGGTAAGTTCATTATTGGGTCACGTGGGGTCAAAAAGTAGGTCACTAGGTCAAATTTTAGAAAAAAGCTTGTGAACACACTAGAGATCACTTTAATAGCCCAATCTTCACCAAACTTAGTCAGAATGTTTGTCTGCATGAAATCTTGAATGAGTACGTGACTGGGTCACGTGGGGTCAAAAAGGCCCCAGTTATAGGCCAATCTTCATCAAACTTGGTCAGAATGTTTGTCTACATAAAATCCTGGATGAGTTCGTTATTGGGTCATGTGGGTTCAGAAAGTAGGTCACTAGGTTACATTTTAGAAAGACCTTGTGAAAACTTGACCAGCATGTTTGCCAGTATAAAATCTTACATATGTTCTTTATCAACCTTGGTCAGAATGTTTGTCTACATGAAATCTTGGATGAGTTAGTAACTATGTCACGTGGGGTCAAAAAGTAGGTCACTAGGTCAAATCTCAGAAAAAAGCTTGGGAACACACTATGGACCACATTTATAGCCCACGTGGGGTCAAAAAGTAGGTCACTAGGTCAAATCTTAGAGAAAGCTTGTGAACACACTAGGGGCCACACTTATAGGCCAATCTTCATCAAACTTGATCAGAATGTTTGTCTGCATGATATATTGGATGAGTTTATTATTGGGTCACGGGGGGTCAATAAGTAGGTCAGTAGGTCAAATCTTAGCAAAAGCTAAGTCGTCAACATTTAGCTTGTGAACACACTAGCGACCACATTTATAGCCCAATCTTCACCAAACTTGATCAGAATGTTGGTCTGAATGAAATTTTGGATGAGTTTATTATTGGGTCATTTCGGGTCAAAAAGTAGGTCACTATGACAAATATTAGCAAAACCTTGTGAACATACTTGAGGCCCCATTTATGACCCAATTTTCACCAGACTTGGCCAGCATGTTTGCCAGTATGAAATCTTACATATGTGTTGAAGTGAGTCATGTGGATTCAGTAGGTTACTTGGTAAAATTCTAGAAAATGTTATCAACCTAGTGGCCACACTTATGGTCCAGTGTTCACCAAAGATTTCTCAAATAACTATTAATTACTTGATGCCAGATTTGAGCCTTCCAGAAGCCTGTGTCATCAGGTTAGCGATTAAGGGCCGTCATGGCCCTCTTGTCAAAAAAAGACATTGTAATCGTGTTACACTCTTCCTGTCAGTTCATTACACTTATGATCAAAACAAAATGGCCTTTAGTTTCATTAGTTTTTAGGAGGATGAAGATTGAGGATGTTGTAGACTAACACTTATGGGTTGACTTGCCAAATGATTTTTTGTTGTTGATTTTTTTTTTAATTTTCAGTCAGACTGCTTGGACATTTGCATCTGATAGAGATGGTGATGATAATGATGATGATTATTTTGGTAATGATGATGATGATTATGATGATGATGATTAAGAATTAATTGTCTGTTATATTTCAGATGGAGCCATCTCAGAGAAGGTGCACAAGTCACCAGACCTGGGCAGTTGGGGGGACAAGGTATCTTTGTCTGCCACCCTACCATTCTTACCTGACACAGGTGAGCTAAAGACATTGGAAGGTAGTCATGAACTCAATCCCTGAATATGACATAACATGGCTGCTAAGAAAAATTCATTGCGTAACATTGGCAAAAGGTGTCATTAGGACTTCTTTTTTTGTCTTTAATTCTTACGCAAATACAATTTTATGTTAACTGTCATTTTCATTGTTGAAGACATACACATCCACCTTAATGAGGATCTAGACAGAACCAGTGTTAGCCTGAACATTTGACCAAAAAACATTTTGCATCAACTGAGGGATTGAAGATTGGTTACATAAAACACTTTGACCACTGGTGTCCCTTAAAGAAGACTTAAAAAGAATAATTTCAACCAATTGTTTGAGTTTCCTGGGTAGGTTGACCTAGTGTTAGGTGTGTCATGTGTTCATAAGGATGATGATGACTTAAGAAAGATGGTTATGATATGATGTTTGATGGCATTAAAGATAGTGATAATGGTTATGCTGATAATTGATAATGATGCTGAATTAATGATGATGTTGATGATGATGATGATGATGATAATGATTATTTGAGATGAAGGTGATGATGGTAATGATGACGATGATGATGGCTATTAAAGAGGGTAAACTTAATTTATTATAATGATAACGATGATGATGAAAATGATGGCAGTGATGATGATGGCAATTAAGGATAAGGATATTGGGAATGAGGATGGTTTTAGTGGTGAAAGAGAAGGATGACAATAACTGTGACAAATTGTGTTTGACAAATAATGATACAGAATTACATGTATATGGTACCATGACATAGTAAGCCAGCCTAGCAAGATGATGACTAAAAAGTTAATGATAATTTAATATTTTTATAGTATCAGAATGTAACAGTTGGCCTAACACGGATGAGACTCGTCGACGGCGGACATTTTGTGACCAGTATGAGGGCTATGGAGCTGTGTGCAGCTGTGTCTCACCTTTACCCCTAGACTTCCCTGTACAAGAGGTATGGCAGTCTCAGAACATTCTTGTACTCTTGTTCTTCTATGCCACAGTCATCTGGCCCAGCTTGCAGAAGTTGAGTCTCTGTTGAGATTTTGTTTAAGCTCACTTTTTAAATGCATAATATTTAATTATAGAGCATTAACAGCTCATTGAAGTGAAAGAAACTTTGGTCATGCAAAGGATGTATGCAAAAAAAGGAATGTAATATCATATCCCTGTAAGATGTATTCTTGGATTCAATATTTGATCTTGAGCTAAATCTCAGTTGAAAAATAAAATGTTTTTGCAAGCTGGGCCAAATCGAGGCAAATTCTTCTGAACGACAGATTAAATGTTATAACCCTGTTAAATATATTAAGTAAATTTTAAAATATGTAGATTTTTCTTTTGGATTTAGCAATTTAAATATGACAGTCATATTTAGGCAAAAAAAGTTGTGGGTTTTTTCCATTCCCTTGTATACATGTGTGTGTTAATCAACTTGCCAAGCATATAGAAAACTATTATAGTCATCAAAATATTGCATCAAACATTGAGTAGATCTTATACCTTAAAGTTGTGTACTGTCTATTTCTGGCTTTAGTTTGAGTCGGGTGGAGTATTGGACATTCCTGTGTCAGTGATAGCCAGTAACAGGCCCCAGTACCTCTTCAGGTATGTTTTCTTTAACAATTTATTATTGTTATGACAAATTAAGTTTTAATTTGATATTCTTACATGATTAACTAAATATACTATATAGAGATAGAAGGATTCTACATTGCATTATTTTCCAATATATATATATATATATATATATATTGGTTTACAGACGACTAACTCTTGCATTTTTGAAGTCATTTTTAAGTCAAATTATCAATCATGACCCAGTTTTGTTTAATATACTACTTATATACCGTTTTTGGTAAATAGTAATCTCTTCCTATACATGTACACAATAATTTATATACATGTATTTAAAAAAAAATACTCCAAACTGCAGTTTACATCATTACTGTTTGATTGCATAATGCATAGTATGGAAGTGAATTGAATGGAAATAGATTGAGATCTTGCCTGAAATAAAACATTATTACCATTGAGATCCATTGTTCATTTGCTTTGAAATAATGGCCCTTTTGATTAGATTACTGTATATCTGAATACAACACAGTGTAGTATTGCTAGAAGTATCATACAAAACCATTATTTTTTCCATAATACTGCTGTCTAACCTAATTAACATAAGTGATCAAGAAATGCCTAATCTCACAAATTGTTGACAATATGTCATTGTTGTTTAGTTTGATTTGGTATAATGTCTTATTTAACAAAATGTCATTGTTGTCCGGTTTGATTTGGTATAATGTCTTATTTAACAAAATGTCATTGTTGTTTAGTTTGATTTGGTATAATGTCTTATTTAACAAAATTTCATTGTTGTTTAGTTTGATTTGGTATAATGTCTTATTTAACAAAATGTCATTGTTGTCCGGTTTGATTTGGTATAATGTCTTATTTAACAAAATGTCATTGTTGTTTAGTTTGATTTGGTATAATGTCTTATTTAACAAAATTTCATTGTTGTTTAGTTTGATTTGGTATAATGTCTTATTTAACAAAATGTCATTGTTGTTTAGTTTGATTTGGTATAATGTCTTATTTAAGAAAATGTCATTGTTGTTTAGTTTGATTTGGTATAATGTCTTATTTAACAAAATGTCATTGTTGTTGAGTTTGATTTGGTATAATGTCTTTTTAACAGTATGTCATTGTTGTTAAGTTTGATTTGGTATAATGTCTTATTTAACAATATGTCATTGTTGTTTAGTTTGATTTGGTATAATGTCTTATTTAAGAAAATGTCATTGTTGTTTAGTTTGATTTGGTATAATGTCTTATTTAACAAAATGTCATTGTTGTTAAGTTTGATTTGATTTAATGTCTTATTTAACAATATGTCATTGTTGTTAAGTTTGATTTGGTATAATGTCTTATTTAACAAAATATAATTGTTGTTTAGTTTGATTTGATTTAATGTCTTATTTAACAATATGTCATTGTTGTTTAGTTTGATTTGGTATAATGTCTTTTTTAACAATATATCATTGTTGTCTGGATTGATTTGGTATAATGTCTTATTTTAGAAAAGCATGTTCTAAATTGCTTTTATACTTAAACATTTTTTTTTCATTAAATATGAAAATTGCACATTATTCTTATTGTTACTCTGATTTATTGTTGTGCCTCAGATGACTAGGCTTTAGCACCATGTCTATATGTCTTCTTTTACTTTTACTGTCAAAACTATTTCTGTTATATTAAGATGGTACTTTACTGCTGAAATGTTTAGAAAAAATGAAATTTTTCAATAAAATTCCAATCAAAATGCATTATAAAGCAATAGAAGTATTTAGTATTGGTGTAACAGTATTACATGTAGAAATATTAAGTATTGGTGCATCAGTATTACATGTAGAAGTGTTAAGTATTGGTGTATCCGTAATACATGTAGAAGTAATTAGTATTGGTGTATCAGTATTACATGTAGAAATATTAAGTATTGGTGTATAAGTTATACTTGTAGAAGTATTAATAATTAGTGTATTAGTAATAGATGTAGAATATTAGATATTGGTGTATCAGTCATTCATGTAGCAGTTGTTATAATTAAACCCTGAAGAACATTATTATTATGTAAATGCCTTCGTTACATGTTTTTTTCAGAATGTTGACCAAAATGCTACAAGTTCCTGGTGTTGCAAAGGACAAAGTTACAATCTTTATAGATGGATACTTTGATGTATGTTATTTTTTTTTCATCAGAAAACAGTTATTCTTGTATACAAATATCTGTTTATAAAGAAACAATAGTCTTTTCTAGGAAAGAAAAAACTGAATCGATAAATATCCATATTCATGATTCTTGTGGTTATTTCATCGATAAATTTAATAGTTTTAGTTGAATGGATGCTATAATGTTGTTTTTTTTCAGAATGCATTCAACACATTTTCTTAAGATACTAATATATATATATATAAAGCTAAATCAATTGATTAAACGCTTGATGAAGAAACACAATATTTAAGTACTCACCTTATACTGATAGGTCAATGAAAGACTATTCTTACTTAAATCAGAGGCAAAAGTATTCTATCTTCAAAAAAACAGCAACAAAAATACACACACACACACACACACACATAAGTCAATGTATAATTTTTCAGTTCTCTGCAGAAAAAAAAAATTACCTTCTCCAACAACGATATGAAAAACCTAGTTAGAATAGTCTTTGGTTGACAAATTGATACTGTATTTGCCAGTCTTGTAAACCAAGTGTGATGTGAATGATTAAGGTATTGTGTAATGCATCAACTGCAAGCTGTTACAGTGAGGGCAGCACTACATTTGCTTTTTAATGAACAATGTCTACCTGTACATTTTAGGAGCCCTTGGCAGTGACACAGGCCCTTGGTCTGCGAGGTCTACAACACAGTCCACTTGGAAAGAAAAATGCCAGAATTTCACAACACTATAAATCTAGCATCACTGCCACTTTCAATTATTTCCCAGTATGTATTAACATGACTTTTTTAAACTTATTTTCCAAATATGTCAACAATAGTACATGTACTGATATAGATCTTTGTTGTAAGCTATAGTATCTGCTGCTGCTACAGATAGTGTTTCCATGCCATACCTGTAGGTTGCCAGCATGCTTTTTATAATATGATTCCACTTGTATTCCAGTTAATACACCCAATACATATTTTGTTATATCACATGCCCTTTGAATGTAAAGCATTTTGTTATATCACATGCCCTTTGAATGTAAAGCATTTTGTTATGTCACATGCCCTTTGAATCTAAAGCATTTTGTTATATCACATCCCCTTTGAATGTAAAGCATTTTATTATATCACATGGGCTTTGAATGTAAAGCATTTTGTTATAACACATGGGCTTTGAATGTAAAGCATTTTGTTATAACACATGCCCTTTGAATGTAAAGCATTTTGTTATAACACATGGGCTTTGAATGTAAAACATTTTATTATATCACATGGGCTTTGAATGTAAAGCATTTTGTTATAACACATGGGCTTTGAATGTAAAACATTTTATTATATCACATGGGCTTTGAATGTAAAACATTTTATTATATCACATGCCATTTGAATGTAAAGTATTTTGTTATAACACATGGGCTTTGAATGTAAAACATTTTATTATATCACATGGGCTTTGAATGTAAAGCATTTTGTTATATCACATGCCATTTGAATGTAAAGCATTGTTATCGGGTCATGTGTGAGTCAGTATAAAGTGATATTGACTCAAGAACGTTTACATTAGCACGGAAAACATAATACCAACGGTCATGTCCTTTTTATGGACATTGTTTCTGCAGTAACATGATGTCTGGTAAATGATCATGATGTAGATTGTCTCATACCACTATGTCAGTACTGTTCAGATTTTGTTAAATTGTATATTAGCAGCTAAAATCATGTGATTAAATGAATCTGACACTAATTTTAAAACTTGTCCAGGAAAAAATGATAGTAAACTCACCATGGGCTTTGCTTATTACTACTTTTCTTGAACTTGTCTAACAAATGTTTGTATTAAATGACAACTTCTGTCAGATCCTCTATATATAGTGAAGGCAGCACTACATCTGTTTTATAGTACAAATAACATTACAATTTCTGGTTGTGAGTAGGACTTTATGTTATCCTAGTAATTGTTCAACATTTAAAAAAAAATTGAACAATTGGTTGTTAGATTATTGGATAGTGGTGGTTAATTTGGGAATGTATTTTACACAATAGCAATTATACATGTATAATATTTAAATGTTACTCAGTCCAGCTATGCAAACTGTTCTACTTTCAAGGTATTATTTTAGTTTTGTTTTAGGGTGTTTAATTGTATTCTTGTTGATCACATTCATCATTGTTATGTTTAGAATGCTGAATACATCATACTCATTGAAGAAGACCTGGATTTGGCACCAGACTTTTTCAGGTAATATTTAATATATCATATAAGCAATTATTAAGTTATTTATGCAACTATAAAATTATTTATTTTTTTAAGCCCAGTTTCTCATTAATGTCTGATTTAAATTCATTGACACTAACTACATGTTAAAGTGTTTTACCTTTTATGTGATGTGCATTAAGGGAAAAGTTCTGTGCTTGTTTCACAAATTATAGCCCTGGCAAAAGTCGAATGAAAGATTGGCACTTTGAAAATCAGGCTAGTGGTGCACGGGGTGTAGATCCAGATTAGCCAGGTATTGTTAAGACCAGTCTGAACAGGATTTACACTTTTTATTACTTTATTAAGTTTCATCCATGTATTAAGCTTCCTTTAAAAAAACAGATTTCTTAATTATAATAACTGCTGGTCAAGGGCTTCTATTGCCACCTAAATGTGTGGACATATATAAAATAGCAAATATAAATGGTGTTTTATTTTGTTCCATGCATCTTTTATCTTGCAGTTATTTCTTACAAACAAAGCATCTGCTAGACAATGATAGCAGTCTATATTGTGTCTCTGCATGGAATGACCAGGGATATGACCACTCGTGTCACGACCCTGCCCTACTGTACCGGGTAGAGACAATGCCTGGACTGGGTTGGATGATGAAGAAATCCCTATTCAAGACAGAACTGGAACCAGAATGGCCATCGGCTGATAAGGTAATAGTGCCAACACTGTACAAATATGTACATATTGTAACACAGCATAACATGTTTGAGTTGTTGTCAGAGAAATCTATGCAAGGCAGACCTGGAATCAGACTGACCATCGGCTGATAACACTGTAGACACTGTATTTTGTAACTTTACTTTAAATGTTTGAGTAATTGGACATAGTGAAATACCTTTTCAAGACAGAACAGGAACCAGACTGGCTGTCTGCTGATAAGGTAACACTGTTGACACTCTATATTGGTATTAACAGTCAAATGGTTAAGTTACAAAAAACTGACAATAGTTTATGTAAAATAGAATAAACCCAACAGTTACTGCCTTGGAACAGTCAGTTGGCAAAAGGGCCAACTGGGGTGCAAAGTTGACTCCCAAACTAAGTTGTTAATTTTTATTTATACACAGAGAAAAAAACAGAAGCTATGCATATAACAGACATTACAATGTAACATGATCATTGCTAACGTAAACTTGAAAAAACTGCTTTGTTCTATCTTCTCTAGCAATGGGATTGGGATATGTGGATGCGACACCCTGACATCAGGAAGGAGAGAGAGTGTATAATCCCTGACATCTCCCGCACCTACCATTTTGGATCAAAGGGTCTCAACATATTCCCGCAATTCCAGCAGATGTACTTCCAGAAACATACATTACAAAGCCTGCCTCATGTAAAGCTGAAGGATGTTGATAAGTAGGTGAACAGTGGACATTATATTGATAGATTGCAAAGTCTGCATCATGTAAAACTGAAAGATGTTGATAAGTAGGTGAACAAAAGGCACTGTACTGATATATTACAAAGTCTTCATCATGTAAAGCTGAAGGATGTTGATAAGAAGGTGAACATAAGGTACTGTATTGAAAGACTACAAAGTCTGCATCATGTAAAGCTGAAGGATGTTGAGTAGATGAACATAAGGTATTATATTAATAGATTGCAAAGTCTGCCTCATGTAAAACTGAAGGATGTTGATAAGTAGGTGAACAAAAGGTACTATATTAATAGATTACAAAGTCTGCATCATGTTAAGCTGAAGGATGTTGATAAGTAGGTGAACATAAGGTACTGTATTGATAGACTACAAAGTCTGCATCATGTAAAGCTGAAGGATGTTAATAAGTAGGTGAACATAAGGTACTGTATTGATAGACTACAAAGTCTGCATCATGTAAAGCTGAAGGATGTTGATAAGTAGGTGAACATAAGGTACTGTATTGATGGACTACAGTCTGCATCATGTAAAGCTGAAGGATGTTGATAAGTAGGTGAACATAAGGTACTGTATTGATAGACTACAAAGTCTGCATCATGTAAAGCTGAAGGATGTTGATAAGTAGGTGAACATAAGGTACTGTATTGATGGACTACAGTCTGCATCATGTAAAGCTGAAGGATGTTGATAAGTAGGTGAACATAAGGTACTGTATTGATGGACTACAGTCTGCATCATGTAAAGCTGAAGGATGTTGAGTTGGTGAACATAAGGTACTGTATTGATAGACTACAAAGTCTGCATCATGTAAATCTGAAGGATGTTAATAAGTAGGTGAACATAAGGTACTGTATTGATAGACTACAAAGTCTGCATCATGTAAAGCTGAAGGATGTTAATAAGTAGGTGAACATAAGGTACTGTATTGATAGACTACAAAGTCTGCATCATGTAAAGCTGAAGGATGTTGATAAGTAGGTGAACATAAGGTACTGTATTGATGGACTACAGTCTGCATCATGTAAAGCTGAAGGATGTTGATAAGTAGGTGAACATAAGGTACTGTATTGATAGATTGCAGTCTGCCTCGTATAAAGCTAAAGGATATTGATATGTAGGTGAACATAAGGTACTGTATTTATAGATTGCAGTCTGCCTCATGTAAAGCTGAAGGATATTGATCAGTAGGTGAACAGTGGACACTGTATTGATAGATTTTAGAGTCTGCCTCATGTAAAGCCTATGCATTTAGAAGTTACTGCTCATAGAACTTGAAGATGTTGATAAGTAAGTGAACAATGTACTGTTATGATTGATTTCATTGACTTTTGTAAGAAAATATGATAAAATGCATGTGTAGTTGTAACTTAAGTTTACCTGAAAGGCAGTGGCAGACTGTAGGGAGCTTAAAGTGGGAAAAGAGTGTAAAAAAAACACTAAGTGCAATATGTGGAACATGGTATTCAACACATCACTGTCTCTTCAGGATCTTATGATAATAATCTAATAGTAAAAGTATTATCAATTAATCACTCGTCTAATGATTAATCAATTAGTTCCATCCCAAATGCATACATCTGAGTGGAATAGTACTATTTGAGGTAGATTTCTAAAGGAACTTAGCAGCCACTTGACTGAAGCTGGACCCCTGAGCTGGAGTTATTCTTTAAACCTCAAGATGATTCCCCTCCTAAAAATGTCCACCATTTTCTACATTGTTTATATGTTCTATATCTATGTGCTATGCTTTTACAAACATCATTCTTATACTTAAATATGACTTTGAGCAATAATTTCAACCTTAAATATTTGGCTATGAATTTTTATTCATAGGATGGTTAAGGAACCATATGAAGATTTAATCAAAGATCTCATCCAGCATGCCCATGTGCTAGACCATTCCAAGGACCCATGTGCTGATGGTTTCATTCCAAAATCTGAGGTAAGTGCCCAAATTTTTTTAAACCTTTAGTATATTCTTTTTAGAAAGTCTTCTTTTCGTGTAAAAATAGCACTGCAGTAACCACTATAATAAATAAATAACCACTTAAAGAATTAAATGGTTTGCTTGGTGAAGGACCAAATGTCCCTGATTACATTTTTATACGCCCGTCGAAGATGGGACGTATTATGGGGTCACCCATGGCGAGAGAGCAGGCGAGCTGGCAGGCGGTTTCCTGCTGTTTGTCTAGAGCATAACTAGAACGCTATCAAAGCTATTGACTTGAAAATTCATACGTGGATAGAGCTTATTGAGACGCAAGAACCATCACTCCACACTTCATGATGTTGGAGTCACTACCCTTTGTTTAATTTTCTTGTCTAGAGTATCAAAGCTATTGACTTAAAACTTCTAAGGTGGATAGGTCTCATTGATCTAGGGTGCAGTGCACAAAAACCATCACTCTGCACTTCCTGATTTTGGAGTTATTCTTCTTTGTTTGATTTTCTTGTCCGGAGCCTAACTCATACATTATTAAAGCTATTGACTTGAAACTTGATACATAGATAGATTCTGTTAAAAATGCAGTGCACAGGAACAGTAACTCCGTACTTCATGATTTTGGAGTTATGCCCCCTTTGTTTAATTTTCTTGTCTGGAGCATAACTCCTACAAGAGTGCACAGCAGTTTGTTTCAATTTGCTCATTTGACGGGAGTACTTTGCTCCAACTTGCAGTGCTCTTCTTCAGTATCAAACTTGGTTGTAAAGAGAAAATTCTTAAATTAGAGTCTAATTTCATCTGGGATGGTGTAATTCTTAACAGGAGTGAAAACCTACTTGTTGCGAGATTTGTTAAGTTGACCTTTAGTGTATTGGTGGTTCTTTCTACATATTTGTCAAGATTGTCCTTTATCAGTAACAACTGGAAAGTTGCCTCACTGATCATAGTTGTGCCAGTGAACTTTTTAAATGTAAACAAACAGACATGTCAAATATTTTTGTTATACAATTGTTATAACTGCAGACTGATGTTACCTATGTGATGTATATAAAGATGGAAAATGCTGAAGACTTTGCTACTTGGAAACAATTAGCAAAGGTAAGTCAAAATGATAGGTTGTTTTGTCATTAAACACTTAGTTTCAAATGTAAATGTTTTATTAATTATTGAGAGTTAATTAATCACAGAGATGGAATGTTATCAAATTAAAAAGAGTAAAAACGATATAAACAAGAATTTTGCTTAACTTCAAGGTATTGTTCTTTTTCAGTGTTATAAGCTCTGGGATTTGGATGTAAGAGGATTTCATAAAGTAAGTTTAAAGATAAAGCTACTTTTTTAGATATACAGTAAAACCTCTCGAAGCGGCACCTCTAAGCAGCGGCTACCTCTAAGCAGCGGCAGTAAAATTTCCCCCCAGTAGTTTTCAGCGCATTTTAACCTCTAAACAGCAACTCCTCCGCGAAGCGGTAAGCGGCCGTGTAAATCTCTTCCCTGAGGCTAGTTTAACCTCTGCGTAGCAACACCAGTGCAGCTATTGTTAGAACAGTCTTTCGCGTACACCAGAAATGTCACGCGGTCGGATGATAACTGCTTGTACCCTGTTGAGAAGGTGTTAATTGGAATCAAGTTACAGTTGCACGGGAAACCAGCTGCATGCTACAAACATGCCGTTGTAGATCTAGGGTATTGCGGGAACGTGTATAAGAAGTGTCAACTATTGATGATGTTAACGGTAGGTTTGTTTTCGGAAGATTATTTGTTGATGGAAGATTAAAAGATATCACTGTATTGATTGCTTACTTAAAAAATGTTTACGTTAAGTGCTAAATGCAAACTGTCATTCTTTTAGGATGTCTGACTATAAATTCGATTTTTAATGGTAAATCAGTCTTTGCATGACCCAATACTGGAATACAGGTCATTTTGTCTTGAAATGTTTTATAAAAAACGTTTACCTTACGTTAGAGCAGAGGGTTACTGCAAATCATCATCAATAAATTATTTAAAAAATCATCTTCTGTTTTCTCTTATAACAGTTCATTGCATTTTCATTACCAAAGCAAATTAACTAAAACATATATTTAGGAAAATCTCATATCAGTACAAAACTATTAAAAATAACACATTTTTTTCTCGTCACATTGAAACCTCCGAGCAGCAACTCCTCTCAGCAGCAACACTTTTTCGTGCCTCCGCCAGATGTTGCTGTGGAGAGGTTTGACTGTAATTACAAAAAATTATAGTAAACCTTTAAAGTTTCAGATGTTTGTCGTAGTTTTTTGTATTTGCTTGAAGAAAAAGAATGTTTAAGAATATTACTAAATATTACAGTCATCAATTCGTTATAGCTGGTGGACAGTTTGCCTATATCAAATACAAATAACACAACTTTACAAATGTTTTGGGGAATTTTGGCAAAATTTTTGCATTAACTCATGCTTTAGTCTAAACAAAAACAATTTCGAACACAACTTTAACTGTTAGACAGTACAGATATAAACAAAAATCAATCTTTCCTAATCTATAAATAAGCCTGATGGGGATTTCTACAAAACTGTAGTTACAGATGTCAAAGCCTATTACCATCATCATAATGTAACGTGATTTGAAAAGTAAATGGTCACATGGTTTTCTTAGTATAAAAAAGCTAATTATGCTCTGTGGCTCAGATAGGAAATACATATTTGTAATGTTAAGTGGCATGTTATGATTCACTTTTCACATCGATGTAGGACATCAATAAACAACAAATTGTGGGATCTTTTCAGATAATTTTTATGATTGATTAATGAATCAGGTCAAAACTGTCAAATTCCACCTTTAATAAAAAAATTTAAATAATCTATTGGAATCTCTCTACAATGAAGTTCTCATAATTTCTTAAATTGTGTATCTGAAATATTGCAGATTTTTTATTTTTCATTACGGTTAAGGGTAAATGCAATATTACAATACAGATCATAACCCACACTGATTTAACATAATTAGTAAGGTTACATGTTGATATTTTAATACATTACAGAGCATGTGGCGTCAATTTTTGGATGGACAGCACCTCATAATAGTTGGAGTTCCTGCATCTCCTTATGCGTAAGTTTGCACTTACGTAGCTTTTCTGCTACCTTCTCAACATGAACAAGGGAATGTCTGTATCCTAATAGTCAATGCAATTCATTATTTCAAATCTTTATCAGCAAACAACCTGCTGTATTTGGCACCATCAAACCTTGTATTTTTACACCCTAAAAATGACTTATCTGTACCCAGATTGTTTTCAAATGTGTTAAAAGTACCCTTGATGCTAAAAGAGCACCACTTACATATCATCACCACTCGAACACAACCATTACATCAGCATAAACTATGGACTGCATTTTTTTTATATATTTTCTATTCTACAGTGATAGTATATTTCTGAGCCCTATTCTGATGATGCTAGTTTGTGCCTACCTAAATACATAAAATAAAGTAAGCAAGAGACAGAATCTGTTATTACACATTAATCCATTAATCGTTTTGTATATATATATATATATAATATAAGTGTATTATACCATGCTTACACAAATAACAATTATTATAAAACTTATATAATTTTATGTCTTTTTCAGGGTTTTTAAGCCAGAGAAAGTAACACCTATATATTTACCTGAGAAGAAGCCGGACAGGTAGCCTCAGTCAGCAGGAGGACAATTAGACCTGAACTATGCAGTCACTTACACAATTATTTCTACAAAACACATTAGGGACCAGGGTTATATATATCTTAATATATACCCTCCAACCATTCTGCTAAGACTGTCAACTTGGAAGACCACTACCTTTCTTAAACTGTAAATCCTATTGATGAACTTCCTTCTTTTGGTCAGAAATACGTCAGCTCCTCCCTGTTTGGATTCAATTCCTGATTGAGGCAAGAACTTTCATGTGGGGAGGTCTTCCTGCTGACCTGTTATGCATTACTTCCACTGAGACATTTGTGTGGTGTCTTTCTCCAATAATAGCCAATATGATAGTGTTTCTGAGCTAGTACCCAAAAATTAATTTAAAAAATCAGATTATCAATTAAATTTAAAACTACTGACCGCCCAGATTTTGTTGTTTTACAACTGACACATAGAAAGCTTGAAATTTCTCCTAATGTCTCAGAATATGCTAAGCTGAAAAACTTGGAATCGAGGAAATTATTTGGTTAGGGAAGTTTTATAGGAATGGCATGCAGTCAGAGGAGTTGTGCTAAAAGAAGTATATTTTATTGAATGTCATTAGATAAAGAATGTGTTTTTGGGGAATTCTTTTGTTAAGTTTGTATGCTGTCAGAAATTGTGTTCATGTTTAAATATTTTGAGCTCACCTCAGCACAATGTTCTAAAGGTAGGCTTTTCTTTGTGAACATACTTTGTGCCACATGTTGTGTTAACAATTTGCTTGTGAACACTATGGAGGCTTCAGTTTGGATCCAGTCTTCACCATTAAGTCAAATTTTAGAACAACCTCAAGCATACACTAAAGGGCACATTTATGGCTCAATCTTCATAAAATAATGCTAGAATGTTTGTCTGTATAAAATTTTGGGTAAGTTTAAAATGAGATACCATTTGCAATGTGATATTTGAAGAATACTGCCAGTGACCTAAGTTGAGTGATTCAGTGCCATGTTGCTATTGTTTAAGATGCATTTTCTACAAGCTAACAAAAGTGATTTTTTTCACATTCCTTTTCCTATAATGTTGTAAGTTTTATTATATTTTACATTATTAATTAAATATGAATTTGGCCATTATACAGGACATCAAAATATTGTCCACTTACCAAATTGAAAACCACCATGTTTTGGATAAAAATAAATTTTGTAGTTTACAAGACACATGCTAAAATGCGAAAACTATTTTATAATTATCATAAAATTTGTCTTAAACTCATGTTTAAAAAGAATACATGAATCACGACATTTTACATATTTTTTTACCATTGCCAAAGGTGATTACAATGTTAAGAAAATGGGTAGTTTGCAACTATTCAGTTACAGTTGGAGTGAATTCCTCTCACAGTCATTTTCTTTTATATTTCTGTGTTTATAATGACATAATTTAGACAGAAATGGACACCAACTTGCATCCACAGACTACTGAAAGGGGTGTACAGTCCATAATGAATGCATGCAACAAGTTCTGTTATTGTCAGGTTAACATAAGCCATCCTGGTTGAATATCATGAAAACTTCACCCAACACCATATGGTTGTTGAGTATTCTTTGTCGCAACATACCAATTATATTGAACTTTGCTAATTATATTTGAAAATGACTACCTTACTAAAAGCCCCAACTACCTTACTAAAAGCCCTGGTGGCTTGATAGGGTGAGCAAGGTTATAGGTTCCAGGTTCAATCCCAAGATACTTCGGTCTCAAGTTTAAAGTTAACATCAGAATGCGGTTTTGCTTTCTTTGCTTACACCCCATTTTTATGGGAAGTTTTTGTTTCAATCTGGTTTCATTGATCAGTGAGAATGTGTTAGCATGTGGTATTATATCAGGAAATCATGCTAAGTGTTCAAAATATATCTAAGTGAAGGCTACATAACACTGTCTTCATGTGATGAAAAAGATTATCACAATGTGAAATTGGACTTGCAAGCCACCTGAACATCCAGTGGGTAGTTGCTAAGATGTTGGTCCCTGAACAAGACTGTTTAATGCATAAAACTCCAGTATAGATGATACTTAAGTACAGGTTCTACCCAGGAAGTGGGCAGTCAAGAAAGATTATTATGAATAATGAGGACTTGTTTCTCAATTTATTAGAATCAAATATTTTTAGTCAGTCAAAGCCATGGCTAGGAAAGTGACTTTTAAATTTGTTGGTAGATTATATTTACATATGTTAATTATTGTCTATTTTTAATGAACTGCTTTATCACGTGTTATTATACATCCGGCAATCCCAGATCTTGTGTTATTTGTTGGTGTGTAAATGTTGCACCAGTCTATTGTTATGCTGTTTTAAATGTTTTTACTAAATTGTGTATTTAAATGTAACAAAGAAGATGGTAATAGCAATTATGTAGTTAACATATCTAACATAACAGTCAGATTGTTCTGTGTTCAATTAAAAATTACTATTGTTATTATTGCTTTTTAAAAGAAAGTATTTGCATTTAAGTACCCTTGTGAAAAATGTGCCTTTTGTATTTTAAGTCAATTTATGAATAGTAGTGAACACTTCAATTAAGAATGAGAAGTACATTATCATAACATAACTAACTTTGAGGAGAAAAATGTGACAAAATTACTCTTTTTCTATGAAATTATATTTTACCTGTTTATCTGTATTTTGTATGCAACAACGAAACTTTATTGTCTTGACATTTAAATTTTTAAATATTGTTAGCTTTTAAAATTGTTCAGCTTTTGACCTGTCAAAAGTTGGTTTGTACCTCATTCAAATATTAGCTATACAAATATTAGACATTGTAATGCTCACATTAAAGAATGAATTTTATTATCGTGTTTACAAGTGTTAATGTGGACAAGACAGATGGTCACTGTCATCTGGTCATCGCAACGAATAAGGCCAATTTATTATCTTGTATCAGTCAAAATTATGATCTACTCTGTCTTAAGTATTTGTTCATAAATATATGAGATGTATAGACAATATTTTGAATACCAAGCCAATTCAGTAGTCTAAGTGAAGTTAAAGTCAAGATTAGAAGATTTTCTAAAACATGAGATGACAACACTTTACTTGCAGGAAACACCATATCCACACCCCAAATGGTATCTCCAGCAATTAAAGGGTTAATAAACAAGTCTATTTCCTCAGTAAGGTACATGACTTTATAAGATGCGTGAAAATTTAACCCTGAAGAGTTCAGTATTTTATGTGGACTTATGATCAATATAGTCTTTTTTCCAAATTTTGTAGATTTTTAAAAAAATGTCTTTTTTTTTCAAAATGGTTGAAATATAGATTGGTCTTTTTTTTAATCAGAGAAAGAATAAATTTTAACAAGAGTGCCTTGTTAAAAAAAAGAGGTTGTAAGCATTAGTTAACTTCATCTAGTACTAGTTTTAGGAAACATCACTCATGATTTCATCAAAACTACTGCTTCTTTTAAAAAATGAAATAATAAAAAAATGATGTTTTCAATGATTGTTAAAATACCTCTGCATGCTGCATCATTAATCATTTCCAGATCTGATGTTGTGCAAAGAAAGTCATAGAAAATATGACAGCCTAACAAGCCCTCAAAAGATGCTTGTAAAGTTGGTTTTCATAGCCTTTCAAAAATGGATAGTTTCCTGTGGGTAAAAAGCTGTTCACTTTCCCACAAGGGATCACCATTGTGCACCAACTTTATTTATCTAACTATCACCTGTGCAATATATTGGTATATATCCCAGTTGTTTTTACTGTGTATTTCTCAGATGTTTTTTCTGTAAATAGCGCACATATTTTTGCACATTTTTGTAATTTATATGCCACTCATTTATATCATTAATAGGCTCACAAATTGCATTACAACTATGATCTTTACTGTACTTACAAAATGCATAAAGATTAAAATAGTTTTGAAAACCTATTGTTTTTTTTTATTTGTATCTTATCTGGGAAAATATCAAATATGCAGAACATTGTCTTTAAGTTTCATGCAATGTACTTAAAAACACATTAGAGTCACAACTTGGCTTTGATTTTATAACTGTAGCATTTGTATTATGATAATTAGGGCTAAAACAGTACAAGATCCATCTGGTACAGTCCAGTACATAGTACATTTCAGTACATTAACTGACAAAAATAATTTTTAAAAAAAATGAAACAATCATGACTTGTTTATTACAACAGTTTTTTGCTGCTCTTCTTTTTTCCATAATGAGTTAACTGTTTCTGTTCGATCCATTACCAGAGTGACCAGACAAAGTAATTTGCAAAAAGCAAGGGCAACGAAATGGAGACAATAGAAATATTATCAAACATTCACAGTCTCAAACATGAGACATCTACTGAAAGCAAAAATAGTATAAATCCCCCTTAAACTATGGCATATTGCTGAATTATTGCATTAAATATCCAAACGATCCAATTTGTATATATTATTATATATATTATTTTGACTAGTAAAAATGTGTGGTTAAATTTAAAATAGAAAAATGCTGATTTGTAATTTGAGCACCAATCCACATGATTATTGCTCTGCTTTCTTTTTATTTATTAGCGAGTTACAAAGGTCTAATCAACAAAGGTGTTGTAAACATATGTTCATGGTTCCTACTTGAAGTAGTGGTTTACAAAGGCGAGAAGTACCTACTTTTATAAAGGTAACTCACTCCGGAATCAACGTATTTTCATAAATATAGTTTTAGAGAAAATTTAGATGGATTCAAGTAAAGTTTTAACATGCATAAATAAAGCATAATTTAATAAATTCTGTCTAGAAAAAGAATTGCCTTAAATGCTACTGAATTGTTGGTGGCTATTTGTAAAACTTTTGCATAATTTTCTGAAATAATTATACTGCCTTTCATTACTGTAAATGCCAGTGAATCAAACCAATCAGAACCAAATGAAAGTCATGTGATTCATCCCAGCCTTAGTGGAGTTTTGAAATGTACCAAATTGCACAATACCGCGAGACAACATTTGTCCACAAATTTGTACTGAAATGTAGCCCTAATCAAAATGAACATAATGCCAAATACCAGGATGCTCCACCTACTTGGTCATGTGACCAAGCACCATGATGACCTATGACTTTAAATGTAAACAAATATAGCAATATTGCGTAGTTTGACTCTTCAAATAAGCGACTTTGGCAAAAGATTTTTATTTTATAACATTCTTTTATGCCTAAGAATTCAAGGGGAGAAGTATATCAATGAATGATACTTTTTGTCGGTTTATGTTTGTGAAGTAAACAGTGATAGAATAGTCTGTATATTGAAGGAAACTTTGTTTTATTTGCAGCAGAAATATGATATATCACCTCCTTACCACTTTTCATTATGCAGACATATAATATTAATGTAGAATAATCACATTGGTTGTAGTGGTTCAATATCAATTACTCCAAAAACTCGGTATGGGTGAGGTTAGAAAGAATATTCTTGTATTTAACATGTTTGTTATGATCATGTGATGATAATGTAAAACAAGCTTCCTCAAACTAAGATTTTATTATTATATCATTAACTGGACAATCAATATTTTCTTTGGCCGATCAGTTACTTTGATCAGTTGACCTTTCATACATCTGTTGGGTGGAGTTACATAGCAAATGGAAAATAAATAAGCATTTTTTTAGATAAAATGAAATATATATCTTCTAAGTTGTTATGCTTGTATGACAGCTATACATTTAATAAGTATTTAGTATTTATCACTGTTTTATCAATTCTTAATTTTGTAATTTTGACTGACGAAAATACAACAACAGAACATAACAGGGTATAATAATCATCATTGTGTCACTGATTATAATTGTGTCACTGCAATTGTGATATATTTTAAACAAAAAGGCCATGATGGCCCTATATCACTCGCCTGAGTGACGTAGACATTTGTGGCTATGCTTTTTGACAGATAAAAATTCTTAAAACAATTTTCATACAAGGCCACCAAAGAAATACATTAACTAAATATCAAAGCACTAGCTCTTGTGCTTTCTGACAAGAAGGTTTTCACAGTTTTCCTACATAGCTATATAGGGAAAATGGCTACATGCTTGGTGACAATGTTATTTGATGGATCAATTGTTTTAAATAGCCATAGCAGTCATGTTATTGGACAAGAAGTTTCAGAGGAGATAACCTTTGAAAATGTTGATAGACATGTGATGCAGGACGATCACAATAGCTCACTCTGAGCATAAGCTCAGGTAAGCTAAAAATGCACATGTGAGAACTGTTTTACAAAAGATGCACAAAATTAAGTGGTGTATCGATAAAAAATATAAAGCAATTTATTGAAACATGTACACTTTATTTTAACTTTATAAATGAACATCTACTTTACCAATGCTCTTGTCATCTATAACCAAGGTAACAATTTTTATGTAAACAATGAAAATAACTAATAAGGTATACCATCTTTCTTTTTCCTCTCCCCAAAGTCACTGTTTCAAAAGCCATTTTCAATGACAACCCAATGTATGCTGACAGTTGCTTATCATATAACAGCTGATTTACCAGTATGCTTATACACCTTAATATAGGACATGGTTAAGTAACCTTTACTTTAAAGTTATAAACACATAATTAATGCACAGAGCACACGAAACCAAATAAATCAAACCTGAGATGATACCAAAGTTTGTAACCATTCTTGAGCCATGCATGAAATGTCTCTGATGTAGACATACCAACAAATTGACACTGTGACTGCTATATGCCACCCTTCATGGGCATAAATAGTGGGAAAAGGAGTGTCCTTAATTAATCAAGTGACTATCCAATGACCTCAGTTCTGATTTCAAAGAAGCAAATAGTAAATATCCACTTTTAGAGATTTACACTATTTGCAAAAACCTTAGTGTTGAGTGGCTTAGCATTGGTTGTAATGCTGATTTGCTTCAGTTTGTTAACACAGCCCATACTAAGTCTTTGCAACTTTCCCACATCTACATGCAAATGTGTCTAGATGCATAGCTTGAGAAACAGCAACATATAGAGCATATCCTGATCAGAGCAAGAGTTCTGAGACAAAGCTGGCTGATTTGTATTTACACTCTTTGAATACAGTTAATTAATACATGCTGAGAGCTGGCTAGAATTCAAAGTGTCAGACCTACAGATCGGTAAAAAGCATTTTTCAAAAAAGGTTTGGGATAAACAAATATGATCAACTGACAATATGAAGTTTACAGTTAAACATGTTAAGATGTGTAATGCCCTTGTATAAAATAAAATAGTAAACAATGTGCCCTTGAAAAAAAGTAAACCTGAATTTATGGAGCATAATATCCATGGAGCATAATATCCAATCATGCTCAACTAAACTCTTTCACTGTAATTTAGAATATCTAGGTCAGATCATATAGTTGTCAGTAGTTCAAGAGAGACAATAGAAATACTTCCCTATATTGGTAGATTAGTGATTTAAATATTCCAATAAATAAGCAGTCATAAAACAGAAGATACAACCTGAATTATGAGGTCTAGTTTAAACAGGTCTCCAATCAAGAAGAGTGATTTCCCCATGTTTCACTAATGAGGGTACATTATTCTTACATTCAAATAGCATTGTTAGCTCCCTTGTAGGTACAGAATTGTTCATAATTACTTAATGTAATATGTAAATATAATGGAATTGACCACTTTTTTATTTTGTATTAAGATGGTTCCAGAGAGCAATATGCATATATAATCATATCTTATGGAATATGATAAGCAGTGCATAAAAGTGAAAAAGCATTTTGATGAATCTAAGAAAATAACATTAAATATAGAACATAAAAAAATTCATCAAAAATTCCTATCTTAAAGATTAAAAATTCATTTCCTTCAGTTCAACAATGGAGAATCAAATTTTGATGCAGCAATGAATTTCCTTATCTTCAATCATAAAAGGACCTTAATGGCTGTATAAAGAGTCTTGATCAGCAAAGCTTCCGATGGGAGGAGAAACATTTTTTAAAAAAGGATTTTGGTTTTGCAATATACTTTGCAGAGCCCAAATCCTTAGCAACATATTTCTTTTTATTCTATACAAAAAAGCTAGAAAGGGTGCATACGCAGCAGTTTTTATCAGTTCCAGAAAGTGATTTACTGCAGTCATATTCCCCAATATTATCAAATGCAAGACATAGGAAGTATATGCAATCTTAATCAAAGAAAACTACCAAAATGAGGTGTAAACTATTATTTGATGATTCCACATCTCTCATAACTCTAAACATATAAGAGCAAGGTTGTCAATACTTTGAAATGCCTTGGAAATACCTATCGGAACAACCTCAGATATATTTAAGACTATGTTAAAAAATTTACATTTTTTGTTAGCTCAAAAAATAGGTTGCAGGGTAGCTTTGTGTAAATTTTATTTTTTCAATACTACATACTACTTTTTGGATTTTTCTTATGCAAATTGCAGCACCCAGCCTGTTTTCATCTTCAAATCATCCTAGGAAGATTTAAAAGAAATGGTCACTAGTACTGATAGCATTGTAGGGATTCAACCATTTTTAACTTATGTAGTAAATTATTCCATCAATCTCAACTCAGCATTTTTTCCATTAATCTTTAACAGGCACAATAAATTATCCCAGAATTCTCATCCAAACTGTTGTTCAACCCAAGTAGCACTATGACAGCAATAGATGCAGCCATGATCATGTTTGGTCGGGGTTGTAAGGCTGCAGGAAAAACTGGGAGAAATGTTTGATCCGCTCAACACCTCGGACCTCATCTTCCTGGAGGGGCAGCTTCACCACATGGAAATCTTCATACAGGTCTGCTATCTGTATGAAATGATAAAGTACATCAACTACCAGTTAATATATTAGATAAATTCAGGATAGACAGCTTCATACAAGACAGCAACCTGTGTTGGAAAACTAAAAATGTACACTTTTTATTATAAGTCTGTGTTATTATTCAATAAAGAATAACTCAGTAATATATTATACTGATTTACTCTTTACTATGCGGCAGTCTTTCATCAAAGAAAGCCTATTATTAAGTAAGTTTAATTAGTAAGTGACACTATTAATTATTTTAAATGACATAGAACAATGACACAGAAGTCATACAAAACAGCAATCCACTCCAATAAAATTATCAACATGTTTTCAAAAGTGAGTGTTTTTGTTGAAATATACTATGATCCTTTTTACTGACTTGTTACCTAAATAAACAGTAACTGGCATTTTATAACCACAATTAACACACACAGCTATAATACTTGAAAGATTTTATATTAGTCAGAGATCTGTTCTGAAGATATTATTAACATAAAGCATTTAGAGTGTGAATCTATATATATATGATAACAACAGCACTTGACTACACTAAATATGGCAATTTAGTATGTGTTACTTTCTTTTTTCCTCTTTATTTGCACAAAGAAATCAAGCCTGTTTTATAGGCCTGGCTTTGTTTATTTTAGTATAAGGTTAATTACGGCTCCCCAATCAAAATTAGAGCTATAAAAGAAAGTTATACCCCTACCACCATCCATATTTAGCAGTAAAACCTTTGACACCTAAGAATGACAGACTCTGAGCTCAAAGTCTGGTACTTAAATGCTCCTGTCTAATAAGGTAAGAATGTGTGCCAAATCATTAATTTTAAAAGACCATTGATTTTTTGTCAAGTCATTTCTACTGTGCACGTATGCTCTTTGAGCTAGCAAATTTAGTTTCTACATGATGCATGCCATCTTAGACGACAAGCATGTCAGAAAAATTAATTGAATTTAATTCTTAAATTGTTTGTGAAATTCAAGACCAGAAACTTTTCTTGATGGATGGACACAGTGACTCCTATTTTCCACTCTCTATCACTCTTGGGTTGTGGGTGTAAAATGACTGTAAACAAAATTAAACAATGCACATACCTGATCCAGGTATTTTGTCTGAATCTTATGTCTGGCTGCACAGAGTTTGCAGGGTTTATCTCCCTTGGCTAGAAAGTGTAGCTGGTTTACGATGATGTTGTGTGTGTCAATGCCAAACAATGTGAGCTGCTGAACAAGTCTCTCAGTCTCATACAGAGACAGGAATTCTGCTATACACACACACACAAATGTGGTCTGATCCTGAAATTAAATGTAAGTGTGTAACAAAACATATAATGTTTAAAAAAAAAATCAAAATAAGTAAATGTATAAACTCGCTATCCTAACCCAGAAAATCTGCTAAATATTGTAGGCATGTAATAAAAGCTGTTGTGGAAAAGAAGTTTGCTCACTTATACTTTATACATTAATTACACATAAAACAATATATCACTCTCAACAAACAATACAATCTACAAATCTTATTTATAGTCAAACAATTCCGTAGTCATTTTTTTAATTATTCAGTCACAAAAATGATGAATTGAAAAGTTATTTTTTAGTATACAGTCAATCTTGTATTAAGCAGCCATCCAAGGGACCTCCCAAAATTGGCTGCTTAGGACAAAATACAACATCATGGATTGTTTATCTTTTACTATGTGTACAGTTTCTAATTAAGTATTATTTAGGTAGTAAGTAGATCTACTACAAAGTACTGTTTTTGTATTTACAATTTTGTATTAATATAGCTTAGTGTTTTAGCAGCGTCAACTTACAATAGTGGCCTATAATAAGTAGCCAGGTCATTTAAAGTACAAAGCACACTACTGTACCATAAGAGTGGTAATGGTGAGGAGAAGGGAAATTAAAGGTAGCATCTTGAATGCTTTAACACACCCGATGATTGGCACCTGCTGATTGGCCATTAATTAGGAGCCATGTAAAGATTTGTCTAATCAAGCTGACCTCTGATCGCAGAAGAAGCATGACTGCTGATGAGACAACAACTAAAGAACAAATAACTGGAGAGGACCTAAACTGGCTGTAATATCATGGTAACAGATTCCAACATTTGACCGCTAACACAAATTTGACAGTAATTGCAAAAAAAAGTATCCAGCATCCAAGTGTACGATTTTCTTAAACAGCCTGCTACCTCATGTAATTTTCCTGGCTATCTTCTCACAGTACAATTTCCAGAAGTAAAAGTAGAAATGTTACACATACTGGATTCTTGAATTGTTCGTTGACCTGTCGTATAGTTGTCATCATGTCATCCAGCTTGCCCGACATCTCATCAGAGTTCATTGACTGCATGCCCATCATTCCAGCCATCTACAATAGGAAATTGTACAGCTTCATTTGCTAATATATGAAGGGATCGGATGGAGTAGAGGGATATCTCCATGTGCTGGAGATTATGTTCACTTGTAGGAAATACACTGATCCCTCCACAGTCATAGCATGTCAAAGTATACCATGAACAACTGACAGGAAACCACAGTCATATTATTCAAGTACCATACAAATCAGTTATGGAACTGCCTTTAAAAGATAAGCATAATCATTTTTCTTGATTTTTTTCTTGGCAGAAGATTAAACTTTAGCCAAGGAGCAAATACAAAAAAAAACTTAATAGAAGGCCATTTAAATTCTTGTCTTACTTAATAAAATTCCCACTTGATACTTTTGTGTTAACATTTTATTAAGTCTTGGGTCAAGCTGTTTGTATTGATTCACCTTACTCATGTTGAGGCCAATTAAGGATTAGAGTCCAATTAATGCTGAAGTGTTAAAGAATTGGTCTAACTTGATTTTAGAGTATGAGAATATCGTCAAAATAACTAGTCAAGCTGTTCAAACCAATCTGCCATTTTAATAATGGGCCAAGGTAGACTAACCTGTGAGATGAATGGTCCGACTTGATTCTTGAGTCTGAGGATTTTACCAAGACCCTTCTCTGCAACAGATGGGAATGACAGCAGCCTTAGGGTGTGACCTGTTGGGGCAGTGTCAAACACAACCACTGAGAAGTTCATGCTCTTTACAAGTCTGAAATTAAAGCATTCTGTTAATATTTGCAAATGGATATTTACATATGTATAATATTAGTTCAAACATACCTACTTCAAATTAATCCACTGATACAAAATGATTGTTATTAACCTTACAGTTCTACCCGTCCTGTCTTAGTGGATTAGTGACATCCTACTGCAAATAATTTTAAGTAAAATTTGTAAATAATTTTAATCTTAATGATGAGGTAATTTTAATAGTTGAAATGTTCTATGGAGGAAAATAGGTTAATGTTAGCACATACTTCATGACTTCAGCAAAGCTCATAGCTTCATCAATGCCTGGGAATGCACCAAGAAGTTCCTGAGCTACCTGCTTCCCCATACTCATCACATCTGAAATTCAACAATAATAACGCACAAAGCTAGCATCACCAATGTTTGTAGGAATTCATCAGTTGATTCGGTCTTCTTTTAACCTTTGCAATGACACAGTTACTTTATTCATTCATTTAGGGTATGTCAAAACAATGCTTTCTATGGAACATTCATAGAAATGATGTGTAATATTTTTTCTACTTTAACACACAGCAGCTTAGTAAGCAAATATAAACAATATCCTACTTATATTTCACTATTTTATTATGTTGCTGCTATCTTCAAATTCCTTACTGATGATAAACAATAAACTTGATGTCATATTGAGCAGTATTTCTAGGAGTATTAGTTTTCTGCATTTTTGATGTGATGCATTTGTCTCTGGCGTAACTAAAATTGCTAAATTAAACTGGACGAGACCCAAACTCACTATTAAGACCATCTTACTATTAAGACCCATTAGTCAGAACAGCATGGTCTCAATAGAGGGAATTTACTATACATCATTGTCCTGGTTAAATGTTCTGATTTCCATACTTTAAAGCAGAAATCCCCATTGTATTTATTTTTAGATTTAGAAAAAAATAACAGAGCAATTTTCTCCGTGATTTGTACTGACTAACAATTGAGATAACAATCAAGATTGTATTTATATTCAAGATTGTCTTTACTTAGAATTGAGTATAAGTTTTGACAGATACACTGTCCAAATACCACTTTTAAGTAAGAACTTTGGTATCACTCACAAAACTTATTTTATTTCACTTAAATTTATGGTTAACTTGGAATTAAAACATACACACCTTGCTCAAAATACTCATCTGGTAATTCAGCCAACCCAAGATTAGGGTCTATTTCCTTAAAGAAAATAAAGCAACATAGTAAAGCAGCTGTCAGTAAAAGCATGTCATAGCACAACATTTGTTATTGTGTTTTTAATGTGTTCAGCTATTTATGGTAAAAAAGTCATAAAGAACAAGAATTATCCATAAAGATTATAAATCCTTCCAGGTATTTCTTTGTCACAGTTTAATAAAGGTTACAAATGGTAATGTCTCAGTTAAAATCAAGCCATTTAATTTGTGCCAATGCAATTAGACTTGGTTCTTACCAGTCCTGTGAAGTTTCATCAAAGTCCAACTAACAATACATGATAAATTACATTTTACTTTTCCGTACAAAATAATTGCTTTTGTTATATTTTAGAACCAAAAAGAACGAAGTATTTCAGTATTTGAATGTCCTTAGAAGTGATGTTACAATTAAAGCATAAATTTATAATGGGATGATTACTACCAATTATATTTAAATAAACAATTTAATGTCCTCTTGATCAATTTGTTATGGAGTCAAAGCTGATACAAATAGCTACCATTCACCTACCATTGCATACAGGTTATTAAATCCTTTCACTAGTGTAGGAACTTTAGAGAACTTCTGGTTGAATGCATCAGAGATGTTGTGAGCAGGATCTGTTGATATGATAAGAACCGTTTCTCTCACACTGGCAAGCAGCACAGACAAACTGCAACTGTAATATGTCAAAAATACATGAATTTTAAAAATATATAAATATTTACAATAAACTTATAGCTAAGGATAAAAAAACAACAACAGGGGAGTATCTATTTCAAGTATTGATGACAAAAACTAGACAAAACAGCTCGTTTAGTCAGCCTTTAACCAAATATGTGACATGTGTTGTCCAGCTTCCTTTTTATTAAACAATACTTTCATCTGCTGAGACATGGTGTGGCTGGCAGATAACCAAATTTTTTGACAAAGCTGTGAGTGAAACCAAGTAAGTCTGAATCTAGCAGTGTAACACTGAATAAGAGCATTTTCAACAGGTTACCAAAGTTGACAGTGTTAAGTTCATCAATGGGACATACAAGTAATCTGAAGACTCTTGAGTTGGTGGGATGATAAACCGAATAAACAAACAAGACTCTTGATCCATACCCACCCCACTCCCTGACCCAACAGACCATATAGAGTATGACTGTATGCTGTGCAGTGTGTAATAATAACTGCAACAACTTAACAGATTTGTATTTGTTGCTTGATTTTACTTATTGACTTGAAAATTGTTTTCCTTACTTTCAATGTTGGCATGCCAAAGAGAATTACAAGTCAACAACTCTAACCACTCAGCCAGAATGGACGTTAACACAGCATGGAATAAATCACTGAAGTTATCATCATTACCTTTGATAGTGTCATAAAAAAAATAAACCTTGTTGAAAATTAGGCATAGTTTACCCTATTATTTACATCAGCCACATTGTAATATTATGAGTTAAGGCTAGAAGAATAATTTATTAAGCGACCTAAGCAAAGAAAGACTCTTATGCACTGATACCGAAGAATAAAACAATGTGAACGCCCAGATACGACAAAGGCTAGAACCAATATGACTTGGGAAATTAAAAATGACTTTGCCCACATCAAGTGTCAAATGTCGTCTAAAACAATGCGTGACTTACAACACAAAACTTTTTAAATTACCTTGATGTAGTTTTGCCTACCCCGCCTTTTCCTCCAACAAAGATCCATTTTAACGACGTCTGGTCGATAAGATTTTGCAGTGTTGGATCATATTCAGAGGAAACACTGTTAGCAGCTGCCATATTGCCGGTGTATTTACCGGAAGTGCTAATGTTGCGACCTAAAAGTCCGAGGTTTTCCGATGACGGAAATAAAAAAAAAATTGCGGGGCCCATGTAGAAATTACTTCGGTAAATGTATTGCCAATAATCGGGCACTGCGTAAGAATAAGTTCGGCAAAACATAGATAACTACAAAATATTGCAAAACTTTATCCAAATATTTTAAAATAGAGACACAGAATGTTTTTTCATTATTCCTACCAACAAACAGTATCTCAATGCTCCTCGTTTTTAAGTTAAAAGTTTTGACACACAAATATTTTTGCTTCAAGTTTTGTAAGATCCTAGAACAATACACTCAATAAAAATTGAATTTTCTGTCTCTTCAATAGATCTTTATACTTCAGTTACTAGTTATGTACAATGAAAATCGTCCAAGTAAGTAACTTACAATATTACATAGATCTTCAAATTGTTTATTTTCTGCTACAATTAACTATACAAAAAATATATACATTGTGTATATTAATTTACAGATTAATTATATAGTGGTGCAGCAGTGAATGCTTTTACTTCCTAATCATTTGATTGACATTTGGCCAGGGTTTAACTTTTGCAAGCAAATTAAGTTACTGGTTACTAACTAACACCATCATGGCAAAGGAAACAAGTATAAAAATATAACTTTCATATAATTAGACTTTCATTGCATAATATGCGACATTACCTTGATATAATCATTGTAAGCATAATATTTGTCCATAGAAGATATGATGGTTGATGGCTAACATTAAAGTTCATTTAGTTTAAACAACAATAGGTACTTTCCATGTCAGTGAAGATCCCTTATCTTGGCAGCCATCTTTGATGGCAACTTCAATTGATTTTCAGATCATGATGAATTGTATAGAAGTATAAACTTTATTTTCTTGTAATTTCATTTGTGGTCCAAAAATTAAAAGCTATACACCATTGGAAAGATCTTGAAATTCATATTTTTAGAATACAATATTTTTAAAATTGATAAGCACGCAACAAATTACTACACAGAAATAAAAATAAAATTATTGGCTCATCCTTTAACAAAATGACCACTGTACCTTTTTGTGTTGTATTTTTTTACCTTTTAAACTATCAAAATAAAGTTTTGATAAATAAAATACTTCATAAATGCTGTTAAATTTTATATAAAATTTAGTAAAATAAAAGACAATAAAAACACAGAAGTTTAAGACAGCACATATTTCCAGATTTCGACCTGCATTAGCTTATGCCTTCAAAGATGGCTGCCTTAAACTGTCTTATCAGTGCCTATGACATCACATGGAAACTATCTACCTGTAAATGTGACATAAATCATCACAAATTGCTTTCTGACATCATCAGGGTTTTTCTGTTATGCATTTTTGGTCAAATTTTAATTCCATTTCCTATTCCTTGACATGAATGTTGTTTTTCTCCAGACATCATGTACTATAACAACTTATCATGTCTCATCAACCAACAAAAGTCCAAACTCAAAGATTAATTCATTAAACTTTTTCCCCATTCAATGCCAAATACAAAAAAAATAATTTTTCAATCATTTTCAAAACCTTTATTAACCGAATTTATATAGTAAAGAAACAAGATTGTAGATACATTGTTTATTTTCACTGAACAATTATTTAACACTAAACAAATAAAAGAGTTAACATCTTGTTGAAACAAACTACTACATCAATAAGTTAACTTTAGGCATGGTTTATAGTGCATACATAAAACAGAACACATAATTTTACAGAACAAGAAGTCCAGATGAATTGTATATCTTGGAGGGAATTCCAAAACACCATATAATGTGAAGACAAAACCATCTGACATAAGGATATATTTTGGATACATGTCATATTTTTTTTTAATTCCATTTAGGTAATATTCAAACAATTTCCATCATTAATGAGCTTGCTTGAGAACTTAATAATTCAGGAAAAAAGTTAATTACAATTAGACACTTGTCAGAAGCCCAGTTACTGCCGATTTTTATGACAATAATCTAAGAAACATTGTGATCTAAAAAAGGAGTTTTTTGTTACACCCCAACCCCTTCCCACCCCAAATTTATTTGTGTACTTTCAAAAGAGGTTTGTAAAGGACAATAGCATATAGGTTAAAATATGGGAATGATAATTTGTTTGGTAAAAAATGATGACCCAAGTACACACTGATTAAGGCACTCCAAATGACAGGTTCAGGTAAGAGAAACAAAGTTATGGGGCACTACAATAAAGGATAAGAAACAAAACACAAAAACAGCTACAAATATGTAAAAAGTTACTGCCAGAAAAGTTCAGATTTACTCCTTATTACTGGAGGGCTTCTTAAATATCTTTCCTTTTTTTGTCAGGTAAATATTCTTCTACTGAAATACTAGTCTGGTTTGACCTTTTCTTCCAGGGATCTTTTCATATGTCAACAATCGTTTTTTAACAGGTGGTTGCTCCATTTCATCTGGATGGCAGTCTACATCAGAAACAAATATGTGTATATTTGTAATAAATTTATTATCAGTAATGGAAAAAAAATAGTAAAAAGAATAAAATGAGTTCAAAACACTCAACTATTTCTACCCATTTCAGGTTTATTACTAGTATGGTTCGTCTTAATGAAATTGACTTCATATAGTTTACAATAACTATAGACAGTAAGTGATGATACTGTAAGAAGCCTTGTTATTAACAAAGCAAATTTCAATCTTATTGATATTAAATAATATACACTCAAATCATGACTTTACTATAACACCAATTAGTAACAGGAAGCAATAAACATCTTATTTCACAGGCCATTTTTAGTTTTCATAAACATTTCAGAAATGTAATATCATTGCTTACAGGTAATTTTTCTGAAATTTGTTTAAGTCCTGAATGTTGCCAGAAGTTTATTTGATGAAATAAGTAAACATAAATATATAACCAGATTTATGCTACCAACTATATGGCATGCTCACTTGTAGCAGCAATAACAAGTGACATGATACCACTCCCTGCCGCATAATTTTAAAACTGACCCTACCAGTCATGGAAATTAAAATCTAGATAAGTGGTGTAAATTAAATCATGGAAGGTAGACTACAACAATTTCTTATTATACATAATCTGGGCATTGTTCTGAATCCAGGGCCTTCAAAAACTGTAAACCAATGCTCAACCTTTGGACCACCACTAGTGTCAGTTATACTTGCCATTTAAGTGCTCCAAGCTGGGGGAATCATAGTCCAGATCCATTGGTTCAGAAGAATCTGAAGCCCAAGGGGATTGTGCCATTCTACACCTCTCACTCATAACCACAGAGTCTTCTGTAAGAACATTAAAACATTACTCATATACCAAATCAGAGTTTTATGAATCAAAGAAAATCATCACTCATATAATCTCAGACCATATAAAAACACTTCTTACATCAACTACAACCATTTTATCATAAAACCTGCACAATGAAACTCATAAGTTGTTTTCCAGCTGACCTGCAGCACTCTACCATGGTATTTCTCTGGAGGAATCAGCCTCCAATACTAGTCAGACATTGCCATAATATGACCATAATTTTGTTAGTGTGATGTTTATCCTTAAAATCAAATTAACCTGCAAGTGTTGTGCTGTCTTGTCTTTCTCGCTGTAATGGCTGAGCCAAACCAATGTTGAGTTGATGAGGAGTCCTGGGAGAACGACTAAACCTAAAGTCCACAAAAACGAGACATTTTAATCATGGATTAACAATCATGATAGAGTTGATGAAACAAGAAAAAGTGAGAAATTGAATGGAAAAGTAAATAATAGACATAAAACATTATGTGATGAACCCTAAAGCAGCAAATAAACACATGTAAAACAAATGGTAAATATAGGCACAGTAAGCAAATAGTGTAGATCAAGAATCATTTGATAAGGAGTTCCACTGTTTTTTATGTCTTGCCACGTAGAAACTAAGATAGTATTTTATATTAGTAAGCATTTTATGACTCTGATCCATATTTTACCCTTTTTTAATTTTTAGGAGTATCCTACCCCCATTGTACACATTAAACAAACTGCCATAATTTTTGTGATAGATGAACTGCCGCTTCCCAACTCCGATTTCAATGTAGGGAAAATAAGTACAAAGTTAAAGGTAAAGAACGAAGACAAGTTAACCCACTTTGAGGATAGATGCTCACTATTGTATTATGCTGGTTACATTACATGTGCCACATTTCACTGTATGATATAATTATACACACTTTGGAGGTTGGTTTATTTGTAAGTTTGAAGTTCATTGAGTCTGACATTTTATAATCACATTTGCAAATAGTTAAAATAGGCTTGGTGTATCCATGTAAACATGATGATTTTGTCTTTCTATAGGAGTTTAACTATGTGACTGCCTTTTTTTTCACATCCTATGTGGAACTACTTTTTGTTGAGCTGGAGACAGGAAGTCTTAAATTGTTAGGTAAACAGCTTTCTGTGTGAAGCAGTAAAACTATATGTACTGCTCTAATAGATATATGGATCAGTTCTTGCCAACATGTTCAATTCTGAGCTTGGCAAAATTTTTATCAGTTGTAGGTCTGTATTTGGCACAAATATAAAGCATTTAAGTGAAAATGCCTTAATAAAAACTCACCGCATTTGATGTTAAATTTTAGGTATCCTTGTTGTTGAAATCAGTGGAAATTATTCTTGCATGTGTTTGTTGTACTTAGTACAGTGTTTCAATTATACAAAAACAATGTATAATAGTACAAGCTAGCATTTATATGTATAAAGCTTTTTGTCTAAAGTCTACAAAAAGAATGTATTGTGCCTTTTTTTGCTGAATATAAAAAAAAAAAATCCAATCACTCACTGTTATTGTAATTCATTATTAAATTTTACTTATCTGAAAAATACGATAAGAAGACATTTGATTTACAGAAAAATATCTGACCAAAAAATCAACATTAGCCTACTTTGAAAATTGCTGAGCATTTTCCAGATACTTTCTTGTAGTTTCTCTAAGTTGTTCTGCCAAGTTCTGCATGTAATTGTGCTCCTTTTCTTCTGTCTGCTGAATAAATTGTGGTCGTTTAGTGAGACGCTGAAGACTTGGGTTAATGACAAGTCCTTGATTCTTCATTTCAGTTATGTGGCTGTTGGGTGCATTCTCAGCTGATGAGGCAATTTGAGATGCAATGTCCTTGTATGAATTATATGACAGAAAGTCATGACTCTTAATTTGCACTGATTTAGGCTGCTGAACAAACTGGTCTTGGTATGCATCTGAATTGGGGTTAAATACAAAGGTATTAGGTTGCACTTCATCTTGTAAATATCTATTTCCTGTACGACTTAAAACTTCTCTTGGATGAATTAAAACATTATCACAGTGTGCATGTGTCTCCATTTTTCCATCATGATAAATCTTAGCTTTCTGTGGTAACATTTCAAATTTATCAATGTCTTCTGATGAAGGAAATTCAGTGTCCAGTAGATGCTGTATCCTTTGTTTAAGTGCTGCATTTCCATTATTACTAGCAGCATTAGTGTATTGTGATCTCACATTGTCATGATGATTGTTGTAAGGCTGTTCAAGAATTTGTGGCTCCAGAGTAGTTTCTCTGCCTATATATGGTAGACCATGATTGTAGTCAAATGTAATTGCTCTTTGATTTCCTATCAAGCTGGATTGTGGCCCTATCATGCTTAAGTGCTGCTGGTTGACTTCATGTAGAGTTTCTAGACCAAAGTATGGCATAGATTTCTGGCCAGGTAGCGCTTGGCTATCATACATTAACTGTTGCAAGTTTGGGTTAGTTTGGTATTCCTTTTTCTTTGGTTCTTTCTTGTACTGGCTGGATGGTGAGTCAATAATGGGCATATTATCATGTTTCAAGATGCACTTTTCATAGCTTTGCCCTGATTGACTTTGCCTCATGAGCTGACCTGTTGCTGCCTTATTTACTGTATCACAGTAATGCATTTTTGCAGCCGCAGCATCATCCCTGCAATTTATTCTTGGAGTTTGCATTTGCTTGGAGGTATTGCCATTGCGAATACGTTTCGATGCATTCTTCTCTACCACAAATGTATTCAGATTTGTCCAACCATTTTGATAATGAGGCTCAGCTGAATTACTTCGTTTGTTATAGGACATTGGTTCCAGCTGTAATTTCCTTTTGACATAGGATGATTTGCTTTTACTTTGTTCATTAGATGGTGTACCTGATCTGCCATCTTTGTAATCAACAATAAGGGCCTCATTATACTCAGAATCCTTAGACCTCATGTTGTCATGGTCAGTTAATTCTAATTGTAACTGTTTATTCATAAATTGTTCTGCTTGGTCCTCCTCCTCCTCATCCTCTGGTTTCAAATGAAGGCCTCGATCACAGGTAGTCAAGTAAATGAATAACTAGAAGAAGAAGAAAAAGCCATAATAGTGTGAACAGAATAAAAATAAATATAACTCTGTGTACAAAGGTAAATGTTGCTGATGTTTTCTTTGAACTAATACAATTTATAGAAATTTAGAAAAGGACTCCTGAAAGTAGGTCTTAAGTATGATAAGTTGATCCAATAAAAAAAAAAGACAACATATGTTACTGTTTAGGTCTGTCATTTAGTTACTGCAAATATTTTGTGCGTGTGTAATACAATATACCTGAATCACATGAGAGGGCAGTAAAGGAAACTGTAAATGAAGCATCGCTGCACTTTTGCTGAGGCTTCCCTGCAAACCTGCTTTGGAGACCAACTTCTGGGCACTTTATGGTGAAACAAGAACATTAAACAATTATGGAAACTATGTTTCATCATTTAAAAGACTTTTTTAAAGTACACTCCTTTTTTATTTTTAAGAGATGAATTTATCAGTGAATAACTGATAGATTTATAATGGGATGTTAAGCCAAAAATATATATGGCTAAAAATATTAAATATGTATGACTTTTTATAATCAATGTGAAAGAAATCTCAAATGTATGTAAAAGTATAAAACATATAGTAATTAAGGAACAGTCATTTTACTTTAAAGGAAACAATTGTCCTGTTTTTCTATAACAGAAAATAAAACGTTGCATTATTTCATCACATTTCTGCTAGACATGCCATGACCATCTCCAAATGAAGGGAAGTTACTTTTATTTTGTAACTTAATTTCCCTTATAAAGAATTTAACGCTATTCATTTGAATTTATTATGTGAATATCTTAATGGGTACTTCAAAATCTTGTGATATACTGCCATGTAAAATTAGATATGCATTTATAAAATATTCACATTTCATAATTTATATAACAAAGTAATAGACTTTCAGCCTATTTATTTAGATTAAAAAACTAAGTAAATCTCAAACAGAACTGACTATGGACTTACTTGAAAGAAGACAAAGCAGGAAGGGTAAGCATGATCTTTTCTGCCTGAAAAATTTCCAACAGATAATGGAAATAGAAAAGTGTCAACTACCTGGCTTTCTCACTTATAAGACTATTCTTTGACTGTATAAGACTGTTTCAGTGTTAACTGATAAATAATAATACGTGTTTCATGCAGAACAAAGGGAAATGTATGTGAGACAGTTAATCGTTGACCGATAGAATTTAAAGTTCAATTAAGGTAAATTATCGGCAGTCGATAATGACAGCACATCGGGTTATTGCATAACCGCTTACAAGATTGTGTGGTATGTTTTCACCCTAAAACAATGTGAAACATTTTTGCCAGGTCACTAGACCCCGCCTATAAGATGAGATCCACACTTTGAACATGAAATTTTGAGGAAAAATCCCGTCTTATAAGTGAGAAAATATGGTATTTAGGGTTAAACTGGCGCAGAATATGTCATGCCATCATAATGAAAGCAGCATCATATCTGCCCTACAGTCTGTTCTTAAAAAATCACGAAATACACAATATCAACATACAAGGCGTGTTTCATACTGTGAAGCCAATGACTAATACTTGCATTTTTAGGTAATTTTTTTTACTATGCTCTATTTTCGTATACAAGGTCTTATACAATTTGGGTAAAATTTATTTAATGTGGAAGCATTTAGTCTGAACATTTATTAGAGATTTCTTCCTTCAGATTATGCTGTAGTTAATTTTTAAAGATAATTTAAACAGGTTTGATAACAATACATGATGTCATCTACATGTATATAATCATCATCATATCATATCCTGAGTTTATTTGTCATCTGCTGCGGATGTCCCAGATACTGAGGTAGGCAGCAGGCGGCTTGAACGTCTAACACCAGCTCTCCATTCGTCCCTGTTGTGTGGACTGGTATTGCTCATACCACATACACTTAAATCGGTCTTGATGCAATCATACCACGATTTTCTAGGTCTTCCACGCCCATGGGCGCTTGAAATATCCATGTTTATAATCGTGTTGGTACAATTGTTACGAGAAGCATGGCCATACCACCTCAGGCGTTTGGTACGGAGAGCTATGGCTACCTCTTGAATTCCTAATTTGGTGTACAGAGAATCTGTGGTGACATTATCATTAGGCTTAACACCGCAGATCCAACGGACCATGGCTCTATCATTACGTTGTAATCGATCTCAGTCTGAGGTGGACGGTGCCCAAGATTCACTGCCATGTAGGAGTGTAGATCGGACGCAGGCATTGAAGACTTTTCCACGAGTACTGAGGGATATATGTCTTGAGGTCAAGATTGGTAGAAGCTTTCTGAATTTTCCCCAGGCTATACGACATCTGGTGATAACGGCTAGCTTGCAGCCTCCACCAGCGCAAAGCATATCACCCAGGTAACAGAAACTTGGTTCAACATCAAGTACTGTTCCATCGACATCGACGTGTGTGCAAGGTCTACCATCAATGGGACGGGACAGCCCACAACATCTTGGGCACACATAAAGTGGGTTGGCATGAAGTGGACCTTTGATGGCACTACATTTCTTGTGTACCCATAGCCGGCACTGAGAACACTATGGGTACACATATATAATAACGTTGATTTAAAAATTAAGAGCATAGACAAATTGTATAGAGATAAAATACAAAACAGTTTAATTTTAATTTTATTTTCTAACTACAATAAACATGTTTTATAAAGCAAAAGTATGTTTTTTTTGTGTAACAATACATTTGGGACTGTTCAAATTTATCTGAGAGCAGTGAACAATTCCTCATAAGAAATTTTAAGAGTGAAATTTACTTAAAAATGTCAACATGCTGAGTAAGTCTCATTCTGGTAAAATATTATGACATAAGGTTGATGGTCGATTGGCCTTAAGTTTACTATACTTTCATATGAGCTCTTGTATCTCTAATAATAAATGTATCGGTATGTTGTATGTTTTTCAGAAATATTTTAGAAAAGTTACCAATGACAGAGGTGCAGCATTTGCAATTTGAGATTTTTTATTTTTTGACATAAACTTACCAGAGTTATTTCCTCAGTAAGCCAGGATCTGTTTAGCCAATCATTCTGATACAGCTGTGGACACTGGGACAAACAAGTACGAACAATGTCGTAAACTGTGCTTGCCACATCAGCCAAATCTTCACACTGTACAACCTGTCAAAGTTTAGTCTTCAGAAAACACTTTTGCCTTCAATATATCATTAGCATATTTATCTTTAAAATCCCTGACTCGAACATACATCTACCAAAGTCTTGAACAAATGCAACTGATATCTAAGTTTCACAAAAAATGTTTCAGTACTGGCTAAATACTGGTACAAGAATACCGTTAATGTATTTGGGTGTGACAGCATGTCATGTGTAAATGCAAAAATATTACTGTAAAGACACAGAATGTTATTATCCTCAACAAAGGAACAAATCTCAGAATTTGGCAGGAAACATCTGTATCAGTTCATGACATTGGTTTTAATGGCTGATAAATTTTAAAGATCAGCCATAAGAAAGCGTCCAACCCACTGTAACTGGATTGTGGACTATAGACGGATGAAGCAAAGAAGAAGACAATAAATAATGTAAATAATAACAAAAATAATGACAAAAAATGCAAAAAATGTTGCTAATGAGATTAATGTTTCATGATTTATATCCCTACCTTTGCCTTAAAGTGCTTCTTTTTGGCCATGAAGTTTGTGATGGCAGCCTGTAAGCGGCTGAAGTTGTTAACTGCTAGGTCAGTGAATGGATAGCCCTGGGATGAGTTAGGGTACATTAAAATCCAGACAAGGGTATACTTCAGGCTAAGGGCTACCAGACGTGTGACCAAGGTTTGAACTTGAGCAGCTTCCATAAGAAGTCTTGTGGACTCGATAATAACAGCAGTAGATTCATCAACATCAATGTCAGAGAAACATATGCCAAGATGGTCAAATAGATGATAATCTCGCTCAATGAGCAAAATATTGTGTCTGGAAAAGATGAAAATAATAACATTTTATAACAGACCTACATATGAGTTGGATTTATAAATTCCCAATTTTAAGGTGATTGGATATGACTTCATAAACAAATAAAAAGTCATCTTTATCTACTCTAAGAGAGTCTAAGGTTTAAACTTGTGTACCAATATGCTTTCAACTTAGAAGGTGATGGTTTCAATGTTTCTTATAGTTGTATTAAAATTAAACAATTTCATACTTTTTAACTTAAATTCTAATCAATGAGACCAAAATGTCTTGCTTTGTATATAAGTTCCAGTCCTAAAGTTTCCTAACTGTATCTTTAAAGTTTGGGTACCTTTTGACAAGCGATTTGTGAGCATAATTATATTTTATCAAATATATCACCTTGCTTCCAGCTGCTGTAGAAGAGAAGTCTGTTTGATGACCCTGCTAGATGTCACCACATAAACAGGATCTTGTAAGGTGGGTTGTGGCTGATCTACTGTCTGGACTTCAAATGCAGCTGTCAGTATAAAATATTTTTGTACCATTACAAAATGACTTCAAAATTTGTTTTCTTAAGTTTATCAGAACTGTTTGAAGGTATACTCCAAAACAAGAAGGCCATGATGGCTCTTAATCGCTCACATGAGAACAAAGGTTTTTAGTATGCTCAAATCTGGCATCAAGTAATTAAGAGTTATTGACTATAGAAATCTTTGGTGAAGATTGGACCATTAGTGTGACCACTTGGATAACATTTTCTAGAATTTACCTAGTAACCTTCTGAATCCACATGACCCACTTCAAAACAGATGTAAGATTTCATACTGGCAAATATTCTGGCCAAGTTTGGAGAAGATTGGGCCATCAATGTGGCCTCTAATTGTTTTCACAAGGTTTTTCTAAAATGTGGCCTAGTGACGTACTTTTTGAACCCAGATGACCTACTAATGAACTCATCCAAGATTTCATGCTGACAAACATTCTTACCAAGTTTGTTGAAGATTGGATAAAAACTGTGGCCTCTTATGTGTTGACAAGCAAAATTGTTGATGACAGACGACGGACAAGGTGGTATCAGAAAAGCTCATGTTTAGCACGTTGTGCTCAGGTGAGCAAAAAACATACAATAAGAATTTATAAACTATACCAGAACCATTTAAACAAGAAATAAAACAAAAAGCTTACAGCATAAATAGGAGATTGTGACAATAACCATTTGAAAAAAAATGTGAACAAAGGAACTATATCATTATCATTTGAAAATAAATATACTTAAACATAGCCAAAACCCAACTTACTAAAATTGTCATGTTTCAGTCTCAAGGCAAAATGCCTGATTTGTTGCCTAGCACAAAGTTGTTGCCATGGTGACTCCTCCTGATGGTCAAATTCCACAACTAGACTGAACTGTGACCAAGGAAAGCTATCTTGTATCATCTGCTCATGGCCAATTAAACAATTGTGGCTATCCAGACTGAAACAGTAGCAGATAATAATAATCTGAAACAATAAACTAAAAAAAGAATTTGATATATGCTCATTAATTAACTTACAAAAAGAAGAAAGAGCTGAAAAAGAATAAATTAATAAAAGAATTTTGATGCTGAGAATAAAGAAATGGGGTTTTGCCAAGTGATATGTATTTTAAAGATCTTAAAAGACAATGAGACCAAAAGTGTGTATCTCAAAGATTTTTTATTACCTGTATTTACAAATTTGTTTTGAGAACAACAACACTTAGTAACTAATTTCAAGGTAATACAATTTTTAACTTGACCAATGAGGATACAAATGAATTGGAATTGTGAAAAACAACAAAAACCAAAAAAAAAACTAACAAAAACAACAACAAAAAACATATGATGGCAGAAATTGTCCTGACCTTTCTAGCTACCATACAGATTAAACAAACTAAACTTACTTTTCAATGATATGAGAAGCCACTAAAGACGTCAGAATATCTGGAGTCAGAAGATGCCCTGTAGCCAAGGCAGACTTCAGGCAACTCAGGAGGCTAGGAAGGTTCCTTTTTACCAAAATAAGAATCTACAAGAGTATCAAAGTAATGTCAGTGCTGTGTGTATTCATTGAGTCAATAAGAACTAGCAACCCAATATTTATACCTGGTTTTGGAAATGCATTTGGGGTGATGTCACAGCATTTAAAAGCAATCTTATGTTAGTAAATTAAAATTATCATTCTATTTCAGCAGTCAAAGAACACAATGTTACATTTATATTTTAGTTTTCTGTTTCTTTTGTTTCTTCTTAAGAAATTCTATGTAAACAATAAAAATAAATGTGAAAACTATGAAAAGGTAACACGTAAACTCTTACACATATCAATTGCAAAATTCTTATTCTTGTATCGCAGGACTGCACTAATTTCACTCCAACATTATTATTTTATTCTTATAGAGATGTATTGCTATCTTTTTTAATAATCAGTATTATGTTTTGGTCTTTTTCACAACCAAAAAAAAATAAATTGGGGGGCAGTATCGCGCATAAAAAATGAGCGAATAAAACGACTATTAGTATTTCTTGTATTTCTTTTAGATAAGGACAGACTGCACTAAGTATCCCACACTTCTGCACAAACAATTCAAGTTATGTTAAGGTTTAAACTTTACAGTTCTACCTTTGTATAAACTTTTATATATTGATTTTGGAGAAGTATTTTGTGAAGAGAAAAGTAGGTCATATACATGTTTTTGTGGCGTGCTTTCAGATTTCCCACACTAATTTGTTGGTGACATAATACTTCGAAGTCGAATCCGTTTTATAATGTACTCACTTTAGAAACTTAATGAAGTTTGTTGTAATGATTACAAGCATGACACTCTGCAGTAATGCTATGTTCTTATAAATAGGAAACATTTTATACAAACATTTAAAAGATATGTGCTTTAAATAGTGAAACTGCAATATCTCCTCAGGTAAGTAAATTCCTGAGGATGTCGATGCAAAATAAGTCCAAACTTTTACTTTGATAAATTTATTGCAATTTTGTTTTGGAATGTCTACGGCTATATGTCCATTTTTTATCATAACTTGATGTATTTAAATACAGGTAAAGCAATTGAAAGTTAGAAGAGGCCATCTGCATAGAAATTATAAGTTTTGATAAACCTTTCTGGTCTCCAATGGCCAAATTAGTTGAGATATTCTTTTTTAAATACCTTCTGGTCATTATCATGACACTTGGCTGTTTTCTTCCTCAGCCAAATTTCTACCTCCCTGCACAGGGCTGTGACCTTCGGATGATGGATCTGTTGCTGACTGAAGCGTGTCTTCCTCTCAAAAAGCTGCTGTCTCAACTCTTCAAGGCTACCTACAGGACAATTGTGTTTATGCAAGAAAAAATCTTCTCTTAAGATTACGTTAACAATACATGTAGCAGTATGCTGTCACATCTTTTGTCTGTGTTGTGGTTGATTAAAAGAGGAAGATTAAAACATGTCGATTACACATGCATATATTCTAGCCACACTACTACAAATCTACAGAGGACCTGCCAAATCATTTGTAAAATTGTAGAGTTCATAAAGTCTTATATGACAAAGCCTTGTCATTTACATGGCAGTTGTCAGATTGTAACTAATTCTTTCACTATAGTAATGTTGTAACATTGCTATTATTATTCAGTTAAAATAGACATTAAATGCAAAACAACCGATGTGAAAGTGAGTAAAAATTTTTTTTAAATGGTATTGTTTTAAAGAAAGAATTACCATAGTAATATAAGAAATATTTTTGAAGTTATCACTTTCAGGACAAAGAGTTTCAATCATTTTAAAAGATAAAATTACTGTTCAGGATGTCCTTGTATTTTTCCTGCAGTGCTGCTAAAAATGCTATGGAAGACTCTAAACAGCATGAGACCAGTACATCAGCAGCACCCACCAGGCCATGGAGGCATACAAGTGTCTTGTATGTTTCATCTTGCAACACTAACAGAAAACATTGGATCATTATAATGAACAAAATGCAAATTTGTTTAGATAAAACTGTTGCTTTATTATTTCAGCTTGTCAGCCAGTGATTTCCAACATTTTTCTAAGAAAAAGTTAATATAAGCTTGAAAAAAGGCTTCTGAAATCTTCATTTAAGTCATGCAAATACAAATATACAATATTTGTGATACATGTACACAACACATTTTGCTTCAATCCATATATAATATGAAGCTTTTTGTCATATTTTGGTTGTTACATGCAAATAAAACACAGTAATGATTAAATTAGAAAAATTAAAGTTTTTTCTTTATCAAAAGAAAAAAATACAATTACTATTCCTAGCCAAATTAGAGGACCTTCTTGCAATTAAAACAAGTTTTCTCTTCATTATCTACATTACAACAAAATTTAACCAAAAACTACATTCTATACAATTTTATATGAAGATAATTTCACCATCTTTTCTTCTATTTTAAGTGGAAAAAAACAAACTATGTTAAAAATCTAATCTTTAAAAAGGAAACAGCCTTAGATACCAAAGGTCACATGTTCCATTCTAGAAAAAAAGTTTCATTTATACATTTGTTAAGTTATTGTTTTAGAATTGGCTGGCCTGTCACCAGGGTTATTAGTTTTGCTGTCTTATGATATAAAGTATTCAGAATTTACTATTAATGTGCTGTGCTATTGCATCAAACCCAACAAAATTCTCTGTTCACAAACTGTGACCTACAATTTATGTGGTTATCAACCAAATATTTCCTCCTCTGTTTAATAAGGAACTGTGCCACATCTGGTGAGAGGGACTCGAATGTGGTGTTACTTGAGATGTCACCTGTAGACTTGAGCTTGTCCAGGTAGCTGCTGGACTTGGCCTCAAACATTCGGAGAATCTCCTGGAACTCAACTACAGGCAGAAACTTTGATTTTAAGAGGTTTTATTGAGTACCAAACTCATTCATTAAATGGTTAATGAAACTTTCAAAGTGAAATTAAGAAAAAATGGAAATACATTATCTTGGATATTTACTTTTGCTTTTGTTACTGGTAAATATTTGACAAATATTCTTTTTTTAAACATTTGTCTATCTTGGAATTCAAAAGTTGACATAAGATAAAGTAACTTAAAATAGAGAAATATTCTTATGGTTTGTGTTTAAATAATTAATCTATATTTGCATATTAAAGTTAACATAAGAAACAACAACAAAAAAACAACAAAAAAGAACAAAACATTATTACCTGTCAAACTTACATCCACAACATGGTGTTTGACTTTCTTTCTTGTGCTGGATGCTTTAGTTCTACATGTTTTACTGCCCTCTATGATGGCGGCTCCTGATCTGACATTATTAGGTTCTGCCTGATTGCCAGGTGCTGCTTTAGTTCTATCCTCCATTTTGGTTTCAGATTTTGTTGTTTCTGAATCATCAATCAGAAGTATGAATGTATAAGAGCTGTATGGAGCCTAATGTTGTGTGTCATTCATTTAAATGGTGAAGTCCTATTTTAGGTGGGGATGACAGAGCTTAAATGTTAAAAGGTCTTTTATTCTACTCTGATTTTTGTCTAAATCTCCATCAATGATCGCAGAAGTAGCCATTATAACTTATTTTCTGTCAATCTTATATATACAAATAAGTAAATAAATACAATTAATATATTTCACAATTATTTAGCTTAAATGATACTTAACACCCTATTATTGGGTTCTACCAATACAACACTCATTGAAAAATAACAGAAACATTATTTATTACTTTAAATTTATAGACCTCAACTGCCCTGCTTTTTAATTTTGATGTAACCTCAACAAAGTGGCAAAATGATGTGAATTATAATGTCAACCACAATTAAACTTGAAATGTCTGTTGATATTCATATATACTTATTAAACTGATATAAATGAAGTCTTTACACAAAGAAAAGCTGCCCCTTCACCCCATCCTTATCTGTTTAGATTAATTTCCAAGTAGCTTAAAACTTGATTATGCAATGTATGTATTCTCTCTCTCTCTGTCTCTCTCTCTGTCTCTGTCTCTGTCTCTCTATATATATATATATATTTACACACACACACACACACACAATTATAATTGACTTATATCTCTTTGATGATTTATATTATGCATGGCTTCATCATGTCAGATGGTTATTCCGCCCAGATAAAACATTGATTAGAAATAAAAAAATCCATCTAAGAAATTATAAATCTTATAAATTCCTTCTTTGTCTAAGGTTTTAAACCCCTGGGATGTTTGTGAGAAGCTGACTGCATTTACAAACCTGGTGGTAATGGTGTTTACCTTTCTTACTCAGGTTTTTGTCATTGTTAGCCACAGATCTCAGAGCCATGAATTCCCCCAGGGGATCAAAGTCTGCCTTGTCACTCAGCTTGTTGTTCCTTTGACCACTTGTCTCAGCACATATACTTATGTCTATTGGCTTGACAACATTTTGGGATGTTTCTTCTGTCAAAAAATAATTTAATTTTATATATAAAATACCAGTATTTATAGAAAGTATCTAATTAAATTATTTTACTTATTACGAAATATTTATTATGAAATATAGAAATTATACATTTCGCTATTTACAAATTACATATAATTATATAGATACAGCAACAAAATAGCTGAATATAACATACTTAAAACATAAGCTACTCATACTTAAATATTATATTTTGAACATTTCACAACTGCATTCAACACCCAGTTATTTTCAATGAATTATTTAATAATTTGTTCGGTAAAAGATAACATACTGGGTATGCAGCAGTGCACAAATTTCAGTTAAAATGACAAACATACTTCTCTTCTAGTATACTCTATGTATGTATTCACTGTATTAGGGAATACAGACTTACTGTTTGATAGAGGAAGCTGCAAACCTATCAATTTAAGACTTAACTACTCTTCTGCAAGGCAAAAAGAAATTTAGCATATTTCTATGATTTCTATGAAATTAAACTCCATGTCAGACAGTTAATACCAGTAGCAGGGCAAAATCATGATGTGTTTGTTTAAGTATACAAAACTTGTAAAAACTGCAATCTTATGATATGCAATACCAGGTAAAACTTCCTATTTCCCCCCAGCTGCACAGGAATACAGCATCCAGTGAAACTTGGGATGTAACCAGCATAGGGTCATGGTGACCTAATCTCTTGCCTAAGTCGTCCATTTTGGGTTCTCAACCTTTAACTCACTACATTGATTGCTGAACATAATAGTTTCAAAAGATGACAGTCCATCTTACATAAAAAGCATGGCAGTTTATCTACACTGTCACTGTCTTAAAACTTTTCCAAAGCAGTAAATTATACCCTTATTCTAACAGTGCTAATATCTAATAAATTTGATTTCTTATTTGGAATAAGAAACACTGAAATCCACATTTTGAACCTTACCACACTGTTTTGCAGGCTTTTGTTCTACTTGTTCTTTATCAACTGAAAGAAGGAAAACAATTTCATCTTGAAGGAGTTAATGATGTTCATTCTGAAACTGTATCATATTTTTCATTGCAAAAACAAATATTAGCAGTAAATTAACACACAGACAGTAAAAAAGTATGGAAAAAGTGAATTTTATGAATACCCTCTACAAATATTATTTGACTTTGAAATGTGAACTTGACTTTTTCTCTATAACAGTGGTAGTGTTATGTGCATGTTTACACTGTGTTTTTTTTCATTGTGTGAGGGTTCATGAAGATCCTTAATTACTCCAAACTGAGAGGAAACAAGACAGTGGTCATCTCATGGACAATATCCCCCTACTTTTTGCAGGGGATGACATCTATTGGGATTGGTCAATAACAGAAGTTGGAGGAAAGGGGTTAAATACGTACCAAACAAATCAACTGGCTGGCATTTCTCAAACACCTCTACAGGATCCAGTTTCTGCTCCTCCTTTTCAATTCTCTCTCCCTCCAGTGAGGGTAGAGATTGAAGCTTTGCAAGTGTGTTATCCACCTTCCTGGTCAAACTGTCTTCACATACCAACCAATTGAGCTCCAATTCTGCTAGTCCTACTTGGTTGTCAGGACCAACATGGAGACACCCCAAGGTAGTACCAATACTGTCTTCTGAGGTTATTCTTTTAAGACATGCCTGTATGACTGGCTCTACAAGGCAAGCATAGAGGTTATCGCAGTTATTAAATGACTGGCAAATGAAGCCACAAACTAAGGACAATAATTTTCTACATCAGCCATCCCAGACAAAAATGAACTAAGATTAAAATCAATTTAGACCAGAATCATTCCAAAATATTAGATCTTCCATTTGCACCATTTTCCATTAGAAGGTATTTTTATACAAAATGAAAATTACAAAGTGTAGTTGTCTAACTTACATGCCTCATTTCTTCTTCTTTGTGTTGTTATAAAAAACATCAAACATATCGTCAAAACCTCCTTCTCGTTGGGCTTAATGTTCATTTACTGTGGTGGAACTGAGACTGGAGTGAATCAGGTATTGGGACTATTCCAGAAATACTTAACTTCAAACGTACCAGCCAGTCTGGATGCCTGGACGTCATCACAGTATCTCTCCATATGAAAACATTTCTCTGCAAGAGCATCCTTCTGTCCTTCATCAAGCAGTCTGCAATGTAAATGACAATGAGATACAGTCCTTGATTTGAATCTGTGTTTAAAAGTAAAATGAATGTAACTTAAATGTTCAGTAGTATAGAGAAATATTTTTTAAGCTCAATCACAGTTGAAAGCTGAATGAAATAGGAGTTTTACATTCTAAGGTTTGAATCAGAATCTTGCCAACAAAATGGCTGACTAAAATTGTAGATATTTCATAACACCATGCATGGTAATATAGTCAAACATTAGTCACACAAACATCCACGGGGATGACCTTTCAGTTTGAAAGAGCCAGGATTTGGACATCAGGAAAAAATCCCAGGTGAACTCATACCACACTCTGCTTCATGGTGGATATGGGATATTTAGTTGGTAAATGTTTGTTTGCATAGAAATTCAAAGCAACCAGTGGTCCAGTGAAAATGTGCATTACATCAATGCTACTCTTCAAGTGAAGTTTAAAAAAAATGCTTTGTCATTGACATTGTCAAGAAGGTCGCACCAACCTATGATGCCTGTTGTTTACATGTTGCAAATATTTCACTGGCTGAGTTTCTGTGCTGTTTTGGACATAGAGCCAATGAAATGCTTAATGCTATGTTCATGAGAACGAATATATGTTGTACCTCTCCTACATCCCTATACTTGTTAATATTAAATTTGGACAAGTTTTGTAACAGTTTATGTGAAGACAATTTTAATATTTATCACCTTATCTATTTTATTAAGTCAGAAATTTGAATGTCTTTGTTTTCTTAAGTGATTTCATGTCACTTGTTATTTGTTTTGATATTCAATAAGAAAAGATTTTCTAATACTTGCAATCAAATCATAAATGATTTTTTTATTGATTATGTGTTGGCGGGGTTCTTGTTTAATAAAAAATAGTCAATAGTTAATGAGTTTCTTTTAAGTTAATTAAAAGGAAGACTTAATTGTTAAAGCATAATCAATATAACATCATTTTATAAAACATTCAATAAAAAAAAACATGGGCTGTTTACAAGTATACAATGACATGAAACACTAACTGTCGCTTGTCACAAAATTATAAAAATTTTGATCATTGGTACTTTGACAGCAAAGAAAATTAGTTTAGTCATGCAGTGACTATTGTTCAAACCATAAGGTGCAAAAATACAGGTTAAAAGGCAGTAGGGAGCGGCAAAAAAGTTTGACTGTTCGATCTACAGGCTGTGCCAGCAACCCCATGGTGATCTATATTAAACAAAGAAGGTAAAATTTGGGGACCTGCAGTGCCATTCAACCATTTCCATAATTCTACTGATCTAGTGTTCAGGGGACAAAGGTTTGACAGTATATAAAAAAAGATTTGTTCATTAGATTAAATTTCATATATCATACACATCTAAATTGAGAAAATATTTGAACTTTAAATTGTTTGTCTAAGCATGGCAGAACTCATGCTAAGCAGTTGTTGAATAAATTGTATGTTTTATAAAATACCTTGATTCTTCCAAACTAATGGGTATACTTTCTCTTTTACTTAAAACAAGACTGGAAAAAGAACTGTCATCCTCTTGTGGCAGAGGTAAGGGAGAGGTGAGCATGGCTCTGTCACAAAATCTATCTAGCTCAGTTGTAACTGTAAAAGAGAAGAATAAATCCAAATAATAATTGAAAACATGCACAGAAATTCAATAATTTAAAGTAATCCAAAAAAAATAATGAACTAGTTTCATTCACAAAATATGAAAAACAATATATATTTAAGAAGCATGTTTGTTTTTCTTTTAATACTCTTTTGTCTCTTTTCTTTTCATCAGATTTTGTTAATTTTTGGTAATTTCATATACATTTATATAAACTAAGCCTGGCACAGTTATTTCCATGCTTACAACACTTCATTCGTTTCTGAGACATACAGTGTCACAACCCCTGAGTCACATATTTGAAAACTATTACTAATAGTAATAATAATGGAAATCTAAATTTAAGTGTCCTGGTTATTTTTATCTTCTTCAAAACAGCAAAACTTTGCTGAATCACAAGGAATAATGAAATAAAGTATAACCTTCATTCATTAGTTAATATCAGTGATATTTTTTGGTGTGCGATTTGGGATTTTAGCGCATATTTTTCAAGAAAATGCATAATTTTAACATATCTGCGCTTAAAAAACGCAATCAATAAACTAGCATTCATAACGTCCAAACAATTTTATATCCATAATACATTGTCTTTGAGCAATTACTGCGAGGTAAAAATTGTCTGGAACACGGCTACATCACACACACTTGTTCACGCGCACTTGTTACCCATTTACATCAGCAGTACAATACGATGCCGGTAACCAGATCGATCTCCAGTAATTTATGTTTTCATTTTTGAGACTCTAATGTCATGTCTCCTAAAAAGAAACTTTGATAAAATTGGCTTCAGACATTGATAACCAAGGAGTCATTGGACTATGGACAAATTCTAGGCAAAGATGCCTTAACAAAAGCTCTTAAAATAACTGGAACAGTGATAGTTTATGAAAAGCTTTGAAAACTTTCTGTGACAGTTACTTATATGTCTTAAGGCAAAGTTTTTTATGTGTTTCAGTGAGGCCAGTTTTGAAGTTCTTTCATTTAAAATGGTTTTGCTCAGTGATGTTGTAACCAGTTACTGTTAAATAATGACTCTAGTCTCTTGTTTAGTCTTGGTTAATTTTGAAAAATATGAATATATAATGTTTTTGTACAATGAATGTACATTGTTATTTGTTTTTATGCGCAAAAATAAAACCTTTGTCAAAGATTACTAAAAAATCTCATTAATTTTGAAAAAATCTCATTGTTTTCAAATATGTGCACTTTTTTATCTCATACTTTTCAAATGAAAAAAATATCACTGTAATATTATTCTATTCTTCAACAGAATATATGTAAACTTTGGGCCAGGAGAATTGAAAGCATTGTAATGCTTTCCAACATTTTTTTGCCATTTTTAGCTCAAAAACGTAGTATATTTCTTATCTACACATGCAGTTATAATAAGTTATATGTAATGTGAAAAAGAAAGTCCTGAACAAAGATGCTGATTTGCTCGACAAAAATGCAATACCATACTTACTCACTTATAAGACTATTCGCTTATAAGACGATCCCCCTACCTCACCTGTGAAATTGCTGGTAAAGACGAGGCGAAAAAATGAACAGGAGCGTCGACCAGTTATGCTGTCTCAACAAAATGGTTAATTGGTAAACAGTGACTGTAATTTTCACACGTTGCGGGATGTATCTAGTCTCAGTTGCGCTGCTATCCTGTAGCTCGTGGCGGCATGACAATAATTTCTTTAATCTACGTCACCAAGTCTGGTATGACAGTACCTGATATATCGGGGAGCAGTGCACTGTCCTTGTGTACATGGCACCAATCAATAATTTCATGGAGAAATGTAATCGGCAGCTGCTTATAAAAAACACATCGTTCACTCCCTCACTGTCAAACTGCTCTGATTGATATCACCTTGACAACAGCTTATCTCAGAGTCAGTCATTTTAGCTGTGTAATGAGGCAAGTCTATACAGAAACACCAAGTAAATTACAGCTTGGTGTATTTAGCAGACTGAATTTGAAAGTTTGTTTCAGTGTTAACTGACGGATAATAAGCAGTGTTTCATGCAGAATTAAGGGAAAATGTAAGTGAGACAGTTAATCGTTGACCAACAGAATTCAAAGTTCAATAAAGGTAAATTATCGGCAGTCAATAAAGATGGCACGTCAGGTCATTGCATAACTGCTAACAAGTTTATGTGGTATGTTTTCGCCCTAAAACAATGTGAAAACTTTTTGCTAGGTCACTAGACCCCACCTATAAGACGAGCCCCACACTTTGAACATGAAATTTAAAGGAAAAATCCCCTTCTAATAAGTGAGAAAATATGGTAAGTCAAAACTGATATTCTGTGCAGATTGTGTGGTTCTGTGTGTTATGTACCTATACTTACCTGAGACCAAGTCACTTTAATATATCTATCTGTAAATATAGTCACCATTTCATGGCACTTACTTATCTCATTGACGTCAAGAAAAGAGATTGTTGAGTTATCTTCACTGCCCTGATATGACTTTTCATCCAAATCATTCACCATGTCTAGAGTGTTAGACAAAGTTGAATCAACAAGCTTTGCACCTTCTGAAACTAGATTAAGATTCCATAAGATTCAGTTACTTATAACTAGATAGAATGCCTTAAATTAATCAAAACTTCACAAAGGATTATTGTTAAAATGGGAAAAGAGGTTTTAAACACTTAAGTCTTTTCTTTGTGCATTTCCTTACACATTTAAATCGACATTTAATAACAGTTCTAGACATAGCTCTTCTTCTACATTGAAAAAATTATAACAGTTTTTGTACCACTTGAAAAAAACTGATTTTGTAAATAATGTAAAGGATTAGAAGACTTGAGTTGCTTTCAGAATTACACTGATTAAAAAATGTTTGGTTAAATTTTGCCATACATAAAGTAATGTATGGTTACCATGTTCCTGTAACAATGCCCTGTAGTAAAAATTAAAATAACAACTTCTCAATGTTAAAAAAACATTTTAACTATTCAGACCAAACTTACTAATATCTCCATCTTCATTTTCAATCTCTATCAAGGATAAGCTCAGATCAGAAAATTCATGATTTAAGGATGACTCTTCTTGAACAACAATTTCATCCAGTGCTTCCTACAACAAACATAGATAAAAATACCAATGGCAATGATGCAGGTTTTCATAAAACATGTTATATTGTCTTCTTTATATGGAGTTTTTTTTTTATCAACATTTGAAAGAACCTAGACCAATTATAAAAAGACATTTAGAACACGTAAATGCAAATGTGCATATTGTTTATAAATGCAATGTTTTGTTTAAAATATAAAAAATAATGATATTCCACCTTTATGCAAGATCTATGCTTTGCTTTTTAGCATTTGTTTAAATTAAAAACTTTAACAAATAGTTTGCACTTTTTCAATTCTGCTAACATATGTTTTTAAATGATGTCAGACACTTAAGTAATTCTTTCTCTAATCCACTTTCATCTGGTTTCGAGTTGCTTTAAATTAGCACAATCCCAAATGGTAGGTGAAATTCTTTTTTTTTTAATCATGAAAATAAAGGAGGAATTATACACCTGACATTTCCATATCTATAAAAGCCATTTATATGTTTACAAATAAGTTTCAATTGTTATATGTGTTTTTTTGTAATGACATTTCAGTTGAACCTCCATAGGTTCATATGCACCAAGTATGCAATATAAAACAATAGTACATGACAATAATACCATCACGGGCAGTAAGTCAACGAATTAAAACTTCTCAGCCCCCTCAAAATGATGGCAAACCTTTCATAAAAGCCTTCTAGTTCACCTTTTTGTGACAGCTGTTCTACATATACTAGTTTTCAAGTCGTTCTCTGTCAATTATTGCCACTGTAGTGACCGTAATTGTGTCAGTGTATTACTTGTATCAAAACAATTATTTGAACAACAACAAAAAATGTGATAAATGCATATCTTTGTAACATTTTATCACTGGCAACCATTCCAACTTATAAGGTGCTCTATGCTAGGACAAATATAGGGTAACAAAGTCGACTGACTGTGGTTGTCTGCTGATGGTTACACAGCAAAGTAATTAAACAGAAATGCTTCCTAATTGTTTGAATTGTTAAAATTGATGAATGATAACATGAACACTTGTACTCGCTTTACTTATACCAGTACATATAGTTTTCTTGAGATAGTTTGCGTCTAATAAATTTATTAAAAGGAACAGCAAAGAAACTTTTTTTGTTGTATCTAAATTTTACAGAAATTTTAACATATGCTGTTGAGCACACAAATATTACACAAGATCATTTTTATTCATACAATATAGAAGATATAAAACCATGTTACTTTTGTGACATCCTCTAGTAAAGATATATCAAAGCAATCAGCATATAAATCTCAAAAATGACAATTTTTCCTTAATATAATTAAAAATATGCATATAAACCTCACAGGTGCTACCCTGCCCTAAATATATCTAAATGCATTCATATAAACCTTCATATTGATAATAATCATCTAAAAAAAAGGTAAGTTTGACTGTATTTTTTAACACAGTTACGATTCAAGGATGGGTAACGGTAATAAATTAGCAAAAATATCAGGCATACAGTACACCAATTTATATGATGCACACTTCTCAAAAGAAACAATGAAAAATATCATGGCAAACACCATGCTTGGTAAATGTCATATAAGATGTATATCACTAATCTGTTAGTAAAATATGTAGGAGTTAAAAAACTTTCTAAACAACCTTCCATCAAAACAAAACATAACTTGCCTCTGCACTGCCATTTATCTGGCTTTTGTCAAATTTTTCGATAATGTCACACTCAACATCTTCTTCTTTTGCCTGAAGAATATCACCAGGTTTCTCGCACTGGGCACACAAAAGACTGATTTCCCTTAAGGTAAGGTAAGGATAAAAAGAAAATTTATTGTTGCTAAAAAATATAAAAAGAAAAAAGCTACTGAGTTCAGCAAAAGGGGAGATAATTTATTTAAGATACAACAATAAAGTCCCTAGTTCTTTACAAATAAAACATCGTATTGTGGACATTGAACATTCCCACATTGAGACAGTTCAAATAAGAATCAGTAATAAATACTTAGCATTTGATAAGCTCCATTTTAAATAAAAAGTCAACAAAATGATTTCTTTACAAGTGCTACAGAGGCATCTTTTTAAGTTAATGATTTAGAAGGAATGTTTCCTCTCAGATTGGGAAATTGGGACTTCAATGATCATATCAGATTAAAGTCTATAATACAACAGGTCTTAGGAATGGAAGCTGTACACCCTTGAAAATGAGAGATAACTCCGGCTGACAGATAACATTTAGATGACCTTAGAAATTCTTTTCATAACCATGAATTAACCACAGTTATGGCAACTTTACGTTTAGCATAGGGTAGCCATGTGGCCAACCTTTCAAATGACTATTAAGACACCAATACAATTCTACAATGGCCATTTGGCAACCAAACAGTGTCTGCGACTCCAGCATACACTCACATAAATCAAATGTGTCTAAAGCATAAATTAACATGATATAATAATATATTCTGCTGTGACACAGAGGTACAAACACCATACTGCAATGTCACTGGACAATTGTGGGTACACACTTCAAACATATTCAAATTCTGTAGGTTATAAAAAATTCACCCTTCTGCCACATTACCAAATGTGACTGCCATAGGATGTGACCATGGGAATTTGGCAGAGCAGTAGCAAGATTTGCTATTAGTTATAGAATATTTAGACTCTTTGGCCAATGTGGTAAATAAATGTGGTAAATAAAATGATGTTGTTTTTTTAAAAAGATTACCCAAAGATAGATGCCTCATCAATCGGTGAACCATCAGCCTGAACAAAGGGATCCTCTGTGTGTAAGTTCTCCAGATTAGTTGGCAGAAGATTATGATTTGATTGTACTTGTTCAGAAAAAGCATCCTTCTCCGGGCAGGTTAAAATAACATCAATCTTGCATGAATCTAAAATAATTATGGGTTCCATTTTTTTTAAATATTTTACAGCTATGACATAGCTCTGGCCTTTACATTACTGATAATATAAATATTGCTTCATTTTTATTATTATGTAAATAAGAAAAAAAGAAAATATATGGTCAATATTGTTTTTTTATATAATAGTTAAAATAGTCAATAATGCTTAACCATACTACATAATTTATATTCACATTATTGAAATCACTATTAACATTTTGTTAACTGCTGAACAATCAACAAAATGTTGACTTTTCCAACTTACAGACTACATTATGATTTTGAAGGGCTTTGAAAGGTTCTTTTCAGTTTATTTTAATATTCACATTATGTCCAAGAATTGTGTCTTTCCTATTTTTTTTGGTTAGTTGCCATACATTGTTGCCATACATATATACTTCTCGTTGTACACTGAAGGGTTTTATCAATTACATAATGTTTCAGACATAAGCACAATTTTAATTACCATATACAGAGAAGTTCTCAAGTGACTCTGGTCTGAATATTTCTTGCACAATGGATGTGAAGCTGGTCTGATCAGCAGTCCCTTGCTCATCACATTCTGGGGAGCTGGGATTGGAGCTGGGTACCACATCACACACAAGTTCGAAGTTGATGTCATCACTAAAGCTGGAATGTCCTTGTTCTTGAAGACTGGAAGCCATTGTAATCATTGAAGCACATGAAGCACATTTATACTGACTTTAGGCAGTTGGATGATCTATGTTATTTAACAAAGTATAAAAGTATATTATATTTTACTCCATGCTAGCAATAAGCATTTATTAAAAATGTTTAAGACTTTACATTCAATATCCCTGCTTATCCAGTATTATATTTTTAAACATGTAGTTTATGTCTCACATATATATTGAATAAAAGATTATAGTGTTAAAAAATTAATCTACATCTGGCAAAATCCCCCGAAAACATACCTACTTTTTGAATGTAACAAAAATGTTGAATTTTTAATTAGTTTGTGTTTTTTCTACTCAGGCTAATTATTATTCCATTTTTTTTCCAATTAGTAAAAAATCATTGTCAAATTTTTAAAAACATTCACAACTAATTACCATTCAAAGCTTTCCAAAACTAAACTGCATGGTTCACAATCTAGCACCAAATTGGAAGCATCTTCAGAAACATTCAAGTATGAATCATTTAGGAATTTGTCATCTGCTTTAACTGGAATAGAACATGTTAAGTGATAAGTCATCTGAAACATTAGCAACCTAAGCAAAGGAAATCTTTTGGAATGTGACCTCCTTTTAAAAATAGAGGCAGGAAAAAAAACTTGTGTACAACATTAAAAATGTCATAATTTCGTCATTTTTTTAAAGATCTCTAAGGAATTAAAAAAAAGTTTTGTTCTTGTTAAATTTATCTTTTTACAGTTTATATCAATACATTTATACTATAATCTCGACCGGCCACAATAGCTCAGGGGGTAGAGCATCGGCTCGCGGATCTGGAGGTCGTGGGTTCAAGCCCCGGCCCGGTCAAACCAAAGACTTTAAAGTTGTTAGTAGTGGCTTCCCTCCTAATGCTCGGGGCTAAGGGTACAGCATTACGCCTGACTCGTCAGTGTCAGTATAAAGGACTGACCGGGTTCAGTCCCTGGACACCTGTGCTATATGATATGTGACCTGTGCTCTATAATGATATTCTAATGTCACTGCACAGTATCAGCAAAATGCCAGCATATCCCATCCCTATAAACTGCATGACAATTGAAACAAGTTATTTAAAGTATGCCTACCATCGCTGTAGCTTAGATATGATGTTTTTAAATGGGTTTTTTTACACTAAAGTGCTGATGATTTTTTTTTAATTTTATAGCACAAACCTCTGTTCCATGGATTTCTATACTTGGCATCTTGAATAAGGTTTGTAAGCGCATTTTCAGTCAAATGGTGCAGCAATCTTGGAACATGAATCAAACACTTGTTGAGAAGTGCTTTTCTTTTAGCAACTGCCTGGGAATGAAAAAAAATAAATAAAATAACAAAGACTCAACACAATTATTTAAAAAAAAAAAAAATGCATTTAGAAAAATTACGACTGGAGCTTGTAAATTCAACTAATAAAGTGTGTGTATATATATATATTGCTCATCCATGCCTACCCAGGTAAATCTTTTTAGGCACCTAAAAAATGGTTTGTGTGTGTTCAACCTCCTAACTTGAGAAAATACGTTTTCTAACTCACTCCAAAAAATGACGAGGTCGCAGCATGTCAAGTTTGTCTTTATTTGCTGCAGGGAACGCAAAATACTCTGTACGATTGTGCTGTCATCATATTCATTATTAAAAACAACAACATCATGTGCTCTCTGTTAGTACTTTGTATGGGCGTCCAATATGTAAATCATGAAGCCGAAACTTTTTCTTCATTGAAAATAAATCAATGACATTTTATCTGATTAAAAGACTTCAAAAAACATACAATGCGTCTGAGACCATGAAATCAAATGCAGAAACACTAATAAAAAGTAAGTGTTTATTAAAGTGTCGTTACTATGTCAAGGTAATTCAAATCCAGAAAGAAAACCATCGTTCATAAGTTTTCGACATTTTCCCGCCAATATGTCAAATTTATCGTCTGCATCGTTGGTGATTGTAACATTGACACCGTTTCCGGTTTAAATTCTTTTTTAAAAAACGTTTAGTTGACTGTACTTTTCAATAATTTATGCCTGTTTAAAGTTAGACTTTTGGTAAGAAAATTCGTCAACATTAGCAAAAAGGATATATTTTATGAACAAGCATTCGCAATGCCCATGATTTTTTAAACACGTATAATACTCAGCTTCTTGTGGCAACTTCTGAAAAAGCATACAAACTAAATTGAATTTTCTACCAATATATATTTCTGAGGCATCGACATTATTGGTTGATTTTAACGTATGCTACATATTTCATCAATATTGTTTTGTTAGATCACACAGATGACAGATGTTGCTTTTTATTAAAATTGTATATATCTAACAATTATACTGTTTTAGGAAGCTCAAAGTCTACATGCTTAACCCAAGATGAACACGACACATTCCGAAGAGCTTGCAGATGGTCGAGAGCAGGTCAACAACATAGACAACAACAATAAGTAAGTAATTTCACATAACAAATATAATATTTTAACTATAAATAAGAATGTAATAAACTTAAAAGAGATTTTGTGTGGCTTCCTATGATCAAAAAAGTGAAATACTATGAAAATATAAAATTCGTATCAGTTCTGAGACTAGCTTTTTTATATCTTTTGCACATTAAAATATATATGACAATTCAACCCCGCGACTATTTGACCCCAGCTGAAAAATATTAAGGTGACTATCCAACCCTGGTATAATTATATGACTGTTTAATGTGTTTTTGTAAAATATTTTATGTGACAGTAATTTACTCATAATATATTTCTTGTACATGAGGATTGTGTTTTTGTTGTTCATTTATTTCATCATTATTCTTTAATTAAACATTGATATCGAGAGGTGTTTTTTTTCCAACCTTTTGTGAACAGGTCTTGTTCCTGGTTGTGAATTTCAAATAAAAACTGTAAATTATTTTTTTACCTTATTAATTATCAATACTGCTTTAGCAATTCATGCTTAGATTAGAAAGTGTAGGATTAACCATTTAGCATTACCATTACCCCAGTAAACCTTTTATCTTTTTACATTAATTGACAGTTTTCACTCAGCAATAGCAGTGGCTAGTGTTGTTAATGGTAATATTTTGGACTAGATGGTAAATTGTGACCATTTACATTGCCCTACAATGGTATTTGAAGTCTGAATCGATAAGTAAAAAACAAAAAGAACATACAGAAAATCTGTTTGAAAATTGACATGTTTGTAGTCGTGAGAGGTCCAGTCAAGATTGGGAACTGGTTCATTGTCAGTTGTGAATTGGTCCTTTTACCAAACCCATTCAAAGAAGAAGAAAAATGCTGATATCAATGATAAAATGATAAGTTCAACTGTACATGTAAAAAATAGAGCATAAAATGACTGAACAAGCATAAGGTTTTATTTTGGCCATGTGTTTATTACATCTTTTTTATAGTTAAACATAGACACTGATACTAAAACATTTAATTTAATTTTAGATGTTTAAAATAGTATATGATACCCTTATTTAAAAAACAAATCATTTATATAAAATTTAAAATTTTAAACAAATTAACTAAATGTCTAAATATGTTTAGGAAACTGTTTAGTATTATGCTTTAGAAGTGTATGATAATATGCAATTTTGTCATGTAGACAAATTAACTTATTAGGTAGTTACTCTTAAATTGTATTAGTATGGTTATCTCAAAAGGGTTTATTAAAACATGCCCTGAAGGCAGTATTTTCACTGAATTCGCTGTTTGGCTTCATCTCATTAAATGTTCAAGATAAGCACAGAGTCACACTTTGATTTGAGAATATTATTGATATTGTGTTATACAGTGAAAGTTGGGAGTTCCACAATGTGCTATTGAAAATCACTGAACATGAACAGTGAACATGTTTGTCTTCAATTTCTTAAACATGTATTGTCTGTAAGACAATAAACATTTAATGCTGCAGTATATAGGGAATTCAGAAGATTTCCCATACTATATATTTGTAAATTCACTTCATCAAATATTGGTTTAAATTTTGCAGAAATCCAAATTCATTACAGTACAAGTTGTATAATTTTTTTGTTAATAACATTAATTTCATTTCACAAGGAATATTGACTTGTTTGTTTTACAAAAAAAAAGCTATCAATCAGTTGCATTCACTGATTAATTGGTAATTAAATTGATCTCAAAGGGTGTGTGCACTTATTTCAGTGCATGTTTTACTTGCACAAAGGCAGAAATGTGTCTTAAATTAGACATTAAAGTTAATGATTCAGTAATTTATCTTTAATATGAATAAATTCAATAATGATACTTAAATAAAGCCATAACAAATAGAACCATTAAGGATCACTAAAACAGACACATGGCTACACTTACACTTCTTACTACTGGGTGAATAGTCGAGGGGTTGAATAGTTGCCTGGGATTGAATATGAACATTTTTATTAGTAGAAGTTGAAAAGTCAAATAGCAGGGAGTTGAATTGTCACCAAGCCCATTCTACAGCTTGATGCAGCTTGTTAGATAGTCAGAAATTAAAACTGATATTACAATGGTTATAAAGTCAGTTAATTCCAGGCCATAACCTACAAACATTATATTTTTTATTTATTTTTTTTCTGTACAAATTAGTTATTGCATAAACAAACTTATTTCAGTAAGCAGTATGATAATGATCTTCAAAACTCAACTTTGAGTCAAGAGCAAGAAACAATGGAAGACCCGAGAGTTTGTCTATCCAGCTTGAGTGAATGCATTAATAGACCCATGCCGCCCAAACCTTCAGCTCACTACATCATGGCAGAAGCCCAACAGCTGGTAGATGCAGTCAACAGAAAACGAGCAAATGACACACAGCTCCTTGAAGAGTTTAGAATGGCCCTTGATATGCAGGTGTGATATTCCTTTTGATGTGACAAAATTGTGACACTCTGTATCTGCTTAAAAATGTATTGGTGGGCTTGGAAGTGCTCTGAAGTCATGATGGGATGGTTTATTGATGAAAATATAATAGCTATTAACAGTTGATAATCACATTTGATAGTCAGTTATGAAAATTAAATCTATCTTCCCCAAGTTTTCTAACCAAATGGCTAAGAAAAATCATTCATGGTCATTTCCTTTATAGTCAGTAATCATAATGTTAACCATATAGCTAACGTAATAATTATTTTAAGAAATAAAACTCTATGCAGTGTTACTTTGTAATCTGTATAAATCATTGCATTGGTAGAAAGTCTATTTTTGTAATAATCATATAGAATATGATAAACTGGAATCACTATCAAACCAATGTGACATCTTTAGTTCTCAGTCTGTTTATTGTTCTTATGTATTGTTTCATAAGGCCAAAGGCTTTCACTTTCTCAACATTTTATTTGTTGTCTATTTCGATCAGAGTGAGGACTCCTTGGCATCAGCTCCTAGCTGCATGTATTCTAATTCTAGTTTTTGTTGAGGCAAAAATCTTAACAGCAGGTTTTCTGAATTACTTGCAGTGCAAAGGTATATTTTTTCTAATTTTTGTCTTGTGTCTTCCATCCTAATAATATAATGATAATTGTTGGATAAAATCACAATACATGTACCACATTATTGCAGACCAAGATGCTGGTACAGAGCATTGAAGAGAAACTGTACATGACCTACCAACAGGAGAGTGTGTTGGTGGATAAGAAACTTCAAGAACTGTTTACACATCTCGGAAATATAGAGACAGCTGAGGGAGAGTTGAAAACGTTCAAAGAGTCGCTGAAAAAGCTATACCAGGAGATGCAAACAGCAGATTAAAGGCTTAGTCATAATAAACCCAAGTTATGCCACTCTTTCAGCTGCTTATTTAAAAAGAAAAAATATGGAAGGTTACTAAACACTGGTGTTGCAATGGACTCGGTGGCACAATGTGCAGATCCTGATCAGACACCTACAGCTCTTAGATGGAGTGACTGATCTGGAGCTACCCTAATTTATAGCCTAGACATTATCAATTGATGTTTATCAGCTTATTTATTATTAAAGTATATTAAATGTCAATGTTTTGTTTTCATCCACTGATAAACAGATTCATGAGTGATTGATGCATATTTCTCAAATTAAATGAATTAGGCAAAGCAGACAAAATCTAGGCTTTTAGTGTTTTTTAAATATAACAAAAGTGTAGGAAAATGCTTTTTAATATAAAGAATGCATATTTAATTTCAATATATATGATTGCAGATTATTTTCGAAAGATAAGTATTAAAATATGTTTAGGTTAGACACACTTTATTTAGAATCAGACCATTAATTTCATAGATGTACCAGGAGCTCTATGTAATTTTCCAGCAAATTTTGTATTTCTAAACATTGAAGCAGATTTCAGAGATGTTAAACATGTCTTTAATTTATAGAATAATGGTGGTAAGACAACATTTTCACTGCTGCTGTCTAACCTTTTTGTGACCAAACATTTTATGCAAACCTTTGCATTTAGTCCTTAAAATTGTGAGTTAATTATCAGAAGATAAGATTTGTTTTCAAAGTTTTGGTAAATTAATTTCTTAATTGAACGATTAGTCAGTTTGTATTTGCGTTAATCTCCTCTGGTGTAGCATATCCTTTTTAAAGATAAGGTTTGTAAACAAAATTGATTCGCATGAAGGCATGATAAGCAAGCGTAGAGCATGTTAAATTATTACAAAATAATGTGGTAATGTCAGGTAGGCGTGTATTCAAATTCAATAAAATTGGGTAAGATTTTACTTAATTTTAAAATAGATATAAAAATGTATAGGGGTATGTATTTTTTATTATATTTTGAGGTTCAACAAAAATATTAATGTCTCAGCTCACTTAATTTAATGACTTAATTAAAGACTGAAGTTGGTGTAAAGTTGTGCATTAAATAAGATTTAATCATTTGAGGTGTTTTTTTATTTCTCTCTCTTTTTTTTTCTCTCTATTTTTTTTTTATTGCCTTTTTGTGGATTTTTTTTTCACAAAAGTTTCCTATCAATGTGACTACTGGCTTGACCTTGAGGCAAATAACTATCCACCTTGAGTTGCTGCTGTTATTGCCTTAAGTCCATTGCAGACAATATTACTCATAACTTACACTGAATATTTATAAATATTTCCCTTATTGGATCGTAACGACATGGGAAGAAGTCAAAGATATTTTTTAGATAACATCTATTTTTTTATTGGTTACTACATTGTATGCCCTGTACTATTGATTGATAACACCTTCTCAAAAACTGCCAAATGTCTTAAATTCCTACTGTCATTAAGATTCAAGTTCACACTGTAAAAAATTATATAAACTGGAAGTTGATCTTCAATTACCCTAACTAACCTTAGAAATTAAATTCCTCTGATCTCATCACAAGGACAGATAAACTCACATGGAAACTTATCTACTATTGTTTTGGAAACTATAGTCAGCTCAGAGGTCATCCAAGTTTGCAGCCTTTTGTTTGTGCGAAATAGGAGCCTCTAAAGAAATATTTCCCACACATCTGTTTAACACCAATGCCAATGACATTTACTCTGTGTAAGATCTGCCATGCCACAAAGTAACAAAAACAGTTTCAATGTCAATATATACATGGATGGCCTGATGCCATGGTTGCATTCTGTATTTTAATGTCAGCAAATAATTTTGTTCTTTGGTGATTTGGAGTGGCTTGTTATCTAGATATTCCTGTTTCTAGCAGTCTTAACTGATCAAATTATCAGCCCATTACAGTATTTCATGAATTGTCATACATTGATTTGTCATCATTCTTGTTTAATAAATCTTTCTAAATTATTCTTTATATTAAACTTATGCTCATTTTGTATTATACCATACCGTCTTTCAGCTTTAACCAGTCATCAACAAAACCTGGTGGACTGTAGCCCAAGTCCACCAAAATGTCCATTAAATTTTATAAGTCAAATGTCAAAATGCCAAAATGGGGTAAGAACTAGGACAAAAAGTCATATTTTAGAACCTTATGAACATGCAAGAGACCACGTTTATAGCCCAATCATCACCAAACTTGATCAGAATGCTTACCTGCATTAAATCTTAGATAAATTCTTAACTGAGTCACATGAGTTCAAAAAGTTGTTCACTAGGTCAAATCCTAGAAAACCTTTGTGAACACAATAGAGGCCACATTTATGTTCTAATCTTCACAAAACTTGGTCAGATTGTTTGTCTGCAAGAAGTCTTGGATGAGTTTGTAACGGAGTCACATGGGGTCAGAAAGTAGTTCATTAGGTCAAATCTTAGAAAAAGCTAGTGGACATACTGGAGACCACATTTATGGCCCAATCTTCACAAAACATGGTCAGAATATTTGTCTGCATGAAACTTAGATGAGTTCATTATTATGTCACGTGGGGTAAAAAGTAGGTCATTAGGTAAAATTTTAGAAAAAACCTTATGAACATTCAAAAATTCCCATTTATGGCCCATTCTTCACCAAGCTTGGTCAGAATGTTTGCCTGAATGAAATCTTATATGAGTTTGTAACTGGGTCACATGAGGTCATAAAGTAGGTCACTAGGTCAAATCTTACAAAAACCTTGTGAACACAATATAGGCCACATTAAGGGTCCAATCTTCATTAAACTTGGTCAGGATGATTAAACTCATTACATGCTCAACATCGCTTTGTCAGGTTACTTAAGACAAATAACAGATCCAGATAGGCCAGCTCTTGGTAGGGGCTGTCTGAAAAGAAACTTGACTTTTTGCAGCTTCGTCTTTATCCCAACACCTGGTTCCCTATGGATGAAATTGTGACCACTTAACTTAAATTTAGTATTGGCTATTAACAAATGTAGCATGACAATGTGACCAGTCAAGTGGACACAGTAATGGTGCAATTTTCTTCAAAGATCTCTAAAGTACATAACTCTTAATTACTTGATGGCAGATTTGAGCCTACTCAAAGCCCATGTCGTCAGGTGAACGATTGAGGGCCATCATGGCCCCCTTGTTTTATTATTTATCTCTTTAAAACAGCACTCATTTTCCAGAAGACTTTTCTTTCCATAAATTTTGTCATCTTTGTACTGTAAAATTGCTGTAACAGATTCATATTTTGAGCTTGTACATCATATTGTCCAAAGTAATTTTTATTGCTCACATATTTTGATGTTAATGTGCATAATTTTATAATAATAAAAATAAAGAGCCCAAATAAGACAAACGCAAACGACATGTAAGAATTCACATCAGTTTTATTAATTTTTAAGTCCATGTCTGAGATGATAATGAAAAAGTTGTGGTAACTATGGAGTTAAATAAAAATGAATATGTTAATAAATAAATCCCCATCAGTACATCATCCTTTAAAACTACAATGGTAGGTTTTAACTGGTAACTACTTCTTTTGTTCTTTTCCTTATTTAATGATGTTTTATAATGATATATGAGGGGTGTTCGGGAAGTTTGTAGAATTTTATTATAAAACAAAAAGTATTTATGTTATCAAACTAAAAAAAGACACGTGCATTTAAGTTTAGTTCCTTTGTTCTCTGGAAGATTCAGCAAGATTAACCCAGAGACACTAACACTATACAAATTACAAATTTATGTGTATCACATACCCGGGGGGCATCAACAACAATATGTTGTTTCTTAGATCACGGGCATCATTTAAATCAAGTAAACGTCGCACCTTGTCCACATAGTCACCAGCAATTTCCACGCACTTCTTATGCTTGTCTACCCATTTGCTGTATGTTTCTTTGTACCAGTCTTCGCTGAATGATGATACAATCATCTGAGACTGTTTTGTAAGTTCAGTTGCATAGTCAAACCGTATACCGCGCAAACTAGCCTTCAACTGGGGGGAGGGGGGGGGGAACCCGGAAATCCATAGGTGCTAAATCTGGACTGTATGGTGGGTGTTCCAATACATCAAAACCTAAGAGACTGATTTCCAGTTGTGTGGATCCCGCTCTATGTCCAGACCCATTGTCTTGATGTAAAATTACTCTCCCAAGATCCAGTCGTGGCCGCTTCTTTCGAATTGCACGAACAAGATCTCATCTCAGTACCTGAAGCAGTCAATTCAGAATTCACAATTAGCCTTATTTCTTACACACATTCTGCCTTTTCTGTTGATGATGGTAATGATATTATATTAAAAGTGGATAGGTAAATGAAATAAATCTTACCTTAGAATTGTCTTCCATAAAGACGACACAGCTTTCGTCTCGAATCAAAATGGTGTAACCATGTCTCGTCAGTAGTTATGATTCTGTCTAAAAATCCATCACCTTCTGCGTCGTAGCGGGCAAAAACATGCGGGAGCATCGGACATGATGTTGCTTCTCCTCCTCTTTCAGTAGACGCGGCACCCACTGTGCACTTACTTTAGACATTCCAAGTTCATTTGTTAAGACTCCATGAACTGTAGAAGACGAAACAGCGAGCTTCTCGGTTAAAACCCGTACAGTTGCTCTTCTGTCCATATACACTAAAGATTTGACATGGTCTTTAATGGAACAAACTATGACAGACAGCCAGCCGCTCCTAGGATTGTCCTGGATAGACTCTTCCTCTTTTAAAACGTGAATGCCACTTGTACACATGCTTGACTGCATTTTTCATATTTTCCTGTTGATTTAGTCATTTTCAACGTATCCATCGGTAATTTATTTAGAGAAACACAGAATTTTACAACACCCCTTAATTCAACGTCACCTGTCGACATCATAACTTTTCAGCATGAAATGTCACAGACTGTAAAGAAACTGCTATGGTTTCCGTTATGACGGCGTCAATGTATTGAAATTTTCATCAACTGTCATTATGTTGTCATGTTATCGCCTGGCATTTACGTGCCGTTCTTGCGTCAGGTTGTGTGACGCTAATGAAGTTTACATTTCTTGAAACCATTTTAATTTATATCATATTGTGGACTGCGCCGTGACACGTTCACTAGTTTGCTAAGGTTATCCAATTTGTACAGACATAATTATAACTCGTTCTTCTTGTTAAGGGACTACATTATGGACAAATGCAGGTATGCATATGCAAAATTGTAAAGAAAAAAGATGAAAGACACAGGAGATATACACAAATTCTACGAACTTTCCGAACACCCCTCGTATCTGCCTTATTATAACAATGTCAATGTATTTTTCTTGAGTCGGTTGACTTCTGGCAAGTGTTGGGGTAGAACCAAAGCATTTGCTCATAGTCTGTTTCCTGATGCTATGTAGGACTGGTCTAGGGCTACACTATTTGATACACTAATTGCCCCAGGTTTATAAAACATGATAAGCAGAGGAAGTCTTAACCACACAGCAGCTGCATTGTCAAAGCACAGTACTCATAGAAAAACTGTTTTTGTTTACCAAATAACTTCCAATGTTCATAAGGAAAATGTCAGTCCTTCTTCAGTATAAACTATATCTGCAATGCAAGTCATTGCAAATGATAAGTCCTTTATACATTAAAGGTCATTTTTTTTATTCTGTTAAATGTGTTTTAACATGTTTTGTAAGCATGTCATTCAGCTGCCTATAAAACTGCTGTGTATGTGATAGAACAGTCAATGATAATGTGGTTCTGGAGATAGATACCCACATGGCGCGCCTACTTGTTCTAGCTTTTGCTTTTGGGCTGACTGGTAAGTCTTTTTCCTTAGTTCTCACTTTTACATATGCATTTGTTCTGGTTTTTACAGCTCTGTTAGGGCCAAAAGTTTTTAAAGGCTACTTTGGTTACATTATACTTATCCCTCCTGACAGTAATTCTTATTACCGGTAGTTGAAATTGGATCAAACTCAAATTTGGACTCCTCACATTTCACTTATGAAGCATCTTGAACATCTTATTATTATGATGATACCTTATGCTTTCCAGGTCAGTAATGTTTTAGATACAAAATTTATAACATAAGAATTGTAATATTATGCCCATGTAAGAAGTATTCTTGGACCCAAAATTTGAGCTTAAGGGAAATATTTTGCCTGTGATGCAATAATTTAACTATTTTCACACTTCAAACCTTTCCAATTTAGTGTTTTCTAGTAGCTTTTATGATTGATTTGATATTGATATGTATTTTCTAATTCACTACTTTTGGGCTTTAAAATTTTATATGAATATATTTCAGTTTGTCAGCAGCCAAGCATAGAAACAGGTAAGAGATAATTGTTTAAATAGAAATATACATTATTGGAGGAACCATCTACATTTAGCAGCTTTTGTATGATTTACACTATCTTACATTTTTGGTAGGTAGCACTATAAACAAATGTCTGATTTTCATGAGAATGTCTCTGGGAATCAACTTTTGCTATTGTTATATCAATAATTTAGTGTATGGGGTCATCTTTTTTTCCTTAAGATTAAAGCCTTGCCAATTTCCATAGTGGGCCCAGTACTTTCTGCACATATACTATGAAAACTTGTAAAATTTTAAAAAATATATATGTAAAATTCACATTAAAAGTCTGGGCAAAGAAAACAAACATTCTGTCCTGGCAATGTCTTAAAAAATTTAGTTGTCTATGTAAACCCTTAAACTCATAGCCTGCTAAGCACTGCTTTGTCGAGTTAATTTAGTCAGATAACACATCCAGATAGGCCAGCTTTCAGTGCGAGCTGTCTGAGAAGAAACTAGACTTTTTGCTGCTTCATCTCTATCATGACACCTGGTTTCCTATGGATGAAGTTGTGACCACTTAAATTTAGTATTGCCTATTAACAAATGTAGCATGACAATGTTATCTGCCAAGTGGCAACATGCTTCATACCATACATACAAACTGCTACAATTGCACAGCTTACATTTCACTCACCTGAGGCTAGTTATCATTGTACAATAGTACTATTCACTGGCATGCATTAACTCTTGCTTATTTAGTATTGGCTCTTACCAAATGTAGCATGATAGCAGTTATGGTAAAAAAAAACACATGTTTATTTTTCCAGAGTACAAAGAAGGTCGACAGTATGTCTACAAGTATGAATCTGAAGCCTTGTCAGGCCTTCCTGTTGGGGCTCAGTCTTATGCAGGCTTGCGACTGACTGCAGATGTGGTGTTAGAGATAGAATCTCTGTTGAAAACGAAAATGCAAGTATGTAGTAATAGTTTTATTAACACATATAGCAACATTTTTGTAAGGCTACCAATTGCAGATCAGGAGACCCAAGGTTCAATCCCTGACCTAGTCAAACTGAAGACTTTAAAATTGATAGCTATGGCTTCCCTTCTACATGCTCAGGATTTAGAGATTAGCATGATGAATTGTTTGTCAGGGTTTGAACAATTTGACCGGAAGTGATAAGTCTCTGATTGTATGCCCCTACCTGCAATACTCACAAGAGATGTTGGCAGAATGCAGAGATAGATAGTGGCTAGCTGTCCTGTCAAGTTGAGTCATGCTCAAGCAGGTCAGGCCTAAGTAAGTATTGAGCAGATAGTTTGTGGAAGAATAAATTTAATACTAATGAAAATGCTGTTTTACTAAGACATTGTCTTTTTCAACACTAAGTTTTGTTTACCGGTAAATTTAGCCTTTCCTTTATTATTATAATAATCAATGTTCATGATACATGTTATGCAACTGTGAGTCTGAGATTCATATTTAAACCAGTTTAACTTCACTTCACTTAAACTTTGTACTGCCAAAAGTCAATACTGACTACATAAGGCAATAATAAGATACTATAATTATGTATCTGTGACCTTCAATTTTGTATTAAAATATGTATATGTTCTGACTGTTTTGATAACTACAATTTAATATTAGAATATCATTTTTTATGTACATGTATATATTTTTTGATAAACTGCATGCAGATTATTTCTTACAGGAAGTATTTCAATAAATGATATGGCTGATAAGCGTTTGAAAATGCTATCAGTTACTTAAATGCTTGAGATAATGACTAGAAAGTAGAAACAATTATTGTAGGACCATTCTGTCAATTGATCAAAGTGTTATCATTGAAAAAATATACATGTGTTTTTTACACTTTTGTCTACTTTGAATGCTATGACTGAAAAGTAGTGCTGATTATTTTGCCCCAACACAGCAGTATGCAATGAAGGTATTTTTCAATCAGCCTTTTCAATTTCACAGCATCCATTCTAACTACATTCAATGCAATTAAAATTTATTGCTTCATGAGAAATTGTTGATTTCTGTGCATAACTTTTACTGGTTTGTTTACCAGCTCCACAATCCACACCTGTACAAGATCAATGACAGGCTTGATGGGGAAGATGTTTCTACAGATATGTTGCCCATAGAACACTTTGATGAACTGATCAATGAGGATGTGGAACAGATGAAAGTACATTTGATGAAACCTACCTCATTCTCGTAAGTTTTATTTATTCCAGCTTCATATATGAGAAGTTACAATATTTCTTTACCTTGATATAACAAAACATAAATACTAAAAGCAACTTTAAAACCTCTATTTTCTATTTCTTTAAATATGTGACTTGTTTCCTTTAAAATTAGAGCAAAGGAATATGACATCTCACATTCCCTTTGACCTTTGACTTCTCTACACAGTTTAACTTGCTAACTTCTGCACTCAACCTAAGAACATGTAAAATGAAGTACCATTCTTTGCACATACAAAAACTTCATGCTAAGTAGCAAATTAAAATTGACAAAGAAGACATCATGACAGGACATGAAGTTATACCATTCTCTGACTACATAACTTTGTTATCATATAGTTACTATAGTTACTTATCAATTACCATAAATGTGTATCTGAATTATTAACACTTTATGCAGAGTTACAACTTCCAAGAAAATGGATTTACATAATTTGTTTCTTAACCTTTTTCCCTGTTCAGTCAGTATTGTTTTAATATGTTTTATGTACCTGTATGAAAGATATTTGTAAGATTCTTTATTAAATTTTGGTATTCTCCCCGGATATAATGTAGATAAAGGTTATGTTAGAATCGGTCTGGTCTGTCTGTCGGTAGAAACGATTTGTCCATGCTATTTCTCCACGGCAAGTCATGACTTGTTTGATTTTAACTGAGTTATGGACTTTCTGTATTTAAAGAATATATTAAGTTACTTTGACAAAACAGAAAATGGTGGTATTAACAATCTGAGATGATAAATCTTGTTTTACTAAAGTATCACAACCTCTACAGGTATGTCCGAGGCCATGTGGACAAGTTATCCACTGAGGATACTGATCCTGACTGGTCAGTGGACATCAAGAGAGCTGTACTCAGCTTGCTGGAGATGAACTTTAACGAGAGACAGTCACTCGACCCAAGGGTTCCTCTCGACTCAGCTGACAAATCACCAGTCACTTACAGGGTCATTGAGGTATGATTAATGGAACCAATAATCAAAATCATGTCTAAGGTATGTCTTATTTTATAAATTAGCATTCATATGGATTAGTATAACATAAATAAAAAAGACATATAATTATGTAATAAAATGCTGATCCCCAAAAGTCTGGAAAATGTCCAGAAAAAAAAGAAGAATATTTCCATTTCAGCTGATATGTCTAAGGCCAATTTCGTAAAGTGAGTTGGTTACAGTTGTTCATCTTTTTATTTGTTTAATGTTTGTTCATTAGAGCAAGACAGTGTTTAACCACAGTAATAGAATAACAAATACTTTTGTCACCTGATAATACATGAACATGCTGTTTTCAAAAAGTTGTGTTATCTTCAATTTAATTCATATGAAGTTCAGATTTTGAGGTTCTTTTTGGCCTGTACCTACGCAGTACTGTGACTAAGTTACTTTAATGTATTATTGCATAAGCTCTACTCCCAGTCTGGGTGGAACATTCATGTAAGGATGTCTTCAGCTGGCCAAGGCTGAATTGCTTGCCTTTCCTCTCAGATGTCCTCCTTAACCATTCATAGCAGAAAATCACCATGACACTATAAATGGATGTGTTATTTAGGTAAAATAGGCAAAATAAACCAATTTTCATTTCAGCCCAGTGTTTCAGGAGAGTGTGAGACCCTCTACAGGGTTCAGAGGTCAGATGATGAACAGCCGTTCATGACAGTCCACAAAGTACCAAACTTTGATAAATGTATGGCGAAAGTAATGTCACAGCAACAGATTCTGAATGTGCAAAGCCCAAAACAGGTACTCCTTGTACTAGTTTTTGCACTATTAATAGATTAAATTCTGAGCAGATAAGCTCTATATATAAAGGAGTACTTGCATTTTCTATCATAAATACCTAGTTTCTCCACCTGTCCCTACTTTGTTCAGTTTGAGTGAGTACCCACTTTATGAGGCTAAGTTAAGGAATAGGAGGGAGTATGCTGCTACATCAAACCTTATATGCTCTACTTTTTTTGACCTCTGATTCTGGTTCATTTATGCCTTTATTTTTCCAGTCACACTTTGTTTTTTAGTCAAGAAAAACAACTTGAAATAACAAAAAAACACAATAAAAATGCACCTTGCTGCTCTTGCCAGCATAAAGCAACTCTTGATACCATACTTTCTCACTTATAAGATTATTCGCTTATAAGACGAGCCCCCTACTTCACCTGGGGAATTGCTGGTTTCTGCTTCGACCCTCTTAAAAGACGAGGCAAAAAAATGAGCAGGAGCGTCGACCAGTCATGCTGTCTCAACAAAAAAGTTAATTTGTAAACAGTGACTGTAATTTTCACACGTTACGTGATGTATCTAGTCTCAGCTGCACTGCTATCCTGTAGCACATGGCGGCATGACATTAATTAATCTTTGATCTATGTCACCAAGTCTAGCATGACAGTACACGATAGATCAGGAAACATTGTACTGTCCTTGTGTAGATGCCGCCAATCAATAATTTCATGGAGAAAAGTAATCAGCAGCTGCTTATAAAAACACATCATTCACACCCTCACGGTCAAACTGCTCTGATCGATATCACCCTGACAACAGCTTATCTCACAGTCGGTCAACTTGACCTGTGTAATGAGGCTACACAGAAACACCTAAATTACAGCTTGGTGTATCTGGCAGACTGAAGTTAAACATTTGTTTCAGTGTTTACTAATGGATAATAAGCCCTGTTTCATGCAGATTTCAAAGACCAACTTCAGGTTATCGGTGGTCGATAATGACGGCACGTCGGTTCATTGCATAACTGCTTTCAAGTTTATAAGATATGTTTTCACCTAAAAACAATGTAAAAACGTTTTGCCAGGTCACTAGACCCCGCCTATAAGACGAGCCTCACACTTTGAATATGAAATTTTGAGGAAACATCCCCGTCTTATAAGGGAAAAAATATGGTAGTTTAGTTATTCACTGTTACGTAGATAATTTTTATTTCAAATAGAAAATAGACAATATACTAAATTATTTCATAGGAGTATTTCTAATTTGTTAAATATAAATATGTGTCATTACGAAAATTACCAAATACAAAGTAAAATCAATAATATTCTTACAACACTACTTCCTTACATATTTGCTATGCTGCTTCATCATGAAGGCCCCCTCTGAAAGTGTGCCTGAAGGTCAGGAGATCCTAGATGCTCAATCCTCAGCCAGCTTCACCCTTCTGGGATCTCCAGACAGGTTTATCATCGTGTCTGCCAGAGCACAGTCCCAGTACAATGTAGTGCCCTACACAGAGCAGAAAGGCAGGATGATCACCATCACAAAGTAATTATGATATTAATTTGCTGTATTTTGTTCTTTGGTGCCATATATAACCATTGTAAATGACCAAAAGCATTGCAAATTAATATTAACCCTTGGCTTGCTAAACACATGTTTATAAGTCATCTGCAAATAATGTAAATCCAGATCATTCAATGCCCTGCTGAATGTTGACTGACTGGGATCTGCACAGTCTGCTGCTGAGTCTCCAGCCAGAAGGTTTTGACTCTAACATGAAGTTTTTAGTCAATCAATAAGAATTTAGAATGTGTTATAAATAGATGTAGTAGGCTAAGAAATAAAAGTTGACCTCTATTTTTCAACACTTTTGAAAAAGCCATGTTTCATCCTGGACACAATTTGAAATATTTTCATTGATGCATAGTGACACATGATCTGCACATTAAAGAAATACAGTTTATCAATGCTAAATATGCTTTACAACTTTTAAATTGCTCTTGATGGTTCATTCTTAAAGAACACAAAGATGTTTACATGTAAACAAGTGATTAGCAGTGATATTTTAACCTGTTATTCGTTATGGATTAACACACTTTTAGTATTTAATGCACAGATATTTTTCTTAATCTTTGATTTATCAAGATTATCATAAAGGCATATATGTAGTTTGAACTCTTCTGAACTGTAATATTAGACATATTTATTGCATTAAATGTCCTCCAAAATGCATCTACGATGTTCCAATGGCTTTTTTCCCAGGGCAGCATGAGCATAACCTAGAGTCTTGATGCATATATTCAATATGGATTCAGACAAGCAACTGGTTGTGGCATGATACCATGGTAAAAGCAGTGGTATCGCTTTGTATTTTAAAATCATATTTAAAGCAATATTTACATTCAATACTTTTAGACAAAGGCTAGATCTTGTAGGGAAGAAGCAGATTTCTAACCCAGTGAGGGACCCTGAAAGCCCCAAGATTCATAGGAGGGCACTTATGGCATCTCATAATGTTAAGAAACATCTTAGCCAAGGCGAAAGAGAAGATGTTATGACAAAGGTAAGAATGTTATATAAAATGCACTTTTTAACATTTTGATTTAGGCTCGTATTTACCATATTTAACCCCAAGTCATGACCTGAACTCAAGTTTTCATTTTCATACAAAAAAAATCATGTCTTTCTTTGTTGTTTAAATGTTATTTTCCTCTCAGATCACTCAGTTAAAGCAACAAGGAACGTTCCGGATATGTAACTTTTAAATACACAAAAAAATGTGCGCTGAAATTCATGACACATAGTCTGTTTGTATCTTAACCAACATAATTGCACCTTAAACCAGAGCATACTAGTACATTCTTACTTAACCTTTTTTTTTAAATTTTCTTCTTATCTACAAGTCTTGTTTCTTGATGTTTATTTTTTTCCCATACAATAGCTATAATATTCAGTGGATTCCTCGTGCTCTAATATTTTCCTATCAGAGAAAGTTTATGTAATCTATTTTGCCCATTGCCTGTATATTGTTATTGCCAACACTCAATAGTTTAATTACATGTACAGGCTCTGTGTTCTTGTTTATTTAACTTACAGTAGTGCATAACAATTGCTTTATGATGTCTACCCTTTACTCAGTGGTTACAATATTGGCCTTCACTTTACTAGTCTTGGCTGAAACCTTAGTAGTTGCAGAGAAATTTTCCTAGTTTCCCTGTTCTTTGTTACAACTGTCAGTTTAATGTAACCAGAATTTGTATGATTTCCCTGAGACAGCTTCATAGCTATTTGTGTAAACTGTATGCACATTCTGATTTCACTTCTTTTCAGATTCGAAACCTGATGGATTCCTTTGCGCCTGCAAAAGCAGCGAAGATGATTGACCAGGTACCAGAACTCTTGGTGCAGCTGGCTGATTTGAGCAGGAAACTAGACAAAGAATCCCTTTTCACACTCGCACACGAGCAGATTGCCAACAAGAAACCAACTGCCGCTGGGTAGGTGCCAATTTGTAAATTGATTTTTGAATCAGAAACCTTAATTAATTAAACCTGCATAGTTTGATTGAGAAATATAAAATATATTATTTCACCAAACCAGACTTTGATTGTCTGGAATTTCAAACAAACTTTAATAATAAAGTCATACTATTTGTGATAAATGCATGAGGAAAGAAAATATTTTCAAGACTTTTGGATCCATGAATCTAGTTTTGCTAGTTTTGCTAGATTGTACCAATGATTTAATGAAATTTAATATGTTTGGTATGCCATGCGAACTTTTTAGATAGCTTGACATACATGCCAGAGCAAATCCAGGTTAGACATTTTTCTTATTGAACTTTTTTGACCCAGATCAGGTAATGTTTTCTTTATACATACATCAATTTCAGCCAGAAACTGTTAGATGTTCTGCCATCTGTCGGGACACACGCAGCTGTTAATGCTCTTATGGCACTTATTCAGAAAAAACAGATTTCAGCAGGAAAGGCAACAACTGCCATAATGACACTTTCACTTCTGCCCAAGCCTAATGCTGAGATTGTTAATGCTGTCAAGGTATAATTTTGTTTTGTTGTGGTAAAGTATAGGATGTCTCACTGTCAATTATCTCCCCTACCCAGATATTTGTCTGGGGTCTTCCTCCACCAATATAGCTGAAAGACTTTATAATGACAACGACTGTGTTGCTGCAATGTATTTAAAAGATAAAAATAAAAATGAAATTGCAAGATAAATATTTGGCAAGTATAACAAGCTCAAAGCAAACCAGCTGGAAGACATTTGTACATTATTTATTTCACTCTCATGGAGGGCTGGGGATCAAACCTAGCATAGATTGACTTACAGGTATGACGCTAGGTAACAATAGTCTTAAGATAGATAATATGTAAAGGGAACAGCAACTCTAGCGTAAACCTGTAATCAGTAATTATTTATACTGTGAAAAATGATACCTGTTGTTGTTTTGTGCTACAGTAATTAATATATCACCTCTAACTTTGTCCTAAAAAGAAGAATTCTGTGCCATCTAATGCAGGTCACCATAGTAGAATGTCATATGACTTTTCTGACGTGACTAATGTTAGACATATTGGTTAACTATTTCCACCAGCCGTACTTGTTTTCAAGTGCATGAGAAACCGGTCTTGGTATACATTTATATACACTAAGTATAGTTTAGCTAAGATTGACACTGACAAGTCAATTATAAATAGGACAAAGGATGTTCCAAAATATTACCTGTGCTAGTGAAATGAGCCATTGTGTAATATGAAATCAAGGTTTGATCAGTTTTAGTGAATAATTAAAGCAATTATTAGAGGAGCAGTACCGGTACTTGTATCATTTTGTACATGTTGTACTTTATTTTAGTTATATTTTTCAAAGGTGTTTAATAATCTTATTCATTATTCCTTTAACATTTATAATTATTTGAATGTTTATTTTAAGGACAAAAAATGAATGTGTGGATTTTTTTTTTCAATAGAATGACAATAACAGATTCTAAAGATTATAATAGACATTTTAGATCTTATTTTAGTTATTGATTCTCTATTCTGCTCAGGACTTTATCAAATTTGGTCAACCAAAGGATGCCATGGTTCAGCGAGCAGCCTGGTTGTGTCTTGGCACGCTTGGAAACAAACTGGCTTTTGATGTGCAGAAAATGAACAGTGGCAAGTAGATCTAAGAATTAATACAGAGATAAAAAAAAAATGTTTTCTTTTTTTTATTATTTAAATCATTTGTTTTTGTGCCATATCATTTCCATGTCAGTTGCTTGCATTACCAATGAACCATTGCTTTTTATCAAGTAGCCCAGAACTAGTACAAACAGTTTACAAATACATCAGGTTTTAGTACTGACTCTTTTTTTTAATATAAATTACCATTTTGAGAAATTAAGTATGACACCAACAAAATTTTCTTCAAAACACAGAATCAATGTAAAAGTTTTATGCATTCAGTATTTAAATTGAAACAATAACAAGAATAATAGATGATTTTAACTGTACATTTTGACTTAACCCTGACGAAGATTTAAAAATTAAAAGTGCTTGGGTAATGATGTAAATTACATTTATAATTACAGGCTATACCACTGACAACTATTAATATTTATCACAGATATCGACAATCGGATGAAGGTGACTGACTCCTTACTAGATCAGGCCAATGACCGAAGGGTTCGATCAAAACTTGGTGAACAGCGCAAGCAACTGATCTCTGAGAAAGATGAGCTGCAAAGAGGCATGGACAATGTTCGCTCAGCTATCACTGAGGTACAGTTTAGAAAATGCAAACATATATTTAACTGCCATTGTTGGCAGTGGCCAAATGGAATACAAAGCAAATATTGTATTTGGCCGTTTAATTGTCTTTCTTACCCACGACAGCGGAAGAACAAAGAATCTTGGAAAAAAAGTCATATTTGAGCATAAAATTCAAAAGAATGTATTAATCAGAAATTAAACAGTGTAGCAATGTTGGATACAAATTAAAACAGCAATGTATTCAGCATCTACAAAGTCTGTACTAGATCTCATCAACATAGAATTACAAAATGCAATAATTAGATAGATAATTAGATTACATATTACAAATTTATTAGTTTAAAAGTGTAATTTTTACAGAATATGAGCAAAATGGCATATTTGGTGCATTGAAAAGGTGGGAAAAAAAAGTTGGTATGAAGTTGTATGTTGTGCACATCCCCAAGTTTGAGGTTGGTATAAGAGGGAAAAATAAATGCACACTATGTACAATTGATCACAGGTAAAACAATTTGTCATCAAGCTTATCTTTTGATGTATATGTCAAAAAAGCATATATGCACAAGAACCATCTTATACTTTTAAATGGTTTTAGGACTTTCTTTTAAATATATTTTGTATTTTTAGAGGTAACCATTCTAATTAATAAGGTACCCAGTTTTAACTATAAAATTGCATAACTTATAAGGTAACTGGTACCAATATTTTTAGGTACCATTGTCTATCAGTATTTCACTTTTTACAGATGGTGACTGGGTTGCGTCGCAGTGATGATGCCGGCTCCCAGCTTCTGGCTGTGAAAGTGAGTGGACTGCTTGGATACAGGGAGCTGGGCCCAGCCCTGGAAGAAATTATTAAGGGACCACTAAGTGACAAGCAAATAAAGATGGAGGCAGTCTCCAGTCTGGCTTACATTCATCCATCACAGAAGGCAAGCAAATTTTAATTTGTAACAAATCTCTTAGCCTGTTTCATTTATTATGATCCCATTATTAGCTCTTGCTTATTTGCTAACAACCATTTGAAAATGTTAGTAACAATATTCCTAAAGACTCAGCAGCATATAGAGCATTCTGATGAGACAGCACCTAACCTTAGCCTGATTATTTCATGTTTAGCAGGTTAAAAGTGATAAGTGTATCTTGCTCTGTCTTAACCTTTTTGGTGCCAGTTATTGAAACATCCTCGCAGGGCTAAATATTTAAACCATAACTCTGTTGAAATGCTCCAGTTTTTGTATCTCTTATCTCAACTTAATATTCCTCTTCAGTGCATCAGAAGTTAACATGAAAAATCGATTGGTACTGTGTTGATCTTTAATATTTACCGATTCTCCTGATATTAAAGCCAGGGCTAACATTTTACTTCTTCCAGCTGACCTGGGAATCTGTGGTTCTACTCAGATATTACATCATCTGAGTTTTTGTTAACTCCGCCAATATTTCAATGTACCAGGAAATCACAGTAAGGACCTTATGCATCAAAACAATATTTTAACTCTAAATTCAACAGGCATGTAGCATCCTCTTGCCTGTATTTTTACATGCCACGGAGGCAGAGGAAGTGAGAATGCTGGCATTGAAGTCTTGTGTGGCAGCTGGGGCATCCAAGGCCCAGCTTGAGATGGTTGCTGCTTCCATCCACAGTGAACCAAGCATCAATGTGGCTGCCTTTGTCTCATCACTTCTGACATATGGGCAAAATGGGCAAGAGTCAATTGCAGCACAGGATTGTGTCAAACAGCTGTATGTATAACCTGCATTTTTGTATTTAGATTGTGTCAGTTTTTAGGGAATTTTTATATTATTATTGTGCCTTAAACTTGGAAGTAAGAGAAAAGTAAGATGATGTCAAACAGCTGTGTGTATCACCTGAATTTAAAGGTCCTTTAATTGTTGGAGACTTTTTCTTATTAATGTTAAGAAGCATGGATACACACAATTATTTTTCCTAATGACTTATAAATCACTTGTTTACACATGTTTGCTTTCGACTTTAAAATTGACAGTCACTTAAAGAGTGGAAGATTTGTTTCAGACAGCTGTATTTATGCTTGGAAGTACTCGCTTTATTTTGCTTTGGCCTTAAAAGGGCTGCTTTGACAGTTTATTCACATTAAAAGTCTTTAGAAGCATTTCTCCAATTATTTTATGTTGAGTTTTTTTTTACTTAAGTAATTATTAAAATTGCTTTGAAGAACCTGCTGTTGACTAAAACAGATCATCCATGTAATACTTGCTTTCACTGCAGGCGTAACAATGTAACTTTGGCAAGGAGATTGGCAAAGGAAGTACCTTCTAGCCTTGGGGTATCAAACTATATGGCAGCATCCACACAGAATGGTAGGTTCAGCCCTAATCATCTGCTTTTATTAATAAGCTGTACAAATCACCATCTCCATGAAAAGGTAGCAATACATTGCTAGAGCCTTAGCATTACATATTGTGGATCCTAATCAGACAGCTCACAGTGGTGACTGGCTGATGTGGACTATTTCTCAAATTCCAAGCAAAAATGGTCTTAAGACAGGTGGTCATGGCTAAAATCATAAATTTTGTTTTCATAATTATAACATTTCCTTTTACAATCATGATGCAATGTTGATACTGATGCTGATAATCATGATGATGACACATGATGAAGATGATACATGATAATGATGGTGATGGTGGTACTGATGCTGATGATTGTAACACTTTTTAACTGACATCCTTTAAATTATCACAATTGAAAGTAATCAAAAACCAATGTTCCCAAAACAAAATGCATTCACTGTTTACGTTTTTTATTCTTGAAATATTGATATCAATGAAAACGACATTGAGAGAACAATTATTTTAAGCAAAATAAATATTTAAGTGAGGTGAACATAATTTGCTACTTTGTTGTCATTGCAAGCCGAGGATTCCACTCCAGAGTCGGTAGTTATTTACATAAAAGCCATATATACAGTGATAATATGTAAATATGGTTTGAGTCAGTTCTTACATAATTGTTACTTTATAGAAGTAAAGGTTGACTTTTGTCATTTGTCTAACAATTCTAATGTTTGTTTTGTTCATTTATTCTTTCTGATTTTTAAGCAATAATCACTCAGTAGAAATGCATACAATACTAATTAAAGTCCGAATGTTCCTGAATCTGAATAAAATAGTTTATATGTGTATTATGAAATTGTTTGATAAATAATGTTTGACATTTTAACTTTCAGTGCTCTATTTTCTATGGCATTTTTTTTGTAGCCTTTGGGTGGTTTGATAGGAAATTTAAAAATGGGAATCTTTCTTTTTCAATTGACAATCCATGCACTTGCAAGACAGTCTTGAAATAATAAAACAATTATATATTCACAATATTTTTATTAAAAACAACTAAATTATGGTTATGAATCACATTTCAACTTTTGTATTATGCTTCATTACATAAATATTATTATTGAAAAAAATAGTATTACTTAAATTAGTTAACATATTTGAAGTATGATTTTAAATAACAGCGGATCTGGGTATGCGACAGTCCTATGAGCATGTGATGCTGTATGCACCAAGGACTGTACTTCCAGCGGTCATGTCTGTCAAGTATGCTGCTGACTTACTTGGAAAACGAACAGATGTTGTAGAGGTACAGACCCTTTTCTTTCAATATGTTGCATTTTTTTCCTCTTGCACAATAATTTAGCAGTTTATTATAAAATATTAACAAAGTTGATACTTTTTCTGTCCTGTGCCTGTATGTCATACATAACTTTGAAATAAAATGGTTATCATGTCATTTTTGGTTGTGTTAATAATTAGATTTTATCAACAAAAAGATATTTATGTGACTGTTTAGATGATCATAAACATAAGCAAATACCTGTGATGTTAAAATGAAAGATCAAGATCTAATATTCTTTCACTATCACCCATGGAAACTTACAAATGAATGTAGATAATAGACATTTTCCATTCTGTTTTGTTAGTTCTTGTCTTGCTCTTATCTCATCATCTGCTGAAACAAAAGGTACACAGTAATGGTTACTCTGTTTTGTATGTATTTTACATATCCTTAAAACATTATCTTGCTTCAGTGTACATTATTTGACCATTGTTAAAATGTACATCTTCTGAGTAGGCATTTGTGTTCTCTAGATAAAGTAAATGTTTTAACCATAGCAATTTACAGGCCAGGCCCGAATCCAGATCTTCTCAGCTGGAGGGGGGGGGGGGGGGGGGGGGGGGGTGGTTATTAAACAGACTCTGAAAGTCTGACAAATGCAAAGACATAAAGCCAGTTCAAATTCTTCACAAAAATATGGCCAAAACAGCCAAACACATACTTCCCTTCGAGTTGGATTATAAAATACAGCTAGATTACATTTGTACCTCTGTTTTCCCATCGATTATTGTTTGCATATAATAGGAAGGAAAATAACAGTTTTGCTATCTTAGTTTGTCAGCAAACAATCATTGCACTATCAACGAATTTTACGCAAATATACATTTATATTGCCTGCATTGCGATATCAGTTTGGAGTTCAATAATGTGCATAATTTTGATGTAGAGTATTATGTGACAAACAAAACAGTATAGATTTGCTGAGAAGTCTTTACTAGATGTTGGACCAGATGAAATAAACTACTATCAGTTAATATTGTAGAACAAACCAAACTTAACTAAGCATTTTTAAGATATTTTCTCTAATCTTTATTATGCGTTCTTGGCACATCAACCAAGCAAGGCATTTGTGCACACATCTTCAAACTGCCATTGTGGTTTAGTACAGTATTAGCTAAGGAAAATGTTACTATGATATATATTTACAAACAAGCAACAATTTTTCCAGTATACATTATACTTCGGGCAACACAAAATATAATTAATTATTTCCAAGTAAGTCGGTTAGCATATTATAGATGTGTTTAAATGTTTGAAACAGCAACATTTTTGAGCCAACGAAAACTGCACAATGCTACACATGGTGCTTCCTACAGTTGCAGATCACTAGATTATAAAATCATCATCAGCTTAGCAATATATATTTCCTTTTCTCTTTTTGCAACTAGATACATAAGCTGTAAAGCCTGGGTTATTGCTAAACGTGGAGTATGGACAAAATCCTTCCAGAGCAAAATTCCTTCTGTTATTTTAGCAAAGGCGGCCCCTTCCATAAATTTTCAATGCCTGTAAATTCCCTCATGTAAATTTTCTACATTTTGCAATATTATTTATTTGGTTCACACAGTTAAGTCTCCTTAATAATATAATAATAACATTGGCTTTTTTATTATAAGATTCCACTTTCGAGATATATTTTAATTAATTTACAGGAGTGATTTTGTCTGCTTTGGTTAAATTTTAGGTTTTGTCTGCATGTGCTACAAGGAACAGAAGGGATTTTGTCCTGGAGGAATTTTGTCATACAAATGCTAGCAACTATTGCCACTGTTTGTGTTTTTATTTTGGTTGGATGTAAATTTAAATTGCATTTTTGCTCTATTCTATATCAGAATCAATCTCAGAGCCGTGAACTCAATATATTTTCATAATTCACAAAATATCCACTTTTTTAACCATTTTGTCATGACATGAAATAGTTGATTTTAAGTACGCTGAAAATCTACTGTGTACCTTGATTGGGATGCAAGATGACAAACAACCAATGCCGAGGAGTGCCTATAAAGCTCAATAGTCGGGGAAGTGAGAGTGAATGTTGTACACACAGTGGATGTTGTACATGAGCCAGATGGCCTATGTTGTCTGGCTAGCAGCAGGGGAGCCAATATTGACAACAACTTTGGTTATTCTCAGATTGGGTACAAAGCTGAAGGCATGGATGCTGCAGCAGCAGCATTTCTGGGAGATGAGACTTCTAGCAGCATTAAACAGATCCTGGATAAACTTCTTCATCCCAGACATAGACGAGATGCCAGAGACCTGGAACAAAAGATTAAAGATGTCAAACATGTTGTAAGCATATCAATGTGAACTGTTTTTTGTTGTGATTTTGAAAATAAATGAAAAGACATATGCATTTGCATTTCAAGTTGGAGATAAAGTCAAACTTTGATTGATAGAACACTGGATCGGTAGAAGTACCAGATTGGTCAAACAGAACTGGTGATCAGTGCATTTTTCTCTATAAATAACCACAGGGTCGCTGGTACAAACTGCTGTTCGAACAAACAGGTTGGTGACCCCTATAATGTTCAAATTATGTTTCTGAAATCCAAAATGAGGACCGGTATTGCATTACAAAAAATAATCGTCTCTATTTTAGTATTGGTTCCTGACAGCGAAGTGAACTCAAATTTGCTGACTTAAGCTTACAAATTCATTTTTTGCAAATAGTATCTCACAATTTACTAAGTCTTGTAGGTTGGATTTTTGTGAATGAGAAAACTTTTTGTTGGTGTTTTATACTGTACTGTATTAAAAATACCAACCATGGATTTTCCTCAGCTTGCACTTTGTTTTCAAAAACTTACAATCAATGCATTGAGATTTTGGAACATTAGTTATTGTTTTTGTTTTTTAACAAGAAGAGCTTATGTATCATCCTCATTATTCTGTCATAGTCAGTGAAATAATAATAAAACACAATATGCATACAAACTTACATGATGCATCAGGGGACTACCTATTTAAAGATTTGACTTTGAAATTAATTGTAGAATTTGTTTTTGTCATGAACACCAACACATTAGACATTTTATTTGGGTGTATTGGAAAACTAAGCCAAATGATAAATATCACGGGAACTGAAATTGTAGAAAGTTTAATTTTATTGTAATGTAAGAAAATTGAAATTGTCGATTGTATTTAGCTCGGGGTCCAACCACTTCCTAAGGAGAAGACTCGTGGTCATTTATATGTGAAAGTCCTGGGACACGAGCTTATTTATGTTGATTTGGAACAACTTCTGCCATCCTCCCAAAGTAAGTTCACATTCATTTAAACATTTTCCTTAATTAAAAAGGTATAAACAATGATGGGTTCCTTCCTTATTTCATGTTACTGTTGAGTTGTTTTTACTGTTTACTGTTTTTATAACATATTCATTTGCAATACAATGAGGCACGATACTACCTTGCACTAAGAGACAAGGACTACAGACTAAACAACTTTGACTACAAGTTTGACTCTAAGTAATGGTCTATAGGGTCCTTGGAATCCAAGTTTTATATGCTTGAGCTGTATGGTTATGTCTGCTTTTGATATGGTCTAAGCATATTTATTTGAGAAAATACAACAATAGGCATGCTTGTTCTCTGCAGGTAGAAACATAGTGGTGGAACTACTTCAATCCCTGGACAGCCTACTGAATATTGACCACTCTGCTGTGTTGCCTGTCCAACACATCCAACTGCAGACAGCTGCTGGAATGCCCCTCAGCATTCGTCTTTCTGCTGTCACAGATCTCTCCCTCCACACCACCGTTCATCCAGACTTTTCTCAAGCTCCCCAGCTGAACACTATTGTTGATATCGAACCTAGGTATAAAAAAAAAAAAAATATTATTTGTGTGGTATTTATATATGCACCCCACCTGCATATATTTTATTATTTAATGTATCATCTCGCTAAAAAATGGTGCAAGACCCCAGCTGAATATCTGGGTAAAACAACTGACATACCATATAGAAGTTTTTTCCTTGAGTGGAACTCAAACCCAGACAGTTTGTGAGAGGTTATTAGTATAAAAGCAGTACTCTGACTGCTGACTGCAAAGCTTAATTTGTCCAAATAATAACAATATTAACAACAGAAACATTTATATGACCTTCAGCTCACCAATATATATCTGTATCCATTCAAGATCTAACTTGAACTTAAAAAGACTTATATAGATCAATTCCACATGGTTTCAAAGCCAAATTGGATAGTATTTAACCCATTTGGTGCTCCAAATATAGAGATCCCCTCTACCATATTTTCTATTTTGTGAATGTGGTATTGCTGTTTGTTTCCATTAACCATCATTTGTGTTTTCTAGAATTGTCCTGGAGGTTCGAGGGGAAATGATGGTGGACCTACCTTGTGTTAAGGCTGGTGTCTCTGTCAAGGCTCGCGCCCATGTCCACGTACCTGTGTCCATGGCCCTCATGGTGGATCAGCCAAAATCTAAAGCCATCATTAAAATACTGGATGAGGTACATTTGCAATTTATAACTTTTCATAAACATTTCAGTAGCTACTCTAGATGCTTTGAAAATGATAAATTTTTATTGGGGTGATAGAGAATATGTTATTCAGCTATAGTCTAGATAGCATAAAACAATATAAAAAAAAAGATTGTTTAATACTTTCCAATAACTTAATGTTGCACCATAACTGTACAGTTGAATGTCATGCAACAAAGAAATACACATTTTAAATAATGTTTGTAGTCTTTCCTTTCAGGTTTATATTTAGACAATAAAGCTTCAATTTTTACTTTACAACCCATGAAACACTAGCTTTCTTATCAATTCCACCTACTTCTTCTTTTATCTATAGACTGAACTCCATATTGTGGGCATCCACTTGTCCCCTTGCACTGTAGTTCGCATAATTCCTTCCTCGTCATTTGGTCTATCAGCCATTGTTGATGAGAGAGACATTTCTGATGTAAAAGGCATGGATCAGAAAATGGTGGTATCATTTTAAAAATATCTCTTACGTTCTCTAGACATATTCTATTGTTATAAATTGGGCATCTCTCTTTTAACTTATTTAAAATGTTTTAATGTTGTTCTTGATTTAAACACTGTTAAACAGCAGAAATGTGAAAATATTTTAAATAATAAGCATCCAAATAGCCTGAGAAAGTTCCTTGATTGAACTACAACACCTGAAAATATTATTTAATAAGCTTCCAAAACATCTTAGATAAATTTTTATTAGCTTTGATTTGAACTGAGATGAACTCGCACATAACCCTTAACATTATGCATGCTTCGTTTGTTAAAAACCCACTGAATAATAAGTTTTTTACATACAAATTTATGCAGAGGTAATTAGACATTTTTTTTCCAGAGACTAAGCAGCAAATAAAATTGATCCTGATTAAGTAGTTTCCACCAGGAGCTGGCTGATCTGGATTAACACTAATTGCCTAAGCCTAATCAATTTGTGCTAAGTATGCCAGGAGTGACAATTTTCCTTATTTTTGTTTGAATGTCAGATTTCATATGAGGTAGGAGAGGAAATGCTTGGGCGTCGGTTCTCTTTGACTGGCCAGATGCCAATCCAGAGTGATCCCCATGCACCAGCCATGCCCCTCAGTGGAAAGATGAATGCTCGGTTGACATATAAGCCAATCTCATCACAGAAGCTTCAGATTCAGATACAGCTTGTCAAAGGTAAGGTTTTTCATGAATTATAATTTAGTTCTGTAGTACAAAACAGCATAATCATATTATATTCTAGCCCTAGTGATGCAGCACCTAGAATCTTTGACCTATGCATTTATCAAACACAATGAGTTTAGTCCCTAGCAGAGACAAACCATTGTAGAAAAAAAGATATTACTCTGTTGCTTAGACTCAGCAACATATTATCCCATCTAATAAGGTATGACTCACAAAATAACATTTACACATTTTCAATTTTGGCAGAACTATGCCCCTTTTTTTCGACTTAAATCTTGCCCAATATTATCCAACCTTGAGAAAACATTTGCATGCTGACTTCTGATGGCTCCTGTTTATATTCCTGTTTCTTTTTCATTGATGTGAATTTATTTTCCTTCCCTTTTCTAAAGAACATGTGATAGTTTTTTGTATGTTTATTTTATTTTCATACTAACATAAAATTGTTCATCCTTTTTTATGAGTGCCATAGTTGTGTGTTAATTTTACACTGTCTTCTGCTGGTTTTGTCTTTAGTTTCTCTTGTTAGGAACCTTTATGGATATCCTGTTAGACTATTGTATGTGTTGTTTTTCTCATTTTTTTACAGGTGATGTGAAGGAGAGTAGTAAACAGAGCTCAAGCTTTTGGTCTTGGTTACCCTGGGGTCAACAAGAGAGGTAAATATTCCAGAAGCTGAAGACATTACCCCTCAGAAAATATAGAAAAATCCCATTTATTAAAACTTCCCCCTTGTAGAAATTTCCCAGATAAATTGAGAATAGTTGATATTACAGAATTATTAAAGCAATGCATAATCACAAATCTAATAATGTTGCCTTAAAAGGGTATAAGTCTGGCTGTGCTTAAGTATATAGGAATATTGTTTACACTCATTTATAATTTCTTTGGTTTAATTCACTTTATACAGATGTAATTGAGCCCTAATAAATACACAATTATCAAGAACAGCTTTATATTATTACACCTTTTTATCTAGAATAAGATTTAAAGATACATGCATATTTACAGGGCACAAGATATTCAAGATTCTGTTAATTTGGAAGAGGAGGATTTGTCCATACAATTTCTTGAAAGAAAGTTTGTTAATTCCACCGCAATTCTTGAGACTGGTGCTAAAACAGGGCTCGTCATTCGAGTAGCCGAGTCTGGGTCTGACCCTAAGTATGAGTTACAGATGTCAGCCCTCACTCAGACTGATAGACGCACAAACAGACAAGTCTATGCAATAGAGGTGAAACACACAGCCAAACTGCCTGGAAAGAAACCATGGAAGGTATTGTTGTGTTAATTTAAAAAAAAAAATAATCTAAATACTGACTCTTAGAACTACTCTATGTACCGTAAACTACATGTAAAGACACTGGACAATAAATTGATAATTCAGTACAAAAAGTAAGTAAGTAAGGACTTTTAGAAAGAAACATTAGTACTTACAATTACAGACATGTGATCTTTCCTGCTTTCTCCGGCAGACTCCCGAAATCAGCAGTCTGTCTTACGCCTCATGCTGAGCACATCAATTCTCCTGCTTTGATGTTCCCGACAGACTTAATCTTACTCTTCCTGAAGACGGCCCCAGTCAGTAACTACCAGCTGATCATTTGATTGCGCACTAAATCCTACTGGAAACAACCAGCACCTGCGTGTGTATGTGTGCAGCTAATCAAAACAGATCACTACCCATCATTGAGCGTACAGAGTGTTCATTGATCAAGACGATAATTTCTTGATGATAATAGTGTAAGAAGGCAACCGTCACAAACTGCAATCCATTGATTGACAATATAACCTGACCCATTTAGTGAATGGCGGAGTCCATGCCTGATCAGTGTCACATGTTCTATTCTCTAACACAACACTATGTTGAATATGGAAGCAATTCGAACGTGCGGAGGCAGGCATTGGTTAATAGGGTGCTATGAGAACTATTTAGTATTTGGATTTGTTATCCTTAGTTCAATTTTCATACTATTTGTTTGGACCATACTCCTACATTATCAAAGCTATTGACTTGAAACATTGTAGATGGATAGATGTTGTTTAAACAGAGTGCAGTGCACAAGAACCATCACTCTCCTCTTCTTATTTTTGAGTAATGCCCCTTTCTGCACAAATGCCATTACTCTAATGTAAATTTGTGTATATTTGATGGCATTACTCTTTGATATTTTTTTTTCAGTTACCCAGATTGCAGTCCACAATCATGCCAAAGTGCATTGCACAACAGTGCACAGCAGTTTGGCAGATTAAAGATTTTTTTATGTTATTCTACTTTAATTCCAGATTTATTGCAATAACCCAGAGTGCAGTCCAAAACTTTGCCGTACTGCATTGCACAAGAGTGCACAGCAGTGTGTTTCAAATTGCCCTATTGACGGGTATATTTTGCTACTCCTTGCAGTGCTCTTGTTCCACATGTAAACACACTCTCTACCAATTTTCACTCTACCAATTTTCAATTGCATCCTGCATCCATATCTATTAAAAAGCTTAAAAGTGAAATTTGAAAGTTATGCTAATAAAAAACATAAACAAACATACTTACTATGTTGTCTGTGTTTACTACATGGTATTATTATACTTGAAAGTATATGGTTGATGTTAACATAAATCTCCTTTTATGCATGTGTTTACCATAATTCCAGATGGTGAACACAATTGATGTTTCTCTACCTGATGAAGTTGTAGAACCATCAGACCTGGATGATCCTCAATACATTAACAAGTTGAAACAGGAGTTGGTTGCCCGTGTCTCAGTCCTCAAGGACTCACCAAGACATATTTCTGAGCTTGTGTCTGCTTTGCTGGCTCAAGTATCACAAGAGGTACAGACCCAGCATCCAAAACAGACCCTGACAAATTCTATTGAAGATGCAGTAAGCCACGTTGTTGATCAATGCAGAGACACCCCTTCTCAGGCACTAGCCGATCAAGCCCAGGACCAGAGAAAAATTGAAAAAATGGTAAATGAGGTCAAGAATCAAATGGTCTGGCTCAATGGAGATGCTGTTGAAGATGTTTTGCAGAAGATTCAGACCATTTTAGCCAAATCAGATCAGGTTGTTCAGATGTCAGAGGAAAACCTTGGAGATCAAGTACAAAACCCTGAGAGAGCAGCACTGGCCTTGTATATTATCTTGAAACAAGATCGTTCTACAAAAGCTGTTGATAATATTTTGGACAAACTCATGCTTATTGCTCCAGCACAGAAGCCTTTGAAGTTGAAAGCTATGCTGAAAGATACTATCACAAAGCTCACAGACTTGAAGAAACTTGAAACTGAAATCTTGATCAACAGGCAACAAGCAAAGATAGAAGTAGAGGAAGATGAAAGGAAATTGGCTGATGTACTTAAAGACTTGGAAAGTGGCATTTACGCTGCATCTGACTTTATCACGAAAAGACCAATTGAAGAAATAAAAGCAGAACTTGGTGGAAAGATTGCATCACTTATTGAGAAGAGTAAAGTATCAAAAGTTGAAATTGATCAGATATTACAAAAGAAAGGCAAAGTAGACAAAATTCTGCAAGCCAAGCTTTTGGAAGTTTTACTGCAAAAAAAAGTTTTTGTTAATCAGTTAAAAGAAATAATATCGTCCATTGCAAAAGGTGTCAATGAAAAGAAAGCTGGTTCAAGAGTTGCACCTGCAGTATTTGACAAAGAAACTAAAGCAATAGAGAAAATTTTGATGTTGACAGAAATTCTTGAGATTGAAGCTTCTGGATTGATTAAGCGACTGATGGTGGCCATATTGGCTTTTAAAGAGAAAGCACAGGTTTCTTCAGAGGTCAGAGGTCACCTCAACAGAATTCAGATCATTGAAGCTAAGCAGGTTGAAGATTCTGAAAGGTTACATGTCCAAAGGCTGAAGAAGGATGTAATTCAAGCTGGAGTTCAAATCAGTGATATATCAGGACATGAAAGCCCTGCACAGATACTGAAAGACATTGTTGATAGATCAAGACAAAATATAAGAGATATAATACAAGTGATCAGAGTTGTTGAGAAAGATGTAAGCTCAAAAGAAGAATCTCTCCCAGTCTTTATCAAGTCAATGAAGGTTTTGTTAAGGCAGTCTGTGGTTATTGATAAAATCAAAGAACAGGCTAAGCTTTTATCTTTGGAGGAACTTGCAAAACCTGGAGATAGATCGGCAGGACAGGGAGTTCGCCAGGTTGAAGTTGAAGCTGATGAACAGAAGGAAGAAGTTATGAAAGTTGTCAGAGAGCTTCAACAAATGCTAATTCTTGGGAAATTGTCTGGAGAGGTGGCCGATTTTACACAAAGTGATCCAGCCAGCATCTCATCATCAAGGAGCTTTAACATTGAGCTAGTACAAGATCTGATGAGGAAAGCAAAACAGGTTAGTTTTATTTCAGTGTTCAAATTGCAATAAAATACAATTGTTAACCATACAACAACTTTATGGTTTTATAATTAGAGAAAGACCCCTCGACAAATATCTTCATGAAACGATCTATACTCACCAGCTTAACTTGCCAATTGTATAATAACTTACATTAGGTTTTTTATAACACTGATAATAAAATTGAATATAATTTTGCTGACAGTATATCTATATTTTTTTATTTTTAATTTCCTGTATTATAACTGTATCATTCACATCATAGGTGCGGGCAGACCAGTCTGCTGTGGATGAGAAAGTTAAGAGATTAAGTGTGCTACAAAGACCCCATCCCAATGTTCGGACATCCAGCAGTCAGCAAGCAGAAAAAATCAGGGCAGTCATAGATGAAGCCAAAGCTGTTCAGGTATCCATTTATTTTTTTAAAATTAAATTTCATTTAAGGAATGAATTGTTTTTTTTTTATGACATTGTGCTTTTTAAAGTATCATGATGCCCAAAGGATTTCACAACATAACAGTATTTTAAAAAGCCCAACACAGTTTATCAACCGATGAATGCTGTAAAAAATCACAATTCATGTCTTATATTTACATTACCTTTAGATGCAGTTATGATCAATTCATTAAGAAAATAGATAACTACAGTCTCTTTATTTATATTTATAAGACAAACCCAGTGAAGTCTTATAAAAGTTATATCGAATGAAAAGCTTACTCTGTGCATGATAAAATTCTTGATATTTAAGACATGCATACAATGTCAAGAAGCACATCAACAAGAAAGTAATTACTCATTTATGGTTTTTTAACTTTTACAGATTCTTTAAAAGATTAAGTGCTTGAAACCACAATTATATGCAATCTGTTAGCAAGCAAATGATAAAATAAACCATTTAGCACGTTTGCTGTATGACATAATTTTGACGTCATGTTTACATTCATTCAAGAAGACAATCCAAAGTAAAATAAGCTACAGCCACCTAGCTATTCAGCAATCAGGAATGCAAACATGCACTGACTATGTCAAACTGTAGTTGATCGAGAAATTAATGCATTTTTTTTAGGTATAGTTCATTGTAACAGTTAAATTTGGAAATGTTAATATAATACTATGTATTTTTTGGTATACATTTTCTTTTTTGTTTCATGATATTGTATATTTTTTGTCTCGGTATACATTATTTTTCCTGTGATGTTTACATATGATTTACTGTACCATAATTTACACATTTTGAATTTAAACAAAGACAGCTGTATAAAAACAAATAATTGCAATAATTGTTTCAAACTATTTTAGTTCTTAAGGATTGTTAGACATTTACTTTACTATATTGTCACTTGACATTCTGTTTAAGTGTATTTGTCATAAGTAATATTATCAAAATATTTTAATAAAGCTTGATAAAAAATAATACCCGTCATGTCTATAACCATTACAATAACCATATTAGTAAGAACCTTTATAAGATGGAACTCACCATAATTATGATGATGGTTAAACAAAATCTATTATTGTTTCAGAGTAGTCTAGAGGACATACACAGGCAAATATCTGCACAGCAGAGTGAGTTAGGCTTTGACAGACAATGGATGGAGCTTGCTAGCCAAGTGGCCGCTGCGTTTGCTAGTCAGGGCGCCACACTTCAGGCCCTTGAGGGGAAACTACAGGTCGCATCAATCTCAGATACGTCTGTCTTGGAGCATCTACAGGTCTGTTTGTCAGTCAGTCAACAGTCTTCTGATCAGTCTGTTAGATTATTATTTGTCTGCATGTGTAAAGGTTGACAATTTCCATCATTTTGTTAACCTGATTGCAATTTTTCTTAGTTTTTCTTTAAACTTATATATCATGTTTGCCTGCCTATCTGTCATTTTATCAGCTTATATGTCAAACCATATGTCTGTCCACTTTGTAGGGTTTCATTTGTCTCTTGATTTTATTATCAGCCTGTTTTGTGCCTGTATGTCTCTAAATATGTATGTTTCTATTCTTTAATCTTTCAAGAACATACAGCCACTTGGCATGCTCTCTCTAAAAATATCTTAAATCATGATTCTTATTCATATGTTTATAAATTCTTCAGTCTGAATCAATCAGTCCTTCTTACTTGGGACTTGTTGGACCTTTCAATGCTGATGGTGCCTATGATAAGATGATGTTTTTAGCTCATCTGAGCACACACAACATGCTCAAGTTGAGCTTTCTGATACTGCGTCGTGCTGCGTCAACATTTTAGCTTGGGAACATTCTAGAGGCAACAGTTTTTATTCAATCTTCATCATACTTGTTCAGAATATTTGTCTGCATAAAATCTTGGATGAGTTCATTATTGGGTCATCTTGGGTCAAAAGTAGGTCACAAGGTCAAATTTTAGGAAAAACTTGTGAACACACTAGAGACCACATTTATGGCCCAATCTTCACCAACCTTGATCGGAATGTTTGCCTGCATGAAATCTTGGATGAGTTTATAACTGGGACATGTGGGGTCAACAGGCAGGTCACTAGGTCAAATCTTACAAAAGCATGTGAACACACTAGAGGCTCCATTCATAGCCCAATCTTATCCAAACTTGATCAGATTGTTTGTCTGCATGAAATATTGGATGAGTGTATTATTGGGTCACATGGGGTCAAAAAGTAGGTAACTAGGTCACATTTTAGAAAAAAACTTGTGAAAACAGAGGACACATTGATTGCCCAATCTTCACCAAACTTGTCCAGAATGTTTGCCAGAATGAAATCTTACATATGTTTTGAAGTGGGTCATGTGAATTCAGAAGGTTACTAGGTAAAATTGTAGAAAATGTTATCAACCCAGTTTCAGCACTTATGGTCCAGTCATCACCAAATATTTGTTAAGTAAATAACTCTTAATTACTTGATGCCAGATTAGGCATTCTAAAAGCCTGTGTCATCGAGTGAGCAATTTAGGGCCATCATGGCCCTCTTGTTTATAGTAGTGATAATAATTGGTTGTGGTTGTGGTGGAGATGGGGGCACAAGTGATAATCAAAATCATAAACCATATTCATCTTAAAATGCTCATTATTATTTTTTTTCTAGGATGTGCAAAAGATCAAAGACTCAAATCAAAGACATGAACAAGCATTCCATTCAATAAGTGCCAAAATGCAACATAATGCTGCTCATCAGGCAAATCGGAAAGCGCAAGTTTCCCAGGTGACAGAGGTAGACAGTGTTGAACTGCAAAAGGCTCTCAATGCTGAAAGGCCCAAAGGTGCTGCCATCATAATAACAACCACTTTTGGCCATCTGCGGGAACAAATGGAAGTGATGAAAATAAAGGTACATGTATTGTCTCTGATAATTTAACCCCTATCATTCTACATTTAATACAAAGTCATACAAAGCAAACATTATGCAAAGGTAATAAGACATGCTTCTTAGAGGCTCTGCAGCAAATTGTGCACATGATTGACCTTGGGCTACAGTATCAACTTTCTGGTCAATTTGTGCTTTAAATGGCAAGAGTATATCATGAATAATGTGGAACCTGTTTTCAAGAGATAACATTGGCTTAGAGGTTACTTACCAGCTTTTCTCAGCAAGCCTCAAAGGGCTGGAGGAAAACATTCATGTGAGGAGGTCTTTTAACTGGCCTGTCAGGTGTCAAGACATAAACCCAGCTGCTTGTCAGGAGTCATCTGGCACCAGTTAAAGGCTGATACTGCAATTAAAGACAAATAATTATATTCTGTCCTAAGTTATAAGTAAAGTGACTTTAAATAAGCACTTACTAATTTGTTGAGTAAAGGTGTAAAGGGTCGTTTTCCAACCGGAAGATAATTTTTTTAACTCACCTGAGCACAACATGCTCAAGGGGAGCTTTTGTCATATAGCTTCGTCTGGTGTTCATCCTTCATCGTCAACATTTTAGCTTGTGAACACACTAGAGGTCACAGTTTTTATCCAATCTTCATCAAACTTCGTCAGAATGTTTTTCTGTATAAAATATTGGATAAGTTCATTATTGGGTCACCTGGGGTTTAAAAGTAGGTCACTAGGTCAAATTTTAGGAAAAACTTGTAAACTCACTAAAGACCCCATTTATAGCCCAATCTTCATCAAACGTGGTCAGAATGTTTGTCTACATGAAATCTTGGATGAGTTCATTATTGGGTCACATGGGGTCAAAAAGTAGGTCACAAGGTCAAATTTTAGAAAAGCTTTTGAACACACTAGAGACCACATTTAAAGCCCAATCTTCACCAATCTTGGTCAGAATGTGTGTCTGCATTAAATCTTGAATGTGTTTGTAACTCTGTCGCGCGGGGTCAAAAAGTAGGTCACTAGGTCAAATCTAAGAAAAAGCTTGTGAACACACTAGAGGTCCCATTTACAGCCCAATATTCATTAAACTTGATCAGATTGTTTGCCTGCATGAAATCTTGGATGAGTTCATAATTGGGTCACGTGGGGTCAAAAAGAAGGTCACTAGGTCAAATCTCAGAAAAAGCTTGTGAGCATACTAGAGGCCACATTTATTGGCTAAACTTCAGCAAACTAGGTCAGAATGTTTGCCTGCATGAAATCTCGGATATGTTGATAATTGGGTCACGCGGGGTCAAAAAGTAGGTCACTTGGTCAAATCTCAGAAAGAGCTTGTGAGCACACTAGAGGCCACATTTATTGGCCAAACTTCATCAAACTTGGTCAGAATGTTTGTCTGCATGAAATATTGGACGAATTCATAACTGGGTCATGTTAGGTAAAAAAAAAACTGTCAATAGGTCAAATCTTAGAAAAAGCTTGTGAGCATACTAGAGGCCAAATGTATAGGCCAAACTTAATCAAACTTGGTAAGAATGTTTGTCTGCATGAAATCTTGGACAAGTTCATAATTGGGTCATGTGGTGTCGAAAATTAGGTCACTAGGATAAATTTTAGAGAAAGTTTGTGAACACACTAGGGACCCCATTTATGGCCCAATCTTCACCAAACTTGATCAGAATGTTTGCCTGCATGAAATCTTGGATGATTTCATAACTGGGTCACGTGGGGTCAATATGAAGGTCAGTAGGTCAAATCTTAGAAAAAGCATGTGAACACACTAGAGACCACATTTATAGCCCAATCTTTGCCAAATTTGATCAGAATGTTTGTCTGCATGTTTATTATTTGGTCACGCGGGGTCAAAAAGTAGGTCACTATGTCAAATCTTAGCAAAAGCTTGTGAACACACTTGAGGCCACATTCATAGTCTAATCTTCACAGAACTTGATCAGATTGTTTGTGTGCATCAAATCTTGAATGATTATATTATTGGGTCAAGTGGGGTCAAAAAGAAGGTCACATTTTAGAAAAACTTTGCAAAAACACTTAAGAGGCCAAATTTATGGCCCAATCTTCACCAATCTTGGCCTGAATGTTTGTAAGTATGAAATCTTACGTATGTTTTGAAGCGAGTCATGTGGATTCAGTAGGTTACTTGGTAAAATTCTATAAAATGTTATCAACCCAGTGGCCACACTAATGGTCCAATCTTCACCAAGATTTCTAAATAACTCTTAATTACTTTATGCCAGATTTGAGCCTACTAAAAGCCTGTGTCATCAGGTGAGCACCTCTTGTTTAAATTTTTAATACTTTCCATAGATAAAAACTGCAAACATGCCATTTTCATTTTGGTTATCATTTGACGTGTATGCCTTTTGTTTAACACATATTCTGGAACTGATTGTAAAAAGTGTTTGAGGTTCAAATTAATAAAAACAAAGTCAGGTCAGAAATTAAACATTTATTTTCTTTTGGGAGCAAAATTGAAATTATAACTAACTAAGAAAATACTGACATTAAATGAATTATTGACTATTATAATAAGGAAATTTGAGTCCTGCATTCATTGTTTATGTAATTTAAGAATTATAAATTTGCATATATGTACAATTACTTATCAAGAAAAGGGTAACATATACAGGTTCAAAGCCAGAAGTCACTGGAACAGTTGCTGGATGAGATGGGACAGGTTCAGGGTGTAGTGATGAAATCTCTCAGAGCATACAAGCAGGACAGGCACCAGCTCAATGATCCCCAGGCTGCCAGATACCAGACTCTTACACAGGAGCTCAACACAAACCGACACATACACTTGATTCTGTCGGCCAAGGTAAAGCAGTGTGTGTAAAACTTACTGAGGCTGATATTTACTTACCTTTTCTAAGTCCATGTCTCTTACATTAAATCCAAGTCACCATTTTTAAAGCGGTGAAAAAACTTTCCAGGAAAATGGTAGTCATGATAATAACCACAATTTATAGCTCCAGTAAAAGCAACATGCAGTTGTTTTTTTAGGTTTTATAAAATAAGTTTGGTTGGTAAATAAAGGCCTTATTTTCATAACTATTTATTTAACTCTTCTTAAATAAAAAATCCACCTTCAACTTTAAATATCTGTCTATGCCTAAATTTTAACAATGTCTGTGCTGTTAAGCTAGCAGCAGCATTAACATTCTTTGTCCAGAACATAACTTCATTTTTTCATAATTAGAGAAACTGCATTACAAGAACCTGATGACCTGGTTTGTGAATAATCACCCTAAGACTGAATATTTGGACAACCAAGAAAAGATGTAAAGCATATTCATTTAAAATTGTTTAAGAAGCATTGCTGCTTTTTTTTTAATAAAAAATCTTTGTTTTTTTTCACAAACACAGTCTCATTTTCTAAATTATTTTATGTCTTTACACAAAAGGGGGTATGCTAAAAGAAATGACAAAGCATTTTCAATAAAACTAAATCCAATAATTGATGCTCTGTTCAGGCGGGTATTCCACGACCAGTCAAAGCAATTGTGGATGCAGTTAGAACACTGATTGGTCCACAGCGATCAGATCGTGCTGCAGTTGACGCATCAGCTCGTGCTGCAGTTGACGCATCAGACCGGGCTGCAATTGATATATCGGATAGTGCTGCAGGTGGTGCATCAGATCGTGTTGTCTTTGACCCATCATATCATGCTGCAGTAGATGCATTGGATGCTGCCTCAGCTGGTTCTTCTGGTGCTGCTAAACTGAGCAAACAAGTAGAAATTATTGTAAAAGTCCTGCAATCTGAAAATCTGGTAAATCTCATAGAAAAAACATTTTGTCCTGTTTTACTCATTGTAGTAGCATAGAACAAAATATGTAAAAAGTATCATATATTTAAAGTTTACATGTTAAGAAAACATTAGCCGTTTTACATATTCATTGTTCTAAGCATGTTGTTACTTGTATACTGTAATTACAAAATAAGTAATAATGAAGTAATTAAGATAAACATGTTAAGACACACTCAAATCATCACTTTATTCTTATTAAGTTTAATTAAGTCCTATTTATTGTTTAGTTAAAATTTAAAACAAATTATTATCTATGAGTATTTTTCTTATTGAATATTATATTTAAATTTTTATAAAAGAGCATATTATCCAATTCTTTTGTTTTTGCTATTATAGTCCTAAAAACCTTATCAATTATGCTTCAGGCATAGAAATTTCATTGTACACTAATGATCTCAAAAATATGATTGTTATGTCATCTTCATAGGTTGATGCTGAGCTACGGACACCATCTGAGGTTGTTGGTCCTATCAAGGTTCGAGCCCCAATCCTGGCCAGAGCCCTTACTCTAGACCAACGTGTTAGTCTGTCAAAGCATCTGTCACAGGCTTTGACTGGCCAGTCTGAGGCTGTGTGCAGTGTTGCTAAGGGAAGGGCTAAGACTCTAGATGACCAAATGATTGGTGTAAGTTTAATTTACCTTCATATCTATTAATTGTAACTCAAAGTATTGCCCAGGCCTTGGCATAGTATGATAATAGTTAAGATTCAGATCAGCCTGCACTCACTTAAAGCTGTCTGATAAAGACTGCACTATCAGGGCTGGAAAAATACGGTAGCCCGATGTCCTGGACAAGTCAAAATGCAGTTTGGGGTTACTGGTCATTGATCATTAAATTAGTCCCCGGCAGGTCATTATCAGCACTCGGAGAAGTGACTAATAAACCGCAGTTTCTAATTAGCGATGAAAATAATCAATTTCACAATAGGAGCATTTATCAACAACATGTAAATGCAGTACATGTACATGCACCTGTCCAAAACAGCCAATCGCGATGCGTGATACATAAACGCTTCTAGACAAAAAATGAAAGAAACAATTTGTTGTTATACCTTGTTTGTTACTTGAAGATATAAAAATCTGTTGTTGTGGTCCTTAATTTAAAACAATGCAAATTTTTGGACAAGTCATTTCCACGTTACTAGTCCCGGACTAGTAGTTGAAAAGAAAATTTTTCCAGCCCTGACTATATGCTGCTAAGTCTCGCAACATTTTGTGTCATATTTAATGAGAAAGTGTTTTATAAATTATTAGAATTTATTGAGTGATATTGTCTACAAAATCATTAAAAATTCAATATGAAAAAAAAATATATGTTACACTAACTGTGCTTGGATGTGTTAAATAGTTTTATGGGACATTATTTTTCAGTTATCCCAGAACATCAATAAGGATACTAATTTTGATGTCTGAATATAAGCTCATGGAAGAAAATTATCTTCAGTTTCTTTTTTGGTTAACAAAGTGATGCTGATAGTCTGGCTCTGCCTTGTTTTCTGAACAGCAATGGTCCGCATGTAACACTGCATCAGTTACCGATTCCCCAGTAGTAACTGAAAGTTCAAATTCAAAAGAAACTAAAGCAGACAGTCATCGTTTAAAACATTTATTAATCACAGTATACTTTGCTATATTATAGTTTGTCCAAACAGTGCTACATGTGTAAATATTGTGAACTACGCACTTATTGTGAATATGTTTAAGGACAGAAAACAAAGAGACATGCCTCTGTAGACTTAAAAGACTGCTGCAAGACTTGTTTATGAAAGTTTAAGTAATATAAAGAATATATGATATACTGAACTTCCCAATATTTGTATTTTTCGTGCATTTTTTCCCCCTTTGACCCGTGTTTAGCATCTTCCCCTGTTCCTGAAAAAAAAAACACCCTGATCTGTGAACACCCAAACTCAATTCTACAATTGACTGGTCAAACTAACATAGATGATTAGATTTTTTTATATAAAAAAACCTTTACAGATTTGTTGGCTTAAATTGGCCATGAGTTAGGTTGAATACATTTGTTAAGTTTTAGTGCTGATGCACTTTGCATCCCAGTGGCCCAAACATTTTATACTTTACAAATAAAATTATTATTTAACTCTTAGTCTGCTAAGGATTCTTAAATTAATAATGATTTGGCAAATAGTGTAAATCTGTATCAATATTAACAAATGTTTCACAATAAGGGTTAATATTTTCATTTTAGTCCATTGATGCCTTTGAGGGGTGTGAGAAAGTTCTCCTGGTTGATCGTTCCCCAAGACAGCGCCTCCTCATCACAAGTCATCCTGGTCCAATGGCGGCAACAAGGGTATGCTCAAATAAGTAGCAACTACACATAGATTCCTATAAATTAAGGTTATGAGGAGAAAAGCTGGTCTTAATTTCAACAGTTTTTCTACTACATCAAATGTAAGTATTCATGTGAAATGAATAACAAGAAGTTCCAATCTATTACCCATTCTATGTTCAGAATAATGCCACTTTACAGATATATTTTTTTTTCCTCTGCCTACCCGAATGCAAGATGGCATGTCAAATGATGTGCTCTTTTAAAATTGGTTGTTTTATAGCTGTTAGTTTCATTTTCTTACACTTGGCTTTTTTTGATTGTCCAAAAATTGGTGAATCTGGAGTGAAGATATCTTTATTAGTAGTCCAGAATAACCTTTTACCATTTGAGTTCATTGTCCCAGTCAGGTTGGAAAACATTCATATGAGAGGGTCTTCCAGATGATCCGACTGCATCATTAATTCTACTCAGATATTTTTATGGGGCTTTTTATCCACCAAACAAAGTAAGGTCAGTATAAAAAAAACAAAGTGTTTTTCATTAATAAAGTGTAGACAATGACTACTGACATAAAAGGGGAGACTACCCCCACTTCCTGTTTTCTGCTAAGCAAACAGAAAAAACTGTTATCATCAGCTATAATTACATCCCTTTAACTGTATTATTCAAATATACAGAACGTACTAGGGAAGGCAATAACCCTTACTGATTGGTGTAACAGTCATTTACAAACAAAACTAGTCTGTTTGCAGGTGGTCATGGTTTTGACTCGGCATCACAAGATTGAGATAATACCAGACATGATCCGACCAAGAGTGAAGGTCGATGAACAAGAAATCCAAATCAGTAGACCAGTAGCTATTGGGTATGATATGTCCTTTGTTCTTTCATTGCCTTATCATTAGAGATTCTTGAAAACAGCAGTTATCAGGTATCTCATCATGACAGTTTTATTAAGGGCAGTATATAGCAGTCACACTGTAGATTCATCTGTCCATCCATCCAGCTTTCATGTCTCTGCCATAACTTTATATTACTTACAGAACAGTAAAATTTGTATTGCACCCATCCAATCTCAGAATTGGCTGCTTAAACCGTTACATTCGGATTGCACCGGATGGTGTACAATGAGTACACTTACGTTTGCTATTGGAATATGCCAAACAATATACAGTACACATATTCCAAAAATGGTGTACAACGTAAGCTTCACAAACACACATTTTTTTTGCTAGAAGCATCATTCTTTGTTATCTTCCAGCATGTAGATAATAAGCTTTGTTCAGATATGCACAGAAAATGTGCACAGTATTTCAAATAATAACTTTTTCGGATTTAAATTGACATTAGGAGAATGAGGCATGTAACATAATCTAGTCCTGTTAAACTTGCACCCACTTAGCTGCTTTACACAGACTTGCATCAAAGGTGATCAAGAGAAATGTAACTTTTGAATGGATGAATCAATTTCAATGTAATTTTCAGGAATTTGAAGACATAATTTTGCAAATTTCATATACTTATATCTATATATTTTATTCGTGGTTTGATATATTTTACATAGTTAATTTGTGCTATCTTATTGTTAGGTTAATTTAGGAAATGAAAAACACCAAATTCACTTCTCAATATAGATACAGGGAAATCTCGCTTGAGCGAGGTTCGAAAGAACGAGATGATGGTGTAATGTGAGGCAGTTCACAGGTCCCACCAGAATTTGTTCTTTGTTGAATGTAAAAAAGATTCATTTAATCGAGGAAGGATATAACAAGAGATTCAGTCAATCAACTTCCAAAGCCCTTAGAGCCAATTAATTGTTGATTAGAGACACGTAATAGTGAGCAGTCAGTGCTTTTCACACCTTTGGGAATGAGATACATCGCTCTTGTAAGGAGGCCATTGTCATGTGTAATTAGTCAATCAACAACTTTACCTTTATCGATGGGTCCAAGCCTGTTTGTTTGTAGCAGGGATAACCTTTGAGTAATTCAATGTCATATGAAGTCATCAGTATATAAGTTCAGACAGAATTGCTGATCGCTATTGTTGTTTTGTCAGCTGACATATGACCTACGCTAGATTATTCTGTGGTAAGTTCTGGTGTAGAGTTTTCTAAGGAGTTAAGTGTATATATATTCATGTTTCTTTCATATATTACATGAAAAAATCACAACACCATTATTTGTTTTTATTGTGTATCCCTTTGAACATGTCGATCACTTACGCGTGTAAGGTAATTTTTTATTGTTATGACAGTGTGGGTTTACGGCAAATGAGACTCAAGTACAAGACAATCTTGTGGGGAAACAGAATTGCGAGGAACTTGTTATAACAAGGTTTTTTGGTGTTCTCTTGCTATCTCACTCGAGTGAGACTCTTTTGTAGGTTACTGAGAAAAAAAGTTTACAAGTGTCATAAAAAAATCAAACTCAAGTTGTTGCTTTAATGTTGGGGATTGGTTTAAACTGATGTAATTCAGAGTTTTCAGTCGCATTTAATTATTTCAAATGTTATTTGTCGGACTGACAAATTTCAGATGCACCGACACCTTCTCCCAGCCAGCCAGTCCGAATGACGGACAACTTTTTTCAACTTTCCAGATGTCTGACTTACACATTAAAAACCTGCTCAAAAGGGTACAAGCAGTGATCAGTTATTGCGTGTGTTATCCATGTACATAACTGACAGTTCTAAAATTAGCCACAATGGTCTTCCTGATCCGAGTTTAAAGTTACCGCAGTGAAGAGAATTGCATTGTCATTTACTGCTATTCATTGAAGGTGTTAGAGGTTAATGTGCACTGAAAATCTTTGGGGAAAACACATCCATGGCTATTTAGAGATAGTAGCTGCCTAGAGGAGCTGTATCGAGAGGTTTTACTGTATTTCAGTTTCTGATACTGGTATATGGCTTCTCATGCTATGCATTAGAGTTTTGGACAAAACTTTGTCATCTTGCATATACTTAAAGGTGTGTTTCACATACCATTTGCAAGTGCAACTTCAAGGACATGGTTATATTTAAGGCTGTTACTTCTACATGTACTTATAGTTGATATTGGTGAGTATTAAAAAATAGTCAATTTAACTATTTGATGCCTCTGTGTTTTAACAACTAGTTTAAATTAGATGTTCTTGAAAGTAGTAACTACTAGTATCTGGTACATGTATAAGATACTTAATGTTGCTGTATGCTTCCTTTAAGTAAATGTATTCTTCATTTGTTTAGGAAGTGTTGCTGCCTTCAAATTCTCAACAAAACTATGACGCAAAAATGTGTGAATCTCTCGTCTTTTAACCAAGAGCAACCTGCTCAAACTTTGTCAGACATAGCATGTAGCATGCTACGTTCATTAATTAGTTATAAAAAACATCAGTTATTTATCAGTAACAAAAAGACACAAAGGTAACTAAACATATTGCTGGAAACACTGCAGCAAACTGTGCAGATTCTGATCACTTTGTCCAAAGCAGGTTGAGAGTTATAATATATTTATTATTCAGGACTGAAGAGTCAGCGACTGTGATTGTAAAGCCTGAAAGGTCTGATCGCGTACAAGTCCAGCTACCCCAGCTTGGTGTGACAGTTATCTGTGATGGGAAGACTGTTTCTGTGAAGGTAAACAGTTTTATTGAATTTTCCATGTTATTATACATCTTTTGATAAAGAGATTGTATTTTATGGAATTAAAGTGCATTTTATATCTTTATATTCAACAGTTGCATTGCTCTATCAAAAATTCTAGAAGATTAGATAAGATCCATCCTTAAATTTATTCTTTAGTGATTTTTCCCCATTTTCATGAACATTTGATTTTTGCTATGTCTAAACAAACTCATTGACTTTTGTTGTTATATCCAGAGTGTTCACAAGGTTTTTACCTGTTTTAACCTAGTGACCTACTTTTTGACTTCTTGGGGCCCTAGTTACAGACCCATTTAAGATTTCAGACACACATTCTAGCTTAGTTTGGTGGAGATTGTTCATGAGCAAATTGTTGACACAAGAGGATGCATAGCAGACAACAGATGAATGGTGATTAGAAAAGTTTACTCTGAACATGTTATGCTCAGGTGAGCTAAAACCTGCAGTGGAGTGCATGTATAAGTTACTGTAAATGTATTCTGGACGGCTAAGAAATGAGCTTTTAAAAAGCATGACTGTGAAATATTTCTCTAATGCAATAGTACAACAGGCCATTACCTGTCATTTATTTCTCTTGCAAGATAAAAAATGTAATGGTTTCTTGCGACCTCAAATTCAAAAATAGATATACAAAAAGTTCATTAATTATTAATCAACATCATTAAATTTATACTGCCCCATAGGTACCACATTCTCTGCAAAGCGACCTTGCTGGCCTATGTGGACATGCTGACCCTACAGTATCCCATCTTGCCCGTATCTCAGAAAGACAGGCTTATGCAGCTGCTTATCTCCTTCCAAGTGCCAACTGTGATGCCAAGAGCATCCAGAATGCCCATGGAGTGTCAGCTGTACTGCAGAAATCTAGTAGGTTCTTCCCTATCCTATAATGTTCATATACATTATCCTCTCTGGAGTATTGTTTTACATTAGTTGTAATTTTGTAATACAACTTATGCAGTTTTTTATCATATGATTTGTTACAGGTAAGCTAGTTTAACATTCCACATTTCTACATAGTTAGGGACTGTGCTACTTGAATTAGTTAGCCCTTAAAGTGATAAACAAGTATAAAATTGAAATTATACTGAATAGACCTTCTTTTCTTCAAACTTAAACGATTGGCAACTAGTTATGGTACTTTCTTTTAAGCAGCCGAAAATGAGACTACCAGTATTAACTATTGTTTTGGATAACAACCTTTGAAAGTCACTGCAAGGAATTTTAATTCATAACTTCCAGCTACTAGGGTGGATACTGTAGCAGTAAAGCAAGATGCATTTTAATAATAGAAGCATGTTGTCGAGCTAACTATATTTATGATTTCTACTGTAATCAATATTAATTATGTTAATTTTAATTAACTGCAATTATGCACAAAAGACAGTGTTTTTGTTGTTGTTTCTTGCAATGCCTTTTGACAGCTGATTTATGAAATGAATTACAATTGTAAATATTTAAAAAAAATGTATTTTTCCACAACCAAAGAAAGCTTTTTTTGGGATGTATGTGTGTTTTAATTAATCTAAGGATGCCTATTTGTATTCTAAATTGATCTATAAACACATTAAAAGAGTAGATATTGTCCAGTTTCTGTGTACTTAAAATTGGCTGCAATGTATCAACTTATAATAATCAGTGATTACACTTTGTAACTGTTACATGTATTTCCTTTACAAGAGCAAAGGCAGCCTATTACAATCACAAAAACCATCAGACAGCATGTAGATGGAAAAGACGTTATGTGCATGTCAGTTGAGCCTGTCACCAAATGTCCTGAGCCATCAAAGGCACAGAGCTGGGTAGAGAAGATGGTAGGATACCATTGCGTGCCAGCTGACAGTCTACAGGCCCAACAGTACCAAGAGTCGTCCAAACGAATGGTTGTGAGGGATCTACAGTCGAAACGCATTGACCTACATCAAAAGGAACAAGTCCCAACCAAATGTTATCAGTAACTGTAGTTGATAGGAACTTGCTTCATAGTTAAAGGAGGAAGTTCAAACAAGTGTTGACAGTAATTGATCAGTTAATATAAAAAGTTCTATAATAAGTGAATTTATTGCTTCCACTTGTTGCAATAATAGAATATAAAGGCTAATAAAAATGAAGATTTTAGTCATGCTCCACCACGTTAAATTTTAATGACTGTTTAAGAATTTTTTTTTTAATCCAAAATTATTTAAAAAAAAAAAATCAGTAAGAAAATTAGATAGTATTTGAGGATTGTGTTGCATATAATAGACCCAAACAATAAATATTAAAGAAAACTAATTGATCAGTACTTGTACAACTGGAAGTTCTGACCCCCATTGGTTTATAAATCTTTCTTTTTTTTGTTGCTTTGTATTGTTTGCATGTAAAATATGCTTGGTTTGTGTGAGAATTTATATATATATAAATCTTTTTTAAAACTTTCAATATCAAGATACAATTGTTTCCCTCAGAAGAATTCACTAGGTCTTCAATAAGTCACTTTAATCGTGGGAATCTAGGACTCGGCTTTTACTTAGATGAAATTAGTCAGGCCCCATACTTTAGAACACTAATTGCTTGTTAATTAGGTAAATTAGCATGTTAGTTGCTTTTGTTTATAATATTGCTAGTCATAAGCTTGCACTCAGTTTTGTTTTGTTTTCTTAGACTAAATATAATTAATAGTAACCTGACATTTTTGAAATATTAAAAAATAATATTTGTAATAAGTCTTTTTCTAAGTTTCTTGTCTCTTATATGCCAAATATAACATATCATTGATTTTTTACTTACCCCTAAAGCCTCAAGTGAATTGCAGGTCCTTTTTTTTTTTTTTTCCTGTCTGTAAATTATTTTGTTTCCTCATTTGTGTCACATCTGTTTATTCCTATTTTTATCTTTACAACTCTTGTTTGTAAGTTTATGTGTGTGCAAATTATATTTCAATAAACAGCATGCAGCATAAATGGAGTTGTTTTATTTTTGCTTCACACCAGTTTGAATATGAATTAGCATAATAAAGTGCAATAATAGATCAGCGATAAATTAAATGTAAGGTCAAATATTGCTCAAATAACCTGTCGTACTTTTAAAGAGGTCCCTTTTTAAATTGAATTGTCATTTGCATGAAGACAAAAGCAAACAGAATAATATTGATATCATGATATTAATATTTGATATTATTATTATTTCATTTCCAGGAAAAATAAGTGTTCTTATAATTAAATCAAAGCATTCAGCAACAATTTTGAGGACAATAGCAAAATTAACATGGTAAAACATTCTTTTTCAAAATAAGAAAACAATTTTGTAAAAGTGTTTAATTTTTTAGCTCATCTGTCAGATTGTGTCCCATGGTTAAACTGTTTTAAGAATATATCTCAATCTGATAATAGACAAAAATATAAAAAATTAACGAAGTTTTGCCAAACAGAATAGCTTAAAGCTATAATAAACTGGTAGGCACTTTGCTTTAACTTACCAAAAACAGTTTTGAAAGGTCTTTGTTTTAAAATTAATACTAAAAACCAACTGTTCATAAAGCTGTAAATATGAAAAAAGAAAAGGTAAACAAATGTTATATACAAAAAATAAAAATGCTTGGTTTTTGTACAATTTGAATCTGGGACCTCTTAGATAGACAGTCTTGGAGTTTGCTTGTTTTTTTAAAGTATTATTATACATGACTACATTAAAATTGTTTACACATTCACATTTCAACAAAACCCATGGTTTGATTCTGAATGGCCCATCAGTTCATTTGGATTAAAATTGAGCTCATAAGGGGTCAATCCCTATTGCTTTGGTCAGTCTTCTGTGCCATCATTTTGCTGTTATTTTCTACCAATAACATTGTTTTTCCATAGATAATGACTTTTAAAAAGTGCATAAAATTTAAAATCCCACCGAGATGGATACATTGAATACATTCCCACAATGAGAATATCTACAGAGGAACTACTGAATAGTTTTATTCTGGAAATGAGAAGATCTGGTACAGTTATTTATAACCAGTAGAAATCTTAATTTTTAAAAATAACAATCATATTCAGACTATGCAGCAAATAGTGTAGACTCTGGTCATTTTTTTGTTAAATTAAGATACTGAATTTGTATATTATTCTTTTCACAACCAAAGTTTTGCAATTGGTTTTGTTTAAAACAAATAAAAGCAAAGTGAATCAATAAAGTTGACAGATTGTTTTGACTCGAAATATCCAACCAATTTTAAAGAACAATTCTACATTTTTTCTGTGCTGGGTCAGGTTTAAAAAATATTGCTCCGTTCAACATCATTTTATTTCAACATTTTCCAAACTTTACTATTAAACAAAACTATAATGGAATGAATATATAAAACCTAGACAAAATATATTATAATATTGTTCAAAACCCCATTCCTCAAACTCGGTCCTTTTTTTGTGGAAGAGGTTGCTGTGATATGAAAGGCATGTGACGTCCAACATTGAGATTAACCATCCCAACCTCAGTAACCCTATAGAATAACTGAGGGATCTCCACAAGATTTTCATAATGTTCCAGCCAAGTATAGTTTTACTTTAACAATAGTCAAAATAATATTAAATAATATCCACTTTACCCCTGTAACTACATGAATTATGCCAATATCTGTTGTTAGATGGTGGGCAGCACCATATTACTTTTTTTGAGCGATGTATTCAGATATCAACATTGTATGATGATGATACCTATTAAGATGTAAGGTTGTGTTGTTTATTAAGATTTTTAGACATCAAATTCAAGCAGTTCAATTGTTGAAAACAAAATGACTTGCATACAAGATCACCTTTTTATAAGTATGTTGTATATACATGAGGCCCTTTAGGGTCATGTGATATAACCTTGGAGCAACACTCGTATGCTTGTTAAAAAGTGTCAAATTAATGACCAAAAAATGTACATTATTTATATCTCGGGTAGTAAGGATTAAACAAAATTTTAAAAAAGACATTTGCATTATTTCGTTTAATTAGTATCACAGACATAACAATTGTATTCTTTATAAACAACGAAGGAATAGCTAAAATATTACATTCTCCAGTATATAATAGCAAAAAAATGCAGCAAAGGATGAAAAAAAAAAGGACATATTGCTGTCATTTGTCTTTACATCACACGACAATAAAATGTATTCAAAAGTTTCGATTTTTCATACATCCATTGCCAAATTATATTGCTAAGCTTGACCTATTTCCCAATGAAGGGCAAATAACTTTGAATGTTGCTTTGTTTTTACTTTGCAACTTAGTATGCTGTTACAATGTCCTGTGAGTAGTAACTTGTACTCAACATCTAGGTTGCCCATGGCCAACATTCGGCTGTTATTGGTGGAGAAAGACACCAATATATTGCCTGGTTAGAACCAGCGATGCCTGGGACTGTAAACCAGCCAGATCACGAATGCCACAAGGAGAGTAGCTTACTGCATTGCATGTTGATCCAGCAGACTGGGTGAAGTTCAGCCATTGCAGGCTGGGAAGCTGGCAGTATGTGTGCATGGAGAAGGTCCTTTTGAAACCTTAATGAGATATGACGGTAGTTAATACAATCTACACAATGTAGCTTCAGCCATAGATACAGTGATGGGCTAAAATATTTCACATGAAAAGCTGCCATCTTACAAAGACGAGAAGGCTCCATAAACATCAGGTACAACATCCACATTTCACTTGTGGGAATGCTCAACTAGCACATGCTACTAATCGACATAGCTCCACGTCACTAGGTAATACACTTTTCATGCAACATTCTCTTTTACTCCTCACTACGAAGAAGAGTCTCAAAAAGCCTCATATGCAATCTCAAACAACCTTCACAGTTGGCAATCTCAAACAACCTTCACAGTCGGCAATCTCAAGCAATCTTCACAGTCGGCAATCTCAAACAATCTTAACAGCTTTTAAGTTCTTGTTTACATTGATGATTTCCTTGTCTTGTCGTATTTTCTCCTTTGTAAATAATTTCTTCATGTTCTTCTTCTCCTCCCTTCGCTCCTGAATAAAATGTTACAGCCATGAATTAATAATAATACACTGAAACTATTTAAGTGTGTACATGTGTGATGCAAAATAAGCAGTTTAGTTCATTTAGGGTCAGCATATGTTGAGTAACATCAGTGGTTCCTTAGACAAACCTCAACACATGGCAAGATGCCATCAGGTGTCTGTTTATACATCATATGTTACTAAAATATGCTGCCATCTGAAACATCTGAAAAGCTGGTTGTTCTTTTCTTCTGTTTTACATACATTGAAAGAAAAACCTGGATTTGTGCACAAAACCTGGACCAGATTCTGTCAGTTTCAGAGCAAAATATGATCTGAATTCAAGACTTCTTGGGAACAAACAGAAAAAATATATATTCTATTAAAAAATGATTTCAAGAATAACTATCAGATCTTATAACTATCAAGCCATATCACGACTGTAAGTAAATTTTGTTTTACTATTGTTATTAACTATATGATGTTTGTGGTTTAATAGTTGAAGATCGCATTAACTATCATAAATTTAAACATAATAAACTTAATAAACAAAATATATATTTTGTTTTAAATTTTCAGATTGTTTTATGGGTTAAATACTCAAAAACAACCATTCAGACATCTGAATGTTTTAAAAACCACAGCATTTACATTAATTTAGTAACATCAGTGGTTCCTTAGACAAACCTCTACACATGGCAAGATGCCATCAGGTGTCTGTTTATACATCATATGTTACTAAAATATTCTGCCATCTGAAAAGCAGATTGTTCGTTTCTTCTTTATTTCATCTGTTACAAGAAAAACATAGATTTGGGAAAGAGTAGGACCGTATTCTGTCAGTTTTAGACCAAAATATGAGGTGATCTCAAGACTTTGTTGGGAAGAGACAAATAGTCCAAAATTAATATATGTTCTAATAAAACATAATTTCCAGAAAAGGAATCATATCTTGTAACTTTTGAGCCATATCACTATTGTACGAATTAGTTTTACTATAGTTATCACCTCTACAATGCTTGTGGTTTCAAATTTAAATAACATTTTAACTAAATAAATTATTAAAATATCTTAATACATGTTGGTCTTTTTTAAATTTTGCAGAGTGTTGTATGTTTTATGTGTTAAATATCCCTTAAATTACCTTCCATAAATCTAAAGACATTTTACAAACAATAGCAGTTACATTAATAGAGCAACATCAGTGGTTCCTTAGACAAACCTCAACACATAGCAAGATGCCTTCAGGTGTCTGTTTATACATCATATGTTACTACTTTTCCTGACCTTTCTATCTTAGTTATCTTCACCTGCTATATCTATGGTTACAAGTATGGTTGAGAAGTTTAAAAAGCCTTTCTTCTATGATAAATCTTTGTTTTAGCTGCCATTTTTCATATTTAATCATTACAATTAAGAAGGCAAGACAAAGTATAAGATTTAAATGTGCATCAATTTGACAACAATTTAAGTGGGGTTGGCAAATCAATTGTCAATCATTTGTGTTTTGTGGTAATGTATATAGTCTTATTGTTTGTTCCCAGTCAATTACAAGTGAACAATATTTTGCCAATGGGTACTTAACTGGTTCTGTTAATAATTGCTTTGTTTTGATACATTTTGGTATTTTTCACACCAAGACAGTTATTGTCAAAATGGCAAAATCAAGTTAAAAGTGGTGTTGGAAGACAGACAAATAACTGAACACCACATCAGGTCAGCTTAAAGATATCTTAAAATAGAAGTTTTCTGTTTGTATAACCAACAGCACATTGTAAGCATGCTGGAAAATCTCTTCACATAAAAGTTCTAGCTTCAACTGGGACTCGAATCAGTGAGGTGCTTAGAACTTTACAATCAGTGACATGAATCGCTCGGCCATGGGTACATTATTCTCATCTTTGTTTTGGTTCTTTAAAATGTCAAAAGACTTGCAGGTTAAAATACTACAAATACACATTGAGACTTACAGCTTGATGGATCAAATGGTCAATTTTTCTCTTCTATAAGTCACTTATCATGCAATCAACCAGTTTTTCAGTTGAAAATATTGTCTTGGTTTTTCCAAAATGCAGTTATACTTGGTAAATAGTTGAAAGTATTGTTAATTGTTCATTTATATCTTCAAACCTAAAACATACACTTCGACTGACTATAATCAAGCAAACATGTTAGAAGACAAATGTTTAATTTTGAAAACTAACACTAGGCAAGGCTAAGAAGTTGGCTTCAGTAACATCAGTGGTTCCTTAGACAAACCTCTACACATGACAGGAAGTCATCAGGTGTCTGTTTATACATCACTTGTTACATCCCAACACTCCTCTACTATTGGTAGTCATGTGTTTAGGTACATTAGTACAATAAGTGGCCATTAAACTCACATTGGGCATCCTAACATTTTCCACTTTTATATTAATATCAATGAGATGTAAATACTCTTACCTTTCTTTCTTCCTTCACTGCCTTCTTTCTCTCTGCTCTCTCTTGAGCTGTCTCTCCGCGGGGTCTGTAAGTGATGGCCCGATCTGTCCGTCCTCCCAGTAAAACATCCTCCTCCACACCACTGCTTGGCTTTTCTGACATAGATGAGTTCTTACGAGACTTGGGCTGAAACAGAGAGCTATGAGTGACTGCCAAATATAACAGAATGTGCCTTAAAGACTTGACACAGCGTAAAAAATGAAAGAAATTCAACAGAAAGTTCCTTGCAAACTGCACAACACAACAGTGTTAATTTTAACACATGGTGAGTCAGCTGATGCTATGAATCTATAACATCACACATATAATTAACATATTGTCCACTTGTTTTTGAAAGTACAGAATAAGTGCAGCTTAACTTATAGATTACAAACTATATGCATTTACATTGTTAAAATTGTACTCCTACCAGTGATGAATGTGGTCTAGAACTTGCCTTATGAATTATACTTTGAATGACTGTTTTATTGACTAAATTAAATATGACTCCCTTATTTTGTAATGACCCAGTTGTTAAAATATGGGATCATAAATAACCCTAAAAAAAATTAAACCTGAGAAAACATGGATAAAATGATACCTTTCTTGCCTCTGTGATGAGTTTTGGATGGTTGTATATGTTAGAATATGTGGTGAGCACTGTCTCGCAATCCCATCTCTCCTGGGGCGTAGCATCTACTTCAACAAGCTCCGTCTCAGAATCCTCGTCACTGCTGATCAACATATCATCATCTTCTGGCTTACCTTCCATCATCGTGCTCAATTTACTGTTGCAAAATAAGGTGTATTTTGTTTAGTTTAACATTGTGGTATTTAAACAACATTAACAAGTTTTGTCTCAAGACAGCGCGCTCCATATTTGTCAGTGCTGAAGAGTATTATTTAAGTCAAAACTAAACTTAACAAACCTTTACCTGCAATATTAAGATGGCTTCTGCTTTTAGCGAACAAGTATTTCAATATTAAAGTGAAAATAATAATAGTTGTAGAAATGGGCCATACAAAACCTTATCCAACAGGGAACATTCTATGTAAAATAGGTGCATAGTTCTGCCAAAATTAATTTGAGTGCTACCCGCCCTTTGAAATTGGTACCTCTGTCATAGCGAATTATTCCAAGTTTGAGGTGAAAATCTTTGGTTTTTGAGAAAAGGACCTGAACAAAATGGTTAACCGATCCAGACAACAGGGTCATGACAATAACTCTTAGTTTATAATACCCTCCTGCTTCCTCTTCCTTAATCTCTCTAATACCAATGTCTGAAATATTATAATGTTATAATGTAGGGTATTTACTCCTGCAATTCAATCAGATCTTAACAAAAATTAATATGGTCACAGAATTTTAAGAGCAAGAAGACAATTATGATCATTATAGTGATGTCAAGGTATTTTGGTGGAGAAAGACTTCAGACAAATGTCTAGTTAGAACCACCTGTGCGAGCAGGTCAACTGGAAAATGGTCCTACATTAAGTCTGTCACCCTAAACAGGACTCGAGCCCCCACTATGCAGTCAGAGAAGTTACAAGTGGCCACTGGCGTCCTGGTACAGAAAATTGTGATAGCCAGCTTTCCAGTATAATAAACCCTAAACTTTGTTGTGGGTATTTTAATTAAGAAGTCTTAATGGCTTGGTCTTATGACTTCATTGCTAGAAGTGCCTAAAGTAACATCAGTGGTTCCTTAGACAAACCTCTACATATGACATGACATCATCAGGTGTCTGTTTATACATCATATGTTACTTTATGGTCTGAACTATTTTTCTTCAATTCCTTCAAACTATTAAAGCCACATATGTGGCGAAGTTTTTAAAAGCTATGCTTTCAGTTGAATCCATACTTGAGTCTTCACTTATAGGTACCGGTAACATTTTTTTAATAAATATGCTTACCTAACAATACAGATTTCTTTTATGATTTAACTGACTGGTAAAGTTTGGCCACTGTTGAAAAACTTACACAGATGACTGTTGTTGCTGCTCCTCAAACTCATCCAGAAGCTTGTTAAGAACCTGACTACCTTGCTGTATGGAACCATCAATCTCCTCCTGATCCAGAGCACCAATCTCTGTGTCGTCATACTCCTGGTATAGCTGCAGCAACACACGTTACACATATATATATAGGTCTCTTGTTAATATGCATAACTTTTGTTATTATGGAACCATACAATTTTAAAGTCCAAAGACAGATTAAAAAACATTAGTCTTGCCACATGCAGATATGTGCTTTTACATACAAAACAAATTTAATCTGCTCTGGTTGGCCAAAGTTGAATGTAGAAAGGAAGTTAACTAGTCTTTTTATAGATTTTTTTTAAAATTCATATACTGACTAGGTTATGCTCCTTAAAACGATTTTAGGCAAAGTAATATCAGCCAGTCAAAAATAAAAATATTGATAAAATATTTATAACCTAACTTAAACAGTGTATCTTGCATGTTCTTAAACTAATGGATATAAATACTGTATGAACATAAGTTTTTTTGTTTTTTTTTGCTATATCACACCGACCCAATTATGGTCATATTAGCAACGTCCAGCTTATTATTGGTGGAGGTAGACCCCAGACTCATGCTTGGGTAGAACCACCGGCACACCGCAGGTTAGCTGGAAAACCTCCCCACACAAAGGTTCTCGCCCAACTGGGACTCATGGTGAAGGGCTGAGTTAGAAGTCAGAGACTCCAGCCTCTTGGCCACGGGCACCCCTTGAACACAAGTAGAGTAAGGGGTGTTGGTCAGCTGCAACTAAGTCATCCTCCCAACAAGAAAGTTTGGCAGACAGATGGAAGGGAGTGAAAGAAAAGAAGAAAAAAAGCACGTCTACTCTTCATTACTAATCACATACTATTGAATGATAACCAAACATGTTTAAAATAGAAACCTTCCGCTGTGAAACTAATGTTCTCTTTAAATACTGACAATCATTAATACTGACAATCCTGAGTGATAATCAGTTACCAAGGACACATTTTTAGAACATTACCAATTTGAACTTAAAAGGAAAAAATTGTTTCTTCTTTATTTATAAATATATTGCAGCGACCAATTATGATCATTATTGCAACGTCCTGTCCAGCTTTTTGGTGGAGAAAGACCCCAGACATATGTCTGGGTTGAACCACTGGTGCACCGCAAGTCAGCTGGAAGGCCTTCCCACACTTAGTCCCTCGCCCTGAATGGGACTTGAACCCACAGAGTGAGAGACTAAGCTGTCAGAGGACTTACAAATCGGTGACTCTGCCTCTACGTCATGGGCACGCCAAAAGAAAAATTTGAGGCAAAATCTTTATGCATAGTTGATATAGCACAATCACATCTTTCATCTGAATATGAGTAGTACCTAAAAACTGTACACACACACGCAAGACTTGTTTTGAGCTGCCTCTTTTCCTATTTTTTCTATGTTAAGAAATTGGGACAATGAATTGTTGTAAAAGTAGCGAAATGTCAGGATATAATAACCAATAAATGAGTCTGTGTGCTGTCAATTAAGAGTAAACTCATGAAAATGGCAATGCACAACACTCTTAAAGTATAACCATTCTTTACATAATGCCAGTGATCTGAATCCACTGAAAATTTATAAAATAATCTCAGACCAGTTAAGTTTTATGTGTTCCAGTAGGTTTTGTTAGCTTGGTGAACAGATGGTCCAGTGTCTTTTAAATTAAATTTAAGACTAAGCAAACAATTAGCTCATAAAAGTTCTACCTTCTCAAATCGATCATCCAGCAAGGTTAGGCCTTTATTTCTTCTGATCACACTGGAGGACATGGAGTAATTGGTAAACTTAGATTTAGTCTCCTCATCCATGAACTGGTTATCTCCATACTCAAAGTCCTCATCAAAATCATCGTTCTCATCTGAGAGATTGGCCTCGTTTGAGTCTATGTCACTGACAGTTTCCAAGTCACTGCCATCATCTTCATCTCTGAATTATAGAAAAAAAAAAATATGGATTTTACAGCAAAGAAGTTTTAGTAATTGAAAAAAACAACTACAACTATAAAATACACATGAGAAAAACACAATTGTAAGTTAGTATGAAAAGACAAGAACTAATATATTTAAAAGAATAATATCCCCAGCTATTTTTATCTGATTGTACTAAGAATAGCAGGTGCCCAAGTTCCTTACGTATTACACATCATTGCGAAGATTCATCACAAATGATGTAAAAACTGTTGGAAAAGAAGACAAAAACGTGTCAACAGATGGACAGACAACATGATTCCAGAATACCCCCACCTGCAAACTGCATTTTGTCATATATTCTTATTCATAATCACAACAATGATACTTGTGCGGTCATAAAAAAAACTTATCTGTGCATGTAACCTATGCTGTAATTTTAATATTCATCCTATAAGGATTGTAAAGTGTATTCCTTTGATTGACATTGGTTGCTGATTTCCATCTTCACATAACCAGGATGCTACAATCATTTACTCTTCTCTGGTCTTTTTCTTTTTCGTGATTCAAAAAGTTCATTTTATTTACAATCAACAATTTTGTACTTCTAATAGATACAATACTTCTGCCTCTTCTAAATACTATGTGGATATTATTTTTCAATGACGTCACTCTTTTTTCACATCTTATCAACGAAAACGTCAAGGCTTGGACATTTAATATTAAAATATAAAGGTTTTCTTTTCATTGTTGGCATTTGAGAAACCCCTCAGGAAGTGCGAGATTGGAGCTTTATAAAACTAGTTTGAGCACCATAGTCAGTCCAAATTGTGACTGAAGGTCCAAGGCAGTAACTGTTGGGTTTGCTCGTATCGTTAAATAAATCATCACAGATTTGCTCTAACATTTGGCTTGCATTTACCTTTGTTCTGTGCCTTTTCAAATGTTGGTATAAGTAGCAATGCTCATAGGACTTTGACATATATTCTTACTGAGAAGTAATATTAGGATGAAGTTAAAGGAGGACTCATAAGCAAAGCACTCAGATGTCTCCATTTGAACCTAAACAGAACCTTTAACAATTCAAATGCTTGATAGTATAATGGAAATCTGATAGCACATAAAGCATTTACATGCATAAATGAATGTACCAATTTTTTTTTAGTGAAACATGGCCTTTATTTCTCACAAAATCAAAATTTGAACATTAAAAATTTATAATAACTATGAGCTATCAAACTTGATTATATAACTTCTTAAACTCCCTAGGAATATGTTTCATTCCAGTTGATACTTGATACATGTAATACACTAGTATGCAAAACATTAACCAGAGCATTATGAGGACGCAGTCACAGACTCATCAGTAAGTGGAAGGTAAGAGGAATAGAACTCCTCATTCACAGAATAGTCCAACTAAAAAATTTAAATTATCTCAACTTGTTTTTTTTTAAACAAGAATGTATAATACTCGAGTGAGTTTTGCCAGTATTTAAAGATACATGGCATGCTACTTTAATAAAAGTTTCATATAAAATTATCAATATTTCACATAAATGTCACTGTACTGAAATAATCATTGACCTGTACCAATACACTACCTATGGCACCACAAGGTCAGGTTTGTTAGACAATATAACATTCTCACCCCTCTTTAGGTGTTTCACCATCATTGTTAGCCTTAAGAATAAAGTCATCATCTAACTGGTTGTCTGGATCATCAAAGTCAAAGTCGTCATCAAGTGCCTCAACAATGTCAGGGTCCCAGTCAGGCTGGGGGCCTGCAACAGAAATACAACCAGTCAATAAAAAAAAAAAACACAACCTCCATCATAAAACTACATCAACCATTGCTTTTTACCCCTAACAAGCTGGAAACACCCCAATTAACATAAATCATGCCCCAGCTTACTGGTGTTTCCAGCATTTATTGGGTTAAGGGTCCTAAAAACATAAAATACACCTACCCTAAAGGTGTTTCAAGCAATTAAAAGGTTAACAGTATTAAAAACATAAAACATACCCCAGCCTAACAGTGTTTTTCTAGCAATTATAGGGCTAAATGTACTAAAAACATTTTAAAAAAACAACCTAAGGGTGTTTCCAGGAATTAAAAGGTTAACAGTATCAAAAAACCTTAAACATACCCCAGCCCTAAAGAGTTTAAAAAAATATCTACCACTTTCATAACAATGGCCTTACCAGCCTGACCTCGGGCTGGCTGTCAGAAACATGATGGGGGAAATCCTGTTAAATGATTGGCTAAGACGACTGTCTGTCAAATACCTGAGTCTCAACTACCAGCAAGACATTTATATTTCAAAAATGACCAACCATATTACAAAAGAGCAATCTCATGGAAATACTATTTTATAACTTACCCAAGTTTAACCTTTTTATTCCATAAAGTATGTAGCATTAAAACAAGACTTCATTTAGAGCTTGTAACATCAGTGGTTCCTTAGACAATACTCTACACATGACAATAAGTCATCAGGTGTCTGTTTATACATCACTTGTTACTTTACTTAAAGCTCTACCTTGCAACTGGTTATTGAATTCAGCAATTAAAAATATAAATTTTACCTAAATGTGCCAGAGACCATAATACATAAATTATAAATAGTTACTGAGGCAGTATATTCTCATATCATCCTCAGTAAATATTACTTTTATTGTTATATTATTATTTATTTCATACAGTTTATTTCTGCACTACACAAAAATAAAATTTAAGGTCAAATATTACCTCTTACTGGCACAGCTTCATTAAGTAAGCCAACTGGTTTCTCAAAATCTGAGGCAAATGCTCCCTTAGGTAGGAGAATCTTTGGTATCTGTAAAATGCAAATTAGAAAACGGTACATTTTGAAGTGAAGAGAACTAAGCTTAAAGCTATTCTTAATGTTAATTTTTCTCTTCACTTTGCAAAAAAAATTAATAATTTCAACTGTTAAGTGCTAATCATTTCAAAAATTTTGCTAAAGCTGATTCATTTTCAAGTTAAAAGTTTAGTCTGTAGAATTTAAAGAAACAGCAGAATTTTATATAACACTATGTTTTACAAGAAAAAATTACTTCTTTTTTTAAATCACTTTTCTTTTGGTATAGAAAATAAAGTACTTTATAATTAATATTTTATCAAACACAATAAAGGTCACAACATTAGCTGGATGAACACCATACATAAAATACTCGTTTGCCCCAAACTTTGACTTGATCTGTGGTCAAGGGGCTGAAGCTTATTTTTTTAGGAACATAAACACCAAATATTTTTTATGTGCAATCAGTTTCCAATAAAGAAAACATATGCTATGCTGGTCCTGTTAATTTGGCATGCAACTTGATATCATGAACATAAGATTCTGTATTACTTAGTAATAAATGTAGCAGGATTACAGTTGGGTCATGATAAAATAAGATGAAAGTGTTGATCCTTAATTTACATTTTAGCACTAAATAAACATGATAAGGGTTAACACAGCTTACCTGTTCCGGTTGCACATAAACTCTGTCTACCAGCTCGACTTCATAAATCTCATTGGTATCCTTCAGATGTTGGAGGTAGTCGTACTCATCCTCGTAAAATACACCAAATTTCATCTGCTCCTCTTTTCTGGCAGTTGTAGAATCCTGTTGAAATACAGCTTATATTAAAAACAAAAACAGAATAACGCTGAATGTAAAATATGAAAAGTGCATGAAAAAATAAAACAGTAATTTTCTTTAATAACCAAGACTAGTCACATTGCCCTAACACGGAGTGTCTTGAAATCAGTTGACAAGTATTCACTTCAGCAAAACAAATCATAAAAAAGTATGTTATGGCAGTAGCTCAAACAACATGCTTCACTCACATGGCAGATGCTCTAACAACAGCACTTCCAGTCAGTGCAGGAATTGTACACATGACAATGACAAGCTGATTTTTTTTTTGTTTAATAAAATATATAACTTTATAATCTTACTTGCTGTTCCACCAGGACATGTTTAGAGGACTCCTCACTAGCCTGCAATGGATCCTGTTGACTTCTATGAACAAGGTGAAAAGTCACAGAGGATTTTTTATCGATGAACTTTTGCTTTCGTCTGGGCTGTAAATAAGAAGAAACTACAAATCAACTGTCATGTTAGTTGAATATGTATAAATGGAATTTTTTTAGCAAAAGATATTTGCTTGTTGTTTTTTTTTGTTTAAATCAAGTGAATATAACTATAAGAAGACTTTTTTTAAATGTTCCATTCTTTGCAGGAATAACCACTGTAGTAAAGAAATATATCCGTAGATGATAAAACTAAAAATAACATTAGATTTGATGGTGATACTTAACTTTTTTTCTAACACCAAGTCTTCCAACACCATGCATATCTTAACAGTGAACACTGACTTCTGTTCCAAAAAATGTGTCATATAAACAAACAAGGTATGCAAGGCCTTTATGCCCTTCTTTTTAGAATCAATTCTGTTGGGGTAACCAACCTGGGCTACAGACTTAACAATACCTTTGATGTAAAAAGTTGTTTGTTGGTTGTTTTTTTTGGTGGTGTGTGTGTGTGTGGGGGGGGGGGGGGGGGGGGGGGGGTGTAGTTTCATATATAGGTGTTCTTTTGTCATTACTATGAATTTTGACCAAAATCCCACCTAACTTTTACTTCACATGATGGTTCAATGGTTCAACAACCATGTTTTTCCTACTGAAAAGTGAATACAAAAATCAGACCCACAAACTTTGATGCACAGCCAAGGTCCGTAGTTACAACTGACATCTGGCTCCAACAGGTTACAGAGGAAAGGAGTGTAGTGAATAAGGTCTCCCCTCAGCTGTCTGCCGAGTAGCTTATTTGGTAGAGCAACGACTCCGGGGGCAGGAGGTCATGTGTTCAACCACCATCAAGGTTTTTACAGCTTGGTTTACTTTAGATTATGGCAAAGTAAAGCTCTAGAATAGTTCTGCCTTTCACAACGCTTTACCCTATGTTAGAGTGATGAGGTTAGCATACAGAGTCACCCAACTAGAATTTACCTCAAGTAATGACAGTATCTTCCAAAAAAATGTTCACATACATGTTCAATATTGTATAAGAGTTATATAAATTTAAATAAATTGCTACTTCTTGCCTTCACATTTAATTAAAATTAACAGTTAACTTTTTCGGTCATGAAAGTTAGATCATAAAAATCTCACATAGTCTAAAAAGAACCTGTCACATGTCTTAACTATGGTTACGTGACCTAGTTTACTATCATCTTTGTTAATTATATTCATTTTTTTAACTCACAAAGGAAGAAAACTGCATAATGTTTCACTACCGCAAATGTTGGTAAATCCAAATGTTGAGAAACTTTATACTTGTTTCAAAGCAATAGCTTACACACAATTGTTAACGCTTTAGCGATAAAGTTTGATCTGTAATTTTCCATAAAATTACCATATCCGAAACTGAAATCTTGTCAGTCACATGACAGAAATTTACAAAATAATGTATAGTATTGCAGATGTTGCATATATCTGTCAATTTTGTTGCTTTAGCCTCAGTTGCATCTATTTACTCAAAGGAGGTATCCGACAGTTTGGACCACATTTTTTTCTCTCAAAGACACAAAGAAGTAATTGTTGCCTGAAAGATCATGCAAAATGCTTTATATGGTCGTTCGTGTAATCTGCTCTGACACTGATGTCTATTTTTAGCAGAAATCACAATCATGATTATTTATTGTTTTAGAAAGATTGGGCATGTAGGGCGACTTAGTTCAGAATTTCTAATCTCTTACAAGAAGGGCAATGTTCAAAGTCTTTTGTTTGACTTAGGCTTGACTTTGTTTGAAGAAATATATGCCCCAATTTGCACAATCCAGGTTTACATGTATCTGATGAAGACAAACTGTTGCATACCTTCTTTAAAAAAGTAGTTGTCTGAACTACAAATGTAGTAAGACATATATATGGTATGACTTTTGTCCAAGACTTTTATTTCCACTGTGATTTTTCATGTCTAAAATGGTGAAGGAATTTGTTTGAATCAGAAGAAGACAAAAAACTGATAGGAAATAGATTGGAATACTGAGAACATAATTTGGTATCAGTTCTGAGATTAGCTCTAGTACAAATTGAAAACGGTCTGATCACACAAGACATAAGCCCAAAATGGAGACCATTTTCCTTTGATTGTAATATGTGTAAACAGCTGATTGGCACAAGCCTAATTCGAAAGTATGATGAACACATGGCACCACGGTTATGCTGATGACTGATGTAAAACGTATATATAGGGCTTATAAATTTTTAACAGTGTACAAATTTGTGTATGGTATATTGCACTGCTTACCATTTTTATTCTTACGCTGTATTATTAAACAAAACACATGTCATCGCGTGAAACAGGAGAATTTTACAAGAAATGCACAACAACGTTTCTACTATCGGCCATTTTGTGACATGTGGTTGTCACGTGCTTAGCTTAGCCCAATCGATTTTGCTCAATTTGTTCGCTAAACAGCCAATCAGATTAGAGTTGCAACACAGCGCCGCCTATGCTCGATGTCTACTGTGGCTAACATTCTAGTCGCACACTCGACTTAATAAAACATGTCATTGCTGTTTCTTATAAAAACATAATACAAGACAATAGAAATGGTAAAATTAACATGTTCAAACGGAAAGATCTTTCACAGTGATCGTAGAATATGCGAAAACAAAATCCAAGACTTACCTCCCCTGGATAACTCTTGTTGCTTGTCTGCAATCCTGCGCGCGAGTACTATTCGGTCTATCTTTGTCAGTCTACGTCACGCTATTGGAGAGGTTTCCCAGATGCCACTGCGCTGCACAAAATTGTTCAATGTATGGATGTCCGCCATTCTGGTGGGAGAGGATCGGACACCAAAACGGCATTTATGCCTTATTCTAGGTGTACCTGGTCGTCCCGATGCAGTACACTGCTGTACAGTTAAAGGAAAAGCTGGTTGAAGGCATTGATAACGAAAATAATGTAAGATAACTGTGGTTTTTGTGAAATAAGCGTGAAAATCTTTTGTCCCACCTTGGCCTGAACAGGCCGACATGACAGCCGCACGTCGTAGTTTTGTGTCTCGTAATTATTTTGCAAATTAAAGCAACATGAGGCTGTTGTTTCCGTTCAGACTGTGTTAGTTTGGTTTCTAAGTACACACACTGTTATTTGGCAGCTTTTAAAAGATTGTTTTTACATTTAAAAGAAGTTATTTAGTAATTTGTCTTTGGTGGTTTGTATTGGTCGTAGTAAGCATTTTTTTATTTATGAACAAGGATAAGAAGACTTCATAGTCCTAACACGTCTACAAAAAATTGCTTTATATCTGATGATTTATCTTTTTTTTCTTGAAGTTTAACAAATACCCTGTAAATTTTATTTACAGAATCTGCATTTAAAATTAACTCATTAAACAATCTGTCTTACAGACTAATATTTTTTTTTAAATTTAATGAAACGAAAGACACCCTCTATAGAACATGAAGCTGGAAGGCATCCATCTGATGTTGCTAGATTTTACAAATTATGACATTCCATGACAGCTCATTTATATATATTGTTTTTCTGTAGAGTATATCATGTCAAATGAGAGAAAATATCATTTGAAGCAGGTAATTGGCAAAAGATTCTTGCTCCCCATATTTCCTATATTGTTTCCTAAAAACCAAATTATTGTTTAATGGATTTTTTTACATAGAATGTAAATAAACCTAATTTTAGTTAACCCAATCTGCTGCCATAAGTAAATATATGAATGAAAAACATTTGACCTAAATTTCCAGTTTTTAATAATACAAGTGTTATAGTTGTAAATCAGACGTACTTATAACATGAATGCGGGTGGGCAATGTAGTTAGGTAGTGCATGTTCTTTGTAATGTTTAACGGCATCTGACTTAATAATGAAACACATGTATTTTAATTTATATATCTCTTCATTGTCAAATAAGTTTAAAACAGATGTCCGAATTCCTTGGTGTTTTGTTATCTCAAACTCGAAAACAATGCAAATTGAGGTTAGATTAATGTTTTTTCTATATTTTATCAGGTCATTATTACTCCATCCATAATCCAGTGTTTTATTCTAAAATTGTGCCTTTAAATTATCCTTGCATTGGTTTAAGTGTAAATGTCTTGCAATTACTTTACTATGTCCATTTGGAAATTATTGTTGGTAATAACCCTAACTGTGTTGTATTGCCAGCCACTATCATGTATACTTTAAAATGACTGAAATGAACAGATCATTTTCAGCTAACTTTAAAAACATTATGACATCTGTTTTGGCAATAGTTCAACTGTAACGGGTTCATCCAGGCTGAGTGGTTGTGCTAACTTTTAACCACCATGACTTAATATCTTATGTCACCCCTTATTGAGTGGATTCAAGTTCTGGTTGCCTTTGGGATCTCTTCCAGTGGATAAATTTTGCATTAATTGTTGTATCCAGAAATTTGTCTGATCTTACAAAAAGAATTTAAGTAAACACAAGACTACTGAATATATTATTTGTATGTCATTTTTTATGTTTTTTGAAATGTGTTGCAGGTTGTTGACATGCCTAAAGTGTTGCAAGTTGTCTGCATCTTGGAGAGGTACCCTGTCACCAGGGAGATTTTGGAGGCAAGTTTATCAGTATTATCCTTATTGAGTGTCTATGTTACATTGTTTGAAGAATAGTAAATAATTAACCAGAAAAAGCATTTTTTTTATTGTATTTCACAATTTCTTAGAAATTTTGAGGTAGTGTTAATATACAGAAGATTTTTTTCTGTAGTATGGGACTGCGTGTCTGTGAACAGTTTTCAGAGATCTAACTCGATTTTCTGACACCAGGTCATTGAGTCTAAGAACTTACCATATAAGCTGATAAAAAGCAATATAGCTTTAATGCTACTATTTATCTGTCTTTAAATGACTAGGGTAGGGATTATACTTGGTTCTTCTAGACTGAGATCCTGTGTGTACTCTCTTCCAAAAGTATTCCCCTCAGCAATGAAGTACCACATAAAAAAATCATCTTTTTTTTTCTGAAGAAAATTTTGAAGTTATAACCAGCTATTTCCAAGTAATGACAAGCTTATGCCATTATGTTGCATTGTTTCTGATTGACTGAGATGTTGATAATAAATTGTATGTGAACATCAAAACCAATCAAAAGAAGCATTACAGTCCCAAAAGACCGAACCTGGTTGTACAATCGGTAGAGCGTCGGCTCCAGGTATGGGAGGGCCCGGGTTCGATCCAATATACACAGTGAAGTCAGCACTACATCTGCTTAAAGTGGACACTGTCTCCAGATAACAAATACTGTTTTTTGGACAATAAACCCAATAAACAAACAATACCAAAAGGTTTGACATAACATTTGCAAAAAAGAGATACCGTAAAGTTTTATTGATAAGACACAGGTTTTTACCCCCAAATTATGATATCAAAGTGGGGGATGCTTCTTATCCATGCAAATTAAATTTTTCTCCTTTTTTCCCAGCCCAAAATTGACCCTTAGACTAGTCCTATCGCAGAGACTATCGCTGATAGTATCGATCATGGACAACTGTATTGTGCTATTTTAAGAGAAAACGTATGTTTTTACCTAAAATTTGACATTTAGCATAAAAGGAGACATTTAAATTTGTTTCTGTATATAAAAAACAATATGCAATACATTTTTGCATAAATATCACTTATTTCTAACAAAATCGGCAAGTTTTATAATCCGGACATGGCTATTGAGTTTTAGTGAAACAGGCATATTCATTGTCGACGCCGTTATTATCATCGTCTAAGTAATATGGTCTAATTCAATTGATCAATGACGAATTTGATGTTATAGATCGACCATCATCCGTAAGTAATTTCACAGGTGCAAAAAAAAAACTAACTGCAAGTAGTCACTTCAATACCCTAGTGTGAAAATGAAAATTTAAAGCCTTTAGTTGTTATTTTAATTGTCATTTGTGTGTTTGTCCCATGTGTCGAGAACTCAATTATTGACAGACAATTGTTTTTATGACATGTTGTTGCGTGAAACAGGATGTTCTCTCATCTCAATTGTGTAGGGCTGGGATAGCCACGAGAATATCCTGTCTGGCGTGTAAACAATATACTGGGATAGAGTGTCATAACGGAACACAATACACATAGTCCTACTAGGCAAACAGTGGCGACATATTGTTCAAGACACTTAGAGAATAATAAGCAATCGGCACAATCATCGCTGTACGGAACAATCGAAACATGTTCCTTCAAAATCAAGCGATGTGGCGACGCTGGAATTGCTCAATTGCGGCCAGATGGATAAGTGAATAGGGTATGCATCTTGTCTTTGAGAATTTGCTTATTTCTTGACTCGAGACCTCGAAGAGGGGGTGCGCCTTATCTTTGTGTGCGTCTTAATGGTAAAACTTTACGGTAGTCGCAAAACCTTAGCCACAATAGGCTGATGCATTTTACAATAAGAATGGGAAGTTGTCAAAGGCAAATTAAGGAAATCTTGTCCCTCATCATCATTTATACAGACAGCTCAACCAGTATGTTACGGGAAAGAAGATAATAAGACTTACACTATAATGGATCAATGCTTTTGAATTTTGATGAACTTGTCAAGTACTCTGTAAATTAACTTACTATTTTGTGTACAAATTCTCATATGGAAGTCATCGAAAGGCTATAAATGCATTTAACAAGCTTGCAAACAGAAGTTTAAGTATTGTTGCTAGTCAGAATATTGTAAAACAAATCTGTAAGTCACTGAATTGTAACTATAATAAGAGTAAACAAAAGTATCTATGTACAGATGCAATAGATTGGTGTTTGTTCAGGTTTAAGTAGATTTGAAACCGCACACACATCTTTTTATATCTATTTTGTATTCCTATATTATATTTGGTGTATTTTTTTTAGGAGACTCGAATCGGCCGGCTCGTCAATGACATTCGTCGCAAAACCAGCGATAAGCAGTTGGCTAAACGTGCCAAGGAGCTTGTGCGTAGCTGGCAGAGGGTCATTAATGGGGTGTCAGAGGTTCCCACTTCAGTTAATGGAGAAGGATTAGGAGGTGGAGCTTCAGTCCAGCATAGGTCCCTGAACAAAACCGCTGTGAGTCCAGCTGGATCCATTACCAAATCCGCCTCTGCCACGCAGTTTCAGAGAAGTGTTACTCCAAACACTGTTAAATCTAGTCTTTCACCTGGGCAGCTTCCCAGCAAGCCTAGTACGCCATCATTACCTAATGCAAGTCAGAAACATTCGGCACAGAATGTTGCCAAACGTTCCATCTCGTCCCCTCATCTGTATGCACCAAGTGCTAAGCGCTTGTGCACGCCTCCCATCATCAGTTCTCAACCTGGGACCCCTGACAGTGTCAGCAGTCAGGGCAGTAGGGCATCCTACACTGCAGGGGTTAATGAACATTTCTCTCCGTCATCTCACTCATCAAATCATCGTACTAGTAAGATGAAGCGGACCCAGTCTAGCGACACATTATTAGCCCATCAGCATCAAGCTGGCGACCTTCGAACTGTTCAATCTGCATCATGTTTCTCTCCGGACATTGGGGAAGATTCAAATTCTGGTCTAAATGGTGTTGTGATAAAATCTAACGGAGGGGCTGATACCCCAACTCATTCCATAGAAAGCAAGGGTCTTAAGACTACAATACGCTTCAATAGGACCTCCCCACCAGTGCCTATGAATGGTGTTTTGGAAACGCCTATAGTGAAGAGGGGTCGAGGAAGACCACCAAAAAATAGACCATCATTTTCAGAAGATAACTCTCAGATTTCAACTCCAAGTCCTGCACCTAAGCCTCCAGCCAATGGCTCATCAAGAGTTACCCCACCAAACGGATCTACTTCAAAGAGTTTATCTGAACGAAAAAATGCTCGTTTAGGTATTCTAACAGATATTGACACGCCTTCAAGGGCTGTTAGTTTAACACCTAAAGTAAAAAATACTGCAGAGTTGATACAATCACTTCAGGCAAAAAATAGTCTCTCAGTAGGTAAAGAAACTGCACAGCGAATTCAATCTAACATGATCTATAAGGAGGTTGATAGAGTTCCTTCCATTGTTCCTGATGGTGTTAAACCTCGCCCTCATCAAAAGAAAGGTGCCAAGAACGATATTGATCCACCAAGCACTCCAGTGTCTCTCAAGACTAAAAAAGAAATGGTTGAAAAATTCCTAGAAACATCTGTGCAAAGAAGTTCTCCAGATGACTTAAGTCCATTAAAGTATGAGTTACCGAGGACTGAGTCTCCGGGGAATGGGTCAACAAGCTTTGAAGACAGTGTTGAGGGTAACCATGAATCTGCGTCGAACAATAATCTCATGGATGTTTCTGTATATGATCAAAGATCAAAATCAGTGAAAAAACGGGAATCATCTCCTAAACCAGGTTGTTCAACAGAACTTGAACATAAGGACAGGCCTCTTTCACTTGAGGAGATCTACAGTAGGTATCCTCCATTAGACCTTGACAACTTTGTGATCGATGATGATACGTATGAAATGTCTGAACCAGTAGAAGTTGGGGATGATGATATAGAAAGATTACACTCTTCTGAATGGGCAGGAGTGAATGGTTATCGCGATGCTTGGGGGGACTGGACGAATTGGGCCAATACTTTATCTCTTCAGTCTTACAATGGAGACTATCTTCACATTTTACCATATGTAAATACAGATGATTGAAAGTTCCATTGTTTTTGCAAAGCCTTCCTGAGCTACAGATGAAGGGGTGAAGTTTTCATTTTATTTTGTCTTCTGAACACTTCATTGCTAGTACTCATAGGAATTGTCTCAAAGTTACAATTTAAATGGAGAACCAACAAGATCTAGCTTTGTTGGAAATTATGACACACCGATTTTCCTAAGACAGATTTTTACGTGTAGCCTTGAGCTCAGAAGTTTGAAAAGCCAAAGTTATGATTCAAGAGCTGTCTGTGCAAAGATATATTGAAATGGCATCATTCACTTAATATAGGATGGTAAAAATAGTTATTTGATTAACTTAGCTGTTTAATTCTATTGATCAATTAAGAATATGAATATATATATATATATGAATATATTTTTCTTTTTGAATTATTTTTAAATGTTTGATAACAATAATCTCAAAACTGTAAGTTAATGAAATTTTGTCCATAAGTTTTGTTAAGTGTTTTTTTTATATATTTCATGAACACTGAATAACTGCAGTAAGTATTGCAGTGATTTTATTGATAAATAATTTGTTGCAGGTGAAGCAGCTCAGTTTAAATTACAACACAAAAGCAATAATTTATGTTAATCATTTTAGACATTCTATTCTTGTTATCATTGTCACTATCATTTCACTACTTGCAGAATATGGGTATTTTTAAGTGTGCTTTATAAAAGAAATGCTTGCTGGGATTATTTTTTTCCATAATGGAAAGGTCTTTGCACAAATGGCAGAATTTGAATTTATTCTAAATTTTATTTTCTCCCAAAATTTTGTTAATGTTTGTTTTTATTCTAAAAGAGTTTCGCATTCGGAACAGTGTCATATTTGTTTTATAAAGTCCAAAACAACAAGATGTTGAATCCATATTAAAGAATTTACTACATTACCAATAAGCTATGTGGATAAAACTTTTGCTGTAGTAGGCAAATAAGCAGATAAGTATTTAGTCTTACATGGATTTTGTGGGTGGAAAATTCCATGTGCTTGGAAAAGTTGATGTAATAGTTATTTTAAATGATGGGTAACATTTTGTTGCAGCCCAGTGGTTTCAGTAATTTAGACTGTTAAATTTAAGTTTCATTGCCCACTTTGCTTGTTGACTTGCTGCAAGGACAAGGTTGCAATATGCTGTCAAATCAAGTAATTGCTTTGGTGTCCTCATCTAGTAAAAGCTGGATATCACTGGTTGATACTGGATCTAGGTGCATTATTGTTTTTTGGCATCTAAAGGTAGTTGTCCATTTGAAGTTAGTATCCAACCCTGTTCATGTGTAGGATACACTAAGCAAGTAAGACATCCCTATTCTCTCCTGTGACCTGCAACTAGCTTAATAGAGAAAAAAAACACACAGAATCTTGGTTGGTTTGGGTTTTTTGCACTTGTTTATATGGCTATGTTAATGCTAGCATGCACATGTGCTATTACAAACAAGATGATTGATTTATGAAACTATGCAAATGAAAGAGAAAAAATATCCATTTTTCATTTATCAGTTAACCTTCCGTCGGTATCGGTTATACATAAATATGATTTTAGCTAGTGTTGACAAAAAATGTTTTCAATTAATAGTTCCACACACATTAAGCTTTAATGGCCAACTTGATATTATTGTTGAACTATGCTTAGAACATTTAAATATTAAATTGTGATATGGATGGTTTGAAGGTCTTATTTAAAGAATGGTAACTTTCGTTATTTTAAGCCAAATTATCATCTTGATTACTTTAGATAAGTAAGTAAACCTAATTCCTTTGAATTCAGCATCAGTCTAAATTCATCAGTTTTAGCCAAGCAAAATTTAACAAAAAAATGCATGTCTTAATCAAGTTTTTCATTTTCTATATTAACCTTTTTTGTTTAAATGCACTATTTCTTTTTATTGTTGATGTATTGCATCACAGTTAGCTCTTTTTTTTGGTAAACTTTATATGATCAGGATAATGCTATCAACATTTATTAGGTATTTTTCCTTCCTAAATATCAGTATTTTTGATAACACATTAATCATGCAGGAATATTTTAGTCATTAATTGACTGTGATGTAGGTTTGTTTGTTTACTTTTGATTCAGAATACATAAATGATTAAAATGACATGTGTTTATGCGTATCAGTCAGAACTTCCATGATTTTTCTGTCATTGATATTAAATGTTTGATATACAAATGGGGTGACTGATGTAGAAAAAAAGGATGTTGCGGATTTTACAATGTAAAGTATGATAATGGATCATATTTCTTGTTCCGATACGTTTTGCAAGCTCAGTCTAACATGATCACGTCATAAGTGCTAGCAGGTTGATCTCAATATTTATCATGCCTATTTGTTAATTAATAAGTAATCACAATTTAATTTTTAGGTAAATTAAGTAAAATTTAATGTGTATACAAGATAAATGAGCTTGCAAAGTATGAACCATTGTTATGTGTAATTGTGAGTTTGTGACACAGCTAAAAAGTGCAACATGGTCACAAGTTTTGCCTTTCTTTTCTTTTTTCGACATGCTTCATGCATCGAAAATGTTTTATTGTGCATCTGTTTCATGTCAATTGTTTGAATCTTCATTTTTTTTCCTACATTTGTATAATGTTTGTTATGGTATTAATGTTATGTAAAATGATTCATAGACTACTGCACAGTTTGATTGAGTGTGTGGATGTTTCTGTTTTCTAGTTTCATAAGTAATAGTTATTTATTTCATGTTGATACACATTGCAATTCTATTTAAAATTGTATATTCATGCAGCTCTGATACATTCTTATAAAACATCAAAATAACTCTTGATTTTCTTACTTTATTTACCCTATTGGATGGTAATTTTAATAAGGATACAAAGAGCATCAAGATATGATATTTCATAATTGGCAAGATCGACTGAATGTTATTTAACATTTTTTGGGGCAACTTTAAAATAATTGGTATGGATGTCTAGAGGTCTTTGATATTTTAATTAAGCATATTTAGCCGTAAAATTGGAAAAGCAGTCCTAAATGTGTTGGGTATGTAAATAATATATGGCATACTTTGGATAGTTTCGAGCCAAAGTTCAAGCCAAATCAAGTTATATATTTGGTTGACTTTTCTAATCCTATCATGTTTCCAAATGATACTCAATTCCAAAAGATGATGTGATAAACTAATAAGAGATTTCTTAAGAGACCTCTTGTGCAATTTTCAGATACTTAATAAACCACAGATCAGGTAATTTATGTATTTATTTTTAAATAAAATACAACACTGATGGTTTCACTTGGTACTTCTATAAGAACTGAAGCTAATGATCATGTGGAAGTTTCTTAGTTTCTGTGTCATCAATATTAGTGATAATGAGCTGGGCATGCTTTATAATAATTATTTTTTTTATTAAATCATTTTGATCTAGTTTTAGTTCAGGCTAATGTATTGTGATCTGTCAACATTTTCAAACGACATCTCAGAAACCAGTTAGCCAAATGAAGCCAAACTTTCTCAGAAGATTAGGTAGTAAAGGGGAACAAAATGTTAATCAAATAGTTTGATCTGTCAAAAACATGGCCACCAGGGGCGCTTTCTATATATTGACTTTGAAAATCTTACTGTCAGAAACTACAAGAGCTAGAGCCTTTATATTGGTGTACATGTTTCTTGGGAGTCCCTGTATCAAGAATGTTCAAAAGATTTTTATCTGTCTGAAAGCATAGCTACAGCACTCAGGTGAGTGAAATAGGGCCATCGTGGCCCTCTTGTTAAAAATAATCGTTTGATTCTAACGATAAATTGTTTATAACATTTAAATTGTATGGAACATTTACAATTAGCATGATCTCCACTTTGATAAATGCTTTTTAAGATAACAGTGGTTATTGTAGCACAGCTGTCATCGTATGACGGGATTATCAATAAAATTTCAAAAAGCAATCAGTTAAAGCTTGTAATACAACCTGGTAGGTCAGCTTTTCAAAGATAATGGCCAGCAGCATCGGATAACTAGAAAGCAATCATTAGTAAAAGTCTCTGATAAGTCAGTAGCTTATAATGTTAATTGGGTTATTGAAGTTCAGTCAAATTTTACAAAGGATGCGTGATGCATTTTAAGATCCCCAAACCATAGTTTTGGTTTATTTTTCATGATTATAACCTCTTCAGTTTGACAAAAGTAGTTTCTTGGACAATTTTATTAAACCAAAAAGTACTGCAATTTAATAAGGAAAGCAATCCTTATGAATGGCACACAAATAACAACTGTCTTGATCTAGTGGTTAGCTAAGCACGTATTTCAGGCCCAGGTTTGAACATCACTTACTGTATTTATTTTTTTTAAATTTTTTAAGTTTAAATATTGATATTGTTAAGATTTTAATTTATTTGAAATGGGAAGATCAGCCTGTATGTCTGTGAACTGTTTATAACTAGCAATGGCAACAGTCAATCTCTTCCTTTAAAGCTTAACTGGTTTCAAATTCTGTAATCATTCATACTGAGAATAAGTAACATAGCGCTTGATAATGTGCTTCCTTTAATCAGCTTATCGACCAATTTACAGGTGGAATGTCAGGTGCCAGGTTTTGACATAATGTATTGTGAAAACACAGCCAATCATTGCAACGTGAAATTCAGTCACTACTTCCTCTCTAATCTGAAAAAGATCTTAACTTCAACTTCTGATTTGCCCATAAGCTAACTTCAAACCATGGTACTCTACCATAGTCATTTTTTCATGTACACAAAATAATATATAATACAGAATATACAGAGATATTCAATTGGCCATTTTAATTGCTTGATTTGAATATCCCAAAAAATTAAAGAGCATTTTACATTTCTTTGGTTTGAGGAATAAAAAAGAAGTTTATCCTATTTAGTAACATCCCTTTGCTAGTATTTGTTTTGTAAAATAAATTTATTACTATAGTCTAAAGTATTAAAGATTCTCAAATTTTATATATATTGCACAAGGCTATGATATGATGATCCCTTGAAATGAGGCGCAAATAACCCAGTGTAGAATTTTACCTGTCTAATGCTAACTACCACAAGACATTGTGGAAATTGTTCAGGAAAACTGGTTGAACTTTTGTAAAATTTTACTGATTCTTAACTTTTGCCATCCCAATTAACATCTGGAGAAACAAAAATGCCAGGTGACAACCTGTTGCCACTCATGATAACCAATACAAAATCCTCTTATGCAAAAATACCAGGACATCAAAGTCATTGCAGCAAAAAATTAAGATCCTGATCAGACAGCTTCCACACTATTGGTGCTTTCCTGATTAATTGGTGTTCAGTAGCTTACAACAAAACTGTGCTTACCCAGCTGCTAACAAGATGGCAGCAGCAAAGAGAAATGTGAACCAAAAAAGTATTAAAAGGTAAAAAAAATGCTGTTATGAAATTCTGTCCCTTAAACTTCAATTTGTTTCAGTATAATGGATACCTATAATTTGGTGATGACTGTTACAAGTAATAAAAGAAAACAAATATAAAAATATAAATAATTTATTTAAATAAATACAAATTCTAGCTTTTCTCCCTACCTCTCTCACTAATAAAATAAATGCCATGCAAATAATTATACAAACAAAAACAAATCATAAAAACATTCAATTTGGATGTTTATAAAACATTCAACATTTTGCATGTATATATAATATCAATAAAATAATGAAGTTGTTGCTAAAATGTCTACAGCCAACCATCCCTCAACGTCTAAATGTTCTAGTGAAGATGGTTTCATGCTAAACATGGCACAGAACTGACATCACTTGAAAGAGCTGCAATTTCTTTATAAAAATCCTTTTTTTCAGATAAACAACAAATTATATGAATAAGTGTATACAAGACAGTAGCCATATTTTACATAGGGTTTGTATAAAAAAAATATCATTAATGATTAGTGTCATTATTTGTTTAATAATTTTGTCCAACATACAAAAGATGAGAAGATTTTAGATGAGTAAATCTATAATCTGCATCTCTCCCAAGAAACCTGTCCAATCTGTGCTATTTTAAGTATGACACAACCTCACCAGCATATTTCTTGTACATTACATACTGTTAAACACAAATTAACAATCTGCAAAAGAAGTCCATTTCAATGCTAGTCAGCAAAGAATTAAAGTCGGAGTTAAAGATGACATCCAGATTCCAAATCCATGAACACAAGTTGATGCATGTGAGCATTCCAGGAGAAACGGTCACAATATAGTCATAATGGATAAAATCCAGCAATTATTGAAGAAGGAAGATCACAGACAAATGTCTGGGTAGAAGTACAGTCACACAGCAAGTAAGTCGGAAGACCCCACTTATAATTTCTTATCGTGGTCCATACTCACAGTCAATCAATAAGGGGCTAAAGAATTACAAGTCAGCAACTCTGCTCACCCAAAGGTGCCCCTCATTGTGTTCATCTATTTTGTCAACAAGTATGGAAGCAAAATTTATTAAAATTTGCCTACAGTGCTAAAATAAAAGAATTCAAAATATAGTAATTCCAGAAAATAACACAAGTTTACAGTCATTTTGAAACAGACAAAATAAAAAGTATTGTACAAGATTCACCATTTCCTGTAAGAAGTTAAAAAATGTTGTTTCAATTAAGAAGTTAAAATCCATCTTTAATTAATGATGCATTTCTGTTAGTTTAATAAATGAAGACCAATTTACCCATATTTGTTATTTTAAGATTATCAGGGGTGTAAACGTTTTTTGTTTGTTGCATCATTTATCTTACAATTATTAGACTGTAAAACTTTGTAAGAAATACTTTTTTTTCTTCCTATAAATTTAGGTGCATGACAAGAAATACAGTTGTCAAAAATCATACATACATTTCTGTAAGGCAGTTTGTGTCATGGATTATGTGTCAGTATTGCTTTGATATGTGCTAGCACTAAAACTGTAATATAAAACCTACTGTCAGAACACTATTCTGTTACAGAAAAGCATACACATACACATAAAAGGCTAGTGACTATTACTTCAGTAAAAACAGGAACAATGTACAATAAAAGTCTCACAGACTACTGGTAAGTGTATAAAAATATCAACAAAAAATAACAATAGAATATCAGATATCACAGACCTGCTTCGGTAATTGGCATTTTAAATTCAATTGGACGGAATGTGACAAATAAATAAACATGGTCAATAATAAATAAAATGTAAATAAATACAAATGCATTGAACTTTTTTTTTACAATAGTATTGAATAATTTTAATTCTATAGTAATTTTGGAAGCTGTTTCAGCCTTGTGATATCTAATATTCTATCATCATCATTTGTTTCTTCGCGGTGTTGTCTAGTGCTGTAGTAGTTAGCTGTGCCTGCATCTGGGATCACTTGCCTCTGGTTTGATGGAATTTCTCCATAACCAGGAGATTTATTAAACCCTTCATTCTCCCTACGATCATCCCTTTGCATTATTTGGTACTGTGCCGTAATGCCATTTGTTGGTGATGTCTTTCTGCCAGTTGGCGCAGGAGTCACTTGCGGACTGACAAACCCACCCGCTCTCTGATCAACTCTTGCAATATCACGATTTCCAGCACCCTTGTTTTGAGCAAATGGTGAACCATTCTGTGTATACGTGTTCTGCTCACCTTGTGGATTTACGATGCCCCCTGGTGAGAAACGTCTGTGTTCTATTACCCGTCCCTGGCTGTGAAGGGGGCGAGGAGTACCATACTGACCCTGTTTAGAGTCTTGCTGAGATTTTGGAGTGTGTGCTTGGGATGGAGTTTGGCTTCTATTGAAACTATCCAGCTGGTAATGACCAGTGGGTGTAGTTTGTAGAGAATTGGCTTCGGTCCGGTTGTTTGACGAGCCAAGTATTTCTTGAGTTACTTGAGCAGGTTCCGAGTCTGACCCAGCCGAGCTCATAGTGCTGTAATTCGTCTTCAGCTGGTACGAATCATTGTAGGTTTGATTCGATGACGAGGCGCTGCTTCCTTCCAATGCTGCCATATCTAACAAACCATGCTTCTCCATATAACGCTTTGTGGCAAATGTCAAATCATTCGGCGACATGCCAAGTGTTGTCACATTAGGAGTGTGATCATCTTCAGCTTTCAGTATTCTCTGGAGAAGTGCTGTTCGCTCCATACCATTTCTTGCTTCCTTTGATGTAAGTTTATTCTTTGCCTGGAGTTTAGTAAGCTGTGTCAGCTGTTCATCTTTGAGATACTTCATGGCCATGGCATTGATTTCAAAAGATGTGTCGGTGTCTGAGTCCAAAAACATAGACACATAATTGATCTTAGGGATGAATGTGGTGTCGGTACTGGGTCGTGAAGAATGATCCAGCCTGAAGAAAAGTTAAAACCATGAATTATGCAATGACCTTTAATATGACCTTGAATCAAATGGATCAACTCATAAATGTTTTATTTATTTATTTATTGGGTTTTATGGCACATTGACACTTAACAGGTCATACGGCGCCGTATACAAAAGAAGTCCAATGCCAACAGAGAACCATCAGGTAAAAACCAAACCATGTAAGTAAAATATAGCAAAATAAAAAAATCTTTTAGGTTAAAATAATACTACAATTGAAAATAGGTGAATATATTAAATGGTTTAAAAATGTTGGTAAAAACAGTTGGTAAATAAACAGTTTAAAAATTAAAAACTTATTAAGAATACTAATCTTGTTCAAGAAGCAAACAAGTTTAGAATCGGACACTGTCCTTAACAGTTCGTACATGTTATTGACATTAAAATACTTCGACTGAATGTGTGTGTAGACACACTGTAATAAAATATGGTTGACTGTCAGTGGTTCCTACCATGGAACACATACAGGTTGAACTTCTCTTTTTAAAAGATATGAATGAGTTAATCTAGTATGTCCAATGCGGCAGCGGTAAGAGCTAAATCTTCCAGTCTACTTTCTCTGTAATTTGTTACAAACAATACTGTCCCAACTTGTTTGCCACTTGGTTAAAATATATCAGTTTATAATTGATTTAAAATCAGTGTGTGGGATGCAAAGATCTGTCTCAGTGAGGGCTGAGGCTAATTTTGCACTCTTGTCTGCATCCTCGTTTCCTCGAATGCCTACATGACTAGGAAGCCAACAGAAGGAGATTTTGTAAGTGTCATTAATGTTAAGTGCAGCAAATCTTGTCTGTAAGACAGTGAACTTTGAAATACTACCAGTAATATGGAAGTAATGGCTGAGACATACAAACAAATGCACTGAGGGACTGAAAAGCAACTGCTACATGCTGCCCTTTGGGGTATCAAAACAACATTTGCACTGAAGGTCAGCTGGAAGACTATCTCTCATGAACAGCTCCTCAAACCCAAACATGAATAGCTGCAAGTCAAAGACTCAAACCCCTTGACAACAAGCATCTCATCCCCCACTTTGTAACGTCAAATTAAATTCTGCATACCTGAGGAAGGACTGAAGATGAGCCCCCAGATTGATGTCTTGTTTGGCCAACCTCACTGGTGTGCTAGGGTCAGAGGACATATCACCGTCATAACCTCCCCGCTCAGTCTCATCTGACTGCTCGGTTGTGTCTCGACTTAACAACTTCCTGATGTTGTCCTGCAATAATAGTAGGTTAGTTAGCAAGTAAAGTCCACAGAGTCAAGACAAAGATAAATTTATGTGCTTTCACATCATAATGATTTTTATTTTGTCAGATACACAACTTAATTCAATAAAGGTTGTGGTGTAGTGGATAGTGCACAGGACTACCAAGTTGAAACAAAAGAATGTGTTTGTTCCATATGCTGCTTTTGCATTTTATATATATAATTAAAATAATAAATAATACATAAAATGCAAAATGTCTACTTATTCTTGGCATATGTGAATTTAAAAATCATGCATGTGTTGTATTTTACCTGTTGTATAAAATAACTATAAATAACAAAAAAGAAGTACATATGAGGGGAAGGAACAAGCATGTCATCAGTTAAAATGCTTCCAATTTAGCTGAAATGACAAGTTATGGTTTATAGCCTCTGAAAAATTATTTCAAGATTTAGAAAAATACAACCTGACTTGCCCACTCATGTTAATGTTTTGGTTGACAGTGTCTAGTGATGGCAAAGTATGATTGCAGAGACATTAAATATATGAAAGTTACGATGGAGATGGAAATGAAATTTATCAACAGTCTGACCATGGTATGGCATCCTTCTGAAGCATTAAAAAGTATTTCCTGATACCGTCTTACCATGAGTTTTGTGTAGTACTCAGGGTTGTCTGTGCCGGCTGTGTTATCCTCTTCTTCCTCCTCATCATCAGAGTACGTGGAGGTGCTGCGGCCCTGTTCACACATGCTAGCTGATACAGGGGACCGAGGAGATGTGTTGTAGAGTGTCGACTCACTATAGGATTCCTGGGACCTTGGTGATCTGAGAGATTAGGACAAATAGATATATGATTGTCATGTTTAGCACAAATGCAACATCAATAAATACTGACCATGTACATCTATCAATAAATGTTATTATTGTTCAACATTGAGTAGAAAAGTACTCTTTAAGCCACATAACTTATTTGTTGTTGTTTGAACATCTGTTTTTGGAGATATTATGTCAACATAATTCTTACAGATTTTAGTATTTTGGATACTTCAAGCTAAAATATTCAAACTACAAGCACCATACAATAGACAACACATAACAGTAAATGGTGCAGATTTTGTTTGTATATAGGAATTTGAAGTGGCACAACCAGCTATAAACTTAACTTGGGGAATGACTCCCGTGTTTGCCTTTTCTTAAAAGCAGGGACAAAAATACATGACATTAAAAAAAAAACAATGTCATCAATACCACTAAAATAAATCAAGGTTTACCTGCTAGGTGATGACTGGAAGCTGGGCAAGTCCACAATCATGTCGGACTGAACACTGTCAATGGTGCACTCATGCATATTGTTCATCAATGCCACCAATTCACCCTGGGAGATATCAAGCTCTGCATCCTCCCGTTGTGTGCTGTTCATTGGCAACTTTCCTCTGTTTCTTATTTCATAGGGTGTCTGCACAGCACTTTCACCACTGCTCCCAGAGCTGGAATGGGAAACATCCTTAAGCTGTTTCCTTGACCTCAGCTGAGCAGCTGCTTGTCCAGAATTTCTTGAAGAGTCATACAAAGCACTGTCCTGCTGACTAGTCTGCATGCAAGCTGATACTTGCTCTTTGGATTCTGGTAGCAGTAACGAGGTGTTAGTAGCAGCTGTCTGCATCACAGGACTCTTGTTGACAGTTACCTGTGAATCAGAGCTGGCATTCATAGACATTGTTGCCTGTTGTGAGGTCAAAAGTTCAATCTGTGCCTGAAGTTGCTTTAGCTGCTGGTCTTGTTTCATCAGAAGCTGGTAAATCTCTGGAGGGACATTGTCCCAGTTAACACCTGCAGCCTGTAGGTTTAGACCTGTCCCCTTACTAGCAGTGGTCAACTCCACTGTCTGGCCTGATTGCTTCCCTTGAACAGCTGTTGAAGGTGAGTTGTTCTTCTCTGGCGTAAAACTTAGGCCGCTATCGTCACTTGATCTGCCACTGTTGTCAGAGCTGTTGTTTGATCTGTGTGGAGGACCTTCATGACTTGTTTGGAATTCAGTACTCTGAATAGGAGTTTTAGGTGATAAGCTTCGCTCTGCAATAGTTGGTAGCCCACCACTGGCTTGCGGCATTGGAACACTGTTCATACCATTTGTAAATGTTTGCCGTGGTGGAGCAGTAACATGTCCATTCATAGTGCTTGGCATTCGATTAGAGGAATCTGGAAACTGCTGGTAGCCATAAGTACTGGCAGTTTGATACATTGAGGGTCCCATACCAGCAGACTGTGAAGGTGCATAAGAGGCAGGAGGATATGGCTGACTGTTGTACGGGTAACTGTTACTAGAAGGTATGTGAGAGTTTGGTAGCGGCTGAATCACCCCGGGTCCTTGCTGTGTTTGATACCCATTCTGAGGTGCAGAGAACCTTGCTTGTGGGTTTCTGTAGGCTGCTGGTGGTGGCATATATCTTTGTCCTGCCATGATAGGACGAGTGTTAATATGCTGGGGTCCTTGAGGGTAGGTGGAGGGAGGTCTTGGACAACTGGGGCAATTACACATTAGGGGTCTTGGCCCACCTGACATCATAGCTGGATGCTGCTGTTGATGAGGTAGCTGCTGTAATGACTGCGAATGTGTTAGATGTTGTTGCTGCTGCGGTGGCAGCTGTTGCTGATTAGCATTGTAGCTTTGGGTTGAATGGTACATTGGCACAGGCGGTCTAGGTTGGGACTCAAGGGACTGAACTACTGGCACAGAATTTGCCTGAGCTGTGTTAGTAAGCATTGGTAAATGGCTAGAAGAACCTGGGACACTTGAGGTCAGTTGTCTTGATCTTGGAACACTGGACTCTTGTTCACTAACTCCTTGTGTAAAATGGTGGCTTTGGGGATTTGTGTTCTTAACTCCATAAGCACTATTGATCATTTGTGGCACAGAGGTATTTTTGGAGGTGACAGATGGAATGGCAGGGGATACTGATGCTCGCTGAATGCTGCTGCTTTTTTGATATTGAAGGTTAGGCACAAATGTATCGTCCTCTCCAAAGAATAATGATACTTCAGGCACCAATGACTGAGCAAGTGTTTGCTAAAAAAGAAATATATCATTTATAAATTCACATGTAAATAAAAAAATTGTTTATTAAAATGAAATTAATTTTAAACAGCATAACATTTCTTAAGTGTAATTTTTAATTATTTAGTTATATAGATTTTACATTTTGTGGGCCTTAAATGATTATGTGTCCTAAAAAAATAACACACCAGTTGATTTTTTTTTTTTAATGTTATGGCAAAATGAAAAAAATTTCAAACATGACTGTGTACCATAGTAAACATTTTGTTAAGTTTTAAGTTAAGCTGTTAAGTTAATCTAACTAAAATGGGAAGTGGAAAACATCATCAGGATAAAACTAATAAAACATCATAAGGTAAATATCTGGGTTGGATCATCTGACATCGTCACACTGCAGATCAGCTGGAAAACCCCAAAAGGGAAAGGACTTGTACCCCATGGGGGGCATGTATGTTGAGAAAACAAACTTGCTTAGAAAAAGGCACCCCAACAAGTTGTTGGTTAAGTACCTTAGATGTATATGGAGCTGGTTTAAGCCTTGGGGTGGAATCCTCTGGAGTCTGGGAGTCCGGGGATGGCGATCGAACACTCCGACACTCATTCTGGTTCATGGTTGACCTTAAATGAAAACCATTGCTTTAAAATAGAACTTTGGTTGCATTTAAGTCAAACATACATACAGTGACTCGCAGCACTAGATGGAGGTTATAATGACAGAAGCAACAAACTAAAGAAACTTAATACGCAATTTTTGTAAACCATGTTCGTATCCTGTAACACTGACACAAATACCAATAGGGATAATATATTCACCATGATCAATGTTTCTACCAAATATGACCTTGACTAATGGATCAAAACCAATAAGAATCAGGTAATCATCATGACCAATGTCCTTTCCAAATGTGAGAATGAATGGTTAATGTATTCTCTATATATCCATCCAAAACTTAAATTATGCTCAATTCTCTATCAATCCAAAACAAAAATTATGTTCAAACTCGCCTTTGAACTACTTTTTGTTCCCCCTGCCTACTGAAGCTTCGAGGAAAGTTTGGCTGAATTTGGTCTAGCAGTTTCAGAGGTGCCGTTTAAAAATGTTGACAGATACATGACACCAGTTGTCGGTTGGTGACAATAGCTCACCCTGAGCATAAGCCCAGATGAGCAAAAAAATTAACAGAGCTCAATATCAGATATCCCAATTAATTTAATCATCAATAAGGTAAATGTGAGAAAACAGTGTTATATGTATTTACCTATTTTAAGTATTGATACACATCAACAGTACTTACATTTGAGGTAAGGATTTGCTAATGGCTTCTTCAAACTGTTCTAATTTCTTTCCTTCAGACAAGATATCCATTGTAACTTCAACACTACTGCTTGAGAAAGAAGTCTGGAATAGTGAGACAAAATGGACTTTAATTAACAATGAACAGACTTTATATACAAAGAAAATTGAAACAAGTCTAAAAAATTGAGAAAAAATGTATTGAGAACTGAAATAGGTCAAAAAGTACCTTGAAAACAATGTCCACATTGATGTTAATATACAAAGAAAATTGGAACAAGTCTAAAAAATTGAGAAAAAATGTATTGAGAACTGAAATAGGTCAAAATACCTTGAAAACAATGTCCACATTGACATTGTTACATGGAACAAGAAAATATTTAAATTGAGCTGACTTTTTTTATATATACCCCAATAGACACAATTATGATCATATTAATGTCCAGCTAATCATTGGTGAAGGAAGATCCAAGACATGTCTTGAGTTGAATCACACTGAAGGTTAGCAGAAGGACCTCTCAAAAATGAAAGCTTCATGAAAAATGCACTTTATTTACAAATGTTAAAATAAACTCTATCTACATGATTTTGAAATAGGGGTAGAATGTTTTCATGGTAGTATTCACAGTAGGATGTACCAGTGATGCCAGCTATGTATGTTTGAATAGCTTAAAGATTATCGATGGTAATTCAAAACCGACAATGTTTATCAAAAAAATTATTGCAATGACATAATTACATTATAGTGGCAAAATCTAGCTATCAAATTATTGGTAGTGACAGATCCTCGATATCCTGCATGTCAGCTGAAAAACCTTGAAAATTTGTTTATTGCTAATGAGAGTTGAAAAGGCATACCTTCTCGAGTTGAACAGCTTCGTAGCCTGTGTAGATGTCAAAGCACATGTTGGAGGTGCCTGAAGGTATTGAACACTCATAGAACTCCGGACGGGAGTGTGTGGGGTTGTACAGAACCAGCAAAAATGGTTCTGGTGGTGAACACACTCTGCAAAATAGGCACAAGTAAAGCTGATAACATCTGGCTTAAATCAATTTGTTCATAGTTGATTATGGTTCTTTTAACTTATATTTATCACTTGCTAATGCTCACTTCCTGGATAGCAGCAGTACACATATAGTAAACTACTGGAGCAATGAGAGTTAGTCTTGCCAAAGGACTAGCATCTTGTGGTTGATCTGGGATTCATTTTCAAACCCTTCAACTGGAGTTTATTCTAGTAACAACAGCAGCATGATCACTTGTTAGAAATACTAATCAATGTTCTAGTCAGCATTGTTATGCCCAGCTGTTATTTGTAGAAGAAGACAAAAGAAATCTTCCTTGGTAGATCAATAGATACACTGTAGGCTGGCTGGATGACATCTCACATTAAAGTTTTTACAATCTTGGATTCAAACCCACTTGGTGCAGAGCTGACGTGTCAGTATTCAGCACTTTAAAACATTATCAAAATCGAATTGTTTTAAATTGTTTATATTTGATCATAACTACTTTTAGCAACTTGACAGCAAAAAGAGTCAGAAATAATTGACAGCATCCACTTAACAACTGGAGCTGGATTATATGTACCTGAATAAATTGAGCTAAGCATGTTATATTGTAATTTCTAATTACACACAACAAATGAGACATGTACCTATCATTAATGGATGAATTGTAGAGATATCTTAGGCAGCAGGTCCACACAAAGGGACTGTAAGGTTCATTAACACCGCTGACCCATCTGAAACACACAAAAAAAGAACTTGATAATTCACTAACAATTCACAGTCACAGAAGAGCTTAAGGCAAGTGAAATATTGTGAAATGGCACAGTATTTGTGTGTTATGGTTGAATGTTAACATTCCAAGGCAAATACGAGTCATCAATTATCCATACTGATTATTATTAACATAAGCAATGACATTTAATTAAGTTACATTTTTTCCATTCCTTTACTTGAAATTGCAAAGAAACACTTCTCTGCACAAGTAAAGAAACCTAAAACTGGACATTATACTAGTTTAATATACATCTCCAACCAATTACTTTTTTTATTACACCATTTTACTTACATGCCGACCAAAGGTAAGTTAACAACCTTAGGATCAGATTCTAGCACCAAAAGTAGTTTTCTTGTATGATCCATAGTAAGGTACCTAAAAGTAAATAAAAAAACAATAACTCAACAATGTTTAAAGACAATAAGCATCCACATGTCAGCACGAGAATCTCATAACAGCATTGAAATTTTCAGTTTTATGATGAATATGTTTATTAAATTATGGAGGAAGAATGAAAGAGTACATTATCTGACATTGATTCAGCATTAAAAATAACCTACCCTGTTTTTGGAGTGCCTTGCATGTGACTGATACTCATTGGACCTGCAAGATTTTTTGAAAGGGCACTAGGAACAATGGGCACTGGAGAAATCGGTGTGGCTTTGATTTCTGTTGCCATGGTGACCATGTCAAACTCGAGATGATGAACACAGTTGTCGCCATTTGAGTAGAAACTACACCAGCCTTTGGTCAAGAGAAAATTGGCCAACTCTACTGGATCTTTAGAACAGCACCGTTGTTTCAATAACTGGAATGCAAATATGAACAACTTACATGTAGGGATAAAAAAAGAGGGGTAATCAACTACTATAAACAATGTAAAGTACCCATCATTATGGCAAGTGAAACTGTATATGATAAAAGTATCTATAGAAGCTTAAATGGATTCTCATGACATACAAAAAATTGTTTTGGGGACTTAGGTAAAGAATTATAATTTTAGTATTTGTCCTGCTACTGTGGGCCTAACTGACTGACTCATGAGAATGCTGCCCAACAAATTTGGCTAAATGTCCAACACAATTGTTTTTGCCATCCTCCAGGGATGGCAAGACAAATTTACCTGAAGAGCCATACAATAGTCCTCAACAGAACTGCTACGGTCCTTAAATCCCTTCTGAACCTGAAACAAAATAATTACGTATTACAAGGTCTGGGGACAAAACCATCATCTTTTCTCGTTCAAAAATTTAACTAAACAAATACACAATCATTTTCATTTTGTTTAAATTATGTTTTTGGTTTTCCGATTATCTCCACTTACAGCTTAGAATTTATAAAAGAGGACAAAAGCTCTAAGTTTGTTTGAAATTCTAATTTATGTATTTGAAAATCTTAGCTGTCCATAGTTCGATTATTACCACCAAACAGATAAATTTCTCCTGAAATGTACTAACTGTGAATGGTATGAGCATGTCCCCTGCTGCATGGCTGGACGAGCTATTTGGGTCCAACACTGGGTCCATACGCTCCACTGACAACACAACCCCATCACCAGCTGTAATGATCATAAAATAGTGTATACTCATTTGTTAATCTATGATAACAAGATAGCTTTTATAAGTTATATATCAATTTTTTGCTGACTACTGCTTCATTTTAAATCAGTACACAGTAATTATCCTTGGACAATGTATATTAAATAATCTAGAATTGCGAGGTCTAACATCTTGTGCCAGGATTCTGAGCACAATACTAGGGCCTGCCAATCCTAAGTTTGGTTTATTTTTGTAATAGATTGCAGTGTTCATTTATGGTCATAATAGTGATGTGCACCTATTTTGGTGAAGGAAGATCCCAGACAAATGTCTGGGTAGAACCACTGATGCACCACAGGTCATACCTTACCACATTATGTCTATCGCCCGGAATGGGACTCAAAATCATGCAGTGAGAGGCTTAGCAGTCAGTAGACTAACAAGTTGGCAATTGTACCACTTATGTCACAGGTACCCTGGTAAGTCCAAGTAACACTTGATATCAAACCTGCTGTTTGTAGTAGTAGTTTTTGTAAGTAGACTAAAATAATGGGTCAAAAAAACAACTTGCAGCTATTATCATTGGACACCCCAGATTTTTAGTTTTCACTAAAACCTTAGTACCTTCACTAATATAGCATAAACACATTGGTATAATATTTTTTAATTTTCAGTAAATCCTTGGTACCTTCATCAATATTCATTGTCCCCACAAGAACACAGGTAGTTGTGGGACCTGTGCTCTCTGCATGACGCTGAATGAAACGAAGAATCTTCTCTGAAATGCACAACTTTGGTTTCCTGTCGTAACAAAAAATCAAATATACAAACTTCCTAAGCTACAGATATCAATGACAGTAGTAAACCTATATAGGAATCATTTATCAATATTCCAAAAAAAAAATAAATACATTTTAAGTTGTTCAGGTCAAAACTACATGATTCAATAAAATAAAAAAATACTTATATTGGAAATTAATTACAATAGTAATAATCAAAATGATAACATCAACATTTTATATGTATACAATGCTAAAATAACCCCAAAAAGTCAAAGCCCCATACATAATCATAAAACAAATAGTAGTCATCCTGTTAAACTGGTGGCCATCTTATACCAGTAGGTGTAGACTAGGATAAGAAGTCTCAAAATTCATTCAGCTTCTAGGCTTCAGGACAACACTTAATCAAAATCTTACCTGTAACATGAGATATGTAGAGTGTGGGAATTTCCAATACTGGAGTGGTCCCACAAAATATTCTTTGTGCTTGGAAATTTCAATAATTGCACTTCCTCTCCATTCCTAACAATAAAAAAATAAATATATAAATCAATCTAATGACATAACATACTTATGAAAAGTCAATAGGGGTGTTTAATATATGCTTCAGAGTAAAATCATCAATCTGTTAATACTAAATTTGGCAACTCACATTAAGTCTTTAATTTAAAACCTTACCAGCAAGGCACATATGCATTGTACTCAAGTAAAAGATTTCACCAGAATGGAAATTGGACAAAAGCAGAAAGGTTAAGGAGTAGTGTTAACAACCTCTTAGACAACAGTGTTAAATACTGGTCCATAAAGAGTCAATAACAACCTGGAAGGCTAGTACCAACCATAAGTACAAAGTGTCTCTTGACACAAAGCCATCAACAAAATAACTGATCAATGGGCCTGACAAAAAAACCCAACTCACTAGGATCTGACCAATTGGAGATTGTTATTTTTTTGTACATGGCCGACTGATGCATGATTTGAATTTTTCTTTTTTTTTAAATGTATTTATAACTGGTATTAAACAACCCTTTGACAAAGAGTACATTATGCAGATACTGGATAAGGTTATTTTATGGATTAAGAACATGGTGGATCAGTAAAAATTTCATCAAGGTAAAGAAAATCAGCAGCACAAAGTTTATAATATCATATCTTAGCATATTATATGTCACTTTTTCATTGCTTTACATTTACATCTAACAAGAAACACAAAATCCTCTTAACTGAATGTCATTGGTGATATTAATTTAATTAATTTAATTTTTATGCATTTGACATTCTTCAATGTATGTTGGAATTGACTCTTGACTTGTCTGGTGCGAGGATGAACAGGCTCTATCAGTCAATAAGAATGTATATATCAAAGTTCATACCTCAAGCTTTGTCTGGGTTTCTCTGTCATCCTGTTTAATGCCCTATCTTCATAGCCTAGGTCATATTGTGTTCTGATCTTATCAGGAATTTCTGCAATCTGCAATGCTGCCATCTATTTTGTCTAGAAAAGAAAAAAGTCATTGCAGAACACTAACCACAAATTATAGCAAGCTACAAGTGTTTTATGTCTGAATCTATAAGGAGCATACAATGTATTGTCGCCGGGTAATAGGGAGAGAATGTGTAAGCGGTCCGGTTAGCTCAGTCGGTAGAGCATTCGCCCTGTTAGCGAAGGGTCCCGGGTTCGAGTCCCAGACTGGCTGCACATTTTCTGACTATGTTACAATGGCGCCCAACGTAAATGGCTCGCCGTCATTACGGTACTCAAGTGTTTGAGGTGCTTGTGAGTTGTATGTAAAGCATATGGTCTGTGGAAATTCGAAGATGAATTTCAAGTTGCCCAGGGTGTATGCAGCCGGGTGATAGGTAGAGACTGTCTAAGCGGTCCAGTAAGCTCAGTCGGTAGAGCATTCGCTCTGTTGGCGAAGCGTCCCAGGTTCGAGTCCCGGACTGGCTGCACATTTTTCTCCCTGTTACACAACGTAAATGACCCGCGGTCGTTACGTACAAGTGCTTGAGAAGTGCTTGCGAGTTCTATGTAGAGTATTTTGTCTGTAGAAATTCAAGTTTTCAAGTTGCCCGGGGTGTATGTAGCCGGGTGATAGGGAGCGAATGTGTAGGCGGTCCGGTTAGCTAGGAAGGTAAAGAGCATTCGCCCTATTAGCGAAAGGTCCCGGGTTTGAGTCCCAGACTGGCTGCACATTTTTCTCCCTATGTTACAGTTTTATCTCAATTTAATCAATGACAAGTTGAACTATAAATTAGGGGTGTAAAATTTCTTCGTAAGAACTTTGCCCTTTTCAGGACTAGTTGCCAAGAAATCTTACTTGCTCTTATAAAATCGCCACTCGCCCTTACTTTTTGTTAAATGTTTATATGAAACTTCCTAGATCTGTCTACTGTGACAAGGTATGGGAAAATTAAATGACATGACATGACAATGCATTGCAGCTAGACTTTACAAAATGTCATTTCCATTGCCTACATGCTGCCGATATCGAGAGAATTTATCAAACCATTGTCTATGGAATGTGCGCCTGCTCGCTCATGTAAGTACAGCATTAAGCATCAGATGATTTAGATTCATCTCATAATTGTCTGAAAATTTTGATTTTGTGTATGATTATTATAAAAAAAAAAGAAGACTTGTCCAATTGTGATTATCATAGAAAAAAAACAAACTTGCCCGATCGGGCGAGCCTATGTCAAGTTCTCTATGCCCAAGTGGATTGTAAACTTGCCATGGCGAGCGGATATGTTGAATTTTTCACCCATGTAAGTGCATAGTTTACCCAACTAAACAGAACATTCATTCACAGGTATACCACATAAAAAAGTTTTGGATGGTACACTAAAAAGTATGAGTCCCTGACTGAATATACAGTACCAATCAAACAGTCTATAATATAGTCAGATAGCTCAAGGAAAAGACCATCCAAAACAAATAACTTGGTACTGATATAATTTTTTTTTCTCAGACTAAGAATAAAAACACAATTACTGTTAACACATGCTTAAAATATTCACACAAGATCTTGGTTATTCTGCTGCTTAGTGTTTTCGATTGGAAGTATCATACTTTCAAACAAAACTTGATGCTGACATGCCTGTGCTTTTCATGATTAACTAGCAACCTATTAATTGTCAACATAATATTTTATAAATTAACCTTCAACTAACATTTTAAGAAGATGCCCACAAAAAGCATGCTTTCCAAATAATCCTCCAGCTGAAATGTGTGCTGCTACCAATAAAAAGGTATGTTTTAGCAAATAAAATTATAGTGACTTGTTTGCATTATAACCTGACATCATAATATATGATTTCTCAGTTTAACAAGAGATGACAATCTAAAATGCAAATAAAAATAAAATATCCGATTATATCGTAAAGAAATACCTTAGTGTTACATTTCAATTTCACAAATCCGTGTAATAACAACATTATCTGTTAGACCTTGGTACCATGTTGGTCGTCTTCCGTTACTTGACAGGTGACAGAAATGTCAACAGGCACGAGCATGTTTGAAAACGTCCGCGAATACTAAATTCGGAAAACAACAATTTGAAGGGAAATGTTAATTGGTTTTGCTTATGCTATCAAAAATAAGATGGCCAAAAATGTTAAAGTAACCAATGTTTGAAAATACAGCTTATAAAATCAGATGTTATGAAAATGGTATTTGTTTACAACCGGAAGTGAAAAATGCCGCTAAAACCGAAGCACACAACACAGATTTGAACAAGACCAAAAGTTATCTGTACGTTTTCGCCAAGCCATGCCGTACCCGGTTACTGCAAGGCTGAGTAAAAGTGTGTTTTCTTGTTTATAATATATATACTTATTGTTGTTGGAAAAGGAAAAATCAAAGGAAACTAAAGCATACATGTATATATACCTAGTCATTGACAACATTTGTAGCTTTCTTAGAGATAGCGTGTACGCATGCGCAACTTGGCCAGTTTATTTTGAGGGCACGCATTATAACAGTTCGCCCTCTTCACACTTCGCCCTCCTTTAACTAATATCAGTTCGCCTTGCTTTATAACATGTCGCCTTCGGATATAGGTGTATAGATCAAGGCAAAAAATAGTAAACTTGTCAATTTATTTAATTATTATAGCATCGAAAATTATTATATTTTTATTTTTCATATTTTAAAATTGTTTTAACCCGTTATCAACAAAATTGTCCTTTTCAATGCTACTATCATAATGCAACTTTTTGTTGTTTCGTATTCTCATTCGTTTGTGTGTGTGTGTGTGTGTGTGTGTGTGTGTGTTGTGTGTGTGTGTGTGTGTGTGTGTGTGTGTGTGTGTGTTTGTATGTGTGTGTGTGTGTGTGTGTGTGTGTGTGTGTGTGTGTGTGTGTGTGTGTGTGTGTGTGTGTGTGTGTGTGTGTGTGTGTGTGTGTGTGTGTTATTTTCTATTCAGTTTAAGCTTATGTTTGCTTGTGTTAATGTTGCGGCCTTATTTTTTCCGCTATTATTTGTTTTTCATATTACTACAACCAAGCTACTATTTGTGTGCAGTTTACTTAAATATATTGTACCTTTATATAAAATCTAGTTGTATAAATTGCTTGATTACTTGACTTGTATGCTAACAAAGCTGGAGATAGCCTGCTGTATTTTCCCTGTTTAGTGTAACAACTGCTTTCCCATTCGCTACCTTCACTTCTATCGTTGTTTATTTAAGTACGTCGACAACGTTCAGCTCAGCAATGCATAATGTTTTATTTAGCTTATCAATAAATAAAAATTGTAGTAATTTAAAAACAACAACAAAAAACACTAGAACTCACGAGCTTGCCGTCTTAACAATCATGTATTGTATTAAGCTTATAAACTATCATTACTAGTGCAGCACGCACACGATATTTACTTAATTTTCAACTGACCGCATCCCCATATCAGTCTCAAATACATCAATAGTAACGTAATATTTCTGTGAATATGAATTTCTATGAATAGCAATTTATTGTCATTTTCTACAAATATATTGAAAGTAGATTTAGCGTATGCCAATAAATAATAAATGCTAAATCTGATAAATCAAAGAACCGTGTTTTTTTTTTTTTTTTTTGTTTTTTTTTTTTGCATATGTCTAGCAAACAAAGAAAAAACAACCCTCCAAAAACAACAACAACACAAAACAAACAAACACAACAAAAACACAAAACTTTACGCTTTTTCTCATTAAATTGTCAATAACTCCAAGATTCCAATAAAATATCCAGGATAATACAGATAATCAACAACATTCAGGTATTTTTTTTTATCCAAGAAACACATTTACATAAGAAACCACTCTTTAATTATAAGGAGTTAAATTATTGGATTTGCTATTGACCACTCTTCCAGTGAAAACAATAGTCGAGGCTGTTTTCCTTTTCTTTTTAGAGTGTTACATGGCGAAATCAAAGATCAACATACAGATACGCTAGGTAGATACCATTATTATTTTAAATATTTAACTCTATGACAGTACATACACGCTAGATTAATTGTATACACCCCACATGGACATAAATCAAAAGATGTTATACAAAATATATTAGAAACATTATCAAGTATCAGTCCAATGAAATCTAATAAAAAGAGAAAACCATGCTACATTTTCCACTATTGTCAGAATAAAGACACTGACTAAAGAGAAGCCAGTGCCGTGAATTAAGTTATACAATAAAATCACATAAATTAATTGACATATGGAGATATAAGAATTAAAAAAGAATCGGTTCACATGGAGGAGGAAAGTAGTATTGAAAAATGGTAGAATAGGTCAAATATTATATGAATTTATCAATATTCGATACCAACCCTCAAATTAAATTGGACATATTTAGGTTAGAAATAAAAAAATAGCTTACAATACAATCTTTCCACAAAAAATGTTTCAAAGTCTTAAATGTATGATTTTCCAAAAATCAGATAAAGAACGATAAATTTTATATTAAAAGTAGCTGAAAACAATAAAAATCACTTTAAAGCTATGATAAAAGAAATAGAAACCCAACTACAAACGTTATACAGTTAGCAGGAGACGAAATTAGAACACGTATGAAATTGTTATAAGCAGTCGAAACATACGAAATATTTTCTTCATTTGTAAAAATTAAGACAAAGTAAAAAAAGCTCACAAAGTTTTGACAACATAATATTAACTTCACTAATATATGTTCAAGATTTAAAATTACTTCTATAAAACACTATACAAATCTTATGGAACTCACGAACCACCAAGAATAGCGACATTGTATTAAAAGCATTACTCTAGATAGCACTTAGCCTAATCTTAAAGCTCAGCACAGTCATGCGAACGTTTATTTAGATACAAAGAAGCGGAAGACGCATTTAAATGTAGGAAAGTTAATACAAGCCCCGGTTTAGACGGTCTATAACAGTTGAATTTTATTACAAAAAGGTAATTGTTGGCTTTGTAGTAAATTCTCTAAATAACAGGTTTCTAAATGAAGAACTTTCATTCGCACAAGAACGAGAACTTTAATCAAATATTAAAAAGAATGAGCGAACCCGGTAGCGTAACAAAATTAGAGGCCTGTATCACTTCTTAACATCGACTATAAAATTGCTGCCAAAATTAGTTGAACTCGTTTACAAAAAGATCTACCAGATGTAATAAGTCACGACCAATTAGGCCACCTAATTTTCTTAATAAGTTTATTTAATAATTATTTAATAAGTTTTGATATTAGACAAAATCTAGATATCATTTATGTTGTAAATATAACTGATAGAGAAAATGAAGGAAAAACACCTTTGATTTTACTTCAAAAAACAGTTGATACTATATAGTGGTCATCCATGCTTAAGGTAAAATGGAGTTCATGAAAATTTTATTATATTAGACAAAGACAACATACCGAAATGCCAATGATGCGCACAACAAATAATGGTTGGATATCTGAACCTTTTGAAATCTCTCGAGGAGTTCATCAAGGGTGTCCTCTCACTGCTCGTTTATTTATTTAGTTGATGAAATCATGTCCGCACAAATACAAAAATGTCGTCTTTTTCAAGGAATAAGTATTAACGATGACACCTTTAAAATAACACAACTAGCAGACGATATAGCACCTTTTCCCTAAAATGTGAAAACGGCATTCTTGCTGTTTTATCAAGTATTAATCAATTTGGAAACTCATCACGTATGAGACCCCATGTTTTAAAACTATCCCACTATTATACTGGACATATCCGTGTTACTGTTAATGATTTAGTCTTGTGAAAAGATGTTTGAACTCCGTCTATGTTATGATTCACATTAATGTTTTGTTTGTACACAGTACACATAGAATAAAACAGTATGTGTACGGCTATTATTCCTGCAAAAAATGGACAAACGGCTTAGTGACATGTTATTTACTTGAATCACAAAAATACGAATCTTGTTACTTTCAGTATAAAATATCTTTATAAGTTCATAAATTAAAAAAGGAGATTTGACGAATAGCAATGCTATTAAAATATATTTCCAAAATAAGGCCAATATAATTAATTTAACTTTCGATAAATTGTATCCTGGTGAGCTAATTTGATTTTGAAACAAGTCAGCATTTATTTAAATTTATTTAATACAGCAACGTAATCAACAACAAAAACATTTAACTTCATATGCATTATCCTAATTTTAGACCACTTGGAGCTGTTTTATAAACATTTTTTTTTCAATAAGAATGTGCCCGTGTATATACTCGTATCAAGGGTATTTGGATATCACCAGTAATCGGGTCAACAACTATATGCCCTTATATGGTCAACAAGCACCAATTTTCTAATAAACCATTTCGAACTTTTGTTGAGAGCACATGAACAGACATACATAATTATTCAGCCCTTTAATGAAGTATTTACTGTATTTAGTTAAGTAGAAAAATACGCAGATCTTAATTAAAAGGTAAACGTGTCATTTTATTAAATATTAAATTAAATTAACAGGTATAACGCAATTCTTTCATAATTTACTACCTTTTTCTTGTTTGTTTTGTTTTGTTTGTTTAGTTGGTTGGTTAGTTGGTTGGTTGGTTGGCTTGTTGGTTGGCTAGTTTATCGCCGTATCAACAGTTATCTGGAGACAGTTTTTACTTGAAGCAGACATAGTGCTACATTGACAGTATAAATCATATCGGGAACACCAGGCATGATACCAAACTCAGTCACATTATCCTGACACCTGGCCGACCTGTCGCGGAAATACCCATGTGTTTGCTTGAGCATCAGCAAAGGAGCTCTACCACTTCCATATAAACGACCATGGTATGCTGCAGCCAGGGTTTGAACCCTGTACCTGGAGCCGACGTTCTACCGATTGCGCTTCCAGGACCAATTAACTGTATATTGTAATTGTTATAACAAATTACTGAAGATGTATTATAAAAAGTAGATCGCAGTTTATAATATGTATAACAAATACACAGTTGACCTGTCTAGAACATATAGCTATTAAAAATCAAGTAGGCCGATCCCTAATTATTATGATTCAAAGATTACAACTGTCAATATCAGAAACTATGTAATAACATCACAATGTGCCCAGCAATTAACTATTCACAATACATTTGATAGACAAATACAGATACCGGATTACAGAATAATACTAGATAACATATTATAAATAGGGTGTGATTAAACCAGTGACACATTTCTTCCTGTTCCAAAGGTAACAAAATGACCACCACAACCTTATATCAGTTAACACCTATAGTTTCGATTGTGTAGCTCATGTGTCAGTATTCATCTGCAGTTTGGATTATTTAGATAAAAACTATCGTTAACACGATCTCATGATGGCCGAATTTTAGCCGTGCCTTTCAAGAAATAACAGTGGTATTTACGACTACTTTTAATGTGACTGGTCATCCAAAATGGACATCTCTGAACAAGTAAGCAGACATAATTCACTGAAATAAAAGTTAATAATCCTTTTTTATACTAAAATATTGTACTCTATTTAGCAGCAAATAATTGAAATATTTCATATTTGATTTTTTAGATTTATTGTAGAACATCTCCCTCAATTTCTTCAGCATTGGTACAAAGTTCAAAAACATTCGTTTTTGTAGTAAAATCGTAGGTATACACGTCCCATGTTGTCCTGTGTTAGTCTGTGTTTATACCAAAAGTCGTAGGTATACAGGTTTTGTGTTGTCCGATAAAGTCTGTGTTTGTACCAAGAGTCGTAAGTATACATGTTTTGTGTTGTCCGATATAGTCTGTGTTTGTAGCAAAAGTCGTAGGTATACATGTTTTGTGTTGTCCGATATAGTCTGTACTTGTACCAAGAGTCCTATGTATACAGGTTTTGTGTTGTTCGAAATAGGCTGTGTTTGTACCAAGAGTCCTAGGTATACAGGTTTTGTGTGTCCGATATAGTTTGTGTTTGTACCAAGAGTCGTCGGTATACATGTTTTGTGTTGTCCGATATAGTCCGTGTTTGTACCAAGAGTCCTAAGTATACAGGTTTTGTGTTGTCCGATATAGTCTGTGTTTGTAGCAAAAGTCATAGGTATACAGGTTTTGTGCTATCCGATATAGTCTGTGTTTGTACCAAGAGCCCTAGGTATACAGGTTTTGTGTTGTCCGATATAGTCTGTGCTTGTACCAAGAGTCCTAGGTATACAGGTTGTGTGTGTCCGATATAGTTTGTGTTTGTACCAAGAGCCCTAGATAGATGTTTTGTGTTGTCCGATATAGTCTGTGTTTGTACCAATAGTCCTAGGTATACGGGTTTTGTGCTGTTCGATATAGTCTGAGTTTGTACCAAGAGTCTTAGGTAAACAGGTTTTCTGTTGTTCGATATTGTCTGTCCTTGTACCAAGAGTCCCAGGTATACAGGTTTTGCGTTGTTCGATATTGTCTGTCCTTGTTCCAAGAGTCGTAGGTATACAGGTTTTGTGTTGTCCGATATAGCCTGTGCTTGTACCAAGAGTCCTGGGTATACAGGTTTTGTGTTGTCCGATATAGTCTGTGTTTGTACCAAGAGCCGTAGGTATACTATTTATGTGTCGTCCGATATAGTCTGTGTTTGTACCAAAAGTCGTAGGTATAAATGTTTTGTGTTGTCCGATAAAGTCTGTGTTTGGACCAAGAGTCGTAGGATATACAGGTTTTGTGTTGTCCGATATAGTCTGTGCTTGTACCAAGAGTCCTAGGTATACAGGTTGTGTGTGTCCGATATAGTTTGTGTTTGTACCAAGAGCCCTAGATAGATGTTTTGTGTTGTCCGATATAGTCTTTGTTTGTACCAAGAGTCGTAGGTATACACGTTTTGTGTTGTTCGATATAGTCTGAGTTTGTACCAAGAGTCTTAGGTATACAGGTTTTCTGTTGTTCGATATTGTCTGTCCTTGTACCAAGAGTCCTAGGTATACAGGTTTTGCGTTGTTCGATATTGTCTGTCCTTGTATCAAGAGTCACAGGTATACAGGTTTTGCGTTGTTCGATATTGTCTGTCCTTGTACCAAGAGTCGTAGGTATACAGGTTTTGTGTTGTCCGATATAGTCTGTGCTTGTACCAAGAGTCCTGGGTATACAGGTTTTGTGTTGTCCGATATAGTCTGTGTTTGTACCAAGAGTCGTAGGTATACTATTTATGTGTTGTCCGATATAGTCTTTGTTTGTACCAAAAGTCGTAGGTATACTATTTATGTGTTGTCCGATATAGTCTGTGTTTGTACCAAAAGTCGTAGGTATAAATGTTTTGTGTTGTCCAATATAGTCCGTGTTTGTACCAAGAGTCCTATGTATACAGGTTTTGTGTTGTCCGATATAGGCTGTGTTTGTACCAAGAGTCGTAAGTATACATATTTTGTGTTGTCCGATATAGACTGTGTTTGTAGCAAAAGTCGTAGGTATACATGTTTTGTGTTGTCTGATATAGTCTGTGTTTGTAGCAAAATTCGTAGGTATACAGGTTTTGTGTTTTCCGAAAGAGTCCTTGTCTGAGCCATGAGCCGTAGGTGTACATGTTTTGTGTTGTATAATCGTAGGTATACATGTTCTGTGTCGTCCGCTATCTTCAGTGTTTGTACTTAGGTCGTACTATAGTCAGGTGAAAGAAACATTCAGCAGCATGCAATTAAACTCACATTTATTTGGAGCATATTTGCTCTTTTACATTTGCCTTTAGTGTTACGTACCTGCGACACGCTAACTATGTCCATGGCATTTTTTATTTATCCAGTCTTCACATTCCGGCCACGAGTGGCTTACATTAGGGTACCTCAAGTTGGTGTCGCAAGACGTTGAGAAACTATATACCGAGGTGGTCGAGGCAATAAAAACTAAGAAGTTCCTACCAAACACCAGTATGGCCATATTGCAACATCTTCTCCAAACAACCAAGCAATATTCGATACAGCACGCGCTAGAACGCCGTCTGCGGTTAATCAAACAACGACAAATTGGTATCCTTATTGCAGGTAAGTCATTGTAATTGTGGTCCTTATCAGTTCTCCTTATCGGAACTGTACTTATAAGTATTAATTTGAATTTCCTTTCCCCCTACTTCTCCCCTCATTCTACTCGTCCTCGTCGTGCTCCTTCTGTGCCTCTACCACAGCGCCCCATACCACACCATCAGCACTGCCACACCATCATCAACAAAAGCCGCCACAACAGCATCATACACCACTGCTCATACCTATCCGAGCCTTTAGAATCGACAGCTTGTAGGTCCCCAGCCACTAATGGCGTGGCTTCGAGTCGTCTTTTATTTTTTATTTGAAGCCTTCCAGCCGAACCACAGAGCACCTGATGTTTTACCTAGATATTTGTCGTGAATCTTCCTCTCCATTAAAAGATGGACAACGTCTCTGTAGCCAATAAAAATATGTAACACAAAAGCATCATAACATGAGCGTAAAACATTGTTAGCCTTTACATATGAGGGTGGTCACACATAAAAAACAACAAAAATAACAAGAAAGTGACAAATTGATAAGCCTTTTTTAGAATTTCCGCATTATCCACTTTACTGATGCACAAAAATTGAGTAAAATCTGTTTTAACTGGCCGTCATAGCTTACAATACATTAACTTTAATGTTGTCAACTATAACATCAATAATTTTCATGAGTGTACACACCACAAATACAGATTTCAAATTTAGACACACTGCAACAAATCATCCACAATTTTTGTTCTCCAGGTCAAGTTGACGCAGGAAAATCTACATTTATTAACATTCTCATGGGTGGACAATATCTGCTCATGGGTCTTCTTCCGACGACAAAATTGATCTGCGAACTGCAACACAGTGATAATGATCCGTATGCCATCCTGATTCACCAGGATCGTTGTCGGGAAGACATCCGGACACCACTGTCTACAAACCCGGAAGCACAAGAATGGGACTTCGTCCGACACTGCATCGTGACGAAAAGTCTTGACGGGGCCGCATTGTCACGTGTTGTCATTTACTGGAAACTGACACTGGACACCGTATGTATAACAAACGCCATTCTAAATTCTATATTCGTATTTTCCTATGTACTTTCTGCTTCAACAAACGTGAGCATTTATCCGTAATGACTTGAGTAAATGAAGTTTTTAGATCTAAACAAAATGCATGTATCTTTTATTTAGGCACCATGTGAACAATATACATGAACGTTCAACAAAATTAAAAATCTCTTCATCTTTGTCACGTCAAGGATCTCGCCATAAATGATTTTGAACTGCTGGGTATATGTTAGTGTAACGAATCATAGCTTGGAGGATGATTCTCTTGATTGAGATAAATATTGTGTAAAGTTTTTTTTGACTATTTTATGTTGATGCTGCTGTTGCTGAATTTGTTGTTGTTGTTGTTGTTGTTGTTGTTGATGATGATGGTGTTGATGATGATGATGATGGGGATGATGATGATTATGATGATGATGATGATGATGAAGATGATACAGTCGCTGTCGTTTTAATAATATGTGTACGTGTATTGTAATCTATCCAGGACCAGACAGAAGTCAAGCAGGCTGAAGGACATGGCTTCCTATCACAAATGTCACAGGTAGCATAGCCTTTTCTTCATATTTCTTTTGCTTGCCAGTGGAATTGCAGAGAAAAGGAAGATTCTCGCTTTCAGACTCTGGCTAAGCACGAATCGACAAGGTGTGTAAAGCCTTGTCAACTGTATTATAATCCATTCCAACGTCTTGTAACCTGTGCATGTTACTGTTAAAATAACTGAGATAAAATAAGCCTTATACAGCTTGTTGGACATTTGACATTGGGTAGTTTGTTAGCTACATTGCACTTTTTACTAAATGCCCGGTTAGAAATGTTATTTTGTTAATTATTTTAAAACACAATTTATTTATATATTATATACATTGTATAAAACATTTTCGATTTCTTATTGTCGAGTTATATACACAGGAATCAAGCTATAATTGTTCACTTACAAGGCAACGATGACACATGACATATATTATAACAATGCAGAACATTATTCACAACGTGTTCTTGAGTGCCATTCCGCAGTCTTTTGGCTATGAATTGAAGTATTTGACTGTTAACATATATTTTACAAGTTTCGCACTTTCCCGCCACATTACCAATCTTCTTGTATGCATTTCTTATACATTTGTTCAACGCTTGCCCTTTAGCAATACAAATGACTACAACCTAATAAGCCGAATATGAGTTTTCTTTAAAAAAAACGACAATGTGTCCTAAAAATGGCAATATTTACTAATTTTGTACTTTCTTTTTTTACAGCCCTTCGTTTGTCAGAAGTCCCATGCGTCTTCTTCAATAACAGACGCCGTGGCAAAGGATCAGGAAGTTAAACAACTATTTGCGCATGCACAGACACGTAAGATGGGGCTAAATGGGTGGGTACACTAAATACTGACCGGAAATAGAGTATGCGACCTGGACTTTGTCTCTTTATTAACAGTCCGTTACTATCTTTTGGCATCACATTTTCTATTTTAAAATCATAATATGTGTCAAAAGGAAGCTAAAATTACATAAAATTAAAAAAAGCCAAAATCTTGAACACCCAAGCACAGTAATGGACTGATCCACCTCTACCAGAAGTATATATTTCATTGCAATTTGGAGATTATCGACAATTTGACGGTATGTGCATTGTATGAGACAGAGCCTTCTTACAAGTTACAAAAGTTGACATATTTCTGCGTCTTTCTTATTGACAATAAATAGCTTTTTTCTATATATAATTTTTGAGGTGTATCATAACTAAGTCATGGTGCAATTTGTTTCCAACTGTTCACTATAGATTAAGGAAAAAATATTTAGTGACATTTAAAAAAAACAGACGCAGTTTTAGCAGGTGAAAATCTTCAGACACAGGCTTGTGTAGCGGTTGGGGTGTTGGGTTAAGCGACACAATATACGAAATGAGTTTTATACCATATCTGCTCAACAATTTAATTGCTGAAGCAAATTCTGCTCTGACACGGAGACAGTGGTGATCATAATTGTGTCACTGCCACGTTTTTTAAAATATAGTCAAAATAACATTAAATCGGACCAACGTGCCTATCTGGTAGTGCCTTAAAACGTTTAAGAATCAAAACAAAGTTTAAACTTTTGATTGCATTTATCATCAACAGCAGGAGCTGCAGCAGCAACAGTGCCACATACGGCAGAAGAGCATGAACAAAATAGCAGTTGCAGAAATAGGATTTGGTCCGTCTTTGACGCTGAAACAGGACACGAGTTTGTAAATAGCTTTGTGCCGGAAGACGATGTTGAATTTGAAAAGCCACCGCACGTTAGTATAAAATTGTTTATTTAATAGATAATGTTCGTTAATTGTAGTTATTTGTGCTATTGCTATTTGTGGCACACAAAAACACACGATCTTTACTATATGTGCACGTAATTGATTTGGTCACTGATGGAGCCTGTATGCGTACTGTTTATGATTGATGTCTACTGAAATATACAAGACCGAATAGCTACAAATGGCTTAAAATCATTTCAAAAAGTGACGTTCCCAATCTAAAGAAAATACATTCTTTTGAAGAATATCAGGTTCACACAAAATCCTGTGACCAGAGGTAATATTTTCTTCTCTTCCATTTATCGTAGTGGTTAACAAAGTTTTGCTTTTTAGATAAAAGAAATAAAATAAGAATGAGAATTTGACCATCGGTGACTGAGATGTTTTTACTATTAAAGTTTGTACGTATAGACCAATGAACCATAATGAATGGCCACCCCCCAAGTGGAAACAAGTGTTTCTGGTCAGTACTAGATAATTGGTGTGGATACAAAATGGTAAACAACCCCATCTGAAAGACCGTTTAGGGATCCTGGCTACACACTTGCCGTGTGTGCTGCACAGATTTGTCAGCGGATGCCAGCAAGTGGTTAGAAATGCGGCAATGGCTAGTTATTATAATTATTATTTAACAAAAACTATCATGTGCATGGTATTATTAATATGTTTTAACCTGAGAGCGATTTCATTGCTTTGATTTTCATTTGTAGCCTTTTAACTTATTTTATTAATTGATACGTTAATAAATGTTTTGATAGTGTTGCAAAACTGTCTTGCAGACAAACGAAGGTGGATTTTCTTTCGTGTTTCTTGACTCGCCCGGTGTACAGAGTGACGAGGCCGAGTGTAACAGGCGACATATCATCAACAGACTGTCCATGTGCCATACGTTCATATATGTCATTGACGTACACCAAACAGTACACCAAAAAGGCGTGAGTAAATGTACTGTCTGTTAGATCGCATAGACAGATAAACAGACGGACAGACAGACAGACAGTAGATGGTGGTCGAACCAGCAAGCTCATAAATGAGAATCAAAGACTCTAGCTTCACGGCTATCGACACAACGTCAAGATGTTCGTATGTCAGAAATAGTGCTTGTTAAACAGTAGTCGTTCAGAATACCTCACCATTTTTTTCAAAAAATGCACAAGAAGTTAAGTTTTAACATCACTTGGTTATTAACCGAGTATATATTTTAATCTTGATAAATGCATAAAAATTACGCTAAAACTGTGTTTTAGGAAGTTGTTTTTGGTTGTAAGGTTCATCTGAGTTGTATGCTTCTGTTACGGCGAAACAAACCTCCATCTCAATTTTCTTTTTGGCAGTTTGAGTAACTATCGGATATGACATTTAAGTTGTAAAAACAGTATATTGTATTCTTTTTTGGCTGAAGCTATTGAGTCTCATGGAGGATATCGAACGTCACCTAGCGGAACAAACTGCCGTTATGAGCCCAGATAACGCACTCTTTGTTTTCAACAAGACGGATCTAATCCCCGCCGAAACCCTTGGGGAAGTGACGGAAACCATTGTCGAAATGCTCCGAGAAAAGTGGCATTTTCTATCCAAGGACAACATTATCAAGATTAGTTCCAAAATGGTAAAAATTAGTCTTCGAAGCTTGATCATTCAAACAAGATTTATTCACACAACCTTCATTCGAATGTAATTCCTCAGCTCTACGGCCGGGCGTCAAGATAATGTGACTGAGTGTGGTATCATGTCAAGTGTCCACGACATGTTATCACCATGAAAGTTGCACTTTATCTGCTTTAAGTGGAAATGAGCGAACGTATCTAAATAAATAAGCTATAAGATATAGTCTATTTTAGAAAAATGATATCGCGTGAGCCTTCCATGAACTTTTCGACATAATATTTTTTTAAATAAAACTACTTGAGATATCGTGAAAACTACTTGAGATATCGTGAAACTAGAGCACCAGGAATGTGGTGGCCATATAAAGCACTAATACTCAAAAATTATATTGAGATACCATTATCAGGTATTATGATAATTGCATTACTTTCACGTTACCAGATAACTTACGTGAAATTACAGTCACATATGTTGTAAACTGCAAAAGAATTTGCCACCATAGAAATATGTATTCGGTTTCTATCTATATATTCTTGCAGATCTTGGAGGAAACTTCACCGTCACGAAGGCAAAGCAAAGAAAAAGTTGAACTCTTTAAAAAGCTTCAAAGCTTCCTTCTGAAGTCCACATTTCTTTTATTCGAAGAACATTTGATGTAAGTTTTGCAGTTGGTAATATGTTTTTGCGAATGAAGGTCCAGTTTACAAGAAGGCACAAGACCCAGCTAACCACAGCCCCATATCTTTTTACCTGCATTCCGTGTAAAAAAAACCTATAACACAGTTGTGCTTCCAGAATTAATTCATACTTCACAAAGAAGAATATGTTTTGTCAGTCACGTGACGGATTTCGAGATAAGAGATCCTGCTAAACTCATTTTGTTATTTATTTTAGTAGATGATATTATTCAGTCTGTATATAAGAAAAGTCAGGAAACACCCATTTTATCTGACTTCTTGACTTCTATAAAATGTATAAAGGGGCCATCTCTTAAGTGAATAAAATCCGTTTTAGACAACAGGTCACTGGTAGAAGTAGTAAAGGGTTCGTCATCAGTCACTTTTACCGTCTTTTCCGGTGTCCCATTGCGCTCTGTTCTCGGACCACTCTTATTTCTTATCAAAAAACCATTACCGATTCTCTTAAATTACTCTTTGCAGATGACACATACTTTGTTTGTCCTCTCTCTCCTTTTTTCTCTCTCTCACAAACGAATGGTTTCATGCAAATTTCAGTTGGTTACTAGACCTGTTCGATGTTGCTCGAGCCATGATTCAAGAGCGGAAACGTTTGAATAAAGCTAACCTGGCGAAACATCTGAAAGACATTCGGCGAAGCAACTACATTGCATTGGAGAAACTCTGGGACATCAAGGATCAGGACATCATTGAAGAGATGCATGGCAAATTGAAAAACCTTGTCGACAACAGCGTAGATAAATTGTCGGATGAAACATTTACAGAAATAGCTTGTACTGAGAAAGAATCTGCCATAGATGGTAAGGAATGGAAGGAGATTATTAAGCGCATCGATAAGGCAGTGTGTAAGAAGATTTGCATAGTTGTGTTCGAGGATGTTAACACTATAAAAAAACTTCGACAGGAATACGACAACAAGATGGCAGATAGATATAAAGCCACCCTGACCCACATGAAGCAAGTCAATAAAAGACTGCATGGACTGTTGGAAGATAATAGTGATGTGGATGGCAGTCTACTGTCCTTTGCGGCCTCTCTACTTGTCACAGTTTTGATACGGGCTCCACTAGGTATGAAGTTTGCATTTCTCCTCTTGCCCTATCTGTCTATACCACTAATTGCAAAGGGACTCTATGAAGAGTACAAGGACTCTGTGCAGGAAAATCAGCGACATGCGTTTCTGGAAAACCCTGAAGCATTTCTCAAAGAAAGATCTAGTGTCATCTCAGAGGAGCTGACTACTTCGCCCGCTATTGGTTCAAGGTTATTTCAAGCTGTGTTTGGACAGCCGATTAAGTCCGCATTGAATGATTTATTTGTGAAGACTGAAGATAGCATTCAGTATATGATCGACGGTTCTGTCAAATGTTCGGACGAGCAGAAAGAAACCATAAATAGACTCATGACACAGTCGATGATGGTATACACTCAGGGATTGATGACAAAGGATATCCAACCAAGCGATCTGAAGTTCCATTATGACGAGCACGGCCTGAGAAAAGTGATTGATCAAGGGCCACGGTCATTTGTATACGCCGCAACATACAAAGGTGAATGGAACATTTGTTTCTTTTTTGATAACAATTTGACTTATATTTATACGTATGTTAATCATTTATTTTGTTCTAAAGTTAAGTTTCACATAGAAATGTTGTATTTGCTTTATCTCTATTTCTAGATGAATATGATTATCATCATTCTTGTCTTCGCCGAATTCATCATCACCACTTTTCTTACCATGGCCATTATTACCGTTGCCACCACTGATACTTCTTCCGTTACCATTTAAAACCACAGCCAGACAATCCCATTACAGTAATCGACCTCAGAATGTATTCATATTCTCCTCATAAATCTTTTTTCGACTCGACCTCATCATAAGCATCATCATTGTCTCTGATATTGTAATAACCGTCACAGCTACAAAACAAACCACATCACTCCGTATTAATAAGAATATATGACAAAGTTCTATGAGCATTGCATCATATACCAAACCCCGAAAAGGCACAGAACAAAGGTATTTCACATGCAAGCCAAGCGAAAAAGTAAGAACAAATTTGTGATGAGTCATTTAACGAAAAGAGCAAACCCGACAGTTGCCGCCTTGGAACGGTCAGTCGGTAATACATTTAAATATCCTTATTGAATAGTCATTGCCATAATGGTGATCTCTTTGTTCTAGCTACTACTCGCCCTAATTCGTCAGGACATCAGACTTCGGTTACCTGAAAACATGGGTTCTCATTATAACCATTGCTTTGGACCTTGTCATCTGTAGAAGGAGTAGTAATTAACGTTGTTTCTTTCCTTAAGGTAATGGCAAAGCGCGTGAGGTGGCCGTAAAAGAGGTTCGCTTTATCAACGTTGGCAGAATTGAGGAATCTGACCTCTGCCGAGATGACTTCAAAGAGTGTCTGATAATGAGGTTAGTAAGTGGTGTTTGCATATAGCTCTATTTTTCATTAATATTTCATATACATATTTAGAGATAATATACGGTATTTGTTCGGACTTAGCCACCGAAAATGTACCTGTTTGTTTCAATGTGTGTAAAATATACATGTCAAATTTACAAACACTTTTATTTCTTGATTTGAATTCATTTATAATTGTTGTTTTATATAATTTATATGTTGTTGTTTTATTATCTTTTGCGGAAAACCTGCATTGGACTCACAGCTACACAGACATCTGCGCCTGTGCGTGCAATGCTTTGTACACAACTATATAGACACATATGCCTATGTGTGTACATGAATGGTCGATTCGGTTATCCCCGATTAATTGCAAAATAACGTGGAATTGAACATTTCTTCAATTTTGATTATTCTGTTTATATACGTATGCATCTTTTAAAAATCTTGAAGTTTTAGGATGTGTGTACAATTGTTCTAATGGCATCTACAAATGTCTAATGCAAGTTGTGTGTGTGTGTATTATTGGTGGGTGTGGGGAGGGGTGCTTAAATGTATGCTTAACATTAAAGTTCATCCGAGTAATTAGATTCTGCATTATCATCATTCACTCCTTTCTCCAGTAGCACTTAACCTAAAAAATCTTTATTTTGTTTTATTACTTACAGACGGCTAGCAACAACCCAATCACATCAAAATGTCGTAAAGTTTTACGGCTGTGACGTCAGATTCGAAAACAACACCGGCTATATCCGGTTAGTTTTGGAGCGATGCATAGGAAACCTGAACACCATTATACTCCACAAAGAAATTTTGAAATCGGACGTCGACACACGCAGGCGATCATTCCTACACTATGCAAAACAATGTACAGCAGGATTGGCCTATTTACATGAAAATAACATAATTCACCGAGACATAAAACCAGCCAACTTTCTGGTAAATACTAGCCTACTTTCGTTAACACATATATTCTCTGCCTCATTTTTATTTATGATTTATTTGAATTTATCAGTTAACAAACACGCTTCTTAATATAATAGTTAGAAAGGTTACAAAGAACTGAGTTAAAAAGTGAACCGAATGAGCCCAGATAGTAACATTTGAGTGAACTGGGTTCAAAAGAAAGGTGTGTCAAGCGTAAACGACTGCAGCCGACAATGTATATATATATTAAATGATTAAATGAAATGTTTACAATGTTTAGACACTGTACAAGAGATAAGTCCAATCATTTGTAATTAAAATTGTTCGAACATATTTTCAGGTAACCGTAAGTCAAAGTATTTGACTTTTCGTTGGATGTACGTCGTTTTCGGCGTCAGATAATTATTGGTTTATGTTTTAATACATTATTAAAAACCGTTTGATGTTTTGCATCAATGCATTTTACTTACTTGTACCTTGAAACATATGCATTCATATAGGTCACTGTTGTATTCAATGACTCTTTTTTAGCTGAAGTCAAATGGCCAAGAGTTAGAGTCCGTTGTGATAACCGACATGGGCAGTGCTAAGAATGAGGACAGGGTAATATGTTGTTCTTGTGTGTGTGTGTGTTTTTTGTTGTTGTTGTTTTGTTGTTGTTGTTTTTTTCTTCAAATAAGCTTGGCTGTTTCAGCCTTTCATATTCAACGCATAGTCACACTTCTGCCAAACTGCAAAACAATGGATACTGAGTAGGTGCATTTCAGAACCTCACCACTCTCGTGCATTTTTGGCTGTTAACAATGTGTTAACAAATGAACAACTATTAAATTGGGCATGTTTTTTTTATTAATTAAAATGTATATTTTTCTAACTATTTAACATAAAAATAAATTTATTTTTTTGTTTGTTTTTTTTTTCTTCTAAAGGTTTTTATGTCGAGAGACGCGACCAATGAGTACTTGGCATGTGAAATAATTCGTGGGAGAGGTTTCCACACGGTTAAATCGGATGTGTATAGTCTGGGGCTGGTTCTCTGGGAGCTGTGGTTTCGAGAATCCGTCTACAGGAACAGCAACGTCCGCGTTGGTTTCCGACCTGACACGTTTCCTCCTAAGTCTGTCCAAGACATTCGGCGGCTGTTACAGGACTGTCTTGATCTTTCGCCGAAGGCCAGACCAAAGGCTCAGACAGTGCTTAAACGTTTAGAAGAAATGTACTGAAAGGAACAATATTTAGAGCGCTCAGAAGCGCTGTTTGAACGGTGTCAGTTTTATCGTGTACGCGAATACAGGTGTGCTAACAGGACAAAAATTACATCAGAGTAACTAACATCTGGTAATAGAAATCATGTTATTAAACATTCAATACTTTCTGTACAACTTTGCATTTTAGCTTAAGTTAGGTCTTAAATAAATTTTAAAATATGCTACCGGATTCGTGCAAATAAACTTAGTTTGAAATTAACTTCTATCTTTAACGCCCCCAGTGATCAAAATCTTAAAATACCGAGTGCGTCATCCCTCTCGTTACGGTACGGTAGGTTTAGACTGAGACGTTGAGATGACACGATTGATCTATGTTATTACATACCCTGGCGCAGCATCGAATGAGTGATATTCGTAAGCAGAATTGTTCATTTATAAATTTGCATTTTATGTATATCTGAATTACACCATATAATGAACTTCCAGCTTAAACATACAACAATATTAATGTTGACATTTGAAGCGTATTGTCTCCTAAGATATACATACACGCACTACTTCTCCCGGGCATGAATAACTGATCGCGAGCAGTCAAGCGACACGGCCCTAAACAACCAACCAGCTCATTGTTAATATACTTACTGCTAACGGAAAGGAATTTCTACGTCATAAAACGCCTTGGTCATCAAGGTGTGGTAATCCTAGTGAGATTTTTATTGGATTTTGCGATTTTTATTTACTTTTGGTAAAATTACAAAACTTTGATAAATCACATTAAATGACTAGGAATCAAAATTAATCTAAATTGTATGTGAACATGCTGTTTTAAAAAATGTGTTTCTTTAAGCGACACTTAAGTTCTATTTTGCATTTTTATTTTATTTAGTTAATATAATCTTGATTAAACAACATTGAATAATGGATTTAAATATTGAATACTGCACACGCCCGCATTTCGCTTTATTAGCTTAATTTAAATGCAAGGTTTCTTTAGTTGACTTATCAGTATGTTGTATTATTAAATATCGTTGTTAAACGTGATTTTAAGATTAAATAAACTTTCTGTTACTTAAGCTAGGTCTCCAATACACCATTTATTTGATTGCTGCCTTTTAATACAATGTTAAATATAATCATGCGTATATTCATTTTTATTTTTAATTTAAGTATTTATGCATTACTTTGACAATAGTTAAACACTCAACATGAAGTAAAAAGTGCTTAACTCGGATTTCGGAATGTTATAAGTAGGTTGAGTAGTTGTGAATGTGTATTACTTATGCACGAAGTTTAACTCAAATATTGAATACATCAATATTCAGTTGACGAGTGTGTACTAGAAGTTGTATAATTTATTCATGTAAAAGATTAAGCTACCAAATACATAAAGTTGCGATAAACTCACTTCGCTCTATTCGCTTGTTGTGTGTCTCTAATTTTAATTTAAGTCATGGTAAGTATGTCTATTTGTTTTTTTTTCTCTGCTCTAGACTTCGTGCATTTAGATTTTGCTGTTTATTATCAAAGCTATATCAACATTTCATTATTTAATTTGTTCCGGTTGTGTGTTTCATTAAAATATATTTAACCGAAAGGTTTGAATCCTGATTGTCGATTTCCTTTTTAAGGTTTAACTGATTGCTGTGTTGGCCGCTACCGAGCCTACATAGTCTTAAATTATTAATCTATATTGGCACTCTTAATGTAATATCGAAATTTATATATCAGTTTAAAATCTTCATATTAGACCAACACAAATGAGCGAGAGCGTTACAATAAGAATGCACTTGTTATTTACCGTGTAATAAAAGTGTGGCGGTTAAAGCAGCCGACCGGTAACTCTCCAGCCCCAAAACGCTTGGGTATGAGCCCCTGAACTCTCATGTAGGTAGATCTTCCGGCTTAACTGTCTTGCGCCTGTAGTTCTACCCAGACATATGTCTAAAGGTCTTCCTCAATCTTTAACTAGTTGGACGTCGGCAAACACTTGTGTCGGTGTAAGCAAAAACAAATAAAACAATTAAACAATAAAAAAATAGAACACTTAAATATTTAAATATTTTATTGACGATAAAAGTAGCCACCTTGCAATGATATATGTGTAAGAGGTTTGATAAATAGTGTGCTTTGAAACAATAATAAGAATGACTGGAAATAAACTATTAACCCTATACTTGCATGTTTATTGGTAAATATCACAGCCAGATGAGGAAATACATTTGCATTGAAGTAAAATAACATCAAAATACAACATACAACTTAGAAAAATACGCATGTAGCATTATATACACTTTTTCATTTGAATACGCTTCATATGCTATGTATATATTAATATTCATTTGAAAGTTTAGTCAATCTTTGATATGCGATTATCACCCAAAACGTGAAAATGAAACAGAAGTAGTATTCTAGTTTGTCCTAGTTTTTCATTGGTACATGATACATAGAACCACATGATCCGACCTTCATATTTATTTAAATTATTGCGTCGCTATCGATCATATTTATTTTTCATTACTCACGTATACGCATGACGCATATTAACGCATGCGCAGTTCAAAAATATACTAGGTAGATGACCTAAAACGGTTTAAATAGTTAAAAGCGTCACAACAGCTTTTATTCTCCCAATCTACAGACTTCCTTTTGAAGGACACAATGTTCATATATGACCTATTTACTAGAGGTAAACATTTCCGTCCATTATTCATATTAGTTTGGTTTAAGTTCTGCTTTTATTTACATGAATACAAAAATCAAATTTAATCAACTGTGACAAATCTTTTTCAATAAAACAAAAATAAGGCTAGCAATAAAAGACATTATTAGGCAGATTATTTCTCGAAAGATAAAAATAACAATCTGCGAAATTTCTGCCATTTTCAGCACAGCCATTAATTAACATAATTATATGTGACCCACCCAACAAAATAATAATTAAAATAAAATGTTGTGTAGTGTGTTAAATTTGTGAATGACACAATTATTCGACAATGTCGAATATTTAATCGTATACTTTTGAGAAAATTCATACTATTCTGTAAATTTAAGCAGCCTGGTTATAGTCAAGCGTTAATCATTTGAAGATGAGAAGTTGACCTAGTCGTGCTATTCCTGACCAGCTCAATAATCGATCACCCCTGTGTACACTTGCGTGAACCTTTTAGCTCATTCACAGGCCGGGAATTGATGGTACTTTTCCATAGTAAAATGCATCTTTTATAAACGTAAGTAGAAAAAAAAAACTAACTTTATGGTAACATTTGTCTTTACCTTCTATATAGTATTTTCTAACGTTCCAACGCAGTGGTAAAAATGGAGGTCATGAAGAAGCAACATTGGTGTTTGACAACAAATAAAACGTATTAACTTAAAGAAAGAACAGTAAAAAATTTAAATCTGGTAAAATATATATGAATATAATAACGAAAATAATACACTTTCAGCAGATCGTACAAAATGTACAAGTTAAATGTCTTTCTATTGTCAAGCAGTTGTATTCTACGCATGCTGGTCACAATGGCCGTCGCCCTTTTTATATGGTGTCGTAGAATTACGCCCGCTGGTTCCGTGACTGTTTCGGTTTCTCTGTCCAGCTTGGTTTGTACTGGGAACCAGGTTCTATCAACATAAACAAATGCTTTTTAAAGATTGTGTCCTACAATTTAAGTAATTACAATTGAATGTTAAATATATATTGCAGGTCTTTATAAAGACTCCAATTTACTTACAGTTACATTATTCTTAACCGAATTTCTTTTACTGAAATATATTTTCATAAATTATTAAGAATGGTCTCTCTTAAACACGTAAGTAATAGGACAGAACCAGAATATGTATATTTTACTAAAATATCAAATTTGTTCTCTTTTTGAACATTTTAACTAATTAAAAACAATTTCTCTTACTTAGTTTTTCAATAAAATTTTCGCACATTCAAATATTCTTATACTTCACTTATATGCTCTCTGAAATCGTTTTGCTTACCCCCAAAAAGTTAACTCACATTTTTATACCTTACCATTAATCTCTTTCCCAATAAGTTTTCGGTCAAGTTTTTTTAACTTATACATAATTAAACTCGCTCAAGTGGTGAACATTTTATATCGTGCTTAATCTGTATTTTGAGATTTCAGAAACAAAGACACGAAGTGTAACCTATAGTGTAAGAAAATACACTTTCTTAAAGGCCTTTCCGAAAACATGATTTATCTGCCCCTACATTTTGCTCTTCAATTGAGACTTAACTTCCGGAAAACGCGCACCTGTTACTTCCGGGTAAATCAATGAAAACGACACTATGTGTTAATAGTTGAAGCGCTAGATTGATGCCTATTAAATGAGATGCAACAATTACAAATTTTCAAAAACTATAAATAAGCACGATGGCGATTTTAGCAATTAGATGCCGGCGTCAGAGCCAAATACCCGGACGATGTATAACGTGATCTAGAAAGAACGAGGTCACGTGATTTTTTTGGTTCAAAAATAAGCTTGCATCAGATAGAAAATGCATGTTTGTAGTGATCAGTAGGGTGTCATGCTCCAATCTTGTAATAGATGTAGGACAGCAATAAAACAGTTCGTGTGATCTTTCAGGTAACAATAATTTATTTGGTTGTTTGATGAAAAAAAATGTTCAATTTGTTTATTGATACACATCCTGCAATAAAACTGTATTCACCAATTTACCTGTGTACATTATTCATCATTGTTACGGCATCAAGCTGTCAGTTGTGTTTCATAAAATAGTTTATGTAATGCCATATGCTATCGTCTTTTATTTGATTCTAAACTTGAAACTCTTATAAATTAAATTGTTGAAAGCTATTTTCACTTACTGTTCTTCGGTCCAGGTTCATCAACATCGTCGACCGTTCCGCCAAGCATGCGTCTGTAAATAAATAGTTCTCATATCCATCAGTATAATTAACTAGGTATACATTGTCATGTTATTATAACGAATGTATAAATACTTTATAAATGCAACAAACATGTTTAAAGAACGTTCAATGATTTATAAAAATGAAATGAATCCAAATTGGCAGTGTATTTATCAGGAAATAATTGTTTCACGCAAGCTAAGTGGTGCACAAGTTGTTTGTCCATATACATAAAATTAAAGAATAAAATGTTAACTGATAAACACGATTTTTTAAACGGTAAATAAAAAGTTTCTGATTATTTAACATAAAACGTTAATAAGAAACTTCTCCTTTATATTTTTACTCACAAAACTAATGGAGTTTTTTTAATTTCCATTTCTTTTATTTGTATTTAACGTGCACACAAACTGACTTAATGCGGAGTTTATTTATTAAGTAAAACCAAAACATGAAGACGGGTATTGTTTGCCAATTTCTACATGTCACAATCTATAACTATAACACACACGTATATGCACTTGTGAATAATATTACGTGTCTGTTTTAGCTTGTGTTCGCTACACAGTAAACATCCAAATGAACGATTTATTTTCATATTTTGGAAGTACACAATCAAATGACTGATTAGTTTCACTAATATTTTATATTATTACTTTAATCTGACAGCAACGAAGTTAATAAAGTTGATTAAACATCCCTCTAACAATTTACTTCAAGGTACACTAATACAATTATTTTTAATAAATGAATATCCTTACTTCATATCCGTGTCACCATACAGCGTTCTGTACTTTACAGGGTTCTCCTGCTTCATTCGTTCTAGCCTTGCTTGCTTTCGCTTCATTTCGTCCTCATCAGCGCCGACCTCAGTGCTGTTCCTGATCCTCTGTCCTTCCGGTTCCTCCATATTGGAAACCGATCCATTCGGCATGCCTCGGTTTTCATCCCCCATTGATTGGTTCAAATCGGGTTTCTTATTTTGTTCCCGTGTGTTTCTGGGTTGTGCGCTTGGGGGTTTGCTGAAGAAAATTGTCCTTATACAGACTTGCCAAGTGGTGTTCATTTTTAATACAAACTACGACGAGAAAACGGGTGTTGTTTTCTGAATTATGGCTGAAATACCCTTAAACCTGCCCTATTCGCTTAATAATAGTATAACATGCGTCAATTTATTAATAGTACTACATCCTGTCTGATTTCATAGTTATCAACATTCTTTGGACAGTAACTTACGTCAGACATTTCCGTAGCTCTATGTTTTTGTAACATATCATTCTTACTAAAAGGACAATAAGTCCGATTAGATAAAAAAAATACATAATTATCGCTGATAAAGAAACATGTTCAATATATTCTTTTTCAATAAATACACAGTTCTTACTTCATATCGGTATTTCCATACAGAGTTCTGTACTTCACAGGGTTCTCCTGTTTCATTCGTTCAATTCTTGCTTGCTTTCGCCTCATTTCTTCAGCATTTACATCCTGTTCATTCATACTGGAAACCGACCCATTCGGCATGCCTCGGTTTTCATTGCCCATTGATGCGTTCAAATCGAGTCTTTTGCTTTGATCCCAAGTTTTTCTAGGTTGTTCGCCCTGAGGATTGCTGAAATATAGCAATTGTGAATAGAGTTTCCTGGGAAGCAGATTTTAATACGAAAAACAAATGAAAGCTATATATTGGAGTTGCAAAGTACTGATTTTATCATAATCTCGTTTTACTGTATTAGTTTATTACGTACAAATCATATGTGTTTCAATTTAATATGTAAATATCTAAAAGAAGAAATTATTTAAACTGATCTTAAATGTCCCTATGAATAGTCGATTATCTTGCAAGAACAGTTAATGCGAATCTTTTGAAGTAACTGTCTTTGATATGTTTAGTGTATTAAAGAAACACTATATCAGATTTGACCGAAACGACCTTTAATGTTTACCTTTGTACTTGTCCAAATGTATTTAATAATGTATGGTTACATATAACAATTATGAGAAATGAAGGAACACGTACAAGGAATAATAATGACACCCAAACTCAACGAAAATAAAGTGTTAGTAACGCTTTTCTCGAGACGGTTATGTGTATGCCTTCATATATCACCATAAGTAAGTTAAAACGTTCAAAGTTTTACAACAGCATACCAGACGTGTTCATTGTCAGAAAGAATGTACAATTTTACCAAAAATTTTACAATAAAATCCGATATGTTTGCTTTTATAAAAACTACTCCCTCCCCCCCCCCCCTCCAAATCTTATGCTTCTATTTGAGCAACTTGATCAAATTAAATGTATCACAAAACGTTTTATATACGTAATTATATATATCTTACCATGTGTATAGACACTATTTTCTATACTTTGTTTATATTAATATATTGTACAAAGCTCACATCAAACGATTTTGTAATCAATTAAATGTATTGATGGTTTTATGTATGTTTTAATATCATAGTTGAAAATAAACAGGTCATTTCGGGTGGCTCTTTGTTCTCAGTTTTCTGGCCTGATTATGTATTCTGTTTTAATATGAATAAATTCGTTATCACATTTTGTTACAATGCCTGGCGATGTGAGCGATAACACTGTGAAAGCAGCACAACTCCGAGTTTGTCAGCAAGTATAACCATGTTTTGTCAATGTATATTTTTTTAACGACGTTAAAACGACGTTAACGACGTTTACTCAAAATACGACATAAGATAATATACAACATATAAAAAAGCAATATACTATCAGCATTGATTTCACAATTTATATTAAATAATAAGGCTTTTTACAACATATCAAAAAGTGGAACATTCGACACGATTATTTCATCTCATGCCAGTTATAATAATTTCAACCTATTTCAGTCTAGATCAAACCAATGACAAACAGAAAATGTGACACACAAATTAAATTTTTAGTCAGACTAAAATATAAAAACAAATAATCCAGAAATCAACACAATAACATTCCATGAAACGAATGGCATTTTAATATGCATGGTATGTGATTTTGTGAAAGCTAACTCTATGGGGTGGGGTTTTTAAAACTATAAATACTTGATACCCTGAGCCTCCGAAAATCCAGATGGAACTAAAAAGATACCATTTCAAATATAATACAGTAAAATTTACTTTTACTGTATATATATATATAATTTTGAAACATGCATACAGTGTCTTATGAAAATTTTAGGCATAACGACGTCGTCTTGTTCGTATAGTTGAATGAAGACAGCAGACGATTTTCTGGGTACAACCATTAGCGTACAGCATGTCAGGTAGAAGACATCTTCTAATGCATGCTTCGAGCCGGCCTGGATTTTCAAGGCATAGTATATAGTATACTATATATTGTTTGTCTAATATAATAAGTACTTCAGAAAAATACGTTTCATCTCACTCTCATCGTCAGAACCCACGGTAAATATTCCGTTATTACTTTGTACACAACCTTGAGTTACATGTCCAGGAAAAACAAACTGCATTAAGCATTTGATTAGCTCCGTGTCCATCACGGCACGGAAATTCAGCCAATGAAATGATTACAGTTTGTTATCAACAGGCGTCGGAGGTTATTGCGTCCATCCTGATATTTACAAATATAATTTTTAACTTCATTTTAAGAGTAGCGTCGATGTAACGAGCACTTTCATTGGACAATTGGTTGCAATTGAATATTTATGAAAACGAACTTTAATCGACATACAGTTCCTCGGCCCCTCATTTACTCAGGATCAAACGTTCAGTTAATCTTTCATAACAAAGACAATCCTGTCTTTAGTTTGGTCCTGTCTAGCAAAAAGAGAGGTGGCATCAAATAATGACGCCTTGTCAAGGGTAGTTAATACTCTATGTTTGAAACTTTTCCTAAAACTGTTTTGTTACGAGCAAAACGACCGGTATCCACCAAGCAAAAAAAAAATGTTGGACCAAAACCGAGGTTGATATTGCTCCGTTTACCATAATAACGGTTTTGCTATCATTTGTTTAAAACCAACTTCGATTAGTTAAAACAAAGAGTTAAACTTAACCAATGTTGTGTCTTTAACACTGCACCTTTTAAATTCGTATTGTTATGAAAGAAATCCTGGGGCGACTTTCAGGTAAGTAACTTAAAATCGTGATACAATCGTTCATTTTCGGTTGTTTTTAAACATAATGCGGTGTCAGTAGTCACTTGCTATTCAATGCTTTACATCAAAATTTCAAAACAAGGGCAATGATAACTATTATATATATATATATATATATATATATATATATATATATATCATAGTTTGTTTTTCGACATATATATATATAGTAATAACAAAGTTAATTACACATTCACTCTCTAACTCTCTATCGAAATTATAAACTGTCCGAAATATGGCTACTTTTGTATAAATGTGCATAGCTTAATTGTTCAATAATTGCACACTGGTCTTCAAAAATTAAACATCTTTCATGAATTATATAAATGACATATTTAAATATATACCATATATGAAATGAAACTGACCGATTGAAATAAAAATAACAACAGCATAGGTTGACATTGGCAATGGGCACGACTTTTTTTTGACTGTCTGACTCTATCACGCAGTAAGCAGGGCAAGAATTCATGGCCACCCTTTCCTTTACTTTCTTAAAAACTATCGCTTTCTTTGTCTGTCATTTCTGTTGTTGGTGAATTCCAGACACTTATATCTCTGACTCTGCCTTTAACTAACTGTCCAACTGTGAGAATAATGTACTTGCCGCTGCTTTTCAGAGCGGTGTCTCTTAATGAATGCATTTTTAATTTTTTCAGAGAAAAAAGTCGGGTATTCCGCTTTTAGCAGTGTAGCCTGCGATAATAAAGTGTAGCTTAAAATTATAAAAAGGTAGCAGACATTAATAGTAATTCGCAGCTGTTTGGCCGCGTATGCCGACGTTAACAATGCAGCTTGTAAATAATAAAATTGGCTCCGCTCTGGAGAATGGAATACTATTGCAGCAGGCATTAACAGGAAATCGCAGCTTTCTTCAAAGAAAACAAACCGAGTATGTCGAGTTTAAAAGTGCAGCTTGCAATTATAGAAAAGATGTCAATAATGTAAGAAATAAAACAAAGTAGCAGACCGCCTGGCTTATCTTCTTGTTTAAAGCTCTGCTGCGCCTTGGATGTCGCTGGATCGATGATCTCCCTTCCCTCCAGTACTTGGAGAGAGACCATTCTAAGCATGAAAAGTAGAACTCTAGTATAATGATACAAAATGGGCGCTTACTTTGTGTGAAAATCGTTCTGCCTTGTTCTTATCATCTCTTTATTGTTTCCATTATTCCCAGACTGGCCGTGGTCATCGGCGTCTATATTGAAAAAAAAGAAGAAACACGTTGTTTAAAATCTAAAAAATATTAGCTCACTTTAACGTTTACCATGTGCATTTTCCTCCTATGCACTTGCTATAAATAGATACATTTTCGAGTAGCTTAACACTTATCATTAAATATGTTAAATGCAGGCATCAACAAATGAGATACATAACAAACACATTATTTCATATTAAATTTGTTTGAATATATTTATAGAAAATGTCTTTTTTACTTCTTTTTTTTCAAATATTAATTTGCCAAAGTGCATTCGTTTATTTAACATCTTTACAGCACGCTATTGTTTAGACAAATTAAATGCCACTTTCTCTTCGATCTGAATAATTCACTACCATCTCAGCATTTACTTTTAAATATAACAGCAATCCCCGCCATTGCCTACATTCTCGTGTCTTTGTTTTGAACTTGTGGCCATATATGCCTTAATTATTAATGCTATGTGCCTAACAACGCTATCGTTTGGCTGTTTGTTTATGTTAGCGGATTTCTTTCGTTTATTCCGCGGAGACGTGAGTGCCAGTAAGGTAAACCCTAAATAAATAATGGTGTATATAGAGATAAAATGACCTGCCTGGCGACTGTTGGCAACGTGGTCGATATCAGGTATTCTTTATCTACCCAGGTGTAAATATTAAAAATTATTCTTCTGCGAGTTGTAATTGTTTTACTTAATTACTTAATAATTGATGTACATAAAACTGTACATCACAATGTAAAAATACACGTTTTTTTTAAAGCTGTAACTGTTTTGCATGCATTGTTGTCGGTATTAATATAAGTACACTAGGAATGTTAAAGTGTAAATACTTACATCGTGTCTGTTTTGCCGGAATGGCTTCGTATTGATATAGACAAAAGTTCTTGTACTGAATATTAGCAAAGTTATGATTTAGACACGTGCCAATGTTTACAGTAATTAGTCCGGCGTTTAAAATAACAGTGTGCCAAATGAGAACTCAAATAGGGGTTTCTGTCAGGGGTTTAAATTTTGAGCTGAAAAAGTGGTTGATAAATTTGAGGTTGGAATGTTGGCAATTTACGAACTCAGATGTATGCCTTAGTTTAAAAAAGTTACAAATTTTCAAATGGGAGAATTAAGTTGTGTGTGTTAAACCTCAACTTAGGATTGATTGTTGAATCAGATATTGACTGTTATTTGAACTTACTTTTGTTATTTTGTTGGGGCAACCCACTGTTTGCTTCTGGCCCACCTCTGGGTGTCCCTCCTAATACAGCTCTGAAAATGTAAACAATAATAATTCAATTGGAACGAATTGCCGAATTCTAGTGAAAATAAAAACATCATTTAAAGATTTTCGAATCGTTTAAATCTTGGACGTGTGGAGATTTGTACTATTTGGTGGCTTATTTCTACCATTTCGCGTCCTCGCGTTGTCGCCTTTGAAAGGACGCAGCACGAAACGAACCGTCACGATGATATAATGGCAAGAATAATCCACCATAGTATAACGGTGAACAATTCCTGTTCCATAATAACTCAATTCCTAATCTCCTATGTCGTGGCCATCGATGATGGAAATAGAATATGCTTTATAACATTCAAGCTCTATTTCTTTGATGCATTTATCGTAGATTTAGTTACGATTTATTTTAAAACGGTAAAATTCATAAACATTCAGGAATTCTAAATATCCAGGGACTGCTTGATAATATGTCCGAGTGTTTCCGTATGGACATGTCAGCCAAAGGATATTGAGTCACATCTTCATTTAAATCGTAAAATATGCCAAAATAATACATTCATGGGAAATACTTTATTACAAATTAAAACAAATATTTGTCATCAGTTCACGTTTATATTTTTGTTTATTCGTGTAGAAACATAGCCAGGAATAAACAGAACATATTTTATGGCTCTACTTTTCATATTATTTTACTCTTTAACTTATCTGCTTAAAGCATTCTGAATTAAGATAACAAAAATTGAATAGTTTAGGAAACAACAACATTTGTTTCAATGCATAATCATTTAAACATAACAAAAGAAATCAGCACGATATACAGAGAAAACAATAATATGAATTGAATTGCCACTCAAGAGGTCCCGGGTTCGAATCAAATGCAAACATTTATTAGTTCTTCTATTACATTTTTATCTTTATCTTCCATTTTCAATAGCTAGCATATTTTCAACTCCTAAAGTAATCAACAAATAAGTTTTATTTCATTATTGTTAAACGACAGACGCGTAAAACACATTATGGACAAAATAAAACAACGTGTCAACAAAGGTTACTACGACCTACTACGACCTTTAATCACATGCTTAAAAAGTAATGGCTATTGGCCAATAAAGTAATGTATGACTAAAACGTGAGATGAAAATTTTCGAAGAAATCAAAATCCGCTTACCCCATGCTGTTGTTATCTCCATATATGGCTTTGTACTTGGGATAATTAAGTCGCATCAATCGGTCTTTCCTGCTCTCCATCCTGGACGGTTGATTTGCCATATTGAAGCTGTTCTTGCGGGACTTCAGCTGGTCATCTTGCAACATGGCCTCCTCCACAGACGCTTGGACTCCTTGTCTCGAGGTCCGCCGTTCTTGATGTCTCGAGTACGATTCTTGTATTAACGCGCTGTTGTCAAACCCATCCAACATAGAACCACGACTTGCGGTTTTGGACAGGCTGCCATTCTGATGCGGCTTCCCGCTTTGTTGGCGGGAGTAACCGCCCGGAAAGTCATTTCCGGGCCCGCCGTTTGATCCCATGCCGTACGATCCCATTCCGTGTGATCCCATGCCGTACGATCCACTGCCGTGACCATGCGGCGCTCCTCTTGGTGAAAGAGTTGAGAGTATGGACTCAAACTCGTCCACAGACGAACCTACCAGGCTTGGTTTCCATTTTTCTTGCCATCTTCTTAACCGTTCCTCGGTAGATTGGAGAAGTTCATTGCTCTGATTGTTGTTTTGGTTGTTATCCATGCTGCTGTCCATTGTGTCCACACCGAAGAAGAAATCGTGACGTAAGCACTAAGAAAAGGAAGGAAAGTTATGACTTGTGGGACTATTTAGATCCGCTTAAGCAGTATTATTGTCAAAAGAAGTTATTTTCAAATGATTTGATGTAGCAAATCACACTCACCATATCGGTTATATTAAGCCGCTGTACAGGATCTGCAAAACACACACACACACACACACACACACACACACACACACACACACACACACACACACACACACACACACACACACACACACACACACACACACACACACACACACACACACACACACACACACACACACACAACAACAACAACAACAACAACAACAACAACAACAAACATGAAGCGTTCAAGAGTTATGGCAAGTGTACGCAACGGTAAATTTTGATTTATAAACATAAAAATAAATAATACCTTTTATATCTGCGTACCCTCGTCAAATTCTAATCCCAACCCTATGAGCGAATCATACAATCTACCATTTCACGCCGTCAAAAAAATGTATAACCAACTTGCTGCTATCTGATTTTAGAAGTGCTTCGAGAAATTGAGCGTAAAGCCTTACCCAAGGTGGAAGATTCCAACACGTGTTAATCTTTAATGAAGGATGATTTTTATCTCTTTTGTGAAGGGAGAAATCGTCTCACATCTCAGGCGATACTAGCCTGTCCAACATTGATACAAATGCGCCATCACTTAGTGAATCTCCAATGGCAACAAGGGCTGGTTAGAACTATATTCCAAAGAGGTGATGTCTTGTTTATTTTGCCAACAACGGTTTCCAACGCAAAACCATCCACCATAGCGAACCATTAACGCCAAGCATCTCCCATCTCCCTCAAGGGAAAGCTCATTGAGCATTCTATCAGTTTAATAATGCAACAATGATCCACTCGGGTACTCAAATAACCCATTATATAGGTAGGATATTGCTACATTTACAATTCATTGTTTGTCGATACATTCAAACATCCATACCCGGATGAAATGTATTAGGCCCCAGGTTGATTTTTTTATCAAAGCATCGTTTAATTATTAGTTTATACATGGTCACATGGCGCATAGTTTTTATGAAGCCATGATATTGTTTTTCGATACCCGGATGCATTGCTTTTGGTCAACGGGCGCTAAAATATCAATGTTTACCATTCCCTGCATGGATAAGCGTCTTTTCTACGCACCAAATTAGTCCAAATTTTCTCCTTTTGGCTATTGAAACTAGGAATGGTAGCAAATATTTTTATTAATACCTCAAGACATTTACGTTTAAGGTACCTATCAACTCGTGTACATTGTAAATTGATTTTCGATGTTCGGGTGCAGTTCTCTTAGTTCCTTGTAGCATTCAGTCTAAAACTGGACCTGGCTGAGTACTGTATTCATACACAGGTGAAATGTTTCCAGTTAATGGGTGCATAGTTTTAGATGTTCTCGTACATGGTTTTTTTCGATCACACATATTGTCAAAAACAGATTGGTTTCAAAACTACTTTGAAGACATAACAATAAATATTGTTTTCATAACAAGTCAGTCTATAAATAACGCACGCTTGAATGAATATATTTACATTTTAATTATCACGCCAAATGAAGTAATTGATAATAAATAAATTACTCAGTTGCCTTTGGTTCACACTGGATTGAGTTCATTTTCACCGATATGATATGAGCGATGTTATAATCTTTAATGGACAAAGTAAATGAAACATACACAAGCTATACATGTACACTGTACACTGGCGCATTTTAATCATATTTTCATGTTGTTTTATACTCTCATGATACATATTGAATAATTATATCAAAATATCATTTGCAAATCTTTAAATTCTTATAAGCTATTTACTTCAAAGCTTACGATTTTCTTAACTTTGATCTGATTTTTTCCTAGTTTACTACAATATATTTGTTGTCAACAAAAAGCGATTAAAATGATATTTTTTTTTTAATAAACCAAGCGACACATCGTCTAATATTTTACTTACGCGGCTCGAACTCGATGTTTTGTTTGATTTCATGTTAATGCTTGAACTTCGATAATTTTATCTTTGTTGTGTATACTTTCTTTTCTTTTTTTGTTGGGGGGGGGGGGACACACAGTTCACTAACATTACACCGAGTCATCTTACATTCTCATGTAGCCTGTTTAGTTTGTTTAAGTGAATAAATGGCTGTTATCTGGTCGATAGCATGACGGTGCAATGTTTCTATTTAAAATTGATGTTATTAATCCATAAAACGCCTAGGGCGAGCAGGTTTGCTGTTGTGCTTAACAGACTTAACCAACACCGCTATCAGCTTCAGCAGTATCATCATTATCATCGTCATCATCAATATCAGCAGCAGCAACCGTATAAGCCAAAGACCACAAGATAACAACGATAATAATAATAATAATAATAATAATAATAATAATAATAATAATAATAATAATAATAATAATAATAATAAAAAAAATAGATAATAATAATAAACGACCACATATACCTGGGTTGCGGTCTTTCGTTTTTCCGGAGCCCATTTGATCATCTCTAAAATCAAGTCCTTGGCGTCCGAGGATACGCTGACGCCCATAAACTTTGGAAGCCCCTCGCCAACCGGGCTCTTTGGCAGGCTGAAGCCCACCTGCCGCTGTAGCATGCTTCCTTCCGGCCACTCCCCCTGGGGGTTAATAACGAAGGAGATTACATCGATCTTTTATTTTTGAGACATCCTAAACACGGCTGGTTAATAAGATTTTCCATGAAAAAGTTGCTCAAAATGAGTGTGTGTGTGCGTGCGTGCGTGCGTGCGTGTGTGTGTGTGTGTGTGTGTAGTATTACACATTTCGCACCCGACGTATAAATCACAATTTTGTCATAAAGACGTTCGCCTTTTATGTGCAGATTCACGAATGATTTGACAAAATACATAAGAGAATGTTTGCTGAGAGCAGACATACAGCTTTGACTTGTTTTCAACTTCAAGACATGGTTTCGAAAATATTCGATATCAGTATTGCTATGCATTAGGACAGTGGCGCACCGATCACACATTCTAGTTTTAATACTACAGAGAAATTACTACTGAGGTTGTTTTTCGAGCATTTAAACTATGATGACTGTTTTAGTATAATTGGTATAAATTGCGTTAGAAAAAGAATATATACGGAATTAATCGAGCATTAACGAAACGAGCCGAAAGTTGAATTTACTACCTCACAGGCTGTGCTGTTTACCTTGGTGAAAACACCCAACAGTGTTGCTGTCTTGTACATCTGGTCTGCATACGAGGTGCCGGGTATGAGCGGCTTGCCGGCCATCAGTTCCGCCATGATACATCCGGCCGCCCAGATGTCAATGGGGCTCGAATACTTGCCTGACTCCAACATGACCTCCGGCGCAACGTAACTGGAAGAGAAAGGGATATGGTAAGAAAAGAAGCATTTTAGAATAGAAAGTACAGTTTACTGAATTACTTTCGTGTTTGTTTGTTTTTGTGTGCCAATGTTGCCTTTTAATGACTAAGGTATCTTAGACACGTGATGTGCCTTAATCATTCTATCGTTTAAAATTTGATCAAGTAACTTGATTATTCAACGCAAGCTAATGCAAAGTACAGTCCATAGAGGCAGTGGGACAGTTGGGATAGCGGAAAAAGTAACAACTATGTTAAATTTCAAACGGAAATTTATAAAGTGTCATAAAACACTTTGTAATTTATAACAATATGATATCATAATATTCGTAACAAAAGAACATACCTTCAAAATAGACAAGAACTCCTTAATGTTGTGTGGTAATACTTACTATACTGGAGTCACGAGGTACGAGCCCGCCTGACCGGAAGCTGTGGATGTGGCCATGGAGAAGTCGGACAGCTTGATCACCGACGCCTGCTCGTCACAACTGAGTGCTTCCAGTCGTAGGTTTCTATGCATCACCTCTGTAACAATCAACATCATCATTATCATCATCATCATCATCATCATCATCATCATCATCATCGTTGTCGTCGTCGTCATCGTCGTCCTTGTCGTCTTCGTCAGCATCATTATCAAAGTGGCCGCATTTTTACCTATCTAAAACCATTTTGCATGTTTGTATCGATAAGAAATTGAATCATTGAACGCATTTCGGTTCCGTCGCACTATCGTTTAAACTTTCATTGGGTAAAAAAATAACCATACTTTTAAAAGCTCCGGTATAGAACTTCGTTGAAGAATTTTAAGTTTTATAAACTAACTGGTTTGATGTCAGGATCTTTAATAAAACTGCGTGTTGAATCAGTGCATGATTAACGGCATGATATTAAAGTGAAGAAAGTTTCAGGCTAACAGTTAATGATTTTGAGGGCTGTTAACATCGTGATACAAAAACACACACAAAACATACACTGTAGCATGTTGTCTTACCCATCTTGTGTATATAGTCGAGACCTTCGAGAACCTGATACATTATCTTCTGTGTCTCCTTCTCGCTAAAAGGGTGGTCCCTGAAAAAAATCAATTCAAAATTCATCAAAGCAATTATGCATGTTTACTTGTAAATAATGCCATGGAAGCAAATGCCCCCAACCACCTTTGCATTTATCAAGTCGAAGGGTACAGAGGCATTTTTAACGGTTTGTCAAGCTTTGGTATTTTGATAAAATCGTACCGAGACAATAACGGCCATGATGGAGACGTTCACCCATTTATTGCAAGAGAAAGACACTAAACCACCGGCGCACCGTTGACCAGCTGGGAGAACATAACTAACAGGGGCGTGCCTAGGCTTACGCACTTACGTACGTGCGTACAGTTGCTTCCATAAAAAGGAAAAAATAAAAACGTCAAAAAGCAAATATAAATCGTACATAACCTGTGTTTGGCACTTGTTGTTAGCTGTTTCATTTTTTAGTTCTTTAACCCTTTTCCAAATTCTACAAATACTTCTGCAATCCTACCTGACGTATTTCTGTCCCTTCCTGCTCGTTGTACTGTGACAGAGTTTCTCCCCAGAATGCATCTACGGCGTTCTAAGGAAAAAAAATCCGGGGCGGGGTAATGGCCCTTAACCCCCCCCCCCCCCACCTCCAGGAATAGTGCGTATACTCAAAGGTCGCCTAGGCACGCCCCTGACTTAGGTAAGTTCTAGCCCTAATCAAGACTCGAACCTACGCGGTGAGAGGCTGGGGAGTTATAAATCGGCGATTCTTACCGCTCGGCCACGGGTACTCAAGAAGGAATACAAGCGGAAACCCTAATTGCGGAATAAAATGTATAGAAATGATATAAATATCTTGGTGTTTTAATGCAATGGAACAGTTATGGCCCCTTTAACGACGTTGAGTAATTTTGCTTGAGGCAGAACGCTTAAAACTTTCTTGTTATAACCACTGGAGAGACCTTCTCACAAGTCCATCGTCCTGTCCGTGACTGGAACCCACCCGGTGTGAGTCTAAGCCGCCAGAGTTGTTATAAGTCGGCAAGGAGTTGCAAGTTGGCGAGATGGCAAGTATGCCGTTCTTATAATATGGGTTTTAGGTACAAAAGCATCCACCCATTATTTATGTACCAAATAGTTACTTTTTTTACTTCAGTAAGTCATATTTTTTCCTTACTTTTTCTTCAGAACCTGCTTCACATTCGTAGTGAAGTTCTCGAAGACCATTAACAGTTCGCTGTCGTCGTTGATCACCTCTACAAGTTTCAAGACATTCTTGTGGTTTAGTCGCTGCAGAACCTGAAATTAAAATGAATGTCAAACAATGTTATTTAAAACAATGTCACAATCGATAAAGGTCCTGTCTGCCAGTTGTTGCATTATGCATTAAAAGAATTGTCTTAAACTCTTGGACTAACGTTATTGCTGCGTTATTATCAGGAAATATATTTTTACTTATGGTAAAAAACTTTGAGCTAAAAAATTGAAGATCTGTTTAGGCATGTCAAGCCGCATTTATCTTTTTCTTGACACATAAGTTATGTTTGCCACAATCTGACAAAAGCACACGATCTTCTCTAGCGTAGAGGATCGTGTGCTTTAGTCAGATTGGGTTTGCCCTAAATTTTAATTAAAAAACACAAAAGAAAGAAAAAATACAGATTAAATTTGAATATCGTATTAATTATTATTGTAAAAGAGTTATTTCAGCTTTGTAGCAAATTAAAATGCAAGATATTAACATAACTGGATAGGGTAATTTGGGGTTTAAGGACCAATACAAATAAAATAGTAATAACTAGTTGACTGACAAGTGGTTTATTTAAGGGTCAGCACATACATTCGTATTTTATCGTGACCCCGTACTGTAATAATTAGCTATCGCATCTGACTTTAAGGAATGTTACCTGCTAAACAAGTCTTTGGGTTTTGACCTTGAAGGCAAGCTGCATTTCTAGATATACATGTACGTTCATGGTTATAGACCTACACACTCGCGCCGCGTTGTACTCTACGTGGAAATACGAGATAAATTAAAGCTGAGTTGTCCTGTTCTGTCCACATAAAGCATTTTAGCAGTAAAGATAAACAATGCAACAGACAGATATATGCTCAGAAGAGAACTATTAATTTGTTTTATTGGATTGGTACGTCTAGTGTGGCTGGTAGTACGAAAACATGGCTTTCTTGATTTTATGTGTCTCATTTCATAAAATATTGTGATTTTAACCTCAAAACACATGCACCAAGCGAACTCGTACGTATTTCCGGTTTATCTAACCATCGTTTTTTAGTTTTATTGCGTTCAATTGTTTGTGTTTGTAAATATCAAGAGTTGACAGAAGTGATGTCATCGTTGCAATCTCCAGCTATTTAAAGCGATTTTTTCACAGCGAGTCAAATAATCTTTGTTAAGAATGGCAAGACAATGTGGAACCACAATACAAAAAAAAAAAGATTATCCTTGATCATACTTTTTCCGAACATGCTGTATGTTAAGGTTTCTTAACCTTGGCTATATGTTTACCATCGCAAAATCTTCCTAGTTTTTAGCCATTTATTGCCCAACAACCGAGCATATCTCGGAAATGCGCATGCTGTTATATACGTCAGCTGTTATATACGTCATGTGCATACGTCAATAAAAAGATGCTAATAAACTTGACATTGGCGCATTGTTTAGATAATACGAAGTGCAGAGTGTGTAGTTTTGAACCTACGAAATACTGTGACCATGTCGGTTTAAAGGTGGCAGTTTAAAGGTGGCATTCGGCAGATTATCTTAAAGATTTGTTCTCAAATAACTAAATTAGTGACTGTTGCCTGAAAAGGTCTTGCAAAATGCTGTTCGTTGATATCCTTGATCAGTCTGAATAGTGATGCAGAAATCCAAATGCTCAATATTGCAAACTAGTATTTCCTATCTGATATACGCTTCAGAGATATCTATTTGTAAACAAAGAAAATCACGTGACAGCTTACTTTTTAAAGGAACTTCTATCGTCATCCAGGTAGTCCGCTCTGACGTTATTATTATTAACTATTTTTAGCAGAGATCACTATCGTGCTTATTGATAGATTAAGAAAGAATTAAGATTAAAGGGTGATACCACCTTTTATAAAATTAAAGGGCGAAACAGGTCTTCATAATTATCGATAGAATTCTGTTTTACATCAACCACAAAAGATAAGATCAAATTCCCCATTTCTAATAAAACAACTCATGTTGTCATAGTTACCTGAACTTCTTTGTTGCCGCGACATTCTTCTAGCGAATAGTATTTCTTCTTCAATCTGAAATGACCATTTGAAATAAACATTTGTAACATAAACAGCAAAAAAGACAATTTGGGAATGCATATACTTTCAAATTACTATTCTAAATTAAGTATTTTAAATCATATTTGTCAATGCACATTGTATTTATTTAAATGAATATTGGCATAGCTCCCTCTAATGATCTAAACTATTTATTTACTAAATTACGTAGTCCCTAGTTGAAATAAAGCCATTGTTGACAAGAAACACCGCTTTGGTGCATTTCTGAGCAGGTAAACATTAAAGTTATGCATGCACTTCCAAGGTCATATTGCGATAACAACAGCTTGAATTGAGCTGCAACTTGTTTCCGTAACAAGTATCGAACCATTGTTATGCAAACTGATAATGCTGGAAACAATGGCGAAAATCTAATGCATGCGCGACTTTGAAGTCTATTAATTTTGAAAGGATTGATCCCGCAAAATGGTTGCGAAATCGCCGCGAGTATGATGCAAATATAATTAAAGGGCTCTTTTACCAGTGCTAAAAAAACATATAATTACGATAATAGGAGCGGTGGAACCGTCATGCTGTTGACACTAGATATATCATGCTCTATAACAAAAGCCAGTCTTGTTTTTACCGTTTAACTGCTGGCATAATTATTTTGTCAATTGATGAGCCAGCCGTCAAAAATAATTCTGACAACAATAAATTATGTTTATCGTTAATATAAATTGCGACACTTGGGAACGTGTGGAATTTATGTGGCACGTCGAGGAATTGCGTGTACACTCCGATGCACATTACAATGTATTCATTGATAATTATCAATGGCGACAGCGGGAATATTCTGTCATTGACAAATTACATTTGTTTAAATAATCTGCTTTTGCTAAATCATGCTTTTTAGAGTAACCTGAAAAATAAAACATGAGTGCACCAAAAATTTGCTTTTTCATTTTGCTTGTTTGTTTGTTTGTGTGTGTGTGGGGGGGGGGGAGGTCGCAGGTTCAGTCCCCGGCCGGGTCAAACCAAAGACTTTAAAGTTAGTAGTAGTGGCTTCCCTCCTAACGTTCGGTGCTAAGGACCTGACTCGTCGGTGTCAGTATAATGGGCCCGCCGGGTTCAGTCCCTGGGTACCTCATAAGTGCCCCTGTGCTATAATGATAGAAATGTCGCTGCACAGTATCGGGAAAAATGCCGGCAAATCCCATTCCATCCCAATTATGGTCATATTTATTGGTAGAATCTCCGGTGTATAACAGATTAGCTAGGAAACTTGAAACTTTAAATGCATACTTGAGCCAATTAAGACTTTAGACAAACAGAGTAGGTGTCACGCCGAAATTCCACTGTGATCATAAATGTATACACTTTTGGCAGAGGACCTTGTAGCGAAATCGGTAGAGCGTCGGTTCCAGGTACGGGAAACCTCGGGTTCGATCCCGGGCCGCGACATACCAAAGTCGTTAAAAATGGTAGTGGCATAGCTCACTTGCTTACGCTCAAGCAAATATAAGAGTAGATCAACGACTGGTTGGTCCGGTGTCAGGATAATGTGACTGGTTGTGGTATCATGCCATGTGTTCACGGCATGCTATACACAGTGAAGGCAGCACTATATCTGCTTCAAGTGGACACCGTCTACAGATCACCGAAATACTGTTGATGGGACGATAAACCCAACAAAATATATAATATAGAATATTTTGAAGTAGCTCATCTATAAATTATATTTCCTCAAAGAAAACACTCATATTTGTATAAGATTGCAATAAGAATTGACAACAACTTAGTTTGGTTATGATTGAACAGCTTCATCATAATGATAAAGGAATGATTGATCATATACATTTACAAAAAAAAAAAAAAAAAAAAAAAAAAAAAAAAAAAAAATACACCAAAAGAATCTACTGACTATTTGGTGGCGTAATGTTTGTATTTACGACGAAGCAAACGGAAGCTGTCCTAAATGTTCCGTGTGTCTTCTCTGTTTATTCAGAGAGTATAATGCAGAATAAAAGCATGTGTGTGCCAAGTTACTTTATAAACGTTTTATAATTCATTACTTTTAGACTGCACGAACGATTTCAGGTACAGAAAAAGAATTGCATGCACATGGTTTTTAATGTAATAATTGACAGTGTCAGACTTAGAGTAATACTTAGGTGTAATAACTTAAGCTTTTAGTTGACCATTCTGTGGTTTTAAGTTAATTTAAGGTAAAAATATCTTCCAATTCAATATAATGTTAAGATTTAAAATATTTGAAAGTTCCTAAAACCTATTTAAACGCACAAATACAACGGAAGGTATTCCACCAGCAACCCATTGGGCACATCAGTAATATTTCTGTAATTTAAGGCTAATTTAATTATTTGGTTGATACAAAAAAGAAGACTTTCTCTGAAGTAAACATTTGCGTAAAATATTCATATATTCGTCGTTTAAGAAAATAATAACTAATTGATAAATTCCAGCTCCATTTTTAGTTTCAGTCTCAAAAGATGTTTTTGTCACATTCATGCAAAATTATGATAATTACTACGGTGAGCAAACACTACAATATCAGATGGATGATTAATAACAGTCGGGTAAATCATTATAACAAACCCATCATAGTGGGTGTGGCTTTGCTTATATAGGCCCAAGAAGTGAATTATTTATCTGCCTTGTCAATAGGAATCTCCAGGTATTGATCGGAGTGTTCTCGGTAAGTGATCCGGTCTTCCAGTACCGTTAAGTAGCACTTGCACATTTGAAGGAACTTAAGTTGCCAATAAAAACAATGCAATTAAAAAGATAAATGCCTTATTTTGTTAATTGCTTTAAATATCCAAAACAGACGTTACAGTTAAACAAGTTTCTAGCAACTCAAAACTGGGCTGCAACATGACCAGCGGTGCTGAAAGGTCCGAGCGGTCTCTTAAAGGTGGTATGCTACAGTTTGTCCGTATCTCATATATGTAACAATATCTGACATCTGTTTGGCGTATTTGTGTAGAATGTCTTTAGGAAAATATCATACTTTAGTCTAATATTTGATGATTTTGAACATTATCTCAATTTTTGGGGCAATAACACTCGTTGATCAACAGTTAAAATGTTGATTCTTTTCAAATGTATAACCAAGAACGATTGGGATTTCTGCTAAAATTAGACATCGACGTCACAGCGGATGACGCGATTAAACTAAAACATAAGTGGTTTTCATAGATTAAAAATAGCAAACTGTGCAGCGTGACTCAGATAGGAAATATATGTTTGTAATGACGTTTGTGGCGTTAGGGGGTTCATTCTACCAGACAGGTGTAGGACATAAATAAATAATATTTTGCGAGATCTCGTCAGGTAACAATAGTTTATTTAGCTGTTTAATAAAATATTTTTGTTCCAAACTGTCGGATACCACCATTAAAATGACATTTGCTCGCCATATGGCTAGTAGTGAAAGACGAGCATAAACAAAACATTTGATTCGTTTCAAATGCTTATGGCCTATTTCTGAAAGTTAACTAGCCGAGTTGATTCGATTGTCAATTTCTCTGCAGGTCGCACGTGTTGAACGAATGACTTTAACAGAAACAATAATATGCTTTAAAATATATATATGTGTGTGTGTGTGTGTGTGTGTGTGTGTGTGTGTGTGTGTGTGTGTGTGTGTGTGTGTGTGTGTGTGTGTGTGTGTGTGTGTGTGTGTGTGTGTGTGTGTGTGTGTGTGTGTGTGTGTGTGTGTTCGGCGTTGGTGAGGCTTTTTAACTTGTGTTCCAACTGTGATGGAAATTTACCAAAAACTTGTACACAACGTATTGATCAGTTATTTAAATACAACTTGTACGAACACCAAAATATTATATGTTTTGACAAAAGTTGTACTTTACAATGTTAAAATATTGCTAACTTACTCTTGTAATAATGTCTCGACATTTATAAAACGCACGTTTAACCGACAAAATAAAGTTTGCAAATACACAAATACACGTATGAATCTTTTCCTTCCACACAAATGATTAAAAATCAGTTCAATTCTATAAGACTATATTTTTAATGCCCCCCCCACCCCCACCCCCCCAAAAAATAAATAAAAAAAATAAATAAATAAATAAAAAATAAATAAAATTAATGCCTGCCATGTTATATGTGAATTTAAGGTTTACAGTCTGTATACCACTTTCATGGAGTGGTGTGACTGTCATTGGCGAACATTTCCGAATGTTGCTATTATACTGTTCTACACTTGCGGAAAACAAACGCAGCCTACAGGGGTAGCCACCTTGTGAACAGTGTGTGTATACTTCGTTGGTAAGGTTGTGTGTTTCTTGTTCTTGGTCGAGTGTGAAGGAAACATTTTTAATAAACGACGCTTCTAAAGTCTCTGCTTCCTGGGTAGAACCAGTATCCAGGCAGTTATTACCTGCGACACTACGTAGTATAAGGTCTTGCTTAAATGACGTAAATTTCGGTTGGAAAAGTATACTTGGCACTGCTTAAAACTATCGATGTTGTTCTTGTTATTATTTTTTAATCCAACATAATACCACAAAGTAATGAATGAAACGAGTTAGAAGCGAATAATTTAACAAAAATCGGAGTCGAAAAGAAAGCTTTTAAGATATACGTCAAATAAAAACGGCTCTATGCAAATACAAATCACGTGAATTAGCTCATAACGGAACATAGCAACTTTCACTATATTTAAACGAAAGACGAAGGGGAGTTGGAAAAGATAAGAATATGGGATAATAATGATTAATAGTAGAAAACATGGTACATGTACTTACATTTTAAACAGAAATTTGTCGTTCTTCCTCACGTGCTTGCCGACGTGGAAACTTGCATAAGCCCCATCCTCTAAATCTCCCGTCAGTTTGTATTTGTTCATGATCGTTTTTACACTCTGTCATTCACGTCGGGTACCTTGGGCAATCTTCGGATTTTTTCGGCAAAATAGTGTCCTTTCACTAACTACCAAATAAGATAAATCAACGTTAATTTACGTACGGTTGTAAGTTAATCGATATTTCCAAACACATTTTACTTGTAAAATCATATTTATAGCCCGTTTAAAATGTTTCGAAAACAGTTAGAAATGCTATTAATTTGAGTTGAAATGCTTAATTCATTAAATCCACCACCAGATGATGTAAGTAACAGATCCTTACTTGCAGCTGTAAACAGAAAACGGGTACCAATATTGGTGATGCTGGAAACGAGCCACTGGTCTAAGAATAGATTTTTCATTGAACTCCATCCGCAACCTCTCGTACAATGATTTAATTACAACAGTAAATTCTGCAAAATTCTCATTTTTTTTTTTTACTTTGGTACAGTTTTTCCTTTCCATATATACGAGACGTTGCGCAAAATATATAGAATAACCTCATGTTTGTAAGAAATTACATCAACGTTACAAAACCCAGAGCAAACTCAATCAGAAAAAAATGAAGATATTGTTCACTAATAATAATAATTATAAAAACAGTTCCATACAATTTTTTTTTCAGAATTGTTTTAACTTTGTGCAGACCCATGCAACTCGCCCAAAAGACGCGCCATAATTGTATCGGTACGTGTTGCACATACAGTTCTTTAGTATGTTGCATTTTGTGCCTATTTAACACTGAATTGCGCATTTATTATTTATCTGGGTAACTTTAGAGTGTGTTCTCTTTAGCTATTCAAGCTTGAAGATCCATAAAAAGATCATATCTATCCGGAAAACAGACAATTGAAATTCCCTATCTGTTCAAACTATCGCTGGCGTTGAGAAAAAAAGTTTCTTCTGCTCAGCAAATGCAAATACCTCTTCCACTGTTGCATGATCATACAATCAAATTGCATTGCTGTTTTAATAATAAACTTCGAACTGCGAGTTATTACACATATCCATGTATACAACTATTTCAGCCGTATAAAGGAGTGTATCTCCGAACTGTGCCTGGGTTAAAACACGTTACCATGTCTAAAACTTTTATGAACGTATAAAGTAGTGTATCTCCGAACTGTGCGTGGGTTAAAAACCGTTACCATGTCTAAAACTATTATGAACGTATAAAGTAGTGTATCTCCGAACTGTGCGTGGGTTAAAACACGTTACCATGTCTACAACTATTTCAGCCGTATAAAGTAGTGTATCTCCGAACTGTGCGTGGGTTAAAAACCGTTACCATGTCTAAAACTATTATGAACGTATAAAGTAGTGTATCTCCGAACTGTGCGTGGGTTAAAAACCGTTACCATGTCTAAAACTATTATGAACGTATAAAGTAGTGTATCTCCGAACTGTGCGTGGGTTAAAAACCGTTACCATGTCTAAAACTTTTATGAACGTATAAAGTAGTGTATCTCCGAACTGTGCGTGGGTTAAAAACCGTTACCATGTCTAAAACTATTATGAACGTATAAAGTAGTGTATCTCCGAACTGTGCGTGGGTTAAAAACCGTTACCATGTCTAAAACTATTATGAACGTATAAAGTAGTGTATCTCCGAACTGTGCGTGGGTTAAAACACGTTACCATGTCTAAAACTATTATGAACGTATAAAGTAGTGTATCTCCGAACTGTGCGTGAGTTAAAACACGTTACCATATCTAAAACTATTATGAACGTATAAAGGAGTGTATCTCCGAACTGTGCGTGGGTTAAAACACGTTACCATATCTAAAACTATTATGAACGTATAAAGTAGTGTATCTCCGAACTGTGCGTGGGTTAAAACACGTTACCATGTCTAAAACTATTGTGAACGTATAAAGTAGTGTATCTCCGAACAGCGCGTGCGTTAATAACAGCCATTGTGTCTGCGCCAGTAGTAATGCACTGGTTGAATTAATGGTGACGCAGATATGTTAATACAATCTGAACTTTATATAGATCATGTTGTTCTATGTGTTGAATTACCTATAGCAGCCGACCCAAGTTGCTTTAAAGCACTAATAAATAAAGGAAACATGATCCAAATATCAACACCAATTCGTTAGTAGTTGATGAGATCACATTAATTTAAGAATTTACTCTCGTACAACAACGAAAAGTCAGCAACATTTTCATACCAAAAAAAAAGAAAAGAAAAAAAAAAAGAAAGAAAAAAGAAAACAGAAAAAAAGAAAACAGAAAAAAAGGAAGAGACAGTTAATAAACGTATTTGGCAAGATTGAAAATTAGGCTAAAATTCTAAACCTACCTTACACTACCCTTCCATGAGTTTATGAAACAACAGAACGGAAATATCTTCCCAAGAAGAGGGCGAGTTTAGATCTGAACCAACTTTTAGATTATTTTTCTCTTTTGAAATATGCTCATAGCGTAGCGATGTGGCAGTATGCAATATGAATGAGCTAGTCGTATCAAATCACAGGAGCATGAGTTCAGGGTGGGGCTAAGTAGCTGGGATCATTCTACCATGACACCGGTCCGGTATACACGTTTAATGATATGAAAAGGTAATATGGGAATAATAAAAGCAACGACAAATGAAAGAAGCTTTTAAATCGAAGTATCGCTGCATTAAGCTAGAAAATGCTTAAATTTTAAACTGATTTTGTTACTTTGTTACTTAAAACATTAAGGTGTTTTGCCAACTTTAAATGAGAAACAGAAAGATAAATGCTGCAATAAAAATTCGAAAAATGGTTGACCCACACAAGTTGCAAAAGTAGGTTAGTAGCAGCACTCCCAAACAAAATGCATCACAGATAACAACTGAAGTAATGACGCAATATAATAAATGCATGACTATTTTCACGTTTTCTTGTTTGTGATAATTAGAAGTACAGTAAGAGAAAAAATACTGGGGAAATGATCGATAACAGGAGATATAACCGAATCGTCGTGCACCTTTAACGTACGGGGACTGATCAAACAGTTCAAGGAATTATTGAAGCATTTTTATTTGACATATTTTCCTTGATTTTTTTATACAATAGTTAAGCATGCCAGATTACCATGATGAGACGTCCTTTTTACCTATAACAGTTGCATTTGAACAGAGTTATAACGATGATAAGCGAGCTCGTTTTTACACTGAGCTCGCCGTGTTCATAAATAACAATCCATCATACTATCTGCAGCATGTCCCATTTTGACGACCAGAAATGCACCAAATTTTCTGTTATAAGTTATAACATGTCATTAAAGTATACCGCCGGATTTTTTGCAAAATTTCTTAAAATATAGGCCTATCATTTGAAGTTAAACGATTAAAAACGTTTTACCGCCAGTTTTGATGACATCGTGGGTTTTAACAACAGAACTGTAGTTGGGTGCATTTTGTCTTATTAAAATGCTACAATATACGGCTGATCGACAAGTTGTGAATAAGTTAATATCGATTTCGAAGGACAATTAGTGCAGAGATGGATACGATGTTCATCATCTTCTCGCTGGTGGCAGATAGTCGATGAATTATTGAAGCTGTCGGAAGTATATGGTTCAGAAAACAAAAATCGCTTGCGAGGCAGTAATTCTTTGGTTCTATTTGAAAATATTTTATTTCGGCATTATTTACACTTACTTTAAAACGTGCAGAAATATCTTGTCGAAGTTGATTTTGAACAAGAATATCCCAAGCACAGGCTTGAGTAGAACCGACTTACCACTAGCTATAAGTTGACAGTTTCATACACGAAACATTCATGACAACAACAACTAACGGCAACAACTACAACAACGAGAACATAACGCGGACTGTTAATTCGCGGGAATTCTCACAATATAAATTTACTCAGCCGACCAATCATCGACGAGTGACGTAAATCTGATTCACAAGCCCGCAATATACCTTCTATAGCCCGTTTTAGTAAGACCTTCTCAATATTGTTTTGGTTTCCTATACGTAAAAAAAAATATGTTAGAATATTAAAGACATGATCAGCAAATTGTAAAATCTATTCTCCTTTTGTTTCTTGACAAAGTTATTTGGACAAAATTGGGCTTATGTTTTATTTCTATAAGTGTCCTTTTAATTATGTCATGAGTCTCTTTGATATTGCATCTTGTGTTTCTTTTATATTTCTTTTGTATACTCATGTACTGTATAATTCACAGTTTGAGGTATAATAAAGTTTGTTCTGTTCTGTTCTATAATTTATTCTTTATGATGACTTCTTAACTTTTGTAAAAATATATCAATTGTCCATTAAGTTTGTACACCTTTTAGCTGGTATATACGCCAGCGACAGCAACAACCTGATCACAGACGCACATTTCTTCCACACTCAAACATTATTGCTTATAAGTAAAACTGATCTCCACACCCCTGTATGATTTATGAAGACACGCATGAACGGAAGTACAACGACAACAGTACAACTTTACATCTTTATTGCCTTTATGATTGTTGAAAACTCATTACAATAAGTGTGCGGTGAAAATGCTTAATAAATATTTCAGCGGCTTTTCCAGAACATAAAAGGGTATACTAGATACGGCCGAATGGTTTCATAAAATTGTACTTGTCATTGGATTGTGTCTGATTGTTTCAAGTTGTTTTGTTGATTTAATCAACCAACTTAATATTACATACATTAATATGACCTTGTCGATACAAACAACAGAGTATTTGCTTGTAGAAAGTGTCATGTTTAAAGATAACGCTCACAAACCTAAACCACAATAAACAGGGTAGCAATACTGCCACTGACGCATCACGTTTACTAAGGTCTCACTTTGACGCGCTGCTAGTTAGGAATCACTGGGACGCACCACGACGCTGCTTCTATAGAGTCAATATGACGCATCGTGGCGCTTCTACTATAGCGTCAATATGACGCATCACGACGCTGCTTCTATTGAGTCAATATGACGCATCGTGGCGCTTCTACTATAGAGTCAATATGACGCACCACGACGCTGATTCTATAGAGTCAATATGACGCATCGTGGCGCTTCTACTTTAGAGTCAATATGACGCACCATGGCGCTGCTACTATAGAGCCAATATGACGCATCATGGCGCTGCTACTATAGAGTCAATATGACGCATCACGACGCTGCTACTATAGAGTCAATATGACGCATTAAGAAACTGTCACTATAGATTCATTCACTCAGACGAAAATTGACGCTGCTAGTAAGGAATCGCTGTGATGGATCAAGACGATGCTACTATAAAGTCAATGCAACGCATTATGACGCTGTTACTATAGACTCTCTTTGACACAAATTGACAATGCTAGAAAAGAATCGCTATGACGCATCATGGCGCTGTGACTATAGAGCCAATATGACGCATCATGGCGCTGCTACTATAGAACCAATATGACGCATCATGGCGCTGCGACTATAGAGCCAATATGACGCATCATGGCGCTGCTACTATAGAACCAATATGACGCATCATGGCGCTGCTACTATAGAACCAATATGACGCATCATTGCGCTGCTACTATAGAGCCAATATGACGCATCATGGCGCTGCTACTATAGAACCAATATGATGCATCGTGGCGCTGCTACTATAGAACCAATATGACGCATCATGGCACTGCTACTATAGAACCAATATGACGCATCATGGCGCTGCTACTATAGAGCCAATATGACGCATCATGGCGCTGCTACTATAGAACCAATATGACGCATCATGGCGCTGCTACTATAGAACCAATATGACGCATCATGGCGCTGCTACTATAGAACCAATATGACGCATCATGGCGCTGCTACTATAGAACCAATATGACGCATCATGGCGCTGCTACTATAGAGCCAATATGACGCATCATGGCGCTGCTACTATAGAGCCAATATGACGCATCATGGCGCTGCTACTATAAAGCCAATATGACGCATCACGGCGCTGCTACTATAGAACCAATATGACGCATCATGGCGCTGCTACTATAGAGCCAATATGACCCATCATGGCGCTGCTACTATAGAACCAATATTACGCATCATGGCGCTGCTACTATAGAACCAATATGACGCATCATGGCGCTGCTACTATAGAACCAATATGACGCATCATAACGGTGCTACTATAGAGTCAATATGACGCATCATGGCGCTGCTACTATAGAACCAATGCGACGCATTATGGCGCTGCTACTATAAAGCCAATATGACGCATCATGGCGCTGCTACTATAGAGTCAATATGACGCATCATGGCGCTGCTACTATAGAGCCAATATGACGCATCATGGCGCTGCGACTATAGAGCCAATATGACGCATCATGGCGCTGCTACTATAGAGCACATATGACGCATCATGGCGCTGCTACTATAGAGCCAATGTGACGCATCATGGCGGTGCTACTATAGAGCCAATATGACGCATCATGGCGCTGCTACTATAAAGCCAATATGACGCATCATGGCGCTGCTACTATAGAGCCAATATGACGCATCATGGCGCTGCTACTATAGAGTCAATATGACGCATCATGACGCTGCTACTATAGAGCCAATATGATGCATCATGACGCTGCTACTATAGAGCCAATATGACGCATCATGACGCTGATACTATAGAGCCAATATGACGCATCATGGCGCTGCTACTATAGAACCAATATGACGCAACATGGCGCTGCTACTATAGAGCCAATATGACGCATCATGGCGCTGCTACTATAGAACCAATATGACGCATCATGGCGCTGCTACTATAGAGCCAATATGACGCATCATGGCGCTGCTACTATAAAGCCAATATGACGCATCACGGCGCTGGTACTATAGAGCCAATATGACGTATAATGACGCTGCTACTATAGAACTAATATGACTCATCATGGCGCTGCTATTATAAAGCCAATATGACGCATCACGGCGCTGCTACTATAAGGCCAATATGACGCATCATGGCGCTGCTACTTTAGAGCCAATATGACGTATAATGACGCTGCTACTATAGAACCAATATGACGCATCATGGCGCTGCTACTATAAAGCCAATATGACGTATCATGGCGCTGCTGCCATAGAGCCAATATGACGTTAAATGACGCTGCTACTATAGAGCCAATATGACGCATCATGGCGCTGCTACTATAGAAACAATATTACGCATCATGGCGCTGCTACAATAGAACCAATATTACGCATCATGGCGCTGCTACTATAGAACCAATATTACGCATCATGGCGCTGCTACTATAGAACCAATATTACGCATCATGGCGCTGCTACTATAGAGCCAATATGACGCATCATGGCGCTGCTACTATAGAACCAATATGACGCATCATGGCGCTACTACTATAGAACCAATATGACGCATCATGGCGCTGCTACTATAGAGCCAATATGACGCATCATTGCGCTGCTACTATAGAGCCAATATGACGCATCATGGCGCTGCTACTATAGAGCCAATATGACGCATCATGACGCTGCTACTATAGAGCCAATATGACGCATCATGGCGCTGCTACTATAGAACCAATATGACGCATCGTGGCGCTGCTACTATAGAACCAATATGACGCATCGTGGCGCTGCTACTATAGAGCCAATATGACGCATCGTGGCGCTGCTACTATAGAACCAATATGACGCATCATGGCGCTGCTACTATAGAACCAATATGACGCATCATGGCGCTGTTACTATAGAACCAATATGACGCATCATGGCGCTGTTAATATAGAACCAATATTACGCATCATGGCGCTGCTACTATAGAGCCAATATGACGCATCATGGCGCTGTTACTATAGAACCAATATGACGCATCATGGCGCTGTTACTATAGAGCCAATATGACGCATCATGGCGCTGCTACTATAGAGCCAATATGACGCATCATGGCGCTGCTACTATAGAGCCAATATGACCCATCATGGCGCTGTTACTATAGAACCAATATTACGCATCATGGCGCTGCTACTATAGAGCCTATAGACGCGGTTACTATAGAATCTCTGACGCGTATTGACGCTGCTAGTAAGGAATCACTATGACGCATCATGGCGCTGCTACTATAGAGCCAACATGAGGCATCATGACGCTGTTACTATAGTGCCGATTCGACGCATCATGACGCTGATAGTATGCAGTCAATGTGACGTATCATGACGCTGTTAATACAGATTCACATTGACGCAAAATGACGCGGCTAGTAAAGAATCACTTTGGTGCATCACGACGTGCTGCTACTAAAGAGTCAATGTGACACATCATGACGCTGTAACTGTAGATTTCCTTTGACGCAAATTGCCGCTGCTAGTAATACTTTATAACATACTACGTTAATACTATAGAGTCAATGTGACGCATTTTGACGTTTTTTACTAAATTTGCTAGATTCATTTTGACGCAATTTAACTTTGCAAGTAAGGATCACTGTGACGCACTGCCACTTTAGAATTTCTGTGACTAATCATAACGCTGCTATCACAGAATAACGCATCATGACTTTGTTCCTAAAGACCCACTCTAACGCATTATGACGCTGCTACTATAGAGCCACTTTTACACATCACAACGCTGCTACTACAGAGCTACTGTGACGCATCACAACGCTGTTAATATAGAGTCAATGTGACACTTCACAACGCTGCTAATATACAGCCCTTGATAACGCAATATGACGCTGCTACGTTAGAGTACTGGGACCCATCGCAACGCTTCTACTATAAAGCCACTGTGACGCATTAAGAAGCTGTTACTATGGGTTTACTTTGACGCAAATTGACGTTACTAGTAAGGTATCACTTTGACGGATCACGACGCTGCTACTCTAGAGTCAGTGTGACGCATTAAGACGCTGTTACTACGGAGTCACTTTGACGCAAATTGGCTCTACTAGTAAGGAATCACTTTGACGGATCACGACGCTGCTACTATAGAGTCAGTGTGACGCATTAAGAAGCTGTTACTACGGAGTCACTTTGACGCAAATTGGCTCTACTAGTAAGGGATCACTGTCACGGATCAGAATGCGGCTACTATAGAGTCAATGTGGCGCATTTAGACCTGCTACTATGGATTCACTTTGACGCAAATTATACGCATTAAGACGCTGTTACTTCATATTCACTGTGACGCAAAATGACGCTGCTAGTAAAGAATCACTGTGACGCAAAGTGACTCTGCTAGTAAAGAATCACTGTGACGCATCACGACGCTGCTACTATAGAGTCAACATGACACATCATGGCGCTGTTACTGTAGATTCCCTTTGACGCACATTGCTGCTGCTGGTAAGGAATAATTGTGACGCATCACGGCGCTGCTACTATATAGTCAACGTGACGCTTACCGCTGTTACTATGGACTCTTTGAAGCGTATTGACGCTGCTAGTAAGGAATCACTATGATGCATCATGGCGCTGCTACTATAGAGCCAACATGACACATCATGCCGCTGTTACTATAGTGTCGATATGACGCAACATGACGCTGATATAATAGAGTTAATGTGGCGCATAACGACACTGCTACTATAGATTCACTTTGACGCAAATTGATGCTGATAGTAAGGAATCACTGTGACACAAAACGATGCTGCTACTATAGAGTCAATGTGGCGCAAATTGACGCTGCTAGTAAGGAATCACTGTGACGCATCAGGACGTTGGTACTATAGAGTCAATGTGGCGCAAATTGACGCTGTTAGTAAGGAATCACTGTGACGCATCTGGGCGTTGGTACTATAGAGTCAATTTGATGCATCACGACGATGTTTCTATAGATTTACTTTGACGCAAAATGACGCGCCTAGTAAAGCTAACTGCAACGCAAATCGACGCTGCTAGTAAAGAATCACTGTGACGCATCACGACGCTGCTACTATAGAGTCAATGTGACGCATCACGACGCTGCTACTATAGAGTCAATGTGACGCATCACGACGCTGTAACTGTAGATTCCCTTTGACGCAAGTTGCTGCTGCTAGTAATACTATATTATATACTACGTTGATACTATAGAGTCAATGTGACGCATTTTGACGTTTTTTACTAAATTTGCTAGATTCATTTTGACGCAATTTAACTTTGCAAGTAAGGATCACTGTGACGCACTGCCACTTTAGAATTTCTGTGACTAATCATAACGCTGCTATCACAGAATAACGCATCATGACTTTGTTCCTAAAGACCCACTCTAACGCATTATGACGCTGCTACTATAGAGCCACTTTTACACATCACAACGCTGCTACTACAGAGCTACTGTGACGCATCACAACGCTGTTAATATAGAGTCAATGTGACACTTCACAACGCTGCTAATATACAGCCCTTGATAACGCAATATGACGCTGCTACGTTAGAGTACTGGGACCCATCGCAACGCTTCTACTATAAAGCCACTGTGACGCATTAAGAAGCTGTTACTATGGGTTTACTTTGACGCAAATTGACGTTACTAGTAAGGTATCACTTTGACGGATCACGACGCTGCTACTCTAGAGTCAGTGTGACGCATTAAGACGCTGTTACTACGGAGTCACTTTGACGCAAATTGGCTCTACTAGTAAGGAATCACTTTGACGGATCACGACGCTGCTACTATAGAGTCAGTGTGACGCATTAAGAAGCTGTTACTACGGAGTCACTTTGACGCAAATTGGCTCTACTAGTAAGGGATCACTGTCACGGATCAGAATGCGGCTACTATAGAGTCAATGTGGCGCATTTAGACCTGCTACTATGGATTCACTTTGACGCAAATTATACGCATTAAGACGCTGTTACTTCATATTCACTGTGACGCAAAATGACGCTGCTAGTAAAGAATCACTGTGACGCAAAGTGACTCTGCTAGTAAAGAATCACTGTGACGCATCACGACGCTGCTACTATAGAGTCAACATGACACATCATGGCGCTGTTACTGTAGATTCCCTTTGACGCACATTGCTGCTGCTGGTAAGGAATAATTGTGACGCATCACGGCGCTGCTACTATATAGTCAACGTGACGCTTACCGCTGTTACTATGGACTCTTTGAAGCGTATTGACGCTGCTAGTAAGGAATCACTATGATGCATCATGGCGCTGCTACTATAGAGCCAACATGACACATCATGCCGCTGTTACTATAGTGTCGATATGACGCATCATGACGCTGATATAATAGAGTTAATGTGACGCATAACGACGCTGCTACTATAGATTCACTTTGACGCAAATTGATGCTGATAGTAAGGAATCACTGTGACACAAAACGATGCTGCTACTATAGAGTCAATGTGGCGCAAATTGACGCTGCTAGTAAGGAATCACTGTGACGCATCAGGACGTTGGTACTATAGAGTCAATGTGGCGCAAATTGACGCTGCTAGTAAGGAATCACTGTGACGCATCTGGGCGTTGGTACTATAGAGTCAATTTGATGCATCACGACGATGTTTCTATAGATTTACTTTGACGCAAAATGACGCGCCTAGTAAAGCTAACTGCAACGCAAATCGACGCTGCTAGTAAAGAATCACTGTGACGCATCACGACGCTGCTACTATAGAGTCAATGTGACGCATCACGACGCTGTTACTGTAGATTCCCTTTGACGCAAGTTGCTGCTGCTAGTAATACTATATTATATACTACGTTGATACTATAGAGTCAATGTGACGCATTTTGACGTTTTTTACTAAATTTGCTAGATTCATTTTGACGCAATTTAACTTTGCAAGTAAGGATCACTGTGACGCACTGCCACTTTAGAATTTCTGTGACTAATCATAACGCTGCTATCACAGAATAACGCATCATGACTTTGTTCCTAAAGACCCACTCTAACGCATTATGACGCTGCTACTATAGAGCCACTTTTACACATCACAACGCTGCTACTACAGAGCTACTGTGACGCATCACAACGCTGTTAATATAGAGTCAATGTGACACTTCACAACGCTGCTAATATACAGCCCTTGATAACGCAATATGACGCTGCTACGTTAGAGTACTGGGACCCATCGCAACGCTTCTACTATAAAGCCACTGTGACGCATTAAGAAGCTGTTACTATGGGTTTACTTTGACGCAAATTGACGTTACTAGTAAGGTATCACTTTGACGGATCACGACGCTGCTACTCTAGAGTCAGTGTGACGCATTAAGACGCTGTTACTACGGAGTCACTTTGACGCAAATTGGCTCTACTAGTAAGGAATCACTTTGACGGATCACGACGCTGCTACTATAGAGTCAGTGTGACGCATTAAGAAGCTGTTACTACGGAGTCACTTTGACGCAAATTGGCTCTACTAGTAAGGGATCACTGTCACGGATCAGAATGCGGCTACTATAGAGTCAATGTGGCGCATTTAGACCTGCTACTATGGATTCACTTTGACGCAAATTATACGCATTAAGACGCTGTTACTTCATATTCACTGTGACGCAAAATGACGCTGCTAGTAAAGAATCACTGTGACGCAAAGTGACGCTGCTAGTAAAGAATCACTGTGACGCATCACGACGCTGCTACTATAGAGTCAACATGACACATCATGGCGCTGTTACTGTAGATTCCCTTTGACGCACATTGCTGCTGCTGGTAAGGAATAATTGTGACGCATCACGGCGCTGCTACTATATAGTCAACGTGACGCTTACCGCTGTTACTATGGACTCTTTGACGCGTATTGACGCTGCTAGTAAGGAATCACTATGATGCATCATGGCGCTGCTACTATAGAGCCAACATGACACATCATGCCGCTGTTACTATAGTGTCGATATGACGCAACATGACGCTGATATAATAGAGTTAATGTGACGCATAACGACGCTGCTACTATAGATTCACTTTGACGCAAATTGATGCTGATAGTAAGGAATCACTGTGACACAAAACGATGCTGCTACTATAGAGTCAATGTGGCGCAAATTGACGCTGCTAGTAAGGAATCACTGTGACGCATCAGGACGTTGGTACTATAGAGTCAATGTGGCGCAAATTGACGCTGCTAGTAAGGAATCACTGTGACGCATCTGGGCGTTGGTACTATAGAGTCAATTTGATGCATCACGACGATGTTTCTATAGATTTACTTTGACGCAAAATGACGCGCCTAGTAAAGCTAACTGCAACGCAAATCGACGCTGCTAGTAAAGAATCACTGTGACGCATCACGACGCTGCTACTATAGAGTCAATGTGACGCATCACGACGCTGTTACTGTAGATTCCCTTTGACGCAAGTTGCTGCTGCTAGTAATACTATATTATATACTACGTTGATACTATAGAGTCAATGTGACGCATTATGACGCTTTTACTAGATTTGCTAGATTCATTTTGACGCAATTTAACATTGCTAGTAACAGATCACTCTGACGCACTGCCACTTTAGAATTTTTGTGACTAATCATAACGCTGCTATCATAGAAGCACGCATCATGACGTTGTTCCTAAAGACCCACTCTGACGCATTATGACGCTGCTACTATATAGCCACTGTGACACTTCACAACGCTGTTACTATAGACCAATGTGACGCATCACAACGCTGCTACTATAGAGCTACTGTGACGCATCACAACGCTGTTACTAAAGAGCCAATGTGACACTTTACAACGCTGCTAATATACAGCCCTTGTAAACACAATATGACGCTGCTACGTTAGAGTACTGTGATCTATCGCAACGCGTCTACTATAGAGCCACTGTGACGCATTAAGAAGCTGTTACTATATGAGCCACTGTGACACTTTACAACGCTGCTACTATATGAGCCACTGTGACACTTTACAACGCTGCTACTATATGAGCCACTGTGACACTTCACAACGCTGCTTGTGTAGAGCCACTATGACGCATAACATCGCTGTTATTATAGAGCAACTGTGACACATAATAACGCTGCTACTATAGAGCATCTGTGACACATCTCAACGATGCTACTATAGATCATAGCGCTGCCATGTGTCTCTGTGACTAATTATGACGTTGTTACTATAGGGCCACTGTGATGCATTTCAACAATTTTACTATAGAGCCACTGTGGCACATGACATACTGCTACTATAGAGCCACTGTCACGCATCATGAAGCTGCCAATGTAAAGTATGTTTTGTTCTACATGTTAATGGCTCTATATTAAAAAGCTTTGTTCTGCATGTCAATGGCTCTATAGTAGAAGCTTTGTTCTGCATGTCAGTGGCTCTATAGTAGAAGCCATTGAGGTGCAGCACAAAGCTTCTTCTACAGGGCCATAGTGATTTTCACTTGTTAAATGTCTAATTTAATCAACAACCAACATATTGCTCTCAAAATATAAAGTTGGACATAAAAGATAAAGCAAAAGACCAAATGACCATTTAAAATCTTTATTTTAATAATCTAAAGTAAACGTGTTTACGTATGTAAACATATGACAATAAAACATTTTATCACAGTGAAGTGCTCATTTTAGCACAGGTATACACAAAAATGTACATGGGACAGCATCCTTTATTTATCCATCCCACCTACTCACATTCAATATAGCCACACTCCCATTCTTGTAACATATATTTCCTTTTTTTTACACAGTTTTTCATCATATTCTCAAATTGTGTATATTTTAGGCTCAAAACAAATATTACGTAAATGTCCTAAACTGAACAATTTTCAGTCCTACTTTGTTTACTCTACTTGTATTGAATGAAACTTGATTAAGGTATAAGCTGTACTTTTTATAAGTAAAAAAACTTTATTTCTTCCAAATTTAACTTCCTTGATGTATGCGCTATGTATTTTTTTTGGCTGTAAAATGTGAAATGGTCAGCTTTTGAGTATGTTTAAACTTATGTACCTGATTATCATTTATTAACAATATTATCATCTATTTCTTCCAATTATAAAAAAAAAGTAAAAAAAAAAAGTATCATAGTTAAACAATACTACAACAGGGGTAATATAGATATAACTCTCATTAAAATTATTCCATGTATTTGGTCATGTTTAATTGACTTATTGGTTATAACAAAAAGGTTTTTGTTTTCCAATTCTGCCTTGAACATATTTTCATGGTCAGCAGGTTTTCTCACAAAAACAACATATAACACTTAAATTTTCTTATAAAAAAAATATCGCCTTGACAACATTATGGTGTTAATGGTGAATTTCAGGTATTTTTGGTGAAGGAAGAACCCTATATGATTATATATGAGAAACTTAGTGATATACCACTAACCAATTGACAGAAACCTTCATCTGAACATTTTCAGGGCAACTTGAACCCTCAGGTTTTACTGTAAACTGTCTTAGGCACATAATAAAATTGCAGTGAAATAAACTAAATAAAATAAAAACAACTCTTACATTAAACATACAATTTAAGAAAATTTCATAGGTTGAACACAATTTCTTTTTCAAGAAAAAGCGCAGGCTTTATAATTCAATCTAAAGTTAATTGTGTTAAAAGTGTTGTAAAAAGAGTTTCTTAGAAGTATTAAACATTCTATTTTTTGTTGAGCATCAAACAGTCTTTCAAAAGTGAAAATGTTTTGTAAAATATGCGATAATTAAGCAAGTATGAAATATTTCTTGCATACGAATAACTAAAAGCATTTTAAGGTATATATATCTTCAAAGACCTAATAAACAATTGAAAACAATTTCATTTTCTGGTCTTGTATATTTTTAACCAGCAATACATCAGATTTTTTTTTACTGTGAATATATATATATATATAGAGAGAGAGAGAGAGAGAGCTCTATAAAACATAATAGAATGTACAAGTATTTATGAACAAATAAAAGATCCACACTGTTGTCACTTTAATATTTCTACCTAGTTAAAAACTTGCATGTTTTCACTCACGCATGTGACAGTCTTCCACATATGCACTTATAATACACAAGTATCACAGTCTTCAACAACAAAAAAAAATTTCAACAAATGTTGACTATTACTTTAAAAATACTTAATCCCTTTATCTACACTACTTAGCACATGAAGAGTAACATTTCATAAAACTGTACATGTGAAATTTGCTGTGCATGGTCATTGGGCCTGTGAGGAGGCATAAAAGAACCATCCTCAAAGCTCAACTGACCAGTCTGGTTAAAATGCAAAATGTTTGAATTTCATTATCATAATATTTGCGCCGTCCAGCTAATTATTGGTGGAGGAAGATCCCAGTTTTATGTCTGAGCAGAACCACTGGCAAACCACAGGTTAGCTGAATAACCTCCGTACAAGGAAGGTCTTGTCCCACCAGGATTAAAACCGAAGCTGTGAGGGGCTGAGGAGTTACAAGCTGGCAACTCTAACTGCCTGACCACGGACATCCGAATACTACCTTTAGTGGAGGTAAACCTTAGACAAATATTTGAGTAGATCTATCAATACACTGTAGGTCCACTGAAAAACCTCTACCGCATTTAAATTCTAGGCCCAACTCGAATTTAGTCAGCGAGGAGCTGAGGAATTGCAAGTCAGTGACTATTTGCACTAATCTGGGCGACTCATTATGAATAAATGATTAAGGTATATGTATTTCACATTAATTAATAACCAGAGTAAAAGCCATCAACAAAGTATATTATGTATTACATGATGTGATATGTTTACAGAAATTGTTTGTTTGTTTTTAAATCAGGATGTTCCTTAAACTGGTACATGAAGTAACTTAAAAATGAAAAATGTTTTATGAATATGTATACAAAAATTTAAAAATATATGAGTGCAATTTCACTGACATATATGCAAAGCTATAATATTATAAAGGTAAAGTAATATGGATTTTCCTAAAAATTTTGATTTCTAGACAGATTTGTCAAAAACATGTCAGCAGAAAAGAGAAAATCATATCTCATGCTGCTTGAATAAAAATAATGAGGATAATAGATATATTTTATTGAACTGCATGCAGATAAATGTACTTTTTTTCTTAGGCATTTTTATTTTTAAGCTGCACAAATGCATTTCTTTATTAGAAACATTGGCTTAAAGATTGATCCAAGTTATTAACCGTGTTGACAACAATCCAAAATCAGGAAACATCCAATTTTAAATGTTTCTATACAATTAACCGTCATCAACTTTTTACAAACTGTAACTTTTAAAAGGCAAGAGTCATTATCAAAAGCACAACAACTAACACATTTCTGGTGTCATAAAATTGATAAAACATCGTCAAATGATTTTTTATAATAATCAATACTTACTGATAAAACTACATGGTTACCGTAAAAAACAACAAATAATGCTATTCTAATAATTAAAAACCATGGTGCAAAAAATTATTAAAAAAATAAAATACTACTGTTAATTGACTTTGCAGATGTTCAGTCTTAGAAACTAACATTCTTGTACATTTTCTCTCATCATGCCAGTAAAAGGATGGTAAATCTAAAGTGATAATGTATCCAATAATTGTCAGCTAAACTTTGCTGGTACTTACTAGAATTGTCTCATAAAGTGGATTCTAATGAGAACCTGGTACATTAGTGTTGAAAGAGAAATAAAATAATTAGCATCAATGCATCCTTTCATTCTTCACCAAACCACTTTAAAGTTGGTAGTCAGTGAAATTGTATTATTGAGAAGATTCTAATGAGTACCAGGTATATAGGGTTTCAACAAGATACAAATGATTTTGCATGGGTAATTCTCCTGTCTTCTGAAAATCTGTCTGGAGTTGAAGAGAAAGAATTCCAATATTTCTCATCTAAGCTCTGTATATTTTCATTTGAACTGTCCAATAAGGATAATTTCAATGAATTCCAGCAAAAAAAAGGTTAGGAGAAGAAATGACTCAAAAACATGTGATTTACAGTCTTTCTGAAGCAAATGGCTTTTTAAAAACATATGATTGGTCAGATATTTTTAGCTTTAAAAATATTTATATTTTACAAATGAGTCAAAAATCGTTTCAAGATAATATACAGAAAGACTTGAGACCAGAATGGCTTATATTTATAAATAAGATTGCTGGGAGTATTTGAAATATTATTATGAAAGTCTGCATGCAGAACAGTTTTATAGTCACTGGATTCTACAATATGGCCTAACATTCATGACTATATGCACAAAAATAATACAAAAACTACATAAGTGGTTTAGATACTGTCATCAAGTCTAAAGGGGCTATTTTAAAAGTGAAAATAGTCCTTTGAACAAGTATGGAGTTGGAGGTGTGGTTTGTGGTTGGTGTTAATTATATCATGATCAATGAAAAATTGACAAACAACAATAACCAAAAAATCAAAATTTTACTTTTGATTTCTTCTAACATATTTCCAGACTGTACAAATAATCAATATTGTAATACATGTACCATGTATCTCTAACAAGTGAGGGTGATAATAATCACTGAGAAAACAAAATGAAAAATGCAGTGAAAATTATCTCCCCTAAAAGTGTCAATACAAGAGTCATTGTTCATCTCTTTGGACAAAGGTCATAATAAAAACAAAACTTAAAGAATGTAAGTGGCTGAATTGTAAAATACAATATATGTACATGTACTTATATGCTATTTTTATGCATTAAAACTGACACATGAGAAGAGAGAGGTAAACTTGAAACGATGAATGATTGTGCTTCTAAAAAAAATATGCTGCTGAGCAGGATTATCTCCCTTGTCGTAGTTGGGATCACGATTTTAGATATCTGAAAAAGAAAAGCAAAAAAGAAATACAAATTTGCAATATAAACTAAGCAGACTTTTTCAAAATATTTCAGCAGTTAATGCAATTCACCTGAAGCTAATAAAGTACAGCTTTAACTGTGATACCAAGCAGTTAAGACAGAAAATGTTATAAATAGTTTAGTATGTCTTGGTAAGAGTGTGACTAAAATCAAAGTCTCCACAATGATCCAAGTGATGACCATGCACTGAACTAGTGCTGTGCTATTGCAAATAGTTCATTGTTTACATTTAACAGCTCTGACATATGAAGTTAAAAGAAAAGTGGATTTATTTTCAGTTGTATCACATGATTTAAAGGTATCACTGCTTGAGTATGGTGTTTATACCAGTTTAAAAATACTATACAAATAAAGGATTGTATAGTTCAGATACTGAATTAGTTGGTCAATAGATGTAATGATCGATCAATGAAGTCAGTCAAGGTTAATTAACATATGGTGTTTGATTCACGGCAGTGTTTGAATCATGGTATTATCTAAGCATAAATTATTACCTTTCTATTGGTTCATACTCTTAAAGTGAAAATACAATGTATTGTCTAACTGCACCTAATTGAGGATATTATTAATTTCTGTATGTTAGACAGTTCAATGTTTGCCAGGGCTGACGCCTGACCTGACAGTGTGTATTGGTAAACTGGTTTACTGACCAGTGTACTGGGGTCCAGTGCTATACTAACAGGCTACTGGGACCAGTCAAAAGGTAATATTATTTTGGTTAAAAAAGTTTTTAAACTGCTATATTAATTATTCATTTAGAAAATATATTTGAATAACATCTTCTCTGGATCTAAATGATGATCTGAAGAGACTTTTCAAATGAAATCAGCAATCAGAATTTAATATTAGAAGTCCTATATGCACTGTTATATTTGTGTCACTCACTATTGGCTTTAAAAGTCGCCAATGTAAATCTTTTTCTTTCTTTTACTTTTAAGTAAAGAACAATATAAATTCAAATGCATACTTTTCATTACGTTTTATTTCCTTAGTTTTTTTAAATGCAGTCATAAATTTTATCAAAACCTTTATTTCAAAGACCTATACACAAAAAAATGGCAATTGCACAAACATAAAAGGGTATGTTAGATGAAGTGCCATATAGCTGTAACAGATGGTGTGGGAAGCTGCAAAAGCAGTCAGTCTAGCAACAAAGGGTGTTGGGATTTGTTCGATCTGTGTGTATATGCAAAAAAGAACTCCTTGCTCTCAAATGCTCTCGGCAGGTGCTCTTTAGTCTACTAACAATATGCTTTGCCATATATTGTGTTTGTCTGCTTAGTAGAATTGCCTTTTTCTGCATGCATAGATCCTTGATTTAGATAAACCCTATATATGCCAGAAACACCATAAGGATGGGGTAAGTTTTCTTTAATGGGGTGAGTAGGATGGGATGAGATAGAATTTACTGGCATTTTTTAAGTGAGTGGTGTTTTCAGCAAGTAAAGGTTGAAGCTAAGGGGTTAGAAAGCAGCACCCCAGTCTGCACTTACTTGGCTGCCCAGTCTGTCCTGCTGGGAGCTGGTCCCCCCACGGGTTGACGGTATCCTGCAGAGTTCTTGTTGAGGGCCAGTGGGGCTGGCTGGGCCCGCTTCCAACTGACATTTGAATAAGCTGAAAACACAAAAATACAGACATATTTCTGTCCAGACAACACAATGAAATTGCAACCTCCAGCTGTGAAACCATACATATACAGAAAAATCATTAGAAATCAAACCATGGGCTTCTTAATTTTTAATCCCATCTGTATCAGCTAGTTTTTCATTCATTATTGACTATAAAGTAAATATCATTTCCTGACAACTCCTCTATAGGTGTCTTACAAGAAAGTAGAGTCAATGCACTGACTCATTACTTTTAGTTACTGTTGTTACATCTAATAAACTTTATTTGTTGCTTTCTGATTGTATGTAAACAATTAAATAACAACAGTTTACTGGTTATAGTTTTATATTTTTATAGAAAGAAAGGAAGGGAAACTTAATGTTAGGTTTACACAGTAAAGTAAGTAAGGATTGTGAACTTAGGTTTATCTTAATAAAGCAAGACAGGAAGGTGAACTTACTGCTAGGATTATCACAGTAAAGGAAGAAAGGATGGTGAACTTAGGTTTATCCTAATAAAGCAAGACAGGAAGGTGAACTTACTGCTAGGTTTATCACAGTAAAGGAAGAAAAAAGGATAGGCTTACTGTAAGGTTTATCACAGATGAGGAAGAAAGGATGGTTAACTTACTGTTAGGTTTATTACTGGATAGGAAGGAAGGCACATATCCTGAGGATCCCTGGTTGGCTCCCGCACCTGGGTTGGCTCTGTTCATGTTCAATCCCCCAGAGGGTTTGTTTACAGATGGGCTGCCCCAGTTAGAGCCACCGGCACCAGGGCCCCCACTTTCCTTGCGTGAACTGCTCTTTGGGTTTATACCTGAAACAAAAGGAAAATAACTGATAACACAAAAAGACAAATCTTTATTTCATCATGTTGAACATGTAATAGCTCCCAGTAAGTAACATTAAAACAAACAAGTGCATACATGTAAAACAGTTTTGCAAACGTGATAAATGATTAAATTTAATTATATTTAAACTGCAATATCTCATTAATTCTTGAACATTAAATTCGGTTTAGGAAAATACAAGATATGCACCATCATCATCTCACACTCCACACACTGACTATGTTTCGCTGTGCAACAGTCACTAGTGATGTCTTAGAAACCATGTGACCATAGTACAGATCATGCTTATGTACATCAATATCAGTGTCAATGCAAAATTGTTCTAAATAATTTAAAAGTAATTAAGTCAGAACAATTAATTTTTTAAAATAGGAACATTTCTTAGACATAATCATCAGATTAAAACAATAATGGTATAACATTAACAAAAACTATTTTGAAATTTTATAATCTTGTTTAAACTTTGTTCAAGTCTTCTTCAAGCTCTTTGTCAAGCCAAATTTACTTTTTTTTGGCAGAGGTTACTGTGATCTGAAATTATTGTGACCTCTGACATGGAGATAATCTGACCAATTATCACCTATCACAACTATGTCAAAATCATTTGTCCCTCATATGTAACATCACCCCAACTATCTTATTACTAAATAAATTCTGAATTATTTATGACATGCATCCACATCACACACAAAAAATTAATGTTAAAGCATGTCTATTATACACAATGTTTGAAATGGTGAATTTCCAAGACATTAAGACTTTCAGATCTCCAGATATGAAGAGTAAATCGAACTTTGAGTGGTTAATATATCCCATAATTTGCACAATGTTTGGATACTCATTTGAACCCTATTTTTGAGATAATCCAAATAAATACCTAAAACATAGGACTTGCACTAAATAAAAGGTCTAAGCAGAAGCAATACCCCTATGATCTGGAGCATCTATTGTATAATATGACAGTCTTACCAGGCAGGTATCTGGCCTTGGACATATAGTGCTGCTTGGCTGAAGATTCTCTCGACCGGCCAGAGTTCTGTCTCTGGTTCTGTTTCGAGGATTTTTTGCCCATTATAGCCCTGAAGAAAAAATGAAGAAAAAAACATGTGTTTGTGTTTCTTCTAAATTGTTCATCAACAAATTTTATTGAAAACATAGTGTAAGTAGGGGAGATATACCACTACCTTTTTAACCTGGTACCAACACACTCCCTATTTACCGGTAATTCATTATTAAGCAAAAGTCTAAATTTATTATATATTTAGATAAATTAATGTTGTTAATCCCATCTATGTATGATTTTTCACAGTGATATTGTTTATGTCACATTGACCATTTTACCAGATAAATTTATTATATTCATTGTTTATAAAGGTGACATATGGGCCAGATGTATAATTTTATAATGTGTGTAACATTGCGTATATTTGTACACATGCCACTATAATTATTCACTATTAATTTCCTTCCTTACTTTTTGTTCTGAGCTAAAGTCATTTACTGGTATACTTCAGTAATTGTTTGATTTTTCAAACCAGCAATACAACACAATACATAATCATAAATTATCACACAAGAGAAAAAATGTAATATCCTTAACAGTATCTGTAGAAGGGTAAAGTTTTATAAGTGTAAAGTGTAAATTTACAAATTTAATCAAGGTTTAACCTAAACATATACAGGCTTTTTGATAACAGTTTTAACAGATAATTGTAGAAATCAAGCCATCTTAAAAAGCAATCTTTTTTTAACAAAACTAAAAGCCAAGAAATCATGCAAACTAAAAACAGCATTTTTTCCCATCAATAATAAGGAAATACGACAAAACTTACGAAAAAAAATCATCTTCATCATCATTGAAAATATTTTCTTTTTTCTCCTCATTTCTCTTGGCTGGGATTGATGGAATTGGCTTGAGAGGAGCAGCTTTTTGTTTTCTTGGCACACCGAAGTCAAAGTCATCAAAATCGTCCCAGGTGTCTGAGACCCCGCCGCCCCATCGCTTCCTGGCACTTTGCTTCTTGGGTACAGACATTTGGAATGGGTCCTGAACACAACATACATGATAGGGTTACAAAACAATGATCATTATCTGACTTTCATTTGTCATTAGTTCTTATACATGCAGTGTTCAAACTTCTTTTAAATTATTATACAAATTTATAAGACTTAGGCAAATAATGTAGATCTAGATCTGTCAGTTCACAACAGAAGCTGTCAGATCAGGATCTTCACTTTTTCTTGCTATGTCTTGTTATGTAGTGTTACCTATGCATAAAATAAGTAATAATGTAGATTAAACAGTGAGTTATTATTAAATATTGCAGACTTTTGCAAAGGAAAACTGTTTCACAGAACGGATGTATTTTGTAGATAAATAGGCTTTATAAATGAGAAGGGGTTAACAGTCAAAAATTATAATCACTCAGTCCTGCAAATTCAATATGCCATATTACATAGTAAAAATTTAGCTACAGAAGAAATCAAAATAATAAAAAAAATTGAAAAGCAAAAAAACCCACATACTTCTGTGTCTGCATTTGGTTGTTTCTGGCTGTAATTTGGCACCACTGATGGTTGGGATTTGTTTTCAACAGGTTTGTCATGGTATTGTTGCCTTCCCAGCAATGGTTGCTGAGGAAGCGAAGCTACTGGCTTTTCTATGGGTGGAGCTTTAGGTGAGTCCTTCATATATGAAGGCTGTGTATTGGAGGAGGGGCGGGCTGGTGAGCTTATGGGCTGTCCTAAGCTCTGACCAACTTGGAAAAATGGGTACCGTAAACACTGCAAAAGTAAGTCAAGAACAGTCAAAAAAATTTTTATCGTTGTTTTGCATTCTGTTTTACAGTCATATTTGTATTAAAAGACCACCCATGGGGCAGGACAAAAAGTGCTCATATGACATGTGGTCTCTTAAAGCAACTCTATGTGCAACCTTCATCTATCATTACGATATGTTTCAATATTTAAATCCAAACTACTATAGAATAGTTATAAGTTAAAAGTTACAGCTAAATTCAGAGTTTCTTAATGCAAAAATATAAATTTATGACTATTTTCTAAAGCATTTTATAACACCCATCAAAATGGTAAGTTTATTATAAGGCCAACTAGGACAAAACAGTACCATTAACGCTATCAAGTATTTATTAGGCACTTATAGAAATATTTTAAGAAGGGTTGTATTTTGTTCTGTTGTACAATTAGGTGAATGTAAATGCTGTATACTTGACTACTGGTTGGTCGTTTCTGTGGGTTCCAGGCCATCATTTCCTTTAGAAGATGGATGCCATCATGGCTGGCATTGGGGATCAAAGATTTCAGATTCTGTGGAACACATTGGGGCCATCGAAAGTTCATTGCTGAGGCAAGTCTGTATCCTTCGTCCCATTCAGCCTGCAACAGCATAAATAATATAAGAACATTACTCCTGTATCTGCTCTATGTGTTAACAAACCAATAATCCTCGTAATTTGCTTATAGAATTATTAAATAATTTGTTTTAATTATCGCCCCACCAAAAATCTTTCAGAAACAGTGTCTACTTGAGACATGGTGCAACCCTCTCTGTGCCTGCCACAAACACCTGGCATGATACCATAAAAAGTCACATTGCCCTAAAACCTGGCAAACCAGGTGTGGATTTACTCTCATATTTTACTGAGCATTTGTAGGAGAGCTACATCAAAACCATTCCTACCAACTTTGTTTTTATTGAATTTATCAAGCCACCAACAATATATAAATTAGGCAGACAATATCCTTTTGAAGTAGACGTCTGTTTTTTAGCATGTCCTGAACACCTGGTATGATACTGCTTGAGAAAGACAGCAACACCATTAACATTTTATGTAAGAATTATAGTATGGCAAGGACCGGCTTTGAACCAGTTATATTTCAACCTATACCACTGGTATAGGCCTGCTCAAGTAGTGATTAGCAAGATTATCAATTAATGTTAATGCCATTTCTGCAATCATTTTTCCTTACAGAGACATACTGTACATGAGACAAACTTGTTATGATCACTTGACCAAGTAACATTATTCTGACAGCAAATCATACATTTCAGACACAACCAAGTCATTAAAATGCAAGTAAACAAGAGTGCCATGAAAACAAACCTCAGAAAAAGTCTGGTTAGAATCAGTGCACCGCTAGTCAAATGAAGGTTCTAACCTGTTTTGGTGTGCCGAGGACTGTACAGCACTTGAAGATTTGGTCAATTTCTGAGCTACCAGGGAACAGTGGTCGAAGTGTGTAGAGCTCTGCCACAATAGCGCCCACTGCCCAGATGTCAATAGGGCTGTTGTAGTTGGTCGATCGCAACAGGACCTCTGGGGCTCGGTACCTATGGAAAGTTGTGGCATTAATAACAGTTATATGCTTATAGTAAAATTTAGACCAGTCCAGTTGTTAATGGTGGAGGAAGACCCCCTTGAAGAAAATTTGGCAATAACCACCAACGTATTTCAGGTTAACATCCTAACATGGAAGTGTCCACTCAGGAAAAAGAAAAAATGTAGTGGGAGGCTGAGATATGGTGCCAATATCATAAGGAAAGTAAAGTGAGTCGAATAAACTATCAATACACCGAAAGTCATTACATACCATCTTGTAGACACATAGTCTGTGTATGGGGGCCGAGATCTGATCTCTCGTGCCAGACCAAAGTCTGCTATCTTGACCAGGTCAGGCCCTGAACACAAGAGATTTTCTGGCTTCAAATCCCGGTGGAAGAAACCTGAAAGTAAACAAGAAAAATTAGGAATATACTGATCACATGAACAGTAATATGTTCGTTTTTGTTTCATTTAGAAGAATATTACAGCAGAGTTAAGAATGTATACATAGAAAGACCCCAGAAATGCGTCTATAGAACTACTGGTAGACCCCATGTCAGTTGGCAGATCTCCCCATATTTAGTACTTTGCCTTAACTAGGACTCAAGGCCACACGGTGAGTGACAAAGCAGTCCTTGGGGTCACTAGTCAGTGACTGTGCCACTTTGCACTCCCTAAAAGTAAAAACGAAGTTAAACTGCCTTTATACAAATAGATAACCACTTTGGTTAATTAACCAAGGAAGTTAAAGTTAACCAGTTGTTAGAAAATGAGAAAATGTTAACCTTAACCATTGTTTATACAAATGGCTACTGGTCATTAGCACCCTTTCATTGCATGACCTTTTTGTGTGAGTGCAACTTTAAAGTATATAAAGAACTTATAATAAATTCCCTCTCCTGACATAAATGCCAAAATTCCCAATCTAACTCTCAGCCTGCATAACATGAGTTGATCAAGCTAAGACAAATTGTTAAGATCCATATCAAGGCAGCTCCTATTGGTGCTGGCTGATCTGGATCCTCACTATTTGCTGTAGAGTCTTTTCCAATGTCTTGTTACACTGGCCTGTAATTTGTCAGCAAATATGGAAGATTTTGCATTTCTTAGTAATAAATGTAGCACTACAAGGCTAATATGAATGCCAAATACCCAATACAAGAAGGTTGCATGCCCAGTACATAATACAGTGAACCTATTCTGCCTTGACAAAGAGATTACAGCTAGACCAGGTTTAGTCATTTGGAGGTTTGCCAGTTTGGCCACTCTGGCAACTTGTCATTATTGTTACACCCATGTGACTGTGTCATTAAATGACAGGCAATGACCTAGTTCTGAAACTATTTTTGAAGTCAACAAATCAAAATAACTTCCTACCATATTGGTCTTGTCTTGGCTGTATGCATTGAAAACAAACCTCTTGATAATGTGATTATCCATTTTTAATTAAATCAAATTTACATGCAATCAGTAACTAGTGCTTTAAAATAAAGATGTTAAGAGGACCACTGGGAAATAGTGTGGATCTAGATCTGCTAGCTCGCACTGGAAGCTGACTGATTTGTACTGCGAAGTCTCATTCCGTCTACAGTTACTTTTGCATGCAGATACATTAATTAGCAAATTACTTAGAATGGGCTTGGGTTTTTGATCAATGCAACAATATAAGGTCAATCATGCATTTTAAGTAACCTAAATAAAATAAATGGTGATATTTAAAGTAATGGTAATCAAAAGTTTTTAGCATTTGTTATTTTATTTCTCACAGCTGGAAGTCACAATATTCTTTAAGTGTGAGTTTATGGTTGTTTCAGTATTTAAAGCTTCATTTAATCCATTTTTAATAGAAAAGGTAACCTTAAAATTCATTTCGGTAAAGTTATGTATTTCTCTCTCTCCCTCCTTCCCTTCATCCCTCTGGGAACTGGCTGATCTGGTTTCAAATTATCAGATTATTTGTTGCACAGTCTTAAGCAATATGACCACTGCATGTTGTTGTAAGCAAATAACTGAAAAATATTTGTTAATTTCAACTTTGCAGGCCACGGGACAAAAATCACAGCTTGGTGACAGTCAGTTATTGTCTGCAGTCCATACATGACAAGCTATGTCCTTTATTATTATTTTATTATTATTTATTATTTTCTATAGTTCATTTTTTATCTGTCATAGTTATGCAAGGCCATAGTCAGGTTGATGTTAAATTTAAATGTATACACCATATCTACAATTTATGAGCCTTTTCACACCTTCAAGCTGTCAGATCAAGGTTAACAAGACCAATAATGCCTGTGGTGAACATTGTTGCGGTAAAGAGGTTTTAAGAACAAACCGTTTAATATTGACATTAAGATTAAGAAGTGTCAATGCTACATACATCGGCCAGTTCAAATGGCTTACAAATATAGCCAGTAATGAATTGTGTACACCGTGAGAAGAGAACCCATAGAAATTAGAGTACAGGATTGGTGTATGTAAGCAATTATTGTCTGTTTGTTTTCACAGAATTCTGTGAAAAGAAATGTTACAAAATTGGGTATAGACATTATCTAGGATTTTAAACGGTGGAATATGATAGTCTGACTAAATCTTATAAATGTTACAGTATCTTACCCCTGTTCTGGGAAATTTGGGCATAATCTCTACATAAACTCATACATTAGTTTAAGTAAAGGCTGTTCATAACACAACAATAATTGGAAGAAAGAACATGAATTAAGTCTTATTAAATGTCAAAATCTATTAATAAGTTGATACGGGTTTCAGTTTTAAGTAGACATTGATGTCAGAGCTTTTTGCCAATTATGATCTCAATAAGTGCCCATGTGGCTTTCTTAGTTTAACAACAATTGTGCAGCGTGGCTTGGACAGAAAATACATTTCGTAATGACAAGTAGAGTGTGATGGTGTCAGATTCTACTTTTCACAGGGATGAAGGGCATCAATAAACAGATATCATGGAATCTTGTCAGGTAACAATAATTTTTTGGTTGCATGAAAGAAAAAAATTAATCCCAAACCAATAAGACATGACCTTTGAGTCTGTGAACCAGACAAAGTTGTCTAATCAGGATCTGCACTCTATTCTGCCAGGTCTTAACCAACATGTTATACCTTGACATGTATTTGATAGAAAACACCTAAGAACAAGAACACATAATTAGCTGGCTATGGGTTAAAATTGACTGGTCACAGTTTACCAGTGGTACATGACACTTTAAACAGCACAATCAGTTTTTATAGGTGTAGTTAAATTATTTGGTCACTTCTATAAACACACTGTTTATACACATGACATATATTATTACATTTTTAAGGACACATTGTTCAAGGGTAATCTTGTGTTCAGAGACAATATTTAAATCCATTTAAGTCATTATTTATGTTCATTAAAGTTAAGTTGTTGTTTTAAATGCAAGTTAAACAACAACAACAAATTTAAATTTAACCAACAGTGATCAAGGTGCTTTAAAAATTAACCAAGATTGGGATTTGAAACTATGTAAAGTATTCCTAAAAGGCCATACTTACCATGTTTATGCATGAAAGCTAAACCTTGCATCACTTGATACGTGATGTTTCTAATAACAGACTCTGGAAACAACTTGTCTCTGGAAAAAAGGAAAATATGTATTTTTTTATAATATAATGACATAACAGATAATTACATCATTATTAAAAAAGAAAAGGAAAATGATATTAACACCAATAAGCATGTTAAAAACATGAAAATAGAAAGTATGAATTGCTAAGCAGAAAAAAATTATGCTTTCAGCATATGGACATAACATTATCTTAAAGAAACAATTAAACATGATGCTGTTAAACAATAGTGTTGCCATGTTTTTTTGATTTTATGAGAACCTATAAAATTTCATGACTTTTTGTTTTCTTTAACATGGGTTGTATGTCCTGTGTCAGAATAATATGACCTTGTCTGAAGGTACCAAGACACATGGGTTGACAGCATACATGACAGTGAAGACGGCTCTGTTTCAAGCTAACACCAAACTGATGACATGCTATTACACTGTAGGTAGCTCTACATGTTTCTACTGAACACCATCCCTGTATGACTAACAGATCACTATCTGGGGACGTAACACCTTTTACCAACAAAACAAATGTAAATAATATATACATGAGCTGTCCCACAAACTGAGGGCACAACCCAAGCCTCTGGTGGTATATCTATCAATAATAGATGAATAAACTGCCATGTTAAGGGCATACACCTGACAGGCTTATTGCCTTCATCATTGCATGGATATAGATAAACAATCAGCCTATTGATTCACGAACCAGGTATGGTCTGTTTATGTTTGCACAACTCTTGAAAGGCATGCATTTACCCCTGCCATACCACATTTTGTTGATAACCAGTACTAAGTTTAGTCAACTTTTTACATCTACATCTACATCTACACAAGGGACCTTCATATATATTGCCACAGACTCAGCTGCAAGTAGTGTAAATCCAGGTGAGGCACATCCTAGCAGGTAGCTAGCTAATCTGGATCTACACTTATTGTCTAGGTCTGATTAATTTGTGCTCATATGGGCATGATAACTTAAATATGGCCACATGAAGTTGTCAAGCATACTTATCTAGTTTTCATGTTATAGATAAGTCCTATAAGCATTGCAACATTCATGAATTTGAAAAGGCACAAGACAATGGTATTCACATGCAAGCCAATTGTAAAAGTTATATCCAATGATGTGACATTCCAAGACTCTTATCTAAAAATGAATGATATCAAATTCTGTGAAAAAAAAAAAAAAAAATCAAGCATGCTTTTCCAGATGAAGTCATCATATAAAGAACTAAATCACAAACTCATGGAGATGCTATCATAGAGAAGGCAGCATTTTATCTGCTTAAAGGACACCAAGTACAGATCAGTTTACAATACACCTACTAAACAAACCAAGTCAACAACTACGGAATCATCAACCCCGCAGTGCCATGCTAACATTAGCTTAGATCAATTGTCAGTATCATTAGGGGGCGTTTGTGCTTGACAGATATTGTCAAGGTATGGCAGATAGTGGTTCACCTCAGTGGTTTAACAGTCAAACACACAAGGGCACTTAGTTAATGATGTTGTCCATATTGGCAAAATCTATCCTATTCCAATACGGCAGCCATGTCTACTTACAGAGAAAGTTGTAGGTAATCAAGTATTGATTGATTGACTGCTGAGACATGACTGTGCGAGGGTGCTTGATTATACTTCCAAGGCTATATCGAGGAAGATTTTAAGTATGGATAAAGAGGAGCACAAGGAAACTATGACAATTCATATGTGCTTTGTTGGTTTTGCTAAATGCTAAACTCAAGATAACATTACTTGTTTTCTGCTCTTTCCATGGATTAACACTGAATGACAATATGACAATATTACACCCCATCCTAATGCTTGGATTATTTCTATTTTGCTTTATTGTAAGGTTTGGTGGCAGATTACAGACAGTGTCAGCCAGTTTATTGCGGATTGTACCAGTTTTAATTGCAGCTCAAACTGGTAGTTCTTTATAACCCTATGCAGACAGAATTGTTTATGTTTGTTATGAAAGGTTAAAACTCATTTTCTAAGAAACATTTATTCACATGTTGCTAACTAAAAGTATATAAAGAGCTGCCCTTGCTGTAACAGATTTAATAAGCAATTATCAACCAATTATCTTGGCACTGATTTAACAAATCCTGGAAGAGGATTAGGACCTGCACTAGTTGCTGCAGTTACTAGACATACATATTAGCACATTCACATTTGAAGTTGTTATTAAATAATAATTGTTCTCACCCTGAAAGTGACTCTAGCTCATGCAGTGAGGGGCTGAAGGTGCTAAGTATCTAGCAACACATCTTATTACATTATATGGAGCTGCCTTTACTATAATAGCATGCAATAATCAATCAAGACCATTATCCTGACAGTTTCAATCTGTCCTGGTACAACAAAGTTCACACTTAGGCAAAAAGTGTAGATCCTGATCAGCTAACTTCTGCTGAGAGTTGTCTGACGGAATTTGCATTTTTTGTACTAGAAATATTAGTAATATGTCTAGTTACTTTTGGTTTGGGGTTTTAGAAAATAACTAAAGAGTGTTTTTCTTTTAAATAAGTAAATGTAGCATGTTAAGGATAAAGTAAGCCATTTGCCAACAAGGTGCCTCTCGCTTGCCTGATTATCCAAGATTATCCCACAACCAAGAGCGTATTTTAATCTTAATCCCCAATTTTAAAGATAAGGCTGATTGATTCTTTGTAATGATCCACATCTCTTAAATATTCATACCCCAAGATAAACTGAGATTGTCAAACCTTTTATCACATCTCAGAACCTGTTACTTTTTGTATCTGCTTTATTGTAGAAAGAATATTTTCTGTTAACTACTTCCAAAGAATCTACAATTAATTTCTGACCTTCTTTGAAGCTTAAACATACCCACCAGTCAACTGATTGGACTTCAGTGGGTGTTTTTTAATTAAAGGTTGCGCATTTATCTGACACTCAGTAGAAAAATCCAAGACTATTTACTTTTTGCTACATTGAACAAATACAATTATGACAACACACTACTTTATAAGTCCAATAAATGAACTGATTATGTTGCTTGTTATGTTGAGTTTTGTGAAGAAATTAACAAGTATGTAAAAGAACTGCTTGATTTAACTTATCATGCATTAAGACCTTTAATGATCATATAAAAAATAAATATTTGTCTCATTTTCATATGCCTTCTTAACAAAAAGAAACCCCAAACATTTTAAGTTATTTGTAGAAAAAAACATATAGAAAGCCATGTTTATAAACTTGCATGTAAATTTTAGCAGCATGTTCTTTATAAATATTAAAAGCTAACTAAGGTAATATAAATAATAATGCAGCAAATATATAACTGAAATGGCTTAGCAACTAAAAATAAAAGTTATGTATAAAATTAATTAAGCAACACTTTGGCAATATATTTTTCCTTATTAAAATCAGGTAAATAGCATTCATAAACTAGGGTTATCAATACTATACAGCTAGGCAACAAAATCAGAACCTTTGTTTTTGCTTGTTATTTAGACTAGTCACTTTTAGTTAAACATTCTATTTATAGTAGTTTGTCTCCTGAGGAATTTGTTTCCTATAGGCAGATAATGTGCTGCCTTTAATGTGACAGCAATGGGATGAACAAAAAATAGCCTTTATAAGATATGCTTTCAAGGGAAGCTAATTGAAAAGCACATATTTTAAAAAGTAAATATTTCCTGAAAAGATTGAGTAAACAACATCAGTAAATTGTCAAAGCCTACATTTTAACATGATAATGAACTATGTAATTTGTATTTATAGCATTCACTAAACAGCTATTTACTATAACACAACAATACTTATCGTAAGTGTTTAAGTTAAAATGGTTAACATCACACTCATATGACAGAACCATCAAAATAGTTTGTTCCGATTTAATCACTGAACACTTTACTTACTGAAAACACCAATCATTCCAATAACATTGAACATACGCCACCCTAATGGTGTTTCCAGCAAGTAAAGGGTTAGGCCAGCCAGTGAATTAAATTCCCTCATTTAGTGCTAGTTCACTATTGCCTACACTTAAATCATAGCAAATATAATATGGGACTACTTCTTGCTTGTACCAGGTAACTTACGTTCTCATTCTATATTTAAAAAGAACAACAGGAGTCAAGTTGAATACAAATATTTAAGTTAACTATTATTTAATGGAGAGAAAAGAAAAAACCTAAACTAAAAGTACAAAATGCAATGTTTAAAACTAAATTCAAAACCCTGAATATTTGTCAGTATGAAAAAATTTCAATACAGTGCACATCAGCTGGAAGACCTCACATGAAAGCTTTTGTTTGCAAGTAGCACTGAATTCCTTATTTCTTCTTCTGACCCTAAGAAGAACAAGACAATCTGAAGGAGTAACAACAAGATAGGGTTTGGTTGAGAATTGAAGTAATACATTTTTAACTGCTTATTTCTCAACCAAAAGCCTTTATTTTTTACTTTAGGTACACATTAGAATGTCTCAGTGTGACAATTTCCAATTAAGAGTTCTGTAAAGAATTATAGGAATTATTTCACTTCAAAATACTATATACAATTAATAATTTACAGATTGCCAGAAAACAAGAGATTTCCTCAAACCCTTTACATCTCCAATTAACCCTATTTGCCGGCTTCACTTGCAAAAAACATTTCTCAGTTATGATTAAGCTTAAGCACAAATTTTGACTCCTAGAATATCTCCAAAGGTAATTCCTATTGGTTTACACCAGCCAAATGGCAAGGTTATAGCACTGTTATATTATAGTTAAATGTTTAAGACACTTAAGCCAAATCTTAAAGACTGCATTCTGCAAGTGGGGCATGGTAGACATTTAAATCGACTCAATGCACAATTCCAAAGACCGGCCACAGAGTGGAGCTAAGCTGAGAATCACGCGTACAGTCACATCAACTAAGATCCATTTTTCTCTTATCTGGGCAAATAGATTGTGTCGTTACACTCACCTGTCCTTCATCATCTGATACAGATTCTCTTTCATGTATTCAAACACAAAGAACAGCTGGTCATTTTCTCTGATCACTTCCTTCAGTTTGACTATGTTGGCATGATTCAGTTTCCGTAAGGACTAAAATGACAGAGAAAGTCTCAAATAAAGTGCTAGTCATATAGATTTAATGAAAGAAGCATGCTTAATCAAAAAAGTGAAAATTTCAAAATATGAACGAATAGCTTCAAAGAAAACCGTTACTCCAAAGGAGTATAATTGGTTTCATAATTAATACAAGTTGCAAACTTCAAAATAAGCAAAACCTGCCTCATAAAAGGAAAATTAGTGGCAAATGCAAAATTTATAATATAACGTGCTTCATTAAATACTGGTTTAAAATATAATGATGACAAAGAGAATGCCATGCTTTATTAAAAGTTATAAAGTTCAATTTAAAATGAGAGAAAACTATTTTACAAGTCTTTTTTATCACTAACAATGGAAAAGAGCAAAGCTCCAGTACTTAGTTATAGGCTCAAACAATAGTTTCATCAATTCTGGCCTAGCAGACGAACTTTTAAATTTGATACGTCAACATTTTATTACTGTTACATCATTAAATCTTAATGTAAAACTCACCTTGACTTCCCTGAGGTTTAAACATTCGTCCCATGAATAATACTTTTTCTTCATTCTGAAAATAAAGAAAAAAACCCTACATGAAGCAGTTGTCTCATTCACATCATTCAGTTTTCTTTGGTAGGATGTAAAACAAACACACACAATAAATTCAAGATGACATGACATACATAATAACAAGCATGAGATTTAAAAGACAAACAGGGATTATCACATACACATAAATAAGTTCAGAAACAAGACAAAATGTTACATCAAAACATACATTCATGAATACATATACATAACATAAAGGGTTGCATGCATACATGCATATATGCATACATACATGCATGCAGGGAGGCAGGCAGGCAGGCAAGTGGGCGGGCGGGCTGGCGGGTGGACGGACGGACAGACAATGATTATTCCTCTTTTATATTTTGCCTGTATATTTCCAGTAAACCCTCAACATAAGACTGGTCTCAATGTGACACGTAATAAGAGTACCCACAAAACAGGGTTAAGGTAAGACTTATGGGATATATAGGAAAACCATGGCTGGTGTAGTGACATTTCTCTCTTTGTCTGGAACTTTGGATTAAAAAAAAAACAAAAACAAAAAACAAGATTTGGGCCCATAAAAACTAAGTTCCAAGTTAGTGACAAGATTTTTTGTTTGTTTATTAGGTGTATCACTGTGTTCAAATAGAACTGACCTGGTTATTTAAAATCACAGTACGTTTCTATGAGTTGCCTTCCTTTCAAAACGTGTCACAAATCAATAAATTCCTTTCACACTGGCTGTTATATGGCATAAGGGTTTCAATGGAGTACTGATGTTCTGCTTGAAACCAACTAATATGGGTCAATACGGAGCAGTGAAAACTCTTATACAATTGTTAACTATTATCCAGTAAATGTAGACACTACCAGACAAAAACAAATAATGTAACTCTTGATCAGTCTGCTATTGCATTTATCTGTATGATCAGGACCAGCAGTTTTTTTATACTTGGTTTCTTGCAAAATATCAAGTTACCTATACAAGCATGTTGTAATCAGCAAACAATACACCAATATAGCACAAGTTATGTGTCTGATTACTCTGTTACTTGTTGGAAACACAATTAATAACATCAACATAAAACATACCCCAAGTTAACGGTGTCTCCAGCAGTTAAGGGAATAATGAATAATACAGGGTTCAGTACTCACTAACCAGAACCAATGTGATTTCTGTTAATTGTGTAAACACATATTTATGTTATGTGATTTAAAGTAATATTTGACACTATATGTACCTGTAACATGTGATTAAACATACTAATTTACACTACATGTACTTGTAGTTTCTGATTAAAAATACTAATTGACACTACATGTACTTGTTAAATAATACTAATTGACACTAACATGTTCATTGTGAGGTAAACATGCAGATCCTTGGACAAAATGTCAGTGGTAATCAAACTTCAAGTAAACTTTGATTTCTATGTATCAGTATGAAGGTAATACAAATGGAAAACAAAATACACCCTTTATATAAAGATAAATATGAAAGAAAGTTTTTTAATGTGTCCTTAACATGCATTTAAAAGGGGGAACAATTGTTACTGTCCTTTTCAATAAGAAATAAGTACACAGGTTTAAAAAAGGAAACATACACAGCAATCCTTGAGACAAATCAAGATGTCCTTTCAGGAATCTCTGTGTTGACAAAGAAGCAATCGAAAAACATTACCCAAGGAGGAAGTTTTGCGAATGACAATGTCGGTGAAGTGGGTAACAAAATCAATAAACTTTTAAATCAGAGCTTAAATCAGACCTCAATATTTATATGGAGATTTTTTCTTCAAAAACACAATTTTCACCAAAAAAACAACAGAGTTGCAGAGGGATTATTTATCAGGTGGTATATATTTGAAAAGCATTCAAGCATTATTGGGGGATAGGTTCTTGTTAATATAGGCAAAACTGGGATCGTCTGACCATTGTATTCAAACTCTGGCATGCCTAAATAAACACTGGCTAGGTAAACCGGGTAAGGTAACGCTATAAAAAACCAACAACAGATTTTATTGTTAAGAAATAAAAAAAAAACAAGATTCGACATTTTTGTCTAGTGCTCAAGAAGTTGTCCCTGTGTTAATGTTTTGTTGCCTAGAACTCCCACAAAAACTTTTTTTAAAAATTTAAACTTTTAACTAACATACAGTGTTTTCTCACTTATATGACATTTTCCTTATATTTGCTTCTAAGAAGGGCCCCCTACTTCACCCGGGAAATTGCCGGTTCCTGTTTCAACCAGCTTACAAGACGAAGCAAAAAAAAATGAGCATCGACCAGTCATGCTGTCTCAACAAAAGGGTTAAATTGGTAAAGAGTGACTGTAATTTTCACACATTGGAGGATATCTAGTCTCGGCAGCATGAACATCCTGTAGCTCATGGCGGCATGACATGAATTTCTTTGATCTAAGTCACCAAGTCTGGCATGACAATACATGATATATCTAAGAACAGTGCATTGTCCTTGTGTACCTGCCGCCAATCAATAATTATATGGAGAAATGTAATCAGCAGCTGCTTATAAAAACACATCATTTACACCTTCAGTGTCAAACTGCTCGATATCACCATGACAGCAGCTTATTTCAGAGTCAGTCAACTTGACCTGTGTACATGTCTACACAGAAACAAAAAGTAAATTACAGCTTGGTGTATCGGGCAGACTGAAGTTGAAATTTTGTTTCAGTGTTTACAAACGAATAACAAGCCGTGTTTCATGTAGATGTGAGACAGTTAATCCTTGACTGAAAGACTTCAAAGGCCAATTAAGATCAATTATTGGAGGTCGATAATGACGGCATGCTGGGTCAGTGCATAACTGCTTACAAGTTTATGTGGTATGTTTTTTCCCCAAAACAACATAAAACTTTTTGCAAAGTAACTAGACGCCACCTATAAGATGAGCCCATTGCTTTGAACATGAGATTTTGAGTAAAAATCACTGTCTTATAAGTGAGAAAATACGGTAAATTACTCTGTAGATCTACAGCACCTTCTTTCCACATTTTGGTGTATTATCTCCTCTTTGAATAGGCAGTTAATAATGACACCATCATATATGATATTCATATAACTTTCATTATTTTTTTCATCATTTTTTTTCATTTTTTTAAACAAAAAATGCAATATGTTTTAACTGACAAAAAATAAAACAATATGAGTAACATCTTTTAAACATTTTGACATTTGTTCATGAATTACAAGTAACAAAATATAATGTTCTTTACGTGGTTCAAACTCATGCTAATTATTTTTTTGAGACTTAAAGTCCTTGTTCCTTTATCCAACAGACCAGGTACTGACTTAAATGAGGTTATTTATTTATAGTGTTATACTATGATATGGTGCTTTAGCAAGATAATTCACTTGCTTTACCTGTATTGGATAAATGCAATGAACCATGGATTGTGAAATTTTCGCATGGGCATTATACCATAGACTATGCTTATTACAAACAATATAAACAAAGTGACTTTTTATACATGATTGATATAAGCCAAAGACAGGGGGGGGGGGGTTCTGGGCACTAGACGTTATGAGAACAATTGATACAATTGATATGTGTATACATATATTAACAGTCTGGCCATTGTTAAAGGTAGAAAAGACAACACTTAATAAAAGTAATACTAAACATATTTACCTTTTGATAGCCACCTTCTCATTTGATTCGATGCATGTAGCCAACAACACACTCCCGTACGTTCCATCACCCAACTGTTTCGTAACAGCGTACCGATTCATTTTCACTGATGTTTATTTAATTTTTATAGATTAAAAAATGTATTAAAAAATAAGCTGCTTGACAAAAAATATCCAGTTAATGACACAGGTTTGTGTTTTTCTTTCTTAATCAAGCACTTATCAAACACACAAGTACAATAACAGTTATGGTTAGATAGTCACACAATATCTTGTCATGGTTAACAAGAAAATACACTCTCTGTTATCTTTAAAATCAGAGAAGTTGTTGTCATCAATGATTTGTTTCATTTCCTGTTGGGCAGTGTTACATGGTTGCAAACAGTGAAGAATCAATCATGGCACCCCTGAAATCAATGAAAAGTAACATTACAATGGTGATAAAATAGATAAATTCAACATGTCACCAAAATAAAAAAAATAAAATGAAAAATAAAATGAGAAAACAAACAATGTTTTATATTAAACACAATGAACAAATCAATTATTTACTGCTGCTTAAAGATTTTGGCCTATTTTCAGGTCATTACAGCTTAATGGAATTAAAGCTATCATGCAGCATTGATACAGTTAGGCATATGCACATGACACTCAACAATGATCTACTCTTCAAACTTGCCATTTTTGTGTACTGTTTATTACTGGTCAATCTAAACCTTCTATGTCAACACCCTATGAAAGTTTAAAATATGTACTTAGTAGAAAAAGTTTTTAACAAATAAAATAACTTAAAAAATGTTATCACTTTTGAGCATGCTAATTTGAGGACAACATGTTTGCATATAAAAAAAAATAAGAAGATATTCCAACTGAAATTTCTCTGATGCAAATTAAGATTGGGTCTATGCCATTATTAAAGTAGGTCAGTGTTGAACACAATGTCACAATTACAACATGACAATATATAAATACATATTAAATGGTCTATTATGCTATCATAAAGTTTATGTTTTCGTAAGAACTGTATGTTCACTTATCTGTGTGTCTGTCCACATTTCCAAGACAATGCCTTAAATTTCACCAAATATAACTCAGAAGTTGTCAGACCTGTACTGAAGTACTGGAAATATTCTCAGAAATTGTTGATGCCATAATTCTAATAAAAAAAATGTCATAATGATGTCATAAGCTGGATATTTTGAGAAAACTGATAATGGCAAAATGGGTTTATCAGAAATATTTGGATGAAAATGGTATTAATAGGGACTTTAATAATTTGCAGTAATTACCTAATACATCATGGAATTAATAATGAACTGATGAGATGGCGAATGGGTAATTATGTTTAAAATGTTATTTGGCGATAGATTTCTAGAATGATGTCATAGTGGTCATCGAAAAAGTTGGACCCATAAACTTTGCACAATGTTTTAAAAAAGCAACTTCATTTGTTAAAATTAATGTGGAAAATCACTGTAGTGCATATAAGCACTTCCAACAGCCTTGCTGTTGGGTTAACCCTTTAGCGACATGGTTGAGTGTCAGCCTACTGATCTGAAGGTCCTGGGTTTTAATCCCAGTTAGGGACAGAATTATTTTCTCCTCTCAGATTTAATTTTTCACCATGAAAGTTCTAAATTTTTGTCTGGCTTTCAAATTTAACTATTAACAAAGTTGCATTTAGCAGTAAAAAGACTATATGACCAATAAATGGACCCTCCAAGTCCTCTTGATATCCAGTTAAAATGTTTGCTAAAGTGCAATGCAAATAATGAGATGACAAAACAAGAGCCTTTACATTTACATAACTATGCTTAAAATGTTAACGTCTAGTGATGAACTTTCTGTAATGGATGTCTTTACTTTGGGAAGAACCACCGACGGACAGCAGGTAAACTAGGAGATTATCTAATAAAACAGAAGTACTTTTGATTTGTGGGTCATTATTCTTAAGTTTCATTGGCCTCAAATTCTGAAAAAATGGGCATGATATTATTAATAACATTAATGTAAACAAGAACATACTAATATATAAATTTTGTATATTAGGATTGAAGCCTGGAACAAGTTATCATAATAACAATAACCAGTAATTTGACTAATAGCGAAGTTGTAAGCTTGTTTTCCTGATTAAAGTTTTAATGAGAATATGAGAATGAATATGAGAATGAATATGAGAATGAATACGGTTATGACTTTTGAGAATTAAATATGTCATTGTAATGCCAATATTAAAAAAAATGATTACAATAAATTTGTTTCTTTGACTCAAAAGGCTTAAATTAACATCAAAGTAAACAAAATGTTGAAAAGGAATCACAATGGAGATTGCATTTGTAAGTAGGTCAAAGTGTAATCCTCAATGTGTAGCTAAGTACTCAGTCAATCACAAGCCTCCAATATTGTCTTTTTGTGTGTGTGTGTATAAATTTTCTTCTGACATGTACGCATTTCCCAAAAGAATCTAAAGGTTTTATTGTCTCGATAAGCAAGGAGCTGTCTTAAATTTCTTACAATGTGAACTGCCATACGTCTAGAAACAGCCAGTCAGTTGGCATTCTTTGGTAAGACTAAGAGTCAAAAATTAGTTTTAGGATTTTAAAACTTATTTTAAACAATAACGTCTGACAAAATGAATGTGGCGAGACTTTTAATATAGTTGATGCATTTAAAAACAAATGTATGGTGCATTTCAATAGTACCAAGTTGTTTATAACAGTTTGGTGGATACATTGTGTAAATTATTTCAACAACACTCACCTCCGCCATGACAGTTGTTGCTATTTGCTCCAGTATGTGTGTCACGTGACCAGGAGTAGCAACCAGGCGGTGACGATGTACGCATCACCTCGGCAATTTAGTACGTTAAATCGTACAGTGGTAATCAGTTAAAGTTTAACACTAAGTATTAGTATTTTTTCACCTTTATTTAAGCAATAAAAACATCTAACGTACAAATACTTTGGACAGTCACCCTTGCTTATTCTTCGACGAGGAACTGCTATACTTTTAAATAAATGTCCCAGTAGTCTCTAGAGAGATTGGATGAATGCCTATTTGTCAGCCATGTACACTTACCCTCAAATTCGAAACTTACTTACTTACTTAGTTTAGTTATTTGCTTGTTTAAACAACGAGTAAGTTTTCACTTTGAACACAAAAAAAGCATTTTATTATTCGATTATTTGTTATATATGTTGTATAGTGGAGAAATTTACATCCTTCTTACTTGATGGAGAAAAATGCAACATTCCCAGTTGAAAGAAATGTCCATCTATTAAAACAATAAAATGAAATAAGCTTAATCGCGTAAGGAGATTCAATATATTCGGTTCTGGGTTTATTTATTTATTTGAGAACAAACAATAAACATGTGGACATACCTTAAATGTCAATTATATTGCATTTTCCAACCTTGTGCCACATGAGAAGGCGCGGCGCGTGGCGGATTCTCGGGCGTTTCTACGAAGGGTTAGATGTAGATTAATGAGTATATATTAAAATATCAATCATGTTACACTGTTTCTGTGTCATTTGCAGGTACTCCGGCGTGATCTGGTTCATGCCCTTTGTAAGAAACGGCCTGGCGTGCCCCTGGAAGATTTCATCCTTCACATGGACAACGCATCTTCGCATACCGCGTGGGCCACGGCACTATAACTGGCAGTACTTTGATTCGGCTCTGTGTCCCATCCGCCGTATTCCCCGGATGTGGCTCCGTTTGATTTTGCGATGTTCCCCACCATCAAGTCGCAACTTTAAGGTCAGCGATTCGCTTCCCTACAGGAGTTACGGGCCGAGACCCTCCGTATTACACAACAGTACGACAGTGAATGGTACAGAGACATTTAGCGACAGTGGGTTCATCGCCATCACCGCTGTATTAAACATGGTGGCGAGTACTTCGAAAAGCAGTAGTGTTATAATGACGCGCGATAAAACGCGACGTTACTGACGTCGTCTTAGACGTTATTTCCTTGCGCCGGGTCGCTTGACATGTGTCATGTGTATTGTATTTAAATTGTTTGTTTGTGCATTGATTTTGTTCAAACTCTGTCAATATGTAGCGGATAGAGTCCGATTTATGTTACATGTAAATTGTTTGATGTATATTAAAAGAATCAAATGTTATGGCCACAGTCTTAAAACTTTTTGAACAACCCTCGTAATGCAGGCCGAAATCGGGAAATATGCGCTGTATTAAACTCACCACTGTGTTTTTAATTTTCAGTTTATTTTACTGAAATTTATATCAAATTTATAAGCTTTTATAAAGTATTTTAAATATCAAAACTATATTTTGATAGTTTAAAAGGGTTAAGAAATACAACCGAAAATGATACACTGTTCATTTTGTTTTAAGTATAAGCCCATAGTTTTATTTATGTATGTGTATTTATTCTGTGTGCATTTATCAATTGTAAAAATATTGTATTTTAAAAATATAAAATGCAAGAAAGAGCTTTCCAATGGTCTATAGTTTTTAATTTTCAGACCACAAATGAAGAAATTACAAGAAAATAAATTTTACCCTTCTATACAATTCATTTGAAAATCCCTTGAAGTTACCATCAAAGATGGCTGCCAAGATAAGGGATTTTCACTGATGTGGAAACTATCTATAAACATGTGGACATAGCTTAAGTGGAATGTCAATTATATTGCATTTTCCAACCTTGTGCCAAGAGGTAAACCATTTTCTAAAGCAATGACAAGAATGCCGTAATACAATAAAGATTGACATCAGACAAATAAAATAATCCCAAGTCACGTTGGAAGATTTAAACTCAATTTTCTAGAAATCATTTATGTAAAAAACAATGACAGGTGAATATTACCAAAAAAAATATTGTATGGTTATATATTAGAATAATGAAATTCCCCCACCCCGCCCCACACACCCAACTCAATGAGGTGAGGTGTGAGGTATTATAACAGCTTGCCCTTGATAGGTAATAGTTCGCCCTTGCTTTATAACATCAAGCAAAAAATAGTAAATTTTTTAATTTATTTATAACCATTTACATTGTATTTGTTTTCTTCGTCTTCATATTCGTCTGATACAAGTATAAAATATGGTGTGATGGGGTGGGGTGAAGGTGGGAATATGTGGTATGCAAAATCGACAGGAGAGCAAATGTCTGGAATGAAAAGATCGGGTAAGCAATAGACCCAAGAGCAAATGGTGGAGAATGCAAGACCAAGAGGACCATGGTGGCCCTCTCACTCACCTGAGTGCCATAGATATTTCGTTAGAAAGGAATATCAGCAAGATATTAACAGATCAGAATAATTGTAATACGTTACATTTGGATAGTTTTACTTTTTACTACATAGCCATATAAGGAAAAGGGCTACACCCCTAGCAGCCTATGTGTTTTGGCATATAAAAATATTAAGTCGTGATAAACAGCCACTCAAAAATGTAAACCGAAAGCAATGCTCTAGCTCATGTTGTTTATGACACGATGATTTTCTCCTGTAAGTTCTCCTATAAAGAAATACACGAAACATATCCAAGGCTCCGGCGGCCATGTTTTTTTTGACGTTTCAAAATTCTTGAACATGATAGAAGGCCAACCTAGGAGAATGTTTACCAAAGACCATGCTTCTACCTCTTGTAGTTTCTGACAAGAAGATTTTCAAATATTTACTATATAGCCATTAAACAAAAATGGCCATGCCCCTTTGGCTATGTTTTTTGAACATCAAACCTCTTTTAACAACTTTTCTTTACAACTGCCTGCTTAAGTTTCTGCGAAAGTTTGGTTGACTTTGTCTTCGTGGTTTTTAAGAGATGCCAATCAAAGAATGCTGATGGTCGCGGGACGCCGGGCGATTACAACAGTTCGCTTACCGGAGAATAGATAGTTTTCATGTGATGTCATCGACACTGAGAAGACAGTTTAGGCAGCCATCTTTGTAGGCAGAAGTTAATGCAGGCCGAAATCAGGAAATATGTGCTGTATTAAACTCACCACTGTGTTTTTATTTTTTCAGTCTATTTTACTGAATGTGATATCAAATTAAACAGCTTTTATAAAGCATTTTAAATATCTAAACTGTATTTTGATAGTTTAAAAGGTTGAAGAAATACAACCGAAAATGATACACTGTTCATTTTGTTTTAAGTATGAGCCAATAGTTTTATTTATTTCTTTGTATTAATTCTGTGTGCATTTATCAATTGTAAAAATATTGTATTCTAAAAATATAAATTTCAAGAGCTTTCCAATGGTGTATAGCTTTTAATTTTCGGACCACAAATAAAGAAATTACAAGAAAATAAAATTTACCCTTCATATACCCAATTCATATGAAAATCCCTTGAAGTTACCATCAAAGATGGCTGCCAAGATAAGAGATTTTCACTGATGTGGAAACTATCTATAAGCTGAGGTGAGCTAAAAAATGGCAGAGAGATATTTTAAGAGGGCAGTCGGATTCATATTAAATAAGACATAGACATCCTTCTGCTACTTGCATTAAGGTGCACTTTGTAGGATTAAAATGGATTTCTGTGTAAATACCAGTGTAAGTCAAGTGTATTATGTTGATCATTTTATTATATTTGACTTCTGTAAACAAAACAATATGGCCAATAACGAACGATGCATAAACAGATTATTAACAAATTGAGCATCAATGTAACAATGACAGCACGTACACTTACTATAGTACAGGTATATACACTATTACAATACATTGGGTGCTTTCACATGGCATTAGCATTCTACAGGCAATCAAAAATTTTTTTTTGTTTTTTGAATGACCACAAAATAAGCTGAAGTAGCATGTTGTGTGTGTAGACATGTCTTATCACATGGTCCACAATGTTTAATTACATTTTAAATATTTCATGATAATTTATATATATTTCTGATTTAATTTGTGATAAGTTTGAAATGAAAAACGGTCAAGTTAAAAAAATACATGACATCTTTTACTGCCTACAGCTACTTTTGATCACTGATAGATTATATAATCATTGATAAATTATACAAAACAAAACAAAAAATCATTAAACTTTAGTGCAATCCATCAGTGACATTAATCAACAAAGGTATATAGGCAGATAGGTATATATTTCTAATGCAGCTTTATTGGCAATATTTAGTTCTTGTATACTAACAAGCTTACAGAAACATGCATACTTTGTTTTATTTTATTGCAAATGCCTTTTTCTATAAAAGAAGGAAACAAAAAACTATTTTCAATATTTTTACTATCTAATTATAATATTCTTCCTATGCTGCATTCACAATGGCTCAAAATGTTTAATGAGAAAAAAATAGATTCGTCTGCAAATATGTCAAAATACAAAATATACAACATATTTTTACTTAGTTAATCATATAAGTCAAATTTACAATTTATCACTTGTAAAAAATTATATTTTGAAATCAAATAAAGCAAACTGACAAAGATTTAAAATGAAATATTTACAGATTATGCTATTCATCTTTAAATAACCAAAATGAAATGAAATTAACCATGAAAGACAAAAAGAGGAAAAACACAAACAACAACAAAGCTTCCATGTCCAAGCATGGGCTTGAAGCAAGCATATAAACATTAGCAAAACATACAATAAGGATTTAAAAGACATACATTCAGTAGTGCAGTTATTGAAATGTCAGCAACCAGTCCTAAATTAAAAACTGTGGCATTATTGAAATGTCAGTAACCAGTCAAGTTGAAATCAACATTGATACTATTGAAATGTATATAACCAGTCAAGCTGAAAACTCCAGTGGCATTATTAAAATGACAGTAACCAGTCAAGTTGAAAACTCCAGTGGCATTATTAAAATGACAGTATCAATCAAGCTGATAAAATTATAGTGACAATATTGAAATGTCAGAATATATAGTCAAGTTAAAAATACCAATAACAACACTGAACTTGTCCTGATGCAATTCCATTGGCATAATTTAAATGCCAGCGACCACTTGAAAATGGCATGTACAGTTTTCAAATAACAGCAAACTATCCTTAATTGAAAATACCAATAATATTATTGAAATGTCATTTTTCTCTGTCAAGTTGAAAACTTCCGTGGAAATTTTAAATACCGGCAACCAGTCCTGATTTGAAAATGCAAGAGATATTATTGAAAAGTTAGCAACTAGTCAAGTTGAAAACGTCAAAATCTCGACTGAAATGTCAGCAGCTCAAAATTCCAGTAGCATTATTGTAATGCCAGCATCCTCTTTGAAAACATCAATATCTATTTATATAATGTCAGCAACAAGCTAAAGTTAAAAGAATATATAAAAAACCCAAATGAAATTGACATTTTCAGTAACCAGTCTTCAGCTTTTTAATAATTGATCTTTACATTTCATTCTTTGTTTGTTTTGTTTTTGAAATAACTGAATGCTGTATGATTATATCATTACAGTGACTTTAAGCTATTTAGGTGGAAAAAGTCAAGATAAAACAGCATGATAATGAATATTAAGGAACTTTGGCAACATACAATATTATTTCCCAAGAAAAATGGTTTCAAAATATCAACTTTAAAAGATATATAGACTTGATATTAAGAAAATCTTATATTTATATAATATTCATCTCAAACAGTGATTTATTCTGCCATGCATGCAATATTTTATGTAAATAATTACATAGTTAAAAATAAAAATATTACTAATATGTAAACTCCAAAAAAAGAGAACAGATCTTACTTGGTATGCCTATTCCACAAGTCTTTGCTAAGCTCTATAATAAATGTACTCAAATCAACTTATTATGATGATGCACTTAAGTACCAACAATAGACCTTCCACAAAACATATGTAACTCAATGAACAAAAACTACCAAACTATAAATTGGATGAACTCTAGTCCTTTTCATACCTTAGGTACTAAGTAAAAGTATCTTTTCTTCAGTGCAAAGTAGGTCAATTTTTTGCCATTTGATTTACAATTTCACTGAATGGCTAAACCTGCTTATGAAAATAAACTTGACCATGTATGCCTTGCATGATAAATATGGGTAAGGGCTTTTCATACAAGAATTACCCCCCTTCTATGGAATGCTACAATCCACGATTCTTCACTACTATTTACCTGGATCTTGTAATTATAATGAATTTACTTTGGGAAAATAATTCTGAAACTTGGTCAAAAAGTTGAGGTATTGCACCAGTTAAAGTAAAATTTATATAAAATCCATATAAAATACCAGCGATTAGTATTAACTTTTCTTCTTGAACCCAACAAACATCAAGTAACTGATGCAATGGGTAAGCAATGATGTAAATATAATGAGCAACAGGAAGGGAACAATATGCATTTACATGAAAAAACTCTAAAGCAAGAGGTCTCGAAGTAAACAATGATTATGTAAGCAAATAAATGGAAAACAGAATGAAAATAATGAATTTTATAGCATTAATTTTTGTTATTACCAAACAACTATTTTAAAACAAAACCTTAACAAAACTCTTTTCAATTTAAGTTTTCATTCAAAATCAACTTACCACTAAATGTGTGTTTAAAACCATTCTGGCCTGATTCAAGTTCTAGCGTTAACTTATATCTGACCCCCATACCAAAGTTAATAGTCCCCTGAACTCACATCCAGGGTGGAACACAAAAATGTCTAAAAAAAGATCGTTGTACCTGTGCCTAAGCAGTTTAATGAAAGTTTTTTTTTCAGCTTCTTGTTGGCCTTGTGTAAGGGCATTGTGACTGCTGTATCATGTCAAGTGTTCATGGCAAGGTTTCAAGATGAAAGCACCATAATATATGCTCTGAGTAAATACTATAATATATAATATCTCCAGATATCAAAAAACAATGCTGGAAAGACATTTAACTCAATAAATAAACAAAAAGTTAAAATAGGTGGTACCAGACATGGCTAGTCCTGTCCCGGAATTCAACCTGGTGTGGTATAATGTCATCCTATCTCAGTGAAGGAAGCACTATATCTGCTTACAAAGGAACACAATCTATTGAAATGAAAGCTTATTGGTTATGCATTTAATCAAACATACAAAGACATTCAAAGTCAGGAAATCTTTTACAGCAGAAAAAATTATGGCTCGAGTTACAAAACGGAATAATCCTCAAATGCTTATATCTGAATTATTGTATGCATAAGCACATGCTTTATACATATTATTAACAAGTACTGATAAGAATGGAAGGTATGATCTTAAAAGTCAGAATGTGGCAAATTATTATCTTGTGAGGCACAGCAACAGTTACTAAGGACTGTCTTTAATTGAATAATTTAATTGAATAAAATAATCTTAATGCACCAGCTGTAAATTAGATACAAAATGCAACAGGATGACACAATGGAGTCACAAAAAACTACAATATCTATGGACATTTTAAGAAGAATTTCTTATAACAAGATCAAACATGATGTTAAAAGCACTGAGTATACATCTACTTTATACTTCAACAGAGTTTTTAAACATCACGATGCTGTTGAATATCTTCAAGGCTGGTCCCAGTTTAATATTCATTATCTTTACAATGTCAGCTTGTGTTAATAACAGAAACGCCTCTCCATCAATTTGCTGCAACATAAAACAACATAAAAATATAAATACTCTTATGAGGATCATCATAAGATAAAATTTTAAAGTATTTTGAACATTTTTTTCTGCAAATTTAAAAACATTTTTTAAAATTAATTCACTTCCACTGATTACTTTTTCAGTTATCCCATTTTGTGCGCTATTACCTTAAATTTTATGTTTCTTTCGTTAAATATGTTTGAAAAAAATCTACTAACAACAGTAATAACAAATTGGTGGGGTATGATAACTTATCACAACTACAACAAATAATTAACAAGAAATGCCCCCGAAGATACTATGCCCTTCAAATATGGCCTTGAACTTAATGGTTGCACTTGCAAGTGTTACACATGAAACACCTTGAATGCATGTCTGTAAAATAGTGAATTTTGAAGAACCATCCAATCTGTGAAACCTTTTATGAGGTATCACCCGGAAACCATTTTTCTATTTTTAGTAACAGTGACCTTGACCCCCACTTCACATTTTTTTTACCAAAGTGTCATCTTGACAGAAGCTACCTATACAGCAAGTTTTATCACAATATCTAAATTTTATTTTTAGTAACAGAAACCTTGACCCCACTTTTAATCCCAAGTGTTGTCTTTACAGAAGCTACCTATGCAGCAAAATTCATCACAATATCTCATTCCTAATTTGACATACTCCTTGTAGAAAAATGGGTCAAGTTATTGCGCAGGAAAATATTTTGACATTGACCCCTACCAGCCCAATGTTGAACTTGACCTGTATCTTGTGATGTTATACATGTGTACCAAATTTTTTTTTAAATCTGTTAAGCCTTTCATGAGTTATCATCCGAAAGCCATGAAAACCAACAGATCGATAGACTGAACAACAAGCTCATTCCTATATACCCCTTCAAACTTTGTTTGTGGGGGTATAATGAAAATCAAACAAATCAAATTATTAAGACTGTTTTACTAACTCAAAAGCAGATGACTAAAGTATTGTTGTCTGTAATTAAAACACTTAATTAATTAAATAAACAAAGTATGCTTACCTCCTCTCTGAAGAGTTTCGCCTGCTCCTCACAGCCAGGGAGAGTATTGACAAAGGCAGCCACTTGGTCGATGGTCCATCTACTGACATTGTTACCACTGACGTTTGTTACCCCTGGCAAGAGCTTACAGTGCTGTTCCCAGCATAGAGGAACCTCAGTTTTAGGTGTAGAAATCATGGCAGACGAAAAGACTGAGTTATGGATACCTTGTCGGAAATTCTCTTCTGCAAATGACAATCGAGGCGAAACCTTTGTAAATTTTATTTGTTCAATTCAGTTATTTATTTGTTTATCTTATATGTCTCAAATTATGGTTATATTGGCAATGTCCTTGTAATTATTGGTGGAGGAATACCCCAGACTTAAGTCAAGGTTAAGCCACTGGCCCACCGCAAACAAGTTAACTGGAAAACCTCTCCAAATGAAAGTTCTTGCCTCATCCGGGACTTGAACCCATGTTATGAGGGGCAGAGGAGTTACAAGTCAGAGGCTCTAATTGCTTGTCCAAAGGCACCCCCAATTCAGGTCACTTATATTTCTGGATAACTAAATAATTGTTGTGGCTTAAACTGTTTTGAATTAAAAGATCTTGAAAGCAAACTGGTATAGAAAATTGCAAACTTTATGTACAATGTTGGTCAATATAGTCTTAAAGTAAAGTGAAGTGATCAGTGAAGTGTCAAAGAGCAGCACAAAAATAAATAGTTTTACTGCAATTTCAACACCTGGAAAACAAAGTCTGTATTCAATACACTTGTTACCTTTTTCTATTCTTTCTTTCTCCATGGCATTCTTTTTCTCTTCCAGCTCAATGTAGTAACTCCTGAAACCAAGTGAAAGATACCATTCAAAAGTTAAGATATTAACCAAGTAAAAATTACCATTCCAAAGTTTAGATATAAACCAAGTAAAAATTACCATTCCAAAGTTTAAATATAAGACATATAATAAGGCAACAACTAAAATTTTAGGCATATCATTTCCAAAATTAAAACAAATGTTTACAGATCCATTTTTTTTTTATTTACTGTGAAAGCATTTTATTTCGTGGGGCAGAAATTTCGTCTTTTGAAGAGGACGGGCAACTTTGTGGGTACTTGACTTCGTGGATTGCCCTACCCACGAAATTACCTTCGATTTTTGACATATGCGAAACTGAGGCCTAACACTGAAACAGGGTCAATTGCGAAACTACGGATTAGCGAGTGACTCTGCCTATTGTCTTATGTCACGCCTGATGATATTGATCCACGGCAGCTGGTAAATGTTTTCACAGCCGAGTCTCATCAGACGACTTTTATGACAACAAACTGTCAATTAGCGTGTCATTTAAGGGATTATATTCACAAAGATGTTAGGGGCGCGGGTTCTTTTAAGGGTCTAATTTAACGAAGCCATTGACTGTCAATTAACGTCAATTAGCGTACTATGCAAACTGACACAAAACAGACCATTGAGTAAACACCCTGACTAAGTAACATCTTTCATAAGTTTAACCGGTTTACCAAATGAACGAAATCAACTGACATTATTGCACAGCTACTAAATAGAAATAATCAATTACGTGACAATCAAGCACACTTCATCAAGCAAACCTGGGTCAAAGGTTAATAATTAGAACACGATGCTTCACTTTATTTGAGCACAAATAAACACTTAATACCTTATTGAAAGCAAAAAGGTGTGATATTAAATTGTACAGGCCAATGATTTGTAATAGCCATTAATTACAGAGAATCTGACGAATTAAACCATCGATTAATAAACATGTTACAAACTTGCAATATACGTGGCTCATACCAAATGTTGACATGATTTACAAGTAAATCTAGCATTCGAAAGTCTTACCGAGGGGATTTTATATTGTTGGTACTTAAATTCATGGATTGTCTTGCCCAAGAATTCCACGAAATTAAATGCCCCACGAAATAAAATGCTTTCACAATAATCGGAAAATTTAACATTACCTACTGACTGATGAAAATAAAGTATAGTCAACACTGCACTCAGTTTTTGGGATAGCAGTGGTTATAGTTGCAAAGCATCACTTGAATCAATTGGTGTACTTAAGAGTCTTACTTAGGTCGCCTGCCTCGGCCCCATTTCTTATTGGTCAGTCCACCATTTTGTGTCGTCTGTAGCTTCGGACACCCAGATGCCTTGTAATGTGTTGCACACTTCCCAGTCACATGACCTGTACTGTCACAACCCTCTGTTTGACATCTCCTAAAAATACACACAGATGTCATTCAAATGGTGCCTCAGCTTTTTTAAGGTCAATGAGAGCAAAGATATCTAGTTAACCTACTTACATTGGGCTTTAAATCTTGATGATTTAAGTAATTAATGGTTGACAGTGCGATAATTTTTTATGTTCTTCCTGAGAAACTGGGATATGGAAGGGACACTACTCTTTGAAACAATGCATGCTTTATGATTAAAACTTTCTTAAAAATCCATCTTTCTTATCATTTGTTGAAATAACTAGACCAATAATTGTTTTTCTTTAAAAAGAAAACACAAGTATAAGCCTAAATTGGGTAGTTTAGCTTGAACATAAACAGTAGAAAAAGAAGTTAAATTTTTAGGCATTTACTGCAGTCCTTACTTCTGTTCTGGAGGTGTGGTTTGATCAAGTGGTGCTGGCTCCTCAGTCTTGATAGTGCTAGGTCCCAGTCGGTCAGCAAGCACATTCTCTTTATTCATATTCAGGTCAGAATATGGACAACCAAATGTGCTGCAAACAGTAAACAAGGGGTAAATACAATAAGGCTTGATTTTTCCTGTGAAAAACTTTAACTTAGGTTAAAATACCCCATGTCCTAAATGCATGATTCCAAGTCCCGGTCAGGCAAAAACTTTTATATTGGCAGGTTTTTCTGCCGACTTGTACACTTTTTTTTCCATTACTGAAAGTTGGATGTCACTTTAATGACCATTATTGTGTTGCAAAAGATAAGTATATTATGTTTTATACCGATACACATATATTTTATAAAAAATAAGGAAACATGCAACAAGCAACACCTGTGGTTTATCAGAAAATAATATTCCTTTAATATTGAACCTTGTTTTGTTTTTGAAATACATTGCAGCAACCAATTATGATCATTCAACTTCAAGATTTTTGGTGGAGGAAGACCCCTGATAAAATCTGGATAGAACCACCTGCGCACTGCACATCAGCTGGAAGACCTTTCCACATTAAGTCCTTTGCTCTGAATGGGTCTTGAACCAATGTGATGGGAGGCAAAGCAGTCAGAGAAGTTACAAATAGAACCTTGATTGGGACAGAAACTTTCATGTAGACTGCATGAACAAGCTGACAGGATATTCATTATTTGCCTAATAGGACTAATCAATTCAAGAGGGGATAGTTAAGAGGTTATATTAAAGCTGTTGTCTTCTTAGAACAGACCATTTTAAAAAAAAGTCACTAACTGAGGACCACCTGCTGTACTACTCTAAAGTCACCCAGGCAAATTCATTCTTTGACCCCTGATATGACTTTACTTGCTAAAATCAACTTTTACTCAAGTCAATGAAGATATGAAAATGTAAAATCAAATAATGTTAACATCAAAGTTGTTTCATTATCAATGGTTAGATACCTGTGATGCCCAGAATATTTGGCGCCCTTGATGTGACCTATGCCTTTACATCCAGGTGTGGGGCAGACGCCTGGCCCTGAGCCCACAACCAGGTCTGATGGAGCTGCAGATGGAATTAATCATATCATTGTTATGGAGTACACTCCAAAAAAGGCTAAGGGACTATAAGATGTTTTTATAATTAGCATGCTAAGGGAAACATATTTGCCTTTAGGGCTGTTGCGGTTTACCAGTATATTGCGATACTGAGAAAAGTCAATACAGTGCTGCGATACACAATGAACATACCGTTTTTTTACAGTATTTTGTAAAATGTGGTTGCTGCAACTACTTTGTGCATTGAAAGTCAAACATGCTTGTATTAATGAAAAGTGATCACTGATAACCAACAGAAAATCTAGTCTGAAGTCAAATACATGTTAGGGGAGTTCATTCTAAACTGCTCGGGATATGTGGAATGTGCAATATTCCTTCCAATAAGTGTTTTAAACTAGGATTCAACATCTGATTTGACAATTTCTTCTGAATGTTAGAAGCGAAAATCTTATGGCACTTAAAATTTACTAGAAGTAGTCACATTGTTATAGGACAGTTCCTTGCAGAATACTTAAAACGTTATCATAACCTTTTGTTCAACAATTTAATCGAACACAACCAGTGCAAAATGTAAATAAATATGGCCTAGCTGATTGATTTTACGAAACAATGCAGAATTCAATCGCAAACAGCGATGTGTGGTGGGCCACATCTAGGTAAAGGATGACAGATCAACAAAGAAAATTGTTTAGTTGTCGCATATTGTCACTATTTTGATGCCCATGTAAAATACTGTAGAGGTACAAGCAACATTAATACACTCGTAAATCGTCATCACCAGAATTTTCTTGGTGCATTGCACTACACTGTTGTGATTTTTTGCAGTAAATTTGTTGATTGTTTTACTTTGCTACCTTCTAATCCTATCTTTTTGTTTGGTGTTTACCAGTTATAAAGCTTATAAAGCTATGTCATATTAAACTAAGGCATTTTTTGTTCATTCTGCTCATTATAACTGGGTGTAAAGGTCCTTATAATAGTTTGATATTTTTATTTTTTTATTTTGAAACTTCTGTGAGTAACCAAAATAAAGTTATCAGCTAACAGTTTCTTGCAACGAAAGACAATTCATATTGCTAGATACTCAGCAAATAGGGCAGTCCCACAAACTGCCCGGAGACAGTGTCCACTTAAAGCATGATATAGTGCTGCCTTCACAGTGTATAGCATGCCATGAACACTTGCCATTATCCCACACACAGTCACATTATCCTGACACTTGGCCAACCAGTCGTGGAACTACCCTTATATTTCCTTGAGCGTTGTTAGCAAGGGAGCTATACCACTACCATTTTTAAAGACTTTGGTATGTCGCGGCCCTGGATCGAACCCCAGTCCTCCCATACCTGGGGCCAATACTCTCCTGATTATGCTTCCAGGTCTGTTCAGACAGGTGATCTTCACCTTTTACTTAATCATACTGAATAGGAATGGCAAGCAACATCAAGGTCCAATATTATAAAAATTGCAATCTTCTGTGTTAATTACCATTACTAAGGGGTACGGTCATTGTAGTTTTAAACAGCTGAGAAGCAGATAATGCAGAATTCACCAACAAGCATTGCTACAGTTTAACATTTTAACATATACTGGAACCTTATATTCCTGGCATTTATGACTCTACAACCACGTGCACGTTTTAAACCACATCAAGGATCTTAGATCTAACATGCAAGAGTTTAGTTGCATTGACATAATGTTCAATGGCTTAATTATCTGGCCAATGATTTTCATGATAGTCTTAGCCTGAAGAGCAAAAGTCAAAACTACTGTCCAAGGCCAACTAACAGGGTCAATATTTTTTTTGTTTTTTTTTTTAAATACATCGCAGTGACCAATTAAGATCATTTTAGCGATGTCCAGCTATTTTGGTGGAGGAAGACACCAAACAAATATCTGGGTAGAACCACAGGCACACTGCAGATTAGCTAGAAGTCCTTCCCACAATAAGTCCTTTGCCCCGAGCGTGATTAAAACCCTCGTGGTGAGAGGCTTAGCTGTGAGAGGAGTTACAAATCTATCACTACACCATGGGTGCCCCTACAGGGTCAATATTACTTCACCCAATAGGTAACACTTTAAATACTTATGTGCAAGAATATACTACTATAATTGGTACATTTAAAATCAAAACCTTGTACAGCAACTTCACAGATATAGATTATGTCAGAATGCTGGAAATGGTGCACACTCTTGCATAATCATAGTATTGTTGTGTCTGCAAATCAAATGTTGTCATTTCTATATCTGCCCTCTGTTCATATTGGCCTTAATGCAACAGGCACATGAACCACTTCACTTCCACTTGACTCTTTTAACTGATATTGGCCCCAATTTATTTTATCGGCCCAGTTTCCATAAAATATTGTCTCTGTCATCTAAAGGCGCAATTTGCAATAGTTAATTACTGATAGAAAATGTAACTGAATTAAATTGTAATTTCTTTTTTTTATTTCCCTATCACCTATAAAATGCATTTAACATTCGGCCCTGCAGTCATGATGCTAACTTACCAATTGGTGGCACAAGAGGGTGCCCTGTCTTGGCACACCACCCAGGCGGATGAAGGTCCGGTGAATCATCGTCCAGCCAATAGTCGTAGCTGTCGGACCAGCCATCAAAATGGATCTTAACGAGGTACGAGTCCACCTCAGAAATTGTAGCAACCCGCACCAGGATGGGGTTGCGTTTATCTACCACCTCTACCTTCATGCCTGCCTCAAAAGCGACTGGAAGTCTCTAAAGGTTTATACAAAGCAAAAGTTTTATTTAGATTATAAGTGATGCTTTCATATCATCCATTGAAAGCCAAGGAGGAATCATCAGCCTACAATGAGCATGCACACTGTTGAACAGGATTTTAATAGACAACATATAACTTATAGTGTTTTAATTATGCTCTTCATGAGGCCCTCCTCCAATAAATGATTGACCTGCATCCACCCTATTATATTCAAAACAGTCAATATAAGTTATCGATTATAGAAATCCATTTAAGGCTTATAAACTAAATTTAACCATGTTAAAACCTGTGCTTAAATTGCGCATTTCGACTTGCTTAATTTATAAGCATTCATCAAACAATCGCCAGTTTAAAAGACATTCTTTCACAGTTACGAACCCAACATTACACAGTTACAGTCATATTGGCGACGTCTAGCTAATTACTGGTGAAGGAGGTAGAACCACCGGTGCACCACACGTCAGCTGGAAGACCTCCCCACATGGAAAGCATTTGACTGAAACAATATGTCCGTTATGCTAAGCACATAGTACACAAATCATTCCAGACATTAACCATCTAAAACAGAAATGGATAAAGACAGCAACTTACTGGTTTAAAGGCTCGTGCAGGAACCATCTGACATTTAGTCTTGGCTAGATACTTTTCCCAAGTAAAACCATCAGGATCTTTCCAATCTGAAACAATTTAATAATAAAGAATACTTACTCCCTTGTTTAACAATGAGCAGAATAATCATTGCAACAACATCTGCTTTAAACAACAATGTGTTAAATGTTGCATCACAATTAATAATATAAATAAATAGGATAAACTGTCACCAATTCATCCGTAATATACTGTAGAATACACACTCATAAACAGCATCAATTTAAAAAAAAATTAATGGACAGGTTTTATTTTTTTTTAAAATATTTTCAAGACTCAATGAGTCAAAGTAAGTACTCAAATTTTTTTGATAAAATTAAGTAAATTGGATATGATTATGCTCGTATTTTTCCCCAAGGAAATGAATCATGGTGATACACATGTACAAAGACAATATTTAAGATGCACGTAAAAAACAAATGTTCCAAATATAAAATATCGCTTCAATACAAAGGATTAAGTTATATTTTTATTATATTTTTTATTTCCACCTTCCTTCACTACTGACCTATGGGAGGAGACAGGACATATCCACTCTCGTCACAGTATCCTGCTGCATGTATATAGGGGGCCGATGTGTCACACCAGTAGTCGTAGTTATCATCCCAACTGTCAAAATGGATGAGCACCTTATCTCCCATAGTGTCGGCTACACTGGCTACACAGATCAGAGATGAGTTTTTCTTGTCTACTGCCTCAAGCTTACTGCCCACACGGAAAAGGTTTGGCAAAAGCGACTGAAAAAAAAACAACAGCAATTGTTTTTTTCCTAATTTGCTCATAGAGTTCTATTTGCTTTTTAAATAATTGCATAAAATAGCCTAAAAAACATACTTTTAAAAAATAAATAAATGCATAATAAAATCTGGGAAGATTTGTTTCAGTTAAATAGCAGCATTAAATGACCTGAAAAGTTCTATTTTGTATTCATTAACTCTGTGAAAGATCAATGTAAAACTTTATGTTTCAAATTCCACTCAATATTATTTCAGACATCCCAATGTACATCACAATGTAAGGCAAGAAGTTCACCTATGAACAGCATTCATGAATGCCTTGCATGAAAACTTGACTATAATCTCGGAAATCAATCCCACGGACATGTTGCAGTAAATACCTACCGGCACAGGCTGATTAGAGAAAAGTGTCTTTGGAGCTGGTACAGCCTTTGTCACCTTCAAATAGGAGCTCCAGGAGAAGTCATCAAGCGAGAAACCTGCCGAAAAATTAGGAAATATGTCTGAGAAAAAGGTTGCTTTGAGCTATTATAAAAACAATGAAAAGAATAGAAAATGTTCAGAAAATATGACTATTAGACAACACAGCAATAAAGAGCAGCATAGTTGGGCAGTACAATATTCAATAACATTGTAAGTTTCTTGATTTTTGATGCAGTTGAATTCATGTACAATGCAGTCAGAAGTCATCCGTGATTTTTTTTAGAAGAAATTAAATTTTTTTGGCGAAATCTGCCGTCTCTGCTGATGAAATTGATAATTCTTTCTGGAATATAAAACAATGCTTTTAACAAACATCTGGGATAAGGCTGTTTACATCTATACATTCGTAGTTATTTTTGCAATTTCTCTGAGTAACAAGGGTATATTTCAGCTGTCTTAATGGCTTTGATTTTGGGATAATTTGATCTGCAGATTTTATTTGTACAGTGTCACAGTGCTATACTCGCTCAACAATCTTTTGTAAGCAGACAATAATGTGACAATGAAAATGGTAGAATTGCTGTTGTCTTTGATAAACTGGCCAAATATAATTTCATTATCTTGATGTTGCCCAAATGATTCAACAAACTGGAGAATGTAAAAACCAAACATGGCTTCATACGATCAGTAATAGGAAATTTATAAGAGCCATTGTAAGTCATGGATAATGGCTGAGAGACAGTCAACAAAATACTTTTGTTTCTACTTTTACTAACAATCAATGCAGTCCTATGCCATGATGTTGTTTGAAAACAATTTTTGGTAAGCAATGTTACTTTGAGACCTATGTTGTTTTTTATCATTCTTATAAATTCACCAGATGTGTCGGCACTATCATTGTACCTGTGGCTACATGACTTTCCTCATTGCTTGTTTTATATTAGAGAATAGGTTGTGAGACAAGACATGACAATATTTTACTGCATGTTATAAGTGTTAAAAACCATTGAAATTTAATAAGAAAACATACAAAGTCCAATTTATTATGTTTAGATGCTGTCGGGAATCAAAATGCTGACAGCCAGTAATCTCTAATCAATTTTTTAAACCTAAAGGCTTATAAAAGTAGCAGTGTTTGCTCTTTTGCTGACTGATACAACGGTGCTTATGGTCAAAATAATGTCTGACAACAACAAAAAACATACAAAAAAACATGTTAATTGATACAATTATTGATAGCATGAGACCCTTAGATATTCTAGAGATTGCAGAAGCATTGATAACAGATGAAATGTGAACATTAAGAGCTGTCACAAGGTAGTTTTCTTGGCTATTTATGTGATAGTATGATGTACTGTAAGCTTGATAGTACTGTAGCATGTAACTTTAACTGTTATGCTAATTAGAATGCCTTGTATAAGTCACTGAAAAAAACATCAAACAACTGATAAAAAACTTAGGTGGAATTTAAGTAATAGAATCAAAAACAACAAAATATCTCAATAACGCTAAAACAAGCAAAAAAATCAACAAGAAGTTATGACTGTTGAACATTATGTCATCATAAACTATTTTTCCTGTATATGAACAGTAATGATCAACATTGTTTTACTTTACACAAAATCAGCAACACTTTTTTTGTGGTTTCAATAAACATTATCATAAGTAATACTTATCAATTCATCATTTTTTTCTTTCTATAAGCATTCTTTTGATATAATGTAATTATTCAGGTGTGTGTGGGTTTTTTCCCCCACATATTTGGTAACCTGATAACTGACACTTGATAAGTAACCTATGTCTCATTATTAGTACCGGTATATATAAGGGTGACACTTCAGAAGTGACACCTAGGTGGTACTTGGAAGAGGTTATCACAGACTCTGAGACTATTTGTGTATGGCCCTATAAGTTGTGCTGAAAGTTGCAATTTTTTACTCTCACAATCTATTGGTTTTTTAAATAAAAATAAGTAAGTTTTTCTGTATAGCCACAAAATTCACAGAAAATGGTCACACCCAGGGGGCTAAGTTTGATAGACCATTGTACAACCTTTTGTTCCCTTGCCTAGGAAAATGTTGATAGAAGTCAACTTGAATTTGAGCCTGTGGTTTCAGAGATGTTAAGAATGTGAACTAGATGCAAGATGGTTGTTGATCACACTAGCTCACAATGAGCAATATGCTCAGGTAAGCCAAAAAAAGGTTTGATTTACAGGACACAGCCAAAGAAACAGTCCCTTGATACCTTTTGGAGGCTGGAGAGTTTTGTTGTGTTTCTCACAGAAGCCACAAGGGAAGATGAATGGGGAATCCACATCAGTCCAGAAGTCAAAGCACTCGGAGTAGCCGTCAAAATGGAGGCGGACTCTGTACCCACTGACCTCTGCCACACTAAGGGCACAAAACAATGATTGGTGCATTGGGTCAATACCTTCCAACCTCATACCAACACGGAAATGGTTCTTTACTGCAGGGAATGGCTGTTGGAGGAAAAAAGAATAAATAAAAGCTATTATAGCTTGGCAATTGGGTTAAGTATATTGGGTATAAGGGTATTCCACAGAATTTTGATTTAGGCTCCCTGGTCACCAGAACTTTTTTCTGACAGGTTTTAACAACCAATATGTTTTATTGTTGTTGCTTTGTTGTTTGTAAAGTGCATAACTAATTTAAATCTAAATGGCCTTATTATTTGTCACGTTTTAAAACAAAGTCATTTTTGTACTTTTAAACATATAGTTCACCAAGCTACAAGTGCTATTTCAAGACTCACAAATACGACCCCCTTTTTTATGCACAAAATTTGACAACCAATACAAAATTTTGATAAGAAAGTTATTAAGCATTATCACTCAGTCAAACACAAACATATTATGTCAGTATTATGTAACCATTTCCTAATTATTATCCAATTAATGCAGGAATCTTCTACATGTACTTTATAATTGGATTCTAAAGTTACCTGTTAGTAAAGTCTAGTATTTCAGCATTATAAGCAAAATGTTTACGTACGTTATTTTTAATTCTAAATATTGGAAACTAGAATAAGTGTGAGCTCTTTGCATAGAAAATTTGGGAGACAGATTGCGTATATGTGTGTTTAGAATGAAGCTGCATATGAAAGAGAAATGGCACTACATTTAATTTCTAAATGACTAATAACATAGCATAATATTCACCATTTTCCCAAGGTATGCAAAATGTCATTGAAAACTGCAGGTGTCATCACTTGGACTGTTTAATGCGTCATTTAAACAAGCTTATAGAAAGTTTTAACATTTTAGATTTCAATATTAATAATTCACTTTTTTCCTGTGACTATTTTTGCCTCTTTTCAATGTTTTTTTCTTTTTTTCCCCTCCTATTATTAAAATAAATGTTGTGTATAAAGTGACATTTGATAGCATGTGCATAAAGAAACAAGAGAACTTTGATTGTCCCTAATATATATATCATTAATTGATATCCATGTTTTACATTTATTTTAAATGTTTATTTAAGCGGCTGAAGATGTTGTTAATGTCACGATTGAACATATTCCTATAGTGATTTTTACATCTAAATTGAAACTGACAAATATGTGGCATTCAATTTAGGCAGTTAATAATTTTTTCTAGATATCGATTACAATTGATTAAAAAGAAAAGTTATGCAACAATTTTAACGGTTCTAGCTTGCATGAAAAATGTTTTTAAATAAGTAAACTAAATTTTTACAAGACTTACAATTTTAAAAAGTCGAGCCGGGGCCTCCACAGCTTTCTCTTGCTCTAGGTATCTGGTCCAGACAAATGCTTTTACCTTTTTGCCAGCTGTATACAGGAAAAAAAATAACATAAAACTTTTGGCAGACACTTTGTTTTGCCTTCTCCTTCCATGACAGTTTTAAATGGTCTAGAGAATAACATTATGCTTGAAAACTTAAATTTATTTAGAAATGTATGAGCAGTACATAATTATGCCAGCCTGTATATGTTACAAATAAATATAATATAAATATATATTTTTTGCATGAATTAAACACGAGACATCTTTTAAGGCAGTTCAGTTTTAGTGACTGTCGAAACATTGTGGTGTGACACCTATTTATAATTTTTATATATAATTTATAATTTAGTTGGGTGATGCCAAATACTCTTTATTGTGAAGATAATACATTTTCTGACCATTTTGTATTCAACGATGCTTTCGCAGATTTACTCATTTTGTTGTCAGTAAAGCACCTTGATGTAAGTTCTTTCAAAATTTGTGTTGTATAAACCAGGTTTTATAAATTTACACTAATTGCATTACTGGTTTAATAAAGCTATTTACTCAATCTTGTAGGTAATTCGTACTCAAAACAAAATGTTAATTTTGGAGCGTACTATTTAGGTTCTGAATATCTTTTCAGCCTTTACCATCATCTTCAAAGATACAACAATTAAAAGGATCGTCTTTCATCAAGTGGTTCTTTTTTTCTATGATACATGGTTAACTAGCTGTGGGCCAGCCCAAGATGGCATATCAGTGCTCTAACAACTATTCAACTGAGACTAAGTTCATTAATTTTTTTATGCGTTTTTTTATATGTTACAAATGGAATAATGTTTACATAAGGGACCAGCACAAGTTAAAGCTGAACATTGAATATAACCGTTGCTATGATTGTGATGCGTTTCTATCATAAAATTAAGGAATGCATGTCTCATAACTATTAAGCCTTCAACCCAACTTGTACTCATACATATGGGACAATTCTTCTTAGCGCAGTGTTTTTTTAGGTGACTCTTTTTTTAGACATGTGGGATCTGTTATTGCAATAATTCTAATTCTGGACTTAAATATAAAGTTCCTTAGCTACTTTTTACAAAATAACATTAGCGTTTTGGTTTGTGATACTGTTGGAGAGCACTTGAGATAGACCATAAGCATTAATAGAAACTGTCAATAAACAATAAAAGGAGGAGATGCATGCAAAATGCAGAACGGTCTATAATGTATGCATGTCAAATTAAATTATGTAGGCATGGATATGTGTCTGTACAGGGCAGGGTCTAAAGAGCAAGTGGTGGTGGGTTTGACACCAGGATAAGACAAAACAAATTCACTGAATTCAACATGGTAGACTAAGTGCTAAAGCTCAGTCAGCATTTTCTTCAAGTTTTTAAACAGATCAAATGTTGAGGTAGTGCAGCTGGGTGTTGTGCTAACATGTAAAATGGAATAGAGGTCATAACATTAAATAAAAATGCCAATTATTTTTTTGTTTGTTTATTGGGTTTATCGTCCCACCAACAGTATTTCAGTTATCTGGAGACGGTGTCCACTTGAAGCAGATATAGTGCTGCCTTCACTGTGTATATCATGCCGTGAACACCTGGCATGATACCACACCCAGTCACATTATCCTGACACCGGGCCAACCAGTTGTGCAACTACCCTTATATTTGCTTGAGCGTTAGCAAGGGAGCTATACCACTACCATTTTTAACGACTTTGGTATGTCGCAGCCCGGGATCGAACCCGGGGCCTCTCGTACCTGGAGCCAACGCTCTACTGTTTGCGCTACCAGGTCCGGTTGAAAAATGCCAATTAATAACAGTAGAAGTGATAATAAAACAAATTACTTTGGGGTACATCAGCAGCTTTCTGTTCTCGTTCCCTGTTCAATCCTTCTTTTAGTAGAAGCTTTTTTCGTCCTTTCTTCAATCCAAGCATTATATAAGATAAATCTCCATGCTTCTTTACTTTCCGAATTCTCCTGTTAGAAAAAATGTAGGTTAAAATGGTATTTAATTTTTATTTATAAAAGAGAAAATTGAACAGATTCTTAAAGGTGGTATCCAACAGTTTGCAATTATCAAATACATGTAACAATATCTCATCACTCTTTGGGGTATGTCTTCCCTACTTCTGCAGAAACTTATATATTAGTTTCAGAAATGACAAATTTGCCCACTACCTCATTTTAAAGAAGATACATCTTGTTAAAAAATCATTCTGCTTGTCATTCTTTCCAAATCTATAATCATGATTGGGATTTGTGCCACAATTGACATAAACATCACAGCAGTTTACCTGGATAATAATAATATAACATCATCTTCAAAGAAGTAATCACATGAAGTTGTTTTTTTGTGTGTGTGTTTTTTTTTTTAATATCTAACTGTGACATGTGTCTCAAGAAGGATATATATGTTAATTATGCCTTGGGTGTTATGCTTTGTTAAATAAGACTTGGGCATAATGCTTCACTTTTCACATGTATGAAGGACATCAATAAACAGCATTACATTTGGTCTGTTTAGACAACAGTAATTAACAGTAAACTGCCTGACACCACATTTAAGTACAGACTTGCAGCATCTTCGAGCAATTTTTGGTTGAAAAATATCTGGGGAGATTGACCAATGCTCGGCAGGTCAGCTCACAGACCTCCTCAAATAGTTATTTGTCTGGAATAAAAAATAATACTTTCGACTATTGCTACAAAATGCAAAAGATTTTCATATAAGTAAGCATACCTTACCTCATGAGTAAATACCAAACAAGTATATAAAATCCAAACAAATCTACTTTAAAAAAACAACAACAGTAATTAGATCCAATAAATTATTGCTGCTGAACAAAGAAATTCATACTTTGCTATCAGTAAGAAACCAAGCTACTATTTCATAGCGACTTAATTTCAAATGTTCTTACTTATGTTTTACTTTCTAAAATTTAATCAAGTAATTTTTTTCTTTGTCACAGTAAAATGCTCCGACTATTATTTGATTACATATAATAAATCAAGCAACTGTTTTCACATTTGTTACTAACTTGCTGTCATATGCCCCAATGCATGTCTGACTACAGAAGCGGCCTGCTTTATAAAAGTCTGTCCTGAAGCCATATTCCTTGCAGTTCTCACACTGTACTATCTCATCCTTGTTGCTGACATTCTTCTCTCCCTCTTCCTTACCCTCCTCTGAAACACACACATTTCAAAGTTTAAATAAATGGAACTTAAGACAACACCGATCCTGCTTGTACAACTCTCTTTTATCAACATCTGTGTTAAAAGGGACAATAACTCCTGTAAAGGGACAATAACCCCAGCAATTTCCATATGATCACAACAAAACTAACAGCTCTCAAGGAACTTTAGGTAGTTATGAAGTTTCTTATAGATTGGTGCAAAACTAAGAGAAGCTTGGACAAAACTGTATCCACAATTACACATACAACCTGACGGAAGTATTCCCCATCCCTAGACTGTTGTGTGGCAGAGGGTAATAAATTAATTCAGAGATAAATATGGTAGTATTACTTAGGCTTAAAAATTAGCGCTTCTAAGTGCACCAATTTTTAAACATACCCACAGCATAAAAACACCTACAATTTGGAATCATTTAAGAATACGAGATTTATTTCAAGCTCCAAATATCAACTTAGAATAGATTTCTTCCACAGACAGTAGGTGCTGTTAAGTATTAAGATATTACAAAGCAGTGTTATATATTTAAAAATAATCAGGACATTAATGATTACAATGAAGTGTTACTAAATTAATGTCAATATTTTACAATGAAGTGTTATACAGAAAATAAATGTCAAGGTATTACAATGAAGTGCTGAAGTGTAAATAACAAATATGCAAAATTAAACAATAACCTTTAATTCTTTTTCCCCCAATGCTATTGGCACCTGCACCTGTCTTCATTTCTTTGGCCCTTGGGCTGAGTGCAGTGCCATCTGTTGCCTCCGATTCATTGCTGGTGTTCAGCGTCTCATTACATTCAAGGTCATCTGTAATGATCTCCAACACACCAAGATCATTCATGCGGAACTATAAAATAAATATGTAAAATTCCAAAATAAATACAAAAAGCAAACGTGGATTATTTGTCAATGTACAGTTAACCCCATCAGCAATATAGAGTGTTGCCTGAACACATGCAAATGGTTTAGTCTTATTTCAAAAGTTAGAACTTGACATTAAAGCTTTGGAATCTAGGGTAATTAATTTGTTGGTATAAAAGAAATTGTAATTGTGATCTTAAGTATTTGTACAGGAAACTGGTCAGAATTACTACAAATTGTATAGGGCTGTTGCAATATAGCATTGCTGAGTAGTCAATACAATGCCACGATACATAAGGAACACACCAGTTGTTTACGATATTTTGTACAATTTGTTTGTTGCTATCATCTTGTGCATCCAAAGTCAAATATGCTTATGTTTATGAAAATAACTTTTAACTACCTAAAATTTTGAGCGAAGTAAAGTAAGGGAGTTTATTCTTAAAAGCCCATTAAATTCAGCGTACTCGATTTGCTTACTGAGTTTTAAACTAGTTATTGTATTTTAATTTGGAAATTTAATTTCTTGATTTAAGAAAAACAATTAAGCATTGAAGCATGAACCTTTTTGGACAAAAGGTTAACTACAAATAGCCGCAATATTTCTACCTTTTGCAAATTGCAAACCATAAGACTGAGCAAATTGATTCTTTTGAAATAACACCGAATTTAGAAGTAACAAGCAATGTGTGGGGTCCCAACCTGGGTAAAGGAGGACAGTTCAAAACAGAAAATAGATGAAGGTGACACATTTTGTTGTCAGTGTGACGTGTTTTTAAGATACAGTGGAGTACAACCAAAACACACAGGTGAATAGTCATTAACTAAATTCAGTGGAAACAGGGCTCTGCAGTTGTGAATTTTGAAGTTAATTTGTTGTTTGTTTCTTTATAACCGCCTTGTCCTATTAACATCTTGTTTCCATATTTACCTGTTATAAAGCTTATAAAGCTATGTCATTTACTATTCAGGCATTTGTTGTTCATTCTGATCATTATATTGAGTGAAATAGCTCTTTATGATAGTTTGATAATAGTTTAATCAAATATGGCAAATTTATTGTGGTACACATACCAATATGCTTTATATGTTCTGCAATATATCTTGGTTTGCTTCAAGCTTATTGTTCTGCCCTTAAAAAAATCTTTTGAAAGAAATACAGAAAATCTGCAAATATTTGTAATGTGTGATAAACATAAATCTGGTAAATATTTTAAAGTATTTATATTTGCAAAAAAGCATTGTCCTTTATCATTTTTCAACTGGAGTTGATACTCCACCTACCTTCAAGTTACTGCCAGGCAATGCCCCTATCCCATCCTTCCAGATCATTGCATCAACAGCATTGAAATCCTCATCCCCTGATGACTTTTGCTCCGACTTTACAGCATCATTAGAAGTTTCATCTGTGTCCATCTGGTTGTCAAATTTCTCATCCTTCTCTTTCTGTTCATCATCTGTAGTCTCCATCTTTTCTTCACTATCTTGCTTACTAGACTCCTCAACTGGTTCAGTTTTTATATTTGTCACACCTTCAATTTCATCACCAGCACTAGTGCAATTATCTTCCGATATTCTATTCGATTCATCTATCTTTATATCCGATTTATCTAATTTATCAGTAGCCTTCTCCTTCTCTTCAGGACTTTTTTCATCTAGCACCTTCTTTCCAGGCTCTGCTTCAGCTGTTGAGTTTGCCGATTGTTGCTGAGACAACTGTGGAGATTGCTTCACAAGTTCCCAGTTCCTCTGTGAAGGCAACACTGTCGTCTTAGGAGCCATACCCCTTAAACCCGCCCCAGGTCCGACAGGGCCGACTGGGCCTTGACCCTTGTTGGCCATCTCAACAATCTTAGCTGTTGGAATGATGCTACTTAGTGTTGTGAACTTGGTGTTAGCTGAAGCACTAGAAGGATTTGCCCCAGCTACTTTTTGTGGCTGGGAAACCAGGCTGGTAGATTTAACTCCATGTGGAGATCCACTTGTTTTTATCATGGAATTTGTAATGACAATCTGTTTGCTTTCAACAGTCGTCATCTGTGGCTGAACAGGCCAAGAAATCTTAGCCGGACCAGATGGTAACATAATTTGCGCCTCTGCCATAGTTATCTTTCCCTTGTTTAGTTTTTTGTCTGTTTTCACAATCTGTGCCATATTTTGAGGATTAGGCACCAGAGTAAAGGGCTTACTACTAATAAGCAACTGGTTTGATTTATTCATTGACTGAAGAAGCGTTGAGCTTACAACTGTTGTTGGCTTGGTTACAGTGACCAGAGTTGTAGGCGCCTGATTAATCACCTGACCAGCAGGCTGAAGATTTCCCACCATTTTGTTCCCAGTCATAAATGTCTTTGTACCAGTCTGAAGCGGATGCACGCCCTCTGTACCAGTTTTACCTACAGGCACCCCATTCTTGGATATTTGTTTACTGTCTTGCAAAAGAGATTTGACCTCTGAAGGATTAAATGGCCCAAGTGAAACTTTTTGAGAATTGTCAAGCAATGATTTAGAGCCTTGATTTACAGCGGTCCAATTGACTGGTACTTGAAAACTTATTTGAGTGGTACTTCCAGCTTTTGTGGCATCCCCCTTCAGAGCATCTGCACCAGCAGAGACAATTTGAACAGATGGCTGGGGTTTGGGTGCCTCTGTCACCACCATTCTCTGACCCAGCATTGGCTTGTTGAGAATGCTAGAAGATATTGTTTGCCGGCTTGCTAGGGTGACAACCTGGGGACCAGGGTACCGTGGCGCAGTTGTGGCAGCAAGACTGATGCCCGGAGACCTGGGAGGGTTTTGTCTTATAGGTGCAGGTGCAATCTTGAGTCGAATCTTCCCATCACCCATCCATTGACCATCCTGTAATATATCAATAAGAATTATTTTAATCCTGCTTCATGTGGTACAAATATGGTGACTTGCATTTATTATGTTAAGGCAGATACACATGTAAGGTTTACAGACTGTGGATCATGGTGCTTGATAATGTAGACATATAAATATGCTAGCTTTACTGAGACCATTCTTAACTTAAAATGATTCTGATCAACATAAACATATCAAGATTAAAATATAAAGTAAACACTTTTCCCATATACTTTTAATTAGCAAATATTTTCTTTTGATATACATCAAGGCTGGGTTCTTGAAGTTTCGTATAACAAAGACATTGCGCTCCACTTTTTTCAGTGATGAATAGTTAATGAAATTCTGAAAAAAGGCAAAATTACAGGATTACCTGCCCTTGGAAATGGGTTCCATTTTATCATAAACAAGTATTCCCATTTAAAATGAATATCTTTGACAGTTCTCGTTACAAGGACACAAACAAAAAACCAATGCCAATGGGCGGGTCTTGACAGTAGCGCCTCTTTTTCTTTAATTACAATTATTAAGACATAATTATGTCTAGTGGTTTCTTTACTTACTGAAAACACAGGGGAAGACTGACCAACAACAACCTGAAATGAAACAGAAATGTAATCAGATTATTAATAGTTTGATCAAAACATCAGAAATATACTTATGTCATTGGAGAACTCTACTAATCTATTTAAACTGATGTCAGTCAAAATTGCTTCTTTCTCTGCAAAGTGTAAACAAAATTGCTCAAGTTAGTTTTTTTGTCAGGTTGACTTTTTAATTCTCATTTTCATGAACATGAATTTTCATTAATTGTAATTACACAAACTATACTAATTAAATGTGCATTTTCTCATAAACAATTTGAAAAATAAATTAAGATAAAAAAGAAAAAAAATTATCTCACCCCTCCTGCTTTGAGGACTAACTTCCTAAACTCTTCTGTTGGATTCTGGAATGCAATCTTCTCACAGCGAACATTGTTGATGGCTTCAGGTCCTATAGTTACTGTATATACAAACTTCACTTTCTTCTGCTCCAATTTGTTCTTAAAATAAATCCTTATAGAGGCCTCAACGCTGCAGTTGCTTGTTCCCTCCATTTGGAATGGAATATCTTTACACACTGAAACATTATTAAGCAACTTTTCCAATTTAGGTAAAACACAGCAAAGGTATTCTAAGGAAAAGCTGTCTATGATATTAAAAAGATGTCTAATGGTACTAAGATGTTGTTTAATGATAAATGAACACTGTCTAATGGTACTGAGATGTTGTAAAAGGATAAATGAACACTGTCTAATGGTACTGAGATGTTGTATAATGATAAATGAACACTGTCTAATGGTACTGAGATGTTGTAAAAGGATAAATGAACACTGTCTTATGGTACTGAGATGTTGTAAAAGGATAAATGAACACTGTCTAATGGTACTGAGATGTTGTAAAAGGATAAATGAACACTGTATAATGGTACTGAGATGTTGTATAATGATAAAAAAGTTTGTAATGCTGGGAATACTGTCAAATGATAAGGCAAATATATATATATATATATTATTATTATGAAAATATGTTGTTGAATGGTTCAAGGAAGAAAATTTAATCTCATGGTTCTTAAAACAAGTTTCCAAATGGTAGTTAAGACAAGTGGTAATGTTGTATTTTTACTGCCTTCTGAAAAAACCCTTTCATTCATAGTTCATCTATAATTTTGGAAATTCACTTGACTTTGTAGTTTTTCTTTAAAAGAGATAAAAGAATTTTAATAAATGTATGTTATACACATAAACCCTTAGTCATGCAGATTTCTGGTAAGGATTGTAAATAGTTTGTAAAGGCATAAAATAGCATATACATGCAGGAAAGGGCTCAGATAAAAAGTTGTCTAATGGTAATACCGAAAAGCTGTGAAATTGATCAGAGCAAATATGTTTAATCAGAAAGCAGTTCTTCTAAGTACCATTTTTGCAAGCACAGGTAATAAGCCTAGAAGCTTTAAATTGTGTTTTTCCTACTTGAAAAAATTACTTCTTAATTGGAATAATTAAAACAAGAGGGCCATGATGGTGCTTAATTGTTCACCTGAGGACACAGGCTTTTAGTAGGCTCATATCTGGCATCAAGTAATTAAGGGTTACTTACTTTAGAAATCTTTGGTGAAGACTGGACCATTAGTGTGGCCACTGGGTTGATAACATTTTCTAGAATTTTACCAAGTAACCTACTGAATCCACATGACCCACTTCAAAACATATGTAAGATTTCATACTGGCAAACAGTCTGACCAAGTTTGGTGAAGATTGGGCCATCAATGTGGCCTCTAAATGTTTTCACAAGATTTTTTCTAAAATTTGACCTAGTTACCTACTTTTTGACCCCACATGACCCAATAATATACTCATTCAAGATTTCATGCAAACTATTTGATTAAGTTTGGTGAAGATTGGGCTATGAAATGTGGCCTCTAGTGTGTTCACATGCTTTTTGTAAGATTTTACCTAGTGACCTACTTTTTGACCCCACATAACCCAATAACGAACTTATCCAAGATTTTATGCAGACAAACATTCTGACCAAGTTTGGTGAAGATTGGACTATAAATGAAGTCTCTAGTGTGTTCACAAGTTTTTCCTAAAATTTGACCTAGAATACTTTTTGAACCCAGACGACCCAAATTTGAATTCATCCAAGATTTCATGCAGACAAACAATCTGACCAAGTTTGATGAAGATTGGATAAAAACTGTCGCCTCTAGCATGTTCACAAGCAAAATGTTGATGCCGCACGACGGACGAAGCTGTATAAGAAAAGCTTACCTTGAGCATGTTGTGCTCAGGTAGCTAAAAAGTAAGTATCATAATTACCTGTCTTTTTACTCTCTTCTTCAGCCAGCAATGAGAAGACTACCTTCTCAACGAAGAACCCTAAGTTGTAGTTGTCTGCCCCACGCACAAACAGGACCCATTCATGGGTGTCGCCCATTGCAGTGGGAGAGGCCAGGGGAGTGGATCTGTGACCCATCTCGATTCTCACCTGAACGTCAGTCACCGACTGTCAGAAATAATTTGATGAATTAGCTTTGATTTCATGACTTACCATGGACAATAGAACCTAGCTATAATCAATTATCATTTATATTAAGGTAAATAATATATCTTGAATTTATTCAGTTAAAAGATTGATAAATTTAAAAATGTGCTTACTGCAAGCAGAAAAATTGTTGTTGTCAGATGTTCAGGAAACCCCAAAAATGGTTGGTAAAATTTGAGCAAAGAAACAACAAAACCATTTCATGAACGTTGAAAAAACTAAGTCTTGGTCAAAGGTCATGCAATTATTTTTTCAAAGCTTCAACTTCAGTTTACCGTATTTACGCACCCATAAGTCGAGTAAAAACTTTGTCCCAAATGAAAAGTCTATTCAACTTATGGGCGAGGTATCAAGAAAAAAAAAGGAACGCCGATTTAAGTCAGAGCCTATGGAAAGATACATCCATAAAAACATATACATTGGATTGTGTGTTTCCATGCGAAAAGTGATTTTGTCATCATTTAATCAGCTTGTATCTGGAATATATATACATGTATTTATATAAAGTTCAAAATATATATTATAATAATAACATTTATTAAATACTTTATCATTGCATTTTAAACAAGTCATCAATAATCCGAAATTATCACTCAATTGTGTACTGGCTAACAGTTATAATCAGTTTCACATAATAATAATGATAAGTGAAATTAGCAGGTGTTGACCTCCCAGATGCAAGTACATCAGCGTCTAGCATGATGCCAAATTTCAGTGGGATGAAATTGACACAATACACAAGATCATAAGAGGCAAATGACAGCTTGCTGGGGGTTTAGGGTTATGCTAATTAGACAATTATAGGAGATACACTTAACCGTTCATAATAATTTATCTGCATTCTAGATTTGATTGGCTGAGCGATTATGTTAATTAAATTGGGCCGAGTTAAGCATATGATAAAAGGTAACACTCAATTACTGTTTACGCATTATATTAAATATTATCGGGTTGATTCTAAAGGCTGACGAGATTCTGACTTGTACAATACCATTTTGAAAGCCGCTAGAGAAATGCCATCACATCCAAAATGAAAAGGAAACGCATATTGTAAATCTACTGTTTCATTTTGATAAGAGAAACCTTATTGCATGACAAAAACTCTGCCTCTGTCAAATTACGAGAATAATGTTTGCTTCATAAATATCAGTCACAGTCTAAGTGACGCTTATTATTATTCAAAATGGTGGAAGTCATTTAACATTTTACGAAATTAGTAACCGGTAGTGTAATTGTATTGGAAAATGAACTGTATCAAAGAAGATTTAGATAAATGCTGTCACAATTGAGTTGGTGATGTGACTCGGAGCATATCGAATTAGCTGAGAATATATAAAACCAACCTCATTATCGTCCTTGCTTACTAGATTGTAATACTTAAGTGTAAAAGTCGGCCTACATGATCGGGGATATGTGATAAGCAGTTTGGTTACAAGCCAAATAAAGTTTCAATGTGCGAAAACAATTATCTTTGTTAGGAATGATAAGCAGGCAATTATTAAAGCAGGACCAAATATATTTGTTGTTTTTTCTACAGATAATATATTGCTTTCAAGGCCTTTTAGTATAAAACCATTATTTGGTTCCCAGGTACGACGAGCGCACTAAGTTGAGGTAAATAGATGAGTACAACAGCCTAACGCTGCACCGAAAATGCAAACAACATTAATCCCTTGTGTGCATTGCAAGACAGTGATATCATGATAACGACCGGGTGAAGTTCTCACTGGACAGTCTGCCTGAGGGTGGCATATATGGTCAGGATAAAGGCAGCAGGGTGCATCATAAATCTGCTCGAGATATAACACTATACCACCTCAACTTACAACTGGGTGAAAGTAAACTCTGACCATTCAGACCCATAAAATCCTCCTCAACTTAAGAACGAATTAGACTTATGGGTGAGTAAATACTGTAATCTTGTTCGGCCTAACTTAAAATTGAAAATTTATCAATTAAGATCAAGATTACTCAATTAGAATCAGACAGGAATGTAGGGCCATGTTTATAATTTGTTGACTTTGAGAAAAATCTCACGCATAAGACTGGTTAGATTTGAATACAACTTTTAATTCTGATCAAAATAAGCCTTAATAATGATCTTTAAATCAAGCTAGAGTTAAATTATCTCTGACCTTTAAGAGTGTGGTCTTACCTTTGTGGGAAGTTTTCTATCACTTTGAACAGTGAGTAACTGCAAGGTTGGTCTTATATTCCCTGTTGTTACTATGGCAATAGGTTTAGATATCTGTGCTGAAGGAACTGTAATAGCAGTGGCCAGCTTCATGCCTGGAGAGACAGATAAAAAAGTTATTTCAATTTTTAAATTTTCTTTTGCGCTGATAAATAAAGGTCCATTCAACCACAGCATAGGCCCGAGGTTATATAACTGTGAGCTGCAATCTGTGATCATCGTCAAACATTTGATTGGGCCATCATATTTTGAATTCAGCCAATCAGATCCTTAAGGTTGATCTCAGAATACAGCTCAAAGTTATACAAACTCAAACCAGCAATCATAAAAGGAGGGTCATACATTAAAAAGATCTGAGCAGAACTAGCTGAGTCACTGCCATTTAGATTTGAACCCACTTACAGAAAGAATCACAAGTAAAATATCAGCAACTGAAATCTTGTAGCCATGGATTGCATATAGATAAGCTTACAATGACTTTTTAATGGCATCTTCCATTTTATCCTTTCTTCTACTACTTAAAGATTGTATACATTGGAACTTAACGCACAGTTATTTTATGTCCATTTATGCCCATTGAAAATTTTAATCAAGGTTACTGGCATTGTATTCTTCATTCGCCTGGTAAATAACTGGAAACCTGTCTAGTCTTGCTTAATAATAGCTTAACAGCTGGAATAACAGATTTATGGGCAACAAAACACAAAGTTAACGCACAATCATCTGAAATTGCATAAATTTTGTGTCATTATAGTTTGATAGTTGAGAATGGATGTAAACATGCCTAGACTTATGACATTTTATATGAAGCTGATTAAACATGAAGCAAGATTGAGACCAGGAAGAATGCCATAAGTGACTTAATTTTTAATTAAGTGCAAGTTACATTATGCAATTGATTTGAAAATCAAATTTATCGATGTTACTCAAACTTGAAGAGAAAAAATCCCGAAACTTTGTCTCTAGCCCAAATAAATATATGTATATAAAATATATATAAAAATATATGTATATAAAATATATATTTTGAATTATATGTATTTTTACGATGTTTCAGTAAAAAAATGTTCACCTGGATACATCTGTTCCTGTATTTTAATAATAGGTCCGGATTGGGCCAAAGACTCTGTTACCATGACAATCGGTTGCAGGACAGGGCTGGGGGCCTTTTCTTGTGTCACTGTGGCTGGTAATGGTGCGGATGGAGGTGTGACATCACTAATGGGGTCTGATTCAGCAACAGATGGAATCTCAACAGATGCAACATTGTCACCTACAACAGAGCTTGATCTAACATCTTCTGTAGCAAGAACATTAATGTCTGCAATGGTGTCACTGCTAGTTATTTCCTCTGGTTCAGGCAGAAGGGTTGTTGTGGAGGAAGGATTGTCTGTAGGCGGAGTTGCTAAGAGATTAGGTACAGGAATGTCAGAAGGACAGCTGGAAGGATTGTCTGGACTCTCCGATCGAGGCTTCTTTGCGGGAGGTTCACAGCCTAGATCATCCATCCTGGTTCCTACAGGAGAGAGAATACAGTCATTAAAGCAGACAAGACAGTTTTGGAACATATTTGAAGGCTTAGTCGGTAATTTTTGCATAGGAACATAGATTACAGGATTACAGTTTGTTTTTAAAACCCCTTTTCTGATTCATAAATGTGATTCCTATAGGATGAAGAATTAATGTTGTCATATAGAAGTACAGAAAATACTTCGACATTTACTGCTAAATTATCCAAGTAATATAAAGTTCTGACCAAAAACACTAAAATATGTTTTAAATTCTAAGTAAACAACACATTTGAGACCTCCAGAAACATAATAAACCTCTTCATTCTTGAACCATGAAGAATCTTGATATTCATGGCTGTGAGTATATTGTAGATATGACAGCAAAATGTATTATCTCTGCACAGCAGGGTGTTATAATTGATACCCAGGTGGTTGAGGCTCTGAAAAAGGCGACAAGGTCTTGGACCTATGAGAAGGGAAAAATTTTGCGGTGCTTTTTTTCTTTTTTTAAAAGAGAAAAAAATGTTTACATTTAACTTGTTATTTGCCATCACACATGTTTATTATAAGACCATCTCTGTATTTTCTTGTTCTTGAACTCCTTCACTAGATTATCATAGGACCCAGTTCATTCAAACGTCAAATGCAATCACTAATACACTAATTTTTATTTTTTATGGAGGGAAACTAGGCCTGTGTCGAAAATACTGCTAGCCTAACAGCAAAAAAAACGTAGATTTTCTCTCGGGTTAGCAATAATTCCCAATTTATTAGCCCGACGGCTTTTAAGATCCAGATCAATGAACAATTATTATTTCATTTACAATTTGTAAACAAAACTTTTAGCTGTTATTTCATTCGGCAAGCTGTTGCTTGTATCATAAACATGTTATGCCAACTAAACCCATAATATGTTAATTGTGCAGGAACCATGCTGTATTCTGAATCCCACAAGGTACATAATGTTCTATACCAAATTAAAATCAGCTGGGCCACAGAACAAAAATGGCAGAGAAAATGAAAATGAAATATGTTTCTGGTACAAAGCCCGGGAAAAAATACCCTGAAGTTGCCGGGCGAATGATACTTAAAAGGTGTTTTTTTTGTCTATTTTTATCTTTTTTTTAGATTTATTTGCAAATTAAAACAGAATTTAATTCAGACTAGTGAATTTTCTTTCAGGCCAGTGAAAATTGCTTATTTACTAGCCCGACGTGCTTGTAAATTTCAATTCTAATTTCTATGACTGCTAGGCTTATTTTCCAATGGGAAGGAGCCTTTAAAAGACCCCTTCTATGTAAGGTCAAACAAGTCCTGGTTAACTGTATTAGACATACATATACTACTTGGAAAAAAGTCAACAATAGGCATGTAGCAGTTCAGCTTAAGTTGACACAAGAGCTAAAGGACAACTAAATATTATGCACACTTTAAATATAAATAGAAAAATGTAGATAAATAAAGCAAATGAATATTCCTTTTGTTTTGTTTTTATGATATCACTGCTGTTTTGTGTCAGTTATGAATAACATTTAATACAATTAATGATGTGTTACTGTTGTTTGTTTCTGTAGAAAATAAATTTCTGCAACTTGGTTCTTTACAAATTAGTGTCATGCATTTAATTACACATCTGCAACCAAAAAATGAAGACCCTTAAAAAAAGGATTAATGAAATATGGTTATGTGTTAGATGAAACTGGTACATGTTACACATAATCAATGTAATAATTTTATGATGCTGAAGAGTGTATGTATAGTGTATATCTCTGCATAACTTGGTCACAGTTTGGCAATCAAGCTTTAATTTAACATTGTTCAAAAAGGCTAACATTTGTTAACCACAATGAATAATGGAAAAAAACTTTTTTTTCTGCAATTTTTAATGTGCATTAACACAATACATTCACCTTATATATACCTACAAGAAGGCCATTTTGGCCCTACATTTCTCTCAGGAGTTCTGTTGACATTTAGTAATACTAATAGTGATCAAGGAATATCAGCTATGTTTAAAAAGGCCAGAAAAATTGTAATACATGTACACAAGTAACATTTGGACAGTTTTATTATCTTTTTACACAAACGATATAACAATATATGGAAAATGGCCATGCCCCTGGTGGTCATGAATTTTAATAAATCACCCAAAGAACATGCATAACAATTATCCTGGCTCTAGTAGTGTATGACAAGAAGATTGTCAAAGTTTATATAGCCAAATATGCAAAATGGTCATGCCAATGGTGGCCATGCTTTTTATGGACTTTCTGTTCCCCTGTCTGCTGAAGCTTGTCAGGTGTTCAGACTAATTTGGGCCAGCTGTTTCAGAGAAGTAGTCATTTGAAGAATGCTGATGAAGGCAACATGCATTACGTAGTATTGGGAATTGTGGGTCATCACAACAGCTCACCATGAGAATATGCTCTATTAGCTAAAACTAATGTTACCAGTAGGAACAATCAAATGTTACCTGCTGTTTTACACAGCTTGAGCTCAAGATGTTTTGTGATGACTAAAATATCACCGGCTATAAATGCCTTTCATTTGGTATATCTCAGGGAAACCAAGATTTCAACAATTTAACAATTTAACACAAATTGTTAAGCAGAAACTGTTCTTCTAGTTTAAGTAACAGTTACCTTGACCCAACTGGCCCCAAATCCTATCCCAAACTTGGTCTTGTGCAGTGTGGCGGTCGTAAAAAATCTCCCTGCGCATGTAATCTATGTTGTCATTTAATTCATCCTATGAGGATTGTCACGTGTATTTCCTTTGATGGATATTGGACTTTGGATCCTCAATTCCATCTCCGCATGAACAGGATGCTACAACCATTTACTCTTCTCTGACCATTTTTTTTCTTGATTCGAAAAGTTAATTTCAATTACTATTAACATTTTCTGTAGTTCTAATCAAAATAATGCCTATCTCTCTTCTAAACACTATGTGGACATTATTTTTCAATGACATCACTGGTTTCGTCATAACTTGTCAAACAAAACGTCAGCGCTTGGACATTTATTCAAATGGATCAGTTTTCTTTTCATTGCTTGCATTCGAGAAACCCATCAGGAAGTGCGAAGTTAGAGCTCTGTAAAACCGGTTTAAGCACCCCAGTCGGTTCATATTGCCAACAGACTGTTTCAAGGCGGTAACTATCGGGTTTGCTCTTATTGTTAAATGACTCATCACAGATTTGTTCTCACATTTACATTTGGCGTGCATGTGGATACCTTGGTCCTGTGTCTTTTCAATTTTTGTATATGTTGCATTGCTCATAGGACTTTGTCTGATATATTCTTATTCATGCAAGCTTGCTATATCCAAAATTTTCAGCAAGATTGGCTTATCCAAACTAAAGCAATTAACTGGAAACGTTTTTTTTTCTATTTTTAGTAACAGTGACCTTGACCCGTCTGGCCCCAAATCCAATTCCAAGTTAAGTCTTCATGCAAGCTTGCTAGATATCAGCAAGATTGGTTTATCCAAACTGATGTTATTGACTGGAAATCAACTGTTTGATGCCGCCCGACCACCATACCCCAATATAGTATACCCCAATATAATAAACAGAATTTTTGTTCAATTCCTGAAAATCGTTACTTTGTTAACATTTCAGATTTAATCATTATAATAATATTAAGACTTAAACTTGTCAAACATTCTTTTAAAAACAAAAGTTGAAAAAAGGCTACCACTAAAGACCTTTTAGTCTGCCACTAGATTAAACAAATGTCTTGCTGAAATTCATATGTTCAACTGATGACACTATAAACATAATAGATGGATTGTTTCAGAAATTTAAAATTGATGATCACGTGCTAATGTTCTTTTAACATTTAAGATCTCCTATCTACATCGTCCATAAAAATGTTCTCCAGTGATAAATTATACACTTTTAAGCTTAATAGTGATGCAATAAATATTAAGTGTGGCTCATGTGGTTTTATGTGTACTTAAAACAAAACTCTGAGCAATTCTTTAAAACATAATGAAACTGCAAATTGCATTCAAATGAATAAGATATAGATATTTCTTATGACTTTCATCCCAATAACTATAAATTAAGGGGAAAATTAAAAAATACAAATGAGAAAAGACACAGTAATGACATTATTTTTCATGAAAATTATTACCTTTTATAATTTGCTGGTCACTTTTGTTATACTAAGAAATAGACATATTTGTAAAACAAAAAACTTTTATTTTTAATCTCTTATTTTTCCATTAAAAACAACAAAACAAATAAACAAAAGAGACAAAAACAACAACACATGACCAAACTCAAGATGATCATTTGAATGATGGAATATATTTTTGATTAATTCAATCCAAAGCCATACATCACTTAAGCACAAAATACTAGAAATTTATAAGTTATGTATTTTTTCAATTCCTAATGAAATTAATTAAAAAGCAATATTCATGAATACACAAAATAAAACAATAAATCACTGCCTGATTTTATGTCAACAGTTAAGTTCTAAAATTTAACAAAAAGGATATGGATTTTTTTAAATTGTAAGACCAATAAAAATCATCATAAAAATATTCAACAATAGTGGTTAATATAAAAATGTATATTTCTTTAATATTAAATATTCTTATTAGAAAAAAAAGAAAAAGAAAATAACAATAAATAAGAAAAACTTCTTTGAAAACAAAAATAAGTTTTTTGTTGTTTTGTTTTTTTAAATAAATAAAGATAAAAACAAAATGGAGGTTTAATTTCTTATTGCTTTTAAGTCTTTTTTTTTAAAATAAATAAATAAAAACAGATTATTTGCAATTAAAGTATTAAATATATTAAAAACAATATTCATTGCAGTGTCATGAATGAGGGAATCAAACATATTTGGATTTTAAAACGTATCATGAATGACAAAAAAGAGGATTCATATCAGTAATTGTGAGTCAAGGAAGCTTTAATCATTAGCGTTAACCATTCGGCCTCGTTTTCGATATGGGTAAAATACCGGATGAAAACATAACAAATTCAATCATAGATAATTGAAAAAGCGCAAACAATATATACATTAACGTGGCAGGCAAAACATACATAAACAATTAAAAATTAACAAATATGTGTTACACAAATTTCTTTACAAACCAAAAAATCACATTCACACAAAGATGCGTTATTAAGAGTTAACACGGCGAAAATTGGTGAACATGGTCACGAAAACGAAAAGTGCAACAAACTTAAAACGAACTAATTTTTTACACTTACCTCTCTATATCGTCGAACAGAATTTGAAAAAATAAAACAATTGTTTTTCTAAGTAAAATCAGTTAAACTTATGACATTTCAGACTTTTATCACTGAGTAAAGCTAATAGTGAAATGATTTTAACGCTCAATCATGCGCCATTTGCATTAGTTGCATCGAGGGAGGTAACGGGAACAGCGGAAATTGTTATTCAAAGTCGTTTTCCGGCCATGCGGCTTACTCTTTATTCTTCCCTATAATAATCTGACAGTTTTTTCAGGTCGAGAAGTTGCGAAACAATATTTTGTTATTTTATTCCAAAATAAACAAAAACGATTTGCGTATATAAGGATGCATCGACATTAATGCAAAGGGTGTAAGACATTTTCAAAGTTTTTGCATAAGTTAATCGCAAAAAAATGATTTCTTGTTCAATGCTTATGTTGATTACCGGAATGACGTCAATGTTTTTGTTTTGATCATGAGCTTGTCAAATGTCAGAGCCGAGCAGATAGGAAGTTGAATGCAATTTCTGACTTCTGGCCAATGTCATAGAGCCGAAAGCATTTAATTTGCATATCAGATTGGTAAGACAGACAAGAGACATCCTGACAGTCTTTGGAATATAAAAGATAGACAAATTCATTTGTCACTTTTATTGCGAACGCAAAAAACAGTAAACATTCAGTATAATTAATTGCAATAACTTTGTAAGGAAATAATGAAAAAGGGATGAATTAGCTCTTCCTTTAGGTCATGTATTGAAAACTAAATGACTATTATAAAATGGTTGATTTTTTTCTTAGTACCATGTTGGGTTCTAAATGAGATTTCTATTACTAAATAATTTCTTCTCTAAACCCATGCTGCATGTACTCATTACAACTGATTACAACTGTCAAAAATGTGCCCTCCCCAAGAGATACCACCATGCAAATGACAACTGGGAGAATAAACCAGAGACAGTAGGGAAGGTCATAAAGCATTAATTAACAATTGTCAGGCTAATTGCTTTGCTATTTGTCAATAAGATTCTAACCCTCACCCCTTTATTTGAGACACTGCAGCCTGGGGTTGTGTCCTACTGGGTAGATCCATTCCACCTTACCCTACTTACCTCTCCCAACCAATTAACCTCTCACTGTGTAGCCAGATAAGGCCATGGTATTGATATATTCCAATTTTTGATGCCTTTAATGTGACATTTTGAATGAATACTCATAGAAATAATGGTTTATGTATATATTATTATATTCTGCTGCTCAAGTTCACCATTTGTATGCACAGTAAATGTACCCTTTGTTTTCTTAGTGCCAAATTACCTAACGACAATGTAACATGTTTAAGGACAACATATTTATCTACAATTCATGATCAGAGGTTATACTGGAATCAAATATTTTTACAAATGCATACATCTTTTAAAATTTCTTTTTAATTCCAGCTATAAAAATGGGAGGCACTGTGAGCACAGGTGAAAATAACGATGAGCTGATTGATAATCTGGTAGAGGCTGACTATATCAAGACTAAGCTTGTTGAGAAGGTCTTCCGAGCAGTTGACAGGGCTAACTACTACCTCCCTGATCATCGTGGGGCTGCCTATAAAGATCTAGCATGGAAGCATAAAAACTTACATCTGTCTGCACCATGTATTTACTCCGAGGTGATGGAAGCTCTACAGCTGGAACCAGGCCTGTCATTCCTGAATCTTGGCAGTGGAACTGGCTACCTCAGCACAATGGTTGGCCTAATTTTAGGTTTGTACAACGCTCATATAACTGTTTGGTCTGTTTTGATGCATTAAGCATAATTGATGTGCAGTTATGGAATCACACTATGCTGAAGATACAGTTAGATCTTCTTATGTTGACATCATCAGCTGAGTGGCTATCTATAATCCTCCAGATGGTAGGGAAGATAGAATAATCAGGTCGCAACCAGGTCTCCATTGGCTGCCAGGTTGGTTTGCTATGCAGTAGCCAACTGGATGATATTGTAGCCACCTAACCTATAGCAGGCCTTACCCATAACTCTCATTACTCCAAGTATCTTTCATAAAAGACTGGGATAGAAAGCCACAGCATCCAACTTTAACTTGAAAAAAAAGCAACATGTTTTGCATCCTTTGTCTCAAAGTATTTGGCACAATTCTGGTATTTTGTCATCTTCAACTCAAGCAATTCATCAAATATTTCCTCCCATGGTACTGTCAGCTCTGTCAAGAGGATGATTTTTGGATTCATCAATCACATAAAAAGTCTGGGCAAAAGTTGTACAGATCACTTCTGATGGAACTTGCAGCTCTTATATTTAGTCAGCTCTAATCACCTAGCTTCTGGCCTCATGTAGGATATTGGTACCTTGAGCTTGTGCACCTGTTGATATCTAAGCTTCAAAGAAACAAATAAAAAAAATCATTGTCTGCTAGGGGCTTACATTTTCCCTCTCTTTCTCTAGTATATGTGCTAATTCTTCTAGTACCTGGTCATGCCACCATGTGTAGCACTTAGTGCTTAGAAGGTTGGGCTGGATGACATAACATGCTGCCATACAAAGCTTGTTTCACACAATGACCAGGTAGACTCATAAGCCATATTAAACATGTAAGGGTATGCTGGAGCTGGTAGCAAGATGTAGACTGCAAAATAGAGGAAACGTAACTGAAGTGGTTCAACTATCCACATCACCTCCACAACGGTTTCTTGGTGGGATATTCAACTTAGTATGTGATCTTTTCCATTTGAACTGCCTTCTCAAACCTGTATTTTCCCCCTTGATTTCCTCCTGCACCATCCCTCTCTTCTCCAGACAGGTGTTTTTCTCCCACTTCTGGCAACTTTATGTGCCAAGTCATTCCATTCTCATGCATCCTCACAATCACCTGGTGTCTGAGACTAAAGTCTACTTGTTTACAGCTGGTGTTACTGACCCTTTTACTTCTGTGAAAGACCCCAATACCAGCACTTCTGATCTTCTCATCTGAAGAGTCTTGCAGTGTGAGCAAAACTTTTCTGACATATAGCCCCTTATCAATAGTTTTGAGACCCACTACTGGAGAAAAATACTGATGTGAGATTTTTTTTCAGCAGTATTGCTTGTACCCAGGTACTGGTATTTTCTCTTATAATTCTAGTTGAAAGTGGCCATAGTATGTTCTTGTTGTTTTTTTCCAGAAAAAGTTAGGGGTAAGATGTAGCTCTTACACACTGTGGCATCAACATACTAGGCTAACTCATTCTTAACTTTTGCAAAGAGAAGTTACACTTGAATGTATCACTGCCAGGAACAACTTACAGTTAACCATATTTTATTACATTATATCAAGGCCATATATTGTTTAAGTATTTTAATGTCAGTCACATTAATGAACTGTTATGACTGAGTCCAATTATAAACTTGTTTGCTTCCCAATTGAGATTGGTATTCTAAATAAGTTATATAAAATGAAACTGTGTATTATCCTAACTTGTTTTTAATTATCATTAACACTTTTTTAACCTTATAATTTTTCATGTTTCTGCTCACATGTTTTAATTTTAACTTAATTATACTTTTATGTACATTAAACCTTAACATAGTTGGTGCCGCATGACCTATCATTTGTCAGTGTGTCGTAAAACCAAAAATAACAAAAAGTTCAGTTGAGATTAACCCAATTCTCTTCAAATCTTTCTTTGCCTTCGCGTGTTTATAATAACTTGTTGTGTCCATCCAAAGATTTAAGTTAATATTTTAAGAGGCATCAGTAGCCAAAGATTTAAGTTAAGATTTAAGTTAATATTTTAATAGGGGAATCAGTATCGAAAGATTTAATTAATATTTTAATAGGGGCATCAGTATCGAAAGATTTAAGTTAATATTTTAATAGGGGCATCAGTTTCCGAAGATTTAAGTTAATATTTTAATAGGGGCATCAGTATCCAAAGATTTAAGTTAATATTTTAATAGAGGCATTGGTATCCAAAGATTTAAGTTAATATTTTAATAGGGGCATCAGTACCTAAAGATTTAAGTTAATATTTTAATAGAGGCATTGGTATCCAAAGATTTAAGTTAATATTTTAATAGGGGCATCAGTATCCAAAGTTTTAAGTTAATATTTTAATAGAGGCATCAGTAGCCAAAGATTTAAGTAATTATTTTAATAGAGGCATTAGTATCCAAAGATTTAAGTTAATATTTTAATAGGGGCATCAGTAGTCAAAGATTTAAGTTAATATTTCAATAGGGGCATCTGTAGTCAAAGATATAAGTTAATATTTCAATAGGGGCATCAGTATCCAAAGATTCAAGTTAATATTTCAATAGGGGCATCAGTTGTCAAAAATATAAGTTAATATTTCAAAAGGGGCATCAGTATCGAAAGATTTAATTAATATTTTAATAGGGGCATCAGTATCCAAAGATTTAAGTTAATATTTTAATAGAGGCATTGGTATCCAAACATTTAAGTTAATATTTTAATAGGGGCATCAGTACCTAAAGATTTAAGTTAATATTTTAATAGAGGCATTGGTATCCAAAGATTTAAGTTAATATTTTAATAGGGGCATCAGTATCCAAAAATTTAAGTTAATATTTTAATAGAGGCATTAGTAGCCAAAGATTTAAGTTAATATTTTAATAGAGGCATCAGTAGCCAAAGATTTAAGTAATTATTTTAATAGAGGCATCAGTATCCAAAGATTTAAGTTAATATTTTAATAATGGCATCAGTAGTCAAAGATTTAAGTTAATATTTCAATAGGGGCATCTGTAGTCAAAGATATAAGTTAATATTTCAATAGGGGCATCTGTAGTCAAAGATTCAAGTTAATATTTCAATAGGGGCATCAGTATCCGAAAATATAAGTTAATATTTTAAAAGAGGCATTGGTATCCAAAGATTTAAGTTAATATTTTAATAGAGGCATTGGTATCCAAAGATTTAAGTTAATATTTTAATAGAGGCATTGGTATCCAAAGATTTAAGTTAATATTTCAATAGGGGCATCTGTAGTCAAAGATATAAGTTAATATTTTAATAGGGGCATCTGTAGTCAAAGATTCAAGTTCATATTTCAATAGGGGCATCAGTATCCGAAGATATAAGTTAATATTTCAATAGGGGCATCAGTAGCCAAAGGTTTAAGTTAACATTTTTAAAGGGGTATCAGTATCGAAAGATTCAAGTAAGTATTTTAATAGAGGCATCAGTATCCAAAGATTTAAGTTAAGATTGTAATAGAGGCATCAGTATCCAAAGATTTAAGTTAATATTTTAATAGAGGCATCAGTATCCAAAGATTTAAGTTAATATTTTAATAGAGGCATCGGTAGCCAAAGATTTAAGTTAGGATTTTAATAGAGGCATTGGTATCCAAAGATTAAAGTTTTTTATTTTAATAGGGGCATCAATATCCAAAGATTAAAGTTAATATTTTAATAGAGGCATTAGTATCCAAAGATTTAAGTTAATATTTTAATAGGGGGCATCAGTAGCCAAAGATGTAAGTTAAGATTGTAATAGAGGCATCAGTATCCAAAGATTTAGGTTAATGTTTTAATAGAGGCATCGGTAGCCAAAGATTTAAGTTCAGATAATAGAAGCATCAGTAGTCAAAGAATTAAGTTAAGATTTTATTAGAGGCATCAGTAGCCAAAGATTTAAGTTAATATTTCAATAGAGGCATCAGTAGCCAAAGATTTAAGTTAAGATTGTAATAGAGGCATCAGTACCCAAAGATTTAAGCTAATTCTTTTAATAGAGGCATCAGTAGCCAAAGATTTGAGTTAAGATTTTAATAGAGCCATGGGTAGCAAAAGTTGTTAGTAGCAATCTTGTAATTTTCAGCCACTCACCATGTGGGTTCGAATCCCTTTAAGGGGAAGAACTTTCATGTTAAAGTCTTCAAGGTGACCTGCAGATCATCATTGGTTTTACTAAAACATATGTCTGGGGTCTTTCTCTACCAAAAACTAGCCATACCTGGCCAGTATGACCATACTTGTCTTGGTGCAGAGAAACAAATGAACAACAGTATGACAATACTTGTCTTGGTGCAGAGAAACAAATGAACAACAGAATAATATTTCCATAACCTTGGAGTGTGACTTTTTGAAAGTTCAAAATTTCTTTAATCTTATATAAGAGTCTATATATTGACTTATTGACTGCCACTCAAAATACTTAATGATATTATAATTTCAGGACCATATGGAACAAACCATGGCATTGAACAACACCCAGATGTTGTTGAGTATGCACTTGAGAGACTTGAGGAATTCAAGAAGACCAGTCCATCATTTGATGACTTTGATTTCTGTGAGCCGAAATTTGTTGTGGGCAACTGTCTGCAGCTGAACTCGGCATGTCCACTGTATGATAGGGTGTACGTGGGAGCAGGCTGTCCACAGGAGCATGAGAATTATATGAAGAATCTGATCAAAGTTGGCGGGGTGCTTGTGATGCCTCTCAGTGACAAGGTATGCTGCAAGGTGGGAAAAGGTGTTAGGTATATGTATGTGTGATTTTTGTTACATCACACTGACACAATTATGGTCATATTGGCGACGTCCAGCTTACTGTTAATGGAGGAAAACCCCAGACTTATATCTGAGTCAAAGCATTTGTGCACCACAGTTTTGCTGGAAAACCTCCCAACATGAAAGTTCTGGCCCCTACCGACTGAGGAGTTACAAATTACAAGTCAGTGGCTCTATCCGCTTGGCCACAGGCTTCCCTGTTGTGGTATAAGTTATAGGGCTCTTTGTAAGCTGCATACATTTCCCTTATTTCTCCACCAATCCCTATATCACTTGCTTGTTTAACATTCTTAGAATACTCACAATGGTCAAATTTGCTGTTAATAATATCAACCAGTCCTGCAGAACTTGGTCCTTTGATTATTTATTAGTACGGGAACAAACATTAAAATTGACATGTTTGGAACAGTAGTGTTGCTAAACAGGAATAACCATGATTGTAGTTTATAAGGAAATGGCTTTGGAAAGGTTTGATAAAATAAGTAGAAAAATATCTATGAGCTATTTTGCTGCAAAGTCTACCATTTACTAGCTGACACACTTGAGCAATGTTCAACCCCTGTATTGCCAGTTTGATAATTGTAGTAAGTAACCACATGATCAGGTTTTGGCTGTGAAGTATATGGTATGTACCAACATCAGACTTTTACCTCCTTTATCATCAGGCATGGATTTAGATTGAGGGTGGACCAGACCATGCATAAGATACATATTATTATTTTATTGAAAAAGTTCTGCACCTTTAAAGGTAAAGTCCTACATTCATGTCTGATCTTAAGTGTCATATGTTTATTTACATCACTTGAGCTAATCAGTTATTAGAAATCAATATTAAACCATTTTAGATTTTTTTTCTTTTTAAAGCACCTTACAAATCATAAAAATGGTGTCATTATTCGCCGAGGGCCTGTCATAGGACATCTCCAGAGTTTCAGATCAGTTCAGGTCTTGTAACTATCGAGGATACAATTAACCCAATCTTTGGCTCTGTCATTTAATTGTATCACAATGGATGCCAAATTATGGTGAAAGGTTAAAGCAAAAGTGATGAAAAATGTGAATGCTAAGTTCACTAAGTTTCATAAACACAGCATTTCAAGTTTTTATATGGCCAGTTCAAATGCAATGCACCCCATGTCTGTTCCAGCTGCAGTTTAGATAATATATAATTCACTGGATTGATAACATAGACTTGTATTCTTTATCTGACCTAGAAAATGCATTAGATAAAACTAGGACCCAGGTACAGTAAGCATTGACTTTAAGGCAAGGCAGAGATATACATTAGTGTTCACTGACAATAAATATCAGGCTTGTTCAAGAACTTGTTAGCCTGGGGTCATGTTAATTAAAAATCTTAGTGTTTTTTCCTCACTTAAACTAAAAAAAAAGTTTTGAAAAACTTCTGTACAAAAAGGAACATACATTTCTCATTTTAATTTTTGTTACAATGGAATTTGGGAATTTTGTAGGAAAAATTCTCATTTTAATAGAAAAGATGTCTGATAAACTATGATTTGTACCACAGCATGAACATTCTGTCTTTATTACTCTAGATTACAGTCATGTGAGTGCCAACATCTGAGTGAACTGAGTTGAAGAGTATCACTGGGTATTGTTGGAATGAGGTGGTGGGTTGGGGGGGTTGTTGTTGGAATGAGGTAGTGGGGTGGGGGGTTGTTGTTGGAATGAGGTAGTGGGATGAGTGGTTTGTTGTTGGAATGAGGTAGTGGGATGAGGGGTTTGTTGAAATGAGGTAGTTGGGGGGGGGGGGGATGGGGGGGGATGGTGTGGGTGGGGGGGGGTGGGGGGGGTGGGGGGGGGGGTGTGGGGTTGGTGTGGGTTTTTGTAGGTTTTGTGTGGGGTGGTATTTGTTTTTGGGGTGTTTTTTATTTTTTGGGGTGTGGCGGGGGTGTTGTTGTGATGGGGTTGTTGTTGAGATCTTGTGGTAGTGGGGGTGGGGGTTGTTGTTGGAATAAGGTAGTGGGGTGGGGTTGTTGTTGGAATGAAATAGTTGGGTGGGGTTGTTGTTGGAATGAGGTAGTGGGACGGGAGGTTGTTGTTGCTGGAATGAGATAGTAGGTTGGGGGGTTGTTGTTGTAATGAGGTAGTGGGGTGGGGGGTTGTTGAAATGAGGTAGTTGTGTGGGTGGGGGTTGTTGGAATGAGGTAGTGGGATGGGGGGTGTTAAAATAAGTTAGTGGGGGGGGTGTGTTAAATGAGATAGTGGGATGGGAGGTTGTTGTTGTTGGAATGAGGTAGTGGGGGTTGTTGTTGGAATGAGGTAGTAGGATGGGGGTTGTTGTTGTTGGAATGAGGTAGTGGGATGGGGGGTTTGGGTGAGAGGCAAGAATGATAGATACTGTGATCTTTAAACAGAAAATTTGCTATAAATTGTCTACCACCACCCCACAAACCTGCACTTCAACCAACTTAATAAAAAGTAAAAATATACATTTGTTTTGTTTGGAGATAATTCTGAATAACACAACAAGACATTATCTTATATTCTCAGTAAAGCAATGTATCAAAAGTCATTCAGAATTGAAGCAAACTTTACAGAGCGTGAGTTGTAACCATTGTTAAATAAGTCCATGAGGTTCACATAAGTGATAAGGCAGATTTCCAATATGTGACAGTTAAGAATGGTTTGTTTGTTTGTATTTACTGTTTAAAAATTCTTTTCCTTTTAATATATCGTAATTTTTGAAAATTATATGGTATATGGTATAACAAAATAGTGTCATGGGCCGTATATTTCAATATATCACCCTCCCTATCGCAGACTGATAGTCCCTATTATTGTGTTGATTCCATTTATAGAAAAAGTAGGAGCTTTCGTAGCCATGGTACGAGTTAACTAACATCCCTGTCATTTTAGTAAATATTACAACTGAAAAGGACTGATTTGGTTGAATTGCTAGCTTGTTTGTCCAAAGATATAGTGTTTTTTAATTGATTTCATGTAGATAGGGCTGTATTAATAGCTAGTTGTCGCAATAATAACCATCCTTCTGTTTGTGTGACCTGTATATCAAACAGTGCTAGTGGCTGTCTTAACTTTGAGCCATTTTTATGTGAAATTATCTTTTTACTTACACGGATTACAGTTGACATGTGTTAACAATTTTGCATTTTAAAATTTCTTTTATGTTACTAAATACATGTATAATGTAAAAGATATCTAATGTTTGATCATTTTCTCTTTTAGCCCAGTTTATTGAATTTAAATTGAAGCCAAAAGCAAAGCATATTTAATTACCTGTCTATGGTAAATTATTGTAATACATTACTTTAAATGGTAAAAAAGCGAGGTGACTACAGGCTGATATGACTGCATATATGATCATATATGTGTCCGGCCCATTTTACAAGGCTGATAACTGGTATCTATCACTGGCCTAGCACCAAAAGCATTCAGTCAAAGGCTAATAATGATGTCATCATTCAGCAAAATGGCCAACAGACAATGACAATAATATCTTCAGAGTCTTTTTCCAGTCAAGGTTTTGATTCAAATCTGCTAACCCTAAAAGCGGTTTATGTGCAATATTGATCTCTAAGAGCAAAGGTTACTTTCATTGAACATGATATGCAATAAAAACAATGATCAACAACCAAAATACCCTCTGGGTCTTTATTTTTGCCAGCGGGCCTATTATCAGCACTCGGCCCAGCCCAGCCGTATATTATTGTCTCAACAATTATCTTTTATCTATTTAGCTGATGCAGGTCAAAAGGTTGAGTGAGACAGAATGGGACATGAAAAGCATGCTTCCTGTGTCATTTGCTACACTGGTTGAGCCCCAGAGAGGTGTCAAAATGGACATGATTGATCTACGTAAGTGCCCTGGAATATTCCTTTTACTTACTTGAAATGTTTGGCTCAGCTAGCTTTCAGCCTAATAAACTTAAGGGTTTATTTACCATAACTCAATGTAGCAAAATTCAAATTGGTGTACAATCACCGGTCTATAAGTCAAGCTTGGGACCTCTAGTCCTTATAAATAATATCTGGCCCATCGCCAATAATACTTGGTCCTTCACCAATAATACTTAGTCCTTCACCAATAATACTTGGTCCTTCACCATAAATACTTGGTCCTTCACCATAAATACTTGGTCCTTCACCATAAATACTTGGTCCTTCACCAATAGTAGCTGGTCCATAAACAAAAATAGCTGGTCATTCACAAATAACAGATAGTCATTCAACCAACACTAGCTAGTTGTTCGACAAAAAAGGCTGGTCCTTCACCATAAGAAGCTGGTCCTTAACCAATTATAGCTAGTCTTTCACCAATTATACTTGGTCCTTTACCTATACTAGCTGGTCCTTGGAAAAATAATGGCTGGTCCTTCACCTTAAATATCTAGTCCTTAAACAACTATAGCGGGTCCTTCACAAATAATACATTGTCCTTCATTAATAATAGCTGGTCATTCACCAATAATAGATGGCTCTTCAACCAACATTAGCTATGACTTCAACAAAAAAGCTGGTCCTTCACCTATAGTAACTGGTCCTTAACCAGTAATAGCTAGTCTTTCACAAATTATAGTTTGTCCTTTACCATTAATAGCTGGTCCCTCAGCAGTTATAGCTTGTCCTTCACCAGCAATATGTGGTCCCCATCAATAATAACTGGTACTTCACCAATAAAACTAGTCCTTTACCAACAACAGCTGGTCTTTCACCAACGATAGCTGATCTTACACTAATAATAGCTGCTCCTTCACCAAAATTGCTAGTCATTCACCAAAAATGGCTGGTTCTTTACCAATTATAGCTGGTCTTCTACCAATAAAAACTGGCCCTTCACCGTCATTACCCAATTCTTCACCAATGACAGAGGGTCCTTCGCACCAATAACTTTTTTCTTTATTTATGTCATTGTAGCGGAACCTGAGCAGCCCTCCCTTCAGGCACTCTGTCGATTATCCATTCGTAAAGTCCTACGATTAAACATACACAAACTGCATCCAGAACTAGGTCGAAGGGTGATCAAGAAACGTAAGAAGCCACAGAAAAAGCCACAGAGTGGTCTGTCCCACTTGAACATCGTCCCATTGAGTATGGGGATGATGATATTGCGACAGTTTGATCCAGATAATCAGAATTTCAGCAATGATGATGCAGATGATGAATCTAATGATATAGACAGACATACAGATGAGGACAGTCCAGATGAAAGAGGTCAAGAAAATGTTGAAAATTGTGTGGCAGAAGATGAAGAGGAAACAAAGATGGATAACAATAAGGAAAACAATGCAAAATGTCTGGGAAATGATGTTGAGAGAGATGTCTTTGAAGTCGTTGATGACAAGAAAGACCTTGATGATGCCACTGAAAAATGTTCAGGAGAAGAAAACAAGAAAAATAAAACAGAGAACAAAAATGATGAGAAGAATTCAGATGCCAATGTCTCTTGTTCATCTGGTGTAAGGGTGCAACATGGTACCAAGCAAAGTCAAGCAGGCATGGCTAGCTATGGTGACAGCTCTGAGAGTGACTATGGGAGCGACTATGAAGAAAATGCCCGACATTTTGATAGAAGGATTTCGACAAAGATTGATGAGGTAAAGAAAATGATTTTTGCTGAATTGGATCAATACTCTGGTGAGTTGCGACAGCGAGGCCAGCAAGAGAAGGAGCAGCCTCCAGATATTGAGTTTTCAAACTCTGATGATGATGACGAACTGTGTGAAATGAGCATAGCTTGTGAGCAAAAGAGTCGTAGTTCGAGAAAAGACAATAGTTGGGAACTTCCGAGAAAGCTCCGTTACTCGTCAAATACCAGTGTTGATACATCAGCCACATCTGGTATAGGATCGTTCAGTGAGGATCACTTAGATCACGAACTTGGCGGACGGACGGATAGTCAGAAGACTTCCCCCGGTTGGGGAGTACTTGATGCAGAGCCAAGCAAAGATTGTGATATGAAAGGTGAACCAATGGAGACAGAGAGTTGCGAGGATGGAGATGAGGAGCAGAAAAATAAGGAAGAAGAAAATGAGGAGGATGAAAATGAGGAGGAAAGTGAACCAAGAATGACTATGTCACAACTAATGAAAGAAGATGTTGACTTGTTGCCATTACCCCCTGCCTTGCGGGCTTACATAGCCTATTACAGGTACTAAGAGGGTATGTATGCAGTGGTAGAAACAGAATGACTGACTAAATGTGATATGATGGAATGATGTTTACAGTTATATTTATTAAGGAGATTTTGTATTTATGTGCTTTACTCCAAACTATCTAACCCTGTGACACACACAAACAATATGTTCAATCCAGTTGTTGAGGTGTGATATTGTACAGTATGTATATTGGTTGGAAAAAAGTACTTTGGACATTTTTGTTGTTGTAGATTTATTTGTATTTTTGTGTATTTTGCCCGTTTGTTTCCATATTTGTTGGTTTAGTTGTGATATATTGCAGAGTTTTCTCTTTTGTAAAAAAAAAGTTTGGTTTTCTTTCCCATTTCTAGTCTTTTTCTTTCAAACTATATGTGCATGTTAGTTTTAGTGCTTTAAGAGCTGTATAGTTTGGATAATATTTGTTTTTGTTTATATAAAAGTGATTAACAATTTGACAAGAAGATCAACCTTTCTACAATAAAGTGAATTACAAAAAAAATGTAACTACCAGAGAATATGGAAACTGTCAATACATATTTAGATTATAAACTTGGTCAAACTTTCAGAACAGTCTATCATGCTAACACCATTTTTCTTCGCTATCACATGTTATAATGTCTGGAAAAGTTGATTTTCATGTTAAGGGATATACATATTTTCTGGACAAACAGCATATCGCTCTAGCAATCACTTACCTGTATTTTATGGTCAAAAATATATATTCTTAAATACAACACAGTATAACACTAAGGGTGTTTTGTTTGCATAAAAATGTACCAGAAAATAAACTTAAGCATTTTATAATTACAAATAATGTGAAACGTGCATGTTATTGAGACGGATTTAGAGCTCAAACATACTTTTTTTCTACAAAAAAAGTCCATTGTCTGTATCATCTAAAAGAACCTTTAACTGAACATTAAACAGACAAAACAAGAACACTTGTGTCACCTGTACCGTAAAATGGACTGAAATTTGACATATCATAGGTAAAAGTCAATCTACTATCTGAAAACAGCTTTTTAATTTAGCAAAATGCTGCTTTTCTTTGATTTTTTAGTTTAATTTTCCAACTTTCAAAGCTATAAATTTATTAAGCCAAGAAAATATGCCTTCTTTAAATATTGTGTATATTTCAATTGCTTTGTTAATGCTAAATGTTTACCTTTAAGGCATCAACATAAAGCTTCCTAAGTTTTGTAATTAGAATTTTGCTTCCCATAGTTTTTCTTTAATATTTGTTTTGTGCTTATTTTTGTATTTTATTAATATCTTGTATTACTAATAATTTCTGTTTAATGCAGGGATTTTTCTTTTTGTCATGTTTGGTACCTATGCCTTGTAAATACAAACTGTATCTCTTCAGACACATTATTGTGTCCTTTGCGCAAACTTTTTTTTGAAAAATACACTCAACATCTACGCCTTTTGGATATTGTCCATAATTCACACTGATTCATAATATTACTGCTTATGTTAAAGCTTTATATTTATTACTGTAAAAAACTGTATAGGATTCATGTAACAATATTGATAAAGAAAACAGGTGAATTTATCTGGTGACACCACACATAAGATTTGTGTAAGATGTCCACATTTTTACCTGTCCAGTTATCTGTACACAGTAATTACTTCACTTATGGTCTAATCTGGGGACAAACCCTGTATTTTAAATGTGCACATTGTGTTTTGATTCATAAAGGTAAATGCATGGGACGCTTGTGGCATAGTAGTAGTCACAGACTTGTAACTCTGACTGCTTAGCCTCTCACTAGATGGGTTCGATACCACTTTCCGTTGATGGACTTAATGGTGGAAGTTCCACCAACTGGCCTGCAGTGCACCATTGGTTCCGTTAAGACATTTGTCTGCGGTCTTCCTACGCCAAAGTATGGTGTCAGTATCTATATAAACATGACCATAACTGGTTGCTGCTATGTATTTAAAAAATAACAACAGGTAAAGTCAATGGTTGATGTCTATAAATGACCCTTAGAGGCTTCTATATACAGGTAGCAAACTTCACTGAAGACATATAAACGGCTGGATGTGTATTTTGGTTGGTTATGTAATTGTGATTAGTACCATGTCATATGGATAAATTTGTTCATTATAAAGGTTGTTAGCAATCGTAGACAGTGATCAGCAAGTTCAAAATGGTGCCCCAACCAGGGTATAAAACACCCATAAACAAGGGTAAAGATGTTGTTGTTTTTTATCTGCACCATTACTGCGGAACATGCTTGTTGTACAAGTTTTCTTTGGAGTCACATAATATCCAAGGTAGTCCAGATAGTAAATAAATTTGAGCTAAAATCTTTGGAAACTTTTACTGATTTGTTTGAAAGTTACATCTAAAACTGTTCTTACTTTTTGATAAATGTGATGAAGAATTATGTCAAGATAATTTTTATATGTAAATAACAAAAATTTGGATGTGTTTGCTAAGAATTGTTAATCTGATTGTCACAATTTAAGCAATGAAACTATACACAGTATACAATAAAAGTATACAATTTTAAAGGTCAATCATTTAAAATAAAAGGACCGTCTGTCATTAGTGAGTATTAAGGGGAGACTATGACTCATTTATAGAAAACGGCTGATAGTCATCAGTGTGTTCTTATGTGTTTTTGAGCTATCAGTATAGGTATTAGTAATGTATCTTGTTATTTATTTGAATTAGCGTTACCCCCCATGCCCCTCCCAAGAAAAAGCACAACAGTTTTCAGATAATACAACAGTGCATGGATTGCACAGCAATATTGAAAATTGATGTGAAATACTTTCAGAAACTGAGAAAAAAATAGCTTAATATGTTAAAAATTTAACTGTAATTTAGCTTAAAATAAAACTTTATTCCAAGAAATTCATTATTCCAGGAAAGATAAAACATTAATCTGAATGAACAAACTCTATAACATTTATTATAAATAATCTGATAAATTTTAGCAAATAATAAATCAGTTTGATCTTGTTACAAGATTTATCTTGTCTCTATGTATATAATGTTGACCGTCGTTATCCAAATAAAGAATTGCTAGCAGTGATGTGGACTTGTCTGTCACTTTAACCCCAACTAGGCTTCTTATCTTGATTTTTAGTTGCTGTTTTTATTTCTTATGTTTTTTCTTACAAGATATCCATTACTTAAAAGACTTCATTACTTTAAAGATAGTTCCACAACCTTCATGTCAGCCTGCAATCTGTGTCACCTCTCACCCTTTTGACACTTGCTTATTTCAAACCTAGCTCAAGTCCTTGTAAACAAAAAAACACATTCTCTTTTATAAAGTAGGTCAAACATTCACCACATGCTTAACACGACACTCTACACTAATTGGATAAAATGAATGTGGATAGACAGACTTGACGGAACATGAAGAAACAGTCTATTAATAGGAATGAATGCATAAGAAACTCAGTAGTGAGGTTTTATCTCTTTATACAACAATTGTATAGAAAACATTAACTGTATGAAAAACCCCATTGCACAAATATGAACAACATAACTAATTATTACTAATTAACAAAATCTATAAATACATTACACATTTCATACCGAGACAGATGACCCGTTACTGTCGTACATATGTGCTTCCTGTAAGTCGAAATAAAAGCAGCCCGCTTACTGCTGTGGTACCATACTGATTGCATCTTATTTTTCTCCAGTTCGTGTTGAAGCAGACAAATCAAACTCTCTAGGCTTCTTAATACTAATTATGCCAATGTATAGTGTGTAGAAAATTTATTAAGGATTGCAAAGAATAATCTTAATAATTGAAAAGTGTGCATATTTTATCTGCCTTGGACTGTTTCTCGTCCACTTTCGGTTTCTTTATATAAGAATGCTTTACTGACAGAAGGAGTAATTTTGTCATTGTCTGAACTCAGATATATCTATACATCACCAAAATAAGTTAATTGGAAAAATCGAGCTCGGCCGGCCCATTATTCAATGTAAAATCAAGATGCATTTTAAAGACATGCTGGCACTGTTTGTTGCGATAAAAATGAAAACCTACACTTATCATGTTTTTACAGTTACTGGTACATTTTCTAAGTGACTTTAGTATGACAGTGTAAGTGAGCCAACATACTGAACTGATAAAAAGATTGCAAGCGTTATATTTCTTATAGATTACACTTACGCTGTAAAGCCGAGTGATGCTCATCGTAAGGCATATCAGAAACAAGTTTTGACCTCAGCTCAACCCAGGAAAGGGCAGTGAGCGGTTTAATATCATATGACAACAAATATTTATATTTATTTAAATGTCATATGATATACCAAAGTAGTGTTGAATTGATACCAAAATGTAAACAATAAACACATCAATTGTAAGAAATAAAACAATTAACTTAACAAGCAAATTAAAGTACCAGGTACAATAAATTAAGAATAAATGTTTAAGACTAAAGTATTACGTTCATTTGATATTAAGACAAAAAAAGTACAAGTAACTATGCATAAACATACAGAATACAAGAAAAAGCTTGAGTGGGTATGTTTATTTAGGAGTACTTGAGGATTTATAAAAGGTCAGAATTATCTGATAAACATAAATATTGTCTACATTTAATTGGCATTGGCCATGTACGTTATTTAATGAGAATGTATTATGAACTGAATTCATCTAATTAAAGATCTTGGTATAACTTCTTTAAACAGCAAATATAAAAATAATTGATGTTCATTATCTGTAAATTATACAAAATGTTACTTGATGTATAAACTGGTAAGTTTTAAAACAAACCTTTACATACATCGACTGAAAATAAATAAATAAATATGTTTTTTAAAATAAATAAAAAATTGCACTAATGTTTGTATTGCACAAAAATTAAAAATGAGAACCAATTAAATCAAAACATAAAATGTCAAACTTCTAACAACAAATATTTTGAAATATGTGTATGCAGTCTGAATATCATAAAACTAAACCAACTTAATTAGCATAAATTTCAAATCATCTTCAAAGTACAAAAAAAATCATTAAATTAAAATGCGTATTTTTGTAAAAGATATCTCCTTTGTGGTGTATTAGACATATACTAAAAACATACAATGTCCTCTTTTAAACAGCCTAGTTTGCAAAAAGAATTATACATACATAAGCATCATAACACAACAATTACATGTAATAGCATGAGTAAACAAAAGTTGAATAATAAATAAAAATGACAAAACATAACTAGTAAAAGAAAACAAATTCTCAGACTAAAAGTTCTCAGAATACAAGTAAACACTTGAAAAAGTATTTTTAACATTATTTTATGATTAAAAACAAATTAGGAATGTATTTCAGTAATTAACACAACAGTTTTTAGGAAAAGATTTCCAAGAATCTTAATTCAGAATAAAATTGTTGTTAAGAGATTCATTTTCTGCAGAAAATTTACGTTGTAATCGTTAACCAGTGATAATTGTAAGACAGGTTATTTTCTAGCCTCTATACTCAGTTAGACAGGGAATTCTAATAGTAATTATAGGCAAAAACATACAGCAAAAAATACAGCAAAAATACAGTATATATATATTTTTTATATATATATATATATATATATATATATATATATATATATATATATATAATATGCTGTATTTTTGCTGTATGTTTTTGCCTATAATTACTTTAATATTTAATTAAATAAAAATACAGCATATTATATATATATATATATATATATATATATATATATATATATATATATATATATATATATATATATATATATATATATAATATGCTGTATTTTTGCTGTATGTTTTTGCCTATAATTACTTTAATATTTAATTAAATAATATATATATATATATATATATATATATATATATATATATATATATATATATATATATATATGTTGTGATTAAAATCAAATGAACTTATATTGAAATAAATTGTAAATGTTAAAACTTCTTTGTGATAACATATAAATTATAGAACTATTTATTCATTTGCTATTTTTAGTATATAATAATGTCAGTGCAGCCTTTTAATTAATTAATTATAGTAAGAAAATAAGAAAACACTTCACAACATTCCCTTCAATATAATTGAATATACCGGTAGTTAAACCATATTGGTAGCTTTAATAATAAAACATCTATAACTACAATAAAAAAGTTTCATCACTAATTAATCTATAAGCTAAAGACCTAATTACAACTACAATTATGAAATATAGAGTCTAAGGATGACAACAAACTTGGATGATTTATGTGGGTTTTTGGGGGTGTTTTTTTTTAAATTAAAGAAATTTCTTACATTCCAAATACCAAAAGAAACATCCTCAGTTTTTATTTTGCAAATATAAGGAAATTCTGAGACGGAAAAGTTTCAAGCATTTTGTTTCTAAATGTATGAACACTGTATAAAGTATGTGTGGAATGTTAAGTGTTAACCTTAATCCTTAGCTTGCTACGTTTTGTTAAACTGCCTGATCTGGATCTAAACTATTCGCCTAAGCCTTATAATTATGTGATTAGAAAGCGATGAGTTAATGTTTAAGAAAATATTATATACTGAGGCAAAACTTGCAATTAAACTATAAGACATATTCATGTATAAGATACAGAATTCAACAATATATGAACTCTTTACATGTAAGACTGGGTGAACAAATCAACAAAGAATCCAAAAGAGATAGTAAACCAAAGGATTCAGTGAGGTCATGGAATGTAAATAATAAATACATCATCTACAAATGTGATGATTTTTCAAACCCCTGTCTTAATTCAAAGCATAGCATTTATTACTGATATAACTTAAGTACATCATTGTAGTAAACATAACATTTGATGATTTTATCTGAATACCTAACATGTGACGGTCACATGCATAATTCATCCAACAACATTTATTCCTGGCCTGCTTCCTTCTGTAACCACAATTGCCGGCTCACTTAAGCTAATCAAGTCCATGGGGTTTTCTCAGGGGGAAAAACCTACCTTTTAACGCACAGTGATATTAGATAAAAAAATGTTTCTTATAGGTTTTAGTTCACATTAAAGAAACACCTGTGACACTTAATTAGTCTTTTTTGTATGAGTGAAAATTGAAAATTTATGGAGTTGCTCCATATATTATGTATATAACATATAAGTGAATGGGACAAATAACAACAATGGAAATCAATATTAAATAAATAAAAATGAAAAAAATATAAACCTTAATCTTCACTGCAAACACTGAAATCCTTAAAAAATAGAAAATATATTCCATATTTTCACTATGTTTATGGAATGTAACATTAAAATGATACACAAAATGATATTGCACTTCATGGTATGAGAAATATAACAAACAGTTTACAACAAAAACAAATTATATATAATTAAAGAAATAAAAGACAGAAAAAGATATCCACTTAATACTTGCACTCACACTGTTTGACTAATGGTGTTTAATGTTAGGTTTGGTAATTTTCAGTTCATGGCAGGTGCATTTGGTACACAAGCAGAATCTATTCATAGATTTGTAAGTATACACAAAAAGTGTAAAAATATACACAAAATATAGTAATTATACAACATTTTGGCAAGTTAGCAGTGAGCATTAAATGTATATAAGAGTTTACATTTTACATGTGATATACTTCTGTTTAATGGGACATTCATTCCACCAATAATCTTCCAGCTATTCTAGGTGATTTCACTTGAAGCAGATACAGTGCTGCCTTTAACATGGCATATTATTATCACTTCTACTTTACAGGTATTTTGAAGACTGGGCAACAAATATATATCCCTATTAACATGGTAATTGGTCCAGGAAAATGTTGTGTTTTTGAAACACATAACAGCAACCATTAATGGTCAGTATAGTAATGTCTAGTTATTTTAATGAAGAAAGTCCCCCAGACAAATGCCTTTGTAGAAACAACGGCAAACTGCCGATCAGCTGTCAGACCCTCCTACATTTAGTCCTTCTCCCCCAAGCCATGCAATGAGAGGCTAAGCAGACAGAGAAGTTACAAGTCGGCGACTTCTACTATGCAACAAGCACCCCCCCCCACCCCCCGACCAGGAATATATCACAACAAATCATCTACCATGAGTTTATGCAAGAGGTAAGCAACAACAACGTTAGACATGACATCTCTATCTATCTTAGCTGTCATACATAAATATAATAAATATATACATAACAAGCACCAAAGGTATACTTAGTACTAGTACATTCATCAGTGTACACATAAAGTGGCTATATATCAAGGTTATACAATTCTGCAAGTATGATCTTTCTAACAAAAACATTGGTAAACTGGTTTGGTAAGCAAGAAGCTAAAACATAATTTACTTTTAAACAAAAGGTACATTGTATATTTGTTTTGTTTTTTACATACAAAATAAATTTTTGCCACTGTTGTTAGTATGTTATCTCTGCTGGATATGTGAACTGCAGGATGTATTGCACTTTTATAAGTAAATAAATAAATAAATATTTCACAAATAAGTTTAGTTGTTAAATCAACTATTTGATAGAGCTGGTTTTACCATGCCCCCAACAGGTCAGAGGTCAACTCTGACATTGAACTATCCAATGCATTAACAATGATTATAAACAGTTTCGAGCAGTGGTGTAAATGATGTAGTGTATGTATATATGTATAAATCCATAGAATGAAATATAGTTTGCTTAGACATCGTGAAACAAACTTGGAAATGCTTGTCTTCATCAACAGAGAACCTCTGTCCAGAAACAACACACTGTACTATTCATCAAAGGATCATAAAATATTAAAAACACAATTCCCAAGCATAAATACCTTTAAATTATGTTCATCAATTGACAAATAAAACACTATTACAACTTCTCCAACAAAAAATTTCTGATTGAACAGGTCCTGGGGAAGATTTGAAAGAGCATAGTCAAAGATCTGTCAAAGTCAGCTACAAATAATTTAAACTTTATATATTTTTAAACATGAAATCAATAAAACAAATCTCTGAGAAATACGTAATCATGTATCAATAGATAACAAGACAAGAACGAAATCAAACATTTAACAGCAACAATGTAACAAAATCTATTTTAGAGTTGTAAATGATTCTCTATCAAGATGTACTCATCACTTATTTCATGTGTTAAGAGGATAATACCATTAAAACTACAACAGGAAATGGTATGTTTTATTAATAATAGATATCTTATTATAAAAACAGACATTTAATTATTTATTTCCTTTGTAAATTTTACTAACACCCATACACACTAAAACATCAGTGATTTATTGGTAAAATATGAAACTTTGTATTTACCGGTTCAATAAATTACATAATAAAAGTAATTAAATAAAAGGTTAAAATGAAATACTGGGTAAAAAGAAATTGAATCAAAGCATACAAAAAGTTTTCATTAGATTTTATGACATATCTAATAGCAATTTTCTGAAAAGTGATATTTTTTTCTAAATAATGTTATAAACAATTAAAAAATGATTTGTAAAATACTTGCCAGGTTTTTTTTTATTTTTGTCCATTCACATCCCTAAAAAATAGCTGATCAGCATTCTCATTTTTCCATGACTTTTTTTTATTGTCATCCATTACTCGAAACATTCTTTTGGTAATAAACAAAAACTCCATAGGATAGTGTAGTCAATAAAGTTTTCTATTTCAGTTGAAACTGTTGTGGATGCTATGTTGATGTATTAAAGTTGTGCTGAATGATGCATAAATAAAATCTCAGTTTGATCTATCTGATAATGTAATTGAAAGAATATATATGTGGCTTGGCAATATAACTTTGGTATCAAAAATATAAAAGCAATGATATAATTCTTAACTTTTTAAAACAATTCCAAGAATGACTGGTTTTTGTGACTTGCTTTGCACATTTACAAAGCCACTTCACAATATTATATAGGTTAATGGAGCATGTCACAGATTCAACTCTTCCTCATCAAGTATATCACTTTAATGTATTACATTAGAAAAGAAGCAGACCTGCTGTTTTAGAAGCACAGATCATGCAACTTGTATATCCGCTAGTGCTGTCTTTATGGTGGTCTGAAGGTAGTTATCCTCTGTTGAACCTCGTGTTGCGTACAGGTTGTGGATCATACTTAGACAGTTGTCGAAGCTCTCTTCTCGCAGCATTTCTTCAAGTGACGGTCCTGGTACGCACGTCAGACTGGAGGCAATCTTACATTTGGCTGTCTGCAGGAATTTTTGCAGTTGCTCATTCTGTTTTTCCATGGCTTGTAGTTCATTCTCATTTTGCTGAACCTAGATAATGAATTATAAGAAAATGTTGAATGTTTTTGTCGACAAAATGCCATGTCACAAACCACTAATCTTTGCTCATTATTTGTGTGTTTAAAGTATGTTTTTTGTATGTTTGAATGAATATCGCATTAACACATCTATGATCATTATAGCGTTGTTGAGCTTACACTGCGGTACACGCCAAGTTGACTTTTTTTCTTGGGTTTATCTTCCCTCGAATAATCTTGCAGTTATCAAGGTCTGATTTCTTTTTTTCCAAGACTTGAAATTACACATAAATTGACTGAGAAGCTATGTGAATATAGTTATATCTAGAAATATGTTGCATGAACACACATGCCTTGTCACAGTGTGCAGTTAAAAAAAAATGACTTCATATTGTATCCCAAACGACTTGATCAAGTGATCAGTTATTCATAATAGTATTCAAATAGCATTTATAAAACAGTGATTTGTTAAGAGAAAGTCTTCCAGAAAGAGTATTAATTTCTTTATGTGCCTTAATGAGACAATTCAGCTTTATCCATTTGGTGGCCCTTTGGCCTGAAAGGTGGTATTCAACAGTTTGCCTATAACAAATATATGTAACAATATCTAACCTCTGTTTGGGGTATTTGTGCTTAATTTCTGCTGAAACAATTCATGTTTTTATCTAAACTTCAACGTTTTTCAACAGCATCTCAATTTTAGGGCAACAACACCCATTAATTAACACTTAAAATGTTTATTCTTTTCATATCTACAAATAAGAATGATTGGGATAGCTATGTGTGCAGTGTGGCTCAGACAGAAAATTCATGTTTTTAATGACAATTGTGGTGTTATGGTTCACTTTTCAGTCAGGTGTATGACATCAATAATAAACAGCATTTTGCAATATCTGTTCAGGTAACAATAGGTCATTAAAATGAATAAAGAAAATATTTTTGGTCCAAAGTGTCGGATACAACTTTTAAGATATTTAGTACTCAGTATCCTGTACCTTGCTTTCCATACAAGCAACTTCAGCCTTCAGTTTGATTATCTGGGACTCTTCTAGCAAATTGGTCTTCTTCAGATCTGCTATGTCAGAGTCCAGAAGCTCAAGTTCATGATCCTCATTCAGGTCTGCAAACAAATTAGATGGAACTTTACATATGGTAGACTCCAGAGAAAAGGAATTATAAAATTAAATATAGGCACAAACATGTAACAATAGAATGATTTGACATGGCTACATGAGCAACAATGATGAAGAGATTAGGTAAGCAAACTGTTGAATGTTCCTTGGAAACACATGCAGTTGCACACTCCACAAAGTATCCATCACCTAATGGATTCAAGAATAAGACAAGCTATGGTAACGATGAAATAGTTTTGAAGTTATGTTCAAGAGACTTTTCAACATTTAGAGTAACTCCCACTATTCATTGAAAAGTTACGTTAAAAATACTGACTAGAAAGTAATGATGTGTATTTAAGTTGTTTTTTACAACTGAATTTTACAACAAATGATACATTGCAATGACACAAGTATGGTTATTTTAGGGATGTCCAACTATTATTTGTAGAAGAACCCTCTTCATCACTGGTACAGCGAAGGACTGGTGTAAGATCTCCCTAAACACAAGATTTAGTCCCTTTTGGGACTCGTACCCATTGGAATTACAAGTCAGCAACAGTACCAACTTGGCCATGAGCATACCAAATAGTATGGTTTTGTTTTGAGAATACATCACAGTGATCAGTTATGATTATTATAGCAATGTCAAGCTATTTTGGTCTAGGTAGAACCACCGATGCACCACAGGTCAGTTGAAAGAAGAGTAAGGAAATGGGAATGATATTGTGAATGAAAAGAATGTGTCCACCTACCTTCCCCATTCTCTACCCTCTGTTGAAGGGCTGCCATCTCAGACGGGGACAGTTTTGCTTTCTTCATGGCCAGAGAGGCACGTGGACAGCCCGAGAGACTGCGATGGGACTGGAAGCTTCCGTTAGAATGACCTGACCCGTCACAGCCTGGAGTTGGGCACCTGAAGTGATAGGAAGTTGTTGCTTTTTAACACATAACTTCTGTATTTAACACCTTCTAGTTAGTAATCAAGTAGAATCACAAAAGCAACGATAACAGCTGAATTATGGATTATGTGATAAAGAAAAATGTTTTATCCATCTGTTTTAATATCTTCAGTATTCAATGAACTCCTGTCATATCCTTTAGATATAAATTGCACTGACACAATGTATGTCACTATGGTAACATCCAGATTTTAAAAATGAGCATTTAAGATGAAGAAAGTTTATGTGAAGAACAAGAGACCAATTGCAAAACAGCTTTTAAACTTTCTAAAAGTTTTTGACTTGATTCGGGCCTGTGTGCTGTAGTGGTTTGAACAGCAGCTTATAAATTAATAGGAATTTGTTGATTCGGTATCAAAAATATGTTTACTGGGACATATATTTATGGAGTCTTTTTTTTGTCTTTTTTTTTCCAAATTAATTAATGGCGAATGGGACATATTTTGTGTATTTTTCTTTAACAAATGATAACAAGTGCTCCACTTTTGTCAGGGCTGGATAGTACTACCAAAATTCAGATTGAACAAGTGGCATAACTCCTCCAAAATTAATTTCATAGTTACCTGGCCTTTTGAAAAAGGTTCACCTTTTGCTAGTTTAAGAGTATTCTCTTGTTTAAAGCGAATATATTTGATGGGTTTTCCAGAAACTAAACAGTAAACTAATGCTGATGAAATTTTCATGACAATAGCTTCACATTTTTCTTCAAAAGGAAATAGGGAAAATGAGTAAATTGTGACAAAGTCCTACCTTCAAACTTAGCATCTTGTGATAATGTTGGCCAATTAGAGTTTCTAGTAAAGAAAACTAGTTTACGTACATGATGTCCATTTTAAGGGCTAAGTTGAGATCAAAGGACCCATGTTGGTCCAGACTTGAGATCAGCTGACGTTGTAACTTGTGTCGGTTGGCAAGGGGGCAACCAGACGCACTGAAAATTACCATATCGTTACATGTATAATGCACACTCACTTCCAGTAGCCCTTTCATAATGTGTCTACTTCCTAGGTGCACCTGAAAGTGCTTGAAATTTCTCTAAATGATTAAGTATTATATCATTCTACGGCATCCAATTCAAAACTTGTGTTTTATTACTAATATATCTTAAAATTTGAAAGAAATTTCAAGCTAATATAACAGTATCAGATATATTAGGGCAACATCAAGGCAGCACCATACTAGGTTTTTTTCTTACCTGCGATGTGTCAGGTATTTTCCAGTTATGTGTCCCGTTCCATCACAACCAGGTATAGGGCATCTGCATAATAAATGAAAGAAAGGCAATTTATTTTAAACAGAGTAAAATCAACACATGGATCAACAGTTGTTCGTGCAAAATATATTCGTTTTTTTGTTGGAAGTTATTTCAGTTGACATGCAGTGTGCAGTTGTTCTAACCAGATGCATTTTTTGTTTGTAGTCTACCTGCCCCAAAATATCTTGATATCATTACAAACATACCTAAGAGGTTCATCGTCTCTTCTTTCTCCCTCTTTTCCAAGAATTTTCTTGAGTTTAGCTGCTCGAGGACACCCAGACAGACTGCGATGGGAGGCATAGTTACCTGTCACATGACCACTGCCATCACAGCCAGGGGTGGGGCATCTGTGTATGAAGAGAGAAAAGGTGTGGTGAGAACTCTCTTCTAATTAAGGTATGTTTTACAAAGATTACAGACCAACAAAAAATATGGCTAAGTTGATGTTCATGCCCCCAAAAAGAGCATTTTAACTATGTAAATCACTTGGTTTTAACCTATATTTGCATGCGCTTGGGAAACAATTTATGTCAATTTACATTAACCACTTTAAACTACCTTTTTCTTGGGCAGAACCAGTACTCTGGCATTAAGTACCTGGAACAAGGTGTAGTTTATAGTCCAGCCAAAAAAACAACACCTCAAGGTTTGTGCAAAGTTTGAACCAGAATCCAACATCCTAACCACCAAACCACAGTTGTTAACACTAATCGGGGTTCCTGTGAATGAGCAGTTACAGCCACTTGTTTAAGCTCCACAGGTCATACATGCTCCTCCCTGTGTTGTGTCTTTGGTTTTGTTATTTATTTTCCCCAATTACAACAACAGAAGTCACTGCAGATGCCAATTTTATGTTGATTTGATAAAAAGCTTTGAAACAAATTATACTGTCAACTTTTTCAATGGCCTTAAATAATTTGCTACATTTCTATTCAATAAAAAATGACACATTTTTATTTCATTGAGTTGCACATTATAACAAATATAAAATACACATGTACACGGGTAACTATATATGATGATTTTAAACATCAAACATGAAAGTTGTTTTGTACAAAATTACAACAAAAAAACAAAAAATAATGAAAATTTGAAATTAAACATAAATGAAACACATAAACAAAAATGTACAGCAAAACAAAACAAGATGAAGCATGCACACTACAAATTATGACAACGAAGATATAGTGTCAAGAAAGTATGTCTATTAACAATGTACTGTTGTCAACTTGTATTAACAAAGTGTATTTGATTCAAACAAAGAACATGAATTAAGATTCAACAAATGTTATTAACAATGAACTAGTATTAACAAAGAAATTTTAATATCAAAAGAGTTTTAAGACAAAGTATGTGTATTAACAGTCAAGAAACTTGTTTTCTTACCTGGACAGTGTAGGCTCACAATATCAACCAAACCTAAGGCAAATCGTCTGAGGCTACTCTGGCAGCAAATTTCTGCACACCACCAGCGATTTCTTCACATTTTTCTTCCAAATAATCTACACTTTTTTGCAGAAAAGGCAAGTCTTTCTGTCATTAATTAACTAAGTTTAAACAAACAAGATAGACTTAATTGCTTGATTTGCATATTGTATGCTGAGATATATATAATGACGTTATTTCTACTAACATTATTGATTAAATATATCTTAAGTGAATGAAAAAAAAAATAAAGCAAAAATAAAAGATAGAGAAACTAAATTGCAAGAAATCTACAAGCAAAATAAAAAATAAGGGAAGAGCTCAATATCTATCTATCTATCTCTATATATATATATGCAGAAAGCAAAAATACAATGAACTGATAGTATGGGGTAATGTTCTGTGAACTGATTTTGGATGCAAGAATATAAGCCATTCAAAAACTAAGAAATCATTATACATGTATATTTATGGTCTTATTAAAACTTGAGGGAGAAAATTAAAACACAATGCTATCGTTCAAGTGCAATGCACTTATACTCTTTAAGTTTTCAAGACAAGAATAAACTAAAGGGACATAATTCATTACGTAATCATAACAGTTGTGCCTTACACTTCATCAAGATCTTTCCAAACTCCAAGTTTGAAGTCAATATGTCAAATGGTTTTGGAGATATGCTGGTTTAGCTATAGGCAATCCTATATTAGATATATGGATGGTGGACGCAAGTATAGATGGATGGAGGTACTGGTATTGCCAAAGTGGCAACTATATGCTCCCTACCCACTCCTCCTCTCCAGACCTTTGAGGAACATAAAAAGAACAACTTAAAGTAATAAAGCAATATGGACACAACAAAATCTGCAAAACAAATTACTTACAGTTAGTAACAAAATATAGAGACAATGACTATATGCATACGTTGACATGTACAGCAGCTACTCCACCATTCAACAATAACAGACAGAGCTCTAGTTTTAATGGACTAATTTTTGTACTGAATTCCATCTTCTTCGAGCACAAGATAGTGTGTACTCAATGGAATTAAATAAATGTGACACAGTCAATGGCAGCTCCCAAAACATGGTTTGGCTGAGAATTCTGGGATATAATTCTGGTAATTACTCCATTAATCTAAAGCTCAAGGGACAAGGTTGGTAACATTTTGAGCTTGCATTTAAAATCACAGGTTTTTGGATGTTCCAGGCTGACAGATTGGTATACCGGTACCAAGTTATTAAAATCTGACCAATCAGTTGCTTATAGTTTACAAAAACTTTAGTCTCTAATTCCTGGTAACAAGGTCATACAAATTTGAATTAGAATCAGTCTGGATCTTTCTACAACATATGGTCATATTTCAAGTGTAATTCGAGTTCAACCAATCAAAAGCATCAAAATGACCTCAAACACAACCTCAAAGTGTAATAACCTTGGCTTTTAATGACAACATATCTGTAGGGTGACAAAAATGAGGATGGTGACATACTTACTTCTGCTCAACCTGATTGGCCTGCACTGTGGCTCTGTCAGCCAATGGGCAGCCAGACAGACTGCGATGGGAGGAGAAATTTCCCGACACATGCCCAGACCCGTCACAACCTGGGTATGGACATGTGAGTAACTCGCGACTGTCTGAGGTTGCTTTAACACTAATGGATGGGGAGAGCTGCTCATGGGGTGATTCTTGCTGCTGATGTTGTTGTTGCTGCTGATGACTACTATTCTCAGATCCGGGTGAAGGAAGCAGTGATGGCAAGGGACTACACGGGGCAGACTTGGTAGAGCTATTAGATAACATATTCATGCATAATAGTTAAAGAGTTAGTCAGATTGATGATTAAGCTGAACAAGATAGACAATAAGGTATGGATAGAATGCAAGTGAAAACAAGTTAATTTGATAGTTTAAGATTATACAAATAACACAATAACCACCCAGTAAGATTGCTGATGAAGATAAATAAAATAATGATACATTCAAGAATTAGTATTATTATTTAAAATGAGTTATTTGCATATTAGTTTTAGGAATACAACCATACACACTTGTTATATTGTTAGTAGGTTGATGTTGAACCAAAATAAGATTAAAAATAAGATAATGACGTATATTGATATTGATCAACAAAAAACGATGATCAATAAAGTTGATGGCTAAACCAAATGCACTAGATTTAAAATGGAAGGTGAAATTTTTAGTATTATATAAGCAGCTAAACACAGCCAAACAAGAAGTAAAATAATTGATTGTTTGTGATTGACAGGTTGTTTTTTTTTGTTACATCACAGCATGATGCTCGTTTTAGCATTGTCCAGCTATTATTGGTGGTGGAAGACCCAAGACAAATCTGGGTAGAACCACCGCGGGGTCAGCCGGGATACCTCTCAACATTAAATTTCTTTCCCTGACCCAGTACTGGAACTGACATATTGAGGGCATAAAGTCACAGCAGTGACTGATGGACGCCTCTACCCGCTTCGCCAAAGGTATCCAACTATCATAGTTATCAGTAATAGGTGATCAAGCAAAGGAAACTAAAAATATATTATGATCGTAAAGTGCTTAAATTTTTTTTAAGTAAAATAGTAAAAAGTTTGAAGATGAAGCCAAATTAGTGAAATCCTCCATTAAAATGGTTTAATGTTTAGTTAGTGGTAATTTATATGCACCATAAAATTAATCTATCTTTGAAAAACGAAAATATTAATAGTATTGTCAAATTAAGACAAAAATTCAGAGGTTCAACTTTGTACCTTAGTCCCATTATTAGTGCATTTTAATTACCTAAAGATAGGGTATTTGAAAAAGACAAAAGGAAAAATAGTACATGTAAAAATGCCATTGGAAGCTAATTGATCTGAATCTACAATATTTACTCAACCACCATTTTTACACTTAGAGAAAAAGGGAAAAAAAACTATTTACAATTACTGATAGAGTGATATGTGTTATCATAATGAGTATACAGCTCTGAAAAAAACCCTACATATTTGGTAAGTTTAAAAACAAACACAACTTTTTATCATTTTATTATTGTTCTTAATTATAACACTATGAAAACAAACAATTTAAGCACATATGTGTAAGATATAATTTTTCCCACTTGCAATAAATAACCAAAAAAATGGCTATATGTATTTTAAATTGACCCACACACAAAGATGAATTTTGATGTTTGTTTTAACGTTATAATAGCAACATACTGCCTTCATCAGTGGATAAAGACTAATTGAAATTTTGTGTAGAACCACCAACAAACTGTTGGTCAGCTGTAACATGTTTCAAATAAAAGCTTTTACTACTAACAATTGAATGCACACAGAGAAGGGCCAAGGCATCTATAAATACTGTTACTTGAAAACTAGGCCCTTTTACATTCTGTTTATAGTTTGGATTAGTCTGATTTAGGATCCCTTTAAGACATATTGATAAACATGCTTACAGCTTACATATTGATAAACATGCTTATAGCTTACATATTGATAAACATGCTTACAGCTTAAATATAACAGAATTTGCATTAATATCAACATCACATATTTATTGAGTCTTTGTCTCCATAGAGAAAGCTAAAATATGCAAAAATTTGACAATTATACATGTACAATTTGATTATGTAATTTCAGGTTTCCAACATCATTTCTTAGCACTTAGCACTTTTCATTGCATATACATTTACCTAAAGGTGAACAATAAAACAATTTAAAAAGATGTACCGGTACTTAAAAAAAAAACACAACAAAAAAGAATAACGAATAACTCCAGAATAAATAAAAAGTACAAAGTAACAAAGTGTGCAGAGTAAATCTGTCATATCATTCGATCATGACTTAATAGTATAAAAAAGGAAACAACAAAGGAAAGGCAAATGTATTTAAAACTTCCAACAGTTTTCTAATATTGTCTTTAAACAATTCTCCAAATGAATTAAAACCATTTTTAGAAATGCAAAAAACAGAATATGAAGTAAGTGATAAGTTCAAAACTTGAAGTAAAAACAATAAATTGATTCCCATAGTAAACCTCCAGGTATACTTATATTTGTAGTTGACAACAATGTAAAGGAGTTTGCTTGTGCGCAAGACAAATCAAATGATATAACATCTTAAGCATAAGGGTAGAAAACTGATCTGTCAAATAACCAGTGGATAAGGTATTTGGAATCTATTCAGCACAATGGTAGAAAACTGATCTGTCAAATAACCAGTGGATAAGGTATTTGGAATCTATTCAGCACAATGGTAGAAAACTGATCTGTCAAATAACCAGTGGATAAGGTATTTGGAATCTATTCAGCACAATGGTAGAAAACTGATCTGTCAAATAACCAGTGGATATGGTATTTGGAATCTATTCAGCTCAATGGTAGAAAACTGATCTGTCAAATAACCAGTGGATAATGTATTTGTAAAAAGTAAAAAGAGAGGAAACAATTTAATAGAAACAATTTTTTTTTTATTTCTATTTTTAGAACCTTTTGTAAACCAGTCTAAACCAATACTGAGTCTGATAGTGCAATTGAATCAGGGTCTTTGTATGTCTTACGAAGTATTTTTATTATACAATGTATCCAACACATGGGAGTAGGTGACACATGAGTCTGGATACTGTACATGTATTCCTATGCATTCTAGTAAGGGTCTACTTGAGTAGGTCCTTGCATATTTTAATCACGTTTAAACAAGCTGTATGTAAAAATTTGATGACTGTCAAGTGTTGTGTTAAGACATGTAACATTTTTGTCATGCCAGGGGCAAGAAGCATCTTAAATTCATTTGTTAGGTGGTCAGCTGCCTGTGTAAGACTTAACTGATTTAAATTCTAATGAAGTGAATACAAAAATGATTATGAAAAAGTGTAATTATGTGTAATATAGGTACATTTTTTACTTTTATTACTATTGGAAGGAGTGTTGTCTGGCGGGTAAACCATTACAATTTCTGGTGGCTTTACTGTCTTTTCTTTATTCTTATTTCCTACTGTACTTAAAATTGACTTAACAATCTGTTTATCACCAGTCCCCACGGCAACTGATTTTGTTTTCTGGACATCTTTGATGGGTTTAGAAGATGGTTCATCACCAAAGGGTATAAAAGTTGATGTATATTTGATAGGTTTATAAACAACATACCCATTTCCAGCTGGAATCAAGATGTCTTCAGGACTGGCTGCAATAACGCTGGTGGTCTGAATGGGCACCAAAATCTGGGCTTCAGTGGGCATTGTCACTGTGGGTGCTATTTGGGCAAGAGATACATGCAAAGTGGAAGCTTTATCTATAAACAAAGTTGATGGAACAACAATACTACTAGGAACAGATGTGGTTACATTGTTTGACTCCACAGATACTATGGAAGTCACGGAAATGTTCTGAGCAGGGTTAGGAATTGTCAGCATTGTAGAAGCACTTTTTGGAATGGCTACAGATGATCCCTTTAAAATAGTTGGTTGGAAATTTGAATTTTCTTCCATTTTCAAATTTGCTAAAGAATCTCTAAGAACTGATGCACTGTTTTGAACAGATGATTCTTCTTCAAATGGTGATGATGGTGATGATGCAGATGCTTCTGATGCTGCTGCTTCCCACAATGGTGATGGCTGGACCCCAGAAGGAGAATTGTGGAGGATGGCAGTGCATGACGATTGGGGAGACATTGTTCCTGCCTGGCCTGATGATGTTGATGATGTGGATGACACTGAATCTGTAGATGATGACCGCTGGGCTTGATGGTACTTGGGTCTTCTGCTGAGTATATTTGGTCGCTCTTTACTCGAAGATCGTGATGTGTGAGTTTTGGGCGATGAGGCTTGGTCCTCCTTATCTGTGCATTCACTTGTCTCTGAAGATGGAATATTTTTCTTCTGAGTTGCTGCAGGGCTGACAGCCGTTGTAGAATCTAACGCTGTACGGTTGTATTTCTCTAGCTCTTTGACCAGGTTAAATCTTTCTGTGACTGATGATCCACTTCCAGTAAGGTCTAGTTGCTTTGTCAGGATCATCGGGCGTAATACCCGATCTGAGGCTGCAACAAAAGAACAAAGATTATTGTACAATGTGTCTAGTACAGGACTTACAGGTTATTGAGATGATTCTGAATTTGTTTTGAAAATGTCTGCTCTTTGTTTTGATTAAAGTTTCACCCATACACTTGATCAGGAAGGCAAATTTAATTTCAGATGACAAAAGCGTATGTGAAAGGAAATTTCCTAAGTAGTTTAACCATCGTTTAAATGTGTTTCTATGGCCTTTGTGATTAGATTATTGCACATCTGAACATAACACCATGCATTATTCTGCCATATCTCAGGCAAAACCATAATCTATTTTCCCAATTTTTAACCTTTTCGCTACAAAAAATCTGAATTGCTAATCATACAAGGATTATTTGTAACTTTTAGACATTAATTTTAGAGATTGAAGTTATCAGCTGATTTCATTTTTGACACTTTTCATTTGAAAATCTTTAAATAATAAATTGGTGCTATGTTGCACATGTACAACTAATTAATAAACGTGGAATACTATACTAAGATACAAAACAGCTGCAATATACAACAGACTCACAATACACCTTACCTTATTTATCTGTGGTAGGTTAAACTTTGGGGTAAAAAAATGAGGCAAATAAAAACAAAAGAGAAAATATCGAAAGAAATTACAATAATGACGATCTGTTCCATAGTTTTCTGGTCTTCCTACATTAATATTCATTGATTCTTACAAAAAAAACAACAGCAAGATTAAACACAACATTTACTGTTGTTTGACATTCAAGTGTGATATTGATTTATTAGGAATTTGCCAAATGACTGACAAAGGGGTTCATATCTACATCTAAATACTTTCCTTTTATAGCTCGAAGCCAGAAGAGTAAAGTTCATTGCTTAAATGGTCAGTTACTTAGAACGTCAAAAAACACCACTCACTCCATTAAGATAGAACATACACCACCCAAATGGTGTTTCCATAAAGAAAAGAGTTAACTGTTGTTAAAAAGGATTATCACACAGCTTAATGAAATTTATGCAACCTACAATTCTTGCATTTTTATTAATTTCTTGTTATTTTCAATTACATGCACTTAAAACTGTGTAAGTACACACCAGATGTGGTGCCTAGGTTGAGACGAATATCAACAGTGTGGAAAGTTTTTCCCTCAGATAACTGCTTAGCTGTCAGCTTGTTTAGCTGATTTTCAGTGCACACTGCAAGAATGGCTGTGGAAGGATCGTCACGTTTGGGGAGCAAGGCTAGACTGTAACCTATCACCAACAACAGAAAAGTAAACGTAAATATACAAAAATTGTCAAAAGTAAGTAAAGATGTACTTTAATTAGTACTTCTCAGGGATAAATCCTTTACCGCTCTGAGATCTATAAACTACGTGTCCACGTGAAACACGTGAAGCCCTGTTTGCCTTCTAGGTGTACCACCCTTGTCCCTTTGAATAAAAAAGTGCTTCTTACACATGACAAACTGTCTCATGTTGGTAAACACTTGTGCCAATTATTATAAAAAACCCTGACCCATGGTTACGTTACAGCCAGGAAAGGCAAATTGTGAGGTGCAATCTAACACATGCATGATCACACATACTGCAAACCACCATTGTCACAATGTTTACCTCATTAAAAACCTGTTTCAAAATCAATGATATTTAACTATTTAAAAAAGCTGGAAAAGTTTTGTAAATGCTTAAAAAGACTGACTGTTCCAAACCAATTTATATTTTACTAATAAGAAATCAGACAATTGCTGCTTTACATGGAAAGACAGTCAAACTGTACATGATAAAATATTTCAAAATGTCAACCAATCACAAAGCAGTAAAATATGAACCATAGCCACACTTTGACTAAGACAAAGGAACTTTGTATTGGCACTCAATTGTAATAAAACCTTTAAAATATTTTCATCTGTCTACTAAACCATCATTTGGACTGAGTGTTATCAGATAATTTCCAAAAGTGATGTATACATATTACATAATATCAACTTGTGCAGTCAGAAATATTACCTATAAATACACCCTACCCCATCCACCCACAGTAACAAAGATGATGACCAATTTATCTGAAGCATTGTGACTAGTTTGTTTGTTGGGTTTATTGTCCCACCAACAATATTTCAGTTATCTAGAGATGGTGTCCACTTGAAGCAGATACAGTGCTGCCTTCACTGTGTATAGCATGCCATGAACACCTGACATGATACCACACCCAGTCACATTATCCTGACACCATGCCAAGCAGTTTTGGAACTACCGTTATATTTGCTTGAGCGTTAGCAAGGGAGCTATACCACTACCATTTTTGTATGACTTTGGTATGCCGCGGTCCAGGATCGAACCCGGGGCCTCCCGTACCTGGGATTCTGACTGGCTTCATATCAGGGAGTTGTTAAAACAGGGAAAACAGTTTCTAAAATAAAGAATAAAACAGGAGGAATCCTTGGTGCAAGAGCAGTTACAAGCAAACAAAGATGAGAAATGTTTGAATTGCCATCAGTTTTGATAGGTGGATGTAACACATGAATAAACCAAGTCTCTGTTTAATGGTTTAAGTTTGAAACATATTATTTATATAATGTAATAATAGAAACAAGCATAAATAGTGTAAGGCTTTTAAACAATACTGATATAGAGTAATTAACTAAAAAGAGCAAAAACAACAACTAAATAACACAAATAAAATTGTGTACATATAAACAACATATAAAAATAACTGAAACATACAATTGGATTAACAAAATCAAACAAATACAACATATATAAGCTACAATGGACTGAACAACACCACATATGTTGGTAAACAAACAAAAAAATGTATCTTAAATTAATTCACATCAATGTTAGTTATTATAATCAGGTACATCAATTTAAGCAATATCAACCTTTATTGAATTTAAACTTCATGTACTTCAGTTAATTTAAACCGCAAAAATGAATTGACAAGTATCTTGAACATTTTTTAATTATTATATAAATTGAATATCTTTGATAATGGGAAATTATTACAGTATTAAAGTATTGAGTTATTTTAGTAAAATTTGATTAGACATAGAAGTAAAAAAGCTTGTTGCACATCAGCAGAGAAGGCCATCCTACTACTAGTTTGGTACATGTGTCAATAGCTGCCATGAAACTGTAAGCCCAGAAATATTAACCAGTAGTGTCCTGCATAATTTTAACCAAAAAAAAAAAAAAAAAATATCACAGACCTAACTCAGTGCAGAGAAGGGAAATAGTAAAGAAAACACACTAACAGAAATATTTTATAGTGCGTATATTTTTCTGAGTATCTCAATACTTAACAGCAACTGAAAATTTAATGATAAAAAGGTTCATTTGGTCTTTGAAGAAAAAAATTAAGTCAGTACTACCTCCCAACCAGGGTTTTTCTGATAGTTAAATGGACAAGTCTTTAAAGGTGGTATCGGACAGTTTGCCTACATCTTATATATGTAACAATATCGGTAAATAAGAACAAATGGAATTCCTGCTAAAAATAGACATTGACGTCACAACGGATGAGATGGATGAACTAAAGAATTAGTGGTCACATGGTTTTCTTAGTTTAAAAATAGCTAACTGTGTCGCGTGTTTGTAATGGCGATTGTGATGTTATGGTTAATTTTTCTGACAGGCGTAGGACACAAATAAACAGCATTTTACGAGATCTGTTCAGATAACAATGGTTCACTAAGATGTACAATGAAAATATTTTTGGTCTAAACTGTCAGAAACCACCTTTAAATTCTTCCTTTGTCCTTCTTAAATTTAGCTTGAATTAAAGGTATCACACATATATCTAGCATTTTATCTATATAACATGGAATAAATGAGAAACCTCATTGGATACAAATTTTAATATTCCTGCAATAAAGACAAATATACAATTGGGATAGAAAGAAAATAGTAAACACAAAGAGTGCTATCAGAAAAATTGTAAGCTGAGGTAACTTGCACAATGTAAAATCTTACTTGGTTTGTTGCCTTTCTCCGAGTTGTTCACCAGTTTACCCATGGCCGCAATTGGACACCCAGAGATACTGCGATGCATGCTGCGGTTACTGTTGATATGGCCCTTACCACTGCAGCCTGGGGTCGGGCATCTATTGTGGTAATTTAAGTCTTTTACTTATTGGAAATACAGTACCTGGGAACGTAACCTTTAGACCATCAGCTCCAGGTTCCAAGCCAGGTTGTAACATACCCGAGTTGATAAAAATGGCAGTCGTTTAGATTACGTGATCAAGTCTTAAAAGGATACTTCCATGACCACTGGCCCTGTGTTAGCATAGTGTTACTGGGTGTGGTACATTGCTAGGTGTTCATGGCATGCATTACACAGTAAATGCAGCATTATATCTGCTTCAAGTCAGTAAAGTCTTTGGATAACTGAAATACTGTTGGTTAGACGATAAACCCCACAAACTTATTTAGAATGAATATAATACTCTTAATAATAAAGTGAATCAAAATGTAGGAATGTGAGCAAAACAAGAAGGGAATATTTCAGGTCTGAAATATTTGTAATACTTATGAAAGAGAAATTACTCTCTTCCATTGGTTTAATTAGAATATCAACTCAGGTCTTATAAAGCCTGCTCTGTTTGCATAAGTTGAAGAATACTTATATCTACATATTTAATGGCACAATGTCAGATAAAGTAAACTTTAATAAGTTTGACATCTTGACAAACAAAACGGACCTGGTGTAGTAATTTGTACATTAATAAGAAAATCAATTACCTCAGATTAGACTCCTGAACTGCAACCACTGAAAGACAAGCACAACTTAATTGGCAAATTTTTTATATCAATTAAATTTGCTAAACTGCACATGTTCTATGTTTAATTTCAAACATTTGGCTTTCTTGAATCAATATCTAAATCTTCCTCAGGAAAGTATTTTCCACAAACAAAAATCGACCCTGCTATCATGTTGCATTTAAAGGCATTAGAAACTGGCCTGAAAGTCATCTGCTACCCCTTCTGATTAATTACTGTGTCTAGACAAAGCTGGCCACATGAGTAGTCTCAGTGGTGAGTAGGGATGGACAAAATCTCCACTCCTCCTCTGGACAAAATCCCTCCCAGTTATTTTGGCATTGGTGGACAGAATCCCTGTGGCAAATTTACCAAAAGCAAACTGAGGGGGTGGGGTGGGGTGGGGCAATTTGTCCGGCCCCCTATGGGTATTAATGCCTTCTGTCAATACTTGCCGAACTATTTCAGTGCAGTAAGACCCTGTGCTTCAAATGTGGAACAGACTGTTGTTTGATATCCTCTGATGAATGTTGTGTATAATAATGTTTAACTATGTTGAAAACATGCAAAGAAAAAAACTACTAATACAAACTTCTGAGTAAATATCAAAAAATAGTTACGGAATCAATTAGATGCTTTAATTATGAATTAACATGTCTACTTCCTTACAAACATCAACACAGACAGCAGATAAACTAAGGCTGATCTCCTCCTCAATGAGGTCAATACATGTTTTAAGAAGAAAAAGATTAAATTAAAGTTAATCTGGATGATATAGTATATTCAACAAATTTATAAAGCTAAACCATTCTGTAAATTCAACGTACCTTCTGGTGGGGCCATACTTTTCATGGGACATCCTGACAAACTGGAAAAAAGACACACAAAAAACATGTCTTTAGTCAGAATCTCAGTCAGTAAGTTACGATAATGTGGAATATAACAAATTACACAGGGGTTTTAACTTCTCTGGTCAATTATTATGAGCTACTTTATATATAACCAATACACATGTATTATAACTAAATTTGGGAGTCAATGTTTTAACTCATTGGTCTTATTTTTTGCCATTTTTTACCAAGGTTTCATTCCTATCACTGATGAAATTCTTTCAACTATACTAAGTCAGCTTAGAATGTCGAGAGACATGCTTCAACTGTGAGTGGAAATGCCAGCTTACCTACGATGATGGGTGTACAGTCCAGTGATGTGACCGGCCCCGGAACATCCTGGTGTGGGGCACTTGGTGTCTGAAATACATAACATACTGTAGTTAGCTGTGTAACAATATGTATAAAGAATAAATAAGTGTTAAATAATCTGAAAGTGTTTAACAGTTGTAATATTTTAAGAAGGCCACACAAGGTTTGTTGTTATCTTTATTTCTTCCCAAATTTCAGTTGGTTAGTTTTGCATTAGTTCTCTGCCTTACATACGAAGATGTTGACCTAACAATTTCAGATAATTCATGTCTCCTATATAACAAAAAGTAGTTCTACATGATTTGAAAGAAAAGGTAGTCACAAAGTTTAAGTCCATAGGAAGAAAAACCAAAAGAGATTATCATGTCAGGCCTGCTGAAACTAGATGCAAATGTGGGGAACAACACATTTTATTCAATGTAACTTACTTTTCTAAATCAGATCAAGACTTAAACTGGCAATATGTATCATATCCTGGAGAGGGCCTGCCATAACAGTTCTATAATCAATACATTAACAATATCCAATACAACAAGGAAAGAAGCTGGGCCACTACCAATTCACCGTTAACCATTGCCCATCGTTAGATTTTATCCATTGCCTTTTCTGAGGCCAACAGTTTTTATGTTGTACCATCAGAACCAGGTGCTGTTTACTGTATTGAGCTATTTACTTGACAACCTAGGCATCTGAGATTCAGTTTGGATCAAATATAAACTGACAGATGATGTTGCATCATGGCTTTCCTGACCATGAGCACAAGTTATAAATGTACACTTGTACTTACATTTCACAACCCTGCTTCCATCCTCAGATGAGTCTCCATTCTCTTTGTTTGCAACCTCGGCTGCTGTCCCTGGTTCATCCAGCTGTCCATCTGTCCATTCCGCAAGCACCAGGTATTCTCCCTCCTCCTCCTCTTCAACATCATCATTATTCTCACCATCACCACTTTCATCTATTAACTCTTGCTTCATCACTGAAATTAACTCATCCCGAGCTGTTTCCAATTCAGAATGATTACTAGGAGGATGTTTAGTTTGCACTGGTTCTACTGATGGCATGTTATCATTCATCTCAAAGGTTTGTGATACTGCAATACCTTTTGTGATATTGACTGATGCATCTTTTACAGTGCTTGTTTTGGTCTTTACTTGCGGAGGGGTTGGACTGATTTGTTTGTTTAAATGATTGCTGGAAGCCTGTAACACGTTGCTGGTATTGAGAAGACTGGTGTTGGATGCCTCTGTTCTTGAGATTTGAACAGTGCCTTCAATTCTCCCTGTGCTAGTACTGAAAATTGTCATAGGAATCACAATACAATCCCCTGCACTGATGTTAGGAACTGGCTGCTGAACAGAAGAATTAGGAGCATCCTCAGAATGAATCACTTTCTGCATTTGTTGTTGGATGGATGATGGTGACAATGGCATTACATCATCCACCATGGGGGAACTATTAGATGCTTCCTGTACCCTGGCACATTCTTGTTCAATTTTGGTCAGAATGTCTTCATCTGTTGGTGTATTCTCTTCACATACAACTTCTGCACTTTCTGCCATATCAATATACACCTCAGTAGGTTCAGCCATGTCAGTCTCCCCTTCCTCTGTCTTCAACACAATGAGATCCAATGAGACTGGGGGAGGGGCAGTGGGAGGTACTGTGGGAAGAGCTATTGAAACTGATTGGTCAGTGGGAACGGCTGAAGACAAGGAAATAGGCAAGACAATGGGAGTGGCTGAAACACTTGACAGGCTCATTAAGGCCTTCTCTGCCTCTTTAAAACAATCAATTTCTTCACTAGGTTCATCTTTCACTTCCATCATTTTGAATGGCATGTTAGAGACATCTCTTACCATCAAAGAATCTTCCTGTTCTCTTATACTACCAATTTCTGATTCGGTGTCTAGCTTGATGATAACTGCATGAGACTCATCGGGGGTCTGAGAGAAACTATCTGTATCCTCATCATTGTGGACCTCACTTTTCTCATTTACTACAAGCTTTGCTATTTTAATCTTGGGCTGGTTTGCCTGAAACTCTTGGGCCTTTCTTTTCCTAGCCAATGGGCAGTTTGTGGAGCTAAGACAGAAAGAAAAATAAATTTACAAATTTAACACTTGCACTATTTTTTTAAAACATAGAAGTTTTAATCAGAAAAATACAGTGAGTTTCTGAATTAATTTCTTAAACTACAATCTTTTTAAACTTTTTAAAGGCTTTTAATTTCAGTTGGTTGTTTAAACTACATAGTTTTAAAGACAATACCTTTTCTGAGGATAGATATATACATGAGAACTGACTTGAATTACGATGCTTTCAAACATGTTTAAGGAGGTGTTTGAATCTGTATTTCCCCCATTGATAGTAAAAAATAATAGGGTTTTTTTCTGTTACATCACACCAACACAAGTATATTTTTTTTTATATAAACATCCATGATCACACTGATTTGATAAACCAGCATATGTCCATTTCGAACTCTGTGTTTAAGCTGGCAACTTTATCCTAAGACTCTCTTTAAGCATCTGATAAATCAAAATTAAATTTGAGTACTTGATAATGTTTGCAGCCTCAAGATCTTTTTGTTTTAAATTTCTAGTCTGTTATTTAGATTGTACTTACGTTCTGTGTCGACTGTATCTACCATTGATGTGTCCCTTACTGTCACACCCTTCCACGGGGCATCCAAAGTCAGGGCGAGATGCTATTAACAGACAGACATTTAAAGCAAGAGAATTGTATCATTCCTGTAAAGGCTCTTAAAACAGTAGTTGTGTCTGATTGCACATAGCTTTTCAACTGATATTCCATTTTATGTACATTGGCCCTATTCTCTTGATGTTTTTTCTTTGATCTCCCTATCACATCATAACCAAAAATGCTTCAGGGGCAAAAAAAATAAAATATTTTAAGATTTGTTAATTTTAATTTCATAAAAATAACACCTTTATATTACTAAAAACAACTCTCATAGAATAACTTGCAGATCAAACAAATACTGACGGCAATTAGTAACATCTGTTACCTTATTTATATGCAATCATTTGGAAGGCACAAAATGAATGTTAATATCCTAGAGGCTGGCTGAATGATAATACATGTATCCCAGTCGCTAAGTCTGCATATCTGATTTTAAACATATGACTATTACAGCTAAATTAACAACTGAATGAATCAGGGAAAACAATGAAGTTTACCTTGCATCTGCTGCATCTCTCGTAACCTCTCTCGCTCTTCTATCACTTTAGTTGTCTCTTTCCTCTTCTACAATGTACAGAAAGTATGTCCTTTAAACAGGATCCAAGACAATACAACATTTTCAGAACATAGTGAGATCATCATAGTTTTCTTTTAAACCTGCTGAGACTCTAACAGTTTTCTTCAAAGCCTGCTGAGACTTAAATAGTTTTCTTCAAACCCTGCTGAGACTATAACAGTTTTCTTCAAAGCCTGCTGAGACTTAAATAGTTTTCTTCAAAGCCTGCTGAGACTTAAATAGTTTCTTCAAACCCTGCTAAGACTATAATAGTTTTCTTCAAACCCTGCTGAGACTTTAATAGTTTTCTTCAAAGCCTGCTGAGACTAGAACAGTTTTCTTCTAAGCCTGCTGAGACTTTAATAGTTTTCTTCAAACCCTGCTGAGACTATAATAGTTTTCTTCTAAGCCTGCTGAGACTATAATAGTTTTCTTCAAAGCCTGCTGAGACTATAATAGTTTTCTTCTAAGCCTGCTGAGACTATAATAGTTTTCTTCAAAGCCTGCTGAGACTTAAATAGTTTTCTTCAAACCCTGCTAAGACTATAATAGTTTTCTTCAAACCCTGCTGAGACTTTAATAGTTTTCTTCAAAGCCTGCTGAGACTAGAACAGTTTTCTTCTAAGCCTGCTGAGACTTTAATAGTTTTCTTCAAACCCTGCTGAGACTATAATAGTTTTCTTCTAAGCCTGCTGAGACTATAATAGTTTTCTTCAAACCCTGCTGAGACTATAAAAGTTTTCTTCAAACGCTGCTGAGACTATAATAGTTTTCTTTAAAGCCTGCTGAGACTATAACAATTTTCTTCAAAGCCTGCTGAGACTTAAATAGTTTTCTTCAAAGCCTGCTGAGACTAAAACAGTTTTCTTCAAAGCCTGCTGAGACTATAATAGTTTTCTTCAAAGCCTGCTGAGACTCTAACAGTTTTCTTCAAAGCCTGCTGAGACTTTAATAGTTTTTTCAAAGTCTGCTGAGACTAGAACAGTTTTCTTCAAAGCCTGCTGAGACTAGAACAGTTTTCTTCAAAGCCTGCTGAGACTTTAATAGTTTTCTTCAAAGCCTGCTGAGACTATAATAGTTTTCTTCAAAGCCTGCTGAGACTATAATAGTTTTCTTCAAAGCCTGCTGAGACTATTACAGTTTTCTTCAAAGCCTGCTAAGACTATAACAATTTTCTTCAAAGCCTGCTGAGACTTAAATAGTTTTCTTCAAAGACTGCTGAGACTAGAACAGTTTTCTTCAAAGCCTGCTGAGACTATAATAGTTTTCTTCAAAGCCTGCTGAGACTCTAACAGTTTTCTTCAAAGCCTGCTGAGACTTTAATAGTTTTTTCAAAGCCTGCTGAGACTAGAACAGTTTTCTTCAAAGCCTGCTGAGACTAGAACAGTTTTCTTCAAAGCCTGCTGAGACATTAATAGTTTTCTTCAAAGCCTGCTGAGACTAGAACAGTTTTCATCAAAGCCTGCCGAGACTATAATAGTTTTCTTCAAACCCTGCTGATACTTTAATAGTTTTCTTCAAAGCCTGCTGAGACTAGAACAGTTTTCTTCTAAGCCTGCTGAGACTCTAACAGTTTTCTTCTAAGCCTGCTGAGACTCCAACAGTTTTCTTCTAAGCCTGCTGAGACTATAATAATTTTCTTCTAACTCTAATCAGACTATAATAGCTTTCTTTTAAACCTGCTGAGACTCTAACAGTTTTCCTCTAACCCTGCTGAGACTTTAATAGTTTTCTTCTAACCCTGCTGAGACTATAATAATTTTCTTCTAACTCTGATGAGACTATAATAGCTTTCTTCTTAGCCTACTGAGATTATAACAGTTTTCTTCTTAGTGTGCTAAGTGCAAATTAATCGGCTTTGGCAAAAGTAGTAAATCTCCTGACAAACAGGTCTGATCACAATCTACACAGTTTGCCACTGGGTCCCTATCAGTATGTCGTGTTACCTTTGCAAGGAGTTGTCAGCATATTTTATTTTCATCGCACCAACACATGTATGGTTATATTGTTGACATCCAGCTAACTATTGGCAGAGGAAGACCCCAGATTTATGTCTGGGTAGAACCACCAGGTAAGCTGGAATACCTTACCATATAGAAGTTCTCACCCAAACCCGGACTTGAACCCATACAGTGATGGTATAAGGAATTATATGTCGGCCACAGGTGCTCATTGTCAACAAATGACTAAGATTTAGTATTACTTATAAATGTTGAATGCATAATAAGATATAATAATAAGATATATATGAGATAATGTCCATGCAATAATTTTCAGTCATTCTTTCAATTTTTCCAAACCTCTGACACTATTGATTTTAATTGTTATGTTTCTTGATTTTAATGCCTCAAAAAAGGAAGTGAACACTTACAGCAGCTACAGTTCTTCTTTCACTGTGATAATATGCCATGAATGATACAACACCCAGGCACATTATCATGGAAGTTATTCTAGTAAACTGTAAATTAACCTATGAACTATATTGTACCATTTTTGTAGTCAATGCATTACTTAGGATGAATAGAGGCTTAAAGACAAACTTGTTGATTTGTTAAGTAACTTACCCTAGTGCTCATCTTGTCATCAACTGTTCTTGTTTTTCCTGGAGAAAGAAATATCATTAACATGAAATGTTAATTGTAATTGTAACACAGCTATAGATTTTAGAAAATCTGTTTCCTGTCGGGAAAAAAATCAGCCATTCCATACATGCATTATAATGATCTTTTTAGGTATACATTTGTGAAAAATAGAGTTGTTGTTTTTTCATTCACATTAAAACTGTAATGCATGGAGAAGTCATGTTTTGCTGTGGCAATAAAAAAAAGGCAATAAATAATACTTATATGTTCCCTTAGATTTTTGGGACTCATAAATCATTTTCAAACAAATAATATCAAGTATTAACTACTAACTACTGGTTTTAATCATACACAGGGCCATAGAGAGAATTTAAACAATAATACAATTAGTTTACCTATTAACAAATAGGTTTAAAGCAATTGGGTCACAGATATGCAAAATATGTAAAACAAGATGCTGTCTTTGACAGTTTTGTTGTCATTATGTTGGGAGAATCAACTGTTGGGCAGTATACTTAGCAAATATCTCGAAAACAGCAAATGCTTTAAAATGTGATATATAGGTCAGTCATCAACAAATTATAATAACTTTGGTTCATGTGGTGCTATTCTCCAGCTACTTAACGGTGACCCGACTGCTTTGTAGTGCCTTGATTACAGCTAAGCCTATATACATAACACAAGATCCGCACTGATATGGTTACTTTCATTATTTTTTACATCTCTACCAAGATTATCAGGTAATGTTTACGAATGATGTATATACCAGATGTATATGCATGCATGCTACACTTATAATGGCTATAAAACAAGTTGCTCCCAACCTGAAGACAAACTTGTCTCTTGAAAGACAATATGTCCTGATCTATTTCAGTGACCTGAGATAATATTTTTGATCCATTATTTGATATGGTTAAATAGGGATTTGCTTTTTTGAGCAGAAATTGAAAAAACAAATCATCTGTGGCCAAGTCACCTTAAACTAATACCTACTAGCAATAAAGTCTCTGGAAATGAAATAAATTATCAAGCACAGGTAAGTGGAATTAAAAAACCTAAGACTAAATGTTGCCATTGGCTGTACTGAATGCAAAAGATTTCAAGTGTAGGAATTATAATGTTAAAGGGTCTGCATTTCTGACATAAATGTTGAAGTGTCCAAATAACATTAAAAATTGAAAATTGTTTCTTACTTGAGGAAAAACAGGCTCATTTGGGGAAATAATTCTTTGTTTGGAAAATACCTCTGCTTTGCTACAGTTATGAAAAGCCCTTGTGTATAATAAAGATGAATATTTATGTAGGCTTTGGAAAACCATTACAAATAGACATTAATCAAACAATTCCTCTTATCCACATAAAGAAATACTTCACCATCTCACACAATGCCTTTATCATCATCAATATATGTTGTTGAAGTTTTACATCTCATCCCCTTGTAACCATGGCAACTGTTACAGATGAGTGTGACAGAAAACTTTGTCACAAGTTGGGAGAAGGGGAAAAATCAATACCACCTTCAGTGTAGGGAGTCCATAACAGGAGAGGTGAAAAATCAATACTATACACAAGTCTATAGCTGGTGTAATCAAAGTGAAGCATAGGATGAAAAACAAATAAAAGTTATGTTGAATGTGTTTTTATTGTAGTTGTCCTTTTTTCATTCCTGAGCTCTTTATATGAACATTGTGCCTTTGAAGCCAGCTTTGAAAGGACCCAATGTGATAATGTGTAGCGGAATGTTCACAACCACAACTCTGTAGCTAGTTATCCAAAAGACAATCGTGATTAAAAAAAGTTATTTTTCTGTAACACAGGCAAGATATTACAAAATAAAATTCATAAAAGTACTTTACTTGAAAAATATTTAAAGAGAAATCATCAATAAGAACTTAAAAGGATGATTTTTTGTTATGCTAAATCATTCATTTCACATCCAAACCCAGTATACCTGGTATGCATTAGAATTGTGAGAATTTTACAGAGAACATACTCAACAGTGTTTGCTTGAGATTTATGGGACATATTGATGTATAAATTATGACATATTTCTAATATCTAAATCTCTATGTGTGAACTAACTAAGTTAAGTCTGGAGTCAACCAATGGATGCTGACTGATGATCGACCTTCACCTTTCTAACAGATGAACTTGCCTCTGTGAAAAAGTTCCACCAACAAGTGTTTACAACAAAACATACATCTAAAATCAGTCTACAACAGTATTTTAGGACCTAAAGAATGACATTTTCACAGTAAAACAAACACAGATATCAATAGTTCATACCATAACCTCATTTGCAAATCAGACAAAAATCAATACCAAAGTTACATACAAACAAATCTTAGCACAACTTCCACAACAGTTAGTTTCCATGTTTCAAAAGTAATCAAAAACTAAAAATAACAAAATCTGTGAGTTACCTATTGGCTAAATCAATCCATCCAGGTGTTGAATTTGTCAATATATCCCCAAAATGTAGCCCAAACACCACAAAGACACAAGGTAAAAGAGCCAAAACTTTTTTATCTCCGAGAACTCTGATGAAGAGGCAGAAATGGAGGCTGGCAGAAGCAAGACCAATATACCAGCTGTCAATAAATTAGCGGTCCACTGATCAGACCAGCCTAGCAGATGGTACTACACTGCCATATTGGGAAATAAACAGAGGATGAGCCAAGGTGACCCTTAAACTGATAGCTAGAGACTAGATGTGGGGTGTATTATTATTAGTTTGGTTTTCAGAATGATAAGATGTTAATAATGCTATAAAAGCACAGAAGACAACATTACACGACCATATTTAAACATAGAGAAGAGGAAGAACAACTTTGATCCAAAGATTATGAGCTAGTGAATTAATAAACTGATGTTTTACTTAAATGTGCTGTTGTTTTTCTGTTGTTTTTTGTTTTTCATTGTTTTCCTTGATAAGAAAAAAAACAACAGTAAAGCAGACCACAATTTGCTCCATTTGGACATAAAGCATGGATGGGCTAAAATAACTTTTACACTGATTAGGCTTTTTGATTGAATTTATGCATATTACATTTTTTGTCAAATATTTTATTTCTTTAAAAAAAATAGTTTTACAGCATAGCAGACCACAGAAGTAAAAATTAAGGGAGAATGTGCCAGAATAGTGACTTTTTTCAACAGTGATGTTTAATGGACATTTGACTGTATAACTTAATGGTAAGTTTTAAACTTAAATTTCAATTAATGTATTTTTATGGTTATTCTAAATTCTTTTGGCTTTTCAAACTAGTTTCTGTGTTGTTAGGGACTGAATAATAGATTGTGAGCAAAGCCTATTACTATAATATGATTCTTACATTTATGATAGGTGACAGGTGTTGTGTATTATATGTCTTCTGTTGTTGGGTTAAATTGTTTTGTCTGTGTTAAAGTGTTTTTTTCCCTGTCATTGAAAGGGAACTAAGATGGTACAATGGTCAAACAATTATATAAAGTCCTTTGCAAGTTTTCTTTTGATGTGTACCCCCCCTCCCCCCCCACACACACACGTGTTAAAATGGCTTACATCCACACTGCATACAAATTTATATAGCGAAAAGTTTAGTTTCTTCCAACAGGGATATGACCCACTTCTTAGTTCTCTATTTAAAAAAGGTGATGCAAAATGGATTCATATTCAAGAAAACATCTGATATATTAGTTATGTGAAAAATAGAACCCAACATTTGATTTCATTGAATATTTAAAGTATTGAACTAGTGGCATTAAATGATACGAAATCTCAGGTACAGGTAACCCAGTTACAAGAGCATCCATCCCAGGTACATGTAGAGAAAACAAAGAAGCCAGCCCTTGCTGAGACATACCTCAATATAAAAAAAAATAAAAAAAATGATAGATTGCCCCTTGCCTAATGATAGATCAGAAAGGTACTTCCATAGTTGGATTATCTGATATCAGGACGATGTGGCAGGATGTAGAATTAATTTATGACTAAATGTATTTGCTTCAATAAACCATGGATCTGAATAACATACATACTGTTTGTGGGGCCTCAAACCCAGCTATCAACAATAATGTGGTTGCAGGTAATTCCAGCAGTGTAAGGGACATGCAGTATTGTGCAGTATTGGTCACACACAGATGACAGGTGGTTTACCAGAGTGGAGGGAGGCAGATGTACTATTGAAGTTCCATACAGTGCCCTATGCAATGGGCTCCATTGTTTGGGCTCTTTATAACAACTGCAGTTATTTAACTGGTGAATTGATGGATGATGAATTCAAAAGGTATGAAAACAAAAGAAATACAAGCAATAATGATCAGTAATTTTCGTGTCATGCTTTGACAAAAAAGGAGCCTAATAAAAAATCTGCAAGCACTGTGGTATTCCCTGCTTCAGAAAGTAGTTATATTTTTATTCAATTAAAACTGATGCACTGGTAGATAAACTGCCATGCATAATTTTGTTTCAGATAAAATGTCTCTTCTCAAACTATACAACTCCGCATTTCATGTAGTGGATATGAGCACGCGGTTAAGGGTCAAGAACAGGTGACTTTGGTCACTATCTTCCTGTGTTGGTTACATCACACCTGCCTTATTTTGATAGATGCTATAAATCTATGCACCCTGGAGTGTGGTTTGTTTATAAAGTCAAGATCCATAAATTATTTTTTATCACATTTGCATCTAGTTTAAACACGTTAGATATACTAATGTAAATAATTAATGCCTTTGTACTGATACAGGATTTTAACTGTGTGACTCTGCCTTTCTATTAAATCCTACCACAAAAATAAATAAAACTTCTTTTTTGCTGAGCTGGTCACAACATACATGTGAATTCTCCCACTTTTGAGGAAGACTCCCACTTTTAAGGTTCAAAATTATATGAAAATGAGGGGTATTTTACACATTTTCAGAAACTTCCCTACTTGAAAACAAATATCTTCTTTCTTTGTTTATATGAAAATAACAAATCCCCCAATTTACAAGAAAAAATCTCCCACTTTGGCCTCAGAAAAAGTTCACATGTATCAGACAGAAGAAGACATTAAATTATTAGATCGACAGGTTCCTGTGTGAACCAGTAACCTGTATTCACTGATAATGCAGGGAATAAAAAAACTGATACTGCAGCATTATTAATGTTTTAGCTATAGAATAAATCACAATACCGGTATGCAGGAAGATGTTCTTTGTTGTAATCTAACCAGTAATGGTTTGAAACTCTGATAGATTTTAATGTTTATCTGAATGACAATACAGTGAACATTGCCTAAACATGCTTAATGAAAAACTTTAAAACATATTTTTCATTACACTATAAATAAAAATTATTTAAAATTTATATTTTATTACATAATTAAACGAAAATTAAAACACACATCATAAATATCATTGAAATTCATAAGAAATTAACAGAAATTCAGAAAAAATGAAACCGAAAAGTTAAACCTGATGGAAATCAATGTTCAACTCCCACTAGACCAGTTTCCCAATCACAATTTTTTAGGTATCACAAGACATGGCAAATCAAAAATGAGGCTATACATGACAGGTCCCCATTTCCACTCTTAGAAAATAAGACGACGTCGAAAAGTATCGATCTCTTTCTTTGAAGGAACTGCATGCTTTGAAAGTAAAATACTTAAAGCATATACTGATGAACTTAAAATGAAAGAGTATTAATACTTTTAAAGTTTTGTAACTGTTCATGAATTAACTAAATGTTTTTGAAGCTGTGGATTTTCACTTTTGTTTTGATCTAATTCTGACAAACTGAAAAAGAAAGGTGACATCCACGCATATACTGACATTACAGCTATAGCTGTGCCATATAAGTTTAATCACTGTCCATGCACCTGTATATAGCAGGACATGTGTTCACTGTAAATTGGTGTATTACACTATACAAATACTTCATAGTAACCAATTTACCAAAGCATCAGACCTTTAATATATAAGATCAATTTACTGAATTGGTCATTTACCAAAATGTCGATAAATCACCAACTTTGTCACATATGGCCTCATTTTGACGTGACTCGTTAAAGTAAGAGGTTTATTAAAAAAAAGGGTCTATTGACAATGTAGTAGAAAAGGGCTTAAAAAAATGGAAAACATTTAAATATTTGAATAGAAAACAGTCTTTGATGTTTTTTGGCCTTTTTGCATGTACTTTACAAGGCCATGATGTGCTCAAGAACAAACAGCATGCAGGACACCCTGGGCGTATGGCTAGAGTTGCTGACTTTAATTTCTCAGCCCCTCAACGTGTGGGTTCGAGTCCCGTTTTGAGTGAGAATTTTCATGTGGGGAAGTTTTCCAGTTAATCTGCAGAGCGCCAGTGGTTATTACCAGAGGTATATCTGGGGACATTCTCCACCAATAATTAGCTGGTGTCATCAATATGACTATAACTGTGTCAAAGTGATGCAACAAAAAACAAAACAAACACGTGTTTCGTTTTTCGGTATGTAGAACAACAGTTTGTTTATATAGTTTACACTTGAACTGATTAAATAAACCAGATTATGTTAACAGACTAGACCAATAACTCAGGAATTACCGTATAATAATAGTGCTGTAATACCAGTATAGTACTCATGAACTATCGCAATGTAAAAAGTTTTAAATGAGCAATGACAACAAAAGTACTGAAGAAAATATACCATATTGGCCATATTGCGACACCAAATTGGAGGAGCTAACCCTACATCAACTGCCGTTAATCCTTCTCATGCTTCATTTTGTTAATAAGCTATACAAATTCCTATTCATTTCCCTCTCTATATATGCTAAGGTCTGCTGACGTACAGCTAAAGACTTAGAAGCAGATAGTGCAGATCCTGATCAGACAGGTCTCAGCAGGAACTATGTGGTTAGGACCTTTACTATCTGCACGATCAATTTGTGTCTAGCAGGATAAGAGAAAAGAGAAGAGGACAACTTATAGGCAGATATATTGAACCATCCAGCAGCCTCTATACCCATCTTTTGGATCAATAAAAACTCAGAAAGAGGCTGAATGAAAGTTACAAAACAAATAGATGCATAATTCATATCCTCAATTGTCCATTTTAATTAATCATTAATGAAATGTGTTTTTTTTTTATAACAAGTATCCTGTAAATAACTTGTAAAACAAATAAAAGCATTATATATTATAATTTATATAGCCTTAAATGACTAAATCTTTCAATGAATAGTTGCCTGTAATTCATGTTTTGTAAACATCCAACATATTATCTGAATTACTTTGTAGCATTTAAATTGCAATGCATGTTCTTGCTTGATTAGATATTTTGCATGTGTAATAGAGTCTGTTTACATCTTCATTCTCAAAGTGGTATTTTGCCAAATAAGTAAAGTTTTACCAACTTTGGAAGTATTCTTAAGATCTTTTTTTTTCTTCTCAGTGAGTTTGCTTCCAGAAAGTAAAGAGTCTGGGCATCTATAATTACCGGTAGGGCTGTCATTGATTCCAACAATAATGATATATCATTTACATTTTTAGCCTATTGATTGTCAATACACACTATCAAATATTGATTCTTTTGGCGGGAGAACAAAAGACAGAAAATAATTGTCATTTTTGCAAGTTAGTTGTGGCCGGAAATGGCAATGCTGTCAAATTGGGTTCCATATAAAACTATGACCAAAATAGCATATTAAACTGTGCTCGGTTGTAGCTTGTTGAAGGCTACCTATCAGAAATATGTTATGTGAATAAAATAAATGTTATGATTGCAAATGGTTTAGCAACTGAAGTTATGAAAATAATGAAATGAGAAAAGCTAAATATAGTTCAATCAACTCAAAACTCTCAGATATGTAGTCCGTATCGTATGCAGTCACATGTTTTGATTTCAGTTGTTGCGTTTTACACAGTTATGGCACAGATTATATAACACAGAACGTAGGTGTCAATATTCATTTTAAAAGGTTCTGATTTTTTTTAAACTGAATAAAAGCACATTACCTTCACTGTTGCGAAAGGTTTGTTTATTAATAAGTGGACAGAAAGATGCCATTTTTTATTCATTTTGGGAGAAATGGTAGACATGCTGTGCTGTTCAATATGTTAATTTTAACTTAACAAATTAAACATGTTACTGGCATAAGATTTAGAATTTGCCTTTTTAAACAAATTACTAATAGTATGATACCTTGTAAAGGTAACAAAATAAACACACATCATTTACTAGAAATGAGAGTTTATTGATATATTGATATATCATTGATATCTGTCTCCAAATACATGTATATCAATATCGTCTATGTGCAAAATGCAGCATCAATTACAGCCCTGGCCTTTACCTCAACTGTTATTATTATTTAAATAATTATTCAAACTAAATTATGAACAAAAGCTTTTTCAAGACAGCATACTCATCTATCCAAGTATTTGAAAGTTTAATGTTCGATTACGACAGTACTAGCACTTTATGATCAATACTGAGTTACAACTCAGTGCAATTTTCCACTAATTTAAATAGAAAATAAACAATATCTGTGCAACATCTGTTAAACTTTGTTTCCTCATCTACACAATTTAAATATGATTCAGTTCAACATGAGACAAGTTGGAAATGCTTGTTACTTCCCCTTGATTGACTGTGTTACTGAACCATCACTTTGAACTAAATTCAGGATCTACAAACTGTTTTATTCATCAATTGATTTTTAATCTGTCATAAAACCAAATTTTAAAGCATAAATACCTTTCAATAATGAGAGACAACTATTCAAAACTAAACAATATCTCAGTTTGTCAGAGTAACCATGCGCCATTAAATTAAGTTCCCTGCTTGACTGTTGGGAGATTAACACAATCTTAGTCCACATACTAATGACATTGCTGAGAGACTGCTCTGAGTTCTTGAGTATACTAATATAAAGCTTTTTATAGGCTGGAACCATTAAATACAGGTAGAACTATGCTGGAACCATTAAATACAGGTAGAACTATGTTCATCGTGCTAGCACAGCTAAGTTATTCTCAGACCAGCAAGTCGGGTGACAGATGGAGGAGAGATAAAGACAAAATAATGTTGGCAGTGTTATTTATGTTGAGCACTGCAATTTTACTTTTCGTAAGATATGACCATTATCATATGACAAACTTGAGTTAAATCCTTGGCCTGATCATTTAGGGATTAGCGTTAAGAGTACCATGTTGTTTTTTTATAAACAACACTGGATTTTTTACATGAAAAAATAAAGTTAATGCATGCAAGTATACCTACAACTTTTGAACATACCTTTCATTTTCTCCATCTTTGTTGACTTTAAAGGAATTTTGCTGCTTGTTTTTTTTATGATCAAAGTCAGGTAATATCACAATATTACAATCAACTGCAGGAGTACCACTTTCTTTGTTCTAACACTGGAATCGCATTCCTCAGCCATTGTAAATGTTCACCAATGAAGTCATCTGTAAGGCAAGATAAGGTAATTATAAGCACATATTGTGAATCAAAACAATATAAGTTTGAAGACACATTGATTGTTGGCTTTTCGTTTTTACTGTCATTTATAAATTATACCACAATGAATGTGTTAATACATTAAGGAGCTGTAAACAAGCTAGCTAGAGTAAAAGAGAGCGAACGACAAACATGCTTCAAAGCAAAAATAAACAATAGTACCTCAGAATGCTCCCATAGGGAATTACATCTCTAATGTCTCACAAATAAAGTCGTCATTTGGCTTCTACATTATTTCAGACAGGAGACTAATCAAATTTTTTTCATGTTGATTTTTCGATGTTGTTATAAAAAATGCTAGACTTTTATATGAGTCTTATATGGGATCTCATATAATCCAAAGCTAAATAAACAAGCATTTGATAGTATTGCGGGCAGTAATAGATGTAGCAGTCTACCGGTCCCTCAAAAAGTTATGGGGCGGACACAATTTTGCTGCAAGGTCATGCTGTGACCTTGACCTTCAAGGTAGCGACCCAAATCTTGCTCGCGACACGTCATCTCAATATGGTGATAATTTCTGTGAAATAGTTCTAAAATCCGACTTCAAATAACGAAGTTATGGGCCGGACACGATTTTGCTTCAAGGTCATGCTGTGACCTTGACCTTCAAGGCAGCGACCCAAATGTTGCGTGTGCATATTGTACACATTGCTACTAGTTTTTAAGTTATCAAAGGATCCAGATTTTTAGCAGACAGACAGACAGACAGACGGACAGACGGACTGACGGACGGACGGAGGGTAAACCTATAGTCCCCTCCGGTGTAAACACCGGTAGGGGACTAATTACAGAATTTTAGGCACAAATGATTTGCTACATAAGATGAAAATTAAAAATGATAACCTGTGTTCACTGTGCCATCAACAAAAGGACACAATAATTTACCTTTTTGTGACAGTGTGGTTGTAAAATGTTTTTGGAATGAGTTACAAACACTTATCAATACTTGCTGTCTGTTCATATCCTTAAAGTTAACAAAACAAGATTTAATTTTAGGAAACACATGATTCAAAAATATTTTTAGGGACAATAATAATGCAAGCTAAATACCACATTTTTAAAACAAAAGAAACAGTCAAATGTAGCACTGAAATGATCAAGAAACAATTGTTAACCCAATACAGAATAAATCAATATATTGCCTTAGATATTGTCAGACAAGAAATCATTGATTACTACTGGAGCCCAGTGATCAATTTAATAACACATATAAACTAAATTACCGTTGTAAGAGGATTTTACATTTGCATCCTGTTTTGTACAACTAAATATCATACTTACACTGTTTTTATAGATGACCATAATTGCACACTGTCTTATATAAATTGATTATACTCATATATGATTCTGTACGATTGGTCAAATTAGATTATGTCTTTATAATAAGACACAATAATCACACTGTCATGTAAAAGAAATATTTCATTTTTGTTTTGTACAACTACATGTTTTGTATAATTGAGTATGCTAGCATAATTTCTTGTAGAAGTAGCTATTATTTTCGTACCTTTGTATTTAATGATCATGTTACTATATCGTCTTTTTTGTTCTAAAGTTCTGTTTTATCGATTACTGCAACATTTGAATCTATTTTATTTTTGCTATAACTAACTCCTAACTAATAGAAATAACTTTTTTATATAGATTGTTCAATATACATGTGCACTGTTTTGACCAAAGTAAACATAAGTATGCTTCAAAAAAACAAACTGCAACAAGGATTCAGAGAAAGATTTATCTTAATTTAACAAAATTTCATGTGTTTTTTTCTCATCAGAATGAACATGAAAATAACTAAAATAACTTTGTACCTCTAACCTTTAAGAATTGCATATAGATATAGAGCAAAATACTTCAATCTTACAATTAACAAAAATTGAATGTATGTGTACATAAGTGTCTTGAAAATTCAATTGTGTGAAATAATTTCTTTTTCCATAATGTATTTTTTATTCTCACAAATGTAAATTATATTACTTTATCAAAGGATCTAGAATTACAAAATATATGCAACCCATGATACATACCTATTATAACAGAAACTGACTATATGTTAAATTATAATTCCAAGACATTTTTTATTTAAAGATCTTCTCACATGGTACATGCTTATAAAACAAATCAATCCAATTCTGTAATCCTTGTCAGCAAAATATTTTTATACAGGTTGACTCTCACCAAACTAACATGTGCCAGGTAGAATTCATACAAATATTAGACAACTCTCTCTATAGATATAAACAATATATATTTTATGCAAGGTTACTGAGAACTGATGGGTGAGTGATACAAACAATTTCTCTTTTGTTAGGTTGATAAATATGAAAAAAATCCCAATTATTTATCAAATATCTTTATAACAATGGATTGTAAATGCTGAATTATAATTAGATATTATTAAAAAAACAAAAACAATAACGAAACAAAAAATCAAACAAAAACAATTTTTTACATCAGACATAAATTCACAATATTTAAAACAAAAAAAAATGTATTTGCTTTTATCATAATGATTGAGTACTTTCACTTATTATTACCTCTTTGAAAAGTAACGATTTCTGTATATGTACAGGTCTGAAGCGTTCTCAACGTTCTAACAAAGAAGGGCAAAATCATAATTTTTCTGCAGTTTACAATTTTTAAAATTATGTAGTAACTACAAGGGACGTAATACAATTTGACATGAATAGTTAGAGTTACTTCCCTTTATAAGTTACACTGAATTGCTGCAGCAACAACTGTTTTGGGACGGACACCAATTAATTTCACATACATTCATGTTAACGCAGGAAGGCTACGACAGGTTCTTACTGGATTATCGATAGTTTCCACATCAGTGAAGATCCCTTATCTTGGCAGCCATCTGTGATGGCAACTTCAAGGGATTTTCAGATGGATTGTATCTAAGCGTAAATTTTATTTTCTTGTAATTTCTTTATTTGTGGACCAAAAGTTAAAAGCTATACACCATTGGAAAGCTCTTGAAATTCATATTTTTAAAATGCAATATTTTAAAAAATGATAAATGCACAAAGAATTAATACAAATAAATAAATAAAATTATTGGCTCATCATTGAACAAAATAAACAGTGTATCCTTTTTGGTTGTATTTCCTTTACTTTTAAACTATCAAACTATAGTTTTAGAATGTAAAATACTTCATAAAAGCTGTTTAATTTGATATAAAATTCAGTAAAAATAGACTGAAAAATAAAAACACAGTGGTGAGTTTAATACACAGCACATATTTCAAGATTTCGGCCTGCATTAGCTTCTGCCTTCAAAGATGGTTGTCTTAAACTGTCTTATGAGGGCCTATGACATCACATGGAAACTATATATACAGCCATTGTTCGTGTATTTTGTATTTAACCTTCTAACCTGCATTTATACTTAGTTTTCAGTCGCTTAAATTGTCATGTTTTGCTTCATGTGCTGTGGCATTAACCATAAAACGTAGACACTATTTTAGGGCTTTGTCGCTTGCGACAGCGTCTTGAGTTATGAGAGAGCTAAATTTCGAAAGAACGAAGGATTGACTCTGCATGACATTTATTAACCACGGCCAGTCTTCTTGCCTGGTAAAAAGCGATGCGTGTACAGAAACAAATATGTATGTGGGATTGGGGATTAGACGGCATTTTTGCCAATACTGCGCAGCGACAATGTCGATGGAGACTGCGCGTTAATTGTGTCCAAACGTGCTTCAAATTAATAATATGGCAGCAGGTTTAAACTAAACATTCAAGTGTAATAGAGATGTACATGGAATGCAGATGTACTAATGAACAAAGCCGCGAGGGAATATCACTCCGTGACTAAAAAAATGGGGCGGAAGAAGGGTGAAAAATGTTATTGAAACGAGTGTTCCACTGACTACGCATTTTATATACTAGGCCGAGATATTTGCGATATCCCGCGCAGGCCCTAACAGCCTTCTGCAGCCAGGTTTGAAATCGGGATTTAGATGTAGATCACAGGAGTGTAGTGATGATGAAATAAATAACCGTGCGTTAAGTTTGAAGTCTGTGTATTTTGGTCGCATCCGGTAGCACTTATGAGCATTTATTTTTGACACTATTTTAGTGAAAATGAAATCGTTTGGAAGTATTGTATGTTTAATGTCACAGTTTCTAAAATTAGGTGTTTTTGACTGTGTTGTAGCTTTTGTACCTATGTTTAATCTATATTTTGAATAGGTGGTTGTTTTGCAGTTGAAGACTTGCCTGCTTTCCAAACGTGGTACAGTCGATTTACCTCGGATAAAATTAAAGAGCCCATTATTAGGATTCCTTTAATCGCAAACAAAGTCAAGCTTACGCCACTCAAACAGCGCTTTTCGGCGCTTTGATTATACATTTTCCTCCGCCAGTTAATAGGGCACTAATTCCATTTAAATGCACACGAAGTTGTTAGTTTTGCCAACTACCTTTTATTCAAGCATACTGATACATACATATATACATACCAATTCATGAATAAATGTTAACGCATTTCTGACTAATTTGAAATTAATATAAGTATATGCAAATTTACGAGGAGTATGGCAATGTGTCGATTGCAAAATTGAATTGGTTTGTGATTATATTTCAATTAAATATTTTGCTTTTACATTACAATAAAGACATATAAAACAATAAAGAAAGTTACAAATAGGGCTTAATTACACGCATAACGACATTTGCAGCAACTGTGAAGGAAAATTGTAAGAACGTATTTTCGGCTCACTTTAGATTCTTGAGCTTTCTATTCCTTGAATGTTCATTTTCTTTAATAAAAACACCATCTCACAATTGACAGCTATGTACTAAGCACACAAAACTGATCCAACTTATATTGAAATAATCAGTGATTTAACCTTCGCAAGGCAATACGCAGCGAGTGGAGCTGTAGATTCGAAGAAGAAGAAGGAGAAGAGAAGGATGAGGAGAAAGAAAAGGAAGAAGTAGAATGAAAAAGGAGAAAACAGAGAAGAAATAACAAACTAAGAAAGTTTTCAATTTCTTCTGGAAGAGAAAATACGGGAATTTTATTGTAAGACAAAATCGCTCATGTGTTAAATTTTAATATTTGTAATTTTCAAGACAAGCGACAAGTTTGGTTTAAATATACATACATAGCAAACACTGATTGTTTGCTGATTAAATAGTTACATTCTTGAAGAGAAAAGGGGTTAAAGCTGCACGTCAAATATATTGGATTAGCGCCAGAACTTGTAATAGATACCTTAAAGGGATATTACCTCTTATATGTTGACATAACGTTGACACTTTTTACAGAATGAAACAGTCCCAGCCACCCACAACCAACCCGTACCAAGAAAACAAATCCCAAGTACATATTTTAATAACTCAGCCATTTGATTTTAAACATCGATCAGGAAATATGTGAAAGTCATTACAGGCTCCATTAATTCAAAGCAACAACAGCAACCATGGTATTGTGTTTGTGTTTTGTTTTTTGTTGTTGTTGTTTTTGTTGTTGTTTTTGTTACATAGCACCGACACAAGTGTGGTCATATTAGCGACCTCGAGTATAATAGGTGGTGGAGGAAGACCCTAGACTTAAATCTGGGTAGAACCATCGGTGCACCTCTGGTTAGCTGGATAATCTCCCCACATAAGTTACCGCCCAGACCAGGACTTGAACCCACGGGATGAGGGGCTGATGAGTTTCATGTCAGTGATTCTAACCGCTCGGCCAAGGGCGTCCCCGCCCTACCACTCAACCATGCATGTTTTAAAGATGATCATTTTTTATGAATCTTTAAAAAATTAGTGCGAAGAAGGAGGACGTCTTCAACTGGTTTTGTGAATGACGACACCCATAAATAGAACAAGACAAAAATATAACTCTGTCGGGTTAAATTAATTACAAACTCGTTAACATGATTTAGCGCAAAGTATAATAAACTCAATTTTGTAAAGAATACAAAATTAGAGAATGGCCAATCTCAACTACGTCATAGTCAGAATATGCTTGAAAGTGATTACAATTATAGCCGAAAATCGTTCATGTCAAATTTAGTATAACTCGAAGTATGTTTTTCCACGCATAAAAAAATCAAGATAACGTGTAAAATGTATTAAGCTTATTTTACACTTCAAAACATACAAGACACAGATATTAGATCGTCATACAAGCGACCATGGCTAACAGACTGAAAACTTTATACTGTTTATACACCATAAAATTTATTTTCTGTATCAAAACCCGGGTCGCTGTTAAAGTTTGTATATGATAATTATCCTAACTTGACATTGTGCATGTAAACACTATCATCGAATATTAAATAATGTGCTCATTGTAATGTACATACCTAACCCATATCATGCTTATTTTATTACAAAGTATGTATCTTAGGCGTTATTATTCTGACAAACTACATGCTAAGGTAACACTACTAGAGACCACGTAGCACATTGTTTAAATATGGATCCACACTATTTGCATACCTCAGATCAATTCGTGCTCAGAAGACCCAGAGTTAGTGTTTGCGAGTATAAGCAATGGCTGTATTTATAAGTCTAATTATAACTCACAGTCTTCTTTCTGTGTCTAACTAATGGTTAAAATACGGTATCTAAAATCAGTGCAATTCCTTTTGAGTCTCTAAACCTGAAAACAGCACAATGTTTTGCATAACAGCAGGTTCACTCGCATTTTAAAACAATGGCAATCGATAAATTGCTTTACATATTTGTGTGTGTAAGATGAACCATCCCTTCTCAAACTAATGTTACAAAATTTCGCTTTTAAATTAGTTTGCATAAGCAAAATGTAAAGAGCCGAGAACCAAGAACGACTGACCCCTTTTAAAGGCGATATCCGACAATTAACCTTCATCAAATACATGTAACATTATTTCCCTATGGTTTCTTGGAATTTATGTCTAATTTCTGCATAAATTATACTTTAGTCTAAATAGTGACGATTTTGAACACTACCTATATTGTAAGACAGTACACATTACCAAACAAAAAGCACTCCATCTTCAATCTTTCCAAACTTGATCTTTGATCTGTGCTTAAAATAGATACCGACGTCAGCGTGGACTACCCTTATGACGATATAACGCGATTTCCAAAGTATAAGTAGTCACGTGACTTTCTTAGTTTAAAAATAGCTATCTCTGCAGCGTGGCACAGAAAGGAAAAACCTGTTAGCAGTAACGAGTTGGGATTTATGCTTCGCTGTTCACACAGACCTAGGGCATCAACGAACACCTTTTGCGGTAACGTTACATGTTAATCTCTTAGTCGATATCTATTGTAAGCTGAAATCCCCATCTTGCTTATTCATAGATTTAACAATAATATACATTTAAAACGATATAGTTCACAATTTGTACCGTTCAATAATATAGGTAATTTTGTAACAACCTGAACTTAAAACTAACGCATAATTTTAAGCAGCAATTATGTACAATTTTCCCAGAATAGTAGCAAGATGTTGTTATGTATATAAGGTATAGGCAAACTGTTATATACCACCTTTAAGCTTAATCTTTGTGGCGCGATTATAGGATACAAAAACGGAGGACATTCAGTTTATAATCAAATATCCTACAGGACCTAGCCTTTCTGTCTTATCTGCACATGTCACTTATCATTTGATATTTTAAAAGAACAAAAAACATGTTTTAAACTTAGCTTAGCCAGTGTAGATAGTGACATCCGCTTCAAGAAAATGCATTGCTTAATCCACCAATCAGAAGGCGACAGCACATTGGTCATTCACGTAAGGAAACATTCGGGTATTTTATGACTAACTATGGCGCACATACATTGAAACCTAACCTTTGTTTTGATACAAAGCAAACCTTATTTGCAGCGGGTTAACCCTCGAGTGCAGGGTTATTTTTGAATATACCTCTTTCAAATCCGCTTTACCTGCTGAGTAAAAAAAGTTGCACCTCAAGTCATGCCCTGCCAGCCAGACAAGCAAAACGCATAATAGTCAGGTTTTTTTGAAACAGGCAATCTTTAAAGGTGGTATCCATAAATTGGATGTTTATACATCTATAGATGTAAAAGATAAAGCAGAACACCCTACTTGTAAATACAGACGTGTTTATGTGTCATACATCTATAGATGTGAAAGATAAAGCATAACACCCTACTCGTCATTACAGACGTGTTTATGTGTCATACATCTATGTGAAAGATAAAGCATAACACCCTTCTCGTCATTACAGACGTGTTTATGTGTCCTACATCTATAGATATGAAAGATAAAGCATAACACCCTTCTCGTCATTACAGACGTGTTTATGTGTCATACATGTATGTTAGAGATAAAGCAGAACACCCTTCTTGTCATTACAGACGTGTTTATGTGTCATACATGTTTGTGAAAGATAAAGCATAACACCCTACTCGTCATTACAGACGTGTTTATGTGTCCTACATGTTTGTGAAAGATAAAGCATAACACCCTACTCGTCATTACAGACGTGTTTATGTGTCCTACATGTTTGTGAAAGATAAAGCATAACACCGTACTCGTCATTACAGACGTGTTTATGTGTCATACATGTATGTTAGAGATAAAGCAGAACACCCTTCTCGTCATTACAGACGTGTTTATGTGTCATACATGTTTGTGAAAGATAAAGCATAACACCCTACTCGTCATTACAGACGTGTTTATGTGTCATACATGTATGTTAGAGATAAAGCAGAACACCCTTCTCGTCATTACAGACGTGTTTATGTGTCCTACATCTTTGTGAAAGATAAAGCATAACACCCTACTCGTCATTACAGACGTGTTTATGTGTCCTACATGTTTGTGAAAGATAAAGCATAACACCGTACTCGTCATTACAGACGTGTTTATGTGTCATACACGTATGTTAGAGATAAAGCAGAACACCCTTCTCGTCATTACAGACGTGTTTATGTGTCATACATGTATGTTAGAGATAAAGCAGAACACCCTTCTCGTCATTACAGACGTGTTTATGTGTCATACATGTATGTTAGAGATAAAGCATAACACCCTACTCGTCATTACAGACGTGTTTATGTGTCCTACATGTTTGTGAAAGATAAAGCATAACACCGTACTCGTCATTACAGACGTGTTTATGTGTCATACACGTATGTTAGAGATAAAGCAGAACACCCTTCTCGTCATTACAGACGTGTTTATGTGTCATACATGTTTGTGAAAGATAAAGCATAACACCCTTCTCGTCATTACAGACGTGTTTATGTGTCATACATGTATGTTAGAGATAAAGCAGAACACCCTTCTTGTCATTACAGACGTTTTTATGTGTCATAAATGTGGTGAAAGATAAAGCAGAACACCCTTCTCGTCATTACAGACGTTTTTATGTGTCATACATGTGGTGAAAGATAAAGCAGAACACCCTTCTCGTCATTACAGACGTGTTTATGTGTCATACATGTATGTTAGAGATAAAGCAGAACACCCTTCTCGTCATTACAGACGTTTTTATGTGTCATACATGTTTGTGAAAGATAAAGCAGAACACCCTTCTCGTCATTACAGACGTTTTTATGTGTCATACATGTGGTGAAAGATAAAGCATAACACCCTTCTCGTCATTACAGACATGTTTATGTGTCATACATGTGGTGAAAGATAAAGCATAACACCCTTCTCGTCATTACAGACGTGTTTATGTGTCATACATGTATGTTAGAGATAAAGCAGAACACCCTTCTCGTCATTACAGACGTTTTTATGTGTCATAAATGTGGTGAAAGATAAAGCAGAACTCCCTTCTCGTCATTACAGACGTGTTTATGTGTCATACATGTGGTGAAAGATAAAAGAACAGACGTGTATGTGTAGTATCCTTTATTGCCAAATCTTTTAATAAGCACGAAGGGGATTTTAGCTAAAATGGATGTCGAAATATGTGCTGATCACCTTGATAATCGTGTTAAGCGATATAAAAAGTGAGTGGGCACGTGGTGTCCTTAGTGTAAAAATAGCTTACTGTGCATCGTAGCTTAGATGTAAAATGTTTGTAATGACAAGTAAAGTGGCGTGCTTTCATCTTTCACGTGGCTGTATGGCAACAATAAACAGCATTTTGCGGGAT